>OX439037.1:86964678-88374678 GCA_949317995.1 Acholoe squamosa
CACTCACTCACTCACTGACAGCTTCACTCACTCACTCACTCACTCACTCACTCACTCACTCATTGCCTCACTCACTCATTTACTCACTCACTGCTTCATTCACTCACTCACTGCCTCACTCACCCACTCACTGATTCACTCACTCATTGCTTCATTCATTCACTGCTTCATTCACTCATTGCCTCACTCACTGTCTCACTCACTCACTAATGGCCTCACTTACTCACTCATTCACTCGATCATTTACTCACTCACTGCTTCATTCACTCACTCACTGTCTCACTCACTCACTCACTGTCTTTCTCAATCATTGTCTCACTCACTCATTCACTCACTCACTGCTTCATTCACTCACTCACTGTCTCACTCACTCACTGTTTACTCACTCATTGTCTCACTCACTCATTCATTCACTCACTGCTTCATTCACTCACTCACTATCTCACTCACTCACTACCTCACTCACTGACTTACTGACTCACTTACTGACTCATTCACTCACCCACTCACTCAAGCAGCCACTCACTAATTCATCCACTCACCCACCTAATCACTCACCCCCTGACCCAATCACTCACTCACTCACCCATGTACACTTATTCACTCTTTCACTCACTTGCTCTCTCACTCACTCACTCTCTCACTCACTCACTCACTCACTCACTCACTCACTCACTCACTCAATAGTTACTGGTCAAATTACCTCCTTATATCCGAGGTTATGCAATACTTTCCTGCTTTTAAGCATATTTTATTACTATAGAAATGTATGAAAATGATTCTGGAAAACAGAATGTGCGCCTTATAAGCAAGGTCTCCTTATATCCGAGCTCCTTATAAAGAAGTTTTACTGTACTAAATTACCAGCCTAATATATATTTACAAGCCTAAAATGTGGCTTATAGCTCTCCTTAAGTCAGGGTGCGTATTATATGAGGATGTGGCTTATATGGGAGAATTTTCAGTAGTAGACAAAATGCACAAAAATTGAGCATTATCATTATACCCGGCATATAAGGCACACCTGTGTATAAGCCGCACCCTGACTTTTGGAAATCCACTGTAAAAAAAATATGTCCTCCCAATTCTTGTCCCAGAGTTGCCAGAGATCCATCAGTATTTCTCAGAGATTCCTTGTGCATTAATTTCATGTGTCGCCATATTGCCCCCTGGGGGCTCCCCTATACTAGTTCAATGCTTACAATTACGGTCGTTCACTGTTCAGTTTTATGAGGATCCCTGGTAGATTCAACAGTTATTTTTTGTAATGTGTTATACGCCGCACCTCGTACAAGCCATACCCTGAGTTTAGGAATACCCCGTAAGCTGCACCAGGGGTCTGAGACGGTCTATAAGTTAATAGTATAAGCCATGCCTTATGTGTTGTGTTTTACAGTGAATATCAAAAATCTTCAATTATCCATTTATATCATTGTCTTGCAAGGTACAAAAAGCATTGTGTTTCACTGTTCACACTGCACTCCTCACCTATCATGTGATAGGCACAGAGTAAACCCAACTAGTGGGCTTTGTTAGGCCCAGAGGCTGTGCTCTGGGTAGGCCCTGGTTCATTCAGTCGCAGTTCTGTATTGTTCTCCTTAAAAAAAAAAAAAAAAAAAAAAAAAAAAACTGGCCCTGTGATGCTAGGGTCGGCCGGGTAACTGGAAACAAACCTTTGTTTTTGGTCTAGACAGAACTAAATGACCATGGCATACATTGTGGCCGATCCACCCTTAGGGAGGTTGTCTCCCCGAGCGCGAAGCCCGGGTGGGAAGCAGCCTTCCGAGGAATGAATGACCCTCAATGATGCCATATACCCTGTGCACCCTCAGACATACATGATAAGGTATATTCAGAATGGCCCAACTGTGTGTTGCATAATTTATGAATGGCATGACTGCATGTTGTCCCAATATTGGGTTATAATGACACCTTACATGATGGGTCAGAAGGTGGGATGTATGAGGGCATCCCAATCTATTGTAGAGCAATTACCTTAGGACATGTCCAGATGAACATTGTCAATATTACATGATTTAGGTCCTCCCAACACCCTATTAGGAGGAGGGCATTTTGAAGTTCTTATAGGAGATTACTCTGTCACAGTAGAAGGGTTAGACAAATTCCCAGGTCTTGACTATAAAATCAACAACTTAAAAGGCTTAATGGCTTGTTAAGCCAAACCTTTACAAAGCCTTTCCCCTTGAATAAATAGAGTGATTTAACAATACTAAAGTCTTAGCTCAACAAGGCTGGGACGATACAGCCCCAGAGGGTCGGCATCAGCTACTCCTACATCAGCGGACCTCAAAGGGTTAACAAGTGTGTTAAGGTGAATGATCTAGTAGGGTCGCCTGTCTTTGCAAAACATGTTGTGATCCACTTCAAACAGAGTTGTTATTACTGCCAACTTGGCGTTTAAAACAGACATTGGGCTAACCTAGGAATCTAATGGATATAATTTTTAACATTTTAAAAACGTTTTCATGCCAAGTGGGCTGTCATGATCCTGTTTTGCATTGGCATGGTAGTACTATGACGGCAATCTACTTATGGTGCCCCTATCGACATTCATGATCCAGGTTGTAAATTATACATGTACTAATGTAAAACATTGTCTATAAGTTGCACCTGATGCATGCTATAAAGTGCACCTGATGCATGCCATAAGGTGCACCTGATGCATGCCATAAGGTGCACCTGATGCATGCCATAAGGTGCACCTGATGCATGCCATAAGGTGCACCTGATGCATGCCATAAGGTGCACCTGATGCATGCCATAAGGTGCACCTGATGCATGCCATAAGGTGCACCTCATACATGCCATAAGGTGCACCTGATGCATGCCATAAGGTGCACCTGATGCATGCCATAAGGTGCACCTGATGCATGCCATAAGGTGCACCTGATGCATGCTATAAGGTGCACCTGATGCATGCCATAAGGTGCACCTCATACATGCCATAAGGTGCACCTGATGCATGCCATAAGGTGCACCTGATGCATGCCATAAGGTGCACCTCATGCATGCCATCAGGTGCACCTGATGCATGCCATAAGGTGCACCTGATGCATGCCATAAGGTGCACCTGATGCATGCCATAAGGTGCACCTCATGCATGCCATCAGGTGCACCTGATGCATGCCATAAGGTGCACCTGATGCATGCCATCAGGTGCACCTGATGCATGCCATAAGGTGCACCTGATGCATGCCATAAGGTGCACCTGATGCATGCCATAAGGTGCACCTGATGCATGCCATAAGGTGCACCTGATGCATGCCATAAGGTGCACCTGATGCATGCCATAAGGTGCACCTCATGCATGCTATAAAGTGCACCTCATGCATGCTATAAGGTGCACCTGATGCATGCCATAAGGTGCACCTCAGGCATGCTATAAGGTGCACCTCAGGCATGCTATAAGGTGCACCTGATGCATGCCATAAGGTGCACCTCAGGCATGCTATAAGGTGCACCTCATGCATGCTATAAGGTGCACCTGATGCATGCCATAAAGTGCACCTCATACATGCCATAAGGTGCACCTCATGCATGCTATAAAGTGCACCTCATGCATGCTATAAGGTGCACCTGATGCATGCCATAAGGTGCACCTCAGGCATGCTATAAGGTGCACCTCAGGCATGCTATAAGGTGCACCTGATGCATGCCATAAGGTGCACCTCAGGCATGCTATAAGGTGCACCTCATGCATGCTATAAGGTGCACCTGATGCATGCCATAAAGTGCACCTCATACATGCCATAAGGTGCACCTCATGCATGCTATAAGGTGCACCTCATGCATGCCATAAGGTGCACCTCATGCATGCTATAAGGTGCACCTCATGCATGCTATAAGGTGCACCTCATGCATGCCATAAGGTGCACCTCATTCATGCCATAAGGTGCACCTCATGCATGCCATAAGGTGCACCTCATGCATGCTATAAGGTGCACCTCATGCATGCTATAAGGTGCACCTCATGCATGCTATAAGGTGCACCTCATGATACATGCCATAAAGTGCACCTCATGCATGCTATAAGGTGCACCTCATGCATGCTATAAGGTGCACCTCATGCATGCTATAAGGTGCACCTCATGCATGCTATAAGGTGCACCTCATGATACATGCTATAAGGTGCACCTCATGCATGCCATAAGGTGCACCTTATGGGGCAGTCTACATTATGACACCTGGGTGGTTTTTCTATTTTTAAAAAGAATATGCTAAGTCTAATCCTTTAAAAATCGTTTTCAAAACAATTTCTCTTTCTATTTTCTTTTCAAATTTTCATTCTTTACAAAACCGGGAAAATGGTCCAAATGAAGAAAGATTTGAAGTATTGCTCTTTGTAATCTTTAAAAAACCTTTTCTTTGGTATTTTCTTTTGTTCAAAACCTGTTGCTCAGGGTCAAGTTAGGACCACCTCTTGAGGTGGGGATAAGGAATTCAGAAACTTCCACATACTTTTTTAAATATATTTTTCTTCAGATTATCAAAGAATATGACTTAACAAAGGCTATAAACATAAAAGAGTTCACAACAATGAATTTGGTAGTGTTTTGTTTTAGAAAGACTCAGGTCATGTGTAAGATTTTTTTCATATTTTCTTTATATTTCGTTCTTAACAAAATCTTTCCAAAATCTTTTTATGAATATGCAGATAGGGTCATGTGACCCTCCCCTATGGATGGTTGGTCTATGGATAACCTTTTTGAAATCGTTAAGCAAATTTTACCTCTATAATCTTTAAAGGTGAAAAATGAAATTACAAAGAGAAATATAGCCTTTCTCATTTGAAAAAGAAGATACAAAGAAAATCATTACATGAATATTAATTTTTGTCACATGATCCCTGATAGCCAATGATTGAAGGGATCCCCTCCTGACATTATGATATCATAGGGTGTTTTCCAGGTCTGTTCATCAAATTGTACGTATCAGCATAGAACCAACATAGAATTCATTCTCTGAGAATCTAATAAAGATTTTAGTATTCTAAAGAAAATCCAAAGAATGAAACAGATTTTCTTTCTATATTCTTTACATGTTCATTTTCTTCAAAATATATTGAAATACACTGAAAAGAATTTAAAGAGAGAAATGGGGTTTCTTTCCAAAGTGAATATTTTCTTTATTAGATCTTTTCTCTAAAACGATTATATAAAGATTTCTTCAAACAAGAAAAGAACTACCCTGGTGTAAAAGCAGAGAAACCCTTGAGGATCACATGATTATGGATAGGTTTAGTGACTTATCATCAAATCTACGAGGGGATGTCCATGGGGGGGGGGTGGGCGTGGGTACATTGTATCAAGTTAAGTTACCTTTAAATACAATGTAGCGATGTACTTAGACAATCATGGGTCAGACTTTTTACTGTGTATCAATGTACTTATAGAGTTCCATGTAGAGGACACATTTATAAATGGGGTCATAAATTGTCGTGTTACAACACAATGGCCGGAGCGGGTTACTGCAATACTCCGGGTATAAGGTGACTACATGTATAAGACGCAACTTGAGTTTAAGGCGTAACTATAAGGAACAACTTGGGCCCTTTTTGGTCACTTTAGGTCAAATTTGATTTGATTTTATCCAGCCTATGAAGTCCATGATATTTGCCTGTTCCATAAATCATGTCACACTATTTTTTAGGCCCTTTTGGACACCCCTTTGTCACACTTTTACTATAGAAATGAATTGGAGCCATGGACCCCCCACCACCCTGGTGTGACATAATTTATGGATTGGCCCTTATGCAAACTATAACTTGTCCGTCCTTCACTACTGCATCACGGTCGTGATACACTCCCATTGACTTGCCAGGAAGATATTTATCACAAAGTAAGATCTTCAAATCTTTCTGAAATCTTTCAAATGGTGCCATTACCAACCCGCCGACATTAGGGAGTGATATTATTTTATTATCATTTTCTTTCACAACAGGGAAGTTGTCATCGCATATAAACGCACCTTTTAGCCTATAGTAGTGTTGAAAATATGTTAACTCATTTTGCCCTCCAATCAGAGGAGTCAAGAAAATTTTGACATCTGCCCCCCAACCCACTCCCCCTGTTGTTAAGAAAAGATTAATCTCTAACTGGATACCAACTTGTTATGATCACTGTACCAAGTCCTAAGTAAAAATTGATTCTATAGGAATTAATTTTTCATTTCTTTGAGAATAAATTCCTGTGGTGTATTTATACAGGTGCAACACGACAAAGGAGTAAATGACCCTGGTGCCTCACAGGGCTGGGGCTATGGCGAGGGGTTGAGTGCTCCCCACGTCACATTGTCCATTTTAAGAACCTACCATGCCCCATGTCAAATTTCTTTTTCTGATCTCACTTATAGCCATGTTCATTTTAAGAAATGCCCATTTTACTATGTCAAAATTTAGTGGTCCAGACTCACGGGCGTGGACTGGTTACCAGGTTTAGTCTGTGTAGGTGTTATCCGTATGCTATAGAAGGGTGAGAAACTAAAGGGAACAGTGCTGCCCTCTGGTGCTTTTATTTGCTATGCACAGACCTTGGTTACGGAGGTGAGTGCATGGTGACTTTGCCAAACCTACACAGACTAAACCTGGTAACCAGTCCACGCGCATGTCCAGACTTTTAGAGTTGAACTGAGTCAACCACACTGAAAACCTATGGGCTCTAAAACTCATCAATACTGACAACTTTTTAAAAGTCCCCAGGTTGACAATCCCCCAAACTACAACCTTAGGTCGTCATGGGGTTGTCATAGATGATGACCTTAAGTCGTCCTTAATAGCCATATCATCCTGTGCAGGAGCTACATACATCCTAGTATTATCTTTTAAAATTTCCAAATATCATTGAATTCTTTATTTTTTTCCTTAATATATATCCCATCCTCTCATACATCAATCGGTATCTATTGGGGATCTTTCCAATCCTTGGTCATAGTTTCAGTTTGCATTATGTAGCACTGTGTGAGTGACACACTCATCTACTTGTACAGAATGCAAAAGGGACAATCAATAACCAAGGACTTATAATCAGGTACTATTCATAAAACAGGTGTAGGCCATTATAATGTACCTTCTTTTTTTCCTACATTTCCACCCAAATATTCACATGTTGTTACAGGTCTATTTCTATAAAATGGTGATTATTCTCTCCTTTTCATAGTAAAATATACAACAAATATTATCTATAGGTATGATTCTATACACCCCCAGGAAATGGTGTATACATGTATCACAGAAACGAATAGTGGAGACCTCTTATGGCACACACACAGACTAGTAGTCATGCAGGTCTGACGACCCTCTGACGACCCTAAACTCGTCATATGTGACGACCTTTCAATAGCGGTGGGTTTTCAATACATTGTAATAATCTAATCACTGCTGCATGATGAAATCATAAGTTTAAGTGAGGTTAATTAGATTAATTGACCTTCTATATTGAATTACAGCCAAAGACTATAAGCCCACATTGGGGACACATTTGGCTCCAGAGCTACATACGTGTTGGGCACACATTTATATACAGGCCTCCTCTTGGTATTTGTTTGCCAATCATAAATTTGTTTCGGCTTCACTCATAAGACTACACCTGGAGGCTATTTCTCAAGGCACTACGACTGCATACAGGCACTACGACTTCAGAACCAAAAATGTAATGCCAGTGATCGTAGGTAAGTCCCTACGACTGCTCAGTACGATCAGCACTTATGTAGCAATCACATAGGAATTGGTAGGGCAGTCATAGTGCTGCAGGTACTACAGAACCAATACAATCGGGCTGTATTGTCACTAAATTAGGGGTTCCCACTACGATTTGAAAGTGAGCAGTCGTAGTCTGTTAAGAAATGGCCTCCAGATCATTCGAATGGTCTACCATGTCTCCTATAGATATGTTTGCTATGTAAATTGATCGGGAGAGGTTAAAATCCTCATCTCGTGGAGTCTAAATTACCTACTCACAAGCATCTGGGCAGTACGGCTGTCAAACATGGGCAAATAAGTGGCTGTCAACAGGTTGACAGCCACGTATAGAGGCTATTTGCTGTTATAAATGCCCTCAATACCTACAGGGGACCAGTGAAACCCCAATCTTTTATCAACATGGGGGGGGGGGGTGGGGTGGTGGGTCTGAGGGAGGATCTAAAAACCTTTGACCCTTCTTGAGAGGGGGACGGTGTAATTAATTTAGACTCTGGTTAGCAAAAAAGGCTGCAGGCTACTATAAATCAAAGAGGACGTGAAGATTTTCCACGCTTCTGGTGTGTGTGTGCGTGGGGAGAGGGGCACAAATTATTTTGCCGCTCTCAAGGGGGGAGGAATTAAAGATTTTCCTGCATCTGCACGAAAACCCACCACCACCCCCTGTTGATAGCTATCAATAATGACCACTCCCTAAAGAGGAATGAATGTAATAAGACAGAAATTGATTCCTGTGTGCAATTTTCACATCAACAATAGAATACACATATATAGATCTTATCACATAATAGAAATGATAATGTTACAACAGGCTAGGAGCCATTGGTCCGGATATCGACCCAATCATCTGACTGATGATAATGCCTCTATTATCCATAATACAATGTATCATTGTGAACTTAACACTTTGAAGTGTCCCACTTGTCCCTCCTCACTTGGCAAAGACATTTTTTTAAAAGGTTTGTAAAAACATTTTTTAGATTTTTAGTAATGAAAACGATAAAGAAAACGTTTTCATAGATCATTACAAAAAGTACATGTATGTTTTTGACTACAGTATCTTTATTATATATCATTCACAGCTATATACATTAAACCTTACTCTACCATTATCATACTGACGCCTAGGCTGCGCCATTGTGTCATATACCCATGCAAGGGGGCGTAACCTACCTTATAGTACATATGCACGCTGCACTCCCACTTAGAGGAGACCCAGCACAGCTGCACTAACGTTACTACCTATACCTTAAGACTTTTTACAATATGCTGGAATAAATTCACCTTTACTGCAAACTGATGCGAGGTTTCGCTCTACAGATCATGTCTATATAATTGATATTCCTAGACTATCAAGGTATGACAATGTGTAGGGCAGTGTAGGAGGTACATAGGTTCAGTCAATCCTTTAACAGCTGCTGATGCAGCAGTGCATCATATGTTCGGCATGGTGCACCAATAAAATGCTGGCGACCCTCCGTGAATGTTTTGACTCCGTAGGGTCAGCATGATGCATGAATGTAGCCCTGGCAAATTACTCGCCAGGGCTACATTCTTGCATCACGGCGACCAATGGGAGTAATGCATCGACGCATCATGGCGACCAATGGGAGTAATGCATCGATGGCGACCAATGGGAGTAATGCATCGACGCATCATGGCGACCAATGGGAGTAATGCATCGACGCATCATGGCGACCAATGGGAGTAACGCATCGAAGCATCATGGCGACCAATGGGAGTAATGCATCGATGCATCACGGCGACCAATGGGAGTAATGCATCGACGCATCACGGCGATCAATGGGAGTAATGCATTGACACATCACGGCGGCCAATGGGAGTAATGCATCGACGCATCATGGCGACCAATGGGAGTAATGCATCGACCAGCACGGTGACCAATGGGAGTAATGCATTGATGCATCACAGTGACCAATGGGAGTAATGCATTGACGCATCACGGCGACCAATGGGAGTAATGCATCACGGCGACCAATGGGAGTAATACATCGACGCATCACGGCAACCAATGGGAGTAATGCATTGACACATCATGGCGACCAATGGGAGTAATGCATCGACGCATCATGGTGACCAATGGGAGTAATGCATCATGGCGACCAATGGGAGTAATGCATCAACGCATCACGGCGACCAATGGGAGTAATACATCATGGCGACCAATGGGAGTAATGCATCGACACATCACGGCGACCAATGGGAGTAATGCATAGACACATCACGGCGACCAATGGGAGTAATACATCAATGCATCATGGCAACCAATGGGAGTAATGCATCGACACATCACGGCAACCAATGGGAGTAATGCATTGACACATCACGGCGACCAATGGGAGTAATGCATAGACACATCATGGCGACCAATGGGAGTAATACATCAATGCATCATGGCAACCAACGGGAGTAATGCATCGACGCATCACGGCAACCAATGGGAGTAATGCATTGACACATCACGGCGACCAATGGGAGTAATGCATTGACGCATCATGGCGACCAATGGGAGTAATGCATCGACGCATCACGGCAACCAATGGGAGTAACGCATTGACACATCACGGCGACCAATGGGAGTAATGCATCGAAGCATCACAGCGACCAATGGGAGTAATGCATCGATGGCGACCAATGGGAGTAATGCATCGATGGTCATTAAAGAGTTTAACCTGATCATACATTCATGCATCATGCCCCTCTGGTCACCATGATGCATGAATGCAGCCCTTGTGTCTCACCCACCAGAGGCTTCATTCAAGCATCATGCCAAGCCTGCAGGTTTAATACAGTCACGGAGCATCATGTCGACCAATGGGCATTGCATACCGTTCAAACCCTGTACATGAGATACTGTTATCAGGGAAATACTAGCACCTGGGCTTAAGCTTATCTTATCAACCCTGCATCATGCCCATTGGTCGTCATGATACATGCATGCAGCCCTGGCGAGTAACTTGTCAGGGCTACATTCCTGCACCATGCTGACCCTTTTGGTTTGATACATAAACCCCAGGAGGGTAGGCATGATGCTCTAATGAAATGCTGGCAGCAGACTCGCCAGCACTTCATTGGGCATGATACAATAATGCATAAGCAGTCCCTAAAGGGTTAAGTATGCAGTAAATCAAGGACAACTAAATATAGATTCATATGATGCCAAATCCCCACCATCCACTGACACACAGACACAAACAATCCTTCCTTTGCCTTCAATCATTCTTGCCCTCTTGAATCATGTTCACCTCCTTTATGAACTATACCATAGTAGCCCACATATAAGGCGCACCCTGCTTATAAGGTGCATCAGCACTTTGTAGATGTGAGAGAAAGCATTTAAAATATCATAACTTCTGTACTAATCAATGGATTTTCAAAATTAAAAAACCTATGGACATCTGAGAGCCTATCCCATCCTATTTTACCACTGTACAGGGCCAGGGTAATAGCAGGGCGATTTCAGAGAAGACCTGCCCTATATGGGGCCCCCAAGGGGACCCCCCCCCCTGAGGTCACAATGTCGCCAAAATGCAAGGCTTCAGGTCACATGTCACTTTTTTAGGGGGAAAAACATGTCTTATAATCTCAGAATTTAAGGCCTCAGATCAAATGTCACTTTTTTATGGATTGGACATGTCACATGTCACTTTTAAAAGGGTACAAAGTCGAAATGTCACCAAAAAATGGCCAAATGTTGCCATGTCGTTTTTTACCCCTTGGGGGCCACCTATATTGTTCTGCTTCTATAAGACGCACCAGGGGTCTGTCTCTGTCTGTCTCTGTCTCTGACTATCTATCTGTTTGTCTCTCTGTCTCTGTCTCTCTGCCTCCGCACAGAAACCTATTTAAAGACACATGATATAGCACTATATACAGGGCCTGACTTTCATCAGTTCAGTACAAATGGAATGTCAAGGCTGTCCCATAAGGCACACCCAGACTTTGGTTCCAGGAGCTAAAATTATCTCTCACCTTATGTACATGTAGGATGTCTATCCATTGGTAGTCCTTGTAACTGTAAGCTGGGGTAGTGTAGTGTACTGGTTGTAGTGCATATACCAGCTGCTCCAGTGTTTACTATGATATCTCCAACTTCAATCTGGTGAGTAGAAGCTTGTTGGCAAACTAAACCCCCTCTTCCAGCTTACCAATTTGAACAAAACACACTGTATTCATACACTGCATGTGCCGCCCTACTTTTCACAGGAACCAGCAGCCGCTGTTTCCTTCTTACCAGCGCCTGCGGCGCTGCTCGCAGGAAAAGAAGTGGCGCCACCACGTGCCAAAAGCATTGCAACTCCTACTGTTGTAACTCTGTGCTGGCACACAACTTCTACTGTTTTCTAATTTCGTGGGTCAGTTTCGCTGGTTGCTGTCAGATAGAGTATGAGTGGCCAACTACGGGAACATCCAACGTCAAAGCCGACGACTTCCAGGGTAGCCGTTTTATATAAGTAGTGCAACTATGCTGGTAATATAAGCTCAGGAAAGTAGTCCCCCTCAATGCCTCAATACGTCAGCGATGGATGTGGATGCCAGGACCAGCTGGGGCAGCATGATGTTAACTCCTCTGCAGTTAGTGGCACTACTCCTGCTGGTAGTGTACCAGGGAGATGTAAATATTAGCCATGTAAATAACTCACATGGAGGCCCTGGATGGAGCCTCACCTAGATGTCTAATGCAGATTCCCAGAAATCTCCAAACCCCCCAGGTGATTTTGAGTTATATTCATGTCTCCTATTGATTTGATAACCCCCTATGGTCCCCTGTGTGACCTCAAACACTAGGTGCGCCTTATACTGGAGGATGTACACCCAGGAAAGGAACCTCCTGTGTGCAGCATGGACACTACACCTGCCTACTACAGGGAGTAACAGTAGTATTGATTGGCTGCAGTGTGACCCAGTTTTGTGACCCAGTTTTGTGACCACTGACTCACACAAGGTTCTCTGCATCCCTCCCCACAGGCCAGAGCTGGGGTTGGGGTTGGTTGGGGTTGGGGTGGGGGGAAGCAGTCTCCCGGGCAGCGTCTCCTATCCTCATCTCCCCTGGCTCATCTTACTCAGCCATATATATGTCAAACTTGTGAGAATTATGCAGTTTTGCTTTTTTTTTTTTGAGAATTGATATCAATGTAGTTTTCTTCCAAGGAATCCAAGTCTGTCATGGGCCATTGCGAATCTTTTAATTATCAGGGTCCCTGATAAATTAGCATTTTCTAATAAGGTAGGGGAAATTTCAGATTGCATAAAAGTAATGCAGAATTGGCCAAAAGCCCCTAAAATGACCGCAAATGTGTGAAGCTGAAGATTGCATCCCGGGGTATTACATACTTATCTTATGATGATAGTCCACTTGGCCTCTGTCGCGCATGACTGAGCCATACAATTCCTATATAAATGTCTGCGACAGAGGCCTAGTGGACTATGGGTGTAATACCACATCAAGCCCACTTAAAGCTGGTATAAAAGCTAATATAGTGTTGTCTGATATGTATTTCAGAGGATTACATACCCCTTCCCAAGTAATAGGGTGCCACTTTTTATGGCACGATATGGCTCATTATGTGCACATAATTGGACTTTGGTTTCAGCTGGTCTATCCTCTTTGATGGGAAGGGAAACCACTTTGTTAATTAGTTCTGGTCACAGCCTCATGGCGGCAGCACTGAGTGGTATATGCTCTGCTGCCAGGCATCTAAATTGAATTCACCACCACTATAGAATACTCTGCTTTATGGCTTCAGATGGAGCCACTGTGCTGGTACAATCAAGACTGCTTGTTGAGATGAATAAAATGCTGGAAGCATTTTTTTTCTACACACATATATATGCTTGAACTTGACATGGTTAGAATGCACTGAATAGATTGAGATTTTGGCAGGACAATTTCATAAGTGGGGTGATGATAGATATGCAGAAATTGGAAAATCTATATATTTCAGATCTTGTCCCAGCTTTAAGAGACATCGATGCACCACTGTATAATAATACCTCACGTATAAGGTGCAGCTTAATATATAAAAGTGCAGGCATGGACCCTGTTGCACCTTATAGAACCTGCCTTAAGTCAGGGTGCTCCTTATAGAAGTGGGGATTTCATGTTATAGAAATGTATTGAAATAGAAAGGTGATAAAATGACTTTGAATTTGTGCCAGCTCCGTCTCAGGGTGCATATCTCACATGCTTGATGCACCCTGTGCTGTCCCTTACTTATACTACCCCCATGTATATTAACCCTTAAAGGGCCACTCATGCATTATTGCATCATGCCCATTGGTCGTCATGATGCACCATTTAAGTGCTGGCGAGACCAGCACTTCATTAAAGCATCATGCAGACCCTACGGGGTTGATACATGTACTCCTGGAGGGTCGGCATGATGCTCCAATGAGGTGCTGGTGAGCAGCCTTGCCAGCACTTCATTGGTGCATCATGATGACCAATTGCCATGATGCATTAATGCATCAGCGGCACTTAAAGGGTTAATAATTATACTCAATTTGCACTCTACAAATAGGCTAAACAACTTTTATTAAATGCAGTCAAAGTGAACCTTTCTGTGAACTTTATGTCGCACATAGATTCAAATCCACCTTGTCTTACGGTGGGTGGTGCACAGTATATATTTGTAAATTAGATTGTCAAATGTCAAGTGTCAGACTGCATGATTACCGCCACCTGCAGTAACATATGGGGTCCTATACCGGGCGGTCCCATGTCTATTAACAATTATAAGAAACGGTTCTTGTCCCTAGTCTCCCAACCCCTTGTGAATATAAAAAATGGCCTTGTTTTGTCACTTGTCTCTCAAGCCATGTCCCTTGTCGATTTTAAGAAGTAGCCCTGTCACTTAATTGTCTCCCAAACCCATGTTCCCTATTAATGTTAAGAAGCGGCCTTCTCCCCTTGTTGATTTTACCTGTCTGGAGGCCATTTCTTAACACACTTCGACTACTCACCTTCAAGTCATAGTGAAGACCCCAAACTTAGTGACATTACAGCCCAACAGTATTAGTCATGAATTGTCTGCAGCACTATGACTGCCCTACCAAACTCTATGTGATAGCTACATAAGTGCTGATCGTACAGAGAGGTCACTGCGTACCACTACTGGCACTAATCTTTGGAGTTTAAATTGAAGTGGCTGTTTGCGGTCGTAGTGCCTTAAAGAATTGCCTCCTAGGGCCCTTAGAATGGCAAGTCACCATGCTGCCGTCTGGGTGATTGGTCACGGTTGATTTGATTACATTGTGTCAACTTTCAAATTCAACCATACTTCAATGTTGCAGATCAACTACTGAGTACCAAAATTCATTTAACGTTATAAGGTGTTGTTTGGACATCCGAAATTCACATAAACATTAATATGTTTTTTTTTGCCTTCTTATAGGCCGTGGATAAAGAGACAAGGGTATAATCACAATACAGAATCTCAGAGCACTGACTGACCTGTCCGTCTGAAAAGTACACTCATCAAGGGGCGGGTCATTGTCATACTTGAATGCAGCCCTTGCCAAGGCTGCATTCGTCGTGCATCATGATCACCAATGGGCATGACGCATTTATTTTTTTAGATAAACGATAACATATATATATATATATATATATATATATATATATATATATATATATATATGTATATATATGTATATATATATATATATATATATATATATATATATATATATATATATATATATATATATATACAGCTCACAGGGAAAGAGTTTGAAAATCCCCTCCATATTCCTCAGTTTGTGAATGAAATATGGCTATTTCTAGTGTAAGGTTATTAGCGCGGAGTCTTGAAGTTCCTCTAGAAGGCAGCTAAGGACTAAATGATAAAAGTTCTTTATTGAAAAATGGCTTTATATTAACCAATTTACAACCGATGATTCGGCAATGTTTATGTATAAAATAGCTTAGTAATATTTGCAATATAACATTATTGTGCTAAGTAGTTAAAAATACTGACTGAATGTTTGTGTGTGTTTGAAAGTGTGCGTGAAACTACTTCATCATTGTATTAGGGGTTTTCAACTAACAGATGTTCGTAACTTCAATAAGATTTATATTCAATAATATAATGTATCTAATTGAACTTTATATATGCTGCAATTCAACCAAACTGGTATTCATTTAATCTTATCCTCATTTCCTCAGTCACTCATCTCTCACCAAGGGGCCATCCATAAATGACGACATGCCAAATTTGACCATTTTTGACCCCCCCTGCTCCCTTTGTCATGTTCTTTTTTACAGCAATTTTACAATGCTGAATGTATAATTGTATATATGGAGAAATAATCCCGTCATGCCAGGCCTGACTCCTCCCCCCTCCAGCATTTACAGTAGACTCAAGACGTCATTTGTGGATGTTCCCTAAGTATTATCACTCAGTTTCTACGCATCTATTATGTAAATAAAGAAAAGAAAGTATTTAATATGATCTAAGACCAAATAATTGTAAACATAGCACTGACTGGGGACAAGACTGGTTCCTGGGAGCTCCACGTGCACACTGAAATCAGCGACTTCCGGGCCTGATCTCGCGGCCTGATCTGTTCCCGGCAGGTCAAGCTGCCTTTCGAAGAAAAAACCCGCAAATGAGTGCCCTAGCAAGGGTAAGGGTTGTCGTGGGTTCAGCCACACACCTGTATCAAAAAAAATTGAAGTGCCCCCCCCACGGGGCCCAGATGGTACTATAGGTTGGATGATTTCCCCTTCCCCCATTTATTGTTTCAAGCCGATCGCTCTTTAAAAAGTGTGACATAAATATGCTGTGAGAAGGGTAAGAACAACAGATGGTGGTGTCACCGCTAATTGGTCTACTCTGTACATACAATGGCCTGGTGCCTGGGCTGAAACATGCAAATAATTATGTTATAATTGGAACAGGACACTCTGTTGTTATCTCAAGGGATACATGTACCACGTAATGAATCTTACCGCAGTCTACCCTTTACGCACCCTTACGCCTTATACATTTCAAACCTCCTTGCCCCATGCTTATTTGAGGCAGGTACTTTTGGGGGCCTTTTATCCAGGGGGCTAATAGTCAGGGGTCGAATAATCAGGGGGCCGTTTATCTGTGGGGCCTAATGTCTGTAGACCTATTAAGTCTATTTGAATACTGTTGTTAGTGTTTAGAATTAATGTCAATACCCCCACCACCCCCCTAACCCAGCAGCTTATCTAAGGCCAGTGATCTCTTTAAACCCCGACACTTACAGAACATTACAGTATAAACAAGTAAAAAAGAAAAAAAAATAGTCCGGAAATTTCCTCTCCTGTTAGATTGAAGAGGGTAAAGTATAAAGAGGGTGCACTGACAACCAAACTGACACTCAATAGACACTCATATTATGGGCCAAGTCATTTATTGCAGGGGGGGGGGGGCTTGTTAGATATGGGGGGGGGCGTCATTTTGAAAAACCAATAAACCTTTGCACTGGCGGGGGGGGGGGGGTCAAAACTAAATATGGATAATTCAAATACCCATCACGACCCGTCATTCCACGCACGTCTCCGATTTGGGGGGGGGGGGTCATTTTGCAAAATCAGTTCTTAGTGGGGGGGGGGGGAGGTCGCAACCATATTTGGCTTAGTGGTTGGGGTGGGGTTGGGAAAAAATCTGCTGATCTTCATATTTGTCATAGTGATGGGAGGAGTTGGGAAAAAATCTGCCGGTCTGTAAAAATCCATCAAGCCCCCCAAGCTGGCAATAAATGACTCTGCCCTAAATGTACCCTGGTGGGTAAAAGGAGTACTAGAATTAGTCCCTTTATCTATGACAAACTATCAATTCCTCATCAAGAACTACCAGTTAAGTGGAAGTTAATTCTGCCCTCACTTAACTGAGCCATCCCGTTTTTATCTTTAAAGTTAAAGATGTGTTTTTCAGGCTTGTAATTTTTGCTGACGTTTGAAAAAAGGACATGTCAGAAACGTTCCTCTGTATGCTCTTACAACATCTTTAAACCTTGAAAAAAGCTTTTAAATGCTTCGCCTCGTGATTTGAGTGAACCTCTGCATTTATGTAATGTTATTTTTTTTTTTTTTTCATTTTGCAATGACAGAAAAAGATGATTATTTACGCATTCAACAATGATTTTGGATGGTTTTGCTGGCTGTGAGGTGTCGAGGCGGGTTATCTCAAGAAGATGTGTGATACAGAGCGTCAATGTTAAACCTATGGAT
The DNA here is from genome assembly GCA_949317995.1 of Acholoe squamosa. NCBI lineage: Eukaryota > Metazoa > Annelida > Polychaeta > Phyllodocida > Polynoidae > Acholoe > Acholoe squamosa. The sequence goes on from OX439037.1 coordinate 86,982,618, forward strand.
ATGTATTATTGTTACACAGAGAAAAGAACACTACCGTAATACCTCGCGTATAAGGTGCGCCTTATAGGCCTATGCGAGGATAAGCCCCTGGTGCGTCTTATAGGATGAGGAAAAGCCGAGAGAAAAATTTCCTCAAGGCATTCCATAAATTCAAAAGTTCTAGGCCTTCGGGACCCATCTTAGCTACCCATAGCTTTTCAAATTTTGAAAATCCATTGATTAGAACAAAAGTTAGGCCTATTTCATTTTAAAACTTTCTAACAGATCCATAAAGCCTGGGTGCACCTTATATGCGAGGTGCGCACGTCAGGATTTGTCTCCCACATGACATGTATGAAGGCACGTCAAATAAGGTTGACACTCTCACATTTGATTTGTCAACTCCACTTGACATGCCTAGGGAAGTCATGCCACATATTCTTGGTCCATCACTTGAGTGCTAGGTAATACTGTGTGATAATTATTCAAAGGTTAAGAGCAGTCAATAGTTATATGTCAATGGTACAATTAAGGTATAGTAGCATGTCTCTCATACATAATAGGGTCATCCATAAATATAATCATACCATTAAAACAATTCTTGACCCCCTCCTCATTCGTCACCCTTAGGTAAAAGACATGTATAGGCACCATGGACCTCCCCTCCCCAGGTGGCTATGTGATGTCATTCAAGGATGGCCCCTCTTTTGCTGAGAGTGGTCATTGTGAAGCTGGGCGTGATAAATGTCAGTGAGCGTCACTGTGACACTCCCCTTTTGGAAGAGATGTGTGCAAAACTACACTCAAACTGTTCTACATGGACGCTGTAATACCAGAATATAGATGATTGTTAACACCAGATATCATCACCTGACACCAATTAGATGACACATGACAATAGAAAATCTAAATAAGAATTTGCCACCTCTCTGTGAGTCCCCAATGCAAGGCTGAGTAATAGGATGACTGATTGATAATAAAGCCACATGTGGGTAAGAATCTGAGACATGTGCCAATTGGCTAAAGATACAGGTAATACATCTAAGTTTTGCAATGAATATTCAAATATCATTTCACCCTTTAACCTTGGGTCTACTTTTGTGGTAACAGACATATCTTAAAAGTTATATACATTTTCAGAATTGACATCTATTAGTTAGCCCAAACTGGAATGCTCATAGTTTACTCTGGTGCTCTTCTCTTTCAAGGGAATCTAATATTACCATGCAATGTACAGTCTTTTTTTATCTGAAATACTTACTTTCATTCTCTATGAAAAGACATGGTCATTTTGCCTCGTAGGGTGTATGTCTGTGTATAGGTATTGATGTCATGAGGTCTCTTTATGGTCAATTTAGTCTGCTTCACATAGTAATCAATGTATGACATGAATTCAACTATTTTGCAAATGGCACAGGTCTCAGATTCTTTCCCATGCATGTGTGCTTTACAGGATTGACTTGATGCGAGGGTGCACCTTATACACGATGTGCAATGTATATATGCCAGGTGTTATAGGGTACTGAACATAAGACAACCATCATGGTTATAGTAGAATAGAGATACTGCCCTGTCTATTAAGGCACACCCCTAACTTTGGCTGCTTGTGTACAGTGTACCAGGTGTCAATAATCAAGGAAGCCTGGCTGATATGTGAAGTGTTACAGTTAGATCTTAAATGTTTCCATGTTACATGACGACTGGAGCATGGTCCCTGTGAGATCTGTATATGGGTCACCCATACCTCCATGTTGTCAGAAGCTGGTCTACCTTGCCGTATACTTATCCTTAAAATCCTGACCCTCTAGCATCTACATACTGACCCACAATAAATATTCAGAGGGCTTTATTATGATTCATCATTCCTCAGTATTATTATTACATGCTAAGACAGTGATACGTGAAACCCTATGAATTACATAACAACAAAGGTAGACGATGATGTTGTTCTGCCCACCAATATCTGAGCCCATATTGCTGGGCCCATCAATACAATGCAGAGCACTTTCATTCATAACAAAGTGAAATCAACATCTTATCAATCACAGTGTTGAGAACGCAATGAAGCGCAGACAACATCCAATCTATCTACCAGACCCCATGTCTAGCTACCCAGACACAATGTCCAGCCTTAGTAGTTAGCATATAACAATAAGTACTGGATTGGCAGCAATTGTTACAATACAGGTAACATTCCTCGAGACTATTCCAGGCCCATAATCATCGAAGCCATTATATCATTATATCATTGCCGCCAATACTGTGTATATATCACCAAGCCTTTCCTCAAAACTAAATTAAAGTAGGTAATATGTCAAAACGCCAATGAAATTGTAAATTAAAGCAGGGCCTTAGGCTTTCTAAAGTGCCAAGTTTAATTTATCTTTATGTACATGCACATACTCCCCCTAGTGTGTACATGTTATAACCTGGTACACATACTACTCACCAGAGAGCAACATGTGACTGGCACTAACTCTGACTGCTGCTGTGTCATAGGACACTTCAATATGAACAAGGAGTTGACTAACACCTGGCTGCCATGACAGGTACGTTAAGGAGACTGCCTCAGTGATTTTTGTCTTTATTACATTAATGTTAATGTTACCATTTTCCCTTATATTTTCCCCCAAAAAATCCAATAAAAGTTATTCAGTTGTTTACCCAGACCGTTTGTACTGCCCTTCCTTGTACATTATCAATAATTCCACCACCAACATGACAAGAAGTTACAGGAGATTAATGTGTGCCTATACTATATACCATCATATATCTTAATAGGGATTATCATTGTTCTCAAAGAATGTTTTGGATTAACTCATAAATCAATTATATACATTCTATTTTTATCATTAAACTCATTAGACCTATATAGTTCGCAGGAAAATTCCACAAAATATTAGTTTTTTTTTGCTTTACTCCATGATACGTCTTAAATAATAGTCTGAGTTAAAAGCTGTAAAAAGGTAGCTCAAAGTGTGAAGATTCTAGCCGGATATTTGGTCTGACAGTCAGATAATGTCTGCCGGATGGTCAGGCTTTTTGTCAGATATAGCCAGTGACCAGTCCATGTGTGATGATGACAAGATATCAGCTGGAGGAGTAAAAGTTGTCCAACCATTGCCATATGTCTTAAGTAATGTAGCATTTATACTACCTATTGAAATAACTAAAAATGATTCCAAAAGATACTTGAATGCAGAATGTCACATAATAGACACAGTACACGGTTCAAGTGGTATTTATTTATAAACATCAAATAACAAGTAGGATAACTGGTTAGCACACTTTCATGAGGATTCAAAAAGCCTTTTGCACGAAAACCGTCCTTAAAGTCTTCCTTCCACAATAAAAACAATCCTGGTGGTCCCTCTACAAAGGTTTGGATAACCTCCAAGATGTGCATAATTCAAGACCTATCCCCATTTGACCTTTACCTGCAAAAAATGATGATTTCCTACAAAAAGATTTTAAAACTAATCTAACACCAGCTAGGGTTCTGCTTGGGCCACTCCACTTTCAAACTCTCTATAATTTGTGTGACAACATGTATGAAGCCATTGAGAATTAACAAAATTACCCATACCATATTTATTGACTTTTCTAAAGCCTTTGACACTATGAGTAACCCAACAGGGCTGCATTCATGCATTATGCCGCCCTGCAGGTTGCAGCACTGTTAATTTTGATACTGCTCCTGGAGGGTTGGCATAATGCTCCAAATAACCCTTTAAAGGCTGATTCAGTAATGCATCATGCCCGTTGGTCGTCATGGTGCACCAATGAAGTGCTGGTGAGACTACTCACCAGCACTTCATTGGTGCACCATGACGACCCTCCGGGAGTGTACATATCAACCCCCGTAGGGTTGGCATGATCCTCCAATGAAGTGCTGGCGAGCAGTCTTGCCAGCACTTCATTGGTGCATCATGATGACCAATGGGCATGATGCACCCCTGAATCAATGTCCCTTAAAGGGTTAAATGATGACCAATTGGTAGGATGCACTAAGCTGCCCCTTGAGGGTTAAATGCAGTTTCTGACAATCACCTTGAACATTATTTCCTCCTTTTTTTTGGAGATATTCATGATCACCAGAAAGTTTTATAAACCCTGTGCACATACTCATGGCTACATTACTAACATAAACAATGGGAAACAGAAATCCAACATGGATCCCCTCATACACCTTCTTTAAGAAACTCCCAATCATTTGTTTTAAGGTGGGTCACTATCATTGAATCAAAGTTCCTAGATTTTCATAATCTTTCTCTCAGAGGTAGCTAAATCATCTAGAATCAGAATATGAAAAGAAAAGTAGGGGGTCTAATGCTACTTTTTTTTTATATTTAATTTTGAAAAATAAAAGTATTTCCATTTTCACCTAAAAATCAGAAAAAATGACTAAGATTTGAGATTTTTTCTGTCACAACTATCAAACACAGAAATATAAAAACTCACTTGGTGACCTTCTAATATCCTTACTTATCAAGAGTTTGTCTTTTTTCTCCAATTACAAGGCATTATGGGTAAATCTATCATGTTTTGGCAAAAAGGAGGATAAATTTCCTATTATTTTATAATTAAATGATTAGATCACCCATTTCTAGGTCCTAGATTTTTCTTAAACTCTTTTGACATATTGTTCAGATAATTTGCCTTTAAATAAAAGTAATTTTGATGTGAAGTCCCGCATATAATTTTGGAGTTTTGGCCATTTGAAATAAAAAAGTTTTGGAAAAACTGACGATAATCCATATTCAAAGCACTGCATGATGAGTAAAATATATAAATCTGGGGCAAAACATTGTTTCATTATATGCCCTCAATTATTGTGAGCAGCATATTATGCTAAAAGCAATGTCTAAGTACTATGAGGGGTATACTTGTAAGGTCCAAAAGAATGTCAGAGAATCAAGAAAATAATTCAGATGTAAATATGCCAAAATTTAAAATTGTCATAAAATGGACAATTTTGACCAGAATCCCCCAAAATATTTTGTAGACATTTAGGGCATATATATATATAGGTATGTGCCTACCAAAATTGATTCAATTCTGATGAATATAACCTATGTGTGCAGAAACCTGTGCAATAGGCTCAATTTCAATGGTTGCACCCACCTTAAAGAAAAAATGATATTTGACCATTCTATTAGAATCTGGTCTTAGGGGACTGCCTGACAAGGTGGTCTGCAGCCTGGCTTGACCAGAAATGACATTTCTGTTGATGTATTTATTTTTTGGGGAAAAGTGATGATACTCATATCAAATAGCTATAGCCTCGATCACTAATTGGTGAGTGAAGTAGTACATACTACTGCTAGGCAACATTGGTTAAGATTTCACCAAATAAGAGAATAAAGTGTTTCGTTGCCTTAGTGCAAGATGGTTTGACAAAAAGGTTTTCTTCTGTTTAACATATATTGACCATTATATAGCTAACATGAAAGTACTGCAATTTTGCTGTCTCCACTTTGTGCTGTAGTAAGTGGAACACCTCTTTTGCCTCTCCTGCAAAAGTTGCAGTTACAACCTTCTTGCACTAAAGTGACGATTTGATCGTTCTGGACATGATCCTATGCCTTAGCACTTATGAAGGTACCATGCATGTCCATTCCAATCTTGACGTGTGCCTCAGCTCTGCCCATCTCCTTCATGCTGTGGGCATCCAGTACCAGGAGGTAGGCTGACCGGTCTGCTCCCGTTGTTAGGACAACTGACAGCAGCACCCCTAGTGGGAAAAACAGGAAGCAAAACAAGGTCAGTTGAATGTTGGGGATGTAACTCAGGTATGTGATAAAGTCTCAAGATAAACATAAAAGTTCTAAATTCATTGTAGAATATCACAAAACTAAGGAAATTTGGGTAGATGCATGTTGAAATTTTGTAAAACGAATGCAATAGTGCTGCCACCTGCACCAGGCTCTCTCCATCACACCCAAAGACCTCAAAGTCCAATGGCATAAGAGTAAAGAGTGTATTTATAAGAATCATATACCATTCCCCATATTGGAATATGGAGACCAAATATCCCTGTGACAATATCAGAAAAACTTGCTGTTCTCCTCCACAATGATGCATACTTAGATAATTATACCAGCATTTGAAATAAAGGCCATCAAAATATGCTATTATGAAAATAGGGATAGTGTTTTTCATTTAACTGAGGAACCCGATCTCACACCCATGTATGATAACCCTACCTTGAAATATATTGCCAACTACAGGACCCCAAAAGGTTAAATAACTAATACCAAAATAATTTCTATCCCTTAAATAAATCTAATTTTATAGATATCTGACTAAATTAACTTGATATATATAAAAAAGAGCACTTGGATTGGTCACCACTTATGGTTATTGCACTTAGCTTCCCCTCATGTGATAGTGCTCAGTGGTGACTAATTTTCATGCACCGTTGTCTGTATCTTCATTAAGAGAGTAGTATTGGAACTTTTTCGATATATTTCCTCATTATTGTTAGATGTACCGTCATCTTCTTCCTTAGCATCAGGAGCTGCCACAAACACAGGTTCAGAACAAAAGACGTTCTCCTCTGACCAAGTTTTCATCTCATGCGTCTGCACGTCCAACTTGATAATCTGTCACGATGTGAAACATATGATGTGAAACAAGAGGCATCATGCAGCTTTTAAGGAATCAAAAAAGGTCTTTAAGCATTGATGTATTAATGCTTTATGTCCATTGGTCAGCATGATGCATTGATGCGGACCTCGCCAGGACTGCATTAACGCATCATGCTGAACCTACAGGGTTGATACTTCCCCAAAGTTTTGGCATGATCAAATGAAGTGCTGGCAAGCAGGACATCATGCAGGGCAATGGGCATGATAAATTCCTGCATCAGAGGCCATTCTATCCAATGAGGTTAGCATTATATTTTTGGCTCACAGACTAGTGGGTCTTGATGAAATATATTTTCACAACTTACACTGTAAGCAGTTGTAAACTTAGTGCCGACTCCATACACGTAATGATATTTTCGTCCATTGTTCATGGCGTAGTTGATTTGTGGAAATTCAAATGCTGTCCAATAGAAAAAGCAGAACACACAGTGTTAATTATGTTTATTGCTCGATATGAATTACCAATGAAATGCTGATGAGTCTGTTTGCAAGCTTCTCATTGGCACATCATACAAACCCTCGGGGTTGGCATGATGCTATAATGTGGCGCTGGCAGATAGCGCAGCAGCACTACATTCAAATAACTGTTGAATCTAGACCCATCTGCCAGGGATACTCGTAGAACCAAACAATGATGCAGTCTAGTTTCTACAATGAAGCAGTACAATGGTAAAGGTGAACGATGAGCAGTTTGAGCTGACCGTTTCTTCACGAGCGTGTCCTGCCCGTTCAGCACGAGAGGGCAGGACACGCGAGTGAAGAAACAGGAAGCTCAAACTGCTTAGAGTTCATCTTTACATTTGTGTCAAGGTGTTTGGGTTGATAATTAATCAATATTTCATCAATAAGATTGAAATTAAACCCTTATTTACCCATCGTCATCGCGAAATCCTGACCGCCACCATTTTGAATGTTTACGTTTCAAAAAGGCTGCGAATGCACAATGGACCTATGACGTCATCGTGCGGATTTGGCGCTGGTTATTTAACGCAGGGGTACAATACGCGGTCTCAGTGCATTGTCAATGGAGCATCGATATTCACCTTGACATAAAGTACAGGCTGTGGTATAAGGAATCTCAATGAAAATAATGATGGATCTTTAGGACAAGGATTTTGAACACTTATACTTCAACGAGATTTTTTCTATGCATCATACCAAGCACTTGGCAAAATCCTTAACCCTTTAAGGCACGCTGATACAGGAGTGCATCATGCCCATTGGTCGTCATGATGCACCAATGAAGTGCTGGCGAGACTACTCGCCAGCACTTCATTGGAGCATCATGACAACCATCTGGGACAGTGTCAATCCCATAGTGTTGGCATGATGCATGAATGTAGCCCTGGTCAGTTACATCATGACGACCAATGGGCATAATGTATTATGCCTATTGTTACAGGGTTAAAAGCTTTATAGTTGTACCACTTTTAGCATTAAAGATAGAAGGCACCCACTTACTGTTGTCGTTAAGTATGTCCGCTGTAATGTACACCTTGCGATCACTGCTCAGCCACTTCTTCTCTGTAAGGGTAGCTGTTGACTTAGTGTTCTCAACAGTTACCAAGTTCTTTCCTGCCTCCTAATTATATGGAAATTATAATACCTTTGAGACATTGAAATGAAGATATGGATATCTCCACTGTAAAAAATAACTGTTGAATCTATCAGGAATCCTCGTTAAACTAAACAGTTGACCACAGAGCCAAGTTATTCATAAGCACCTGCCTACTTAGGTCCTGCCCCACACAGAACCCTACACATTTATAATTTAACCCCGCATATAAAACACATCCTGAGTTTGGAGAAAAAGCCATCAGGCACACCTGGGGGCAAATTATAATTTTGAAAGTTCTATAAGGTGCAGTAGTGGAGCATTTAATAGGAGGGCCCTATGTTCCACCATACACAGGGGTAGACTCTAACATTTGGGACCTTTAGCCACCCGGGCCTTTAGTATAGAGCAAAGTATTTTCAAATATCCTACTGGCCAAATGGCAAATTTCAATGGAAATTTAGAAATATTGGTCTACAGTAATTTTGTAGTGACAGTCAGGAGACTTCTTTTTTAAAATTAAATCGATTTTGTCTATAACAATAATACCTACAGCATTTTGTAGATCTAGTGGCAGTACAAAACGCGTCGCATTATCGGGCAGCATTTTGGTCAAGTGTTCACTACAATCAGGACCATGCAGCTTCTCCATGTTGAACGCAGGGTACACGGGGTGTGGGGCCATGCATATGTCTACCACGAGTTGTCCTATATATAGAAATACAAGTTATACTGGATTAGGGGCCATACATATGTCAACCATTATCTTTCTTATGTAGAGAATTTCTTATGTAGAAAAATACAAGTTATACTGGATTAGCGGCTATGCATATGTCAGCCACTGCACTGTTAGTAGTAGCCAGGGTTATTTTACAGCAAAAACCCTTGGCAACTTTGGTTCCAATACATTTGCTGTAAATCTACAGGAGGTGAGTTGCTGTAATTCTACAAAACAATCCACAGTAATCATACAGTAACAACCACTATAACCATACAGCAAGATTATTCAGATCTACAGGAACATAGTTGTGCTATGTACAGAAATACAAGTTTTACTGGATCAGGGGCCATACATGTGCCAACCACTAGTTGTCCTGTGTACAGAAATACAAGTTATACTGAAGCAGGGGCCATACATGTGCCAACCACTAGTTGTCCTATGTACACAAATACAAGTTTTACTGAAGCAGGGGCCATACATATGCCAACCACTAGCTTTCTTATGTAGAGAAATAAGAGTTACACTGAATTAGGACTATACACATGCCAAACACTGTACAAAAGTGTAAGTGCATGGCCATTTGTGCAGACGATAATCACAGAATGTAGTTGTTCTCCAAGAAAAGAGTCACACCCCTACTGACTGCGGCACATTGTCCGGGAGGATATTCCTTTACAGTCTACAACTGCAGCCTTCAAGTCGTACCAAAATTCCCATAGGGAGCATTGGCATTTTGTAGTCGTAGGGTTGTGAGTGATTGTAGTACCTTAAGAAATGGCCTCCAGGAGATGACTCGATGTGCTTCAGTACTGTGCACACCATTCAGGGTCCAAATTCACCAAATATGTACCACATATATGGTACTGGCATTAAGATAGTACGATTCAACGAAAGAGAAGATTATGTTTGTTTTTCCTGTTGGTATTTTGACATTGCTTACTTTGAAATTGTTTTTGTTCGACCCCCTCCCCCATCATTGTCTAAAGCATGATTCCCTCACCATTTTCTTCATAAGCATTGATGTGGTGAAATGTTGCAAATGTGTCAGTGATGTATTCTGTATCAGGATTCACCTTCTCACCCGTCCTTCTATCAACAATATGGAACTTGTTCTGAAATGAGCCAGACAACATCTTTGATTATACTTGTAATTAGTTGTAACAAAAATGTACACAAATTCATAGCTAATTGCCAATATTAGAAACGACAGTATACTAGCCATAGGCTTCACCGACTTTCCTTATCATTCATTTCCATAGGAGAAAAACTGATGAAGTGACATAGATAGGCAGTGGATGTGGCCCTATGACCTCTGCCAGTTTATTGTTTATGTAAGAGTGTTATACCCTGGGGGCAAGGATCTGCTGTTGAAGGTTGGTGTTGCTATATGTATCGGTATGCTAAAAATTCAAAATGACTGCTAATTATGGGTCCTATTAAAAAAAACAACCTTTTATGGCAGAATCTGGACCACAACCCTCTTTGGCTCCCTAGGTATTTAGTACATATACCTTTATAGACCACTAGATCATTGACACAAGAATGGATTACCCTCTTTGGATACCTACCGGGTAGTCTGGATAATAGTCCATGCATTCTGACATAGGTTTTTTAGATATCCGCATGGTGGCGGTTCTATGAAGATGTAGTAGTTCTCACTAATACCAAAGCTGTGCATATAACCTGGGTACTGCAGCTTCCATTGAGCAGGAACCTCCGCTACGATCTCCGCCTTCTCAGGAAATGTGCTCTCATCTGCATCTGGAATATAGAGAGTTGCATGGTGAAGCTTCAACACTCGAGGGGGCACTCTCTATGTAATGTATACACATATGTGCGGCTGGCAAGGGTACTTTTTCAAGGAAAAGTCCCTAGTAAGCCTCCTGTTTCAGCGACAAATGTCCCTAGCAAGGGTCTACTTTTGAGCAAAATGTCCCTAGCAAGGGTCAAATTTCAGCAAAATACCCTGATTTACACAGGAAATTTCGAAATTTTCTTGGACATTAGCACAGTTTTCATGAAAATAGCATGAACCAAATTCAATTTTCACCCCAATCAGTGTAAATATAAGACATTTTGGAACAAATCTAGGAGTATTGAGTCAAAAGTGCCCTAGCAAGGGTAGGTTTTTGAAGGAAAACCCCGTGAATGAGTGCCCTAGCAAGGGTAAGGGTTGTCGTGGGTTGAGCCACACACCCTTATAAAAAGAATTTGAAGTGCTCCCCCGGGCATCAACATGATCAGTTGCTTCACGGGTGAAGTTATGTATCTATTTTATGTTTTCTAGGTAAAAGAGCCTTCTAAATCACTTTTGGTTAAGGGGTTTGTGGCTATTTTACTGTCGTCCCAGCAGAGAATGTAGCCGTGAAGATCAATATTAATTTTCTTCATGCCCTAACAGGTAATTGCTTTGACTATGCTTTACCATAGGAACTGTCATTCTCAACATGAAATGAACTGTCCAACATAATACTTTTGTCAGCTTTGAAACAGCAGATACATTGACAGCCATGCCATTTTGCTACTCCTAAAGGGGCATGGCTGGGTTAGAATCCAGGACCTGAAACAGGACAACATGTTTGTAATAGTCTGCCTTATTCTTAGCTCACCATTTTCCTTGAATATTAATGGCGAGTATAACCACACTATTTCTCTGTGTGCAGCTTTGATTTCTAAGACTTCTAAGCTGAATTTTGCAAATTATTGGCATTTTTTGTGAGGGGTGTCTGTGCACTAAGGGTAAATGTATGGGTGTCTGGGTGTGGATGCTAGCCAGGAGGCTATTCTTGTAAAGCTTCTGGGGCTTTTATATTAATAGAGACAAGTAGATTAAACTCATTTCAAGCCTTGTATTGAGGAGGTCGACCTCCGACGATCTGCGTAAGTATTGCACAACCAAAAGCAACTCTAGTTCAAGGATTACTCACAAGGTGGCGTGCCTATTTCGCGCATCGTCACACCACATCTCCCTTTTTAAGAGAGTTATCTTTTAGATAATACTTTTTGTCAAAGTGTTCATATGAGATAACTTGTCCATGAATGAGATAACTGTTATGATATACCAATAACTCCAGAGTAACTCTATAAGTGTCTTATATGTGAATATGCAAATGAAAGTCTCTGAAAGTAAATGAACTGTTCGTTGTCTTTGCAAATGAAATAGCATGTTCAAATGTTCTTTGGTAACTTTAAATGCTTTCTAACTTATAAAGTTATATAATAAGTAATCAGAAAGAGAAGAGTCATTAGTATTCTTCTATCAGTCTTTTAGGAGCAATACTCTGTTCCTTCGATCTTCTTGGTTCCGGATCAGGCACGCTAGGGGTGGCACCTTGATCAGGAGTTGGTGGAGGGATCACTGGATGGGCATCAGTGATCTCCACAGGTTATGGATGAGTAATGGTTGGTGTTACCACTTTTGTAGGTGTGGCCAGATTACTCCGCTGGTCTGTTGGTATATTGGGACCAGGGCCTAGCTTTCTGGTCATACGGCGATTTGATGTTGATATGATATATGACCTAGGGCTTGATGTTTTTCTAACAACTCTTCCTTCGACCTTTAGGTCTGGAAGCCATGCTCTGTCTCTAGATGATAGTTCGTTGGCTTCAGTAGCTCTGCGGCGACAATCATAGTTAATACGCATTTGTTTCCTATAGTCTCTCTCTCTCCTCCTGACAAGATCTGCGTTGGGAGTTCGGGGTTTCAGTTCATCTCGGTGAACCGGAACTCTGGTTTTCAGCTTACGCCGGATGTTAAGCTGAGCTGGGGAGAATCCATTCTGTAGTGGAGTATTCCTGTATGAGAGAAGTCTAAGGTATTCATCGTCTGCCTTGTTCAAGATTGACTTCATTGTCTGAACAGTTCTCTCTACCTCACCGTTTGACTGGGGGTATCTTGGAGATGATGTAAGATATTCAAAATGGTATTGATCTGCGAGGCGTTTAACCTCTGCTGATGCGAACTGCGGTCCATTGTCACTAAACATCCTTTTCATTTTGACTGTCTCAGATGTATCAACATTTTTGGTCACTTGACACACCTCAATGTCTCTGGAGTAATAGTCAACGAGGAGTAGGTTCGTCAGCATTTTGTGATAGACCAGGGACGTTCAGGGAATTCGGTTCCTTTCAAAGGTTCAACCCTTTCTCTCCTGTGTTTTTCACAAGTGACACAATTTTCACCGTCTTCTCAAAGATATTTCCTGTCTAGCTTCTGGCCATCCATGTTCTACATGGTGCATGACAACGCTCAAAGTCTCATCTTGTTTAAGTGCTTGGTGGATTTCATCTAGATGTTTATCTGATGCTGGAAGGCACACCATGATAGCATTTACATATGCCTCAGCCTCATGTTCAAGATCCACTGCTTGCTGATCCTCTCTTGACTCTTCATGTGGTGCTTGTGAGTCTGAATCGCTGGATCCTGATTGGCAGTTCATCAATCAATTTTGTTAAGAATAATAACACTTATGGCTTATGGTCGGTTTCCACATGGAACTTCATGCCGGTTAGGCGATCGCTCCAGTGTTTGAGTGCCCATGTAGTTGCCAATGCTTCCTTTTCAATTTGTGCATATCTGGTCTCGGTCTTTGTCATCGACCTACTGGCGTAAGCAACTGCCTTGAGATTTCTATCTTTCTGGCCTTGTCTGATCACGTACCCAACACCATATCTACTTGCATCTGCAGAAATGATTGTCTCTTTCTCTGGGTCGTATAAAGCAAAGGCTTCTTCGGAAGCTAGCATTTGCTTCAGTTTGTCGAACGCTGCTTTTTGTGGGAGGAATCGTCTGACATCTGGGACGTCTTTTGGCTCGGGTAAGTCAATAATCGCTTTGACCTTCACTAGGTCTTTCCTAATGCCGTCTGCATCTATCACTTGCCAAGGTAGTGTAGTTTGTTTGAGGCAAAGACACACTTGTCCCTGTTCAAAGTGATCCTGCTGTCTTGCAGTCGGTTCAGCACTTTAGTAAGGCGCTCATCGTGCTCTTGTTTGTCTTTGCTGATCACGAGGACCATAGGCAGGCACCAGTCCGCTGGTTCATCTACGGGCACGATCACTTCTGACTTTACGAGTGCATCAATTTCTTCCTCTACCTTCTTTATAAGAGGCAATAGTACCCTGTGTCGGGTATAGAGGCAGAAAGGTTTTGCATCATCTTTAAGTCGAATAGTATACTCGTCTTTGAGCTTACCGAGTCCTTTGAAGAGCTATGGGTAGGCCTTGATGACATTATCCTTTGTGTTCAATTTAGGACTATCACTATCACTGATGGTAGCGTCTCCACGTTTCAACTCAATACGAGCACATCCTAGCATCTGTAATTGATGCTCACCGGTAGCAAACAGTGTGCCTCTGGTTGGCTGAATATTACTGTATGACTTCTTGTAGAGCGTGTCGGGCATCACCGATATTTCTGCTCCTGAGTCTATGTACCATAATAAGATATCTGGACCTGTCTTGAGCTTTATGTACCAGCATTTACTCGAATCTGTCGATTTGTTGTTTTGAGTGGGTTTCGATGACATCGCATTTACTTCGCTAATCCTCATTCTGGCAATGAATATATGCGATTCGTTGTCTTCGGGACTATCGTCCTCCCCCTCAACAATTTGAGAAATACAAGATTTAGACGTGTGGCAAACCTTGGAGTAATGTCCTTTAAAGTTGCACTTCTCACAAGTATGACCTGCTGCTGGACAGTTCTTTTTTTTACAGGATCTCAACAGTTCTGTCCAACATCAGCCCTGCACCAACATCATAAAGTTTCGATATTGACGACTCATTGGTACATGAAAATGTTAACTTGTCTCGGACTGCTTGTTCTAAATAGTCTTTTGCAAACTTTTCACTGCAAGCACCCATGACTCCAATGTTTGGGAGGCCCCCTCGTGAGATGAAACCAGAATTGGTCCCTGAGTAACAGTTTCGGATCCCTTTTGCCAAAATACTATGTGTACTTTTCGATGACTGTGTCATAATTATCAAGATTCTCTGCTGGGATAGGTGGTTTTCCATCTATGGGGTTATCAGTTTGGGGCTTAAATACAAAACTGTTAAATATGTCCAACCCCTCATCTCCTATGTGGTGAAGTAATTACTCGATTTTCTTGCCACCTTGGTCTCCAATGGCACCTATGGCCCTAAGGTAGATTTCAAATTTTCTTTTCCAAAGTGTCCAAGAATGAGAAGGATTACCCCTTTCCTCTGTCAAAGAGCTAATTGGTGGTTTTACTGAAGCAGTTGCCATATTGATATGTACTGATAGGCCTAGTCACTAGATCTACAGCATTCATACAAAGTCAATGTTTATGATACTTCAGGACCCAGTTTTGCAATCAATGTTCACAGTATTGTCAGTTGTAGGTTTGGCTAGGCTAGTTGATGGACCTAGATTGATCCAAACAATAAAATTCAATGACCTACTTTCAGAATTGTCACACTTCAAACCTGGCAGTTTTCATTGCAGTCTTCAATTCTTAACTTCCTGAGCATGGATGAAGAAATCTTCAGTTCTGACACCATCTTGTAAAGCTTCTGGGGCCTTTATATTAATAGAGACAAGAGGATTAAACTCATTTCAAGCCTTGTATTGATCGAGCAGGTCGACCTCCGACCGGACCTCCGATGATCTGCGTAAGTATTGCACAACCAAAAGCAGCTCTAGTTCAAGGATTACACACAAGGCGGCGTGCCTGTTTCGCACCTCGTCACACCACAGCTATGTTGGAAAGAACAATATCTGTACATCAGCATTATGAAAGGTACGCCGGGATACCCCCTCATGGACGTACCTTATTATTCTTTGTAATAAGTTCAGTGCCAATAAACTTTGAAACTGAAGTGCCATCTAGTGTATTAACCTGGTAAAGCAAACACCATTATCATTACCTAATACCTTGAAACCCCGGTATTTAGCTGCGGTAAGAGTAGGCTAGTCCTGTTAGGTAGGATGTACTAATCAATCACTGTTTGAAGCCTACTTGATTGGTGACCCCGCAGTATTGTTACACACCTTTTGTAAGTCAATGAATAAATGAAGTATATGTAATATAGGCATAGACATGGGCGTGGACTGGTTACCAGATTTAGTCTGTGTAGGTATTATCCATATGCTATAGTAAGGGTGAGAAAGTAAAGGGAACAGTGTTGCCCTCTGGTGCCTTTATTTGCTATGCACAGACCTTGATTACAGAGGTGAGTGGTGACTTTGCCAAAGTAACCACTCACCTCTGTAATCAAGGTCTGTGCATAGCAAATAAAGGCACCAGAGGGCAGCACTGTTCCCTTTACTTTCTCACCCTTACTATAGCATATGGATAATACCTACACAGACTAAATCTGGTAACCAGTCCACGCCCGTGGGCATAGATATGAAGCGAGCAATACCGTAATTTCCTATGATCCTATTCTGTCATATAAGTATAGAGTGCTCTGTGACGGCCCTCGGTCTTACATTATGTATGTATGTATGTATATATATATATATAAATATATATATATATATATATATATATATATATATATATATATTCTTCCATTGATGAACACACATTTACATGTACATATTTTTACTAGAAAACACAAGATTACCGTCCAAAGGGTATGTCGGCCCCATATTACGACTGAAGACCATGTATTTGAAGTTTGTAATAAACACTTTGAAAATTGAAATTGAATTGACCTTAGTTTTCACCTAATGTACACCACCGGGCTCCATTCAAGCCTATCATCCCCTTTCCACTGTCTTCCTCATTCATCATTATATGCTATAACTCATGATAACAATAATTAAGCCATATAAGTCATTTTTCTTTTTCATAATCATCAGGAAAATAACTGACCGTTACTTGCAGGTGTGATTTTGATGATGGTGTACTTGGGGTGACCTTGGAAGATGGATCCCATGTTGTAGGTGGCGTCTTTGTCATGGTGGGGGTGTGCTGTAGCACCATTCACACACACTATCTTCTGTAAGTCAACCTATAGAAAAAGCAATACGATTTATTCATTGTGAGGTGAACTGGTGACTTTGGAATGATTAATTGAGTTGTTTAGCCTCATAAAGTGCTTAAGGGACTCTCATTATGTTCGGGACATTTTGTCTCTCAAGTCTGCACATGTATTTTAAAGCTGGTGGTTTGAAATAGCTAGGCAGAGAACTGCTAACTATTCTTTTTAAATGATTGTAGGGGCCAGCTCTGGCTGTAAGTCCATGGCGGTAGGCCATCTGCCCCATTCCGGTTGCACCAGCCCTCAGGGGCTGGTCAGCCGGTATAACCTGCCCCCCTTGTGTATTATACCGATCCAGATGTAGGTGGAAGGTAGAGAATGTCAGACAGGGAAGTAGCTCAGCGGTAGAGCTTCCGCCTGCAGGTTGGAGGGTCCCGGGTTCGACTCCCGGTTTCTCCAGGACGTTTTCTGACAACCTCTACACTGGTGGAGAAACCGAGTTGGTCCTGCCCTGCAAGGGGGGACTACGAGAACTCGGTACCTGGGCTGGTGTGACACGAATGACGATTCAATTTGCTAGTGCTGGGAGGAGACTTGGTGGTTGGGCACAACTCAGTACTAGTCCCGGGTATCTGGTACCTATAGGGTACTGAACCCTATATTGAATCTGGGAGGGAGGAGTGTAGGGGCCAGCTCTGCTGTAAGGCCAGCAGCCCCGTTTCTGGAGATCCCAGCCCCCAGGGGCTGGCATCCGGTGGTAGCTCCCCCCTACGTGTGTGTCATACCAATCCAGGTATAGGTGCCTGGAACGGTATAATACAGATACGCTTCGACCCTGGCAGTACTGTGTACTGGTAGGTCAACTGGGAAGTCAGGAGTGCCTCACACTGCTTGATAAAGCCCAACTGATCTGGTTGGGAGGAATGCTTGGTGCTGGTTGGAGTGTAGGGGCCAGCTCTGGCTGTAAGTCCATGACGGTAGGCCATCTGCCCCATTCCGGTTGCACCAGCCCTCAGGGGCTGGTCAGCCGGTATAAGCTGCCCCTCTTGTGTATTATACCGATCCAGATGTAGGTGGAAGGTAGAGAATGTCAGACGGGGAAGTAGCTGAGCGGTAGAGCTTCCGCCTGCAGGTTGTAGGGTCCCGGGTTCGACTCCCAGTTTCTCCAGGACGTTTTCTGCCTACCTCTACAAGATTTTTTAAGCAAGTATTCTTTTATTTGCCTGGTCACATAGACATGGCATGACAAAAGTGTGACTTTGCGGGTTGAAACCCAACTCATAGGCTGATAATGCATCAATGAGCATCATGCCCATTGGTCATCATCATGCAAGACCCTAGTGTGGGGGTTTCCACACCGTCTGCCGCTCATGCCTAGAGACCGGTTGGCAGGTCTAGCAAGACCCTTGGTCAGTATTTTTCTTTATGTCCTATAAAATAGGCATTTATTGTAACTGCACTTGGCGATTTTCTGTTACAATATGAAGACAGGATATACAGGATTGGATACATTTGTTTCCTGAAATTGAGTCATCAACTGAGAACTGAAAATGAGTATCAAATGGGTAGATATGCTGGAGTAATCAGAATTTAAAACCAATCTCCCCCAATCTCTAGTCTTATGTAATATTAGACCCAATAAAAACTCTTAACCCAAATGATGCAATGCATTGAAAGACTGCTCACTGAACAGTGAACCACTGTAACTGTTTTGCAATGAACCAGAGTAATTTTTCCAAGAAGCCCCAGGTGGCAGTACAATGGTACAAACATGTACATAGAATTTCTGTGAAAATAACAACAGATCTCTAGGCAGGTCCAAGCAGATAAGTCCATTTTGTCCCTCTGTGACACTTCCATTTTAGACTCTGGAATCCACATCTAAAAGAATAAAATTATTTCTTTTTGTGGGAATTCATCTTTATGTCTGGCACCAAAGTCCCATCAAAAGAAATGATTTTATTCTTTTAGATGTGGATTCCAGAGTTTAAAATAGTAAGTATCACAGAGGGACATCTGCTTCGACCTGCCCCTCTAGCAACTTTGGGATGAAGATTGGGACATTATTTTTACATTTTTCTTACAGCTTACTGACCTGTCCTTTAGACTTGAGTGTCTCTGGATCAATGCGCGTTATTAACTTGGTCTCAGTCGCAGCATACAGACGCTCACCGATGGGGAACACATTCACATTGTCATTATCTGATTTAGGCTGAGCCTTGAAGAAGGAGAAAAATCTAGAAAAAAAATAGTTGAAAATATAGCAGACATTAAGTAGTCATACCGGAGAAGTCTTTAGTGACTGACAGATACTGTAAATCTGCATAGCGAGTATTCCACTGCCGTCGGTCAGGTGGAATACCTGCTAAATGGCAATAGAGTGAGGGATCCAACTGTGATTGAAAGTAGTACCATCTTAAGCTGCCTTTCAGGAGTTCATCATTGTGTCTAAGGCCCAAAGAAAATGTATGTTTCTGGTAAGATGGTCCAAAAAGTTTAGGTAACTAGGCCGGATTTCTTCTTGGGGGGGGGGGATAAACTGCATTTGGCTTAAATATATTGAATAGCTAAAACTGAAAATTTATGTAGAAATATGAAAGAAATATAAAAAAAAAAAAATATGAAATATTATATATGAAAAAGGAAGAATAGATTTCAAATAGAAAGTTTCTTTGATTTTCATTTTGAAAGTCACTTTAAAAAAGTAGTATTCTCCAATACATTGAATTCCACTTGGAATGAAAATATTTTGACTTACTTCTCATACAAAGTTTTACAAGGGTCTGGGTAGGCAACTGTTCCATAATCAGTGCACACAATCCTGTTTGCCTTCACATTCTTCTTGTAGAATTCCATCTCCATAAACCGGTTCTGATAGGTCACATGACCTTTGGATATTTTAAATCGGTGCAACATGGCTGATCCATCAAACCAGTGGTTGACCTTGGTGTCACCAAATTCAAACTTAGCGGGACCATTTCTATAAAGACTACCTTCTAACATAGATAAACACAAATCTTTTATTTCCTGGGTCCGTTTCTGTACCGGCTGCCTTCTATCCAGAGGTGTGTAAATACTTGGTTAACTTGTTAATCAGTTAGATCTAAAGCTACCATGAGTGGTAGCCTTTTGAGAGCCGCATATGCAGTAGGGTGAAAATCTGAGATCTGTGCCAATTGCAAAATCGTTAAATCAATGCCATTAATTGACAACCACGTCAACCAGACTAAATTCACCATGTCATCATTTTTATTGACATTTAATGACTACTGGTGGCTAACTGAATATAATAAGTAGGCAAAATGACCCTGTCTTTTCATAAAAAAATATAAGTAAATATCTGTATAAAATAGAATGCCCCTTGGACCAATATCTTTTTAAAGATACGTCCGTTACCATGAGTTGGGGTGTTGGGTTAGGGGTATTTTCACCTCTAAATATATGCCCCTTAATGGACCACTGGTATTGGCAGTCTCCCTTGGTAGATAAGGGCATTATGTCTTACTAAATAAACTATAAACAACCCAGAGTAGCGTAAGTGATGGAAATAAATTTGAGAAATTAATATCTTTTTAGAGATACGTCCGTTACTATGCATGCGTTGGGGTGTTGGGTTAAGGATATCTTCACCTCTAAATATATAGATATTTACTCCAGAATGTAGCCACATTATCCCTCTATTATAGCTGTAAATATCGCTTTCTCAAAGTTTAACTGCTTTTATACAAGATTCATCTATCCAAAGACGAACAGAAGTGTCCAAAATCGTGGTAATGGACGTATTGTCCTCCTATCTCTTAACATAGGGATTATTTTTAATCATTCTGTAATCACTAAACTAAATATGTGATTATTGTTCCCTTTTGGAAGGGTATAGCTCATGATATATAGAAATGTATTCTGAATTAAAAAGTATGCATTCTTCACTTTAATTTTTAGCACCTTCCCCACCCAATTGGCACGGATCTCAGATTTTAACGCAGTAGGCATCATGCCTATCGGTTGGCATGGTGCCCTACTGAACTCCTGACCCCACTGGATCAATACAAACTCCTGTAGAGGGTTAAGTGGTAAAATTAAGCCATATTGATGACATTTTTATTAGTTTACCCTTTGTATCTAAGCTTATCCCTTGTCTTTACGTGAACAGATACCTTTTGGCAATCACGCCAGTAAACATAAAAAAAAAAATTTTGAACGGATTGTTTATTCTCAATATGGAATAAATTAGATATAATTTCAAATGGCCCTATGAAAGTATTCAACTGTGGACAAACGTATTAACTGTAAACATTGAACTTTCTTTAACATTTGAAATAACCCTCATTTAATAAAAAAATAAGTGCTTGAGGTGTATGTATAGTAATGAAGAGTTTAATGGGCCTCTCAAAATGAAGCTTGAAGGTCAATCTTCATAGGGTTTATAGTCAGAAAGGGGTGCGTATTAGAATATGTACACTCTTCACAGTGCATATGATATATGTATATTTATGGACAATCTTACATTAAAAAAACAATTGTTGATGTACGATTTAAAACATTGCTTCAATGTTTAGTAAATGAGCTTGACTCTTCAACAGATGGTCTGTATTGTACCTTCTCCCAGCTAGTTTAATTTTGCACGATATCATATTGAACCAAATCTGGTTGTATAACTGAACAACAGCAGTGAAATTTGTTCTGCTTCAGTGCAATGGACACACAGTAGATTTCACACATTTATGATGTCATACTTCTTTAAGGGCTTTTGATGTAATAATACGTCATGCACATTGGACGTCATGATGTAAGAATGCAGCCCTGGTGAGTTACCAGGCATCATGCCGACCCCTGGGGTTGATGCACTCCCAGTGGGTCGGCATGATGCACCAATGAAGTGCTGGCGAACAGTAATGCCAATACTTCATTAGTGTACCATGCTGACCAATGGGCATGATGCACTCCTGCATGAGCGGTCCTTAAAGGGTTAAACAGTGTCAGTGGAAATATCACATACATATCATGATATCGAAAATGCAGTTGAAAAATGACAATCAATAAAATTGTCAACCAACAGCATGCCCTCGGGCATGGTCTGCAGCTGTTGGGCAGCTTTATCCGATCATACCCTTTGGGCTGAGCATAATTGTGGGATAATATCCTTCATACTAGGCTTAATTTGCTAAATAAACCACAAAGGACATCATCATTAATACTAAATTTACTCCACTTGGCCCATTTTCCTACAAGTTTGGAGAAGGTTTGGGTGAAACACACAAAAACACAAAAAAGGGGTTTTCTTATTTCTGAGAAATGCTTCAACAGTTTCTATTGTTCATTCTTCACATAAGAAAATACATTTGTGTCAGTCCAAAGGAAAACCAGTCTGACTTTAGCCTCAAATGTCTCAAACCGTTAAACTCAGAGATAATGAAATCCGTGTGAAGTAAAACTAAATTGGTGGGCTATGAGCACAATATCTGTTGAGGGTGTGGGGATGGTCGGGAGTCAAGGTTTCCTCAGGGAGCTACAATTTTCACATCCTGATATGGTTAAGTGCAGGATTACAGGACAGTTTGCATTTTGTCTCATTTCTTTTAGATATGTAACTTTGATGTTGAGAAAACATAACTAACAATTTTTTTTTACTATGTGGAAAAAAATGGAAAATTTGATCATTGAAAATTTGTTGAAATGGTTTAGTGATATACTCACCGGTTACCTTGGTGTCTATAGGTTCTGCGGTCTCCACCTCCACAGTCTGATACAGCTCCTCTAAACCCATCTTTACGACTTTTTTATACTCGGTATCAACTTATTATATGTGTCGCACTGCAACAAAAAGAAAAAGCTGTCGAATTAATGGCAGTTCTCTCACAACCCCAGGCAGGGCTGGGCAACTGTCGCCATGTAGCCAAAATGTGGCGACAATGACCTTGAAGTTGGCGACAACTACCTTCAGAATTCTCTCTAGATTCTGGGCTTCTCAACAGTGAGAGAATCTTTCAAATATTCCCACTATACGGGCCCTAGACAGGGGGGGTACCATGTCTATTGTCGATTCTAAGAAATAGTTCTTGTCCCTTGTCTCTGAACCCCATGTCCCTTGTCTATTGTAAGAAGTGGCCTTGTCCCTTGTCTCTAAGGCCATGTCTCTTGTCGATTTTAAAAAGTGGCCCTTGTCACTTGTCTCTCAACCCTATGTCCCTTGTCGAATTTAAGAAGTGGCCTTGTCCCCTTGTCGATTTTACCTGTCTGGGGCCCTACTATAACCAAAGTTATGAAATGATTCCCAAGAGTCATCAAAATGCATGTTTTGACAATTTCAAAGTTCTCTCACAAAAATGGCCCAATCCCTCATGTAGCCTCCCCTTTTTCCCATAAAGCAACTACCAGCTGATAGTTTATTTGGGGTGGGGGGGTGTCTCTTTTCAAGACTTTCTTCATGATGAGCCCTCACCCAAGGCTCATCATTCCTCCCAATCAGTCTCACCCTGCCTTCACTCCAGTCTTACCATTACCACCCTCAATCTTAGCTTGTCCTCAGCCAGTCTCACTATTCCATCATGTTAAGTCTCACCCTTCCCTCTCCTCCAGTCCCACCATTATAGTTTTTACCACAGTCTCAACCTGCTCTAACCACAATACCACCATTCCTCCATCATTAAAGTATTTGTGCTCTGGGAGACTGCATGAGACTATAGAGCAGCCTCTCAACCATAATCTAGAATGGCTAGATTTAAAAATTATGTTCCTGACATGGCAAGAGAGAGGGGGTGTCAGAGAAAAATGGGCTGTCCTTTTCAAACAAACAAAACCATACCCTAAGCTATTGCTCGAAAATTAGTTAGACAGAGATGCCACTTTTCCTAACATTTTAGTAATTCTGAATTTTTGATTTTCATGCCTATAGGTATTTCCTACTGTAAATTGAGAAAATTAGGAGGATTTCCGAATTTTTGGGGATCATTGAGTGGCATCCCTGGTTAGAGTATAGCTGTCAGGATGCACCAGAATGCACCACCTGCCCTCCAAAATTCAAAATTTTCCTCTTGGTCATGCCCCATGACCCCAATTGGCAAAGATTCTTTGCTGCACCAGCAAATTCACTTACTTGACAATTCCATCAACCCATTGAGCTATGTACCTTTGCCAAAATGTCTACCTTGTCCTGTTTCCACCCCCTGGAATTTTTTTGATAAATTGTCTAAGGTAGCCTATATATTAGGTTCTAAAATGCACCAGAATGTACCAAATATCCTCTAAAATCAAAAAATTTCTGAGTGGGGGCATGTCCATAGATCACAATACCATTATTGTGCTTGAATTCAGTGTGCTTTCTTGTGATGAGCCTATCATTCCTTTCAGCTAAACCCCATGGTCAAGATGTACTATCCCCCTTTCTCAATAGTAGCTTCGTTGGTAGTCTCTATATTAGGTTGAAAAATGCACCAGAATGTAACAAATACCCTCTAAAATCAAAAAATTTCTGAATCGGGGACATATCCATTGTTACGCATGAATTCCCCCAGCAAATTGTTGTGACTCCTCGTCAACCTGTGTGAAGTGGCTCACACATGTCGCTAGATGGAACACGACGTCGCTATAGCACAAGATCACCAGGAATAGCAATGGTGGTGATCACATGGCCTCACCTCAGATGGCGAGGATGGTGATCACTCAGACTCACCAGGGATGGCGACGCGGGTGATCACTCACCTCGCTAGATGAAACACGCACCTCGTCATAGCACATGTTCACCAGGGATGGCGAGGATCGTGATCACTCATCCTCACCAGGGATGGCGACATGAGTGATCACTCATCCTCACCAGGGATGGCGACATGAGTGATCACTCCCTTCGCTAGATGAGACGCACACCTCGTCATAATGCACATTCACCACAGATGGCAAGGATTGTGATCAGTCACCTCGCTAGATAAAACGCGTACCTCGTGATAGCACAGGTTCACCACAGATGGTGAGGATCTTGATCACCCACACTCACCAAGGATGGCGACACGAGTGATCACTCACCTCGCTAGATGAAACGCACACCATGCCATAGCGCATGTTCACCAAGGCTGGCGAGGATTGTGATGACTCACACTCACCAGGGATGGCAAGGCGGTTGATCACTCACCTCGCTAGATGAAACGCGCACCACATCATAGCGCAGGTTCACCATGGATGGTGAGAGTGGTGATCACTCAGACTCACCAGTGATGGCGACGCTGGTGATCACTCACCTTGTTAGATGAAAAGCTCATGATCATCGACATTGGTAATCATGCAGCCTCACATCTGCCAGATCAAAGTATGTTTTGCCAGAGAAGGTATTGCCATATGTATCTTCCCTCTAACCACAGACAAGGTGTTCATGTTGATATTTCCCTATGTATTTTTCCTGTAACCAGAGAAAAGGTGTTTATGGATAGTTGCTTTCATTTTAGAGATACCTCTATCTAAATTCAATTGATATTCTCTCTGTATAATCTTGTTTGATTCAACTCTGAAGTATTACATGGAAATCAGTGTGAAACAAAGCACATTTGATACGTATGGGACTTATACTTCATGCCCACACTTCCTAGATAGGCTACATGTGGAACAGTGGTGCTGTCTCAACACCTTTGGCAATGGTGGTGATAAGTTGCCACTGTGAGTGAGAGTGAGTGACAGATGATGCAATCCTCAGAGAGCATTGACTTGGAGTGACACAAATTCACGCATTGAGTGAGACAAAGGCTGGCAATGGTGGTGATAAGTTGCCATTCTTAGTGAGAGTGAGTGACAGATGATGCAATCCTTAGAGAGCATTGACATGGAGTGACACAAGTTCACGCATTGAGTGAGACCAATGTTGGCAATGGTAGTGATAAGTCGCCATTATGTGTGAGAGTTGATGCCAGTGGCACTGGAGTGGTACATAGTCACACAGTGAGTCAGATCCATGTTGGCGATGCTTGTGATAAGCCGCCATTCTGAGTGAGAGTTGACAGGCAGTGGCACATACTCACACAGTGAGGTAGATCCATGTTGGCGATGGTGGTGATAAGTCACCATGCTTTGTGAGGGATGACAAGGGGTGGCACATACTCACGCAGTGAGTGAGATCATGTTGGTGACTGTTGTGATAAATTGCCATGCCATGTGAGACTGACACACAGTGGCGAAAGATGACGCAGTGAGTTATCACTCAGAAAGGAGTCACCATTGATGACCAATCATGGCGACAGATAAAGACAATTTGCTGGGCCTTGTGATGAGCCTATCATCCCTTTCAGCTAAACCCCATGGTCAAGATGTGCTATCCCCTTTTCTCAAAATCTTGGATCCAACCCTGTATCCAATGTGGCTTAGGCCTATAGATTCAGCCCGAAGGAGTGTGACAATGTTAATGTGTGGCTTATAAGTTAGGAGTGTGTCTTAGGTGCAAAGTTTCCAGTCCTCGGCAACAGCCCCTTTAGCGCTGGCTCCAGGATTTCCAGATATGCCCCGATCTTACTGTCATGGATCATAGCTTTCATTGATACTATAGGTCTTCAATAGCTGAGAGCGCTAATCTGGTTAATTAAAGGGATTAAGTTATAGTTATCCAGTCACACAGCCACATACTGCACATTATTGAACAAGTAATCAATGGATAATTCATGACGCGTGTGTGTGTTAGTGAAGGATAATTACACGAGGGCATAGCCCGAGTGTAATTAGCCTTCGCTAACACACACAAGTCATAAGTTATCCATTGACTACTTATTTTATTCCACGAAACCAATAGATAATCAATAGAATACCAATAAATTCAAGTTGAAAACAAAAATTTTTCCCCTTCCCTGGGACTCAAAGCCAGCCATTGTGTGTACACGATCGGTACATACACCTCGTCGCCCGGCAGCGGACAGCGACAGTGCCCGTCTCGGCTTGGCATTGAGTGCGTCTCGCGGTTATGGCAGCGGCACATGGCAAAAAATAGTGTTTGTACACCTTGGCACCTGGCTAGGCTTGGCTTTGCCTTTGTTTGAATGCGTCTCACGGTTATGGC
The DNA here is from genome assembly GCA_949317995.1 of Acholoe squamosa. NCBI lineage: Eukaryota > Metazoa > Annelida > Polychaeta > Phyllodocida > Polynoidae > Acholoe > Acholoe squamosa. Next base: position 87,009,500 of record OX439037.1, read on the forward strand.
AGCGGCACACAGCGAAAATAGTGTTTGTACATGACCGGTACACACACCTCGGCGCCCGGCTGGCAGCCGACACACGGCGAAAAAAAAAGACGCGCCCGGACCGGGACTCGACCCGCCTACCTCTGACGGCTGAGTGCAATGCGCTAACCACTAGACCACCGCGTCTCCTCCTCCAGCGCCCGTCTCAACTTGGCTATGTTTGAATGTGTCCCGCGGTTATGGTAGCGGACAGCCCACAGTCGTTGCCTCCCCGGGCTTTGCAAGACGTGGTTCTAACCAAGCATTTCTCCTCAGTTCCTGTGGCGCACTGCATAGGGAGTTGGACTAGGGATCTTAGACTGCAGGTTCGAGCCCTGCCCTGGTCATGACATTTCGTGGGTTTTAACATGTAACATATGACATGTAAGGACATGAGAGGCATGCAGGTTATTCATGGATAACCACATGGCGTCCAGGTTATCTATGGATAACCACACGCCTTACAAAATTGATGCTACAGCCTTCATGGTATGTAATATCGACAGGTATGTGCATGGGAATATCCAGGAAAAGCACTGAGAATCCCAGAAATCATGGAATAACATGTGCTACAAGACCTATGAACTATGCATAAACCCCAAAAGTGAAGTTGAACTCAACATGTTTTCTGACTATTGTAGTTTTTGTAGTATTTTTGTGTTACTATGGTAATTGGGTGCCTAGCAACAGACATTCTATTTGATAAGAGTTAGAAACCAGAAGAAAAACCATTTAAAAAACTGTACTCTATCCCTTCCTTATCCATTCAAATTAACTCAGATGGCTTTTATGGTGATATGGTTATGTTTCCATGGCTCATTATTGCCTAACAAACAATGTATCTACCTAACAACCTATGCAATGTTGCGGCAAGTGCCTAATTCATCTTTACTTAGTGTCATTTAATGTTTCCCTACCAAAGGCGTTAGCAGATTGTATCAACCAAAAGACACACTCCTCAGTAAACTTGATTTTTTTTTTCTCCATAGAGAAAAAATGGGTTGAAAAGATCAACTCCTGTGTGTTTTCAAGTAAGGTCAAACAAGAACACACTTTTTAAAGCAACATCAAGGCAAGGAAACTTATTTTTTATATTCTCAGTATTACCATACTGACGACCTATATTTGTAGATTTAGGTATTGTTATCCTGAGGACCTAAAGTCGTCACCACTGACTAGTTTTGGATCTTCCAGGTTTTCAGTGCATGCGTCGTTCCCTTTTGTTACAGGTGTTATTTACTGTATACATTAGTTTTACCAGGCTGATACATTAGATGGCGCTCCAGTAGCCCTGCTGCTTAGATGGGCATGTCCAGCATCCACTCACAGGGCCCCATAGGGTTACCCTTAGTGCACAGACACCCTTTACTAAAATGCCCATTTGTAATGTAAAATGATGCTCCAGGTTTTAGAAATCAAAACAGCACAGAGGGAAATGGTGTGGTTATACCCACTATCGATATTAAGAGAAAATGATGGGCCAAAAATTGCAAATAATGGGCCTGTTACAGGTACTGGAGTTCATACCAGCCATGCCCCTGTAGTGGGAGGAAAGGGACATGGCCGTCACTAGCGCCATCTGCTGTATCATAGCTAATGAACACCGCTTTACAACCGTAGTGATTCACTCTTCAATTCTATGGGGATCCCTGCTATTCAACAGTTCTTTCTTAGAGTTTGGTCTGTATAGACTCTGTGTTTCTAGCGACAGATGGGCATCTACCTAAACCACCACCAGTCTATATGAAAATATTTTCCCCCCACAGGCCATTCGGTCCTAGAGATCTTCTTGTTCTGCAGGCCCGAACTGATTTTGGCAGGACTGGAGCCATGAAAACCAAAATGTAACCCAAGGTCCCAAGATTACCGACATTCGGTCCCGCAGTCTGGTCATTTCTGCAGGACCAGCAGCGAATTTGACAGCAATGGCCTCGGTCCTGCGAGTTTTCATATTGACTGATATTATATGAGGAGGCTGGTATCAAGAACTGTATGTTCACGTTTTTATTATCAAGATTAAGTATCTCTATAATATGTGTGTGTATTTTTTCATGTTAAGAATGATCATTACTATAGATTTGTATGGGAACACCCATTCCTCTCAGGGTCGTGAAGAAACTAAATCTTATTCTCCACAGTCCCATTCTCCACTATGATGTCAATTAACCAGCCTCAAATCCTTCAGCAAAAGTGACTATGGTGGTAGTTTTACCAAGATGACATGAAATAGATACAGAGCTCCACTTGATCTTCTCCAAACTGAGCATCTCTTTATTCCTTAGTCTCTAAGCAGGATTCCACGAGGTGGACCCAAGTGGAATCCTACTTTGAGGCTTACTTGTGAGAAAACACTCAGATTTAGGCACATTTTTGAACCTCTGATTGTGTTCTTTGCAATGCAAATGAGTCTGAAACTCAATTTAAATGAAACAAATGTGCGCGCTAACTTACCTATGCTGAAGTGTGGGGAACCTTGCTGTGGCTTTTATCAGCACAAGACTAGAGACATGATACTATGAATATTGTGGTATTTATATGATGTGATTGCTACAACACATGTTTCAAAACTATGATATTGATTTTTATTTTAACCCTGTAAGGTCTGCAAATGCATTAATGCATCATGCTCTTGGTCTCCATGATGCATGAATGCAGACCTGGTGAGTAACTCACCAGGGCTACATTCATGCATCATGCTGACCCTATGAGTCTAATACTGTCCCAGGGAGTCAACATGATGCTCCGATGAAGTGCTGGTGAGCAGGCCCAGCAGCACTTCATTGGTGCATCATGACGACCAATATACATGATGCACTCCTCCATCAGCAGCTCATAAAGGGTTAATCACAGTTAACATGATGCTAGGTTGATGCATGGGATGATTGACAGATGTGGATGTCAGATTAAGCATGGACAAAATATTGAAAGTACACATCTTCGACCCATGGGCACAAACCTTGCAGGAGTCTATCTGCGTAGTTGGGTGATTTCCAGGGACAAAGGGGGGACTAACAATATCCATACTGCTGCTAATGGCAAAAGTTGGCTTGAACTTTTATTATCTGGTTCTTCTTTTCCTCCATTTTTTTTATTTCATGTTGGGAACAGTGGAATGCCCCTCAGTATCTCACCCTTCGTTGAGATCCGTGAGATCTAGATGCAAAGGTTTACAAGAATTGAGTCTGACTGAGGGATCTCATCGGGCGACAATAAGCCTCGACAGATCCGATTCTTGTGAACCTTTGTCTATAAATGTGGGGCACTACAGTAGTTCCATACACACATAAGGACAAGTGAATACAAGATACATACACAACAAGCTAGACCTGCTTCTAGAAGATGGCGCTATGAGTGACCCTGATACTGATCTTGCAGGGATCATGCTGCAGTTGGCACGTAACAAGCTAATGTAGGCATGGAAGTGCCATCTACTACTAATAATGAAGTCTGAGATGGAGTATGTGTTGAAGGTTACATGGTGATTTATTGTACATTAAAAATGCATAATAAGTGAGGTCACCTGCACAGAGCACCAAGTACTGAGTCCTGAGAGTGGTGACTACCAGTGGCTGCACCAGGGTTTATATCCCAACCCTGGGGCAACACAGGAAGTCAATGTCTCCATGGTGACTGGCAGATAAATAATGCTACATGGATGCTGGTTGGCTGAACCAAGCGTTCACAGCTTAAAGGTGTGAAAGCAGTCAGTTCTTTGCAGCAGAAAAATATAAAAATGTCCATATATGGTAAGTATATAAATCATTAAGGTGTGAAAGCTGTCGTCTTCTGACAGCAGAGAAAATGGTAAAGATGTCCATATTTGTATTATGTAAGGCATAATGGCATGTAACACTAAGATCACCCAACTGTATAAGAGCATGATGAAGTCTGTCTAAACAGGATTCATGAGTTTGGATTCTAGACTGGTGTGCAGCATGCCGAATAACCGTACAGAGCTCCAGAGGTTGTAGAAAATTACCATTAACTGCATGACATGGCAAAAGTATGATAGGAAGCCTAAGTCTCGCAATGGGTCATTCCAAGATTTACTGGAAATGTGGTTTGTCGGGCATATAATAGCATGGGAAACACTTCTACACCACCAATAATACTTTAATTCCTTAGTGGGGGGTTATAGCTAAGATTTCCACATGGTTTGGGCTGGTCTTAAGACATAATTTAATTTCTATGGGCATTCAAAGGTGAATTTTCACCCTTGTAACGTTAATGGAACATTTTCTAAGTGACCATCTAGCCTAGTGAAGAAATAGCACCAGTGTTCTTATCATATGCAATCAAGAGATACTCTGGTGGGTTAACCTCCATAGAAGTTCTTTTGACCTTCGGAATTGTCCAACATCAATGTTACAACGCTAGGTGTAATGTTAATGGAATTTTCTAGATATAGAAGTTCAAAGGTTATAATATCTACAATCATCTTGTATGGTAAATGTGTGAGTGACCCCATAGGTATATGATGATGTATAGGTGATCTTGGGACATTCTATGATAGGTTGGTGATGTGTAACATTGGAGATGTTTAAAGTTGAAAGGTTATGGTGTCAACAATACATATTGTTTGGTGTTTGTATCATTTTCTCTCAATCGTAGACATGTGTGGGTTATCAGAAAAGAGTATTTAAGGTATGTAAAGATATATTCTTGTACAACATGGCGTGTGTGCAACATGCCAATGTAGAAAAAGTGAGAAATTTATTTCAAAGTCAAGGTAGGCACTCAATGCAGGCCTTATGTATGCTTGAATGGCTGACTTTGGATAGGTAGTATAGCCATTTTTCTCTCTGTGTGAGAAGTATAATCCAGGAGTCACATTATATAACTATTCTATAAAGTACACATACTGGAGACAATGGACAGTTAATATAATGATTGTGTAAGGGTTTTGGAATGAGCTAGGGTAAAGTTAGAAATAGGAATGAATATTTTCAAATTTTCAGTTTTTCCCATAATTTTGCCAACACATGATTTTTTAAGACATTCCAAGCACCACTCTAGTTTTTACTATACATAAAGTCATATGTTGTAGTAGTTTGGACACAAAATTTGGTGTAGACTACTTCTAGTGGTGAATATCATAGATATTTTTACATTAACATTACATGTTTTATAGAAAGTTTCACGGTATATGTGATGAAGACTGACAGATTTGGAGTTGGCGCCTTGAATGAACCTTTTTAAAAAGCCAAGATATAGGGCTATCAATAAAATATAGTGTTATTAAGTAATGCTCAGTTTGTTATATTAAGCCCCAGGCCCCCGATGTCCAACATTTTTTGGACTGAGCCATATATATATATATATATATATATATATATATATATATATATATATATATATATGTGTGTGTGTGTGTGTGTGTATGTGTGTGTGTGTGTGTGTGTGTCTGTCTGTCTGTCTGTCTGTCTGTGTATTGTAGTCTTATTCTCTCCTACCCCACCATGAATAACCTCACCTTGGAAAAGCACCTCACCGATAGCTCAGTGGCTAGAGCATTCGCTTGCTACCAGAAGGACGCGGGTTTGAGTCCCAGTTGGAATTGGACTTTTCCAATGGTTACGTATACATATATGTTTGGCTGAATTCCTATTTTGTGCAGAGAAATTTGGTATTTTTGAAATACATTGTAGGCAGGTATAGCATAATCAACGATAACAGATGCAATGTAGTGAAAAATCTCCAGTAGAGTTATATGGTTAAAAACTATCGAGTTCTCTACTTATCACATAACTAACCTGATGTACCCACACCCTGTAAATCAATGATACATGTTTGCAGACCAGGTAAATCATATTCAAATCCTCCTTAACCCTTTAAAGGGCCGCTTGTTCAGGAGTGCATCATGGTCATCGGTCGTCATGAAGCACCAATGAGTCTACTCACGAGTCTACTCATGCCGACCCTCCGGGCCTGTATCCGACTTTGCATGTTTATCAGTGGGGGCTAGTACCATGCTGGTAGGGCATACAGGTGTGACTGCAGTGCAGCCACCAGCTAAGGCCTAATTGACATGCATTCTCATGAAATATGCAGCGTCAGGGGTCAGAAGACACTCTATACATGGGGTAAGCCTCCACAACTGCAGGTGTGAAGACTCCACACCTAGAGTTGTGATGAGTGATAGCCTATACTATAACCATACCTTTAACTTGTAATTATACTCTTAATTCACTATGTGCTACTTAAAGATTCATAATAATACTTTTGTGTGTAGGGTGGGACAGAGTGGATTCCCACCAGTATTACATAACTGTACGCTACAACCAGAAAGATACATGCTGATAACTAGCTTCAGCTAGACTGGCCGGCGCCACCTACAACACGCTAGGTCGGAATAGGGTCGGCTTGATGCTTGAATCCCTGGGTTGAATCTGTAGTGCTGTCAAGCTAGTCACCAGGGCTGCATTCATGCATCATGATAACCAATGGGCATGATGCATGAATGCCTCAGCAGCCCTTAAGCGTTAAGAAAGGCTTCCTAGTGATAGATTATCTATAAAATATTTTTAAACAGGAGCCCACACACTGCTGCATGATACAAATGCCCTCACGTGCATCATAGGAGTGCAGTGCACGCCTAAGCAAGGTCAGCATAGATGTAAACAAGTCATGTACCATTAATTGGTCTAAACATACATTGATTGGGTTCCTGATTGTTTGGAAGAAAATAAACATTTTATAAAGACAATAGACAATGACCTTCTTTGACATCTTGATGCATTTGCGCTTTATAGGACAACAGACAGTCTTGATGTGAAGTAGCCCACTGAACAAGATCTCGAGAATTACTCAGGAATTTCTCGAGTCCTGACTTGTGAATACAACAAGAATAGAAAACGTGAATTTCCCCAGAAGTTTGGTCACGCCATAAGAATTTTCCTCCTGTAGTGCAAAAATAGTTATTTATATAACCCGGTGTATCTCTAAAATTGACAGGTGTACCTTCATGCACTAAATTTATTCTTTGATTCCTACCTTTGGAATTTGAAATAACTGTGCTTACATGTTCCCAAAAGGCACGCTGATAATTGGAATCATCTTCACATTTCTGTGTGAGGAATTAGGATTTAGCTATTTTTGTTTCAATTTTAATTCTATTTCTCATGTTGTTGGCTACTTCTCTATCTCTTCTACCTTTAGTACGTATACGTCTAGACACTTCCAAAAGTCTATCCTTTTCTAGGATCCTCTAAAGAAGCTCATCTTTGACCCAGGGTTTTCTGGGTTTTTTTTTTTTTTAAAAAATTTGAACTCCCACAAAATTTATCAAGATATTTTGATATGTATTCGATATACAAATCGCAACAATCTGAGGCATTATCCATATTCAGGCTCTCATATGGTTCAGGAATTCAGCCTCATTATAATTTCTATAACTCCTTCCTATAAATACCTTGTCCACTGTAGCCTCTGATATTTGCTTTTTTGTAGCATACACCATTTCATGCTCTGATACATTCACATGCAGGATTCCAGCATCACTTACATGATTACAGTTGAAACCTAGCGTGGATGGGTTAACAGAACATCTGGTTATCGCTACAATATATTGTTTCAATTAATATGACACCATATCCGGCTCGAGTTGATTTTTTTCTGGACTGGCTTTACTGAAATCAATATTCATGTCTCCCAACACTAATAAATCATACTCAGGTAATTCAGCAAACTGATCTAGATTTTCCCTCATTTTTCTGCAGAATTCATTTTGAATTTCCATTTGGTGGATGATATATGTTGATAACCACAATGTCTCTGGTGTTGGTCCTAGTGATATGTAAACTTGTAATTCAATATCATCATCATCATTTAAAGTACTGGTGAGTAACTCACCATCATGATGCCCCCATACAGTACTGGTGAGTAACTCACCATCATGGTGCCCCAATACAGTACTGGTGAATAACTCACCATCATGATGCACTAAGTACTGGTGAGTAACTCACCATCATGATGCCCCAATACAGTACTGGTAAGTAACTCACCATCATGATGCCCCCATACAGTACTGGTGAGTAACTCACCATCATGATGCCCCAATACAGTACTGGTGAGTAACTCACCATCATGATGCCCCAATACAGTACTGGTGAGTAACTCACCATCATGATACCCAATACAGTACTGGTGAGTAACTCACCATCATGATGCCCAATACAGTACTGGTGAGTAACTCACCATCATGGTGCCCCAATACATTACTGGTGAGTAATTCACCATCATGATGCACTAAGTACTGGTGAGTAACTCACCATCATGGTGCCCCAATACAGTACTGGTGAGTAACTCACCATCATGATGCCCAATACAGTACTGGTGAGTAACTCACCATCATGATGCCCAATACAGTACTGGTGAGTAACTCACCATCATGGTGCCCCAATACATTACTGGTGAGTAATTCACCATCATGATGCACTAAGTACTGGTAAGTAACTCACCATCATGGTGCCCCAATACAGTACTGGTGAGTAACTCACCATCATGGTGCCAAAATACATTACTGGTGAGTAATTCACCATCATGATGCACTAAGTACTGGTGAGTAACTCACCATCATAATGACCCAATACAGTACTGGTGAGTAACTCACCATCATGATGCCCCAATGCAGTACTGGTGAATAACTCACCATCATGATGCATTAAGGCAGTTCTGGTGTGTAACTCACCATGATGCCCCAATACAGTACTGGTGAGTATGAACTGTATGTATGGTAAATTTCCTTCCCTACAGGAACATATGCCACTTCTCGACAGCAAATACACATGCAAGAGTAATTCCTTTCAGCTGCGGACAATGTCCAAGATGCGCATGCGACAGTACCTTCTTTACCATTTACTACTTGACCTAAACCATATGCAGAAGCATCACATTTTACATACACCTTGTCTGCATTTGTATTGAACAGATTGTATTGTAACAGATTCTTAACACGGAAAAAGCTTTTCTGTGCACCATATGTCCACAAGAATTTCTCATTTCTCAACACAGAACACATTGGTTCTACAACATCTGCAAACTATGGAACATAAATAGCAAAATATCCAATCAAACCAAGAAAGGACTGGAGACACATTTTGTCTGTAGGCACCTTGGCCTCTACAACACTTTGAATTTGGGGCTCATCCATCCGAATACCATCTTTAGTTTTTGTATGCCCGAGAAATTTAAGCGATTTTAATGAATCTTTGCATTTTTCTTCATTCAGTTGCACATTATATTTCTCCAATCTCATATAGACATCTTTAAGATTCTCATCATGTTCTTTTTGTGGTATACCGTACACAATAATGTCATCAAGATAACATTGTACAACTTTCAGACCAGAATACAAGACATTGTCTTTTAGAATGCAGATGGAGCAGAAGATAAACCAAAACAGACTCTTTTGTATCTGTACAAACCATCATGTGTAATGAATGCAGTCATATGTCGTGAATCAGGATGAAGTTCAACCTGATGATAGGCACTTTTCATATCAAGTTGTGTAAACACATTTGCATCATGCAACTCACATAGCAATTCTTGTATAGAAGGCAAAGGATATACATCAGGTATTATAGCACAGTTAACCTCTTTTAAGTCAACACAGATACATACATCGCCATTGGGTTTGTTTGCAACTACAATAGGAGAAACCCATTCTGAAGCATCTATCTTTTCAATAACACCTTCAGCTTCTAGCTCTTACAACTTTTTAGAAACTTTGTCTCTTACCAGGTCTGAGACGAGGCTGAGAAGAAGACCCAGACTTAGAACATAGCCTGTACTCAAAAGTATCAACATAGATATATCTGTAGACAGCATTAGAAATATATCCAGGGCCATTTCTGACCCTGCTTACCTGTGATCAGTGGACCATGACCACCCTCCACTGGTGTGCAGTCAAGCAGAACATGAGTTGATATTACTGTGTTTGCTACTGAGGTGTGAGTGCAACCCCTATCCACCTGTCCTTACCTACTGTACTCTAAGGGAAGCCACTTTTAATTATGCTTATGTAAGAAAGTGGTTAATTTCTTGACAATGAGGGTTCATATTTTAAATATTTTGGTATTTTCTTGTAGAAAAAGCTTAGAAGTTTTACATGGGCTTGAGATTTTCTCTAGGAAATTTAACAAAAAAATCGGAAATTTGTTTAAGTGGTGCATACAGGTAAATTTGGTGGTTATGTGGTGATAAATCCATTATTTACACTTATACTGTAATTTATGATGCCGAGTCTGTTCCTGGGTAAATACATGTTCCTCGTTCATATAGTGCCATTACCAAAGTCATAATAGTATCAGAAAATGGTGAAAATGCACTTTTTATTTCACTTTAAAAACATCCTTAGATCTGTCCACAGCCCTATTATGATGCTGTGTACAGGGCTAGAAATGGCCACAGCCCTACATCTATAACTGGGGCCGTAAAGAGTGCAGTCTCCAACCTGCTTACAGTAAGAGGCAATCTATGATATTTCTGTTGAAGAGGTGGAACAGTGTGATCTACTTTCAGTGTGCATTGAAACCCTTTAATTGTGTTCAGTGAATCACCTTGTACCTCACTAACAGTCAGTGTCTTGCCTTGAATACAAAAATTCAAATCTTGAATAGCATACAGACCAAGCAAACATCTACCTTTATTCACAACCGCAAACCTAATAACAGCAGACCTGTCCTTGAACTTTACCATGGCTGTATACATACCCACTATCCTTTGTGTAGGATTTCAGTGCTTCATCTTCACCTGGTGGTTCCAAAGCTTCATCTACAAAGTATTTCTGAAATGTATACAAGTCAAGAACAGACCTATCTGCTAGACTATCTACATGTAATTGTAATTGTATACAATTTACCTGAACCTCACATTGTACATGTTTACGTCTTTTGGTTGTACTTTCAGTAGATAAAACCTGAAAATCAATAGGATCATCTGTACTAGTATAGTCTTAATATACTACTTCTTGTACTGTCTTTTGAGTACAAACATTCTTGAAATGACCTATTTTCTTACAGTTTAGGCATGTTTTCCCTATTGCAGGACAATACTTAAAGTTTGCCTTATGGTCCTCAGAACCACACCTGTAACAGAAGTACTTTGGCTTCCCAGAAGCAGTCTTCATTGTCTTTGCAGGCTTTGTAGTCTTATCTGGTTTGAAGTTCTTGTATCTCTGCTTACCTTGTACAATATGAATGTCTGTATCCAGCTTAGGCACAGCAGAGGCTGTAGTACCAGATGTCAGAGTGCTTGCACCTTTCAAGGCTTCTTCCACACTCATAGCAACATGGATGGCCCTCTCCAATGTCAGATTCTCCTCTAGAAACAGTTCCTCTCTGATTCTCTCAGAGTTGGTCTTCTCCACCAATTGATCTCTGATCATCTCATCTCTCATTGTACCAAACTCACATGTCAGAGCTAGATCTCGAAGAGCAGCAATATAGTCCCTTGTAGACTCATTCTTACCTTGTTCCCTTTTACCGAAGTTGTATCGCTCTACAACAACATTGCACTTTGTACCAAAGTGTTTCTTAAGCTGTAGAATTGCTAGTTTGTAATCATCTGCAGGATCATCTAGGTCTGGAAGTGTGTAGTAGATATGTTGACCTTCCATACCTAAATGATGTAGCAACATGCATTTCTTCCTAGGGGCAGGGTAATTTCCACCTCCTTCAGCAATTAGGAAGTTCTCAAATTTATTTTATGTGAATAACTTCTTCCCGTAGAGATAGCATTGTGCGGTCGATCGCCACACCCCCAGTGGCGTAACGTGTGTCGATCCACCACAGCGGCAGATCCACCACTGCAGCCTCGTTCTGGGTCCATGTAAACATTCAAAATGGCGGACCGCCGCTCGTACGGGGGACTACGGTAACGGATTTTGCTAATTTTCAGTTAATTAGACACTCTAAAAACATAAAATAAATATAGAACTAAACTCCCCTGGTGTCCTCGGTGGCTGATCCACCCCTCGGGGGAAGTCTCCCCCGAGGGCTAACGCCCTCGGGGGAGACTTCCCCCTCGTGGTGGATCGGCCACCTCGTACACCACGGTCGTTTAGTTCTATCTATATACGGATCCAAACATTCCATGATACTGCAATCTTAGCTGGTTTGTCCAGGAAGAACTCTGGAGCACATAGATTAGGCATTGTATAGACCTAAATGCACTCAACTCAGTAGTATGCAGTCAACTTAGCCACAGCAGTGCTACAGGGGGACCCTACACACACACCCAGTCAACTTAGCCACAGCAGTGCTACAGGGGGACCCTACACACACACCCAGTCTACTTAGCCACAGCAGTGCTACAGGGGGACCCTACACACACACCCAGTCAACTTAGCCACAGCAGTGCTACAGGGGGACCCTACACACACACCCAGTCTACTTAGCCACAGCAGTGCTACAGGGGGACCCTACACACACACACCCAGCAGCAGCAGAGTAGCTGGAGGCTGATCTATGTTGTATGAGATCAACACCATGTAATCCAGTGTAGGTAGTGGACTGAATAAGCACTAAAATCAGTCTAGTGAGCAAAACAGTGCACTTAACAGTTTCAATTTTTAGTTCAGTGTACAGGCACTCGGCACACTGGCCTAGAAGGTTCCAGAAAAATGCAGTCCTTGTAATGGCAGCTAGCTCACTCACACAACACATTTTCCATGAACTCACCCCCTTTTGTAGAATCCTGGGAGTCCTCCGGATTCCCTGATCTCATCCTCGTTGCCAGTTTGAGGTAGGCCGGTAAATGAGACACAGGTGAGCTGGAAATGAGATATTTATTTGGTTTGATCTAGTACACTTCTAATCCAATATGGCTGCCTGAATGCTTCTCCTTTAACCCACAAGGCGATAGTAGTATAACTAGTACACACCAGGTGGCCACCACAAAATGTCCATGACCAGGGAATAAATTTCATATATTCACCGAGGTGAGGCGTGTCCACATTCAACAATGCCTGCAAATTTATTCCCTGGGTATGGACATTTGCATTTATGCCATGGCCCTACGGGATGAATTTGCTTTTAGATAAAGAAACATAATGAATAATTTTGAAGGCATTGGGTGTCTCGGTTTGGTTTGATCCGCCATCTTGGCTTGCTTGATCAAGTAGGTCACGTAAGCTAGCCATTTGTGCCAAAGGAATTAGTTTCGTATTTGGTCTATAGATGCACGTAGACGTTTTACTGTAAAAAAAAAAAAAAAAAAAAAAAAGATTCAAATAGTGGAATGATAATTTGTTATGAATAATTGTTTAATGTATTTCTTAGACTAACTGCCATGTTAAAAAATAACATTGAGATATATATCATCACATGTCAAGCACAAGTTTTGTCAACCAATGAAAGATTCTATGGCAACAAAGGGTATATCTGTTCTGTACAGATTATCTTTGCTTCTATTCTTCATTGATTTATCTTACATCAATTCCTCCTATTCCTCCTAGTCCATCAGAGACAGGGGTCTTTAAAAGGACTCAGTTAAGTTCATACCAGTGCCATCTGACTATATTTTTAAAGATCATAATGCTCAAGATGTATACTTTCATTAGAAGTTATCAGAGTCCAAGGTAGATTAGTTCAGCAGCTCTACACTATGGGGCAGCAGTGCATGGCACCCTTCCCCGTGAACCCTTTCGGGGAGAAACGGTATGATCGGAAGTGTGTCTCTGGTACCGGTGAATATGCGAAAGTTTACTGCTCATATTTTACAAGCGAAAATGGCGCCACGTTAGCGCTTCTCCTCGAAAGACGTAACCACAGTTCCCATGTACATATATTTGCACAGCCTCGATCATCTAGTCCCTATAGTGGGAATGGACCATTTCTTATCAAATCACTGCAATGGCTCTCTTAAAATGATCCAGGATCCTGGATCATTTTCTCATACGGTAGTGGCCTCACTGATTGGTGCATTTCCCCATGTGCTAATGAATATTTATTTAGCAATCAAAATCACAGGACTGCATTAGCGCAATACAGACTTAGTTCCCATAATCTTGGCGTTTATATAGGGAGGCATTGCAGGCACCCCAAAGCTAAATGTGACAGAGTATGTCTATACTAGTCTACTGGTGCTATTGATAATGAGGTCCATTTTCTGACAACATGTGAACTACATAAGGCAGCTTGGACAACTTTTGAAAATAATAAAGATGGTAAAATCTATAATTACCAGGATATGTCAAATATGGATAAGTTTGTTTTGGTTATATGAGAAAAATGACCTTAGTATAATAAATGAACTTGCAAAGTTTGTGTATACTGCCTTTAAGGTTGGTCGCTACTTGTTGAAAATTAACCTACTGCGCAGGTCTCTGCGCATATATGTTATATTGTGCAGAATTGCATCATATTTGGTGTATACTTACATAAACCCTAAAAACCCCACAAGAAATTTCAGGTCATTTTGATTGAAATTGAGCATTTTATGATACTTGTGTGCATATTTCCATCTAGATTTATATTAGATTTTTCTGACATTCTAATATGGCTTATATTTATAACCCTCAATTATTATAAACAAAATTGTGGAAGTGATTACGAGTGATTATAATGCTCAGAATATCCAAGGGTATAGCTAGAAACCATTTTGTAATATAACTGTTGTCTTTTACCCATAATGCAATGCTCCGAAGATGAGATTTTGTTCATTTTTGGAGTCCTTTTTTATTTCAAGTGTCTGAAACCCTGTAATTATGATTGAATAAGAAGGAATCTAAATCTACCCACTGTGAAGGATTTAGGCATTAGATCGGCTCCAGTGTAGCAGTTTGTCCCCGGCACTCTTGGTGCACATGTCAGAGCGTTGCTACCCTCCCGTAGCCATGGGTGATATCACTAAGGGGCTGTCACGTGAGCTGGACAGGCAGACACTGGTTTCGTTTCCCACGGCGAACGACATCTTTGGTGACTGGGGCAGGGGGGAGGAGGCGAGGGAGGTTGGAGTCACTTTGTGTGCAGGTAGCCAGCCTGTTTAAACACTTATTCATTCTAGATGACACATTGAATAGTGAGCTCAGAAAAAAATTGTCTTCAACTATTCTTTTCTATTTTGGTTTGAACTTGAAGCATTTTTTGACCAGTGGTAGAAGTTGATAGGCCTACATCAGACCCCTGCAACCTTCTTCTTTTTCCTTTTTTATTTGAATTAATTTATTTATTTTGTGAGCTCAAGCTGACACTATGGGGTTGATACACATACTCCCTTAGGGCCAGCATGATCCTCCAATGAAGTGCTGACAATCAGTCTGCATTAGTGCATCATGATGACCAATGGGCATGATGCATTAATGCATCAGCGGCTTTTAAAGGCTTAAGGTGGGTAACTCCAATGGGCCAAAAGTAACTAAATTCTTACCAATCTTTTACCATGTGTCCTTCATTATGTGCACATTTGACTGATGAAAAGAAAAGAGGGGCTTCCGATTCTACTTTCAAAGATATTTCATCTTGAAGTTTGAGTGACCTTGTCATAGGATTGCATAGTGTTGGCACAAATGTTTAAAGACATAATGGTCCCAGGCATATTTTAAAGGATTTTGGCATTTAAAAAAGAGTAATGTATAGTGTTGAGTGGCCCATATGTGGAACCTTTAACACTGCACTCCTACACGAGAATTAGTGGTCTAGTGGTAACTTGTTTGACTTCTGATACAAAGGTTGAGTGTTCAAGGCTGGCCGTGGACCAGGTTTTGCTGGTGGACTTGGCACATATCATTCTGCGGCTACTCACAACAGCAGGGAGTAGCTGGTGGTTTGTAAATGAACTAGATCTACGACAGATCTACGACAGATCTACCACATTTACAACATATCATAGCTTAATCCTGAGGGCATTATTTAGTCAGCGATATCAAACTATACAGTGTTTTTATTCACCCTTGGTACTGTCTACCATCCCCTTGTATAAATTATGCATCAACTACTGCCAGCTCTCATGTATAGGAATCAGTAGAGCATGGCTGTCTAGACCTAGATCCATGCCTCTCACTCTAGTACTTTATAGCAACCGAAACTAAGCAGCCAGCACTGACTGCTCCACAGTGTGGGTTTACCACAGTATCCACATACACAGCATGGATATACCTCAAGATCCAGGTACACACTGTGGTACACTTCCCACTGATAGTAGGAGCTTACAGCCATCCACTTGTACAGCAGCAACAGATGCGTAATAACACCACTATTATCGACAGGAATAATAACGACACCAACAGTCACAACAACAACACCAGCAGCAGTAGTAGTGACAGTGCTTGTACAGGGATACCCATGACACAATAAGGCTATGGGAGTACTGCAGTATACAGCAGGAGGGACAACCTGCTGCCTTATAGGTGTACTCAGTGGTCTACTGCTGGCCTCACTCCACAGACATGCTAACACAGGTAAAATCAACAATGGGAGGGAGGTGGGTGAGCGGGTAAGGAGTCAGAAGAGTGTGGCAAAGCATGCTTGTAGCAGGAAAGGTGATGGTACGGAGGGGAATGTGAAAGGGAAGAACTGTTCATGTATTTGGTGCTTAGATACACTTATATTCCACCTGGCTCTGCACCCCATTGTTCCAACTGTAGGGATATTTCCGCAATCTACAGTTGGGAAGGCCAGCAGGAGGTTTCATGAATTAGGTCAGTTCTGGCAGGAGGTTTTGTGAATTAGGTCAGGTCTGGGAGGAGGTTTTGTGAAACAGGCCAAGTGTACCAGGAGGTTTTATAAATCAGGTCATTTTTGAAGAGCAGATGAAATTCTTGACAAAATATTGTCACCTATGGGATCCGTACCCATGCACCAGACAGTGCTGGGATCCTGAGTCTCATGTGCTAACCATTACACCATGAGTCCTGAGCTGATACTGTGGGTGTTAGAACACCTACTGAATGGTGATATGCTACCACTATGACTGAGTAATAGATTATAGATAAACAGGGTACTTTAATTCACTTTGCAAGTCTGAGCAGTCGATGTAGTATAGTGGTTAAGGCCTGGAACTAGAAATCTAGACCACACAAGTTCAAACCCCTGGTGTGATTCTATTTTCATTCTCAGTTAGCCACTGTCAATTTTGCAACAAATTCTAAAAATAATGTATTATAATGAATATCCCCTAGGCCTCTACAGTTTATGTCAAAATATGCTTATATTCATTGTTCAAAACTCTGCGAAACGATGGCACAAGGCTAACACTGGTTGAAGACTTCAATAGCGGGATATGCTGGTTTTTGAGCGTTTTAGGATAACTACAACATATTGAGAGATACTGATACACCTATAAAGCGACAAGGAACATCCTAAGGATAAAATGAGGCCTCTACTTACTACATAAACCCAACTAGGGACATCTAAAGTTTGCTCGACACGCCAAGTTGAAAAATTTTCCAAGATGGCGCCGCCCATGTCGACAAAACCCCGTTACAGTTTGTAACCAATAATCTCACAAATATAGTGAACCAAATGACTACATTTCCAACAGCTATTTTAAAACTGCTACAATATTCTAACACACAGTGGATCACTTTTATTAGCCATTGAACTCCTTATGTTTAATACGAAAATAGATGTCAATTGTGCTGCTAGAAATATGTATCGCTCCATTAGTTCTAAGCCTGACTCCAAAGGGTCAAGGTCATCCAAGATGGCAGCCCCCGTTCTAAACAAAACTGATACGATGCACGATGAAAATATTGATTCTGAAGAAGAAGAAACCCATTTCTTGCCTGCACTGAAATACAAAGCACCCCCAAAGGCTATAATCGACAAAATCAATGAGCTAGATGAAAGGCTCAAAGCACAGGAAAGCATTTCTAGGCGAACAATCAACCTCCTCAACGGTATGGAAAAGAGAATGTTTGGCCCCAAGGGAATACCCCAGGACAAGACGATCACTATCCCTGAGATGGTCTGAAGGAATATGATACTACCCTCTCCCAACACAGTGATAAAATTGATAAAAACATCATTGGTATATCTAACCTAAGTGAAGTATCTGACAAACACACTGACCAATTCACCAAAGTCGATGGGGAAAGGAAAAAGAGAATCCTGATTATTGAAGGCTTAGATGAGGACCGTCCTGGTAGTCTATGTGACACCTTAGACCAATTGACAAATGATCTAGGCCTAGACTTCAATAATTCTGTCGCTAAAGTTCTCTACAGAAGAGGGAAAAAACAAACTCTAAATGATAACCAGAGAAGAAACCCAAACTTTAAACCACGAAAGAGACCAGTGGTGGTTATTTTCTCTTTTGCCCATTATAAGATACAAATCTTCTCTAAAATCAAAAACCTGCGAGGTAATAAAACTTGGAAGGGTATTCATCTGACTGATGATATCAGTCCTGAAGAAAAAAATCATGCAAAAAGACCTTCGATCCATACAAGCGCTAGCAAAAGGTAAAGGCATTGAGTGTTCAATTAAAGGGACACAAATCGTAATCCAAGGCCACCTCTATGCATACAAAGACATTGGTAATCTACCTATGGACCTGTCATTGAAGAATGCCAAGACTGTACCAACACCGGATGGTGTAGCATTTCAGGGTGAACACTCAATCTACTCTAACCTCTACAAATGTGATACACAGTTCAAAGGCCACACATATGACTCACTGGAACGAGCCTACCAAGCCAAAAAGGCAGTCGTATGTAACCAAGTCCACATACTAAGAAGAGTAAACATGGCTAAAACACCCTTAGACAGTATGTATGCTGCAAAGCTATGTAAGCCAACCAATGAATGGTACGATGAGGATGAAGCAGTGATGAAACAACTACTAGAAATTAAATTCTCCCAACCTGCACTGCTACACGAGCTAACCAAGACACAGGGAAAATACTTGTATGAGGCTACCTTAAACAAGACCTATGGATCCGGATTTCATCTAGGCCAAAAGGACTCAATAACTATTCAAAATGTAGCCAAAAATGACCATGAGTGCGCAAACAAGCTGGGAGAAATGCTAATGAACATTAGATACATGCACACAAATGAGAATCCTTTGCCGACTGCAGAGGAAATCAGACTTGAAAATGCGGCAACCCAAGGAGAATAACTACTGTTTCTCTATAACATTGTAAACACCATATATTTTCTTAGTTTGATATTATTTTTTGTAGTAGTACTCTCTTTTGTACCCATCTATTATATACTATATTTCTATGTAACCTCACCATATATACCTTTGTCATATAAACCTATATCAGTATGTCCCATGTCAGAATGGTCTTCTACAGGTTGTTATAACGAGGATATTAATGTATTCAAATATTGGGGGCAGCACAAAGGCCTATGATACTGAATTTGACTTTTTTTATTTTGAGAAGGGGGGGAAATGAAACTCTGTACCTGGAAAAATCAATTGTAGAAATCTTGATTTGCTGTTCACATGTAGACTCGTATATACCAAACTGTATTCAGGGAGATATATGCAATTTAGTAACATGATAAGTCTTAAGAGCACCAGAGGTTTGCGCTTCATGCATCTGAATGTTCGAAGTTTTAAGGCAAATTATGCCACTGTATGTGCCGAAATATACCCAGCTAATCTGGAAATTTTTTCCTTCTCTGAAACTTGGTTAAAAAATGAAGATGACGAAATGAAGTACCAATTTAATGGCTATACCCGCTATAGATTAGATAGACAAGTAATTGATAGAAAAGGAAATATCAAAACTGGTGGTGGGGTTTGTATTTTTGTGAAACATGGCCTATCACATGACTATAATTCCATCCCACTATTAAATAGATCTGACAAAGACATTGAATTACAACATGATGTCTTATCTAATGAATTCGATAATTATGATTGGGACATCTTTGAAAACACAGATGATGTAAATTGTGCATGGTTCCATTATGAAAAAGCAATACGTGATATACTTGACAGACATTGTCCAGTCAACAGGTTTTTAGTCTCTAAACACAGAGACCCATGGATGAACCAAAATGTCTTTGAAATAATTCGGGAAAAAAATGCAAAATTATGGAAAGCTAGAAAAACAGGCAGAGAAAAATTTCTTCAAAGAGCAAATGGAAACCTATAAAAATGATCATAGGAAATTCTGGCGAGTAATAAATAATCTGCTACCTGGTCAACCGAACAGTCCAAAAGCTATATGTTTAAACGATCATGACAACAATGACACTTTGGTTCCCCAAGACAAAATCTCTGATTTTATCAACCAATACTTTGTAAACATAGGTCCTATACTTGCTAAAGACTTGAATATTCCATGGAAACCGTATGACGATTGTATAGTAGATAAAATTGAACCTTTTACTACAAATGTACAAGAAATCAACAAACTTATTCATGATATTCAGGTAATCAAGTCTTCTGAAATTAACAACATATCTACATCTGTTTTTAAAAAAGTGTTCAAACATGACCCTAGTAAATTGGTCAGACTTTTTAACCTTTCTTTTCCAACCAATACGGTACCAGATTCCTGGAAAGTGTCTAAGGTTACCCCTATACCGAAAGCTGGGAACTCGAAACTTGTTAATAACTATAGACCAATCTCTTTGCTACCACTGCCCTGTAAATTAATTGAAAGAATTGTCCATAATAGAGTTTATGGCTTTCTGTTGAAAGAAAATATTCTGACGAAACACCAAGTAGGTTTCAGACCTGGCTTTAGTACAATAGATACCCTGGCACAGTTTACTGATGATATTAAAAGAAATTTAAACATGGGCAATTCTACAATAGCTTCTTTTATAGACCTGCATAAGGCTTTTGACACCGTAGACCACTCTATCCTTCTCACTAAGATTAACCATTATGGAATAAGATCTGATAATTATCATTGGTTTGAAAATTATCTCACAGGTAGAAAACAAATTACTATAGCAAATGGTTTACAGTCTGCGAGGGAGGGGGTGGTCTGTGGGGTACCCCAGGGATCAATTTTAGGTCCCTTACTCTTTCTTTTATACATTAATGATGTAACAAATTGTATCAAAAATTGTAAAATCAAGCTCTACGCAGATGATACTGTGATATACTCATCTCACAAAAATTTTAACATTGCCAAAAGAGAATTACAGAACGACCTTGAAATCTATCACACTTGGTGTATCCAGAATAAGCTTTCTATTAATATTGCAAAAACAAAAGCAATGATTTTCTCATCAAGCTCAAAAAAATTGAATACCCTAACAGCTAATATAACTCTGAATGACCAATTACTCCAGGTTGTGCCTAGCTATAAATATCTCGGTGTAACTCTTGATCCATTATTGCACCTGAATAATCAAGCTAAGACAATTACCCATAAGTTATATAAACTCTGCTTACTACGCAAATATCTTGATGTAAAACTGGCATTAAGAATTTACAAAACTACTATCCTACCTTATATGGAATATGCAGACATCTGTTTTATGAGTACCTATGACAAATACTTGGATCCTCTCCAGTATTTCCAGAATAGATGTATAAAAATCTGCCTCCAAGTACCACACCTAACCAGTACAAATCTTATACATAATATGAACAAGATAAATTTTCTATGTGATAGACGATACATCCACCTTGTGAATTTCATGTATACCAGGTCTCGTGATAAGGATTTTCTAGATACCAGACCCATAAGAACCAGACTACATGATGCAACTACTTTATCTGTTATATCTCCAAACTGTTTAATGTATGCTAGGAGTGTAGAATATCTAGGTGCTATAAGCTGGAATGCTCTGACACCGGGTAGGAGAAATACCCCTAGTCTGGAACAGTTTAAAACTGAGTCCAAAGACTATTTGGCAGGTCTCTTTCCCTATGTCAGACCATAGCGCAATATTTAATTAAATAATATTTCAAACCTATTATTATGCTACGCGATGCTACCTTGTGAACCTGAACAAATGATTATCCTGTACATTACGTTTTCTATTCTGATTGATTTCTTTCAATATATCTTTTTAAATACATAAGTTTTCAAATATCCCCTCCCCTTTCTCATTCTTCTTATAACTTAATATAATGTGTCAACTGTATTGCAAACCATTGAACAGAAGAAAGGTAGAACCAGAAGAATCAACCCTTACACAGAACACTGTGGGGATGAGGTTCTCTTCCTTCATTGTTATCTCGATGTAATATATACCTTTTCTTATACTATGATTTTGGTACTGACTGGCATTGATTACCTTATTGACATATGCTCTGTTTCCTGGAGAACTCTAATATAAGCTATTATGTACTTATTAATGTACTCTACGCCTATGAAACAATTATATATTACTGGTAACATAAGCATGTAAACATATCTTATCAATGTACCAATCAGCCAAATGATTCACTGAAAATATATAGAAACTTTGGGATAATAAAGTAAACTCAAACCAAAAAAAAATTGTTTTACTGTTTTATAAACTTCTGTGGATGGAGTATAAGTAAGAAAACCTCCTTGGAGCTGGAGGCTTTGCCACAAAACCTCCTCAGCGAAGTTTTGTGGCAAATCCTCCAGCTCCAAGGAGGTTTTCCATTACATATTTAACAGTGTGTTTATCCCTTTAGTTCCTAGCCTATACACTAGATGGTCTTTCAAACATAGTTTCTGCACAGTCTGGTGTAGAGTGGGTGATACAGGAGGTTGGTCTCTGAGGTCTTCAAGTGTTCTCAATGGCTGTTTTTTGTTGTTGTTTTTTTATTGCTCCAATGACTAACTTCTTCAGAGCCATTTTAAATTCTACAGTTTTTTTTCAGTTTTTTTGGAGGGTGGGTGATAATTAACATAGGTGAAATGACTCTTTAGACATTGAGTGGGCCTAACAATGATAGAAATAAAGATTATTCTCTGACATTCCATCTTAAGAATTAACAGAACTGAGAAACATTTGGATGTCTATCCCATAATTCTATTTTAGGCAACAGAAACTAAAAACAAAACTTTTGTTTCATTTTCATAGTGAAATGCGATAAACCTATGGGGACATTGTATCCAACTTGGAATAAATACAGATATGACATATTCAATCTTAATCATATATACATGTTAAAGTGTTATAGTGGATCCTGTCCACTGTGTGTCCACCTGAAATTGCTTTCAGCCGTTCACAGAACTTGTTATGAATATATTTAAAACAGGTCTGTGCCAGAATGGAGGAACATATCAAGAAGATGGTGCGATTATCCACAGCTGTATATGCCCTAAAGGTTATACAGGGGAACATTGTGAAAGTAAGTAGATTCATTATTTAGATATGTAATTTGTAATCTCATGACCAAAAGTTCATGTCTTGTCCCTTTGTTCAAATCTGGTGCCACCTGGTGTGGCGGCAAGGAACCACCTGACTCAGGTGGGTGAAGGGTCCATCTGGTGGGGAAATATACCCCTATATATCCACTGTTCCTTCGCATATACAGCAGTCATATATATATATATATATATATATATATATATATATATATATATATTTACATATATATGTTGCAGGAGTAAGTCTTTTCACCTGAGGCATCAACCATCCTCTAAATTGACCAGAATGCACCATACGGCCTCTAGTTTTCAATTTTTTCCTTGGGAGGTACCCCAGACCCCCTATTTTCATTCGTAAGGTGCACTTACAAGGAAGAGATATGTACCGTTTTAAAGAGCTCAAGCTTTTTTCTGTTTCCATTTGCATGTATCATTTTGGCTATGGCTTTTTTTAAACTTGCAGTTTGGATAAGGTTGCCTCCAGCCCCGGAGCCTCTAATTCCTTATAGGCCCTACTTGGCACCTTTTTCTTGATTTCTCGACCATTTTTGACACCCCCTCGTCATGTTTTTTTTTTTGTGGATGGCCCCTAAAGAAAAAATATAGAGCAGTTCTGGTCCATTTTCAAGGTTAATTGATTTAACATGCAAAAGCACCGGTAATGTTTGGCTAATCACTTTTGAATTTGGCTAATCAAAATATGAACAAAGTCGCCAAATTGGCTAATAGAACTGAAACTCTAGCATTATCCCAGCTTCTGCACCTTATATAGAACCAGCTTAGATTAAGCTTCAATAGATTTAGAACTAAGTGAATTCTCCTAGAATTACTAGAATGTGAATAGAAGGATCACGACACACTGAACATGTGCTCATTAATGATGTCCTTCTTTTAAAAGAGGTAACATGGAATCTGGTGTAAATCATAGCATATCTTATAATAACCAATAAACATAAAGAATAAGTAAAATTTCATCATAAATTCAGTTTTTAAGAAGCTTTTTTTAAATTTCACTGATCTTCTTTTTTATATTTAAAACAAAATTAGCAGTCATATACAGGGTATGTGAAATACAATGAGAAGAGCTGACCTATCATATCTTGCTTCTACCTACAGCTAATATAAATGAATGTCTCTTGGCTCCTTGTCAAAATGGAGGGACGTGTCAGGATGGCGTCAATGTCTACAGTTGTGTGTGTCCACTTGGGTACACAGGAGAACGATGTGAAAGTAGGTACTTTAAGTACTGAAAGTTAGCATCAACCCACTTTTCAGCAATGTATCTCTGAGATTGATTGAAAATCACTAACCGTTTCCCTGTGATATTAAAGTTTCAATAAACAAGGCCATTCATATATTATTTTGAATACATTAATCTTAAACAATTTCGAAACAAGATTATATATATATATATATATATATATATATATATATATATATATATATATATATATATATATATATATTTGCTGAGATATCTACTTGGCTCAGATTACTATAATTAGAAAAAAACCATACACATATTGTGTTTTCATAGAAAAAGAACCACCATAGTGAGTGAGTAAAATTACATTACATGATTTCAAAATTAAATGTGTTGGTGGCAGCGCATATATGCACCACACACATCCGAGGGGATAAGAAAGAAAGAGGAGATATAGACCCTTTTACATAGGCTAGGGAATCCATATAATGGCTTCGTTGAATACGGCAGACTCACTTCAGGGAATACGATGCTAAATTATCACATGCGAGTTGTCATTTGCATTTATGCCATGGCCCTACGGGATGAATTTGCTTTAAAATAAAGAAAAACAACCATATTTACTTATTTTCAATGCATCGAGTCATCTCGGTTTGTTTTGATCTGCCATGACACCTTGCTCGGCTTGGTTGGGAGCTAGCAGTAGAACTGAAGCCCTTAGTTTTTTATTAAGTCATATGCACGGGGATATTTCCATTTTAAACATGGACATTCTCTTCTATTTACATAAACAAGTTATAACATAATATTATTTAACTAGTTCAATCATTCTTTTTCATAAAACTTCTAATAACCATACCTAAATAAGAAACTAATTAGCTCTGTATAAATTTTTAAAAATGGCGCCGCTGAATATATGAGGATCGTATTCCATCCCGCCCATTGAATACGGCGTAAGTAGTACTAATCTATAGTGTCGTCGGTATTAGCCATGGCATAATGATTCATATTCCCCCATTACAGCTGATGTAGATGAATGTACCTCAGTGCCCTGTCTAAATGGAGGAACATGTCAGGATGACATCACCAGCTACAGTTGTACATGTCCTATTGGTTACACTGGGACACACTGTCAGAGTAAGTGAATGTTGTTTTACAGATCTGCATATGTCCCTTTCGATGGCTAGCCGTCTATACAAAATCTATAACTGGCAAAATGTCTGAAGGACCAGCAGAGCAATGAAGACTGACAGTCCAAATGACTGACTAGACTTTGGATATATGCCGTTTTTTTACGGCACATAAATCGGACCATTATCAAGGTTTCTACAGTGCAGAACAGAACGAATGAATGTTTTGAATGATTTTCACTGGGCTCCAGTAAAAATGTCCACAACTCTCACCTATATAGATTATTCAAATGATTAAAACATGTAGAAGTACAGCAAATTGATATTACCAATGAACATAGAAAGGTAACCGATCCTTTCGAAATTGAATCAGCCCAGCAGAATAAAAAAAGTACTGACTGGGCTAGGTGAAGTTACATACAATGAGAGGAATTAGCCTACTATTTCTTGCTTCTGTCAATAGCTGATGTAAATGAATGTGCCTCTGCCCCTTGTCAAAATGGAGGGACGTGTCAGGATGGCGTCAATGTCTACAGTTGTGTATGTCCACTTGGGTACACAGGAGAACTATGTGAAAGTGAGTAATTCTTTCTACTTAATTAACTTACTGTAAACCCCCTTAATTAACTTACTGTAAACCCCCTTATTTAACTTACTGTAAACCTTTAATTAACTTACTGTAAACATCCTTAATTAACTTACTGTAAACCCCCTTAATTAACTTACTGTAAACCCCCTTATTTAACTTACTGTAAACCCCCTTAATTAACTTACTGTAAACATCCTCAATTAACTTACTGTGAACCCCCTTAATTAACTTACTGTAAACCCCCTTATTTAACTTACTGTAAACCCCCTTAATTAACCTTACTGTAAACCCCCTTAATTAACTTACTGTAAACCCCCTTATTTAACTTACTGTAAAACCCCTTAATTTACTTACTGTAAACCCCTTAATTAACTTACTGTAAACCCCCTTAATCAACTTTATGTAAACCCCCTTAATTAACTTTCTGTAAACCCCCTTAATTAACTTTCTGTAAACCCCCTTTATTAAATTACTGTAAACCTCCTTAATTAACTTACTGTAAAAACCCCTGCAGCTTACCATTTCAGTACCCAGATGCAACTTATAGGATGTTTCAAAATTTCCAAACATTAGGGGAAATGTCACAATCTAGGTAAAACTGGGGGGTTCGGGGGGCATTCCTCCCCAAGAAAATTTTGAAATAAAAACAATTCGGGGTTCAGCTAATACGTGGGGTTTTATGGTAGTATTTTTCAGTATGTAGCAGGTGCTGTGATTACAAGTATGTGCACAGTCTAAAATACAACTCTTTCCTCAGTGGTTTTTCCATTAAAACCTTAAAAGCAGGACTTAGTTTTTTAACCTTGTTCCCATGTATGAAACTATTACCAAAACTTGTTTTGAAATGATTCAATGTCAATATCTTCAAAATCATGAATGGGCTCATAAATTCAAAAATGATAAACTTAGTGAGCTTTTTCCTGAGCTGTAGTAGAAAAACCAGGGACAGGTTACATTTTCAGGAAAGAACTATTTCAATGACGATAATAGGTGAGGCTCCACTACGCGATTTTTGCTGAAAATCGGAGCTATTCTCACAAAAGCAGACACAAACACAGATTATAGAGTGGTATTTGTTATTATTTCAAGGTGTAAATAGAAGATTGAGAGAGCTTTCTGTTCATGTGGGGAAGGCTTTATGTACAATCTCAGGCACAAAAGATGTTTTTGTTTACTAAATCAAGTTAACCTAAAGTAAATATTGCAGACTTTCACACTGATGACTCTCTGCAACTCAATATCAAACAGGTTTGATTTTTACAGTACAAGACCCTGCGATCTGTGTGACTGGTGTGTTGTTATTTATATTTTGCTGTGTTGATGTTTATATATTGAACTCCCACCCAATCACAGAGTCTATGCAGGTGCAGGTTAGTTGGTAAATATGGCACACAAGGAGAGAGATCACCCATAAAATAACCCTCTGAAATCTCATGTTTACATTTTTGAATCTCATGTTTACAATATAGGGATGTCAACACCCTATACCTTAGGCACTATAGGGATAAAATTAGGTGAGACTGTACCAAAAAATCGCATAGTGGAGCCTCACCTATAGATGCACCACACATTTCTAATCCACACCACAGTAATGCTATTTATATTCCCCCATTACAGCTGATGTAGATGAATGTACCTCAGCGCCCTGTCTAAATGGAGGAACATGTCAGGATGACATCACCAGCTACAGTTGTACATGTCCTATTGGTTACACTGGGACACACTGTCAGAGTAAGTAAAGATCTTTATACTCCTCTACCTAAGTATTCAGTGTGAATATTAATAGTGATTAATCACACATTTCAATAGCATTGTCATGGACATGCACATCTTGGATTAGTCTCGGTAGTGTCCATTGGCTGTGATGTTGTTTACCAACATTCAGAATATGCTTTATCTGTTTTTCATGGTTGAAATCAAGTAAATCTATATTGCATAGAGATTGGGATTTACAGATGACCTACATATTACTCAATGATAAAAGGCTCTATAATCCAAATGGGCTGATATTACTAAAGTGATAGAAATATGTCGCTAATCACTTTCTTTGTAGATATATCTACTGTCATTGCGATTGAGATGGGAACAAGATTCTCAAGGTAATTTTACTGATCATATGTATTCTAATGAGAACATTGCCTTACTTCAACTATTTAAACATGATTTGCTTATGCAAGGGGCATATGGAGGAAAGTGTCTGCCACACTTGAATTGGTGCTATCTCTCAGGTATTGCCTAAATGTGCCTATCATTGCTGTAGTTGCTATTTGGGGGGAAGCGATATCCAGACGAGGAGGCCGTCCTAATAAAGATCCTTATTCGGATGGTGAAGGTGGGATACAAGACACATATATGGGGGTGGGATACAGGACACACACAGATGGTGGGACACAGGACACACACAGATGGTGGGACACAGGACACACACAGATGGTGGGACACAGGACACACAGGGAGGTGGGATACAGGACATACCTACACAGTAGGTTGTCAGTCTAGCCTTATGGAATATTCTGATAGAATGTTTGACAGGGGGTGTCCTGTATACCACCCTTCCTCTATGTCGTGTATACCATCTTTCCTCTACTATGTCCTGTATCCCACCCTTCCTGTCTGTCCTGTATCTCCCCTATCTGTCTGTCCTGTATCCTACCCTACCTGTGTCCTGCCCTCCAGGAGTGTCCTGTGTCCTACCCTCCTGGAGTACTCTACCTGTGTCCTGTGTCCTACCCTCCAGGAGTGTCCTGTGTCCTACCATCCAGAAAGTGTCCTGTGTCCTACCCTCCAGAACCCCTACCATATAGTCCCGTGTCCCACCCCCACCGTCCAGAAAAGGATCGTTATTCGGACGGTGAGGCCGTCCTGATATCACTTGCCCTATTTGGGGCACCCTTTTTCACTGACTTTAAAAGGTATATGCAGACAAAGCACCACAAAATTATGAAACTAGACAATTCTGACTCTACAACTGCTTTATTCAAAGCCTAGATTACTTGCTATTATAGTACACACTGACATTTCAACCACTTCCATTTCAGTGTTGGTATTTATAAGGATGGTCAGGTAGAGATTCTCCAGGATGGCAGTGGTAAACTTGGGATTCCATCTTATGTTTGTTTTTCATCTGATGGGAATATCCTTGTTGGTGAAGAAGCAAAGAGCCAACAAATGATCCAACCAGAGAGCACTATCTATGCCACAAAGCCTCTCATTGGACGCCTATGGGAAGATCCTGTTGTCCAGAAACATCGTAAAATGGTACCCTATGTTCTTGTCAAGAAAAATGATCGCCCGTTTATAAAAGTAACAGTAATGGAGGAGATTAAGCATTATTCTCCAGAACAGGTGTGTGGGATCATTGTGAAAAGTATGAAACAACAAGTGGAAGATTACCTTGGTAGGAATGTGACAGACACTGTTATACCTGTACCCACACAGTTTAACAATGCCCAGCGACAGGCAACAATGGAGGTGTGCAACGAGGCAGGACTGAACCGAACACGCATTATACACAAATCGTGGGTACCTCGCAAATGTTTTACTCTAATGTCCAGCTTAAAATCTAGTTGTTTTTCTATTTTATGAGCATAGACATTGGTATCTCTGGTTAACATATAGATCCAAATTGTTGAACGGCTAAATGTTTGCTGTTCACTTTTAAAACTGATTCTCACTTTTTGAAATGACAAATTACAGAGACCTCGTTGTCATATTACCTTTTTCACTTGTAGTTTATTACCCCTAAAATATGAATGTAAAATGCACATATCTTTTTTTATCCACTATTTCCAGTACGGCAGTGGCTATTGCCTATGGACTGAAAGACAAAGTAAAAACTACCACCTTGAACGTTACTGAAGACAAACATAAGAAAGTGAGTGACGATGAAAGCACCGAGACTCAGGAAGATGAGAACAAAAATGAAGAGCTACCTGATACTGACAAATCAAGCCAAACCTTAGAGAGAGAAATGAAAGATGGCGTTGACACCAAGGCCGAACAACAGCATGTATTGGTTTGTGACCTTGGTGGGAGTATGCTCGATATGTCGATTGTCTCTGTGAAAGACAAAGTCTTTGATGTGTTGGCAACAGGAGGGGATGCAAACCTAGGTAAGATATTGTATATACACATTTTTATGGTTGTCAAATGATGTTTATTTCATGTTGGCAGCTGTGGAATAAGATGCCCCATAGGGTTAACATAGGGCCTCCATATTATTGAACATGTAAATAAACATTTACCCGAGATGGAGGACCTTGTGTTTGTACTGGCTCGTGGGGCAGGTGAGATCTCACCTACTCCAAGTGAGGAGACCAGGAAGAACTGAGTCTTGGGGTAGTAGAAAACACTCCCCATATATAACATTATAATGATAACATACGTGATAACTATAACACCCACATTGGCCAAATAGCTCAAGATCACTATTTGGACTATGACCCAGAAGATAATGACAGTGAAGATCATATAATTATGTGATACAATCTGGCAAATGGGGGCTTAGTGCAGGGGGTTCTAAAACCCCTTTTCCCAGTACATGCACATTTGGTATGTATAACAACCTTTTTAGGAGACACTCATTTATGCATAATATGACATGATACAAAAAGTCTGATATCCAATATGTACAGGTGGTGACGACTTTACACAACAAACAACTGAACACCTCATGGACCAGTTCCGTAACAAATATGGGCGAGGTATGGAGGTCAGCAAAGTACGCAAAATCCAACTCTACAATGAAGTAGAAAAGGCTAAGCGAGAACTCTCAGAGGTGGAAGAAACTAAGGTTTTTGTTGAGGACTTCTCATCAGGAATGGACTTAAATGAGCGATTGACACGACAGACCTTCGAAAGCATAAATTCCGTAAGGACTCATCATAACTATACTCAATATTCGTCCTAAATATTCTTAAGTTTACAATTACCTGTTACCTTTTACTGAGTCATGTTCATATCAATGGTGGCGAGAGACTAGTTGAGTAGGATCAACATACATATCAGAAATATTTTATGGCTGCATTCAGGCATGAATAAAAGCCAGATAGGTTCAGATAAATCCTTGTAATTCTGAATAATAGTATTTATCAGTGTTTCTGAACAACTAAAGTTTCAATTTCATAGAATACAACAAGGGAGTATGCATTATAACAAACTAGCCTTTCAATCGAAGTGTGCTGATTTCTAGGGTTTAACCACAAAGATAAAGAATGCTATAGACACGATGCTGAAGGACATTGAGGATTCAAAGATTCAAATATCAAAAGTCATTCTGACAGGAGGCTCTACCAAGATACCAATGGTCAAAGAGGTTTTCCAGGGAATAATTGAAGGAGAGGTAGGATATAGATTGATGATCTCTCAGACAGTGGTTGAAATTACGTTACTTTTATTTTAACTGGACAAGGAGAATGTGAATTCACAGGGACGACATAACATTTCTTATGAAAGGAAACAGACTGCCATCTATGTAGGGTAGGTAGATTGTGCTTTGAGGAGAGAGTTTACCCCCCAGGACAAAATATTCACTCGTATTTTTAGACAGTTGATAACCAATGGCCAGCTCCCTGTAATAGAGAGAGAAAAAAGATCAGTACACTAGATACAAATATCATATGGCTATGGAAAAGGTGTGGTAATTCAGATTTATAAATGGTTTCATCCTAATGCAATGTTATGTCCCTTTTACAGGAACCCATATATGAGGATGAGATTGCTGGTCTGGTTGGTGCTACAATCACTTCAGGAAATCAGAACAACAAAACCAAATTTAAAGATTTCGAGGTGAACGAAGTGACATCACTGTCTCTCGGTATCACCACAAGGCATGATATAATGAGTGTGTTAATAAAGCGAAACACTAGACTGCCTGTAAACAACACTGGAGTCTTCAACACTGCTGTTGACAACCAGACTGGAGCATCGATCAAGGTGTACGAGGGGGAGCGCCCGATTGCCTTCTATAATAACCCTCTTGGTGAATTCAACATAAACGGGATTCCACCCGCTCTCAGGGGAGAGGAAGATATCAATGTGACCTTCTCTATTGACATCAATGGGATTCTGAATGTCAGTGCTGTTGTAAATAGCACTGGGAAATCAGCTGAAATCACCATCGAGAAACGTCTAAATGCAAGTTATGTGCAGGAAATGCTGAAAAACGGGGAGGACTATAAGGAGAAAGACAAGGCTGAATATGACAGAAGAATTGCCATAAAAGAGTATGAAGATTTCCTTTATTTCATAAAGAATGATATCATGCTAAACTATGACTTAGTGCTATTGCATGGAAAGGAAGATGCTGATGCTCTTGGTAAACATGTCCTTGGGGGTATAAAGTGGCTAGAGCATAATCTGGATGAAACAACTCAAGTTTATATTAAAAAATTTGAAGAGGTGAAAAAGCTCCTTGAGGAAATAAGGAAAAAGAAGAGCAAAGCACCATAGATCCGTGCAAGATGCACATGACATCATAATTCTTACCATTTTGATCCTTACGTAAAATCCTGTCAGGGTCATATAGTATGGTATAGCTCACAATTTATACTGGGATTACAATCAATGACAAATAGGTGCGCCCTTTACTTGCCATGGTATATTTAGACAATCTAGAGGCCGTCCATAAATTATGTCACACAGGAGGGTGTGCTGGGGGTATTTTCTGATTGTGACAAAGTGTGAAAAAGGGGTGGGGGGTGGCAAGGATTGTATGACGTCACATTTTCAAAAAATATATTTTAACCCATACTAATCATCATACGAAACAAGCTAAATATGTTAGCCAGAAGGGAACTACAGAAGGTCAGCACTGTAATGGTAGTGGTATTTTACCCCCAAATCCCTGTTACAACAGGTAAAATTCTATTAAGATTCAGATAAGATATTATTATCATTGGAAGCTGAGCTAAGTCGATAGTATGGCTCAACCTAAATGGTATTGCCTCTGGGATATTAATAAAAAAAAAACGTATTGACTGATGCCACCCTAAAAAGAAACATTTGGTCTATGGAATGCTGTTCCCCATATTTTAGTGAATCCTCTTTTTTCTTTTGAATTGAATCTTGGCTATGGATTTAGAGTTTTCTTTTTGTGATGTTTTGCAGAGTTTATAGAGAAATTAATGAATTTCCTTGGGAGCTCTCAGAGGAATTGGCTAAGACATTACTAACAAAAAGCATCTATTGGTCCAAAGTTTCATTTATGATTTCACTTATTCAAGAGTGTGCTCAATATTGTGTGAACGTCATTAATTTACTCATATATTTTAAATAGGGTTATGAATGATAATTGATTTATTCAATACCAATGTTTACTTTGTGTAAATCTGCTTTCTAAAATAGGGCTTTTAGATGCATACTGTGAACCTCATATGAATGGATGTCATTCCAGATTGCATTTATTAAAGATTTGTGGAAGCTTCTTGGTTATATTTTCTTTTTATTCACCAAAAAGATGCATAGATAAAGGTTCACGAATTGCAGTCTGTGTCAAAGTTATCTCACTTGCAGTGTTTCTGCAACGAGTGCTCCTTTACATTTATCTCATGTACAGTTTCTTTTTGTTCACAAAGATAGAATTGGGGAAATTGCTAGAGGTTGGTCTGTGCAAGGTATGTTGTACAATAGTCTTAGAACACTTGGACACTCATCCCCAGCTGAATCTTTTCCATCTTTTGGATGGGAAACTTAGGTGGAATCCATAATCAGGTAATGGCTGTTCTTAGAATCCATTAAGGGCACAGGGGGGACCCCCACCCTACCACCCACCCATTTCAATTTTAAAGAAAAATTAAGGCTCAAGGTCATGTCCTTCATGTTAGAGATGTAAAATGCTATGTTTTAATAAACGTTATCAGCGCAGCATGCGTGTAACCATAATTTCATGAACGGCATCATTCATGTATGGATAAAGGCACTCTGAGATTCTACTACGATGGAGCAAGATGTGTGGCTTTGAAGTTCCTTCATTCACCTCTATTTACATCATGAAGAACTGTTGGTTTGCACCATTTCCAATACTTCAGCCCATGTATAGAATGGAGATCAAAGATATAATTCCCAGTTAGTCATTAATTGCAAATAATGACTCCACCCTAAACGCAGTCTCAGATGAGCCCAGACTGTACTATATACAGTCTGGGAGATTTATTATAGATCCATTGACGTTGCAACAGGTTGAAGCAGGTGTCAAAAACTTACTTATGTTGTATCCTGACCCTTACCCTGCAGCCAAGAGAATATGCTGTTCCCTTGGCTGCTTGTTAATCGATTGCCTGGCTAGCTCAGTTGGGAGAGCAGAGGTTTCCAAATCCATGGGTCATGAGTTCAATCCCTGCCTAAGCCCAGGTTTTGTAGTTGCATTGAGCCTGCTGGTTCTAGTAATGAAGTTGCAACAGGTATGGTCATAGGGGAACAAGCTTCATTCATAAATATTCATTAGCACATAGGGGAATGCACCTATCAGTGAGGCCACTACCTTATGAGAAAATGATCCAGGATCCTGGATCATTTTAGAGGAGGCATTGCAGTGATTTGATAAGAAATCTTCCAGGCCCACTATAGGGCCTGGAAGATCGAGGCTGCCCTAAACGGACCCGAAGATCATTTGGATGTATAGCTTTGTTTACCCGCAGATGCATATAAATAGAAATAATCAACAAATGCACCCTACTGCTGCAAGCGCATGCAGCAACTTATGCAATACAATCACCAAGCTGATAGGTGATGGAGAGAACAATGTGTGACACTTGGCAAAATACAGCTGCCATCTTTTGGATATTCTGTTAACCATTGTCTGCTTCATATTATGATTAAAATGTATTGGCTGTGGAAAAAAAGTCAGCAATATTTCTTATGTACTCATCATGATTTTTAAGAATAAGTAACAAGGATTGAAAAAATTCAGCAATATTTTTTATGTACTAATCATGAATTATAAGAATAAATTACAAGGATTTCATAATATTGCTGTTCCCTTTTGTTCTTGATCTATTTTAACAAGTGTGAGTCCCCATGTAAGCTCCTGTGAGAGGCCCTACCTTTAGTAGTACGCCTACTTGGTATATGATTTGTGTGACAGGTTTGGCCGTCTGAGTGCTTGGGAACTCAGGAGGCTGTTGCTAAAAGAATTGGGCTCAAATAATCACTGTAGCTATTGATCTTCCGCTCTTCCCCAGCCTGAGAATTGACTTCCTTAGAGAATTGCCATATTCTAGTGCATCTAAGTCCAAACTTTTGGCCACCTTGAAAAGTACCCCACCTGCAATAGATAAAAATGGCAAAAAATGAGTCATAACTAAGGTTTTACTGTTGCTTTGTTGAGGCACTCTGATAAACTAGAATATTTTATACTTTATGTACAGGTCCAACTCCTCCAACATCTACAAAGGGAGCCATTTGGGCTAATGTTTGCGAGAATCTTTTCACATTTGCGAGAATCTTTGTCATTGACAAAAACTCTTATACCACTATTCTGCCACCATAATATTAACAATAAACAAGAATCCAATGATTTTTCAAGCGTAAGCGTGTTGCGGTTCGGCCATTCCCCCCCGCCTCCTTGTCCAACGAATTGTGTCAGTGGCCCGGATTTAGGTCACAGGATGAAGGAAGAAGACACTGAGAATGGCCGAGCATGACTCGCTTACAATGGAAAAATCAATGGATTCTTCTTTATTTTGTATATATTGGAGAAATTGTGCATGCCTTCATCATCTATGGATCATATATGTTTGGATTTTAATATTATAACATGACAAGCTTGGAATCAACACAGCAGTACAGCTGATCAACAACACCGCCATGGGTCTGGCAAGGCTACAGCACCGGGGAGGATCGCATGCACTTAAAAAATGTCCTCTGCTGTATTTATTCTGGGAATATAAGGTAATTAATTAATGTTATTATGGAGGAAAATGTGGTATAAACGCATTATGGCATAAATATGACAGCCCAAGGTTTGTATATTGAGGATATTTCTCAATATACAAACCTTAGGCTGTCATATTTATGCTATATTGCATTAATGTCTCATGGTAGGAGATGGGAGGATAGCATGGGCGGATTCGGTTTGCAATAAGCTTAGGGTCAAGAGGGGTTTTGGCATATTTTGATTTAAAGTCAGACACTGAGTCAGCTGTCTGGACACTAACTTTGAGTCTATTCCAGAGACTAAATCCTCTGTACAGAGGACTTCTTTTATATTTTTCTAGGTGAGGGCGGTGCTCTTTAAAATGCTTAGACACAACATGTGGTAGAGAAGTAAAATGGGAGATTACACAGTATTTCTACTGCACTGAAAACCTAGAAGTTCTGAAACTAGTCAGCGGTGACCACTTTAGGTCCTCAAGTTGACAATACCTAAAACTACAACTTTAGGTAGTCAAAATGACGACTTTAAGTCGTCATCCTGACGACCTGAGTCATCAATATGACGACTCTGTACTGTCAGTATTGTCATCCTGATGACTCAGGTCGTCAGTATGACGACCTAAAGTCGTCATTTTGACTACCTAAAGCTGTAGTTTTAGGTATCGTTAACTTGAGGACCTAAAGTGGTCACCGCTGACTAGTTTCGGATCTTCCATGTTTTCAGTGTGGGTTGAGTGATGCTATGTGGTTAAGATGTGGTGTACAACATGCAGAAATAACTGTAAGCTGACATTGTCTAGAACAATAGTATAGAGAGGTTTGTTTTTTTTAATTTGTCAGAACTGAGTTTGTTTACAATAACAAGTACTAGGGTAACTTCATTAGGAGTTACTAGGGTAATTGCATTATTGTAAAGGAAAGATTCAACATGAGATATTATTTGAATGATATCCTAGCTGTGTGGACACTTACTCACCCGCCTCTAGCTCGCAAAATCATCTGCTTGGAGGCGGGTGATGATGTACTGATTTCCTGCTTGAGGACAGTGATGGTGAAAGCCTTTATAGACATAGACACCATGAGATCAGAAAATCGGCTAGATCAGCTCACTGAAAACATGGAAGATCCGAAACTAGTCAGCGGTGACCACTTTAGGTCCTCAAGTTGACGATACCTAAAACTACAACTTTAGGTAGTCAAAATGACGACTTTAGGTCATCATCCTGATGACCTGAGTCATCTGGATGACAATACTGACAGTACAGAGTTGTCATATTGACAACTCAGGCCATCAGGATGACGACCTAAAGTCGTCATTTTGACTACCTAATGTTGTAGTTTTAGGTTTTGAGGACCTAAAGTGGTCACCGCTGACTAGTTCCAGATCTTCCATGTTTTCAGTGCTGAAACCCAACCTTTAATGAAAGAGGGTACTTACATAGTGCTGTCTTTAGCTTACCATATTTCCCCGTGTATAAGCCCAGGCTTATACAGGCACTAAGTGGCAAATTGACTAGGCTTATACAAGGGGCAGGCAAATAGTATACTCTGTCTAAAGTTTAATGGTCGCTTCAGAATTTTTATAAGTACCTGCAGTGCTATGTGGGATTTCATTATAAGACTTGATTTAGTGTAATTTGCAACACTTGATGTATGACAGAGTTGATCTACTTAGGACTTGCTGAAGTAAGATGCCCCAAGGCTAAGACGCAATAAAACTTTGAAAATTGAATTGAATTGAAATTGAATGGAATTTGTTGTTTGAACAGTACAGGTCTCACATTCAAGGAATCTGATGTCAATTTTTAAAGAACACAGCAACCAAAGTACCGCCGATACTTAACGTCTGTTTCCATAGTGACCAGGTAATTAGATCTCACATTCACATCTGAATAAACAATGACAGGTTAGCTTCACAACATCAATACCATATCTGTACATTTCTATCACACAATTTATTATATATAATATTATTATACCAGATATGGTATTCCAGCAGACCAGCACATCTTGTTTAAAGCAATTCTGGTTGTCAAATATAGCACCTCCAAGATATCTACATGAAACAATAAATCAATTCTCGATGCACACTATGAACCTGACCCGCAATCTACTCTGAGGTTTTATCCCTCATGACAAAATCCTGATTATCGTTTGAGAGATTCATAGTACCATCAACATGTTGCTTTACAATAATGTTCAACAATAATATCATGAGTAAATAATTCCCCCCCCCCCGCCCACCCCCTAGGATATCGACAAATACTGGTCCCCTTCTATATGAACCTGGTGGCCTAAACAATCACAAGGTCTAGAGTCTAATGCTAGACAGCTATTAATACATTAGTCAATTTAGTGCATCATACTTCTTTGTCAATATGATGCACCAAAGAAGTATTGGTAAGTCGCTCACCAGCATGTCGTCGATGCATCATACTGACCCTATGGTTGATGAGTTGACCCAGCCCAGGATTCAACCCAGTAGAGATGAGTAACTCAAAACAGGTGTGTATTCCAACATCATGCAGACCAATGGGCATGATGCATCAATACATAACAAAAACTGCCCATTGATTCACTTGATATAGAAATGCACCCTGACCCAATGGCCTCAAATCTCATTTGCTCAAATGTTGGCAAGGTGCACTATTGCAGAGTTGGCAAGTAGACTTGCTAGGACTGCATTGATGCATCATGACACCCAAGGAACATAGATAACCTTTTTTCCTCTAACAGTGTTACCGAAATGATGCCGGCATGTCGGCTTTTGTGGGCGTGGCATCTAAATGGCCGTCATAGGGCCTTAGGACACGGCCTGCCCTGATCTCAGCTACAGTGAAAGAACTTTTCAAATCGGTCAATTACAAGCAAAGTTGTGTATAAATACAATTATGGTGAATTTTGTACCTGCTGCCTTGAAATATCAAGTCTTTTGGCCTGTGTGAGATTGAAATAGCCTGCATAAGATGCAAAGGACCAAGCCACTTTGGCCTGAGTCGAGAAAAGGTTTTCGGCAACACTGGTCTAACATACACTGGCACAAGGCCTTTAAAAAGGTGATGACATGGATCTTTAGGACCCCAGGTAGCAATGCACTGATTGGCTAAGAGCGCTGGCCATACACCATACATTAGTATCTGAGTATGATAAACCATAACCCATTAATTCTGACATCACCCTTTTTTCTGTCATGTGATTCCTTCTCAGTGAACCACGTCTGACTGATCAAAGGCTGTGGTTTGTCTGACCCTGCCTATGGGACTAGGCAAATAAAAGAACATTTGTTATCGTTCGAGAAGAGTAGGGGAATGAAGCATGTATCATTTTCATAGCAACGCCCCCCCTAAATTATTTTTTTCTCAAATCTGATGGTGGATATTGCTTCTAGGGCAAAAACCAACATTTTGGTGTATTACAATAGTGTATTGGCCGATTTTAAAAATCAAGCTGCCATGGCGCTACGGGCGGCGACCCTGCCGTGAATTTGTTGTCAATGTGTAGAAAGGTATGTAAGCTGTTGCTTTTTCCTTTCAGACAAATTTAATGATAATGTGAAAGCATCTTTAAGATTGTTTGTCATGCTGAAAGATCATCTTAAGTGGCTTGACATGAAAATATTTTAAAGTTAAAATTAGATTATATTCTTAAATGCACAAAATCCCTGCATCCACATACATATTAGCCCCCTCCCCACCTCCTCTGCCCCCTCCCCACACACCCAAACAACCCAAATTGACCTTCCACCCCTATACATAAATGGGTGTTTACATGCATGGACCCCCCCCCCCCCAGCAATAAAAATGACAACCCTTTAATACATGTACATTCACAAACATATGATATTAGCCCCCCCCCACCTCCTGTGGCCCCACACACATTCAAACAACCCAAATAACCAGCCATCCCATATATATAAATGTGTGTTATCATGCATGCCCCCCCAAGCCAAAAAATATGACCATCCTTTAATACATGTACATTCACATATATATAATATTAG
Organism: Acholoe squamosa; assembly: GCA_949317995.1. Classification (NCBI taxonomy): domain Eukaryota; kingdom Metazoa; phylum Annelida; class Polychaeta; order Phyllodocida; family Polynoidae; genus Acholoe; species Acholoe squamosa. Next base: position 87,049,526 of record OX439037.1, read on the forward strand.
CCCCCCCACCTTCTGTGCCCCCCCCCCACACACACACACGCAAACAACCCAAAATGACCACCCACCCCTATACATAAATGTGTGTTTACATGCATGGACCCCCCCCAGCCAAAAAAAAATGACCACCCTTTAATACATGTACATTCACATACATATGATATTAGCCCCCCCACCTCCTGTGCCCCCCCTCCACACACACAAACAACCCAGAATGACCACACACCCCTATACATAAATGTGTTTCATGTATGCCCCCCCCCCGCCAGCCAAAAGAGAATGACCACCCTTTAATACAAGTACATTCATATACATATGATATTAGCCCCCCCACCTTCTGTGCCCCCTCACACCTTCTGTGCCCCCCACACCTTCTGTGCCCCCCCACACACACACACATGCAGACAACCCAAAATGACCACCCACCCCTATACATAAATATTTATAAATGCATGCCCCCCCCCCCAGCCGAAAAACAAGACCACCCTTTAACATTCACATACATAGTAGCCCCTCCCCTACCTCCCTCCCCCACCACACAGAAATTTATACGTGTGTGTGTGTGTGTGTCTACATGCATGCCCTCCCCCCCAGCCAAAAAAAATACCCCCCTTCCCTAAATATGTACATGTACATTCACATACACGTTAGGCTAGCCCCTCCACCTGACTGTCAAAGTGACAGTCCTGACTAGGGAGTGGCAGTAGGGATGGCCCCAGAACCAAAAAAACAAATGCAAGTTTCTGATCTTTTTCAGCTTAAAAAGTACCAAAACACAGCATAACATACACTGTTATATCAATATTCCATAACCACATTACATCTAGGGCCATGGGTGGGGCTAACTACATCGTTTTTGCATGTAAACCCACAAGGAAAACCCAAGAGCACGACCGACGTTTCAGAATGGCTGTCTGGGTATAGCTAGATCAGAGTGTGAACGGTCTAACTAGGTCAAGTTGCAGATCTGCAGTGAAGGGCAATAAAAAATTATTTTTTAACAAGAATGGCTGAAATATTAAAATCTAGTTGACACATTCTCCTTAAAAATGAATATTTTGTGTGTCTCATATTTTTCCTTGCATGCTTTAGTCTAGAAAGTGGGTGGAGCCAATGTTGTTGTGTTTTGTTGTGGCCATGTGGTCACTGAATGATCTTCACACTAGATGGCAGGGCATTTCATGGGGAAAGTTTCCCTACAAGTTCTGTCCTTAAACTAGTGAAAGGATGGTTACAAATGATAAAATGTAATTTATCTTAATGTATACAAAACACAATAGCATCAGCACTCTTAACTCCAGTGGAATTATAAATACAATATGGCTACTAACAAATACAGTAATATGTAAGGTGTTGCAGGATGTAGTTCCACTGACTATTACACCTCTTTTGTGTTCACAGGAAATATATTTATACCCTAGCTCTGCTTGGGTCTGTTGCAACAGCAGATTTGGCTGTAGGTGGTCTATAGGCCAAAAAGCTCGTCTGTGACACCCCCCAAAAAAAAAAAGCTCGTCTGTGATTAGGCTTACAGGACATAGAATCAGGTTACCTGCCCAGGATACTGGCCTTAAGGTTACGTGGACGTAAATGCTGCCCTCTCGTGAGTCATATGGTATTCAGGACTGCACTGAAGGGTATTCTGACTGCTGATTGGTTTAGAATTAGACAGAAGAAATATTGGTAAAATTATGAAAAAAATCACAGGTGTTCCCAAATAGTTAATAAATGGAATAGTAGGTGTGCTTTTATATTATGCCAGGCCTTGGGGATTTTATGAGGCATGCAAAAGTTAATCTGGCCAATGGAGATTTTTAGGTACAAAATAGGGTAGAATGGCACTCACTGCACATATCATTCCCTTATTTAAGATATTCAGGGTTAAGCCTATCCAACATTCTGTCAGATTGTGTATGAGGGATGAGTTAACCGTACTATGGTTGAAACTTTTACCAACGAACATTTTAGGCGGCTGTTTTTGTGTGTTATGCTATATAGAAACATAGAGGAAATGGATTTAGTTCCACGTGACCTTAAGGGCTGGTCAGACTGGTCGTAGAATATCTACGACTACGATGGGAAATCCACAACTACGACGCGATTTGCATACCAAACTTCCACGATTTTAAAATTGTCAGATTTTAGCCGACTTTTGGGGTCGTAAAACTATGCCACACTATATGATTTGATCCCCGATTTTCCGGCCGAAAATCAGGTCGGAGCTCTAATCTTCCTACAACCAGTCTGACCAGCCCTTTATAGATCACAGAGGCCCATTAAGATTTTTTAGGGGGGAGAGTGTATATCGACCGGTGTTAAAAATTCATGATCCCTCCTATGCAGTCAAGGGTTTAAAATTATTGCCCCCCCACCCCCACTGCTATCATTAATGAACAGCTGGGGAGGTGGTAGGTAAATTTAAGCAGGCTATTGAAAAAGTTATGCCCCAACAGTACCAGTAGACTTGCACCCCCCCACATACCTGGTACTGGAGACACATTAAAATTTGACAAGGATGTGCGACAGATTATTATGCCCCCCCCCGAATGACGGTCAAATTTTTTGTGCCCCCTCAGCACGCAGAATTTCCACGCCCCTCTTTGACCTGTAGTAGTGCACAGTTTTTGTTGCTAAAAAGAGTAAGGCTTTTAGAGAGTGGTCATTATTTATCAACAGGGGTGCTGATGGTTATTTGCACAGATGGGCGAAAATGTTACGCCTCCCCTGAACGGCAGTCAAAATTGAGAAATTCCGCGCCCCTCTTTGATCTATAGGAGGGGTCTGAAATTTTGACGCCCCCGTCAAACCCACCAGCAACCCCCCCCCTTGTTAAATAATGACCTTCGCTGGTCCCACTGCAGGATCGAGTGAGGGAGATGGGGCCACGGACCAGCCAAATAATGTCCACTCCCTATAAATAACACTCCCTAATGACCATCCCTACTGGTGTGGGGTAGATGGTGTTATTCTGTAGTCCTCAGTCTTGCCCCAAGACCTTTTTGTTAGGTGCATCGTTTCTAGACAATGTCACCCAAAATCCTTTACATATACCATCCAAAATATCTCATGGGAAAGAATCAAATTCATTATTCTCAAAGGGAATCATCCATTTATACCTTATTTGCCTTAATCACAAAGCATATGTCAACAAGGTCTATGTTTACATTCAGGTAAAGGGGAGGAGCTTGGCCACTGAGCATGTACACCAGGTCTGCAGTCAGACACTTCCTGGATTCCAGGTGAGGGGTAACTGGTGTCATTGGTGTTGGCTGGAATGAACACCTGATTTCTCCCTAATAAATGCATGTCAGCATAATCAAACCACTGCAATATCTTTATTGAATACTCAGCTTCAGGCCATAGCTTATTCCCCATCAAATATGATAACTATGTGTAAATCATCAATCTGCTGGGGTGAGGGGTAACTGGTGTCAGGTTTACCCCTGAGCCTGCTCACCCTCCTATTAGCCAATGCATTAGTGATTATCAGACCGTGGCGCCATCTCGAGGTGGAGCCCATGGGTAAACCTTTCTACCACCTGCCTCCTCCTCCATGTCCTGGTTGTAGGTCTGAAGGGGTGTATCTACTGACTGGAACAGCCAGCACACTCTCCCAGCAGAGAATGGTGTAGTGGTCTGCCAATATGGGGGGCTGGTGCCTGCCTGAAGAGTGCCTGTACCAAGAAGTGCCACACCCCCTCTGATGTTTTTGGCTGAATTTTGGCTGGCCATGGACCAATCAGAATCATTTTTGGCTTGAACTTGACCCAAATGTTGTATGACTAGATGAGTCTAGGTTAGATTTAGGTATCCCCAACTGGGAGTTTTTGGTGGCTGTTTACAGAATATAGAGGCTGATTACACACCATTCTGGTCTCAGGAGCGGAGCAGCCATAACCAATGGAGCAGCCATATCCAATAAGAGCAGTCCTAAGCAACCAGAGCAGTCCTAAACAAGCGGTGCGCTCGGAGTTCAGCCGAGGGATCAATGCTAGTTTGTAAGGGAGTGTTCATTTTTTAACAACGGGGGGGGGGGGGTTGGTGAGTTTGAGGGGGGGGCGTAAAATTTGTTGACCCCTCCTGAGGGGGGGGCGAAAAATATTTTGACTGCTCTTGAGGGGGGGGCGTAAAATTTTTAGACCCTTCTTGATGAGGCACTAATTGACGCGACTTGCCGTAAATACCCAAATTGATAAGTAGTGGGGACAATTTCTCAATATATTACTTGCAGAAGGAGAAATTTTATACTGATAATTTTACAATGCATCAGAATGCACCATTTTCTTTCTAAAATTTCAAAATTTTCAGGGGAATCATAATTCCAACAAGAGTGTATGCAGAGCTCTCAACACTCAAGCATCTGTCGTGAATCTCACACATCTGGCGTGATTCTCACACATTTGGGGGTTGTTTCACTCTCTCACTGTTTCTCACGCATTTTAGACTTTGTAATTTCAGTATAAACTTATATAGTGAACTTGAGCATCCATCCTTGGTTGATGTACCAAAATGCTCTAAAAATCAGAAATGAACCTCCATATTTCTCCAAATTTTCTTGGGGGCATACCCAAACCCCCTGGAACTGCATTTATTTCAATGCATCTCGGAAATCTAGAAAATTCCAAGCTTCAGGGAAAAGTCTCACTCTTAGAACTCTTAGGCTCCATTAGAACATGAGAGCTCTGTGGTATGTGTGACGCCTGTCACAGATGGCTCATGCATACATGCATGCAAACTCCTCATTTTTTCAGTTTTCTCCATTATTCTAAGATCTGTCAGGGTCAATCTTTGTCAAGATCCCATGAGATATCATTTTACCATTTTATATATATGGTGGGGTCTTTGGATACAAGGGCATCAGCCACCCTCAAAAAGCACCAAAATGCACAAATTGACGTCTCAATATTCAAAATTTTCCTGGGGGAGATACCCCCAGACCCCCCTCCCAATTTAACCTATCAATGGCAAATCAAAGAAGAGTCTTTACTTTTAATGCCTCGAATATTTTTCGCATTCGGAATTTGCATATGTCATGGTCAGATCACGTGCTCAGTGTTCTCTCTCTCCCTCCCTAGCCTTTCCTCCCATCTCCCCTTCCCCTAACCTTTCCCCAAATCTCTCCCCTCATCTGGAGTGGGCCAAGCAAGACATACCTGACCTGACCTGGATGGCCCGACCTGTACCCACCCAGACTTACCCAGACCGGACTGACCCGGACCAGACAGATCTACCTGGACTGCCCCCAGACTCAGGCATATCTACCTGGATTGCCCCCAGACTCACCCTGGATGGATCCACCCTGACAGACCCAGACTAAACCGACCTGGACTGGAAAGACCCGGGCCAAATGGACTTGCACCAAATGGATCTGGACTGAACCTACCACAACAGACCCAGTCAAGACTTCAATGGGACCCAGACCAGACCAGACAGAATCAGATGGATCCAGACTGAACAGAACCACACCATACAGACCCATATGAGATGGACTCGACCGGGATAAACCCGACCCATCCAGTCGGGTCATCCAGTCATACCTCAACAAATTGCACCAATTGACTTCTCGATATTCAAAATTTTCCTGGGGGACATCTCCATACACCCTTAAGCTCCCTGAGCCAAAAACAGTGTATTGATGATGCAGGGGTAGTAAAACCTTGGGGTCAGGTGGGATGTATGCCCCCCTGCACCATCCAGTCATACGTCACCAAAATGCACCATTTGACTTCTCAATATTTAATTTTTTTTGTGGGGGACATCTCCATATACCCCTAGGCTCCCTGAGCCAAAAGCAGTGTATATGATGCAGGGGTAGTAAAACCTTGGGGTCAGGTGGGATGTGTGCCCCCCTGCACCATCCAGTCATACGTCACCAAAATGCACCATTTGACTTCTCAATATTCAAAATTTTCCTGAAGGACATAGCCCCAGACCCCCCTCTGATTCTTACTCTCTATCACACATTAATCACACTAACAATAAAAAAAAAACATGCCCAAGAGTGTTAAACATTTTTCTTGGAAAGCAGTATGCGAATACTTAGAGTTGGCCTGGCCATTTGGTCAGAAACCCAAACCCCCAACCCATGTAAATGGTAAAGTTTTTGATTTGCCTGTTTGGATTGCTTTGGTTATCCCCCTCCCCCAACCAAAATTTCCAAAGACTGTGCTAAAAGAGCCCATCTCCCATTCCCTATAGTTAAGAGTCATAAAGGCCCATGTGTGTCTGCAGCAAGTTGATTCAGACTTAAATGATCCCTCAAATACGGTTTGCTTGCTTGCTTGAACCTAAGACCACAGAAATCAATCTTGTGATTCATCCAGATCCATGCAAAGAGATCCCATTTGAACATTTTGTAGAATTTTAAACAGAGGGTATAGGGAAACCTCAAAAACCACCAGAATGCATAAATTTAGGCTCTAGATTTATAAAACTGTTTGACTGGGCGGTGATGCCTCCAGACCACCCTATACTTAGCTTGTCCTGGCTGCTTTTTAAACAAAAGACATAAGGCTAAGTACTGTAATCTCCCGCGTATAAGACGCGTCCTCTATGCCAAACAAAATGCTGGGGGGACTTATAGCTTTCTCTCAAGTTGGGTGTGCGTCTTATACGAGGGGTAATTTTACTATAGAAATGTACTAATCTTACAAATTTCAGCCTTAAAATGTGCGTCTTATACGCGAAAATGCATGTGCTGAGTTTGGGGTGCGTCTTATACGCGCAGCACGTCTTCTACACAGGAGTTTACGGTAGTGTGTGACTCGCACTGCAGCTACTGATGAAATCGGTCTTGAGAAGTGGAACCCCCTTTTCAATTTCTTTCATTCCAATAGAAAAATAATTAATTGATGATATTAAATAACTCTGGGAAGTGATACTTTTACCTTATACTTCAGTGAAACAATACAATTGAGTGTGATATGATGCTGTACAATGTGGTGCAACACAACTCAATGTTGGGGGGGGCGCAAAATATTTTGACCCCTCCTGAGGGGGGGGGGGCCAAAAATATTTTGGCACCTCTCAAAGGGGGGGCGGAAAATATTTTCAGGGGTCAAAACGAAAACCCACCAACCCCCCCCGTTGTTAAAAAATGAACACTCCCTAAGGCCATCACCTATTGGTCTGTCCCATGTGGGTCAATGTTGATCCTGTAGTGAACTTACTCTGCTCCCAGGTGTAGTAAAGGACTGGCACCTAGCCAGACCTGGCTGGGGTGGAAGGGGGAGGAGGGAACCAGCTGAGGTGGGGTAGTTAGCGTTTGAGGTCACCCCTACCCATAATGCAATAGATATCGTTAGAAAACCGCTGCCCGAACGCCCTAATCAGAGCAGTCATAACCAATCGAAGCAGCCGTAACCAATTGGAGCAGTTGTAAACAATCAGAGCAGTCGTAAACGATCGGAGAAGTCATAAAGATGGGAATGGAGGAGTTGTTTAAGAGTGTGGAGACAGAGACCACAGAACCTATAGACACAAAGGTTACAGGTATGTACCATTAATACATAATATAAATCAGCTTCTATTGTGTCTGAGTACCAATCCTGGATAATCTATCTATCTATCTATCTATCTATCTATCTATCTATCTATCTATCTATCTATCTATCTATCTGTCTGTCTGTCTATCTATCTATCTATCTATCTGTCTGTATGTCTGTCTGTCTATCTGTCTATCTATCTATCTGTCTGTCTATCTATCTATCTATCTATCTATCTATCAATCTATCTATCTATCTATCATAATGCACCACATATAAAGCACTGCTTACTTGTGAGGATGGAGCCCTACCTTACCTTATAGTGACCAATTAGAAGGCGTGCGCAGACATGATGCACCCATCTTGTAGTATACCATGCAAATGTTACAGGCCTGACAGAGTGTCTTTGATTACAATGCTGGAACTAGCGGTACACATGATCTGTGTGAGAGTTTGGCACCGCGTTGGCTGCTATCAAAGGGTGATCAGTGTGTACATTTCAACGCTAGACTGGCACCAACTTTTCACGCTTCATGACCCGCCTCATTGCACAGAGTCAGCCAAAATGGGGATGGGGGGTGTACCTTATAGGCAAAGATTGTATACTATAGAGCAGTTTGCCAAGAAAAGCCTGTTCGGAAATAGACCCATCAAGTTTGAATTTGGTGTTAATCTATTATTTAATAAATACACAGGCATAATACCTTAGTGGATAGAAGGCAGCTTGTACAGAAATCGACCAGCTAAGTTTGAATTTAGTGTAATCTATATTACTGTATACATCAACAAGTATGTACTAAATATGAGTTTGGTGTTAGTATATAATTAGTGTATACATCCACAGGTACCATACCAAAGTGGATAGAAGGCAGTCTGTACAGAAATGGTCCCTCTAAGTTTGAATTTGGTGACACCAAGGTCAACCACTGGTTTGATGGATCAGCCATGTTGCACCGATTTAAAATATCCAAGGGTCATGTAACATACCAGGACCGGTTTATTGAGACGGAGACTTACAGAAGGAACATGGAGGCCAACAGGATCGTGTGCACTGACTTTGGTACAATGGCCTACCCAGACCCCTGTAAAACCTGGTATGAGAAGTAAGTCATTGTTTATTGAGTTCAAACAATGTACATTATATCAGGGAACTAACTATCAGGGTGTATTCCCTTTTACTCACTCCAAATTGTACTCTTTTTATTCTATTTTGATTGATTAAGATTCTTTTTCAAAAATCTTTGAAATTAGGCTATCCTTTTCTTTTTTATATAGGCCTAAGAAAAAGAATTGAGTACTATATTTGTTGTTTATCAAGCATTATGAAGGAAATGTCAGGATCTGCCTATTTGAAAAGTTCCAAAATTTGAAAACAAAATCATGCAAGGTATGATACTTTTTCAGGCAATGATCATACTTTAAAATGTGTCAAGAGAAACTGTTTTATCTTCAAGCATCCTTTGCCTATCTCCTCTAGGTTGATTTAGTATCCACAATCTACCTTTGGCCACACTTGAACATTTGAAGACTATTAGGTCAATGCACTGCCCTTTTGTAGCAAAATATATGTAGAAAAATGGAAACTTTTAAAAATATGTAGAGGGTAATGACACACAAAGCGAGACTGTTGTGTAATTTATATGGATCTTTTTTATCTTTTAGAATTTTTTGTTGAACATATTTTTGAAAATAAACTTTAGATTTCTTCCTCTTTTTTTTTTTCAAATCTGGATTATGTATGTAATTGTTGACCTATCAGCTACATTCGTCAAGGGAAAGTATACACAAGGAGACTTGGGTTGATTAAACTATCAAACAATGCACTTTCTACTTGTAGAATTTTCTCCTACTTCAAGCCATCCAAGATATATGCGGATAATACCAATGTGAACGTGTTCCCTATCGGTGAACGTCTGTACGCTGCTACAGAGACTAACATTATCACACGCATTGATCCAGAGACACTCAAGTCTAAAGGACAGGTCAGGTTATTTTCATTACACTGCAAATAATTACTGTTTAATCTACCATGGATTCCTGTGAAACTGAAAAGGAACCAGCATATTTGTACTGCAGTAAACTACATGTAATGTAGTTATTACAAGAAGCCATAGTACATGCAGGACAGTGGTGCACAAATGTACAAGGGATCTCTTTGAAAATAATGATGGATCTCTGTCAACTTTGGGTCAAGGATGCTGCCGTCATTTTGAAAACTTTTTCTTAAAAAAAAAAGGTCGTCAAAATAATGGCAAAATCCTTGTCCCAATGTTGCAAGATTTCCATCATTGTTTTCACAGAGAATCCTTGTACCACCCACATCTGGGGCTTCTTGTAAAACCTATACTACTTTACTGAAATATGATTGTAGTGGTTCACTGTTCAGTTTTACAAATGATTCCCTGGTAGATTCAACAGTTATTTTTTTAGATTTTAGAGTGTACTCAATTTTCTCCTGAAATAAGGTGTAATTTTGCATTATGCCAAAAAAGAATTTTGGGCAGAATTTGTGCAAAGATTGAAAGGGTGTGAGCAGAAAGAAAAACCGATAGCCCATGGGAGGGTGCACAGACTATTATCTCTGCTTTGCTGCTCACTTTATTGATTACTATATTGGTGGAGAACCCCTCTGGTCCCACCGTAATACCTCGCATATAAGAGTTTTTATTTTATGTTTGGAACAGTGGGATACAGACGGCCCATAGGATTAATCTAGAAGCTCTGTATCTCACACACCCGTACCCTACCCCATATCTCACGGCCAGTAAGAGCACTCCAAATGGTGCCTATACATGGATGCTCAAAATTTGCAGGATGTCACACTGTCACTTTTTAGGAAGGATGGAGGGTCACTCCGTCACTTTTTATGTATATACCAATGTACTGGGAACCTTTGAAATTGTCACCATCCATCATTTGCTAAAACTCCCGCGTCACGACTATCACTTTTAATAACCCCTCCGTCACAAGCGTCACGACCATCACTTTTTACCCATGTATAGGCACCAAATGGTTATAAAACATGTAAATAATAATTTTTTTATGTCATTTCAAAAGAATTTTAAACATTTCTGACTCAGATAACATGAAATATATACTAGTAGTGGGAATGACTGAGGGTTATCTCACTCGGCTCCTACTTGTGAGATAACTCTCAGTCATACCCACTATTTGTGTACCTTTGTCTATATAGCCCAGGGTGGCCTTCTGGTGAGCCTTTTAGAAGCAGGCAAAGTCAGAGGTGTGCCTTACAGGCAAGGTATTAATCAAATTACTGTATTCATTCTAATAAGCGCACATGCTCTAATATGCCCTCCTTTCTGGGTCCCACCCTACTGTAAAATCAGTCAAATGAAGTGTAAAAATAAAGATTTTTAGGGCAAAAACAACAATTTTAGGCTCTTGGGGGTGCGCTTATTAGAATTATTTTTTCTTATACGGTTTTGAGCACCCAACAATTAATTTTCCACACCTGTGCGCTTATTAGAATGAATACGGTAGTGCTAACCTTGTCAACCCTTTGAGGGCCGCGGATGTATCAATGCATCATGTCCCATCGGTCGTCATGATGCATGAATGCAGCCCTGGTGAGTAACTCACCAGGGCTGCATTCATACATCATGATGACCCTACAGGGTTGATACACATACAAACTCCCAGAGTATCGGCATGATGCTCCAATGAGGTGCTAGCTCACCAGCACTTCATTTGTCCATCATGACGACCACATAATTCCCCTGAGGTTTTATTGCACCTTATCAGAGGGTTTTGTAGGTATTGCCATTTTGAGATATGCCTGGTATCGAGATAACTGTAACATCGAAGCAATAACTAGTTGGTTCAAGTAGGTTTATTACGGTACTTTTACAAGAAGACTTTCATATGCCTATAGTCAATACCCTGTAAGGTGGTAATGCTCTTACTGTAATGCCATTTAGAGACAAGATTAGTTTACCTGCTCGGTAGGACTATGAATTCCTTGATTGTAGGAGGACGGCGGAATACATACCTCTTGTTATGGTTGATTGGTTCCATACTGGGCACCCTCTGGTCCATTCCAGCGCTACTGTGCCGCCCTCTGTGGTGAGAGAAGTAAACTAGCATTGTATTTTTAACTGGAGACAACTTAATAAAAGGTAGTACTTCCGGTCCTTCAGCGCGGGCCACGAGGAGTCAGAGAATCCAAATTGAAGAAGTGTTTCTTGATTAATCCTTTAATTTGAAGAAGTAAATGCACAAATTATCCTCCACAAAATGGCTTCCACACTAACAGGTTATGGGCCCAGGCACAGGTTGATGTTTGATGGAGATGAGGGCAAGTATGAACTCTGGGAATGTAGATTTTTAGGCCACATGAGGCAAATGAAGTTACTGGATACAATTGCTGGGAATGGTATTGCAGCTGCAGATAAAAAGGCAGAGGCATATGCAGAAATGGTACAGTATTTGGATGATAGGAGCTTATCCCTTATCATGAGAGATGCTAAGGATGATGGCAGACAGGCTCTTAAAATTCTCAGAGACCATTACAAAGGCAAAAGTAAGCCCAGGGTTATTTCCCTTTACACTGAACTGACATCATTGAAAAAAGGTACTGATGAGTGTATCACCGACTACGTCATCCGTGCGGAGACCGCTTCAAATGCGCTGAAAGAAGCAGGGGAAGAAGTGAGTGACAGTTTACTTGTTGCTATGGTTCTGAAAGGTCTTCCAGCTGAATATAATACTTTTGGAACTGTTACCACCCAAAAGGATGACCATAGGTTCAGTGACTTTAAAGTGGCACTTAGAAATTTTGAGGAGACCGAAAAGTGCCGGTCGAGTGACGCTGAGTTCAACTCGAGACAGGAAAATGTGATGAAAACTGTGTCCGATGCCGGGAAGAGTGACAACCCCAGCAAACCGAGTTATACATGTTATGCTTGCGGAAAACCAGGACACAGATCTTTTGAGTGTAAAAATAAAAAGCAGGGTAACAAGTGGTGCAATAACTGTAAAACCAAAACTCACTATACAAATCAGTGTAGGAAGAAGGACTCGGCTAAAGTAGCCAGCGACGATAGTTCGAAACCGGGTCATGCATTTGCGTTCAAGGTTAGCGTTGATTATGCGGATGTTTGTAATACAACTAGCCTGTATAGTTTATTGGTTGATTGTGGTGCAACTACTCATATTGTTACCGAAAAATCCAAATTTGTCAAATTTGATGAAAGTTTTGTTCCAGAGAAACACTACATAGAGTTGGCGGATGGCAGCCGTACAAACGGTGTTGTGGCAGGTAAAGGTACAGCCAGTGTACAAATTCAGGACAGTACAGGTAGGCCACACAACATTCTTTTAGAGAATGCCCTCTATGTCCCATCCTATAAGCAGGATATATTTTCAGTGCAAGCGGCAACTGAAAAAGGCGCCAGTGTTAAATTCAGTCCCGACTCAGCCGAATTAAATGCGCCAGATGGTACTCGCTTTGAAATAGAGAAATATGGTAGATTATATTTTCTCAACAAAACTGGTAAATCTAGTGTTCGATCCCACCCAGTGGAAGAGTGGCATAAAATTCTTGGTCACTGTAATGTAAGAGATTGCATGAAACTCGAGTCAGTTGTTGATGGTATGAAAATCAGCGATAAGAACAGTTTTGATTGTGATACCTGTGTAAAAGGTAAAATGTCGCAGTTCAGAAATCATGATCCAGATAAACGGGCAGAGGCCCCACTTGATGTTGTTTATTGTGATTCCGCAGGCCTAATTGATCCTACAGCAAGAGACGGTTTCAGGTATGCCTTATCTTTTGTAGATGACTATTCAGGGGTAAACATGGTTTATTTTCTGAAGCAGAAGAGCGACACCGTAACAGCTACAGAGAAGTTCCTTGCTGATTGTGCACCATATGCTAAGGTGAAGTGTATTCGTTCAGACAATGGGGGCGAATTTACTAGTGCAAGTTTCGAAGCTCTGTTGGTCAAAAATCAGATTAAACATGAGAAAACAGCTCCCTATTCACCTCACCAAAATGGTACAGTAGAAAGATCTTGGCGCACAATATTTGATATGGCAAGATGTCTGTTATTAGAAGCCAAAATACCTAAAGAAATGTGGACTTATGCTGTTATGTGTAGTGTATACATCAGAAACAGATGTTTCAATGACAGGGTCAATATGACACCATTCGAAGCGCTCACAGGTAAGAAACCAGACTTGAGCGGTATGCATGTATTCGGTACTGTGTGTTATGCCTATGTCCAGGAAAAGAAGAAGCTGGATGATCGCGGCGAGAAGGGTATCTTTGTAGGTTATGATAAGTGTAGCCCAGCATATCTTGTGTATATTCCCGAGCGTAACATTGTGCGTAGAGTAAGATGTGTGAAGTTCTTTGATAAGTTTGAGGAGGTAACAGACAGTTGTGATGAACCGGTGTATACCACACCTCAGGTAGAACCTGAACTTTACCCAGCTCCGGATGTAGCTGATGATGCTCCTCAGAATGGGGTTGGTGGTGAACCTGATCTAAACCTGCAGGGTAATAGGGACAATGCTAGGTATCCCCGCAGAGGACGTAACCCGCCTGGCTATTTGCAGGACTATGTAACCACCACTGTGGACTATTGTTATCGTATGTCACACATCCCAAACTCATATACCGATGCTATGAACTCGGACAATGCGCAAAAATGGCAGAACGCCATGGATGTAGAAATGGATGCGTTAATTGACAATGATACTTTTGAACTCACCACACTACCTGAGGGTAGATCTGCAGTGGGGGGTAGATGGGTGTATGCAATGAAAATGGGACAAAACGTTGATGAACAATACAAGGCACGGTTTGTTGCCAAAGGATATTCTCAGGTCCCAAATATTGACTATCATGAGACTTTTTCACCCACTGCCCGTATCACATCGATTCGCATGCTTATGCAGTTGGCCGTCCAAGAGGACATGGTTGTTCACCAGATTGATGTTAAGACAGCCTATCTGAATGCGCCGATAGACTGTGAACTCTATATCGAACAACCAGAAGGCTATGAGGTGAAAGGTAAAAATGGTGAGAAATTGTATTGCAAGCTTAATAAATCTCTGTATGGTTTAAAGCAAAGTGGTAGGAACTGGAACAACATGTTGGACACTTACCTTGAGGAGGAAGGTTTCCAACAGTCTGAGACTGATTCATGTGTATATACTAAGTTTGAACAAAATTCCAAGACTGTTGTTGTAGTTTGGGTTGATGATATTATAATTGCAGCAAGCGATGAGAAGACACTCAACACAGTCAAACAGTCTCTGTCCACCAGATTCAAAATGAAGGATCTTGGTAAGTTATCATGGTTCCTAGGTATTGAGTTCAAATGTGAAGATGGATCTATTGAAATGAACCAAACCAAATATGTCGAGAAGTTGTTGAAAAGGTTCAAAATGGAAGATTGTAAACCCAGATCGACTCCTTGTGATGTAGGGTCCAATACTACAAAGGATGAGGATTCCGAAGAGCTAGCTGACGCTAAGCAGTACCGAGAAATAGTGGGAAGCCTCATCTATTGTATGTCAATCACAAGACCTGATCTGTGTTATGTTGTAACAAAACTATCTCAACATATGGTGAATCCCACCAAAGCTGATCTTGGTAGAGCCAAGCAGGTACTACGGTATATCAGAGGTACACTTGATTATGGACTAAGATTTCAAAAATCTGATGCTGAGTTAGAACTCAGTGGCTTTTGTGATGCCGATTGGGGTGCATCTGATGACAGAAAGAGCATAACTGGTTATGCATTCAGGTTGACCAACAATGGTCCACTCATTTCGTACAAAAGTAGAAAACAACAGACAGTTGCACTTTCCACTTGTGAAGCTGAATATATGGCTCTGTCAGCTGCTACCCAAGAGGTAAAGTTCCTTAATCAACTTTTTACTGACATTAAACAAACAGAGAGTGTTGTTTTGTATGGGGACAACCAAGGTGCATTGGCACTAGCTAAAAATCCTGTACATCATCAAAGGTCTAAGCATATTGATATCAGATATCATTTTGTGAGAAATGAAGTGCAGAATAATTCTCTCAAGCTAGAGTATGTACCCACAGCAGAAAACATTGCCGATGTTTTCACAAAGCCGGTTCCAAAACCCAGGCTTGTGAAGTTCCTGAGTGTACTAATGGGTACATAAATCTAAATCATCATGTATTGATAACCTGATGTGTTATCATAAATATTGTATTGATCATATCTGATATATGTTATTCAAAGTTGTATACATAAGTAATGTATCGATCGTAAGTTTAAGTGGGGGTGTTAGGATGTAAACCCACGATCCTCGGTAAATGAGCGCGGGAACAGCGCTACTGTGCCGCCCTCTGTGGTGAGAGAAGTAAACTAGCATTGTATTTTTAACTGGAGACAACTTAATAAAAGGTAGTACTTCCGGTCCTTCAGCGCGGGCCACGAGGAGTCAGAGAATCCAAATTGAAGAAGTGTTTCTTGATTAATCCTTTAATTTGAAGAAGTAAATGCCCAAATTATCCTCCACAAAATGGCTTCCACACTAACAATAGGAACACTCCTGAAGAGCGCCTATCCTACTTTGATGCGGTACATATTAATAGTCTCGAATACAGCTTGACCTCGATTCATATTTACAGGTAGACTTGGAGAAGGTGGTGTGTGTTAACGGTGCTACGGCACACCCCCACCAGGACACAGATGGCAGCGGGGCCCTCTACAACCTGGGCTCTATCTACTCAGGTAGCCCCAGGTATGCCATCATCAAGATCACACCTCTAGGCAAGGGTAAGTTATTTATTTGAGGATTCTTTCCTTTCACTCTTTCTGTGTTATGTGCTTCGGTGGAAACTACCAGGTCTCCAGGTAAAGCTTAGCGGTGAACCACCATAATCATATCACAGTGATAAGTGTAATTTCTACAACGAAGCACCAGATGGCAGTACGGGGCTTCTAGCAATCCTCCTGGTGGCAACTTTCGGACAAGGATTTCACTGTTATTTTGATATATTTTTTACAGTGCAGTGGTTTGCCTGAATACATTGTCTCTGTTTCTCACACTTCCCTGTAGGGCTCCTGTTTAGTCACCATTGTTTTCTGTATTTTCATGTTTTCTATACAAGGAGACCTCAATATTCAGATTATCGATATATCTGTTAGGGTGTACCTTAGGACAATCATATGCAAAAGCATTAGGTATAGACCAATAGTACCTCAGCATCTGAACAGCATCTCTAATCTCATATTTCTTATATTGAAATTTAAATAATTAACAAATGAATGCAGTAATGATTAGTGAGGTATAGGCCGGTAAATGAGACACAGAGTGAGCTGGAACTAAGATATTTAAAGGGTTTGTTCCTTTCCACTTCTAATCCAACATGTCTAATTCATCTCCACAACCCATCCGTGGTAGTAGTAACTATGGCTAATGCATCTTTTACACACCAGGTGGCTAGCACAATTGGGATACAGAGAGTTTATCCTGCCACTATTTAAGACTTGCACTTATTGAAAAACCCTGTGTTTATGCTCGATTTAACTTCACAATTCCAGATGCAGATGACAACACATTCTGTGAGAAGGCGGAGATCGTGGCGGAGGTTCCTGCTCAGTGGAAGTTACACCCTGGTTACATGCACAGCTTCGCGATTACACCGAACTATGTCGTCGTCATAGAACAGGTTTTGTGTATCAATATCCTTAAGCTTCTCACCATGTGCTTCCATGGAAAACCATTCGGAGACTGCTTGGATTATTACCCAAACTACCCGGTAGGTACCCGTGGTCAAAACTCTAATTCCATCTTTTAAGAGGGTATTCCAGTTTCCAGTGCTGTCGGTCGGCCAATTTTTCACTAATCCGTTTTTTTTCTATACTTTTGCATTATCAAAAATTCAGCCAAACAACAGCAGTGGAATACCTGCTTTAAAGAGTAAAAGTGGTCAAGTAAGTAGAACCCCCTCCCTTTCCAAAAAGAAACAAAAAAGAAACAGAAAAAAAATGAACAAAAACTGTTTTATTTGTAAACCCCTCTATAAATATGACCCACATCTATGACATATTGGGCTGCTCAGTGGTTTATATATATATATATATATATATATATATATATATATATATATTGTGTGTGGTGCACATATGCGCGGGCACTGACACATTCCTCTGTTAAATTATCAACCTGTGAAGCACGGGATAGCCACTTAGTGCCGCTAAAGTGCTGTAAAACACAAATCAATCAATCAATCAATATATATATATATATATATATATATATATATATATATATATATATATATATGTGTGTGTGTAAAAAGTACATCAGAATAAAGCGATAGGCCTACTAACATCTGATTAAAAACGGTGGAACACCTGCTTTTAACTCCTTTCAACTTCCAGATGCATAATGCCATTCATCATTGTAAAGACTAGTCCAATGGTTCCCATTACACCCAATTCACTTGGTATTGCATTAAGCATTTTTTTTTCTATTAGTGGATTTTGGCTAAAGGACACTCAACCAAAGTTCATCCTCCAAAATCTCTGGATGAAATGTGTGCTTTTGTCATATCTTGATGTGCTAATAATGATATGACTAAAAGGCAAGACTTTGAGTAAGTTGATAATGCAGTTGTATTTATTCCAGCATATTGTATCCATGAGTCTTAATGGATACTAGTGTATAGGTAGGCGGCCTATGCTCGTCTGAGGTTACAGGTAGGATGCAGCAAGTAGGTAAGGTGGTGCTGGTGGTGACCCCTATGATCAGTATGTGTAACTAAGGGTGTGTGTGTGCACAGAGTACACATAGTACTATGATATACAATGTATAGTGATAGAAATATGTATAGAGTTATCATGTATATAAAGATAAAAGATTCCCATATATAACACTTTAGTAATATTCTCTGCTGGTATCTTCAGAACAAGTTCCATATCGTTGACAGAAGGACGGGTGAGAAGGTGAATCCTGATACTGAGTACATCACTGACGCCTTCGCTACCTACCACCACATCAACGCTTATGAGGAAAATGGTGAGAAGATTGTTTGCTTGACTCATATATGACTACGAATTCTTTTTTAAAGTATTTTATTGGGTACATAAATACAAGTAACTGCATTTAATCCTAGGATGTGCGCGTTGCACTACTTCCGCTAGGCCCCCTTATAAGACAATGATACTAGAAAATATGGTATGGCAGCACAATCAAGTTTGTTTATAACACCAGTATATATATATATATATATATATATATATATATATATATATATATGTATATATATATAAAGGTATGTCATATCAACATTTATTACCTTTAAACATTTCTAGGGTTGATGAGATGAGATGGGATGAAAGAACATGATCAATTTCTTATAATACAGTATGGAAGTGACGAGCAAATACCCCTCACTTACATGAATCAGTTTGGATAGTCCTTCTTAATTTCCAGTTTAAAGATGTTTGGGTCCTCTATGATAGTGTATTCAGCTTTTAACCTGTTCCATAAATCAATGGCTCAATATAGCACACTCTTTACCACAATGGTTTTGAAACAGATAACAGGCACCTTTAACCTCCTACCAACATGTGCTCGTGTGGGGATATCTCTATGATCAATATATTTGTTGTGTTTAACTAACCAATGTGCATAACTTAAAATATGGATTCTCCTTCTATCACAAAGATTCAGGCAATTACTTTTGGAATGTAGTTCTAATGTTGTATATTTAGGGTTTTTCTCGATGTTTAACTTTATAAACAATACATAATGCCTTATTTTGTAACAGTTGTAACTGGTCATTTTCCCCTTTTCCTAGTCTATCCCATACATAATGCACATAGTTAAAAGTCGGTAATACCATACTCTTATATATTGTTAAAGCCATATCATTATTCACATAACATCTCACTTGAGCAAGCTTTGTAGTTTTATGTCTGATTTGTCTAATAACATTTGCTCGATGTTCAATAAAAGTTAGGGCAGAATCTAATGACAGATCTAGGTATGTAAAAGTATTCACCTCATCTAATAAAACTCCATTCAAGTAAAACACTGGATGTAAATCATCAACATTATTAAAAATCTGCAATTTTGCTTTCTTTTCATTAACTGTTAGACGATTATTAATGCACCAAGCAGCCAGCTTTGTTAAACATTCATGCCTGTCATCCACTTTGGTGACTGTTAATACCGCATCATCAGCATATAAGGTACATTAAACATTATTCATCAGTTTTGGCAAACCTTTAATAAATACATAAATACATGACAGGACCCATTACTGAGCCTTGGGGGTCACCATACTCAACTTTTCTTTGATCAGAAAGGTTTTTGTTGGCTGCTGTTTGCTGTCTCCTATTCATCAGGTGAGATTTAAAAAAATTTAAAGTGTTTTCGTTAAGTCCAAAAGCTTGTAAAGAAGAATTTTATGTGAAACAGTATCAAATGCTTTTTTGTAATCAATGTATAGGCTGATTGTAGGATGTCCCCCAGTGGTATTATTGATAGTGTTATCAAGGTGCGCACAAATAGCTGACTGTGTCAAATGACCCTTACGGTACCCATGTTGTACATTTGACAAGAGTCTCCTAGTGTGCATGTAACCTTGTAATCTAGAACATATAATTTTTTCTAATATTTTACCCAGAATTGGTAAGAGACTAATTGGTCTTAAATCATTAACATCAAGACTGTTAGCTTTCTTCAGTAATGGAACAACAGTATCTAATTTCCATTTCTGTGGAAAGTATAAGTCACTAAGCACTTATTATATAATTGTTTGATAAAGTCCGGAATACACATAAAGGCATCTTTTAAGACAAAAGATTTCATATGCATTATGGCAGATGGCTTCCTAATATCAATATTATTTATCAACTTCTTCATCTTGTCACTATCTACTGGTTGAAGTAGGTTTACATTCACATCTGGCTCCGCAAACGGTGGTCTTGTATTATCATCTTCTGCGACTACTGCTGCTGGGAGAGCTTGTAATAATTCTTTTCCTATATTTGCAAAAAAGTTATTGATATAATCTGCACATTTTTCCGCTGGTATTAATTGATTTGTAGTTCTATGTCTCAACTTAATCAATGTTGAACTGGTCTTATTTTGGAGCAATTTTTTGATAGCTTCCCAGAATTTCGTGGGATCATCTTTCCTATATGCAGCCAGGTCCTCAATCTTATTTCTGATACTGTTAAAAATCATACCTTTAACTCTAAGTTTATACATATTGGCTATCTCCCAGTCATTGGTGGTCATAGACCTATGTGCCTTTCTATATGTACATTGCATCTCTTATATTCTTCATCTGTGCAGTATCAGGCGTAAGCCATTCTGGTGTATAATCCGGTAGATACATCTCTTTAACAGGACACAGTTCATCTAAACATTTAGTGAACGTGGATTCCATTTCTTTCCAAATATCATCAGGGTTAGGTTTTAAGACCATGTCTTGCCACTTAACACCTAGTAACATATGTTTATATTTCAGGGCATCATAATTCTTATATAATCTAGCATAGACACAATGCTTTAGAATATTTGTGCATTCACATTTCAACAACAAGGCTATAGGTGTATGGTCTGACAAAGGGAAATCAATAGTGCAAGCCTCCCTAACACTATGTACATTAAAGTCTCCCATGATAATAATTTTCCTGTTCTTACTAACAGTTGCCATTAATTCTAGCAGCTTATCATATATAGCATTTTTGGCATTATCAGCATTTATAACAAGTAAAGAAAATGGAGGCAATGCCTATGCAGTGATTGAGTGAGATATACATGTACATCCGAGGAGATAGGAAAGAAGATATATAGATTTTCCAATTTCTGCATATATATCATCACTCCACTTATGAAAGTGTCCTGCCAAAATCTCAATCTATTCAGTGCAATCTAACCATGTCAAGTTCAAGCATATATGTGTGTAGCATTTTATTCATGTCAACAAGCAGTCTTGATTGTACCAGCACAGTGGCTCCATCTGAAGCCATAAAGCAGAGTATTCTATAATGGTGGTGAATTCAATTTAGATGCCTGGCAGCAGAGCATACACCACTCAGTGATAGACCAGCTGAAACTAAAGTCCAATGATGTGCACATAATGAGCCATATCGTGTCATAATAAGTGGCACCCTATTACTTGGGAAGGGGTATATAATCCTCTGAAATACATATCAGACAACACTATATTAGCTTTAATACCAGCTTTAAGTGGGCTTGGGAAGCCCGGCTCATATGCAGAGTGACATACATCTTCTACAGCCTGACATATTTCTTTTAATTTTCTTAATGTTGGGAGCTTTGAAGAAATGAGAGTATACATTTTGACTGATTTTGACCCGCCCCATTAAAAGTTGTCCGACCCCTCTGAGTTATATGGCAAAATAATTCTAACCATTTTCAGTGAAAAGGGCCTGCTGATTATTATAGGTGAAAATGCCTAGTTTCGGCCTCTGAGTATATAGACTGAGGTCTACGATAATCCATCCAAAAAACAAGTGTGATGCAATCTAATTTTGTTCGATACTGTGTTTATGTCATGTTTCACACTAGGGATTTGAGGCTATTTGGATGAAGTCACAGTGAAAAATAAGGCAGTGGAAAATAGGATGTGTTTCTTTACACCCCTGTGCATGAATAATTCCCTATGCTTAACGACAGAGTATCAACATGAAATAAAATACAACTTACTTTTCTCTCTGTACCCAGGTCAGATTGTGGTTGACACCTGTGCTGCTCCACATCCATTATATCCTGCATTTGGACTTCCGAAGCTACAAAGTCCTGACTGCGGGGAACACATGAACACCGCCCTGCCATCCAGAGCTACCCGCTATGTACTACCCATAGATCTGGACAATGCTGTAGGTATCATATTAGCTAATAATATCAAGGTGGCCCATTTAAGCATTGTGGTCTCAAAAAAAGTGCCAATATGCGCAAGGGTTATATGGGTATTGAAATCAGTCTTAATCCCACGAAAACAGTATTCAAATAAGCACCTTTATCAAATAAGGGATGGGGTAGGACAGGTGGAAAGATACTGAAATTAATGAGTGCCCAATTGCTTAAACAGGCGATTTTATTATTCATGTTCTCATACAATGAGAGATATTGAATTATATTCTAAGCACTTTTATTGGAACAATTTGACATCATTTTCTTTTTTACAAAATCAGAGGTAGGACCCCCTGAAGAAAAAAATCCCCAAAATTATTTCAAGTATATTCTGTCTTCACAAAAACCACTTCATTGACCTTTTTCAAACTTTTTTTTTCACAAATCACAACAAAAAGGAAGCAGGAAAGAATTTGGTGAGTGTTGAGAAAATCAAGTCCACAGCTACCATGACACTGACAGGGAAGAAGGAAGGCATCACCCGCACGGTGCGAGCTACAGCCGATGTACTCCACAACAACAGTGAGTGAAATTATGCCATAGTGGGCACAGAAAACAAGGGATTTAACGCCTTTTGTGTGTTGCATACATCCTCTGGTATATATGCTGGCTACTATAGGGAGGAGGGGGCTAGTTGACACAGAAATTACCTTTTGGTCTATAAATCTGTTGAAAAATCTTCTTTACTCTACACCAAAAGATGTGATAAGTCTATTTCTTGGTAGTTGAATCTTTGAGTTAGGACTAAAATTTTTTTTTGTTTTGAATTTTCTCTTTTTAAATGGCATTAAATAATTAATACTCACTCTCCATCCATTAATTTTTGGACAGCGTTTGACTTTCCACAAATCAACTACGCCAAGTACAACGGACAGAAATACCGATACGTGTATGGAGTAGGCACTAACTACGTGCCTGCTAATTCAGTGAGTACCATGTCCAATAATGTCAAAAAAAAAAGAAGAAACTGATTTAGTCCTTGGGTCCAATTGAGCTTCTATTGTGTTTGAGTAGCAATCCTGGATATGTGAACCAGACAAGGCGTTTTGGGTTGCTACATGTCCAGGAAACCCAAATCACTTTGCTAGACATCTGGGCTGTCCAGCTTAGCATAACTAGAAGAAAATATATTAGAGCAATGCTGTAGCATTGGCAGATGTTGACAATGACCTGGTAGCCTGTCTGTATGATGCTGCCACCTGGTGTTTGGTCGATGCTGCTGTGCATCTTGCAGAATTTTGAGGCTTAGTAACTCGCCAGGGCTGCATTCATGCATTATGCTGACCAATGGGCGTAAAGAATTGATACATCAGCAGTCCTTAAAGAGTGAAAGTGATTCCTTAAAACCTGCAGGATGCCTCTTTTATATCTATAAATATTTCACATTGTGACAGATTATCAAGTTGGACGTGCAGACACGTGAGACGAAAACTTGGTCAGAGGAGAATGTCTTCTGTTCTGAACCTGTCTTTGTGGCAGCACCTGATGCTAACAATGAAGATGACGGTAATATCAAAACTTCACTGTTAAAATTATATGAAATTAAAAAGTGGTACTTGAAATAATAATGGTAGGCCACTAATACATGTAAATGATGTAAATTGGAAGACCTTTGGTATCAATAAAAGCTGAGAAATAGAGGTTTTGTTCTGTGTAATTGAGCCCTCTTTTGAACACATGGTCTCCCATATGCTAATAGATAATAATTTTAACTTTGGATCCTTACAATGAATATTTTGCATGAACTCACCTTGTTTTGCTTCCTGTTCTTCCCACTAGGGGTGCTGCTGTCGCTAGTCCTAACGACGGGGGCAGACCGGTCAGCCTACCTCCTGGTACTAGATGCCCATAACATGAAGGAGATGGGCAGAGCTGAGGCACCCATCAAGATTGGACTAGATCTCCATGGTACCTTCATCAGTGCCAAAGTGTAGATTCAGCTGAAATACCCAGTAATACCATAGAACCCAGGGTGGACTTTGAGGAAATGTTATAATGT
Organism: Acholoe squamosa; assembly: GCA_949317995.1. Classification (NCBI taxonomy): domain Eukaryota; kingdom Metazoa; phylum Annelida; class Polychaeta; order Phyllodocida; family Polynoidae; genus Acholoe; species Acholoe squamosa. Next base: position 87,073,913 of record OX439037.1, read on the forward strand.
TTTAGGGCCTAATTTACACATTATTTTCTCTATAAGCTATAGTAATAAAACCCTGGTCATAACCAGAGGGTAGAGTTTGGCAACGAATTACAGCCGGTTCTGACCAAAAGTGGCAAAAAAATATTTGTTTGTGACTGTGATATTTACAGTAAAATATGAGTATCATTATCATTTCAATAGGAGATGAGATATTAAAACCTCCAACTTGTAATTAAAGCAGATGGAGGCAGAAGCAGTTGTTTAATCAGGTTAGTGCGATGACACAAAGACTGACAGACTCATTTAAATTCTATGCTGTTATAAGTGGTGACAACCACACACATAAGTAAGGCGGGAAAGACCTCCAAATAACATGTACCATGTTCGACGTAATATAGCGCACATACCCTAATAAGCGCACACCCTCTTTTCAGCACTCGATAAACATCTCTATTTTATAAATTTTTCATAGTGAAGGGCACAAATGCCTCCAATGGTTGAGGTGACATGTTGTACAGTACATGTCTACCAGTTTAACCTTCACACCTGTAGGAGCCACCACACCTGTAGGAGCCACCACACCTGTAGGAGCCACCACACCTGTAGGAGCCACCACACCTGTAGGAGCCATCACACCTGTAGGAGCCACCACACCTGTAGGAGCCACCACACCTGTAGGAGCCACCACACCTGTAGGAGCCACCACACCTGTAGGAGCCACCACACCTGTAGGAGCCACCACACCTGTAGGAGCCACCACACCTGTAGGAGCCACCACACCTGTAGGAGCCACCACACCTGTAGGTGTGAATACTGCATGCTGCCCTCCCCCCACCCAAGGTATGAAGACGTGCCGCAGCAGTGCATATTGCTGACCATAACAAAACTATTACAGTCCCAAATATGACATGTAATGGGAGGGGTGTGTGTTTATTAGAATTAAATTATGTTTAAAGTTTTAGAGGAAAATGTAATTTTCTAAGGTGGTTTGCACATGCATACTTGATTAAATCAGATCAGTATCTCCCAGCAATGGCTCAAGCCGTTTGGCGTTAGTCTCCTTCATTCACAACATAATTCTTCAGGTTATGGGCCCAGTTTGATTTTCACTGCATCTCACCACCATCTCCCTGGAAGCCCTTCACTGCTGTGACTCACGCGGTTATCTGGTGAGCCATGTCATCATCTCTCAACATTTTAATACCTTATTTCTCTGAAAATTCGGAGATGTCACTGTTCAATAGAGCCCGATCAGACAGGCAATGGCTTCAGACATGTATCTCCAATCTCCTCATTTACCCTAAACTAAAATAAACACTACAAAAGACAACCTGAACATACTGAGGTTCCGGCACCTTCCGGCGCCATATCTTTATCTGGTACCTGAGTGAGTGAGTGAGTGAGTGAGTAATAGATGTTTAACGCCATTTCGATAGCTAAGGTCATATTCATGGCGAGAACTACATTACACAATTTCACAGAGGAATGTATCGGTGCCCGCACATATGTGCACCACATACATCCGAGGGGATAGGAAAGAGGAGATATAGACCCTTTTAAGTGGGCTAGGGAGGCCCGAAGCACTGACAACAGGCTGCATGCTCTGTAATGCATAGAAGGTCTGCATTGAATGAAGGGAATCATCTCATTGATTGATAATCTATCCTGCTAGGTCAGTATACCGAGGGAGCGAATTGTCCAATAGGCGCTGGCATTGCTGAAGCAAGTTCCTAGTGGTTATTACTGATGGTGCCATCTCCCCCCCCCTTTGAGGTCCACAGTGAATAGTTTTTATTTTATTGGCAGATATCTAATCGCGCTAAATTAGTTTAAGCTGTGACCTATGGATGAAGCTGGACCCCTAGGGGGCCTTATAAGTTATAGGATCAACTTAAGTTTGGGGTGCACCCTATATGGGAGGATCTTAGAAGTATAGGGAAATAATAAATTAGCCAAAATATTGTGCTAGATACAACTGGATAGGCATTTTTTGTTTGTTTTATGGGGTGCTCTCTGCTAATCATATCAATAAAGCCCATAGATCAGCTTATGAGCGGGCCTCCCTAGCCCACTTAAAAGGGTCTATTTCTCTTCTTTCCTATCCCCTCAGGATGTGTGTGGTGCACATATGCGCGGGCACCGACGCATTCCTCTGTGAATTTGTATAATGTAGTTCTCGCCATGAATATGACCTTAGCTGTCGAAATGGCGTTAAACATCTATTACTCACTCAGCTTATGAGCGGGGATTCAACAGTACGTTTTGTACACTATTTACTGGGGTTTCAATGCCATGGAATGAGAAAAAAACAAGCAAATTTAATTTTAGGTCCTTTTTTTACAGTTATGTCATATCCAGTTCAACTAACGTATTCTCACTACTACCTAAGCAACCGTACAAATAACATTGACACATTTTCTTTTCCTTTATCAAGTAATTTTATTATTGATTCATATAAAACCTACTTTGGTATGAACAAAACAAATGAGGGTTATGCACATGTGTATGAGTTGTATACGCCATGAATGAACTCGACATTGGTCATAACTCCTATCGTAATTTCTTTCTCTGGTTTCTCACTGTGTTCATCATTTTAACCGCCCATGCTGGAGTGCATCATGCCCATTGGTCGACCAATGAAAAGCTAGCAAGTCCGCTCGACATTTGATTTTCATGACAACCCGCCAGGAGTACATCAACCCTGTTGATGCTTGATTGTAGCCCTGGTGAGTTACTCGGCAGGGCTACATTCATGCATCATGTCGACCAATCGGTATGATGCATTAATGCATCAGCGGCCCTTAAAGGGTTAAGTAGAGAAGGAGGAAGCAAAGAAGACATTAAATTGTTAACCCATGTGTAGATACTACAGAAGTAGCCAATCACCATTCTCAAGTGTTTAAAACCAAGATTTCTAGATTTGAATGAACATTCACAATTCATGAACTAACATTAGTGAACATGTTTGTTTATACCCTGGGGAATTGCAAACACATTTATAATTTGTTCTCCCAAATTTTCCAAGGATGAATCCTTTATTCATTTCTTTGGTAGTTATTCCTTTCATTAGAGTGGAATTGATCCACAACCAAGGAAAGTCAAACTCGAGTCCGGCGGTTATATCCTCTAACCTCAGAGTAGATCTATTGCTAGTGGTATTGTCCTTCCGAGAAGGGTTTGGCATCTCTCACATCTCATTTTTACATTTGTTGTATTGTCATATACACATGAATTTTCATAGATATGAGGTAAAAATAGTACAAAATATTATTATTATTATCATATTAGAGGGTACACCTTTTATATCTTACAGCTATTCACAGCAGCCCTAACTCATTCACTCTCTTCTTCACATATTCGTAATCATAATAGCAATGATTCGCATTCGTCCGTTTTGAAGTTAATGCCTCTATCTGTTTTGATTGGACGAAATTCTCAGCCAATCAGAATCAGGCATGGGTTTCTGGGAAGCAAGCTATGAGAACACAATATCAAATTATGTTGTCATTTTAGCACCAACGCATGGTTGTTTGTATGAGTCTGATTCGCATACCCTACGGGGGAGACCCTTGTCGGGTCGGGACTTGGGAAGTAGGGCGAATAAAAGGAGGCAAACTATGGAAATTAATTCCGCAATGACAATAACCATTATAACTGGTTGATTGGTTTGATTTGAATGATTGACATTGCCAGCAGATTTGTTGTTGATTTGGTTGATTTTGAGGTTATTTGTGAATACAGACATGGTATGATATCTGAATATATGTAATAGGCATGCTAGGAGCTGTGGTGTCCTCTCTGGATTCTCTGACAATAAACTACACAAACATTCACCCCACCAAACATGGGATGCACGGACAGACGCACTCTTTAAATGACTAGTGTGTTGCCATACATAGTACGTTCACATATATATGTCGCCTTCTAGACCCTAAATGCAACAACGAACCTTGTAACAACTAGTCACCGTTAAAATGAGATGTGGATCCAACAGGAATCGTAAACGAAATCATCATCATCATTAACAACGTCCATTTGGTGGGATCCTGTATGCTTTTAAGTTGGAAGCATTTTAGCGAATTATCTTTATTCCCATTTGGGAAATCCCATCTCAGCACCCGCTACCCCAGTTCCAACATCGGGGTAGACTGAATGCCACAGCCAGCTGTCAATCAACTGTCAATCATTGCTGGGGGAGGGGCTGTCCCATGGCAGTGGGCGGAGTCACAATTATATATTAGTGACATTCATTAACAATAACATTGCCCCATTGGCTTCTCCAGTTCCTCCCAATTAGCATAATCTGAATAATGGTATTGCGTATTAACAATGAGTCGGCAGTCAGTTTATTAGCACATTATCCTTATATGGAATTGATGGGCGTGGCCGATGAAAGTGGGCATGGTCTGTTGGCATGGTTACCATGCTGTAGCTTGTCACGGCCGGTCATCGTCACTCCCGCTGCCCTCGTCGTCTGTCATGACGGTAACTAGCGTACCGACGGCCTTACCCACTTGGCCCGCCATGTGAAACAGGTTACCAACATTATTGGTGCCTGAAATGAATAAGAAAATATACATATTAAAAGTTTGGAGAAACTATATTTGACATGAAACCCTTCATATTGGTGAGTCATCCGGTGAAACCATAATCAATGGCACAAGAAATACTCACATAGAAAATAGTTTAATTCTGTCTATAGAGGTTTGATTTTAACAACATTGGTTAATGCTTACCCTCCTTTGGGTATGGTCGGTACACAAGGTTGGGCTGAGTGCTTATGAGAGACTAAAAAGTATCCTCTAAGGGGGGGGGGGTTAATTGCCGAAAGCAATGTACAAAGATGCATTGGGAAGATAAGGCTACTGTCGTCACATTTAAGTCTTTGAATGATCGACTGTATTTTACAGGTGTTTGAAGGAGGGATGCCTTGGAACAGCTTTAGCATGACAATTATTAATTTTCTTTAAAAAAAAAACCTGGAATATTTTTCTTTCAGATTATTTACTTTCGGAATTAGAATCTTTTAGTAAGGATTGTAAAATAAGACCCATTCATTCAAAAATTTATTTAAGAAGAATATCATGTTAGGTCTTATAAAGTTGAAAAGTAAACCTTATGTGGAATAAGATGAAACAAGTTTTCATAGACATGCATATTTGTACACAAAGTATTTGAGGCTGTCATAATTTTGTAAAGTAGCTTGAATATATATATATATATATATATATATATATATATATATATATATATATGTATATATATGTATATATATATATGTATGTATATGTATATATATATATATGTATGTATATATATATATATATGTATGTATATATATGTATGTATATATATGTATATATATATATATATATATATATATATATATATATGTATCAGAGCCATCAATGCTATTGTGCAGCAGCAGCAGTTGAGATATGACATGCTTGAATAAAATATGATATTTTTTCTTAAAATCATTTAATGTCTATCAAAGTATGGTATTATTAGGTCTATTCTGCCATGCCAGACATTATGAACTATTTTTTTTGTTAGAAATAATTGTAGACAATGATAATGATATCATAAAATTTAATATGAATTAAAAATAAGTGATGGAAGGGTTAGGAATATTTTCTGTTTAAATAGATAGTAGTGTAGAAAGAATACTAGATGCAGAAGACTGTTCTATGTTGATATTCTTACCATAATTTATACCTCCTATAGCAACACATGGAAACCCTCAATTAATGCCTTTGTTATTTTACATATCACAGACAGGGAATTATCCTAACTATATGATGCCTAATTACTGTTTATTTTTGTTAAGTATATTTGGAGATTAGGCAATTGATTTAGAGATTTTATGAAGTCAACCTACTATAGAGGGAATAACCCCATACTTAGTATCTAGAAGGAAATTCTTGATTAGTTACATCAAAATTGAATTAATTCCTTACCTTTTGGGGGATCTGGGGGGAAGGAATCATGAATTTCACGCATTACATCTTCAAGTTCTTTGTCGTCGTAACCCCGTTTGGGGCCTTCGAGGACTGGCCTCCGTTCTGAAATAAAATGTAGGCATCAAATATGAAAATGTTATCATTCTTCTTTTTATAGACAGATTACAAAGGTTTGTCTTCAACTGCAAAACTAGCGTTTCTAAAAATTTTCAAAATTTAAATTTTGCATATGAAAATGGAAAAGGGACTTTATGAAATATGGAATTCATTCATTAAAATTTCACTATAAAAAATAAAAGGTAACACTTTGAGAAGAGTCCATGTGTTCATGTCATGAAATGGTATTTTTTAGAATGATAAATAGTGAAGTTCAAATTGTAAATATCAGAAATATCATTAGAGAAATGATATTGATATATTTGACAAAATATGAATCAAGAGGAAGCAATCATGAAAGCAAGAAAAACGAAAAAAAAATCTGGCAAAAGCACAATTCAAATTCTAATATTTGTTATGCTTTTAAATTGCTTCTTGACCTTGATTCTTTTTCATAACAATGGGAAGGTTGTGCCATAGCTGTCTTAATCTTATCACCTTGATCTAACACTCAATATTGAGGTACATGCTGCTGACACGTACCAACAAATAATTTTGAATACAAATAAAAAATCAAACAAATGAGAAATAAAAACATAGACCTTAATATGTAAGGCAATATTCACAATCCTAGAACATTCTGCTTACTATTACCTACTCAAGTTTATGAAGATACACAATGTCCAAGGGGCTGTTCTACTTTTCTACTGTTAAGAGCCAGCTCCACTGTATCGATCAGGTCCACTTTTTGCTAATCCGATAACTTTTTTTTTCATACATTTGATATATAAAAATCAGTCGGATTTGTAGAAAACAGACCCAACTAACACAATAAAGCAGGTTCTTTATATGTGGACTTGGGGGGACCGGTTACCTCTGGAAGGCCGATGATGGGATCTCTTTGCCTTTTCAGGAGATCCGCGGGTACTATCCCAGTCTATTACGGTAAGCGGTGCAAAAATAACACAATTGCAAACGGCTTAGAAAGTATTTACAAATCCAAACAAATCTTTCGTTTTCAATTGGGCTTATCATATGATATAAGATATATGCTAATTATATTGTCCTCATCTAGAAGGCTAACACTCTTAAGCAGGAAGTCTATCACATCTGATTGTTCCAGATTTTGATTCCTGATTTCAAATCAGTGAAGATCTAGAACAAGCAGCGATGCTTAATAAAGAAATGTCAATATTTGTTAAGGCTTATTGCCTGATGCGGCCCAATTCCGGTGAAATATAAATTTCTCTATTTTAACTGATTAGCCTGGATGGCCAATCTCATCTCATAAAGGATGTTCTTCATGGATATAATGCATTACCGTATTCGATCTAATAAGCGCACATGTGTGGAAAATTACATTTTAAATGCTCAAAAGCTCATTAGGACACAAAAAAAAAAAAAATAAGTTGGTCTACGGATTTTGGTTTTGAAAAAATGGTGCGAGTGAGCGAAATTTTATTTTTTTTAAAGAATTTTTTGGCGTCCAATGGATTCCTTCCTGGAAAAGTGAGGCGAGCAATAAAAATTTTATTTAAAAAAGAAATTTGCCAAACATCACAAAGAGAAAACTTGTAGAAAGTGAAGCGAGCAAAATCCTTAGACGAGATTTATTTCAAAGAAAAAAAAAATTGTATTTCCGGAAATATGGAGAGGGAAATCTGTAGACCAACTTTTTTCTTTGGTGTGGCCTTAGAGGAATTAATTCTAATAAGCGCACCCCATAAAGCCTAAAATCGTTGTTTTGGTTTTAAAAATCTTGAATTTTTTTACACTTTATTTGACCGATTTTACACCAGGTGGGGCCCAAAAAGGAGGGATGTGTGCTTATTAGAGCACGTGCGCTTATTAGAACGAATACGGTAATGCTATATTGGCTTTTTTATTTACTTTAAGGGTGTTGGAATGTGTATAAGGGCTGAAGGGATGTGCATACAAAGAACAGGAGTGCATTTAAGCCATGTCCATTTCTCTCCAACCCAGCTGGGATGAACAAGGACCAATAGCGGTAAATTCTTAACCAAGCCAATACAATCAGAGATATTTCCTGACAGCATAGTACCAAATTAAGCCACTCTTATATCTTAACCTTCAACCATCAATTGGTGAGGCTTTTACCTGATTCTGCTTAATCTGGGTCGATTCGTCTGTAATAACGTATCGTAAACATGGATGATTCTTGTGAATTAGAGTAGATATTTCCTAGTGATTTTAGTATAAATATAGGTATCATGAATGTTTTTGGCTTTTAAAAGTAGATTAGTGCTAGGTGCGTTCCATTTCATGAAGCACTTTGAATCTGGGCTCCTTCTAAGGGGATATGGCAACACCTTGCGCATAAGGAGCACCCTGAGTTCAGGCAAAAACTGCACTGCTGCCTCATGATGTATCAAATGTTCAATAAGAGTAAGAAATAAATTGAGTTAATACGTTATGGCACCCTCAACTTGTTTATGTTAGGTTTTAATGTTCACTGTATTATTAAACCAAATGCCCTGATTTAAAAAAAAGGTGCAATATTTATTACAGGACTGCTGTCATCTTCCCAAACAAAAACCCTCTTTTACTCCATCTTTCTGGAAAACTGTTTTAAAACATTCAGTTAATGTCAGTCTGTACAATTCCCATGGATGAGAGGTCTTCTCCCTCTGACAGATTTATTTAAACACTGAAAGACAGTGCCTGGCAGGAAAGTAGTGGTGGTCTCTAAGTGACGGGGCTATATTTCATTGTACGACCGATTCTGTTCCAGCATTATTTGATATAACAGTCAATCTCCCCCTTTCATTGACTGATCGAACAATCTAACCCAGCCATATGGCACATTCCATCCTTTTAATACACCATTTTAAAGCCTAGTTTGGCTTTGCCTCAAATGTCACGAATACTTAGTGAATAAACTACCCTTAAAGGTTTCTCCAATTTGACACCCCAAAGATTTTGGTGGAATGTGAACAAAACTTCATACTATATATGATATATGCTCTTATGGGGGTCTAACTGTTGTGTCATTTTATGGCTTTATTATTGAATAAACATACACTTTATTATGGGGGTGTGAGTGTCATGTTAGGTCGAGTCATAACCACACACATCATTATGGGGAAAAAAATAGATCACATATTATGATAAATCTTTACCTTTATGGGGGTCTGAGTGTCCATTCATGTGTGGTGCGGGATGTCCAGAGGACTTTGTGCGGGGTGCCGGGTGGGGCAGGGAACCCTGGGAAGACGTGGGAGAGAGGCGGCCAGATGACATCATCCTGTGAGACGTGTTGGGGAGTGTGATGACCCGCGACCGGTCACCTTCAGGCTGCAAATATAAAGTAGTTATATTTATAACAAATACATTATTTTAGTATCAATATATACTGACATGTATCATAAAACCCCGGTCATCAGCCGGATTTCTTTTCTTATTTCATGTTGATATGCTCGAGATACTGACAGCCCATAGCTCTAAGACTGTAGCTCCGTATCTCACACCCACCGTGAGATAACCCACCCCCGTATCTCACGGTCCCTGAAAACATCCTAAATGCTCAGTTAGAGAGATTAAGATTAATTTTCTTTGCCAAATGAATGTAATTTGGATCATATCTGACCAAAATAACATGAAATAAATACAAAGGTGCACTTGTATTGGGAACCACTGAGGGTTAACCCTCAATGGTTCCCAATTTTCTATGTGAGTATTCCTTGTAATACATTATCAATTACTTTAAAAAGTATTACTCCAATTAAAGTTTTCTACTAATAGAACTTGCTCCTGTACAAGAAAGAGAAACATGTTAGGGTTGTAAGGAAACATTCAGTACTCTATCTGCTTAGGATGGTGTATGTATACACTCCCAGAAGGAGCCCAACGAATCTATCTGAATTTGATTAGTGCACCACACCACTGGTCCTTTAATCAAGTCTACAAGTCTTCAGGATACACTGAAGTGCTTTGAAGGGTCAAGATCCACTTTTCCATACTATAACCTCTTCATGCCAACTTGAACACGCCCTACACCTGCCTCCAGCCCCTGATTGATGTCACTTTCACAATCCCTTTATCTGAATAATTGTCAATCAGCCCACCTGCCTCCCTCTCACAGAACACCAATACAAATGCTGGCAGCTCCATTCGTCTCCTAACAGCATACCTGAGTGAATTAAAGGGAAACCATACCCTACCTTCATGATATCGTATTTTGATGGTTTTTGTATCAAATAAAAATAATCTGGAATAGTCGTTACAATATGTATTGCTATAGAAGAGAGTAGTAGCTTTATGTGGTGCATCTGATGACGTCACGATTGGGCTAGATGCATCAGTTTTTGCATTGGTTATGCATGGAGGGTATGACAAAATGTATCACAATTATAGAATAATAATTTATACACCATTATGATCTTATCTCTGAACCTTCTATAGGGTTATCTTGTGATATCACTCAAAGGAAATAGAATAATTGTGCAAGTAAAATGCTACAAGCAGTATCTGATTGTAGGCCTGTAGTGCTGTGCAAGCTTTACATGGGTGCATTTAGCTCAATCGTGACATCATCAAATACAGCACATAAACCTGCTGCTCTCCTCTGTGGTGATACATATTTTAATACCTATGTCAGATTCTTTTTATTTGATACAAAGGCTATTAAAATACGATGTCATGAATGTAGGATATTGTTTCTCTTTAATGGAGCTACGATATAGCAGAGGTTCGCTGTAAGCCCACTTTACAATTTCATCAGGCTCTGGGAATAAACCCACAGACTTGCACCAGTAAAACAACTAGTTAGATCTCATCTGAAATAGTTCATGAAAGGAACTGACAAATCCAAACCCGCTTTGGGCTGGGTTCTTGCCACACTCTAATGACGCCGGTGGGCTGCCGGCATGATCTTTACTGCCACCAGTGTGATTTCACCACAGAAGCACCACCGGTGTCAATTTAGCTACACTTTGGTTTTTGAATTTTGTAAGTTGGCCATTAGAACAGAAGTCAGGGAAACCCAAACAACCAAATTAAGCCTCCAAAAAGGCTTAGGATTTTAGCAATTTGAAATTCTACCCCAGCTCGCTGCTGGATTTTACAGTGTGGTTTTTCATTCTGGGGAGAACCCTGACGGGGATCCCATGGCCTAGAGATGCACCCCATACGCAAGTTATTAAGGTGGCTCTAATAACAGTCTCCAGCTGATTGTTTTTGGTACTTTTAGATCCTATACAGGCTGCAAGTGCCTTTTATGTTGATACATTAATATATATATATATATATATATATATATATATATATATATATATATATATATATATATATATATATATATATATATACAGGTATATAACCCACCTGCTCTAGAAGTTGGCGCAGGCGTTGTAGCTGGGCCTCTAGTTGCCTGTTGTGGTCCTCTAAGATCCCCATACGGGCCTCGAGGCGCCCTTTATGCTGCCTCAGTAGTTTGGCCTCTTGGATCATCTCTGTGTCTCGCTCGCCCTCCTCGCCTGGACCGGGCATGTCGCTCCGTTCACCGTCGACGTGTTCCCTGTGTGCCTGCTTCAACCGGTCGTACTCCACTTGTAATGACCTGAGTGGGTGAGAGAAAATAGGGGTTTAATGCCATTTTGACAGCTAACGTCATATTAACCCTTTAAAGGCTGCTGATGCAGGAGTGCATCGTGCAAATTGGTCATCATGATGCACCAATGAAGTGCTGGCGAGACTGCTCGCCAGCTCTTCATTAGAGCATCATGCTGACCCTACGGGGTTGATACATATACTCCCGGAGGGTCGGCATGATGTTCCAATGAAGTGCTGGCGAGCAGCCTCACCAACACTTCATTGGTACATTACGACGACCAATGGGCATGATGCATTAATGCATCAGCAGCCCTTAAATGGTTAATGGCATGAACTACATTACACAATTTCAAAGAGGAATGTGTACAAGGTACAATTGCAGAAAATGTGGTATCTATTGTGACTGAGTAAAGGTTGTTTGACAAAATTGAGGTCATATTCATAGTGAGAGAACTACATTACATTACAAACTGTTTGATGAGCAATTCCAGATGGTGAACAAAGTATTAGTGGATGGACACAATTATCATTATTTCAGTGATCATGAAAGAAAAATGAAACTATAATATAAACTTATTTTGTCCCTAGTGGGCCTGAAGGTTAAGGCGCTCTGAATGACAAAATGTAGAAAGGCGCTGTTCGATGGCTTACTTGTTCTCATCCTCCAGGTCTCTGATCATGGACTCCAACTCGTGTTTCTGGTCACCGTCAATGGCCATAACAATCTGCATTGGGCTTCGTAACTGTAAATACACGAAATATTGTTATTTTGCAGGCTTAAAGATATAGGACATTGAGTGAGGTTCAAGATATTTGAATGCGGTCCATAACCCTTGAGGGGTGGCTGATGCAGGGTGCGTGTCCATTGGTCATCATGAACACAGCCCTGACGGGTTACTTGAGAGGGCTATATTCCCGCTTAGTGGATTCCTGAGTGGGCTGACCCCTGCTGAAGCTGATACCTTGCGAGATAAGGACTGATAACATCGAGCTGATGGGTACAAGGTGTTACGTAATGCACCCTGGAAAGTCGGCACTGTATGAAAGGAATTTTCTCATTGGTCAATATTATATCACGCTAGGTTCCTATGCATGCATCATGCCAACCCTATGGCGTTGATACAGTCCCAGAGGGTCGACATGATGCTCCAAAAAAGAGCTGCCAAGGAGATTCGGCAGCCAGCGCTTCATTGGTGCATCATGACGACCACTCGGCATGATGCACTCCTGCATCAGTGGCCCTCAAATGGTTACACAGGGGGGAAGCACAGTGACAATTCTGTGTATAATGTATCAGTAGCACTAGGCTGTCTCACTTATTTATAGATCTGTAATCCACTACAAGCCTCAACTCTATACCCAGGAATCATCTTACACAGAACTGAGGATTTAATAAGCTCACACAATCTCTTTGAAAAATGATACATTCACATTTCTGACATTTCCATGTCCTCGGTATATACTTCTGTAAGGCAACATTAAAACTCTTTAAGTGCCGACAGTGCATTTATGCATCATACCTATTGGTCATCATGATGCATGAATGCAGTCCTGGCGAGTAACTCACCAGGACTGCATTCATGCATCATGCCGACCCCATGGGGCTGCCATACTTCCAGAGGGATTGGCATGGTGTTTCTTTAAAGTGCTGGCGAGCAGTCTCGCCATCATTTTATTAGAGCATCAAGACGCTCAATGGGCATGATGCATTGATGCATCAGCGGCCCTTAAAGGGTTCAGGGCTACTACCTCTATACACGGGAATCATCTTACATAGAACTGAGGATACATACATTTATACGATCTCTTTGACAAATGATACATTTCCTATGCCCTACGGACATATTTCTGTGAGTGATTTAACCCTTTCAGTGCCCATAGTGCATTAATGTATCATGCCCATTGGCCAACATGATGCATGAATGCAGCCCTGGCAAGTAACTCGCCAGGGCTACATAGGGGGTCCATGGGGGCCTGGGGGCCCAAAGTACACTTGGCTTTTTGAATCTTGAAAATTCATTGATCAGAACGTTTATTTTTTTTCGGCTAGAGGCAATTTCATTCTAATACGTTGGATAACGGATCTGGCGGCGAGATCTTTGGCAAAATAAAAAAAAATTAGTTTTTTTTTGCCTCTGCCTGACGGGATTTTTGGAGAATTAATCTAAAACAAATTGTCACTTGATGAAAAATATAAGTAGTCCCTTATAAACACATCATATTTTGCCCCTCAGCTTCGTAAATTTCTCGGGTTATTTTGGTAGTGAGACGGGAGTAGGTCTGAGCTTTTTTTCCCCTCTGGCCGACCAAAGTTGAAGGTGAAAAAATCCGTAACCCAAGTTTTCAAAATTAGGTGGCTAGATCCTTACACTCTAAGTGGGTTTCATATAGCAGGGTGCACCTAATACGCAGGGTATTATAATAGTAACCTTTGGGACAGGAAGTCTGTGCAATAGTTTAAAACATGGATATATACATCAGCGGGTGGATTGCCTAAAGGAACCCTTGCAGTGAATAATAAATGAATGTGATTCCACACACGCGGCGGTAATAAGATTCGTCTCGCAATGCTCTACTAAATCTTCGCTACCTCTACTTTACGTTTATCCGTTTATTATACTGAATTGTATTTCCTCGAACCAGCAAAGCAATAGCCTTTAGTACAATGAAAATGACAAGTGTTGCAACAAGTTAAAAAAAAATCTGGCACTGTTTCAATCTGTTTCTTCTCTTGCTTTATCACAAAGGGTGCTATGATGACTAAAAACATGAAATTCTATGATGATCAAAAAATGAAAAAAAAGAACAAAAGAAGGATTATTAGTATATAAATATGAATCCTTACCGTGTGAGTATTTGAGCCATCTCCGTTGAGACTCTGGCAATACTGGGCAATCAATTGGTGCTCGTCATCACTGTAATAAATAAGGAATATTCATTACTCATAACAACCTTACAACAAAGGCAAATGTAATATGATTCTTTAAAACCTGTTAAAGGCCGCTGATACATTAATGCATCATGCCCATTGGTAGACATAATGCACCAATGAAGTGGTGGCGAGACAGCACTTCCTAGGAGCATCATAGTTACCCTCTGGGAGTTTGTGTATCAATCCTGTAGGGTCGACATGAATGCATGAATATAGCCTTGGTGAGTGACTCACCTGGCCCACATTCATGCATCATGATGACCAATGGTCCTGATGCATTGATACATTATCGGCCCTTAAGGGGTTAAACAACTTACAAAGAATTTATTATACGAGGTGTTTAAGAAATTATAAGGAAGAACATTGTAAAAATCTAAAGGCAATCACCTTTTGTGTCTTAGTGCTAAAACTTTGATTAACTTCATCTCAATATGGGTTTTTGTCAGAACTTCTGACAATTGCTACAATGGTCACAAGATTCCCACAAGAATCGCAGATGAAAATTCACGCTCACTGAAAAGTAATTTTTCAATGCCCTCTGGGGAGACTTGTCTCAAAACAAACACAAATTTATACTATTTTCCCCTTTTAATGCCCCTTAGTAATTATTGATTTTCATTATTGATTGATCTTTACCACTTTAGGTCAGCCTGACATGATTTAATTTACTCATTGGTGTAGACAACAGCACCATAAACTTGTTTGAACTGCCTAATAAACGGCTCCAAGTCACGCCGCAAAACTATCAAACAATCCAGGTACGGTCAGCGTGAAATTAAAAATCTGAATTTTTAATCGGACTCATTTCCTAAGAATACTTCAAACCATCCATCTCATAATGATTAACAATAACACATTGTCGGTCACTAATTCATTAATCTACATGTCCATTGGTCGTCATGAGGCATGAATACAGCCCTGACGGGAAACTCACCAGGGCTACATTCATGCATCATGCCGACCCTACATGGTTGATACACCTCTGGGGGGGCGGTATGATGCACCAATGAAGTGTCGCTGAGACGTCTTGGCAGCACTTCATTGGTGCATCATGACTGTCAATAAGCATGATGCACTCCTGCATCAGTATCCGTAAACCTTTGGCATGATTCCGATGAAGTGCTGGTGAGCAGTCTCACCAGCACTTCTACATTGGTGCATCATGACAACTAATGGTTATGAGATGCAACTCTGCATTTGTGGCCTTTAACATGTTAGATAAATGACTGCTGGCTGACAGGTGTACCCCAGGGAAGCTCCCACCTACTCACTCCTACCCTTAAAGTGTTAGATAAATGACTGCTGGCTGACAGGTGTACCCCCAGGGAAGCTCCCACCTACTCACTCCTACCCTTAAAGTGTTGGATAAATGACTGCTGGCTGACAGGTGTACCCCCAGGGAAGCTCCCACCTACTCACTCCTACCCTTAAAGTGTTGGATAAATGACTGCTGGCTGACAGGTGTGCCCCCGGGGAAGCTCCCACCTACTCACTCCTACCCTTAAAGTGTTGGATAAATGACTGCTGGCTGACAGGTGTGCCCCCGGGGAAGCTCCCACCTACTCACTCCTACCCTTAAAGTGTTAGATAAATGACTGCTGGCTGACAGGTGTACCCCCAGGGAAGCTCCCACCTACTCACTCCTACCCTTAAAGTGTTGGATAAATGACTGCTGGCTGACAGGTGTGCCCCCGGGGAAGCTCCCACCTACTCACTCCTACCCTTAAAGTGTTGGATAAATGACTGCTGGCTGACAGGTGTGCCCCCGGGGAAGCTCCCACCTACTCACTCCTACCCTTAAAGTGTTGGATAAATGACTGCTGGCTGACAGGTGTGCCACCAGGGAAGCTCCCACCTACTCACTCCTACCCTTAATGTGTTAGATAAATGACTGCTGGCTGACAGGTGTGCCCCCGGGGAAGCTCCCACCTACTCACTCCTACCCTTAAAGTGTTAGATAAATGACTGCTGGCTGACAGGTGTGCCCCCGGGGAAGCTCCTACCTACTCACTCCTACCCTTAAAGTGTTAGATAAATGACTGCTGGCTGACAGGTGTGCCCCCGGGGAAGCTCCCACCTACTCACTCCTACCCTTAGGGTGTTAGATAAATGACTGCTGGCTGACAGGTGTGCCCCCAGGGAAGCTCCCACCTACTCACTCCTACCCTCAAAGTGTTAGATAAATGACTGCTGGCTGACAGGTGTACCCCCAGGGAAGCTCCCACCTACTCACTCCTACCTCAGACTACCAAGTAATGAATACCGCATGGCATGTGAAGGAACCGTTAACTCGGATCAAACTCCTTCACAAGTCGTGAGTTAAGACATCCGACTATAGCCAGATGCCATTAAGAAGGCGGGGTGATAGGGTTCTACCATGTCAGCTTTTACCAAGGTGTGGTAAGTGCGTGGGCAGCACAAGTTACGATTAGGGCCCTAAGACGTGACACATGTCTATTTAGGATTATGTTTCAACCAGACTCTTACCAAGTTGTGGTGAAAATCTGAGTATGGCACCATCACCCTTATCCAATTGTGGCAGGGGTCTGGGTAGAACTAGGTACCATTAAGACCCTTATCTCATTGTGGCAGCAGTCTGGGTAGGACTAGGTACCATCAGGACCATTACCTAGTTGTGGCAGGAGTCTGGGTAGGACTAGGTACCATCAGGACACTTACCTAGTTGTGGCAGGAGTCTGGGTAGGACTAGGTACCATCAGGACCCTTACCTAGTTGAGGCAGGAGTCTGGGTAGGACTAGGTACCATCAGGACCCTTACCTAGTGGTGGCAGGAGTCTGAGTAAGACTAGGTGCCATCAGGACCCTTATCTAGTTGTGGCAGGAGTATGAGTAGGACTAGGTACCCTCAGGACCCTTACCTAGTTGTGGCAGGAGTCTGGGTAGGACTAGGTACCATCAGGACCCTTACCTAGTGGTGGCAGGAGTCTGAGTAAGACTAGGTGCCATCAGGACCCTTATCTAGTTGTGGCAGGAGTATGAGTAGGACTAGGTACCCTCAGGACCCTTACCTAGTTGTGGCAGGAGTCTGGGTAGGACTAGGTACCATCAGGACCCTTACCTAGTCGTGGCAGGGGTCTGAGTAGGACTAGGTGCCATCAGGACCCTTACCTAGTTGTGGCAGGAGTCTGGGTAGGACTAGGTACCCTCAGGACCCTTACCTAGTTGTAGCAGGAGTCTGGGTAGGACTAGGTACCATCAGGACCCTTACCTAGTTGTGGCAGGAGTCTGGGTAGGACTAGGTACCATCAGGTCCCTTACCTAGTTGTGGCATGAGTGTGGATAAGACTAGGTACCATCAGGACCCTTACCTAGTTGTGGCATGAGTGTGGATAGGACTAGGTACCATCAGGTCCCTTACCTAGTTGTGGCATGAGTGTGGATAGGACTAGGTAACATCAGGACCCTTACCTAGATGTGGCAGGAGTCTGGGCAGGACTAGGTACCATGAGGACCCTTACCTATTTGTCGGAGGACTAGGATTGAGGCTATACTTTCCATTAGGCTTCCTACAAGTCATGGTTTTTAAGCAGGTAGGTTGTATTGGCTCGTGGCTCGCTCCGATTATTCATTGATCCTCGTCGGATGTTGCCAACTACCCCAATTATCACTCGCCCCGAGGGACCGCACCGTGCAGGTGGGTACATACATAGGGACCAGGGAGTAGGGCGGAGTTGTGCCAAGTATTGATTATGAATAACTTCTATAGCTAACATTAAACAGCCCGTGAGTAATGTGGATCTATCCTATGTAGGTAGAACTTTAGCTCTAGGCTGCTTTCACTACCCGTTAACCCATTAGGGGATGCTAATTCATCATGCTGTTTGGTCGACATGATGCATTAATGCAGTTCTGACAAGTAATTCACCAGGGCGTCATTAATCCATCATGCCATCCCTACTGATGCAGGTGTTCCTGAAGGGTCAACATGATGCTGGAATTGGGACGTATCCTTGGCAACCAGACTCTCCGGGGCAACAGCCAGGCAAAGGATGATCCAACGATGAAGATACCAATCAGAGCATCATGGCAAATGTTGGTTTTACATATGATGCCATCTTTGAAGGGTTCGGTCAGTGTACCCACTTGTGACTCTCCTTATGGGACAGTGGGGGTGCACTGTTCAATATTCAGGCCACAACCAGGTTTGCTCACACTGGGACTATAACCCTTCACCGGCCACTAAATGCATTAATTAACACATCATGCCCATTGGTAGTCATGATGCATGAATGCAGCCCTGGTGAGTAACTTACCAAGGTTGCACTCAAGTGCACCATGACAACCCCAGAAGGTTGATACATTTGTGAGGATGGTTACGATACTTCAATGAAGTGCTGGTAGGCAGACTCACCAGCACTTCATTGATGTATCATGATGACCAATGGGTACGATACACTCCTGCATCGGCAGCCCTTCAAGGGCTCTAGCCCAATGAGATATTGATCTGGGGGTAAAGTCTATAGACTTTGTATATAACCACTATAACATAATCTGTGGGTCTATAGCACTGACTCGGACTGGTTCCCAGGGCCGCCACGTGCATGCTGACATCAGTGATTTCCGGCTCTCGTCTTGCGCTTTTGCTGGTTTCAGGCAGGCGTTGTTGTGTCTGTGCATGGTACCCACATAAATATCCCAAGATATTCTGAGATCTGAACTGTCATGACTGCAGCCTGCAGCTGCGTCCCCATCTATAGGCCTACTCACTTTACGTCTCTAATCCATGCTTCCCACAAAAACTTTCACATCGAAATTCGATGACATATTATTTACATATTAACAATTTCCCTGTACGCGGTACGTTTTGGAGGACTTTTTGATTTGCGTAATTCCCATGATTCACTGATACATAGTGCATTTTCTTGGAATCCCACGACTTTCTCTGACAGATTTTATTTCTATAATGCATGAAAAACCTGTAATCTGAGATTACAGTTTTCCATGCGTCATACACAACGCGTTAATGGAGGTCCATATTACTTCAGGACATTTCTTTCCCTCATAGGGGGAAAAACGTGTTATATTACTTCCTTACTAAAAGCTTTCTGAGACTCCTTTTATTTGGATATACTTATATCAAGGGTCCACTAAGTACCTGATGCACGTCTTTTGACCTCAAAACGGCTAAAAACGGCCGTGTCTAGTTTCAGTCGAACTTAAAAGTTGAAGGTTGAGAAGTCCTGTTAGCTTCCTGTCATTACTTTATTCCTGTTAGCCTCCTGTCATTACTTTATTCCTGTAGGCATCCTGTCATTACTTTATTCCTGTTAGCCTCCTGTCATTACTTTATTCCTGTTAGCCTCCTGTCATTACTTTATTCCTGTAAGCCTCCTGTCATTACTTTATTCCTGTAGGCCTCCTGTCATTACTTTATTCCTGTTAGCCTCCTATCATTTCTTTATTCCTGTTAGCCTCCTGTCACTACTTTATTTCTGTTAGCCTCCTGTCATTACTTTATTCCTGTTAGCGTCCTGTCATTACTTTATTCCTGTTAGCGTCCTGTCATTACTTTATTCCTGTTAGCGTCCTGTCATTACTTTATTCCTGTAGGCCTCCTGTCATTACTTTATTCCTGTTAGCCTCCTGTCATTTCTTTATTCCTGTTAGCCTCCTGTCATTACTTTATTCCTGTTAGCGTCCTGTCATTACTTTATTCCTGTTAGCGTCCTGTCATTACTTTATTCCTGTTAGCCTCCTGTCATTACTTTATTCCTGTTAGCCTCCTGTCATTACTTTATTTCTGCAAAGTGTTTCTGTTCTCAGCACAACTACCGTAGTGGCTCGTAGAAGAACCCAGTCGCTCATAAATTTAATTCCCTCTGTACCCCCGGTGCTCATATGAGACAGGCGGTTATTTGAATACTGGTTTTAGTGCTTAAGGCTTGTTTCAATACCCTCCTACCCCTGGCACTTATTTGAGACCGGTGCTTATTTGAGACCCTAGCACTTAAACGGGCAATTATGTTATATCAATAATATTGTAAGGCGGATAGTGCAATAAGTAGTGCACGATGCCCATTGGTCGACGAAATGCACCAATGAAATGCTTGCTAGTCTTCTCATTCATTGATGCATCATGGTGAGTTACTCACAAGGGCTGTGTTTATGCATCATGACCAATGGGCATGATGCATTATTGCATAATCAGCTTTTTAAAATTCAGTGCCTTACATAATGAAGTATTCCCCTGCAGGAAATGAGGCAGAACATTTGCCCCTTATAGTTTAATGTAGAAATGTAAGAGCTGCCATTAATTTATTATAGCAAAGACTTTCTGCCTTGAGGTTTCTACCTGCCATAATATGAATAACCCTTTGAAGAGGCCAAAAATGTATCGATACATAATTCCATGAATTATCATCAATGCATCATGCTGACCAATGGGCATGATGCACTCTGGCATTGGTACTTCATTGGTGCATCATGCTAACCAATGGGCATGATGCATTCCGATTTTAGCGGGATGATGTACTTACGAGTCAGGGGTAGAACTATGTTGCCGTTGTTCTACTTCAGCAAGTCTGAAAAACACAAAAATAATTCATACATTAATGATGCTATAGTCGGAATACACAACATATATCATACATCAACGATTATATTCAAAAAGCAATGGTGATTATTCAGTAATGATATTTAACACAATATATCACAGGACACGAAGCACATGGAGTCCTTAGTTGGTGAGGATCCACTGATGCAGCAGTGCATCATGCCCAATGAATGCCATGATGCATTAATGAAGTGCTGGCTAGCCTGCTTGCCAGCACTAATGGGCATGATGTATCAATTCATTCGCAGACTTTGAAGGGTTAAAGTGTATCAATGCATTAGCAGACTTTGAAGGGTTAAAGTGTATCAATGTATTAGCAGACTTTGAAGGGTTAAAGTGTATCAATGTATTAGCAGACTTTGAAGGGTTAAAGTTTATCAATGTATTAGCAGACTTTGAAGGGTTAAGATGTATCAATGTATTAGCAGACTTTGAAGGGTTAAAGTGTATCCACGCATTAGCAGACTTTGAAGGGTTAAAGTTTATCAATGTATTAGCAGACTTTGAAGGGTTAAAGTGTATCAATGTATTAGCAGACTTTGAAGGGTTAAAGTTTATCAATGTATAAGCAGACTTTGAAGGGTTAAAGTGTATCAATGTATTAGCAGACTTTGAAGGGTTAAAGTGTATCAATGTATTAGCAGACTTTGAAGGGTTAAAGTGTATCCACGCATTAGCAGACTTTGAAGGGTTAAAGTGTAAAATGCATTAGCAGACGTTGAAGGGTTAAGATGTATCAATGCATTAGCAGACTTTGAAGGGTTAAAGTGTATCAATGTATTAGCAGACTTTGAAGGGTTAAGATGTATCAATGTATTAGCAGACTTTGAAGGGTTAAAGTGTATCAATGTATTAGCAGACTTTGAAGGGTTAAGATGTATCAATGTATTAGCAGACTTTGAAGGGTTAAAGTTTATCAATGTATTAGCAGACTTTGAAGGGTTAAAGTGTATCAATGTATTAGCAGACTTTGAAGGGTTAAGATGTATTAATGTATTAGCAGACTTTGAAGGGTTAAGATGTATCAATGTATTAGCAGACTTTGAAGGGTTAAAGTGTATCAATGTATTAGCAGACTTTGAAGGTTAAAGTGTATCAATGTATTAGCAGACTTTGAAGGGTTAAAGTGTATCAATGTATTAGCAGACTTTGAAGGTTAAAGTGTATCAATGTATTAGCAGACTTTGAAGGGTTAAGATGTATCAATGTATTAGCAGACTTTGAAGGGTTAAAGTGTATCAATGTATTAGCAGACTTTGAAGGGTTAAGATGTATCAATGTATTAGCAGACTTTGAAGGGTTAAAGTGTAAAATGCATTAGCAGACGTTGAAGGGTTAAGATGTATCAATGCATTAGCAGACTTTGAAGGGTTAAAGTGTATCAATGTATTAGCAGACTTTGAAGGGTTAAGATGTATCAATGTATTAGCAGACTTTGAAGGGTTAAAGTGTATCAATGTATTAGCAGACTTTGAAGGGTTAAGATGTATCAATGTATTAGCAGACTTTGAAGGGTTAAAGTTCATCAATGTATTAGCAGACTTTGAAGGGTTAAAGTGTATCAATGTATTAGCAGACTTTGAAGGGTTAAGATGTATCAATGTATTAGCAGACTTTGAAGGGTTAAGATGTATCAATGTATTAGCAGACTTTGAAGGGTTAAAGTGTATCAATGTATTAGCAGACTTTGAAGGTTAAAGTGTATCAATGTATTAGCAGACTTTGAAGGGTTAAAGTGTATCAATGTATTAGCATACTTTGAAGGTTAAAGTGTATCAATGTATTAGCAGACTTTGAAGGGTTAAGATGTATCAATGTATTAGCAGACTTTGAAGGGTTAAAGTGTATCAATGTATTAGCAGACTTTGAAGGGTTAAGATGTATCAATGTATTAGCAGACTTTGAAGGTTAAAGTGTATCAATGTATTAGCAGACTTTGAAGGTTAAAGTGTATCAATGTATTAGCAGACTTTGAAGGGTTAAGATGTATCAATGTATTAGCAGACTTTGAAGGGTTAAGATGTATCAATGTATTAGCAGACTTTGAAGGGTTAAAGTATCATCAGTTACTGAACAAACAAGCATTGAAGAGCTGGTGAGTCTGCCCACAATGAAATTAATGCAGCCCTGGTAAGTAACTCACCAGGGCTGCATTCATGCATCATGGCGACCATGGAGATGATGTATTTAGGGAATAAATGCATGGGGCATGGCTGTGGGAGTGCTCTAGACTGTATTGAGACATCGAGGGGCCTTATAGGTCCCGAGATGTCTCAATACAGTCTAGAGCACGACCACAGTCATGACCAAAATCACATATCAGCCACCTGACAACACATGAATATCAACTGTGTAGTCTAAAGGTGAGATGAAGTTAACCTCCTTTGCCAGGAGTGCATTATCCATCTAGATAATGCACGGTCAATCAACCAATCAGAACACAGCATTCAGGATAATGCACCATGGCTTTGCCCAGCCGTGTTATAAAATGCATTAACTGCCCTTAAATGGTCAAAGTATCATCAGTTTCTGAACAAACAAGCACAGAATGTGATTTCATATGGAAAACATCAAAAGGTCTCTTCCCAAAGCTAAATACCAAATGGCAATTTATCAAAGGAAAATACTGAAAGCCAGTAAGAGAAGAGCTCTCACTCTCCTTTCAAATGGCGGCTACACAATGAACCTTACACTCCAAATCAAATTAAACATGAAAACGCTTCAAGCATCTGACTCTGCTTCAGTGAATATTACATAAGTTTCAACTGTAGAAGTAAATCTGGTAGAAGAAGCTGACTGCCTCTCTGATGGTATTGTGACTGCAGTCAGACAGAAGGATATGTGCCTTCAGTAATACCCTCCTGGGACAATGGGATTCTATATAATATGGGAGGGGGTTGGCTACAATTTTGTCTATCTTTGAACATAGAGACACTGATACCCTGAGTCAATATGAAAACTCGCGGGACCGAGGCCATTGCTGTCAAAATCGCTGCCGGGCCTGCAGAAATGACCTGACTCTATGGTCCTGCCAAAATCAGTCCGGGCCTGCAGAACAATAAGATCTGTAAGACCGACTGGCCTGTGTGGGATAAAACTTTTCGTATAGACTGCCCTACACAACTGCAATTGCTTCCTGAGGATTGAGACTTCTCTATTGATCACATTAATTAGTATTAGATGTACGGGTGGCTGTACAGTGACTGCCATTTGCATGTTAGAGGACAATAAAGGTATGTGAGACCTTATATTGGTCTGACTCCCTGCACCATACACCTTGGCACTCCCTGAGGGACACACCTCTTTATTCCTACCCTTTAAGGGCTGCTGATGCAGGAGTGCATCATACCCATTGGTCGTCATGATGCACCAATGAAGTGCTGGCAAGCAGCTCAGGGCGCGTCTCATATGTGGGTAAGTCTTATGTGCGGGGTTTTATGGTATGTTTTCTCACTGCCTGCAACCATCCCATATTGTAACTATCAGACTAAGCCCTGATGAATTATACCTTATCCTAATCACATGCGGATTAATACATAATTTAGCAGCAAAATCCTCTCTCAGGATGCCACTCTTATTTCACTGCCTTGTTGGTCATATGTAATATTCCGGCAGTGTTATGACCTGCATGATATGCACGTATGCATTAACAGTTCAGTCATATCCTGTGTCATATAATACAGCATAGACTTGGTTTACCTTCAATGTGCATGTTTTAACAATCCACCATATACATCACCACCCCTTTGTAACACTCGTCCTCTAATGGCTAATGCAGTTTTTGCTCACCAGGGGGATCTCTGGTTACACGTGTATAGCTACACTGGCCACCTGTGACGTCCACTAAACCACAAGCGGCAAATGTACACGATATATACATCTAGACCCAACATCATAATGTAATGGTAAAGGTTCACGCGAATTGGGTGAAGCTTATCTCTGAGTGAGGCTTATCTCAACAGGCTCCGCCCCATGAGATAGCCCTAACTCAGCCCAATGCGAGTGAACTTTCACATTTATCTCTCTTTTTTTTGGAGGGGGGGGGATATCTTCACAATTACATATATTTGGCATAGAATGATTTAATCATAGTCATCTGGCATTTTAGGGTGCTACAAATGGATATGAGAATCGCCTTGACACGGACTGATGGAGTATGGAGGCGGGGGTTTGGACTAGGGATCTGTAAAAATGGGGCAAGTTGGCTACAAATACATGTGCCAGTAAAAATGGCACTGAGAACCATTGACTAAAAGGGGCGTAGTTCCATTTCCACAGGCCAGGCGCCAGCTCAGCGTGGGAAGGCTTTTTATTCCTATCCCTTGTTACCTTGGAGTGGTGATGTCTAACTCATTGCCAAACTTCAGGTGTAGGCCACCCAGCAGTCATGGCTACATAGAACTACAAGTTCAACAACATTCTTAACAGTGCTTACTAGATATATATATATATATATATATATATATATATATATATATATATATATATATATATATATATATATATATATATATATATATATATATATATATGTATATAGTACAATCCCTCTAGCACTAGTGGGGGCGCATTTAAGCACCTTGGCGTTCATTGATTTCGACTGCACACCCCGGCCCTTATATTCGAGAACGGCGCTTATTTCAATACTTTCAGTGCTTTAGATTAAGTTCAACACCCAGTTAGTACCCCAGGCACCTTTTCGAGTCTGGCGCTTATTTGAGACCCAAGCCTTTAACGACAACTTTGGTATGCTATAATCCACAAAGCCCCACCCATAAATCACAGCTTATAAACCATTCCATAAGTCTACCATGGCTTATAAACCATTCCATAAGTCTACCATGGCTTATAAACCATTCCATAAGTCTACCATGGCTTATAAACCATTCCATAAGTCTACCATGGCTTATAGAGCCTTCCTTATCCACAGCTTATAAACTATTCCATAAGTCTACCATGGCTTAGAGAGCCTTCCTTATCCACAGCTTATAAACTGTTCCATAAGTCTACCATGGCTTATAAACCATTCCATAAGTCTACCATGGCTTATAAACCATTCCATAAGTCTACCATGGCTTATAGAGCCTTCCTTATCCACAGCTTATAAACTATTCCATAAGTCTACCATGGCTTAGAGAGCCTTCCTTATCCACAGCTTATAAACTATTCCATAAGTCTACCATGGCTTATAAACCATTCCATAAGTCCACCATGGCTTATAAACCATTCCATAAGTCTACCATGGCTTATAGAGCCTTCCTAATCTCAGGGTGCGACTCATATACAAGATTTTAGGGGTGGCTTACAGATCCCTCAGAAACACACATTGCGGCTGCTGTTCGGTTAAATTAAGGATTTGTACAGGCTATGATGGTGTGATACCGATGCAGGGTTTTTGCAGTAGTGAGGTTTAATATGGAGGCTGCCCTAAGGGATTCATCACTTCTAACAGGGGAGGAGAGGGGTGTTTGCACATGAACCCGCAAAAAACCTTTGCCCCCCTTGAGAAACAAAACTTGCCCCCCCCCCAGAGGGACCTATCGTAATTTTCACTGAAATTATTTTCACCCCCCCCCCGTCAGAGGGTCAAAAAAATTTGATCCCCTCCTCGGTCAAGAGATTGAAAAGATTTTGATTCCCTGCCTCAACACCCCTCCCCCTTGTTAAAAAATGAACCCTCCCTAAGCACGGACCACGTGCCGTGATGGAGGATTACCCTGTGTTATTGTCAGCCTGGGGGGACCTTCCTGCATAAGAACAGCCTCAGGTTGGCTTGTAGAGGAGGTTTTTAACCCTTAAAGGGCCACTGATGCATTAATGCATCATGCCCATTGGTCGTCATGATGCACATCCACACTTCATTGTAGTATCATGCTGACCCTCCGGATGTTTGTAAAGTCTGCAGGGTAAGGATAATGCTTAAATGCACTCGCCAATAACTTGGCACCAATGGCTGAATATAAATACACCAGCGGCCATTAACGGGTTATAGTGTAGGTAAGGGAGTGATCATTTTTTAACAACAGGGGGGGCCGGTGGGTTTGAGGGGGGGTCAGAATTTTTTCAACCCCTTGACTAGGGGGGGTCAGAATTTTTTCAATACCTCTGATGGGGGGGGGGTCAAAATAATTTCACCTGTTTTCAGTGGAAAACCCCGCGCGTTACTATAGGCTAAAAGGGGACGTTCGCGTGCGATTTTTGTCCCTTATAGGGGGGGTCGAAAAAATTTTACCCTCTCGAGAGGGGGGGTCGAAATTTTTTTCGCGTGTCCGCGCGCAAACCCACCAGCCCCCCCCCCCTGTTGTTAAAAAATGATCACTCCCTAAGGGATTGGTCAGTTTATAGCTGGGTGGAGGGGAGGAGGAGCATCTGGGGATGGGTCATTTTATTGACTGGGTAGGGGTGTGGGTGTATTTAGATAGGTTGGATGAGTCCATAGAGGGGGAGGTAGGGGAGGGTGGTGAATGTAAATGGACGCTTAGAGGGGTCAATTTATATAAATGTGTTTACTTCATGTAGGGATATAAGGAAAGGAGAGAGAGACAGAGATAGCTATAGAGACAGAGACAAAGACTGGCAGAGACAGAGAGAGGAATAGAAAGAGAGAGACAGAGACAGAGAGATGGAGGGAGACTTAGATAGGAAGAGAGACAGACGGACGGTTGGAGAGAGGCAGAGAGGGCGACAGAGAGTGAGTGAGTGAGTAATAGATGTTTAACGCCATTTCGACAGCTAAGGTCATATTCATGGCGAGAAAACTACATTACACAATTTCACAGAGGAATGTGCGTGGTGCCCGCGCATATGTGCACCACACACATCCTGAGGGGATAGGAAAGAGGAGATATAGACCCTTTTAAGAGGGTTAGGGAAGCCCGGGCGACAGAGAGAAAGGGCATTTGAAGTGAAAGGACAAGATGAAACGTTGTAAGTCTTGTCTCTTAGAGTCTTAGTATCATTGCTGTTCTATTGCACAGCGTTTCTGGATAGCCTGAAACTTCAATGTCGGAGCAGTCTCACTAATATATCCTTTCCTCATTCCAGTAATACAATACACTATAATTCTAACATGCCAGTTCTGCTACTTCTTATAGAACCCCATAACAATTTGGCCCATAGTATGATGGAGAGAGGTGGCTGTGAGGTGGGCTATTTCTCACTCGAGTCCACACCTCCTGCGTTGTAAAACCTTGCCTATGTGGCTTATACAACATTTCGATGGCTGCGACTTTTTAAAGGGTGTGCTTTGTGGGCGAGGCATTGCTATTGCAGAACAGTAAGCCTTCATAACTGCCAATACACTTGTCATGCAAATCCAAGTGCCCCCTTGTAAGTCAGGGATCATGTATGTGAGAGAGGGGGCTGTGACTAGCTGGATTGTCGTTCACACTTCTAAGTGATCCCTCTTGGCTCAGGCAATTCAGTAAAATAGAACTCCACAGATCCCTTATCCTAGAGCACCAGTGCTCAGCTTATAGCTTAGACATAAACTCAGGGTGCGGCTTATAGATGGGTGCGGCTTATAGGTGGGTGCGGCTTATAGGTGGGTGCGGCTTATAGGTGGGTGCGGCTTATAGGTGGGTGTGGCTTATAGATGGGTGCGGCTTATAGGTGGGTGCGGCTTATAGGTGGGTGTGGCTTATAGGTGGGTGTGGCTTATAGGTGGGTGTGGCCAATAGGTGGGTGTGGCCAATAGGTGGGTGCGGCTTATAGGTGGGTGTGGCTTATAGGTGGCTGCGGCTTATAGTTGGGTGTGGCTTATAGGTGGATGTGGCTTATAGGTGGGTGTGGCCAATAGGTGGGTGCGGCTTATAGGTGGGTGTGGCTTATAGGTGGGTGCGGCTTATAGGTGGATGTGGCTTATAGGTGGGTGTGGCTTATAGGTGGGTGTGGCTTATAGGTGGGTGCGGCTTATAGGTGGATGTGGCTTATAGGTGGGTGTGGCTTATATGTGGATGTGGCTTATAGGTGGGTGCGGCTTATAGGTGGATGTGGCTTATAGGTGGGTGTGGCTTATAGGTGGGTGTGGCTTATAGGTGGGTGTGGCTTATAGGTGGGTGTGGCTTATAGGTGGATGTGGCTTATAGGTGGATGTGGCTTATAGGTGGGTGTGGCTTGTATGTGGATGTGGCTTATAGGTGGGTGTGGCTTATAGGTGGGTGTGGCTTATATGTGGGTGTGGCTTATAGGTTGGTGTGGCTTATAAACAGGGGTCTACAGTAGTCTACTCTATATGCTGGTCAGTCCTGATAATAAGCCCCCCACCTCACTGCCACCTCTTTACCCCATTACCTCTCACTATGAGGTCATGTGACCTTTCTCAGAGGTCATCGGGGGCAGCAAATAACCACCAGGAGTGGGATATACATGTAATAGAAATTCCCAATGGGCTCTATAGGTCATTGAAGGTGAGAGAGGAATATAAAATGTGAAGTTTTTGTTAGCTAAAGGATGTGACTTTTGTGTTGTTTAAATGATATATCTAAGAATGAATTGGTCTGGCGAAACCTTTGAATCATTGATTGACTTTAAACTTGAGGTTTTATCTATCTAATTCCCCATAAATAACTTGAAAAACGTCCGAAGAAGAGAAAGGGTAAACATGATAAATCAATACTAATCATAACGTTGTGGGTAATAGCCATGGTTATACCACGATTTCTGGCTTACACAGTGCTTTTTGGGGTCTATTCCCATCCACATATCTGTCGATATCGGTCTGGGCGCATCTTTTTTTTGCCGTGTGCGCTGTCGCTGTCCGCTGCCGGGCGAGGAGGTGTATTATACACAAACATAACCGCGAGAAGCTTCTTTTTTCGCCGTGTGCGCTGTCGCTGTCCGCTGCCAGGCGGGGAGGTGTATTATACACAAACATAACCGCGAGAAGCTTCTTTTTTCGCCGTGTGTGCTGCCGCTGTCCGCTGCCGGGCGACGAGGTGTATGTACACTATTTTTCGCCGTGTGCCGCTGCCAAGGCTAGCCGAGACGGGCACTGACGCTGTCCGCTGCCGGGCGAGGAGGTGTATGTACCTGTGTACACACATTGTCATGGCTGGCTTCGAGTCCCAGGAAGGGGGAATAATTTTTGTTTTCAACTTGAATTTATTGGTATAATATTGATTATTTATTGGTTTCATGGTATAAAATAAGTAGTCATTGGATAACTCATGACTCGTGGGGGTTATCGACGATAATAAGACTCGGCCTACGGCCTTGTCTTATTATCCGTCGATAACCCCCACTCGTCATAAGTTATCCATTGGTTACTTGTTCAATATTATTTTGGTGAATAAACAAAATTGATCTATAACTCCACTTTTTTTCTCCTGTGATATTTATAGCGATTGTGTAGGCAGTAATTCAGGACAGGAACCCAGGTGGCGCTGCGACACAATCCATGGTTTTTGCTGTATATGGCACAATAAATGTCACATACATTATTTTGTGAGATCCTTCACCTTACAAAAAGGTAAATGACGTATGCGCATGTCGCCTGCGTGCTGCCATTATAGGAAGGGAAGAGGATTAGACTGTCACTGTATGCCCTGACAATGGAAGCCATTGATTAATTGGAAATTTGCATAAATGTGTTATAAATTTTCTGATTTTTAGAAAGCTGCGTTGCTCTAAGCTTCCTGTAAGCAGAGGGGAATAGATTCTATCGGATTCCCTGACGTATAAGTCGCACTCACAACTCAGCCTCAATGTTTAATTCTGGTAATTCTACTGCCAGGGTTCTACACTTCAGGAGCCTTGGATGACGTCATTCTACTGTATCTACAGGCTATGACGTCACAGAAGCCATGGCATCCATTTCAAAGGGTCTGTAATAGGGTTAAGAACCCCAGAGCGAGCAGCCAGAAGCCAATTCTATGGCCGGGCGCCAAATTAGGTCTCATTGTATCATAAGGTGGTGAGCCATTGCCTCTGCTGCAGCTGGAGCTGAATGGTGAATGGACTGACAATCCTACTTAACCCATTATGGGCTGCTGATACAGGAGTGCATCATGCTCATTGGTCATCATGAGACATGAATGCAGCCCTGGCGAGTAACTCACCAGGGCTACATTCATGCACCATAAGAATCCTCTGGGTTGATACACAAACTCCCAGAGGGTCGCCATGATGCTCCAATGAAGTGCTGGTGAGCAGTATCGCCAGCACTTCATTGGTGTATCATGCCGACCAATGGACAGGATCAGAGATGCCACTCACTGACCAACAAAAAACAAGAAAACTGGACTTTGGACACATTTTCCCAGGAATTTTACATAATTTGATACAGAAATCTTGGGATCAAAACCAGGAATTCCTGGAAAACCAGGAAAAGTGGAATCTCTGCAGGATGCACTCCTACATCAGCGACCTTTGAAGGGTTAATTATTATGCATCATGCCCATTGATGTCAACTCACCAGGGCTGCATTCATGCACCCGCCCTACAGGGTTGATACAGTCCTGGAGGGTCAGCATGTAGTAGTTGATTAAGAAACAGGGGAAACAGGAATGTACACCACCTCCTTTTAGCAGAGATGTCAGTTCGATATTTGGCGAAACTCTGAAAATTATTTTGGGGCACTTCAAAAGGGGGGTTATACCCTAATCAGAGTGAAAAAATACCTTCAAAATTAATCAATTAGGGTTGGGTGTATCTTTAAGAAATGTCAGAACTATAAAATATTTATTTTAAATTTATTTTCTTATTATTTCTGTAGTAAAATGTCATCATTGAACCTCTGAAATCAGAGAAAGCCTGAAACTCTGCCATCTCTGATTTTAGGCTGTAGTTTAATTGCCTATAATTGGCCTTAAGATTGATTAAAAAAGAAATAGGTGATGAACGAGAGGCACATCTCCTCCTTTTCAAAATCCTGTGTCCGCCACTGTATCCCTGGTTAGTTACTCACCAGGGCTACACTCATGCATCATGCCGACCCTATGGGATTGATACCGTATTTCCCCCTGTATAGGGCGGGCCCCGTGTACTGGCCTGCCCTGTGTATTGGCCGGGGTGAAATTCAGAATATGTGTAAAAAATACCCTGTAATCCTGACCCCATGTATATTCCTGCCCCGTGTGTAGGCCTGCCCCGTGTATAGGCCTGCCCCGTGTATAGGCCTGCCCCGTGTATAGGCCTGCCCCGTGTATAGGACGGGCCCCGTGTATAGGCCTGCCCCGTGTATAGGCCTGCCCCGTGTATAGGCCTGCCCCGTGTATAGGCCTGCCCCGTGTATAGGCCTGCCCCGTGTATAGGCCTGCCCCGTGTATAGGCCTGCCCCGTGTATAGGCCTGCCCCGTGTATAGGCCTGCCCCGTGTATAGGACGGGCCCCGTGTATAGGCTTGCCCCGTGTATAGGACGGGCCCCGTGTATAGGCCTGCCCCGTGTATAGGCCTGCCCCGTGTATAGGCCTGCCCATGTATAGGCCTGCCCCGTGTATAGGCCTGCCCCGTGTATAGGCCTACCCCGTGTATAGGCCTGCCCCGTGTATAGGCCTGCCTCGTATATAGGCCGGGTCAATTTGACAGTTTTGTACGGTATGTACTTCCTGATGCTCATCATAATGCTCCTCTGAAGTGGTGGTGTGCAGCCTTGCCAGCACTTCAGTGGTGCATCATGACGACCCATGGATATGATGCACTCATGCACCCCTTAAAGGGTTTGGACCCTACTCAGCGTGTGAGCTACTCAGTGAGCTGCTCCACGGTGTGTAAGGGTGAGTAAGTAGGTGGTATGAATGTTACAGGAGGGGGTGGGGGAAAGGAGTTTCTATAGACCCCCACAATACAGGGCGTGACAATACCAGTGATGGACTACTGAGGTATTAATGGGGGGGGGGACTTTTTGGGGTCCCCACCTTAGAAAACATGGTACTCATCATAAGAAACAAGAACATCACATTCGTTTTTGAATTTGAGCACCCTAAATCTCCCTTCGTCACCCCCTCCGAAAAGATATTTTAGCTTTCCGAAAAAAAATCCAAGATGGCCACCATCAGCTATATTTATCAAGAAATATGGATTTCCTGACATGAACATCACATAAACCTCATCAAGATGCAAAATATAAGTGAATGACACTTCATAGACTTATTTTTGACTTTCATTTTGATTTTTCCACCTAGGAAAAGAATGTAGAAATAAAATATCAATAAGAATTGAATTAATAAATTAATTTCCCACTTTTTATCTTCATAGGGGGTGATATGAAGGGGGTTACAGTGCTCAAATTTAAAAAAAAAACGAATGTGATATTCTTGTTCCCGATAATGAATACCATATTTTTGAATGGGGACTGCCTTCATAACTCTGATTCGACAACTTAACCCCTCCCCCTAGTATTAAGGTACTGAAAGTGTCTAGAAGAAGGGAATCAGCAATGTGTAGTCTGGATTCTCTTTTTCATAATCACTGGTCAATGAAGATCAATGATGGTAAAAAGAAAAAGATCCAAGACAAAATACTCAAATCCCTTCGTCTAAATACTTTCAAATGTCTGTATGAATCCTACTTTACGTAGGGTGTTTTTCAAAACCTGTTACTATTAAACCAACATCCTGATGAACTATCAATAGAAAAAAGTGGGTGAATAACTGTTCCCTGTGGAGCGTGGCAGCAAGTGATCAATTCAGGTTCATATCTAATTCAAAACTGACTACATTATATTCATATTAGAATGATTAGCTGATATTTCGCTAATTAAGCTGATATTAATCATTTTTGGATGTTTTCTAAAGAGTCAATTAAAGCCTTTAGAGACCAATAGTGCACTGTCGCGTCATGTCATTGGTCGTCATGATGCATGAATGCAGCCCTGGTGAGTAACTCACCAGGGCTACATTCATGTATCATGCCGACCCTAAGGTGTTGGTACACACCGGGAGGTTCGGCATAATGAAGTGCTGGCAAGCAGACTCACCAGCACTTCATTGATGCATCATGCTGCCCAATGGGCATGATGCACTCATACATCAGCGGCCCTTATGGGTTTAACTGCCGTTCTGCACCGACCCCCCCCCCATGTGCCGCCTGCTATTTGTTAAAAGGCAACTGCTGTGTGCTGGATCCCCTGCCACACCCCCACCCCCACCCCTCCATCCAGATTGAAAATCAATGTTGACATTCAAAAGGCAGCAAGTGTGGATAAAAGTGTGTTTTGGTGTGTGTGAGCAATTTACCACTCATGTCCTGACAAGTCGTTGTTAGCCCGTTAACTATTTTAGGACCGATAAAGTACTGGTGCACCTTATATGTGACATTGAACATCAAAAATAGTTTTGTCGGATAGATCCTTTCAATCTGATGTCAATAGAGTCATCATATGTGCAAATAAACCTATTTATCCCATTGCTATGATATTTTCCCATTTTGACCTAGTTTAGCATCCACCATGTTGGATTTTGGCCATTTTCCCAACGATGATGTTTGTGATATTTTTTTTTATGAAAAGTAGAGATATAACAGAGGTGGAAACCACTGAAAAACCTTTCTCTACAACTTTTTTGAGACTAGGGCATGGTCAGTACGTGGCCAGGGCTGCATTCATGCATCATGATGACCCTATAGGGTTGATAGATTCAGCTGTATATTGTAAATAATAACACACAATAATAATGAGACACACTTCTAATATATTTTGCCCATTTTATGGCGCCACATTCTGAGGTTTATGCTAACTACCTTTAGTATGCTAACTACCCGCACTCCTGGCCCTGATATAGAGCAGCTCACCCAGGGACTGCTCTATAAAGAGCTGCTCCCTCCTTAAACCTTTAAAGGTCGCTAAGGCAGAAGTGCATCATGCCGATTGGTTAATGTGATGCACCAATGAAGCACTGGTAAGTCTGCTCGCCAGCACTTCATGTCGGCATCATGCCGACCCTGTGGGCATGTTTCAACCCTGTACGGTCGTCATGCTGCATGAATGTAGCCCTGGTGAGTTACTCACCAGGGCTACATTCATGCAGCATGACGACCAATGGGCATCATGTACATTATCACACTTTAGGCCTTTAGAGGGTATACCTCAGGGCACCAGTGTAGTCATAACCTCCCTTGTATACACCCCTACCTCACCCACAATTTGTAAGGCCTTTTACTCCCCTTTAATCGCAGCATGATGATTCACAGTCATGTGCCTATATAGGCATGATGCTACTGTAGAGTCTAGGAGGCACTGGTTACCAGCACTGCATTGGTGCATTGTGCTCCCCCAGAGAGAATATGCTATATGAGAAATGCCATACACTGGTGAACAAAAATCAGGAAAATTGGCGATTTTAACAGTTTTCCTGGAAATTGATTTAAATCGATAGAGAAATCTATCAAAAAACAGGAATTCCTGGAAAACCATGAAAAGTGGAATGGACCTTGTTTTGCCAGCAAGATGCATGCATGCTGCTCTGATGAATTACTCACCTGGAGGGTGTTTCACCACATAACATACGGCCCCCATATGTCATATACGGCCCCCATATGTCACATACGGCCCTTTATCTGTTTCTGTTCCACATCCTAGAATCATGGATATGGCCCTCCACATGTGGATACGGACTTTTACCTGTTTCTGTTCAAGATACGGAAATTGAAAATTCCACATAGAGGCCACATATATCCTTCTGAATGTGGAGGGGTAAGGGGGTACCCTGTATGTTGTATATGGGGGAAAATCAGCTATGTGGAGATATTTTATGCCCACATGTCAGAAATACAAGATATATTGGGAATGAAGGGGGGGGGGGGTTGGTGTCAAGAAGACCCCCCCCCATGAACTTCTCATTCACGAGCCTCTCCCCATTTCTGCCTATAGGAGAGTGTACACTTGGCTGAATGTTACCATGATACCCCATGTTACAAAGTGTGTGCCCTAAAGTCTAAAGAGTCTATTAGAATCGCAGGCCCTATATCTCAACTCCCCCCCCCACTACTTTTTCTTGAGGGGGGGGGGAATGGTTTTGTAGTATGCTATAGAAGTGTTTTATCATCTCTATTTTATGTGGTCATTACTGTTGGTATAATCCTCCTTTATTGCATTGTCATGCATCAAAAGTATATTTGGCCCTTTCTTTGGGGCTTGCCTTTAATATAATCCCACCCACTACCATTTCCATAATACAGCCCTGAATGTCTTTGCACTCCCACTTGTGCCTATATACACAAGTTTACCCTCCCCCCCCCTTCACTCTTTCTACCAACATATGGCACTTTTTTAAGATTATTTCCACATAGATCACATGACCCCGCATGTGTGACATCATATAGGGAATTCCCAGGGGGTTTCCTGGAATTTGACTGGAATTTGCCCATGTTTACCTTTAAGACAACAAAAAAATCCGTATGTGGAATTCAAGATACAGAAATTCCATTATAACATACGGACAGGACACGGCCACCTATCTGAAACACTTTTTTAAATAATATTTTCTTTTTCCACATAAGGGCCGTATCTTATGGCCGTATGTGTGTATATATATAGCTATGTGATGAAACATCCTCCTGGGCAACATTCATGCCGCTGATACCGGGTTATCGCTGATACAAGGTTATCGGGCCCACATAAAGTCCAAGTTTATGTGCCCTTTACACCAATATGGTATCTGGTATCTGACCTATCACCCGCAGCCACCTCAACATGGACCAAATAAAGCCAGCATGGTGGTTTCATTCATCGGGTGCTTTTGTAGGCATGATGCATTAATGCAGCCCTGGTGAGGTACTCACCTTGACTGCCGCCACCTCCACATTGATCAACGGTATCAAGGCTGCATCATCCAAATGATGCATCAATGATGCCCAGGTGAGTAACTCGCCACGACTGCATCCATGCATCATGCTGACATGACAGTTTTGATACGCTTGCAAAAGGAGAGCATGATGCACCGATACAGTGCGAGTCTGCACTTCATCACTGCATCAGAACACGGCCGCTGAGATGGCCTCCTTGAGATGGCTAACACTCCGAATGGCCCAGCAGTTATAAAAGGTTGGGATTGTTTATTGACACTTCATAGTCGCTACCTATAAGCCTCCTGTCAACTTTAATATGGTTCCCCCATAGGGAACACCTATACAGCCAGCATGAGATGGTAGGCTGAGAAACAAGGGGAGCACATGGCAGCTGAGGCTGGCCAAATAAGTGCTATAGTGCATCAGGCTTATACCAAGGTAGCGGACCGTCCTATGGGTGCCGCCATTACTAAAGCTGATTACCAGCAGTTATCACTGATAACAGCTATCAGATGGGTCCAACTCCCCCCCCCCGAGAGGACTGCAGTGAATATTTGGAATAATTTCATTGCCTGATAATCAAACCAGCTAAGTCGATATAGAAAAAAAAACTATGTTGCTCTTTGGTGGGGGTTGGGGGAGGGGGGCTCCCCCATTTTCCTCTGCTAGTGATACCATGCTTACATTGTATGGAGCCTGTGGGTTGGGTGGTGTTGGAGTGGTGGGTTGGGTGGTGGGAGGGGTGGTGTGCTCTGTATGGGCAGTAGGAGCATGTTGTACTGGTTTTGCCTTTATAGGTAATGAATTAATGGCAGCCTTGAGTGCTGCTTGACTTCCACCATTCAGACCATAGTAGACTGTGGTGCGTGACTCTAGTAAGTAGCACTGTAAGTACTTTATGGGCTGAATAGTGCTTTAACTCCTTATGTGCCGCTAATGCAGGAGTGCATCATGCCCATTGGTTAACATGATGCACCAATGAAGTGCTGGCAGGTCTGCTTGTCAGCACTTCATGGGTGCATCATGCCGACCCTCCAGGACTGTATCAACCCCATATAAGGTCAACATGATGCATGAATGCAGCCCTGGCGAGCATTGGTGCATCATATCAACCCTCCGGGATTTTATCGATCCCTTAGGGTAGGCATGATGCACTGATTTAGCCCCAGCAAGTTACCCCCACGGCTGCATTCACGCATCAACCAATAGGCAATATGCATTGATGCCCCAGGACTGATGCACCTTTGGCCTTTAAAGGTTTAAGCAGAGACAGACTCATGTCTCAGAGGGATCAGGGGAATGAAAACCATGGGCAGACTGCTGATGGGCAATGTTCCTAATTTAGAGAGGACACTTTTAGATCCTACCTTGTCATTTGACTGTGGTCAAGGGCAGAGGTCCCACTCCCTGATCGGTCATTTCCTTTTTAGAAAAATTAACATCACTTATCTGGGAAATTACGGTAAAGCAGCAAGAATAAACGACGATTTCATGCGAGGTTTTACATTGTTAAAAGTCTCTCCTACAAACATGAGAGCGATATGCTCATATAAGCCAGGACATAAAGACAGGCAGTATTGAGAACATAGAAATCATCAAATACCATCATAGCGATACTATCTACCCAATGAGAAACATTTCTCAGTGGCGGATGCAGGATTATGAAAAGGACGGGGCGCCTTTGATTTATCCCCTAATTTCGGCTAAATCTAAGGATAAAGAAAGCTAAATAAACTCTTAACTACAGGGGAAAAGTTCTCACTGAAGAATTCTGGCAAGCACACTTGACAGCACTTCATTGAGCACACTTGACAGCACTTCATTGGTGCATCATGTCGACCAATGGGCATTAAGCTTTGCTCATCTATCCCTCTCTCTGCCTGGCGTCTGATCAGCGTCCCTGTGCACGTTTAGAGAGCTTCAATTTCTGTAGGTCCCAGAATTAGCTCCATTAACATCTTCCTCCCTACTCATGTATTCCTACGCCGTCCTCGCCTGTCCCTATCTAACGACCACATACAGCTGGGGCCAGCGGTCAACCCTCTAAGGGCCACTGATGTAGGAGTGCATCATGCCCATTGGTCATCATGATGCACCAATGAAGTGCTGGCGAGACTGATCGCCAGCATCATGCCGACCCTCTGGGAGGTTATTATTAACCCTGTAGGGTCGGCATGATGCATGAAAGCAGCCCTGGCGAGTTACTCACCAGGGCTGCATTCATGCACGATGGCGACCAATGGGCTGCCAATAAAGGACTGCCCATTGGGCATGATGCCGCTAATGCATTAATGCATCATGCCCATTTGTCGTCATGATGCATGAATGCAGCCCTAATAAGAACTCACCAGGGCTGCATTCATGCATCATGCCAATCCTAAAGGGCTGATACACTCCTAAATGCCGGCATGATGCACCAATAAATTGCTGGCGGGACTGCTGGTAGCACTTCATTGGTGCATCATGACGACCCTTTATATAGTGTATTAGCACCTGTATTAGTCGTGCTGGGTTGGCACAATCATCTGTAATGGGCATTAATGTAATGTAGCCCTCGAAAAATCAAGAGCATTTTGGCCTGCTCATGCATTAGGTTGGTGCACCTAGAAAGTAATGGCCAGTACTTACAATATACATCTGTACTACTGTGGTCGTAGATTATTTCACGCTGTACATATTTTCGCGGATTTCACGGAAGTGTAAAATCTGTGAATTTATGTCCATAGTGAATATATCTATCATATAGAATAGCAATAGCTATTTTTGAAAATCCATGAATTCAAATACACATGAAATAGGGCCTTTTATCAATTCTGTGAAAATTTATACCAGTGAAAATATCTACGACCACAGTATACAAAACTCCTTGTATAAGCTGCACACTGAATTCAGCGTCAACCTATAAACCGCAAGTAGGATAAACTGTGACCTACTTATAAGAAGGGTTTTAGTTTTGCCAGCTTGTCTAAAATGCTGATTTCACTCAAATTAATGAATCATCATTAATTTAGACAGATAGTAACGTAGGTTATCTATTTAAGATACTATGAAAGTATCATGCCAAAGCCAAGGTGCGGCTTATAGCTCGGTGTGTATCAAAATACCAAATCATCATCCAATTCTGGTGGGAAATCAGACAACATGAATCAACAAAACATTCCTAAACATACATGCCTCATAACATGGCCCGGGTCTCCCGGCCTTATTTCCTCAAGGAGGGATGAGAACAGCCTATGTCCAACACTTAATTAGACTCTAAATGCACAAAGAGGACCTGAAGGCTTTGGTTATGGTGTATGGCTGTAGTACATGACCTGATATAGAGGGGTGAGGGTCTGGTATATGGAGTACCGTAAATTCTACAGTACCTATACTGAATCTACCACAACCTGGCAAGGCCCCTGACTGTGGGTTGTAATGCACAACACTAGTGCTACACATTAAACTTTCAATCAAATTCTTCTTTGCACCCCATGACTCCTTTCCTCAATCTTAGATGTGATTTTACAACCACCATTAGAGTAGCTCACCAGATGCCTGCACATAATGGGGCCTTATATGTGGTTTTGGTAAGTATCACCTTGATTAGGCCTCCTCCTGTAGGTGTCAATTGGTCCCTAAAAAACCAAGAACCACTATAGATAGGTGGACTCATTAGCCAGGGCCTTTGTCGGCCTCGCCAGGTTGAGATAGATGCAGTATAGCCTCACGACCCTGTGAACAGACATCAGGTGCCTCTAGCTCGCGGTTTTGCTTACAGATGTACCTTAACGCTATGGGAGTTGTGATCAGTGTGAGGGCTCGACACAGGTAATTATAATCAGGCTGCTGTTAGAGGCATGTGATTTCCGCGAGCCTCGTTTTGAGGCCCAACTAGGTCATGAAGTCATGACGTCACAAGCAGCAATGGCGGGCAGCCGTTGGGTGGCAGTTATAGTGGAATTAAAAAGATTTGGGATGAATAGTGAACCAAATAATCATACTCCAAGCTCTAATAGAAATAGAAACAATTTAAGGTGCTAAGGATACTGTCCCTACGCCATTCGTCAGTGATTGACGGCCATCAGTTGGCCATCAATCGGCAGTTTTGTTATGTATACAAAGATAAGATCATGTGCCTCTAGCTCGCTGCACTGATTACAGATGGATCTTAAAGCTATGGGAGTTGTGATCAGTCCCGCGAGCTAGACGCATGTGATGTCTGTTCAGTCTATAGTATAAACCGCACCTTGGCTTTGGTTCTTGTATAAACCAGAGTATAGGAAAGAATTTACGATATGATTATGCCTACCCAGGGTCTACTTTAGACACTGTGGTTAAGTCCTGAGAGGTTTGCTAAGAACTGGAGAGAAAATAGCTTGGCTTTCTTCCTTGTTCTGGGATGCATATATGCCATTACAATCTTCTTTAAATGGATAATGCATGGGTTAATTTTGGGGCCCACAGAAAAACATGACTAGTCTGATAAACATATAGTATAGGCTACACCGGTATGAATTACAGTCAGCCCTTGCTTCCACAGATATGGAAAATGCAACGTAAAGATTAGGAAGCCATCTATCTGAGGAGTTAACTCCAAATATTATAGAAAACATAAAGAGGTAGTTCCAGATTTTCTGTCTGAGGTAATGAGAGATATGAGGAATCAAAGGGTCGAGGAATTGAGGGTTGACTGTACTACTGTTTAACCTAGCATATAAGCCGCAGCCACATGTATTATAAGCTGCGCTTCGACTTTGGAGAGAATGCTATAGGCTGAAACTGAGGTCTGAAATGGTCCCCATGTCTTGCCATATATAGAAACCCCCACGTATAGGCTGCACCCGGACTTCAGGAAGAGTCTATAAGCCGCACTAGGCATGTGAAATGGCTTAAACTTTGGGTAACACTGTACCATTGCAGAGGCTACCTGTACTATTCATAACCTGACCATACACTGGCTGAGGACTACATCCTACCATACAGCCTTATTCTGAGAGTGATACAGCCATTAGGATAGGCTCCATTCAACCACCATTAATCCCCCATTAACCCTTTAAGGGCTGCTTATGTAGGAGACTGAGTGCATCATGCCCATTGGTCGTCATGATGCACCAATGAAGTGCTGGCGAGACTGCTCACCAGCACTTCATTGGAGCATCATGCTGGCCCTACAGGGGTGTATCAACACCCTAGATGGCAAGGGCTGCATTCATGCATCATGCTGAGCAATGGGCATGATGCATTAACGCATTGGTGGCCTTAAGGGTTAATGCCATTTACAACCCCTATCAATGTGTGTGTGTGTGTGGGGGGGGGGGGAGGCTGAATAGGCTCAGCGTACATGTTAGCCAACGCCTGATGCCTGGAAGGCCTTTGTAGCTGCCAGAGTGATGGTATTCTATGTCAAATTGTTCTAGTGAATAACTTACCAGATGGTTCTATACATATAAATGAAGTATAGAACCAAGGAAATATTTTGATGGTGGACAATGCTTATAGCTAAGCTTTCTTGCAATTCAGTGCATTTTTTTTTCTTTCTTCCATAGCATATTCAGCTATTTTTCACCATAATCCAAACCCTATTACAGAACTCTCCTCACCCCCAGGGTCTGCCAACATGAGCTGGGGGGGGGGGGGGC
Source organism: Acholoe squamosa (assembly GCA_949317995.1). NCBI lineage: Eukaryota > Metazoa > Annelida > Polychaeta > Phyllodocida > Polynoidae > Acholoe > Acholoe squamosa. Next base: position 87,116,372 of record OX439037.1, read on the forward strand.
TGAGAATGGGTTTGGCCTACATGTCATTATTGATATTGTATTGTCCAACCCAAGACTCATTCCACAACACAGGGAGTGCCCAGCAGTGTTTTGGTACCATTTTGAGCATTCTACCTTTGGCTGAGCCTACAAATTTCAAATTCATTTATAGATCTCATTCAGTGGACGTTCTATAGACCTGAGAAATATTGCTATGTATTTTGGGTAACAAGGCACCTAATGTTACTTTGAGGGGAAAATTGGATGATGGCACAAATATGGCTATGGCTACCACCAGTCTTCACTTACCATAACTAAGCCAAATGAATGAAATCCATAGTCTAGTCTGTCCCACTGGTGGTACCCTAAAAGGCATTTACCACCTAACACCATTGTTTTGCTATCAGGTTGAGATTTCCAGCAGGCATGCTTTCTGCTCTTTGAAATCATCATCAGGGGTTAGAACCCCTTATGGTTTTTAACTACTACCTCTTCCCTTTTGAGGAGATAATTAAGATTCTGAAGGAAATTCCCAGGTTCTCATGTTTATTGCAGGGGTTTATATCATTGACTGTGTTTGGCTGGTAGACCAGGATAAGGTTGTGCCTAAATAGTTTTAGCACCAGCCTACCAGCTGTGTCTGCACTCTAACAGGCCTGAGTCCATCCCCTACCACCAGCTGGGTGGTGCACTGAACCTTTTACATCAAACCCCAACCAATGTGCCCAACCTCAAGCCTTGCACCTATCCTTCCCTCTACTACACGTCTCCTAGTACTCTTCCTGCATGCTGCTATCCCTCTGCAGTAGCCCCAGATCTTATTTAAGACCAAGCATTTACTTGAAATACTGCTTTAAGTGATTAACAATGATTTCAATACCTCTTACCCCTGGTGCTCATTTGAGAATGGCACTTATTTGAGAATGGCACTTATTTGAGAATGGCACTTATTTGAGACTCCGGTACTCAAACCAACCAGTAGCATAACTCAATCGAATCTTACCAACTTCAAACAGTGGGCACTGATTTCAAAGTTAAACGGTCCTGACCAGAATTGCTGACATTGCAAACACACAGTACCATCATTGCGCATTTAAGCACCCCTGTGCTCATAATTTTCACTCTATCCTGGAGCTTATAAAAGCACATTACCTACATGATATGGGATACAAAGTTCCATGATAGATATTATGACACCGATGTAACCGCTCTAATTCAAGACCAGCACTAAACTCTTTAAGGGTTACAGATGCATTAATGCATCATGCCTATTGGTCATCATGATGCATTAATGCATCATGCCCATTGGTCATCATGATGCATAAATGCAGTTGTGGCAAATATCTCGCCAAGGCTACATTCATATATCATGCTGACCCTACGGGGTTGATTCAGTCCCGAAGTTGGCATGAATTTATGCTCCAATGAAGTGCTGGCGAGCAGACTCACCAGCACTTCATTGCTGCATCATGCTGACCATGGTGCACTACTGCATAAGCTGCCCTTAAAGGGTTATACAAGTGACTGCGGTAGGGTGTGGGAGTTGAGTATTACAGTATAGTATGTACATGTTTCATGGGGTCGGCTACACACCCAGCTACCAGGACCATAGAAAAGCCGCGGACTAAAAGGCAAGGCGACCACAAACGATGAATATATGGCATAATTTGGTATATAAACCTGGTGAACAAAAGGTAAATGGAACACAGTATGTTGTGAGACATATATTATTTCTTACAAATTGCCTTTTAGTTAAGTATACTGCGTGAAAGTTTATAAACTAGAGGATAAAACTGTCAGGCCATGGATACAGAAACAAAACTTCCTATACGAAAGTAAGCAGCTGATAGTGTTCAGTTTCAAATCTAATTTCACATTGAGAATAAATGCTCTTCTTAAAAGCTGGGTTATTATGATTTAATATAAAACCAAAAGGTTTTAGTGAAAGTAATATAATTGAAAACCAAAATTGCTGTGTCAACCAGATGAAATTCAATATGAGGTTTTGATTTAAATCTTATTAAATACAGAAGTGACTTGTGGTAATATGCACATATTGAGTGAACTCCTCGTTCAGGACGCCTAAGCGCAGTACAATGAGTATTGATATCCCTGGACATTAATTTGACATGTTTATTATGTAGTGGTCGTATCGTATTACAACCCCTCGCTTCAGTAAGCTGACATATTCATGATTTCAACACTCGTGTTACATCATTGTGAATGGTCAATAAAATAGGCATTAAATTCCGCATAGAGCCGATCGTACCGCTAGACACCAAATAAAACATAGCTTTATGCTGACCTTTTGGCTACCCAAACAGCACTGATATTTATTGCTATTTTATGACCGCAGTGCAAAGGTAGGGGTATAGATAGTCTGTTGATTTGGCCCGGCAGTCTAGTAATTTCCACTGGCCCGTCAACAATTTTGCCAGCAAATGCTGATGTCCAACCAGTTTTCGTATTGACTGTTGATTGTGAAAGGAGTGAGTGAATTGTACTGTGGGCCATACAAATCCCTTTACCTTAAAAATCTCCCTCCTGGACAAAAAGGTAGGAAATTTACTGATATTAGTGGATTTTGAAAAGGGGATTAATTCAATCTGATTCGTAAATTCCAGCCAAAGGGTGTAAATATGTATGTGCGAGCCAAAGTGGCCACCAAAGTGCCCCATGCAAAGGGGCCTGGCAGCTTCCAACTTAGCCTTATGGGGCAATTCTATGAGGCATATCCAAGCTATTCAGTACTGGTATATATATATATATATATATATATATATATATATATATATATATATATATATATATATATATATATATATATATGGTAATGCCTTGCTTATTAGGCGCACCCAGCTTTTTGGGATATCCTAGAAAGATTAGAAATGACATAACTTCTGTTCCGATTAATGGATTTTCAAAATTGAAAAACCTATGGGTAGTCTGAAGCGCCCAACTTCCCCTTTAATCACTCTACAGTCTACAGGAGTGAGGAAGCCATGGTGAGATTATGGGGAAAATCAATTCCCTCACCTTTAGTACAGGGATCCAACCTCGCGTATAAGGCGCGGCTTATATATGTGGGGTATTACAGTAGTTGAAAATAAAAACACTCATAGATAAGGTGCACTGGAGCATCCCTATCGTTGGCCAATGGTGTAAGGTGCACCTAGACATGTAAGCTAAACCCTACAGTAGGCAATGACTGTTTATTTCATGTTGATATGCCCAAGATACTGACAGCCCATAGCTCTAGCACTCGATCGGCCGTATCGCACACCCCCCGTGCGATAACCCGCGAAAATATCACACGCTGAGGTCACGTGACCATTTAGTGACGTCATAGCTCCAAGATGGCGATGTAAACAGTGCGCACGGGGAGTCATTCTGGTGAATTTGATTCTATTTATCTGATTTAGATGAAAATAACATGAAATAAATGCAAAGGCACACTCGTTGGAGGAATGTCGGGAGGTTATCGCACTTGCCGATCAGGTGCCGCATCGCACGACGCCCGCAGGGCGATACGGCACCTGATCGGCGCGTGCGATAACCCCCCGACAGTCCTCCAACTCGTGAACCTTTGCTTATGAACCTTCTTGTATTTACAAGCTGTGGCTCAAAAACCAGATCATGCTTATTGTGGCTTATATGAGGTTCAAAAAATCAGGGTGCGGCTTGTATGAGGGTAGTTGAGAATGTATAGAACGGTGCTGAACTGCCAATGTTCAGGATTTGTCTTGAAAGGTGTAGCTTATACCGAGCTAGCGGATTGTCCTATTAGCACCGCTGATTACAGCGGTTATCACTGATAACAGCTAGCAGATGGGTACCAACTGCCCCCCGAGAGGACTGCAATGAAGAGTTGGAATTATTTCATTGGCTGATAATCAAACCAGCTAAGTCGGTATAGCTTATCCACAAACTCAGGGTGTGGCTTATATAAAAGTAGAGTAGTTCTAGTTCCAAGGTCAAGCCAAGGTCACAGAGATTCCTGACCTATTCACAGAAGTTTGTCTTACATCCTCAGACTGATACAGAAAAATGTTAATATGACAAACAGGCCTATCATGAGTGGCAGCCATTAAGACGAGCCATCCTCTGCTGTTATAGAGTAAGCCCGGTAGAGACGAGCAATAAATAACATGCAATTGGCTCATTCCCTACACAGGACCACACTGTAAAAAAGCTGTCAAATCAAAGATGATTCTCTGGCAACTTTGGGGCAAAGCTTTCTCTGTTATTTTTACAGACACTTCTTGTCTTGTACCACAGTGCTTTACTGTGCTGCCATCTGGGGCTTCAGTGCAAAAACTACACTGTTTCACTGCATTACAATTATTGTGGTTCGCTGTTCAATATTACAAGGATCCTTGGTAGATTCAACAGTTATTTCTTAGAGTGCTGTAGGAGCACAGGAGGCCAGTAAGAATGCTATATTGTTGTTTAATAGGGGGTAGAGGAGCCCAGTGTACATGTTATATTGTTGTTTTATAGTGCGGTGGTTGCATGTGGCCCGGGCATCTGATTAACATACAATGGCCGTACGGGGACTCGTCCTGGTATGGATCTAGTCATGTTATGATACACGCACACAGCTGACCCTGACATTAACCCTTGGCTCTGTAAGGGCCGCTGATGCAGTAATGCATCATACCCATTGGTCGGCATGATGCACCAATGAAGTGCTGGTGAGACTGCTCACCAGCACTTCATTTGTGCATCATGACGATTTTTTTTCTTTTTAGATCATACTATGGTCAAGTTAAATGTTTAGTATTTGAGACTTTCTGTTTATCATAAAATGAACCTATAGCATATACTAAAGGTCTCAACATAAACCTGGAACCCAAATGATATACAACCCACAACTCTGTACGCGTAGCGGCCTCTGCGCTGCCCCCATGTGCAGAAAAAGCCTGTACACGGTACTTTTAGCTATGGTACTTTGAACCACAGGTATATAGTCAGTATACTACAGGGTTACATGGGTCCCAGGGTGGCAGGGACTGATGTAGGGGATAGCAGTTGTGCCACATTCCATATGCAACATGCAAAATGGGGGCCTGTATCAGGCATACTTTCTGTCAGACCTGGAGCCTACATTGACTCTAAAGCCTTGCTCCTCTGCAGTGTACAGTAAATCATATGAAAGATAACTCAAAGGGGTCTTCTTGTGTCCATAACTGTAACTTATATTGTTTGGCAGCTAACCTAACCTTTCCCTTGTAGACTTATTGACCGACTTATTTCATCAATGGTTTTTAGACGGTGTGTGCATGGACACACTACTTATGCCTACTTCTCATGAAATGGGAGTTTGACTCGGGGCAGGCTGTCTCCCTCTCTCCTCCAATTAAGATAACCCCTTTAAGGTCTGCTAATGCATTCATGCATCACGCTCTTTGGTCATGATGCATCATGATGCATGAATGCAGCCCTGGCGAGTAACTCGTCAGGGCTACATTCATGCATTATGCCGAACCTATGGGGTTAACAGATTCCCAGGATGGTCGGCATGATGCTTCCAATGAAGTGCTGATGAGCAGACTTTCCAGCACTTCATTGCACCATGACAACCAATAGGCATGATGTACTATTGCATCAGCAGCCCTTAAAGGATTAAGTTTTACCCTGGGGTCGCCGGGCTGCACTGGCCATGATCATAAGGACCGGGAGGGTAGGGCATGTGGGTGGGCGGGGGGTGACGGGTGGTGGGATGCTGGAGGTATTCGGCTGGCAGCTTGCTAACTCTTTGAGATCCGCATGACACAATATGGCGCTGTGACCGTTCATTATCACACATCAATAAAACCCTATTGACCACAACTCCCACAGCTATGCTCTAAGATTACACTGACACACAGTTGCAGGACTTTGATAGATCATAGAGGCTCGAACTGTGGGGCCCTTCCCTCAGTTCGAGAGCAAGCCTGTAGAAAGCCTACAGTGCCAAGAAACAACCTCCTCTTGTGACTGAATTACTTAATTCTTGTGTGCCAAAAAGTCACAATTATTGATTTTGATACTGTTTTCCCATTTGGTAGATTTTGGGGTTCTCTAATTAATTGGAAATTAAACAATCCAGACTTATTTTGCTGTAGGAGATGGTAGATCTCTAGTGCAGCTCTGCTCTGGCACAGTGCCAAAAATGGCAGTTGGAGGTTTCAGTTGTGGTGCACACTTTAAAAGGGGTCTGGATTTCTTGTATTTCCACTGATTTTGTTCAAAATAACATGATAATCTATAAGATAAAGGCTTCAAGATATGCTTTTCCAAATTTGGGGCCAAAACAGTTAGTACTTTATTCACAGTAGTGGTGGGAAGTTTACTCTGCCAACTTGGCAGAGTAAACTTGGTTAAAATAGACAGACTTGCTCCCCATCCCTACGGGCGCAGTTTTCCCTGGGTGGGGGCTCTCGACCTAATCTTTGAGGGCTGCCAATGCAGGAGTGCGTCATGCCCATTGGTTGTCATGATACACCAATGAACTGCTGGCGAGTCTGCTTGCCAGCAGTTCATTGGAGCATCGTACCAACCCTCCAGCACTGTATCAACCCCATAAGGTCAGCATTATGCATGAATGTAGCCCTGGTGAGTAACTCCCCAGGGCTACATTCATGTATCATGACAACCAATAGGCATGATGCATTAATGTATGAGTGGCCCTTAAAGCGTTAAAGGGTTGAGTGGAGGGAATAGCCATCTAGGATGCTACTAAAGGGGAGATAAACATGCAATTCTGACTTTGTGTTTATTAAGCGCATGTCGAAGGAAATCCCAATCAAGAGTAATAGCGATCAAGGATTCCCATCATAGCTTATTGCTGTATACCACTGTACACCATTTTTCAATTTAGAATCATAATTGGCAAAACAGGTGTGAGGTGTTGAAACAGTTAGAGAGTTCCTGTCAACAGATACATGACTGTGATAAAATATTCATGAAATGTCTCTAGGACCGTGTGAGAATGAACACCGATAATAGCACAGAGTTCGCTGACACTGCATTTAATATTTTCTACTTTTCACATTTCAAATGCCTGAATCACAAAAAGTATATACTTGTGTGACAGAGATCTTGCCTGGCGGCTGTAAAACTGTCCGTGTCACATACTTCAGACCAACATGAGAATGTACAGGCCAATGCTTTAGAACATTGAGAAAAACCCCTAAAAATACTGCTTTTTTTAAGATACAAGTCTGGCAAAATTGCAAACTGCCTGTGAGGGCCTTTTTATAATACTGTATCAAATATACACAGCACAGACTTGGAGAAGTGAAGTCCCGGGCTTTTATGGAATTGGATAAAGAAAAATGGTTACAAAACAAACCAGACCAGATCCCAGCCTTTTACAAGGTCAGAGACAAACTCAACTTGAGGCTATTTCCTCTGGGCACAATGAATCAACAAATAAAACAGCTCTTGAAGTAAATAATTCAAGCTGGGGCTAGTGTTACCAAGGGACGGAACAGCCAATACAGAGCCATGATGAACACATTGCAAGTCCCAGAAAGAATGAGAGGAAAGGAGATATCTGTCTTTTTTCTGCACTTATTTCTCTGTATCATCATAATTTTGAGGGGGCATAACCCCCAGCTCTTTTACAAAAGAGGCACTTATCTGAGATCTAATTTTAGTGCTTAAGGTATATTTTATGATCCCCTGTGCCCTACGCGCTTATTTGAGAGCGGCGCTTATTTAAATCCTGGTGCATGGACAATGATATAGTACTCCAGATTTTTTTTTGCTGACATCATCTCCTATATCTGATCTAGCAGACAGATAGAACTTCTTGTTCTGTGGGATGACTTTCTTTATATATATATTTTTGCCACCATGTTAAGTGCACAATACAAAAAGTAAGATTTTAAGTTTTCCTAAGATTTCTATGATCTTGAACCTCAGTTTCAGTGGCAGATTTAGAGGGGGGCACGGGGCAGTGCGCACCCTCCCTTTTTCCCAGTACTTAAAGAGTTTTATCACATATTTTGGACCCCAAAATGTGTTAAAAAATGGCCGCCTCTCCTCCTTTTCCAGTTCCTATATCTGCCACTAAGTTTGAACTGCCACATCTCTGTAGCCCATGTACTGCAGTTCTATCATACATCTGGGATCCTAATGTAAAACCCTGTGCATATATGATGCACCCGCGTAAACACTGCACCCTGCTACATGTATAAGCCCCAACAGAGGCCTGAATTGGTTGTCATTCCTTCCTATAGACTATACAAGTAAAATCCCCTTGTATAGACTACTGCCCGAGTTCAGGGGAATCCGATACCGAGGTAGAGGATTGTTACCAGCAGTTATCACTGACAACAGGTATTAGATGGCCCCTTAGAGGACCGCAGTGAATACTTGGTAACATGTCACTGACTGAAAATCAACCCCAGTAAGTGAGTGTAGGCCAGAAATGGTCTATAAGTGAACCGAGGCTTATACAGACTTAGCTGGTTTAATTATCAGCCAATGAAATGACACCAGCTATTCACTGCGGTCCTCTCGGGGGGCAGTAGCACCCATCAGATAACTATTATCAGTGATAAGAGCTGGGAACCAGCTTCAGTAATGGCGGCGCCCATTGACCAATCTGCTAAGTTGGTATATGCAAGGTTATATGGTATATACCTAAGACCTGTATCCATACATAGATACAGGTAAGGCCACACCAAGAAAAGAAGTTGGTCTATGGATTTCCCTCTCCATATTTTCGGAAATACATTTTTTTTTTCTTTGAAAAAGAATCTCATCTACGGAGTTTTCTCTTTGTGATGTTTGGCAATTTTTTTATAAATAAAATTTTTTCGCTCCCCTCACTTTTCCAGCAAGGAATCCATTGGATGCCAAAAAATTCTTTAAAAAAAAGATTTTTCGCTCGCTCGCACCATTTTTCCAAAACCAAAATCCGTAGACCAACTTATTTTTTGGGTGTGGCCTAAGCTGTCTTTGATCTATTATGTACAAGCTAATACTTGATACAGACACATCAACAATACCTTATAGGCACACATACACACCAAAGGAAACATAGCACTTTTATCAAAGGTTCATTTATGCATGGGCAGAGACAGATATGACAGTAGATAGAACAGGTGTACAAAAAAAAACGATGAGCTACCGCTTGCTGTTTATATGGGTTTCAAATACAACAGTAACAGAAACTGTGTCTGCCCATTTCCATCCATGTATCGGTAATCCATAAAGGCTGCTGATGCAGGAGTGCATCATGCTAACTGGTCGGCATGATGCACCAATGAAGTCCTGGCGAGCACTTCATTGGTGCATCATGCCGACCCTCCTACAGCTCTATTTAACATTGCAAATGGGCATTTTGGTGAGGGGTGTCTGTGCACTAAGGGTAAACCTATGGAGCCCTGGGAGCAGATGCTGGACATGCCCATGTGAGCAGCAGGGCTACTGGAGCGCCATCTAGTGTATCAACTTGGTAAAACTAATGTATAAGTGCTTGGTCATTTAATAAGGGTCAGCCTTGAATATGCATCAGTGCATGGGTAGGGGGTAGAGCAGTGCCAACAGTGTTAACCAATGACTGTAAACTAAGTCTTGTATAAGAGCCAGGAATAGGGGGATATTAAATTTATCAGTATTGGGGCGCTTAAACAGGCCAGCGGGGTAATCAGAAATAAATGTATTGTTGTACTTACCGGTTTGCATAGAGTTCTAGTCGGGAGTGCATCTCCTGGGAAGCATTGTGCTGTGACGTGGGGGCCGGGCTGAAAATATAATCATACAAGCCCTTAAAGAAGGAGGTCCGTGTCATCGTGGTACTCATAATGGAGGTGGTTTCAGTTTCAGTTTTGATTTCAACTTCTGTGGATGGTTTAATACTGTCTCTCTGGCTTGATGGATGGATTGAATATAGTGTTTCATATAGTGTCATATGAATTCATATGAGCATGATTTCAGACTATGTTGACATAGAACTTTTGAATTCAGTTCCGAGTTTGGTTTCAGTTTCTGAGGTTGAGATCAGAAGTATCACATTGAGTTTCTGTAATTGGAGGGTTCCTTGGAGGGATAGAACAAAGCAGTGATGATATGGTAGATGGAGTTTCTAAGTAAGTGAACTGTGAGCCTTTTTGACAGGTTGTACTAATCTCCTTGGATATATAAGTAAGTGAGTACAAAAAATGACCATAAGTGTCTGTCTTCCTGGATTATCACAACCCTAGTCACTTATCCCAACAGCAAGAAATGTCTATACTCCATAGTTCCAAGAGGAGGCAGAATTTGAATATTGCTAGTTCAGCTCATACTGTAGGGCATTGTCATAGTGCATATTCCACTGTAGCAGTCTACTATGGATTACATGCAAATAATCCTCTGTTGCAATTATAGTCGCAAATCAATGAGACCTCAAAGTGACATGATCAGGCTATGTCGCGATAACGACTGGTGTCTATTCCTTTGCTGACACCCAGATCAATAGTTATGAATGGCCTTGTCTTTCTAGAAGTGGTGAAATAATTCCTTGTATTTCAAACTCTGACTAAAAAACAAAAATCAATAGCTCCAGGGGTAGGTAGACTAGTAAGAGCTGATGTTATAATCCTGCTAGCCAAGATTGAAGAACAAGGTTCAATATACCCAAGGTATCTAGAAGCTATATTCATCATCCAAATTGAACAGTTCCATGACAAGGTATTGATTGTACTGGGTCTTGTTAAGGCCATGAAAGGACTACAGTGACATTTTGCATCTGCAAGTAGATTAAGTGCAGATACGTATGTTCCCTGAAATAGGAGCTGATTGAAATATAAGTGTCTTGCTGACAGTGAACTGCCTGGTGTGAATCCTTTTGTCTTCTTGACTTTAGCAAATGGTACATTGTACCTGTAAGCCTAATTAAAAAACAGATGTCAATATTTTCTGAGCTATATGGAATGGTCCAGATACTTGAACAAAATGTGAGTGATCAATGGCATCACTTTGCGATCTCAACTCCCAACAGTTTATGTCCCAAGTGCCAATATCCAGGTTAAGTAGATATAATAGTATCTGATGGTAGTAAATATGGTACTTGAGCAACTTTGAGCAGTTTGAGTAAAGTAGGTCATCACTGTGAGCAGCTCATGCCTCTCAGTAATGTCTAATGGTGAGCCCACAATGAGGTGCAGTGGTGGGGTTATTTAATTAACACCTATTAGCACACATAGTGCCTCCCTCTGGTGGTTCATGTTTGTAAAGGGACGAGCAGCTCGGATGAGCAATAACCGCTCTCTCTCTCTCTTGTTGTCACTGAGATTTTGGTAATAAGGTCTCTGCAGCAACCTTTAACTGTATACACCAGGCATGGAAAGTGATTGTCTATTGCTTTTCCTGTGGATTATCATTTCACTTATGTACATTATGTACCCCAAAAAAAACATTGAGGTGACCTATTTTATAAATATCAAAGGCTCAAATTAAATCACAAAATGGCTCCAGAGACTTTTAATTGTTACTATACCTACAGAGGGTTAAGAAATGTTTGACAGACCTTAGAGGGAGGACAATCGGCATCTTCCCTTCCTGTTTTCCCACCTCATTGGCAGAAGAGTTCCATTTAGAGCAGATATATTAACAGACCAAACAAAGCTTGGAGAGTGTAAGAAACAGTTTGGGGGCAGTTCAGTGTGGGTGGAATTCTTGATGAGCGGCTCTTTTCAGATAAAGAGCAGCTCAAGGTGGGTGGGATCATTGCTCAAGTCAAGCATGAAATACAGAGCGATACTTTATTAACAACATGCCGACTGCTCGCTGATCAACATGGTGGTTCTGTATAGGGGGATTGGTTCATCCGTGTTTGTATGGGTACCTCTGGCAGTCGTTTGTAGAACACAAGATGTTATTCAATTCATCCTTCAGACAATGTGTAGAGTTCTGTAGGGACTAAGGAACATCAGCTACATCTCTAGTAACATGGAGGGTGTATGTTTAATGTATCCTTGAAATACTCAGTCTTTAAATCAGTAGAGGAATGATGAGTGCATGTATTGCAGTAGTATCCTGAAAAGGGAAAGGTAAATGAGCCTTGTATGCTTTTTTGCAGTCTCCTAACCAAATAGGATTCAAAGATTCATGTTTATACTCAAAGCACCAAGAGTATTTCTTTCAGCTAGAGATTGCATGACTATTCCATTTATTCAGGGACTTTACCACACCACCTGCTGGACATTCTAAACTCCAACAGAGCTTAGTGACTGAGACCTGTTCTATAACATAGGCCCGGGCTGAGTAGCTCTAGAGTTGCTCACAAGTCAAACAGCACTGCACCAATAACTCATACCAGAGGGTCTGAACAGTAGAATACAGCCTCAGGGGAAGTGGTTAGGAGTAGCTCCTTTATCAGTGTGATTCATGAGTATCACCCTTTACTGGTGCAATTCAACATGTGACCTGTCGAAGTGATCTCTGTAAAACAGCTCAAAACACAATAGGACAGAGCAATTCAGGATACACTGCAGAAGTTACTGAGCAGTGCTAATATTAATGTGCACTAGTTCTGTGACATATCCCTCAAATTGAGTAGATAACTAACAAACTATAGTTAAGCAATTGGACAGCCATCAAGGTGGTTGTCCACCTAACAAGGTCTCACCTGGAGTAATGCCTTAATGTGAGTAATCTAGAACAAGGCAAGAATTTCAGCAAGCCTGAAGAACCTGGGAAATTACCTGTAATGTGTAAAATAAGCACCCCAGCATGAGCAGGTCATGTATTGCTCATAGCACTAGGTGAGTGACTCAGTAGGAGACACAGCAGATACTGTCATTGCTACTTATTGAGCTTATTGTGAGCAGGAGCAGATGATGGCGGAATGTGGGTCAGAGTAAGCATTTCCTCTATTGCTCATCATCAGGTGGGAAAGGGAGGGAGACAGAGAGGGCCAGAGAGATACAGAGAGGGACAGAGAGAGAGAGAGAGAGAGAGAGAGAGAGAGAGAGAGAGAGAGAGAGAGAGAGAAAGAGAGACAGACAGACAGACAGACAGACATACAGACAGACAGAGACAGAGAGAGGCAAAGAAGGACAGAGAGATACAGAGAGGGACACAGAGAGAGGGACAGAGAGAGAGAGAGAGGGGGGGGGAGCAGAGACAGAGAAAGACCGACTTCCAAGCAGCAGCCACTTTGATATTGAGCTTATTGTGAGCAGCTTATGGTGAAATGTGGGTCATGCTGAGCAGGTCTGTGAGCAGCTCACCACACTAACAGTCTAATAACCTCTCAGTGAGGTGCAGCAGTTAACAGGTCCTAGTGACACCATGGTGGTGTAAAGGGAGGAGGTGTGGTGCACAGCCAGTGTCAATCCATCAATACACCTGTGTGAAAAGGTCTGAATTATGTATGCAGAATATGATGTATAATAAATAGATGTATAATATATGGAGGATCCACAATGTAAAGTATTAGTACAGAATTGATGCCTATAGGTGAGTTGCCAACCAATTATTACTCTCTTACTTATTACTCCCTAGCATAAGGCTCCCAATGCAGCCTGCACAATGCAAAGCATACTTAATATCCAAATAAAGCCTAGGTATCCACATGTAAATCCTATGTTGTTAAATCAATGACCAGAGCCAGGAGTATACAGTTAGTTGGTAACCTAGTCTGCTCAGATCCTCCATATAGATGAGCAGTGGAACCATATACCCAGATCCACCAGTCCTTTATTGATGTGTGGGGTGGTCTGTTTACTGTACAGGTATCCTGACACAGAGTAAACCAATGTGGTATAGCAACCTTAAGGAATCGGACTGGTTCCCAGAAGCGCCAATTGCATGCTGACATCAGCGACTTCCGACTCTGCTCTTGCACCCATGCTTGTTACTGGCATGTCACTCAGTCTGCAAGTTTGGTACCTAGGCAAATAACGTGGGAGGTTCTGAGATCGGAACTGTCATGGCCGCACACACACATAAACAGCAAACCTTGCTATAGGCCTATGGCCAGAGCTGCTCAACACTGTCCTACCCCTTGAAGGAGAACCACCTGTACTTTCTGTAAGGACTACTGTGTGTGTGTGTGTGTGTGTGTGTGTGTGTGTGTGTGTGTGTGTGTGTGTGTATGTGTGTGTGTGGGGGTGTGTGTGTGTTTGTGGGTGTGTGGTTGGGTGGGGGGGGTTGGAGGCCTGCTCTCATAGCAAAGAGCATGTCACAGACCAGGCAAGAGAACAGCACACAGAAACTAAGGGCACGACCTGCTCAGCTCGCATGACTGCAGTGGTGCAGGTATCCCTACTCTGGGTAAGATAGACTTCTTTGTATGAGCAACTCTTGTCTTACTGTACGCTTCCCTAGGTAGGTACACAGAGCACCTTATAGACCAGTCTCCATATGAGCCTTACTCTCAGCAGTAAACAGAGCAGCTAAGACTGGAGGGAAAAGGCAGTGCATTCATGAGTGACCATATCCTATGGTTATTGACACTGGGAGCACTGGCAGAGCAAACTAATGATCCATATCGGTCTATAAACCTTCTGTACACAGCCTCTCTGTGAGCTCATATAGAGTTAAGGGTGAGTTGAGCTGCTCCTATAGCAGCAGAGACCTGGGTATGTACCTGGTTGTGGCTCCTGCTGACTGATTCCTACCTGTATATCTACCCTGAAATTGGCCCCAACTACACCACAAGTCCATTATATCCCTCGTCCCTGGTCTTATCCCTCACTGAATTATCAGCCTCTCACTATCCTATCTGCCTGAATACTGCATGTAGTACTCCTATATCTAGGCGGTGTGCACAGCCATTGCTTGATCTGGCACCTGGAGAGATAGGCAGTGATGACTGCTAGCATCAGGGGTACCGGTTGTTATGTAATTCCCCCCACCGCCCCAAAAGAAAGTTCTGCAGTGGATGAAGAGAATTATCTCATGGGGCAATGATGCGTCCCGCTATCTCCTAATAGGCCGTGCACTGTAACACTATAACTGTACAAGCCTCACAGATACCAGGCTTGCTTCCTGACAGACTGACATGACTCACTCTCCTCTATAGGCTTTATACTGTTTCTGCAGGGGCGTAGGAAAAGGAGGGCCAGGGGGGCCTGGGCCCCCCCCCAATCATGAAGGAGGTGGGGCCTGAGTATGTCTGGGCCCCCCAATATTTTTCAGGAACTCATAAACACAATGGAAAAGAAGCTAAAACTTTACATCTCAAATTAGATTATTATGGTGATGTCATAGGGAGAATGGGGGTCTGAGCCTAAAGTCAGATCCAAAATTTGCCAAAAATCACTTTTCTATATGAATCCTAAATACGCATATATAGACGCCATCACGCATCAGCTGACAATTCAAGGTGGTCGCGATGGTGCCCTCACCAGGCCCCCCCCCAATGAAGATTTGCTTCCTACGCCTCTGATCTGTACAGGGATCTCAGCCAAGTTTTGTATAGGTTCCCTATACAATCCTTGTCTCAGCTACCAAGAATGGGTCCTGTCAGAATGGCTAAAGTCTAAAGTCTTGCAGTAGCTCTATAGCTCTACCTCAGTCAATCCCCAGTATTGACAGGCTGTCTAACGTAGGTATCACCCAGTGAGTCCCTACAGGCCTTAATGTAGCCAGGCAGTTTGCTGCAGGTACTACTCAATACCTGCTATAGGCCATTCTGTCAGCACAGTAGTATAGACAGAGGCAGCTTCCTGCAGGTACTACTCAATACCGGCTACAGGCCATTCTGTCAGCACAGTAGTATAGACAGAGGCAGTTTGCTGCAGGTACTACTCAATACCTGCTACAGGCCATTCTGTCAGCACAGTAGTATAGACCCAGGCAGTACGCTGCATGTACTACTCAATACCTGCTACAGACCATTCTGTCAGCACAGTAGTATAGACAGAGGCAGTTTGCTGCATGTACTACTCAATACCTGCTACATGCCATTCTGTCAGCACAGTAGTATAGACCCAGGCAGTTTGCTGCATGTACTACTCAATACCTGCTACAGACCATTCTGTCAGCACAGTAGTATAGACCCAGGCAGTACGCTGCATGTACTACTCAATACATGCTACAGACCATTCTTTCAGCACAGTAGTATAGACCCAGGCGGTACGCTGCATGTACTACTCAATACCTGCTATAGGCCATTCTGTCAGCACAGTAGTATAGACAGAGGCAGTTTGCTGCAGGTACTACTTAAAACATGCTACAGACCATTCTGTCAGCACAGTAGTATAGACCCAGGCGGTACGCTGCATGTACTACTCAATACCTGCTATAGGCCATTCTGTCAGCACAGTAGTATAGACAGAGGCAGTACGCTGCAGGTACTACTCAATACCTGCTACAGACCATTCTGTCAGCACAGTAGTATAGACCCAGGCAGTTTGCTGCAGGTACTACTCAATACCTGCTACATGCCATTCTGTCAGCACAGTAGTATAGACCCAGGCAGTTTGCTGCAGGTACTACTCAATACCTGCTACAGACCATTCTGTCAGCACAGTAGTATAGACAGAGGCAGTTTGCTGCAGGTACTACTCAATACCTGCTACAGGCCATTCTGTCAGCACAGTAGTATAGACAGAGGCAGTTTGCTGCAGGTACTATTAAATACCTGCTACAGGCCATTCTGTCAGTACAGTAGTATAGACAGAGGCAGTTTGCTGCAGGTACTACTCAATACCTGCTACAGACCATTCTGTCAGCACAGTAGTATAGACAGAGGCAGTTTGCTGCAGGTACTATTCAATACCTGCTACAGACCATTCTGTCAGCACAGTAGTATAGACAGAGGCAGTTTGCTGCAGGTACTATTCAATACCTGCTACAGACCATTCTGTCAGCACAGTAGTATAGACAGAGGCAGTTTGCTGCAGGTACTATTCAATACCTGCTACAGACCATTCTGTCAGCACAGTAGTATAGACAGAGGCAGTTTGCTGCAGGTACTACTCAATACCTGCTACAGGCCATTCTGTCAGCACAGTAGTATAGACAGAGGCAGTTTGCTGCAGGTACTACTCAATACCTGCTACAGGCCATTCTGTCAGCACAGTAGTATAGACAGAGGCAGTTTGCTGCAGGTACTACTCAATACCTGCTACATGCCATTCTGTCAGCACAGTAGTATAGACAGAGGCAGTACCCTGCAGGTACTATTCAATACCTGCTACAGGCCATTCTGTCAGCACAGTAGTATAGACAGAGGCAGTTTGCTGCAGGTACTACTCAATACCTGCTACAGGCCATTCTGTCAGCACAGTAGTATAGACAGAGGCAGTTTGCTGCAGGTACTATTCAATACCTGCTTCAGACCATTCTGTCAGCACAGTAGTATAGACAGAGGCAGTTTGCTGCAGGTACTACTCAATACCTGCTACAGGCCATTCTGTTAGCACAGTTGTATAGACAGAGGCAGTTTGCTGCAGGTACTACTCAATACCTGCTACAGGCCATTCTGTCAGCACAGTAGTATAGACAGAGGCAGTTTTCTGCAGGTACTACTCAATACCTGCTATAGGCTATTCTGTCAGCACAGTAGTATAGACAGAGGCAGTTTGCTGCAGGTACTACTCAATACCTGCTATAGGCCATTCTGTCAGCACAGTAGTATAGACAGAGGCAGTATGCTGCAGGTACTACTCAATACCTGCTACAGGCCATTCTGTCAGCACAGTAGTATAGACAGAGGCAGTTTGCTGCAGGTACTACTCAATACCTGCTACAGGCCATTCTGTCAGCACAGTAGTATAGACAGAGGCAGTTTGCTGCAGGTACTACTCAATACCTGCTACAGGCCATTCTGTCAGCACAGTAGTAAAGACAGAGGCAGTTTGCTGCATGTACTACTCAATACCTGCTATAGGCCATTCTGTCAGCACAGTAGTATAGACCCAGGCAGTTTGCTGCAGGTACTACTCAATACCTGCTACAGACCATTCTGTCAGCACAGTAGTATAGACCCAGGCAGTTTGCTGCAGGTACTACTCAATACCTGCTATAGGCCATTCTGTCAGCACAGTAGTATAGACAGAGGCAGTTTGCTGCAGGTACTACTCAATACCTGCTACAGGCCATTCTGTCAGCACAGTAGTATAGACCCAGGCAGTACACTGCAGGTACTACTCAATACCTGCTACAGGCCATTCTGTCAGCACAGTAGTATAGACCTAGGCAGTACACTGCAGGTACTACTCAATACCTGCTATAGGCCATTCTGTCAGCACAGTAGTATAGACAGAGGCAGTTTGCTGCAGGTACTACTCAATACCTGCTACAGGCTATTCTGTCAGCACAGTAGTATAGACAGAGGCAGTTTGCTGCAGGTACTACTCAATACCTGCTACAGACCATTCTGTCAGCACAGTAGTATAGACAGGGGCAGTACACTGCATGTACTACTCAATACCTTCAGTGTCATCTCCCATCTTCACTTCTCTCAATGACCAAGGTAGTAATGCAATGCCTTGTAATACTTCTGTACATAGGGTGATGCAGTTTCTACCTGAACTACCAGGCCTTCTGTTCTGTGTATATATACATGTGTGGATCAACATGGTAAAAGGTACATCCGCGAGGGGGTGCGCGGGCTTACCTTTTTACCGTGTTGATCCACATGTATTGTTTGAAATCTTGACTGAGCATTAAAATACCTGAAATGCTCGAATGCTTGAAAACCCCTGAAATCAGAGAAATTCCTGAAGACTTCCATCCCTGATATCCATCAAGGAGTGTAGATGTAACTGTAGAGGCATGATTCACTCAGTGCATTGTGTAGTGTTGGACATTTCTCTCCTGCTGCCTCCCCTGCCTGTAGCAGTGTATAGATATTCCTTGTATGTGTGAGTGACTGGGGATCAGTCACTCAGTGCAGTGCCTTCCAACCTATATCCAGTTCCTGCTGTTATCTTCCTTTGTCTTATACCTGAGGTACATTGATATCCTGTATCTGTAGTATAATTATACAGGGATCTACCTCTCCTGCTCACACCTAGGCACATTACAGACTCTCCTACTGATCCCTGCTTGGGTAACTGCAGTAGGTAGAAGGCCGTGTCCTGACGTCCGCACAGCGCGGGGTGAGCCGTCACACTGACTGACTGAGGGAGGCAGGGAGTGAGTGAAGGTAGGTGTGTGTGTGGGGGGGGGGGCGGGGTAGGTGGGTGTGGAAGTAGGTGAGTCAGCTGCTGGGCTGCTTAACCCTTTAGGGGCTGCTAATGCCTTCATGCATCATGCATATTGGTCATCATGATGCATGCATGCAGCCTTGGTGAGTAACTCACCATGGCTACATTCATGCATCATGCCAACCTTACAGGGCTGATACACTCACAGAGGATCGGCATGATGCTCCAATGAAGTGCTGGTGAGCAGTCTCACCAGCACTTCATTAGTGCATCATGCACGACCACCTGTCCTTTCACACTCTACCTTATTATGATTCCTTGCTCCCCCTTATCACTCCCCTTCCTACCCACCACACCCTTTTTCAATTCCTTCGGCCCTGCGCCTGCAGCCCTTGTGAGCTAGTCTACCTTCATGAATCATGGGATCATGCTGACCCTATTGGGGTAAGTATATGAACCATGTAGGGTCAGCATGATATATTAATGCATTTATGACCCTTTATGCCTCATTTAGACCAATGAGGCATAATTGTAGTATATCCTTTGGTGCATCATGTGCAAATATCACCCGCAGAGCATGAAGTAATTTCATTCAGCCATTGGGCTTGATACACTGCAATGGCGGCTGTTGAGGGTTAAATAGTTACCTACCTGTTTGCCCCATGGACTGCTGGAATGACTGCCGTAAGGCGATATGGGCTCAATGACCTTCTGCAGTATAAAAGGCATTTGACAGTTTTCTCCCAAAAAATGGAGAAGTAGATTGCCCACCTTGCTGCTTGGGCTACCAAACTAGCTCTTTTGCAGCTTGGGCTGCTCCCCTCATCATGAGCTGCTCCCCTCATCATGAGCTGCTCCCCTCACCATGAGCTGCTCCCCTCACAATGAGCTGCTCCCTTCACCATGAGCTGCTCCCTTCACCATGAGCTGCTCCCCTCACCATGAGCTGCTCCCTTCACCATGAGCTGCTCCCTTCACCATGAGCTGCTCCCATCACCATGAGCTGCTCCCTTCACCATGAGCTGCTCCCCTCACCATGAGCTGCTCCCCTCACCATGAGCTGCTCCCCTCACCATAAGCTGCTCCCCTCACCATGAGCTGCTCCCCTAACACTGAGCTGCTCCCTTCACCAGGAGATGCTCCCTTCACCATTACCTGCTCCTCTCACCATGACCTGCTCCCCTCACCATGACCTGCTCCCTCTTTTGTTGAGTGGCAGGTAGAGAGACAGAATTGGCATTGCTCCATGCCCGATCCAAATGATATTGCTAACAAAGTTGCAGATGAGTTCCACAAAATGAGCAATGAATATTACATAGGGTAGGAGGTATTGTGTAATTACCGCCTACAATTAGGGAGTGGTCTTTCATCCATGTCCTCTCCCACCTCCACACAGGCTCTCTGATTGTGTGTTCCTAAAGTTAGATTGGCTGCATTAGTGGCTATACTAGGCCCCTCTGAGGGAAGCATGATGCCTCTGGACTTGTGTCCTTTGGTCAACATGATGCACAAATGAAGCACTGGTGAGTAACTCTCCAGCACAGGATTTAAGCATTGGTTCAACTTCTGTCAGACGAAATTTTTCGCTTATCTGTGATTATCAAATATATTGCAAAAACATAGGATACATCGACCAGATTAGCAAAAAATTGCCAAACCAAAGGCGGTGGAGCCAGCCATTTAGAAGTATAGGTAGGGGAAGAAATCAGATTTAGTTCTGGTTTCTGTCACTAGAGGGTGCACCTGTGGTAGGTGTTACAGGGGGAGGAGGAGGGATCCAGTGTAGGATCAGGTGGGAGCAGACTGTGCTGCCTTCTAGTGAGTCAAGAGGACATACTTATTGATCCATGTCCACTCTGCATATAGCGCTTTACCAAAGTACCTCACATATAATCCGCAGCTTATTGATGCTTACTGCGGGTAAATAGGATGGACTCAAAAGCAGGGTGTACCTTAGACGTAGTGTTCTTTTTGTACATATAGCTACAAATGCATCAAATATCAGCCACTACTACGGCCCTAGTTGTGCATTAAAGATTTCCCTCCACGTCAATTTATTCGCCTTATTTGTAAAGAATTACATTATATTCTATAAAGGATACTTCTGTACCTTATATGAAAAATGTTGATTGGTTCCACCTGGTTTCGAACCAGGGACCTCTCACACCATGTGCAGGTGCCTTAACCACTATACTACAGCCTACTTTGACAAATCTGCCATCAATCTCAGACTTTTCATGTTCAAGGAAAAGTTTCCACACTAGCCTTGAAGCAAGGATGGTAGAGCTTCTACAGAAGCTTCTTGCTTGTAGTTCTATGTCCTAATAACCATGGTAAATATATTCTCCCTGTAGCATCCACTTTGATTCAGAAGGGGGTAGAAATGATTGCTCCCTTCAGGGCCCCTCGTTCCCCCATAGCCTTGGTCTGTTCTGTAATAAGACCTTCCCCTGCAGCATATCACCCTCCCCACAGACAGGCACAGAGCCACATATAAAGCCCACGCTACCTGGTACTAACCCCTCTAACCCTTTAAGGGCGGTGAATGCATTGGCGCATCATGCCCATTGGTCGTCATGATGCATCAGTGGCAAGCTTCATTTGTGTATCATGCCAACCCTCCAGTAGCGAATCGATCGACTACATATGGTCAGCATGTGGTATGACTGTGGTCCTGTTGCGTTACTCACCAGGGATGGAACCATGCATCATTATGATGAATAATAGACACGATGCCTTAATACATTAGTGACATTTAACCCCCTACAGGGCGCTAATGCATTTATGCATCATGCCCATTGGCTGTCATTTTGTTTGAATGCAGCCCTAGCAAGGGCAGCATTCAAGCATCATGCCAGCCCTGCGGGTCTATATGTATGGAGGGTCAGCATGATGCTCCAATGAATTGCGGATGACCAGTATCTTCATTGGTGCACCATGACGAGCCTTGATCTGTTCTGTAATAAGACCTTCTCCTGCAGCATATCACCCTCCCCACCAGGCCAACCCGCTGGTTGTTTCAACCCTGTAGGCATGATACATGAATGCAGCCCTGGCAGGTTCCTGCCAGGGCAGAATTAATGCATCATGAAAGACAAAGGGCATGAGGTGTACTCCGACATCACCTGCCCCTCTATATTGTAATTCTTGTATTAATGTATAAACCTACCATCATCAGACAACTTATTTCATTAATATTTTCCCACTCGCTGATAATAAATTGGACAATATTCTTTTTGTGGACAGCAATTATTCACCCAAATGCAAATAAACCACAATCGACATAGCACAGAATTGATTTAGCATTTGGTGTGAGGTACAACGATGGGGGTCGGTGGTGAGTGGGCGGGGAAGGAAATCATTTTCATATTGATTTAGGTAGATGCAGGAGGGGGGCTTTGTTACAAGCACCAGATGTCATTTATTCTGATGGTGCAAAAGGCTGCATATGTTAAACCTTTAAGGGCCGCTGATGCAGAAGTGCATCATGCCCATGGGTCAGCATGATGCACCAATGAAGTGCTGGCGAGACTGCTCGCCAGCATTTCATTGGAGCATCATGCTGACCCTACTAGGTCCCGGAGGGTCAGCATGATGCTCCAATGAACTTTATGAAGTGCTGGTGAGCAGTCTCGCCAGCAATTCATTGGAGCATCATGACGACCAATGGGCATGATGCATTAATGCAACAGCAGCACTGAAAGGGGTAAACACGCTGCGAGCGACTCTGTCTGAGCAGCTCACACAGCAACCTGTGAATTGCTCACAATATGTGGACCTGTAGCTAGTTTTCTGGTACATGCTGCCATTGCTT
The DNA here is from genome assembly GCA_949317995.1 of Acholoe squamosa. Classification (NCBI taxonomy): domain Eukaryota; kingdom Metazoa; phylum Annelida; class Polychaeta; order Phyllodocida; family Polynoidae; genus Acholoe; species Acholoe squamosa. The sequence goes on from OX439037.1 coordinate 87,139,247, forward strand.
GGCACTACTGGCTGTATGAATACTGCACTGTATGAATACTGCACTGTATGAATACTGCACTGTATGAATACTGCACTGTATGAATACTGCACTGTATGAATACTGCACTGTATGAATACTGCACTGTATGAATACTGCACTGTATGAATACTGCACTGTATGAATACTGCACATCTAACATTTTCGCTGTTTTCATTTAGAAATGGTCAACTTTTATGGTGCAGGCTCGTGGTTCTCCATTTTCAGGAGAATCCAGTTTAAGGGATCACGAGAAATAGAATCCTCACAGATATCTGTTCACCCCAATATCTACCTGCTGATAATGTATTATCCTGGAAGGTAACACATGAGACTCTTGGGGCCCTGAATTTTAAATTATATCCCCAAAACAGATATATATTTTTCAGGAGTATGATTGGCAGAGTTGTGGATTTCCATATACACAAAAAAAAAGAACGGGTGGGGGCGGATCCTGGTACTAAAGTGATTACTTGTGTTTTGCTAGTTCCTTAAGCTGACTGCAGACAGGGCCGACTTGATCGGCCGATCAGGAAGTTGGGAACATCTGCAGAGGACGTCCGATCCAGTCTGTCAATATGAAACATGTTTGATGTCCCTAGATCCGATCGGCCACCCTTCCCTAACTACCAACCGAATCGGCCCCGTCTGTGGTTGCCTTTACTCAACAGCTCGTACAGCCACCATAGTCCTGCAGTCGATGTGCTTTGCCCCTATAGCAAAGACAGATATATGGATTGTGGACCATGTCTTACACCAAACATAATACATTTCTCTGTACCGTGCTGAAGAAAAAGAAACCCAACCGATCAATAATTCAGATTTCACAAGTTTTGAGTTTCCATATCAGTCTGTGGCGATACATTGTAAATACAATACTTCTATATGACTCTGGGGTAAAGTGATATGTCGGTGTAGCATATCTTTTGAGTTATAGCTCTGAACATATCATTTTTATGAGTCGGGACATGAGTTGTCTTTATATGATACTATATCTCACTAATTTGTTATTGTCAACTGAATATTAATTCGGCCTACACCGTTATATTTCGATACACATTTTCTGAAATAAAGCAATAGTGCAAGCATGAAATGCATATATGTGCTATCTATATGTATATGTGTATATGTGTATCATGTCATGGGCACTGAAAGTGGGGGATAGGCAGAAATGGGGTAAAAAAAAAGACGAAATTCCCATCTAAATCTGCCACTAAAATTCACCCTTATATTGAGTCCTAACTACAACTCTGGGCAGTCCATTGTACAATATCCCCCTGGTCCAGTGTAAGCATGGACTGCCCAAAATAACACCAAATTGGTTTGTGCCAACAGCCTTAGGCTACCACAGGAACATGTTAAGAAGCCCCATAGACCAGAGTAAACTGACCAGGGTCCTTATTGGTTATATGGAGTTTTCCCCCTGTTTTGCTAATGGGTCATGCATACTTCCAGTTACCTATGCAGGTGTGCAGAACAGAACAGGAGCCTAACTTCACACACCTGTCAAGCGGTATGGACCTGTTTTCTCTTTATATTCTCTTTTCTTTTCTTTGTGAAGTCAGCTTTTCCTTCAGGATTCAGTGTATCGTGATCTCACTTGTATTAGGTTGTGTGCCTTATATTAGCAGTAAGAATGGGTCATACTGAAGTTACACCAAAATAAATGTGAATTTCTGTTGCTGGTGAAATTTCTGTGAAAATGGAGAAAATAAGGAAATCTGATAAGGACTAGAATCTATCTCACTCAGTTCCAATGTTTATAGTGTATAAGGGTATTAACTCCATTAAACACTTGAAAATGTATTGTGCAGGAAACCCGTCCAGTGCACACAACCTTGATATGCACATTGAACAATATAGCGAAAGTGCATCCAAAATCATGCGGGCCACTGTTTCCAGCCAAATTATTAACCATCACAAAACAGGTGGAGTGAGTGAGCTAATAGATGTTTAACACCATTTCAACATCTAAGGTCATATTCATGGCGAGAACTACATTAGACAATTTCACAGAGGAATGTGTCTGTTCCCGCGCTTATGTGTACCACACATGTCTGAGGGAATAGGAAAGAGGAGGAAAGAGGAAAGATAGGAAAGAGGAGATGTAGACCCTTTTAACTGGGCTAGGGAAACCCACAAAACAGGGCTAGGCTGGCAACTTTTGTACAAGGGATTCTGAGATAGGATCTGCCATGGATGTGCATACACAAGTGCATACACAACCTCTTCATGCTGTCCCTGGTACAGTCTCCTGGCGCCACCTAGTGAGTGAGGACTGACCTCAGGGCAGTGTTATCCTGTCTGCATGCCCTTCACCCACTGAGCTATACAAGATGTTTGTCTTTCTTTGACACCAGGGGGCAACCTGTATAAGGAGGGCAGGTAGAGCAGACTTCCTGTCTCAGCAGAACAGGCCAACCTACAATCAGCTGCTGGTCAATAAAGTACCAGCTCACACTTTCCATAAAATCTCTTAATCCTTTAACGGGTCGCTAAGGAGTGCATCATGCCCATTGGTGCATCATGCGAACCCTTGGAGTGTATCGACCCTACATTGTCAGCATGATGCATGAATGCAGCCCTGGTGAGTTCCTCACAGGGGCTGCATTCATGCATCATGACAACCAATGGACATGATGCATTAATGCAGCATTAGCCCCTAAAGGTTTAAAGGCTATGTGAATAACCTACTAAAGCCTTCATCTCAGTGCTGAATCCACGATTTGGAAAAGGAGGGGGCGTGGTCCAAAAGGAGGGGGCGCACCCCTTAGACTTTAGCATTTTTTGGGGTACAAAATATTCAAATAAACTCTTAAGTACATGCAAAGAGGAGGGGGCGCCTCCCCCCCCCCCCCGTGTCCCCCCCCCCCTCTAAGTCCGCCACTGCATCTAGACGAGACTTTATGACAAGATCTGACCTGGGTGGAGTGAATTCCAGGTGAATGACTCACACAAGCAAATTTAATATCTGACCTCCACATGAACTTATTGAACCATAGTGGAAAAGCCGCAGCGCTTAACTCAAATAGGCTGTAACACAGGCAATTGACCTTGAGGGAAGTAGGACAACTAATGTAGATCCACAACTGTGGTCATAAACTGCTTGATAGCATCAAACCCAAAATCTCTCTGAATTTCTAATAAAATGCAATTGCTGATTAGTTGCACCTTGAAGATTCTGCAGTGAATCGAGGCAATTATTTCCAAACTGGTCTGCACATGAATGCATCTGATTCTCCAACAAATGTATTAATGCAGTTAGCGGCTTGATACTGGCAAATAGAAGGGGAAGGTAAGAAAGTATTGTCAATCTTGAAATGTGGCAGATAAGGAGAGTGGAGATTGGAAAGGTATGGTCCTCCCATAGAACACCCTCTGAGAGCAACATATCCACCTCATGGAGTCTTGGTGCAAGGAGTGGGTGGCTATTCAACATAGTTCTCTCCGCAGACACTCAATGCTAGAGTATGTTACAGCTTGACAAGCACTATCTCATGGTGCATCCGAACATCCCGCTTTTCAGAGATGGCGCTGCCAGCACCGTTCCATACCCTCAGTCAGGCTCTTATGTGCCCTTGTGGCTATTTTGACCATAGAACATGGACGGGGCAATATGGGGTCTACCTTTTCATGCTGATGGGGGAGGAAGGTGAAGGCAGGGTAAAAGACATGGAGGTAGAAAGGGGTAATAGATATATCTCGCCATACTTGATCAATCACCTACTCCGAGGGCTGTTGTTGGTGGGACGAGGAAATTGCCAAGTTGCGTGCTGCTTAGATTTGTGTATAGACCTCCATGTCCACTCCCCCCCCCCTTTTCAACCCCAACCCTCACCTTTTCTACTACCTCAACCCTCCCCTTTCTGCCCCACCCTACCACCTACTCCTAGCCTTGGGGTGGTGGGCAGTGGCATGGGATAGATGGTGATAGGATACGCCCTGAGGGTCTCAGTAAGGAGGAAAAGTCATTGCTGATATGGACAGATTGTTCAGCCTTCAGAAAGAAGCCAAAATGCACACCAAGGTTTCAAATCCCAAAAAATCCAGATGCATAACTTAAAGGGTTAAGCCCCCTGTAAAATGCCCCTCTCTCAGGGCTGGCTAGCGTTGATATGCCTTAGTAACCTGAATGAGTCAGATTATAGCCTGAAGCCTGAATGGTGTCACACTGATCCACTGAAGACAACCTTTGTGGCCTGTTGGGAAACTATACGGAGGTTCCGGGTTATCCATTGGAGACACAACTGCTTGGTCTGGTTTCGTACAAAATAAGCACTGATAGCTATCAGCATGAAGTGGACTAAATGTTATGTAACCCCCCTAATAAGTCTGCACTGAATGAAGGTATATATTCTCAATGATTTGTAATACATCCCCCTGCCCAGATATACTGTGGCAGTGCCCCCAGGACCTGAAGCTTGGTGAGGTAGAGGCAGTGAGGGGTACCAGCAGGTAAAAGTTACATGATAAGGGCGGGCCCCTTATTCTTACAAATGGCTTCTGAGAAGCATTCAGAATAAGCGATGGGTGAAGGCCTCAGTCTCGACATATATTATTATATACTTGGTGGGGCAAGGGGAGCTGAAATAGAAATGCCGCTACAGTGATTTAATCACTACTGCATGACTGCTGCTATAGCAGTAGGTGAGCAGTAGATCATACTGAAAACTACTGCTGGGGGCAGGTAGAAGCATAAAAGGAGCAGCCGCTGCTTTAGTACTGGCAGTACCAATGCCTTTCTAGGTGGTCCTTGCTGGATTTGAACTTGGGATCTTCTGATTACTGTACCAATGCATTAGCCCCCTGAGCCACCCCCAATCAGGTATGTGGAGCTGTCATTCCTCCCTAGTAGTGCATGCAACTCATATAGGAGGGGGGCAGTATTAATTCAGTAGTACTGGGTAACTTCTATCATAGCAAGAGGGTAAGAGTAGGCATGTCTGATAAAGTATGGCTATAGTAGAATGCCTTGCATTTTATTGATGTTAAGGTGATAAGACAGCAGCTTTGTAATTATCAATGATACATGTATACTATGTAAAAAAAAAAAGTGTCATGATGGTGAACAAAATAATACTGGATGATTCAGTACATTTATGCCCTAAATAAAGTCAGTGACTAATTCCTCGTTTACACACACCCCAACATCCATGTGTATCCATAACTGGCACCCAATAACATAATCATATGCAAAGGTATAATTATGCTTTTCTTCACAAACACTGGATAGTTTCAGAATTTCATTACTGAATCTTTTGATTACTGTTCACAACCATCTTGACATTCACACTATGGACTGTCTCAGAAGCATCAGGTCAGTAGCCCAATAAATAATCCATGAATGGACAGAACGGTACCAGTAGATAGTCAGTAGACTACTGCATCTATGCTGCTGCACAGAGTGTGACATTTTTGGTATCTGTTAAGATTCAGTTGAGAGTCAGTAGACTACTGATTCTAGCCTGAAAATGCAGTGCATACTCAGTTGATAGTCATTACACTACTGAGTCTATACTGAAAATGTAGTGTAGAGTCAGCTGTTTTGGAAGTATTTCAGCAGTACGTACTGCAAAATGCAGTTGTTGATCAGCATATTCTCAGTAGCCACTGATAGGAGAAGTAGATACTGCCTTCTGGTCCGGGTTACCAGGGCACTGCAAGTACCAGCATCTTGCAAAGCCAAGATGGCTGCCTCTATCAAACACCCCACTTACACACTATATACAGTGTGAAATGGTAGACCCGCAGTGATTGATTCGCTGACCTGCACTGGACGTGTAACTGCCTGATTGGGCCAGCAAACCTGGGTAGGATTAGACACGGCACTGAGCGGGGTGAAATAGGAGGGAAGAAGGCAACTTTCTCGCTACTTCCCTCCAATATACCATCTCTCTGACCTTTAACATAGAGACTTTTCACAACAGCACCTCATCGTCCACAGTACAGCGAGAAGCAAAGAAAAGCAATCACTTTCGCAAGCAAAAGCTGATTTTGGCTTGGGGAGTTGTAACTTTTTACAAGGGGGGTGGGAAAAAGCCCATGCGCTACTAAAGAATAAATGGCGGAAGCTCACACAGAATTTCATAAACCCCCCTGTTGTTAAAAAATAACCACTCCCTCAGCTAAGCACGCAATACTGCTTGTCATGGACATATCCCTGCCTATTTTCTATACAATATTTTCATAATCCATCCTCTCGATTTCTTTTAATCTTTGATCCAATTCTGCAGAGGTCATTCACAGTGGTAGCTGCTGGTTCCTTCAAGAAGTACGGATGGCATTGTCATAAACTAAAAGAACCGCTGCCACATTAAATGTCTGACTTTTATGGAGGCATTTCCCAAAGACCTTCTCATCATTGATTGATAAAGACATTTGCTGTTTGCCATATGGCCAATATACTACCGTAATCTCCCGTGTATAAGGCGCAGCTCGCGTATAAGGCGCCCCCCAACTCACAGGGGGCTGTTTCGCATAGAAGGCGCCCCCCTGAGGGGAGATTTTTGTCAGTTTAGTACTGTTCTATAGTAAAAAAAAAAAAAAAACCCTTTAAGGCGCACCCCAAACTCAAGGCAATTTACCTCCAACGTATAAGACCCAGCAGCATTTTGTTTGGCGTATAAGACGCCCCTTATATGCGTGAGATTACGGTAGTAATGAACTGTGCACCTTTAGCTCTTCAGGAGCTGATAGTACATTAATACATCATGTTCATTGGTTGGTATGATGGATGAATGCACCTCTAGCAAGTACCTCACCAGACTTCTGTTATCATCATGGAAACCTTCAGGGCTGAAACTCTTTTGGAGAGACAGCATGATGTTCTAATAAGGCATTCATTGAAGTGCTGGCTCATTGGCAGGCCAGCACTTCATTGGTGTATTATTCTGCTGATTGGTTGATGCACTCCCTCGTAATCCCCCATTAGCAGTCTTTGCCAAAACCCGTTGGACACCGGCTATAGCTGTCTGAATGGCTCTCGGGCCAACAGAACTTGTCAGACTGCCGGACCAAATGTCTGGATGTCATCCCCAGACTTTTGTTCTACATCATTCAAATTGGACCATTATGAAGGTTTTTACAGTGTAAAACAAAAAGCATTAACAAATTATAATTTTTTCTCAGAATTTCATGAATCCAATGGACTTCATGATAAAAATAGAATTATATTCTTGATTTATGATATTTCTTCATTCCCAGAGAATGTCCTTAGATACTCTTGCTGTTTCGGTCCTGCATAAGTTGAACCAAGCCTGCAGAATTAGAAATCTGCAGGACTGAATGTCCTGCATGGTGTAAAACTTTTCGCAAAGACTGCATTATAGGGTTCATCAATGCCCCAGTCTTTCCCCAACCCGCTGGCACTATCTCATCCCCATGTTCCTTCACAAGTACCAATGCCCTTGGTACTGACTGGGCACCCTTCGACTCACTCCCATACCTGGCCGTAATAATTCACCAAAGATCCGAGCTCAATGATCCAAACCCTCGCCCTACAGAGACCTGTGGTCTATGGCGTCCCCAGGCCATCATTCGAACACCCTCTATAAGAGCAGCCATGGACACTTTGCTACTTATGGTGGGGTAAATCACCGCAGGGGGTGTTGGGGCTGAGTAGGCGCAGTATAGTACAAGAAGGGCGGAGTGGTGTAGTGTTGGGGAAAAAAGCGGTAAAGTTAGTCCAGAGTCTCCAGGCTAATATCTGACTATAGGGGACTAAAATAGAGAGACCTGCATTTGTTTCTCTTTATTAACCAATAATACTTACTCAATTAATGGCGGACTGGTGTCAGATGCCACATATTTTGTCTCAAAATCTAGAACATATTGTTCTGGAGCCATGCTTCTGGGATGTCAAAGGGAAGATTTTACTTTTACCATACATTCTTGGCTTACATGAGAACCATAGTGCTGAGTGTGGCGTATACGAGGTTCCAATCGTCTAGATCCAGCTTATACCGGGGTCTGGCTTATAGGACAGCATTTACGGTAGTGCTTATAGTTGCTCTCCTGCCTTCAAAGGTTTAGAAAGTCCCAGGTGGTTATGGACAGACTGTATGAGAGGCTGTTCTCCACCATGCTATTCCATACCTTATTATTAAGTACCACCCCCAGCCACTAAATACCCGCTTATTGTCAGGGGGCCTATTGGCCTCCCAACTTATCCTTCATCTTCCGAACTCCAGATATACCATTTCACCTTTTCATCGGAATTCTTGGAATCATTCGGAGGCTTTTTATTCCAATGGTTTATGTGGATGTTTGCTACTCGCACTGTGAATACCTGGGACATGCCGGGCGGCCAAAAGGCCATAATATATCTCTTTTAAGGAAGTGCTTCTGAATAGAATACTGCTGCAAAGGGCTGTATTTCATTTATAGTCTTTGTTTTCATAATTTGTGAAAACTATTATATTTTTAATGAGAGTGTACAAGTTCAGAAAATAATTTTCTCTGGATCCCTGAATGGGTATTTAGAGTAGGCTAAGTCACCCACCATGGCTGCATTCATACATCATAATGACGACCAATTGCCATAATGCATTAATGCATTAGTGGCACTTTGGCTCAAAGTTTAAGGCTGCCTAGCTCAACACATCAGCAAATTCTCCAGCTCAAAGACAAAAGATGGTACTCTGCTAAGTTATTCATTGACAAAAAGGCGCCCCATGTAATATATGCAGTCTGGGATCTCCACCCTCCAAAATCACAACCGCGCACCTTTGTCAGCAACAATTTGTTAGACATGAACTTTGGTGAATAATTCACAAGGTTGTGTTGGTGTGCGAGTCATCTCGTCAAGCAAATATCGATCAGGTAATGCTGAGTGACAAGTGAGTGCCTCTTTTGAAAACTGGGAGCTGCTACTTTTTTCCAATTCTGGGAGGAAAAGCTCCTCATGTATAAATTCTACAGTCTTAAAGAATAAAGAAGGCATTTCTTTGGAAAGAAATTATGCTTCAGGGGAATATTAGTTGACAATGTAGCTGTCAAAAATTTTATACAAACATGTGCTCTTAATATAACTCAAAAATATCTGTGTATTTCTACACCCACTGTACTCAACTTGACTATCAGCAACATAACTCAATTAACGTTCCGCATCATATTTTGCCATTTTTAAGTCGAATCTGTATCAACTAAGCCGATACCGCATGTTTTCGAAACGACCATCCATGGCTCAGGTCAGGGGGAATTGTTAAAGAGTAATATTGTATCCTCTTGTACAGTATATAGCTACTCCTATAAACCTCACATTTTATCACATGCCATCTAGACTAATGATTATGCCTCCACTTCCCTCCTCCCACTTCCCCCTTAATTGCACCTGACACACCATCCAACCATAGGTGTTACCACAGTCTTGTGGATCCTCGCGAGATTCCCGTGCTCATCACGTGATCGGGTGATCCACAAGATGGCAGCATTGTCTGGTTTGATGTGGTAGGTGAACCGGGTACCATTAGACTCAATATAAGACTTGTTACGCCTGACAACTGCCTTTTACGGAGGGTCTACCTCCTGAATCCTTTAAGGGCCAGTAATGCATCATGCATGAATGAAGCCCTGGGGAGTACCGTAATCTCCCGCGTAGGAGGCGCAGCTCGCGTAGAAGGCGCCCCCCCAACTCAGAGAAGGCCTTTTCACGTAGAAGGCGCACATACCTCTTCTGGATCGATTTCCAGAAAAAAACCCGTATAAGGCGCCCCCCCCTCCCCGCGCTGCTGGCGCTATGAGTTCAAGCTGTCATCGGCACACGGTCGGCGTAAAACCCGCCGAGCAAATCTACAGCGACCGGGCTGCCGCGCTGCTGGCTATATGAGTTCAAGCTGTCATCGGCGCATGGTGGGCCTTATCCCCGGTAAGCGCATCGACACCGACCGGGCTGCCGCGCTGCTGGCTATATGAGTTCAAGCTGTCATCGGCGCACGGTCGGCTTGAACCCGCCAAGTGCGTCGACACCTCCCGGTCTGCCGCGGTGCTGGCTCTATGAGTTCAAGCTGTCATCGGTACACGGTCAGCGTAATGCCCGCCGAGCGCCTGTACATGGACCGGGCTGCCGCGCTGCTAGCTCTATGAGTTCAAGCTGTCATCGGCGCATGGTGGGCCTTATTTTTGGGGCGTTTTCCCAATTGAGATGTTGGAAAAACCCGCGTATAAGGCGCACCTCAAACTCAAGGCAATTACCCTCCCGCGTATAAGACCCAGCAGCATTTTGTTTGGCGTCTAAGACGCGCCTTATACGCGGGAGATTACGGTAACTTGAATTCAGGCATCATATCGACTGCTATACCCATACACTGATCGACGATACAAACGACATTCATTTGTAAAGTAAATGCTTGTTTTAGCCTTTATTCTTGACATAGAAGCATTTATTGATAAATATAAGAACGGTCAAGTGTCAACACATGACTTAATATCTGGTTGTCAGTCGTATAACTCCTTCCAACTGACAATGCAAAAGTTTCAACCAGATATTAAGTCATGTGTTGACACTTTGCCGTTCTAATATACAAAATGTTTACATGGTACATGATACAGTGCATTCATGCATCGGGACAGGAAATACCTCAAAATACTCAAAAAGGGGTATTGAAAAGTTGCTATGTTAAAAAGGGGTTTGGGTATAACAGTGGGTGGTAGTTGTTTGATAGGCCCTATTGAAACTCCTACTGAAATGTTTCCAATATGCTGATGGTGTAAAGGACATACCGTAAATTCTCTCGCATGAACTGCGGCTAATACCAGAACCCAAATAAAAATGAGTTTTTTATGAACAGCCCAAAGTCAGGGTGTGGCCTATTTGAGGGAATTCTACACTAAAAAACAGTACTAAATTGCCTATTTTCAAGCCTTGGCTATGGCTTATGGCTTCTCCTAAAGTCAGGGTGCGGTTTATATGAGTCTGGCTAATACAAGAGAATTTACGTTAGTTGGGTCAATTGGTTCAACACATCACTTAAAAGAGCCAGGAACGGCTCCAAATTCAAGTCAAATGTATTTTTAACCAATTTCATTTGATCCTGACTACCGTAATCTCTCGCGTAGAAGACGCACCCCTAACTAGCCAATGGCTGTTTTGCGTATAAGACGCACCTCTGAAGCCTGAATTCTGTAAGATTAGTACTTTTCTATAGTAAAATAACCCCTCGTATAAGAAGCACCCCCAACTTGAGAGAATGCTATAAGACGCACCAGCCTTTTGTTTGGCATAGAAGACGCGTCTTATACGCGAGAGATTACGGTAATACTGCATAGTGAATAATTTAAGCACTGGTCAATCCCTGAGAAAGGCTACACAGTGCATGAAAAGCACTGGTCAAACCCTGAGAAAGGCTACACAGTGCATGAAAAGCACTGGTCAAACCCTGAGAAAGGCTACACAGTGCATGAAAAGCACTGGTCAAACCCTGAGAAAGGCTACACAGTGCATGAAAAGCACTGAGCAAACCCTGAGAAAGGCTACACAGTGCATGAAAAGCACTGGTCAAACCCTGAGAAAGGCTACACAGTGCATGAAAAGCACTGGTCAAACCCTGAGAAAGGCTACACAGTGCATGAAAAGCACTGGTCAAACCCTGAGAAAGGCTACACAGTGCATGAAAAGCACTGGTCAAACCCTGAGAAAGGCTACACAGTGCATGAAAAGCACTGGTCAAACCCTGAGAAAGGCTACACAGTGCATGAAAAGCACTGAGCAAACCCTGAGAAAGGCTACACAGTGCATGAAAAGCACTGGTCAAACCCTGAGAAAGGCTACACAGTGCATGAAAAGCACTGAGCAAACCCTGAGCAATGCTCCAAAGTGCAAAACAGCACTGTACAAGCCTCAAAAGTTAGCAGGAGAATGACCGGTGTCTATATACCTGTCTGGAGTGACCTCCGCTGATCCCTGGGAATGGAGGTCATTGCCACTTATTACACTAAGTCTTCCCAAACCAGCTGGGGACCAGCGTAACATACCACATCACTCGCTCCTGGTGTACACTGAGTGAAGAAAAACTGTCTATTGCTAACTTTAACCAAGAACAGTTCACAGGTGCCATTGTAGACAGCAGTCATTTTAGGGACATTATAAATACCAAAGGTCAAGTTGTTGCAGAATGTAGGTGTGACCATGGAGTGTCTTGAGTTTCAGCAAAAAAAAATATTTGTGGAGGAACAAAAGTGGCAGGTGGCACAGGTTTGTAGCCCAGGGTTTCGGGGGCCACCAAGGTGCGCTAAAACTTTGCATGTAAGCAGCAGCTTTATTTTGGACTTTTTAAATTTAATAGTTTATTAAACTGAATATTAAAGACCACTTCAGAGGCCTACTGTGCCTTAAGAACCTTGATGAAATCAGATGATAGAGGCAGTATTTAAACACTATGAAACAGTTATTTTCAATTCCCATGTTTGGCTTATAGACGTTACCACAGCCAGGGTGCAGCCAATAAGCAAGTCTGCTAAACTAGCCTTGTATTCCTAGTAAGGGCGTAGAGCTGCCGCGGGGTACTAGGTAGTGCTGCCAGACTATGAGAACATAACACTACATCACCGCCCCGAGAGACACACATATATCTAGTAAGTAATGATAGCTCTCGCCGCTCCACAAGTGTGCTGCTAAATAATGACTGCTCCCTGCTATAATAGTACTCATCGGCCCCACCAGAGCGCAGCAATATCACCGTTCATAAATCAATGTTCATCAATTGACAATTGAACATGCCACTTTTTCTTATTCTATGATATCAAGAGGCCGTTTTGGTCCTTTTTTTCTCCAAATCAGCCACTCAAGATTCTAAATCGAATATGGTAGCAGTAGAAAGTGAATTTGATATGAAATAGACAAATTACTAACTCCACAGGCTAGAAATCTCCCCAGAGGTCCTCATCAACTTTTTCAGCACTTCCAAATTCCTGATAATAAAACACCACTTATAGGCGAGGGGGAATTGACATGTGTAATTTGCATCAATCAGAGCTAATGTAAAAGTGGCTGCTCATAACGTGTTTTAGGTATCACAATGATATATGAGTGGCTGACGAGATGCTCACATGATTTCATTGTATAAATTATCTGCGGCTTGCCAGGCAGTTTTACCTCAAGAAATCTGGTATGAATTGGTCATTTATATTTTATGCCAGCTCCCCCATTAGCGCAAATTAATTTGAATGGATTGCGGGATCGGGTTAGCGACTGTGGTTTTACCAGACGGTGACAAATCAGTACTATAATGCACCGTAGACGCTAGCGACCAAAAGAGGCTTTTTATTTGGCTTTCATACTCTTAATGCATACTCAGCTTTGATTTGGTACCATTCTAAATCAGGGTTAGGCTACTAGCAATGGGGAGAGTAGAGATAAGTTGATAATATTGACATTAAATCACGTCTGAAGCTTTTATTAAAAGTAGGAATATTGAGTATGAATTCTTTATAAGCTTCTCCAAGAATCCTATTTCAGCAATGAGCCACTAGGTGGCAATAGTGAGAAAGCTGCCTCTGTGCGAAGCCTTTCTTGCTTTAAATTATTATCATCCCCTTTATTGAACCACACAGGGAATTTGGTGGACATTATTTCTCTCATTAAATATTTCACCTTGACAATGAGAGCTTTAAATATTCATGGGGCTGAAAGGTACCGAAACTGAAACCATCCACAAGAAAACCAGAACACAAATGACAAACAAGCATAAACTTTGAGTCATCTTTCAACAATTAAAGGCCTCATTCTGACAGATCTCTTCATATAACAATATATGATGTTAAAACATGTTAAATGGCATACAAATTAAGGATAAGTAGTTTCACTCACGTTTCTAAAGTGTCGCCCTCTAGGACGGTCTGTACAGGGAGGTAACCCATCCGCGGATGCTTCTTGAAATATCTCTTAGACCGAAACTTGTTTTTGAACACACGCGTGAAATCTCGGACATCCTCTCCTGACGTGGTCTGAAAAATAGAACGGAAAATGATAACACATAAAATAGCTGATACTGTACATTGTATAAATTACCTTCTTTCCTTGCTGCTTTGTAAATTGTGATATAAAATATATATATAAATGGGAGTAATCATAAATAAGTGATGGTAAAGGGTGTGAAACAAATTATATTTCCTACCAAATATATATTCATAAGGGTATAAGTTATGAAACACCTCTTGGTGAGAAATACATAAATCTAGACCATGTTCAGACCGAACCGCTAGAATCATGAGATACTAAATACTGTAGTTCCGCTGTAGGTGAAAAACGCTAATAGCAATAGGAGCATGATAAATCAGAACCACAGGAATCCATACAAAGTAGTCTGAGCTTGGTGGGCACCACTGCCATTAGGTGAAGAGTGGTGGGCGAGAAAAGAACACCCGATTATTTTCTTCTCCCTCGTCCGCAGTCAATAATCACATTTTCTGCTTAACATAGTTGCTTCTAAGAAAAATAAGAACACCTCGACTTCTGCGAAAATTGACCCACTCGACTAGGATCTTGAAAATGTCAGCAGAATTTTCATATGTTGTTATCTTGCACCAGTTGTTGGAGATTCCTATTCACGGCCACAAATGGATCCATTAGTTCTGAAATGCCTATTTTGGAATTTAAACTCATTTGAACTGCAGGCCAATACAATTACATTGTCTAGTCCCCCATCCTCTCCTGGGTGTAGCCCAGAAAAATGTCCTATACAGACTTAGCTGGTTTGTTTATCAGCCAATGAAATGACACAAACTATTCACTGCGGTCCTCTTGGGGGCCAACTGGTACCCATCTCATAGGTGTTATCAGTAGAACTCGCTGATAACAAGCTTCAGTTATGGTGGCGCCCATGGGACATCCACAGTGGGTTCCGGGCAGGGTACTATGTACAGTATACAGTTTAGGTTCCTTTATTTCAGCCCTGTTATGGCCAGTGCGGTTGGTACCAACCACCTTGGAGTGCTGCGCCTCGGTCACTCACCCCATGAGTGATGAGACAAGGTTGATAGCACTCATCACATTGTGAGTTATTGCTCTCTGAGGCACAGCCTACCAGAAGCTGCTCACATGTGGTGCACGAACTGCTCATAGCTGCTCATACAGGGTTTTACACTTTAAGGGCCACTGATGCACTGTGATGAAATCACAGAGCACAGAAATCCCTGAAATGTTCCAAAATCTGCCCAAAAATGTGTGTTTTTATAGGAATGTTTAGGGCCCTTGAACTTGAAAATCCCTGAAATAAGGGAAATCCCTGAAGACTTTCATCCCTGGATGCAGGAGTGCATCATGCCCACTGGTGCATCATGCCGACCCTCCCGGAGTGTATCATGCTTGTGAGGTTAGCATGATGCATGAATGCTGCTCTAACTGCTGACTAAGGGTTTAACGCTTAATAAGGGCCACTGATGCAGGAGCGCATAATGCCCATTAATCGTCAATTGAAGTACTGGTGAGACTGCTCGCCAACACTTCATTGATGCATCATGCCGACCCTCTGGGAGTGTATCAAACGCATAGCGGCAGCATGATGTATGAATACAGCCCCGAACTGTAACGTTTAGCATTTAGAAGCCGTAGGCTGAGGCTCAGGTTCAAGATTCAACAATTTAGAACAATGAGATGTAGAAAATCTAACTGACTACATCTGTTGCATTTTGACTTAATAAGCAAAAACCTTTTTTCATGCAAGCAGAATTTTTTTTTCCCTCAAAAGGGCATTCAGGCTATACAGACTTAGATGGATTAATTATTAGCCAATGAGAAAATCCCAATGATTCACTGCGGCCCTCGCGGGGGCCAACTGGTACCGATCTGATAGGTGTTATCAGTAGAACTCGCTGGTAACAAGCTTCAGCAATGGCGGCGCCCATGGGACAACCTGCTACCTCGGAATACCGCAAGCACACCGGTGTGGAAAATTATTCTTGAATTGCCCAAAACACAAAACCTAATAAGTGAACCCCTGAACCTGTTTCTGCATTTAAAGTCTTTATTTCTACAATTCTTTTGCATGATTTGACACCAAGGTATGGGGGGGGGGGTGTTTATGGCCCAAAAAGGGCAGGGTGCGCTTATCAGAGCAGGTGAGGTAGGCTTATAGGTGGGGTTTTATTGGAACAGAGACAATACTTACAGCAGTGCAGTACTCTTGCATAGGGTGGGTGAGTTTGTGACCCTTGGCTTTACGGCCCGAGAAGAAACAGCTCTGGCACATGTCAAAGTTGAAACACCGCAAGCAGCGATACCTGAAAATATAAGAATATTGAAAATACATTAGTACTGATAGCCCAGAACAAAATGTGAGCCTCTCCAATGAAAGTACCGTATGTGTGAAATAAACAAACAGCAGACTCTCTGTACTATTCTCCAAATTTCAAATGGTCATTAATTTGAGTAAATTGCCATATCATTTTTATCAAACAGTTAAACAAAGATACATTTGAGCACAATATCGACATTTTCTGGTGCAATATGAACTATTTATTATTTAGAATATACACTCCTCTTAGAAACATGTCAAATGACATTATATAGCAGCACTGGGGAAATCTCAAACAAGATATTACACAGCTTTCTTATAAAATTCACTTCTAACCTCACCTTTTCCAAAATACTTCCCAAATTGAGTCCCTGTCTTCCTCCTGTTGTACTAGGCTGCACCCAGTACCTCTACACAGTAGTCTAGACAAACTCTCCATACTAGTGGCATATGGTGAGTCCTACCATAGAGGTATATGAGTCAAACAATGGTGCTGCTGGTACACATGGTGTAAGGTTTAGTTGGTTGCTTAGCCATTTTCAAGAGAATTCCCTAAGGATATATGAC
The DNA here is from genome assembly GCA_949317995.1 of Acholoe squamosa. Lineage (NCBI taxonomy): Eukaryota > Metazoa > Annelida > Polychaeta > Phyllodocida > Polynoidae > Acholoe > Acholoe squamosa. The sequence goes on from OX439037.1 coordinate 87,156,061, forward strand.
ACCGTATGTTTGTCCTTTTCTTCCATAAAACCTTGTAAAATGTCAGCTGGTCCTCTGTGACCTTAATAAGTAAGTCTGGCCCTATACCGAGGTAGCGGATTGTTCAATGGGCATGACCATTGCTGGAGCTTGTTGCCAGCGAGTTCTGATAAGAGCTATTAGATGCGAAAAAGTTGTCCCCGAGAGGACTGCAGCGAATATTTGGAATTATTTCATTGGCTGATAAATAATCCTGCCAGGTCGGTATACAAAATGATCTTGATACCAGCTGGACCTATCAGATTTCTCTGTGGACAATGTCCTGAGATTGGATTCTTCTTGTTGGCAGCAGTACGTAATGCTATCACAATGCCCAATCACCTTCACTCAGTCACCAATCTAACATAACAGGAACCATACGAGAGAACCCGGTCCCATTCAGCCCGGTTATTACACCAATCTTCCATCTTTATCCACTTTCAGCAATACAGCAATTTGGTCAGCGTATAGCTCAATGACTCCCAAATGGAAATGTATGGCTGTCGTATATCGCTCTGCCTCCCCGGTCCATTTAGTGGTACAATAGCTCATGGCTAGATTGATATGCATTGTGGAGACAAGTCTTTGTGGGATCCTACAACCTTTGGACCGTGCACAGTAAATCTGCTACCACAAAGGCAATATATGCGTCACGAGCAATGGAAAAACCAATGGCGATGTATATGTCAAAGCTGGTGGACAGAGCAATCCTATTTTAACACTTTTTGCTGCATTGGACCTCCCTGTTTCAAGTCAATGTGAGAAGTTGGTTTCCATGGAAACAGTCAGGTTAATATTGACATCTAAATCGTTATTCTCAGGTACACAGAGAGAGTGTCAAAGGTATCCGGCAATGCTCGCTAAGTTGAAGAGGACTAAGCATTTCCGGAAAACTGAACATCAATCGCCTCTCCTCTAAACTGCACTGGCTGAAGCTGGATTAACCTTTTAGCAACTGCTGATGCATTATAAGTGCATCATCCAAGTCTGGTTGCTAGCATTTCATTCAGGCATTTTGCATGTCCTCCAGGGATTTATCAAAACCATAATATCAGATTGATGTATGAATGCAGTCATGGCGAGTTACTCACCAGGGCTGCATTCATGCATCATGACAACCACTCGGCATGATGCATTAAAGCACTATACAGCCTTTTAAGGATTATGATATAAGGCGGTGCGGCATGCACTGAATATTATAGGTGACAAAAAGGTACATTTGGAAATAACAGGTGAAGATTCGCTGCTACTCAGTGCGCCTAAGAACTAATCGAGGGAGGGCAGTTTTTTGTCCTATGACAGGTAAGGCTGCTATAGCCTTACCGTAGTGGTTTATTTAAGACATTGGGCACTTAGAGATTTCACTTATATGAGTTTGACACACATTTGGGATTTAAATGCTTAATACTACAGTATCCAGCATTGAATCTGAGACATACTGCACTTTCTAGAATCTCCCCAAAGAGGGGTGCCTTGTTGGCAGCGTAATTTTACATTGAAAGAGCATTAATCCATCAGGTCTGACCTCAGCTGCACTTTATAGCATTCCCTTCAACACTATTGTAATCTCTCGCGTATAAGGCGCATCTCGCGTATAAGGCGCACATAGAGTTGAAGATTATTGTCAAAAAAATAAAAAATTCATAACTTTGGTTCTACTAAATGAATTTTCAAAATTCAAAAAGCTATGTGTAGCTAGGGCCCCCACACCCCGTTGAATCCCCCTATGTTATTTTTTAAGTTAGGGGGAGTGTAACATATCAAAATAAAGCTCTTGGTATCCCCCTTGCGGATCCAGGAAGAACTAAGACCCCGCGTATAAGACGCCTTATATGCGGGAGATTACGGTAGGTGAGTTACATCTAATCCTTTACGGGCCGCTAAGGCAGGAGTGCATCATGCCCAGTGGTTGTATGAATGAAGTTCTGGTGAGTCTGCCAACACTTCATTGGTGCATCACTCTTCCCATCCTGGGCTGTATCAGCCCATGGGGTCTGCATGATGCGAGAAAGTTATTCTCCATGCTCACAATTCAGGTCAAGTATAAACTGAGTACTAGGGTACCCTACTTAAGAGGCACAACTTGCATATAAGGTGCACCCCGAACTCAGTCCTATCCTTCATAAAACCCCGCATATTAGGTCGCGACTTATAGACCATTTCATAGGTCTGCTGTAGCTTACCTCCAAACCAGGGTGCGGTTTATACATGGAGGCTTACACATATAGACTACACTAAGGACTGTGTCTTGTAATATTTTACAAAAGTCAGGGTGTGGCTTATGCGCAAGGATTTACCATATTGGAATCAGGTTCGGGTCATTATAGTACTGCTCCATAGATTAAAATCTCTAAGTATAAGGTGTATCCACAAGCAAATTGTGTCGATCTGATAAGGCAAATCAGGGATCCTCATTTTTAAATGCACCATAAATACAGTGTACTGCAGTGTGCCTGGCATCATGTTAATCCTGCAATCTCTGCCAATCATCCTACCACCCAGTGGTAACAACTCACAGTGTCTGGGGCTGACTCTTACCTGACGGGAGAATCAGGCTTCCTGCATAGGGCTCATTTGTCAGGTGGCTGGAATTGTAGGACATAATTTTTTTATGTCAATTTCCTCTTAAAGATGGCTTCCTAAGACATGTTGGTTGCCATTTTGTGAGAAACCTTTAATACAGGGGCCCAGATTATTTGGTTCTCGCAAATCTGTTAGCCTTCATATCAAGTTTAGCTGCCACGGTCAGCCATGTTGGATGAGGATTCAGGTCTCACAACAGAGGTGTTATTCATGAAATAATGTTATTCATGAGAATCTGCTTGGAGAGTGGAGATTGACTTCCTGTCTGGCAGAAAATGCACCTGCTGATAGCTGCCCGTTGCAACCCACACAGCATGTGCCAAATCTTGGAAAAGGGTGCGATCTAAAAGTTTCCAACAAAAGACACTCTTCCCACTCACAGACAGCAAAACTAAGGTGGTACTCTTGTCAATACCATAAGCTGATTGTTGGGGATTTATTTCTGTCAAATGTTATTCTTAGAAACTTGCCATTTCTAGAGCACCTGAAAGTTTTAGGTATACCAGTCCCAGCGACTCAGTCCTTAACTGAGTCGCGCCCAGTGACTAGGGCTGGGTGACTCCCTCCAATAACAATACATTGGGACAATGGTGTTGGCTTGTTTCCAGATCCACAGTGCGAATCTTTGTGACGAGCTAAATCCGACAATTTCCAATGACTGAATCTCTGACTAGTTCCCGAGTGTGTCTCAGTGTTCAGAAGAAAAGCCGGTTACCTGTGATTATGTGATTTTCCTAGAAGGCTGGCCTCATGACTGCGCATACACATAAACGGTAAAGCTTGCTATATTGGCTGTTACTGTGAGTCTGACTCCACCCCCAGGTAGACTGTGGTTATCAAGGTAAGTAGTGTGTAAGGTATTGAACACACCCACCACCCTGTCTACCTGAATTCCTTAGGGGGACTAGTCATTTCATGCCACTTGGTGGGGGGGTGTTGGTTATTCCAAATCAGCAATTATCCTGAGGGTGACTAGCCATATAATGCCTGCCGGGAGGCAGGGTGATTGTTTCGAGTTAGCAATTTTTTCCTGACGCTCATACCAATTTGGGAAAAATCATCATGACCCCTACACTAAGGCCACACCAAATTAAAATATTGGTCTATGGATTTCCCGCACCTTATTTTCCAAAATAATTTTTTTTTTTTAAGAAAATTTATTTGTCTATGGATTCCGCCCGCATCATTATTGAAAATTGCAGATTTTCTTTTTTTCCCAAGGAGCTTACAAGGTCAATCAATGAAAGTACAGATAAGGCAGACCACTCATTGGATAGAAAAAAAATTCATCAGTTTCAATATATAGGCCAATTCTGCATTTTTTAAACAAAGAGAACATTTTGAGCAAGAAACCCCCCTCCCAAACCAAAAAATGAAAAAAAAAATCGCCCTCCCCACATTTCAGAAGCAGAAATCCATAGACAAAAAAAAATTGCCATTTCAGTCTGTTCTTCATGCGTGGATGTCTCGCACTAGGGCGTAGGTGTTGTAAAACAGTATGTAAAATTGAGAAGTGACAAGGCATGACACCATGAGGAACCTTACCTAGTTGAATGACAGGACTCTATATGTATGTCCAAGGCTAAGACAACAGGTGATACAGGAGTCAGAGCTGCAATCGATACTAGACATGAATTATGTTAGTATCATGTGGATTACAAACGACGCCCCGCCCTATCCGGAAACCATAGAGCCCTGGATTTACTGTCATTACCGCGGGGTTGACCCTCTAAGGGCTGCTCATGCATCACCACCATTGGTTGTCATGATGCACCAATGAAGTGCTGGCAAGTCTGTTCGGCCGCACGAGTCTGCTCACCTGCACTTCACTGGTGCATCATGAAGACCTTTTGGGAGTGTATTAATCCCAAAGGGTCATCATGATGCATGAATGCAGCCGTCATGATGCATGAATGCAGCCGTCATGATGCATGAATGCAGCCGTCATGATGCATGAATGCAGCCATCATGATGCATGAATGCAGCCATCATGATGCATGAATGCAGCCATCATGATGCATGAATCAGAAATGCCACTCACTGATCAATGAAAATTTGGAAATCATCCTAATTTTCTGGGCTACCAATAGGAAATGCCTACAAGAAATGAATTAAAAAATTCGGAATTCCTCAAAAGTTAGGAAAAGTGGCATCTCTGATGAATGCAGCCCTGGCGAGTGCCTCAACAGCACAGCATCTACAATCCAAGCTGACCCTCTGCGCTCAAGACATTGGCTAAAGGTCATTATTTAGGGAATAATGCATAGAGCATGGCTGTGGGAGTTCTCTAGACTGTATTGAGTCATCGAGGGGCCTTATACAGTCTGAGCACGACCACAACCATGACCAAGTGTATTATTCCTGTTATAACACTGAAAAATGACCCATCAGCCACCTGACAACACATGAATATCAATTTTGAAGTCAAAAAGTAAGATGAAGTTAACCTGCTTTGCCTGGAGTGCATTATCCATCTAGATAATGCACGGTCAATCAGAATGCAGCATTAAGGATAATGCACTATGACTTTGCCCAGCCGTGTTATAAGATGCTCTCATGGAGCGCTAGTCATTTACATTTTGATGCTTTGTATTAGATGCTGATGATGCATTGATGCATCATGCCTAATGTCTGGGAGTGTGTCACCCCAATAGGGTCGGCATGATGCGTGAATGCAGACCTGCCGAGTTACTCGCGATGGCTACCTTCATGCATCAACCTATGGGTATAAATCATCAATGCACTATGGCACTATCACCTGTTAAAGGGCTAAGGGGTTATAAAGCTAGGGGGTGCAGGATCAGGTATAGATCCGCATACCTAGAGACGACTAGCGGGTGGTTTAGAACTAAATAAGACTAAGACTGTGGGCGTCTGTATCCGTAAATCCGCATTTAATGACTCGGATATTGATTACATATGAGGCAATACATATCTGATGAGGTAGCAGCAGAGTGCAGTAGCGCATGTTTTGTCCTCATATCCTGTAGGCGAGGTCCTCATACAGTCTTGTGACTGTTCTTATGTATGCCATTAATTCTTATATGCAGCTTACACTAGAACCAAAGCCAGGGTGCTGCTTACAGAATGGGGCACTTCTACAGGTTTATTTAACCTCAAATACCGTAATGCCCCATTTAAGCACCAGGATCTCAGATAAGCACCGGTCTCGAATAAGCACCGGGGATATAAGGGTACTGAAACTGATCTTAACCACTAAAAACAGTATTCAAACAAGCGCCCGTCTCATATAAGCGCCGGGGGTAAAATGGGATTGAAATTAAAGAGTGCCATGGCGCTTATACGGGCCACTATGGTAAACCCTTCACTTTTCAAGCATGGATGAGGCGTATAGCTTTTCTCAAAGTCGGGGTGTGGCTTATACGAAGGTGTGGCTTATATGAAAGAATTAACAGTACCGGTACATATAATTTGTCCAAATCACTAGATATAAACATAATCTCAGATATATTTAAGAAATTTGCAAAATGGTTACCACGCTCGCATTAGTTATAGGCAGGGTAAAAATACATTAGGTTAGTACTAATCTGAATCGGTCAAAATCAGCCCCACACTGTGCCGATAGGTCTGATGGAAACGTGGGACGCACCTCACAACAAGAGGTAACACGCTTAGACCTGCCAGCCGATCCCTAGGCATATGATGTTAGGGACCGGCCGCTCTTCATTATAAGAGGTGTCAGCTCCTTGTTCTGCCTCCTGCTGCAACCGGAAGTTGCAAGTAGTTTGTTTACAAGTGTCTGACCGATATATCTAGAAGTGAAACTGGGCATTGCAGAAGGCATGGATGACAGATCGTGTAATTATCTTCAACATTTATAAAAGTGGAAGCTAGATTCACCCTATTATTGAAGATAGAACAAAAGTTCATTTTAGATTCTTCAAGCAGATCCATAAATTCTGGGTGTGCCTTGTACCCGGGACATTGCAGTTGTTGATTCCTTGTAATCTAACAGTTATGTAGTTAATGGAATATAATCATTTGATAAACCTATTAGGTCTGGCATGATAAGACATCTTCCCTGACCAGGTCTTGATAATGGCATGTCAATCAATTAAATTTATAGGAAACCCCTCTGTAGTGATTTTTGAGGGATTTTAGCAGAGGAACCACCCCATATTATAAAGCAGTACTGGACACTCAATCTAGCACTGGGTGATTATAGTCACTAAGGGAATGATCATTGGGGCAATTTTTTTTACCCCCCTCCCCTTGGAGGGGACGAAAATCATGTGAGAATGTGCCCTTTTAACCTATAGTATTGCACGGGATTTTTCACTGAAAACAGGTGAAATTATTTTGACCCCCCCCCCCTCAGAGGGGTTGAGAAAATTTGACTTCCCCCAATCGAGGGGTCAAAAAGATTCTGACCCCCCCTCAAACCCACCAGCCCCCCCCACCCCCGTTGTTAAAAAATGATCACTCCCTAACTAAGGCTTCCACCTTGAACATCTCCTGAGCTGCTCACAGTTCCCACCACTCACACCAGGTGGCAGCACTGCCCCACTGCTTGTTACTGCAGGGGTACACTGTGAGTATGGGTCTCAGTGACGGAAATCCCGCAGAAAACCGGAAGTCATATACGATTGTGGTCAGAAGTGAATACTGCAGGCACACTGAATGGTCAATAACCATGTTGAAAATAATGCCAATAAATATAAAACCACTACACATGTTGTTGAACATTTGCTGCTTTGGATAAAATACCAGGAGGGCATTTCTCAAAGTGCTTACCCATTTTTTCAAAGGTTAGATTGGAAATAGTGAATCTACATTTTATTCAGTGCAGATTTAGGCAGAATCAGGGTGTTTTTACGCGATAGTCCAGTGCTCAAAATTTTCGTGGTCAATTCATATTTTAAGTCAGCCTATATTATGAAGAAAAGATGTATCTATTAATTCTGGGGTGATTTTTATAAAATGAACATGTTCCAATGGGTGCTATCGCGTTTCGCGCTACATTAAATTATAGTGCGGAACCAATTCCTTCTGTAAGACCTATGGTAAGGTACCCATCATGGTGGAGCCATCACACTTATAATGTTGTGCTTGAGGTTTTGTCCATCATTATAGCAAGTAGGATACATCTGTTTCAATATTGCATGGGGTGGATGAGTTCTTCTACCACTGGAGAGGTATAAAAAGGTAGAGACTGCAGAAACTGATCCTTATGATCAAGAAAAAGCAGGCCATACAGAGAATTACTGCCACAACGGCTCAGTTGAGTTTCTTAACCTGCATAAAAAAAAACAGGGCTGCATCTCTTCTCTCTGATTTCACTATCCCTTTCTTTTTTCGATTAAGTGTAATCCTTTCTATTAAATTGGAACTCAGTGATTCCTCGCACATCGTTCCTTGCACTTATCTAAAGCATGCAATGGGGAATTCCTTACTTACCTAAAACCCACAATGGGGAATCCCATACTTACCTAAAGCCTACAATAAGGAATTCCTTACTTACCTAAAACCTACAATAAGGAATTCCTTACCTACCTAAAGCCTACAATGGGGAATCCCTTACTTATGTATAGCATACAATGGGGAATCCCTTACTTATGTATAGCATACAATGGGGAATTCCTTACTTATGTATAGCATACAATGGGGAATTCCTTACTAACTAAGGCCTACAATGGGGAATCCCTTACTTATGTATAGCATACAATGGGGAATTCCTTACTTATGTATAGCATACAATGGGGAATTCCTTACCTACCTAAAGCCTACAATGGGGAATCCCTTACTTATGTATAGCATACAATGGGGAATTCCTTACTAACTAAGGCCTACAATGGGGAATCCCTTACTTATGTATAGCATACAATGGGGAATTCCTTACTAACTAAGGCCTACAATGGGGAATCCCTTACTTATGTATAGCATATAATGGGGAATTCCTTACTTATGTATAGCATACAATGGGGAATTCCTTACTAACTAAGGCCTACAATGGGGAATCCCTTACTTATGTATAGCATACAATGGGGAATTCCTTACTTATGTATAGCATACAATGGGGAATTCCTTACCTACCTAAAGCCTACAATGGGGAATCCCTTACTTATGTATAGCATACAATGGGGAATTCCTTACTAACTAAGGCCTACAATGGGGAATCCCTTACTTATGTATAGCATACAATGGGGAATTCCTTACTAACTAAGGCCTACAATGGGGAATTCCTTACTAACTAAGGCCTACAATGGGGAATACCTTACTAACTAAGGCCTACAATGGGGAATTCCTTACTCTCCTACAGCCTACAATGGGGAATCCCTTACTAAGGCCTACAATGGGGAATTCCTTACTAAGGCCTACAATGGGGAATTCTTTACTAATAGTTACTTAAAGCCTATAATTGGGGATTCCTTGCATATGATTTACATTTAACTAAAGCATACAATATCAAAATTGATACAAAACAACAATAACTGAAGGACTTACCTAAAGCCTACAATGGGGTACTCCTTACAGATGTTACACTTGGCCTGGTGCTTGGCGGTCTCGGCAGCGGCCAGGCGGTGCATGACGGGTAACCAGACCATAGACTGTGGCTCCATCTTCAGCCAATCCATGAAGTGCATGGCTTGGATATCCTTTTGGCCGTTCGCCTGAAATATACAGATTTTAATCATTACTTTTGCATTTATCGAAAATTATTGTAGGAGACTATGCTTCCTGTTAAGCTAGATGATAATATATGGCCTGATCTAGATCTTTTTAAATTCTGTAAAGGATCTATATCTCATAACATTTACAATGCATTATCAAATGCTTAAAATATTTATATAAGAGACAAGATTGAAAAGCACAAAAATGTTACTAGGTCAAAGTAACAGCCAAAAAGAAATCACATTTCCCAGTATAATTTTTCTTTTTAATTTTTTTTTAATTTGAATCTTCCTCAACCCTTGAAGGACAGCATGATGCATTTGAGTTTTGACTTAGCCACCAGCATTGTGTACGGTCATAAGTATGGGGTAGCTAGGTAGGAATTTCTTCCATTTCAACAGAGTTCTTTTTCAGCGAAATGTATATATTTTCATACATTTGGATGCAAATTTGGCACACAAGTTTTTCACCATCAGCACCAAAACAAAATCTTATTTTTTTCCCACAAGACCCATTAGAATTTAGGGTAGGGCCAGGAAAATTGGGTAGTTCTCACACCCAAGGATACCCAAACACCATACAGCCCCCTGTATAGGGTTACTTTCTCATATCAAAGACTCACTTCACGCTCTACCTTCTCAAAGCAGCTGCGCACGCTCGGCTCGATATTGCTGCCACCAAAGGCTGCCACTTCCCCGAGTTGTTTGGGAATCTGTAAACAGTCGTGTAGCAGGAGACCCAACTTCCGCTGGTCCACGAAGCCATTAGCATCCGCGATCAACCGGAACAAAACTGAAAATGCAAAGATCATGATTACCATACTGATCTGATGAGGCACCTTTTTTTAGAACTAGGTGAATGGGAACATTTTAACAAATTATGTGAGCTTTGTTCATTTCTTGATTAATGCATATTGAGTTTTTACCCTTGAATCGGTTCAAGTAATCAGATGCTAGACTATATTGCATCATCATCCTTTACACACTTGCATCAAACATGAGGGAAGAAACATCTTCATTAGGATAAGGTTACAAGACACTATTGTCTCTAAATTATAGACCGATATATTGAGAATCGATTTGAGACACCACAGTCAACGATACATTGTATTCTGTTTTTAATTCTATTCATCAAAGAGCAATTCCTTTTTCCTCTTGATCACTACTGTACATAATTTGTAAATAAATTTATCATTTTTTTTATAGTCTAATCCTTCTTGACCTTATTTTCTGACCTAATCAGATTACCCCCCACCTCCTTTTGTATACTGCACATCTTCTGACACATGATGCTCTCAACCAGAAGGCAATACAGAACTTATGTACTCTTCATAAATCCATCATAGAATCTCCTAATAAGTATTTCAGTGCCGTACCGGTCAGCATTTGGCATAATTAGATCACATACTCTACAATGCACACACCCCTGACTTCTGACTTAGGAAATATCCCATTTTTGAGTCAGATTACCAGTAAATTATAAAGGGTAGATTTCATAGATTCCACATATGCCACATATTCTTTATGAGCAGAGCTGAACAACTTAGCAGCTAGCTATTGATACATTTCTTTTTCAGATTTCTGAGGCAATAATGTGCCCTGATTTCTGGCTGAGGATCAGAGTACAAATTACCAAAAAGATATGCCAGTTTTGGGTGTCCTATAAAATTTTAAATGTCGATTTGCATAGACTTTTCAGTCCACTGTTTGCTTATCATGTCAAATGTGGTATGCCACCTATCCATTACGAAAAGAATTAGCTGCTGACTAGATATTTTGAAAATAAATGGAAATCTTTTATCTTTATATACATGATAACTATATACATATTTCTATCGCTATACATTGTATATCATAGTACTATGTGTACACTGTACACACAAACACCCCCCTTAGTTACACATACTGATGATAGGGGTCGCCTCCATCGCCACCATACCTAACTGCTGGGTCCTACCTTTAACCTCAGACGAGCATAGGCCACCTACCTATACACTAGTATCATTAAGACTCTGTACAATATGCTGGAATAAATACAACTGCATTATCAACTGACGCAAGGTCTTGCCTTTTGTACACTTGATACCATTTATAGCACATCAAGATATGACAGTACTTACATCTGTACTTGTCGTCTAGGTGGGCTTTACTGATGAGCACCATGCCTACTTTGAAGGACAGTACGCGCACCCGCCCCGTCCGCCCACTGCAACATAAACACCAACACCGCATGTAAACAACAACAAGTCAACAATCGGTAAATGCAGATTAGTACATCATTGCCTTAGTGCATGAAGGTTGTAACTGATATTTTGGCAAAATTGAGTTTTCTTTTGTTTTAACATGTATTGACACTTCTCTTTCTACTATGAAAGTACTGGAGCTCTGTCTATGATATGTGTGCCTACAGGCCACAGTGCAATATTGCTGTTTCCACTTTGTTATATAGTAAGAGAAACACTTCTTTTGCCTCTCCTGCAAAACTTGAAAAATGTGGTTACAACCTTCTTGCACTAAGGCAACTCCATGCCCAGCAAAACCTGATTGGTGCTTCACACCGAAATTTCCTTCTTTTTTTTCGATTCATCAATTTTTACTGATAGTGACAATTTTGTTTTTATCAAAATTTGTAATATCTTTTTCTTTAATTTACATGGGACCAATTATGTTGTCTTACTTTTTTGGTATAGAATGCATGGTAGCGAAAGGGCACAATTGCAGAAGGATATCAGAAGTTGGCCGAATCGGGAAAATAAGGTGGACTATCACATATGATGTGAGCTTTATAGAAAATTCACATAGATGGTCTTACTGGGCTGTTTTGTTAGATAGTGCAAGTCTATTAAGCATATACTTGTGTGTTTTAATTTTGTCTTAAATTCTAATAACAACAACTATATTCTTAAGAAAGGTACTTTCACTTTGGTGACACCTATTCTGATATAAGAAAGGGCCTTTTCATCCTTTCAAACTTTCAGATCCATATACCTGGAAATATGAACTCCCATTTTACCCCAACTATTCCACTCAATAGAGTACTCACTTTGAACATCAGCAATACCTCAGAATTTTTATTTTCCTATCCCAGTACCACAAACTCATACAAAATACCCTTAGGTCACAAAGAAAAATCCACCAAAGACCATTATGTTAATACTGACTGCAGCCTAGTTGAGACTTGCGGTAGCGGACTGTGAGGTTACAACATTGTGCAGCACTACAATGTGTTTAGTGCTGGGAACTCACAGTCAGGGGTGTGAAACGCTAAAACTGGTTTAGGCTGAAGTATATATTGTGAAGATTTATAGTCAATGTCATATTTGATAAAAGTTGTTCAAACAGCTAATTAAATGTATTATACCACGGGGCATTAGTATGATTTAGATAACCAGAAACCAGTTTGGACGGTATCAAAACAATGTGAGACCATATAGTTTCAGTCACCCCCCCCCCCCCATATAAATGGTATTTCATTTTCTCAGTGGATTTACACTGATCTCAGGAATGGTCCTGGTGAACACAAAAAAGGCTGAATTCCGGCGGAGATTTCACACCCCTGCACAGTGCAGAATTAAGCAGACTGTCATATTATACGTTGTGGCAACTGAACCTAATTGTACTGTTTTAGTGTTGTTACTGGTCTTAGGTTAAGACTTTTGTATACCAAATGGAAGTGGAAGTTTCAAGAAAAGAAAAAAAGGCATGAAAAACAAAAACAGAAAGATGAATTGAAAGGGCCATGTACTTATAATTATAACACTGGTATTACTAGTACTGTATTGAAATCCCAATCCTTCTGGTAGTAGGATTTGTAGAAATTATCTCCTTTGTTAATATCTACTATCAGATCAGATGAAGTCATGAATGAGTGATTTTATCAGACTTGATGGGATTTACACTCCACCAGAACTGTTTAGAGAGATATGAGTAAGAATGGACCTGCAACATTACTACACAAATTCTCAAACATTGTGCAGATTTGAGAACCCTTTGACAAATCCACAAATACAGTTCTTTGTGCTCCAGCATAGAGATAAGTAGTGCTTAGCAGCATACATATATAAATAACTAAACTTAATACTAACACCAAATTCCATGGGCAGTGTATGTATGTATGTGTATATATATATATATATATATATATATATATATATATATATATATATATATATATATATATATATATATACATACTGAGCTTAGGACAATAAAAATTATAACACACATGTCTTGTTGTTGTTTTTTTCACCATGTTATAAACATAGTGTGTAACTACTTTTGAATAATAAAATAATACTCTGGACTCCTTCCCCCTCCAAACTGCTATTTCTATTTTACATACATCCCTTTGTCACAGGTACTCTATCATATGTCTATATTTGATTGAATATCAAATCTCAAACAACAACCCGATGAAACGAGATTGGTCATAACATCATATAAAGACTGAATAAACTATTCAATAGTGTAATAAGATCATATGAGACTATGTTTATGACTTGGAATCATAGCCCATATAAATAAAGATACCTAGCTGTGTAAGCACATTTTAGTAGAAGTCTGTTTAGGCTGAGGTGGGTTGTGGTGGGAATATATGTGCTTGGGAAGTGTGATTCCTCACTTGGGATATTTCTATAGAGACCACTTCAATTGAAAACTCTAGGAATAAATATAAATATTTCCCCTACATACAATAATGGGCTGGGTTGTCATGCTAATACTGCCAATATTAAGGACTGTTAGTTTGTATATGTTGAGCTGTTAGTGGTTACGGAATGGATAAAATAACTCAAATTCTTATCGATAGTGTTCTAACATGCTAAAAATAGGCCACATTAATCCCTTATATTAGAAAATATATATTTGTTATTGCTTTTGTCATATTACCGTAAACTCCCGCGTATAAGACGCGTCCTCTACGCCAAACAAAATGCTGGGGAGTCTTATAGCTTTCTCTAAAGTTGGGGGGGCGTCTTATACGAGGGGTAATTTTTCTATAGAAATGTACTAATATTGCAAATTCCATCCTTAAAATGTGCGTCTTATACGCGAAAATGCTTCCCCCAAGAAGGGGGTGCGTCCTATACGCACACCGCGTCTTCTACGCGGGAGATTACGGTAGATTTGTTCTGATTTGTTTCTTGGAAATATCCTAGATCTTCTGTAAAAATCATCTCTTCCTCTCAATCCCTCCCTCTTCGTAAAAGTTTTGAGAATGAATTATTTTGCAAAATTTAAACACTTTTGATGCTCTTCATATTTTCCTTTTTATGGCATTTTTGTAATGCATGCAGATTTATGTGGGAAACTTAGAGATCCCTTAAATCTGACCAAAAGAATAAAAGAAAACAGTGCTGCTGAAAGCTAAAGAATTACAACAGCTTCACAACATTTATTTCAAATATTCAGAAACATAATTAAAACATATGGCAGCACTGACTAAAGCAACCAGAAAGAAGAGCAGAGGTCAAAGGTCAAGGTCGAATACTCATCATAGGTCAAGGTCAGCAGGTTCGAACACCAAAAATTCCCCATGCAACAAAATTTCTGATTATGATCTAAGCTATTATATCAGTCAGGAGGTAGACGATGTAGAACGATGATGTGTGACTTACGCTTCTCCCGAGCAACTTCAATGAAAAACATGTTAACGTTTACAAACAAATCGCAATTCACCACTCTCGAAGCGGGTTCCGTACACTTTTATGTAGACTATTTTTGACTATCATTGAAGTCAGTGGGGGGATATATGAATGCTTCATCAACTACTGGTAGCTGAACTGTTGAACTATGAATAAACACATAATTAGTACTCAAAATGAATGCATCTGCTATATTAGTTAACATGTGGCAACTTTTTGGGAGTTTTACCTCAAATGGTAATAACTAAATGGACCTTACAAATACTCTGATGGCCTTCATATATACCTCAATGATTCCATTTAGAGTAAAGACCCACACACAAGCCGAGCCCTATAGATTAATCCAGAACTCAGGCCGCAGCTGCGGCTAGATCTTGGCATTCTTTCAAAGCCGAGGTGCTGCTTATATGCAGGATTTTATGGTATTCTTTACAGAGGTCAACAAAACATTTGTCAAGATTCACAAATTAACATTTAAGGGAAAAGATACCCCCCTGGAGCACTAGTGTGTAAGTGAAGTTGGCGGTGGAAACCTTCCACTCCTCGGTTACTATCTGCACTCCAAGGTACTCTTTATATGTATACCTTCATGATGTGTTGTAGATAAGATGACCTTTATCCTACTATCTTGTTTTGTGGTTTGGCAAATAAAGAACCTAATTTGTTTACAAATGTTTGAAGTATTATGATTGTGGTACATACAGTTTATCTGAAGAAAAAAAATATTCCTCATCTCTGCCTGTTTACACGTACTAGTTTTGTACCTCCACATACAAATAAAATTGATGCCTATGGAAAATATATTTTCTGAGTCATATTTCATTAAGCCCAATGTTATATCATTCATATCAAAACACCATCTTCACCCCTCTAATCAATTCATAACCCATCCCTATACATTTCACTTGCCAATGCAGTCACACCTCTTTATTTTACTGCACATGTACTACCGTAAACTCCCACGTATAAGACGCATCTCGCCTATAAGAAGCGGTGTAAGGCGCACCTAGGGCATGAATTTTGAAAGTTTAGTACTGTTCTATAGTAAAAGTACCCCGCCTATAAGACGCACCCTGACTTTGGGATGATTCTATAGGGCACAGCAGGCATTTATTTGGCGTAGAAGACGCGTCTTATACGCAAGAGATCACGGTATTTCGAATCCAACAAATAAAAATGAGACTGATGAATATACTCCCTATACCTCTAAAGCGCACACTCTGAGAGAGTTACCTATTTGTTCGAGACTTGGAAAAACTAAAGACCCCTCCACTCTCCATATATTATACCGGATAAAAGGTTCTAAACCTAAGTTCATCTTGTCTTCCTCTTTTTCCTGTGGACATAAATATTTTATCACAACAACAAGAAAAAGATTCCTAAAGCCCACACATTCAATGTGTCAGCATTATTGTCTGCATCCAGGAAAAAAAATTAGTAAGAAAGTAAATTTACTCACTTGTCGTAAACGTTGAGCAGCCAGTTGAGCACCAGGTCGACACAGAGCGGTACGTTGACGAGGTTAGGGTGATCCTCCGCGGCACCTTCGTACATCGTGGTCAAACAGTTAATAATCTCTACCACATCCATCAGTTTGTCGTTCTGACCCCGCAACCCGTGCTGGTCAAACGCGTCTATCGCACTGTTCATACTGAGGAGGTCGGCTGTGGGTGCAAATTCAAAATTTTCGTGAAATTTGAGGAGATTGCAACAAGTTAGGAGGCATTTGATACTGGTATATTAGCAGTTATAATTTTGGAAAGATGTAGGAAAAATGAGTAAAAAGTGTAGAGAGATTATATCTATTTGAACTTGGGGAGAATATCAGAGGTACAAGACATCTACCATAAAACCCCAGTCATAAGCCGGATTTTTTTCCCATATTTTTGGGCAAAACGGGCTTCTAAATTTCCCCAAAACTCCTCCACATTTTTGCTATAAATTATAGAGAATACCCTGAAAAAATTGCCCTGAAACCATATAGTTTTTCCTAAACTCTACCCCCGGCTTATGACAAGGGCAGACTTATGTCCAGGGTTTTTACGGTACATTTGATACATAGCCATATGGACCAGTAGATCATTTACAGCTGAAGAGGATGTAGAAAATAATGACCAAAGAATTATATTTTTTATAATCTTTAGGTCCCATACACATGATTTGATCATATTTTACTCACTACAAAGCTTCTTTTGCAGCGTGCGGATTTTCATGGCGGTTCGGTATGCAGAAAAGCGGACATCATTTAGGTCAGCTGAAATATAAAAGTGGATGAATGTAGTAAATAATGATTATTTAATGCCATTTCAACAACTTGCAATTATAAGTTCATATCAATGGTGAGAAAACTATATTACACACAGATGAATATTTGTCCATGCTTACACATGGATATAGACAATGGAATATAACATCCCGGTAATATATGATACATTGTATCGAATCTTTTTATTTTATACAAACCTAGTTTTGAGAAACTCAGAAAAGTCAAAGTTTGTATTCTATACCCATTTATAATACAGAAGTTGCACTTTGACTTTAGGCTGGCTTTTTTGGCATCTACTATCAAACAGTAAATATCATTAAATTTTCCCACTTTTAAATCTGACAACATGAGAGACATTTCCACATAATGTCACCATAATTAATACTTACACAAAGTTCTTAATAGCTGCGTCATCTGAGGGTGGTCCCAGTGGGTCGTTTCTGTTGTGTGACTGGGTGAAAAGGTAAAGGAAATATCAACATTTTGAACAGGATCTGCTGTATTTGCTTGTTAAAGCACAGGGGTATCAAATGAGGTCTCAGTGAAGGAAATCCCGCAGAAAACCGGAAGTCATATACGATTGTGGTCAGAAGTGAATACTGCAGGCACACTGAATGGTCAATAACCATGTTGAAAATAATGCCAATAAATATAAAACCACTACACATGTTGTTGAACATTTGCTGCTTTGAATAAAATACCAGGAGGGCATTTCTCAAAGTGCTTACCTATTTTTTCAAAGGTTAAATTGGAAAAAGTGAATCTACATTTTATTCAGTGCAGATTTAGGCAGAATCAGGGTGTTTTTACGCTATAGTCCAGTGCTCAAAATTTTCGTGGTCAATTCATATTTTAAGTCAGCCTATATTATGAAGGAAGGATGTATCTATTAATTCTGGGGTGATTTTTAGAAAATGAACATGTTCCAATGGGTGCTATCGCATTTCGCGCTACATTAAATTATAGTGCGGAACCAATTCCTTCTCTGAGACCTAAAGCATATGGGGGATTAGCATGAAAAAGGAAAATACCCCTCAAATCAGTTTTTTTCTATATTAATTATTTAAAGAAGGATTGTTTTTGCCAAATTCTATGGAAAATGTGTTCATAGGTCTCTAAAATGTGTCCAAAATCAAGGAAAAATCATGTTTATATTGATGTCGGAGTGGTCCGCAGGCCGCGCTGCAGGTTCATTTCAGTCTAGGGCCACTGGCATAGTGCAGGTTATTTTGATAGGCCCGATTTATTTTTACCTTATTCTTAACAGGGTAGGCATTTCATATCTGTGTAGTATTGGCCACTTGCAGCTAGTCTAGGTAGTACAGAGAGGGGTTATTTTTGCGCTTTGACATATCATCTGTATTAGTTAAGTTAGGCACTGACACCGCAAATGGTATATCTACCGCTTCAAGAAAACTATCCAGGGTATAATATTTTGGGACATTTCCTTGAAATCATCTAGAAATGTAGGATTGTATTACCCAGTATCCATGTTACATACTCTCATAAATCTTCCCAGGCATGGCATGTGAATATTGTGTACTTTTTGCAGTGATTTTTATGTATTTTTCTACAATTTTTCATAATTTGTCGATTATATCCACAGTAAACTGCAACAAGGACACTTACACAATATAGAGAAAAATCAAAAGAATATCCATGCCAAATTTGATAATCCTAGAGGCACGGCTTGTCATGAAAATGACTCAAAGATGAAGAGGGCGGTGTCCTCGGACAGAGACATAGAAATCAGGCTGATTTTGGGTATTACTTGGCCTGAAAGGCACCCTATATCATGAGATAGAGCGGTCCAAGGAGCATAAAACCTAGGGGCCTGTGTAAAAACATCTATTGGATTATAAAAATCTCAATTATAGACAAGACATGCACACAGCCCATTAATAGTAGGTCTCAGTGAAGGAAATCCCGCAGAAAACCGGAAGTCATATACGATTGTGGTCAGAAGTGAATACTGCAGGCACACTGAATGGTCAATAACCATGTTGAAAATAATGCCAATAAATATAAAACCACTACACATGTTGTTGAACATTTGCTGCTTTGAATAAAATACCAGGAGGGCATTTCTCAAAGTGCTTACCTATTTTTTCAAAGGTTAAATTGGAAAAAGTGAATCTACATTTTATTCAGTGCAGATTTAGGCAGAATCAGGGTGTTTTTACGCTATAGTCCAGTGCTCAAAATTTTCGTGGTCAATTCATATTTTAAGTCAGCCTATATTATGAAGGAAGGATGTATCTATTAATTCTGGGGTGATTTTTAGAAAATGAACATGTTCCAATGGGTGCTATCGCATTTCGCGCTACATTAAATTATAGTGCGGAACCAATTCCTTCTCTGAGACCTAAAGCATATGGGGGATTAGCATGAAAAAGGAAAATACCCCTCAAATCAGTTTTTTTCTATATTAATTATTTAAAGAAGGATTGTTTTTGCCAAATTCTATGGAAAATGTGTTCATAGGTCTCTAAAATGTGTCCAAAATCAAGGAAAAATCATGTTTATATTGATGTCGGAGTGGTCCGCAGGCCGCGCTGCAGGTTCATTTCAGTCTAGGGCCACTGGCATAGTGCAGGTTATTTTGATAGGCCCGATTTATTTTTACCTTATTCTTAACAGGGTAGGCATTTCATATCTGTGTAGTATTGGCCACTTGCAGCTAGTCTAGGTAGTACAGAGAGGGGTTATTTTTGCGCTTTGACATATCATCTGTATTAGTTAAGTTAGGCACTGACACCGCAAATGGTATATCTACCGCTTCAAGAAAACTATCCAGGGTATAATATTTTGGGACATTTCCTTGAAATCATCTAGAAATGTAGGATTGTATTACCCAGTATCCATGTTACATACTCTCATAAATCTTCCCAGGCATGGCATGTGAATATTGTGTACTTTTTGCAGTGATTTTTATGTATTTTTCTACAATTTTTCATAATTTGTCGATTATATCCACAGTAAACTGCAACAAGGACACTTACACAATATAGAGAAAAATCAAAAGAATATCCATGCCAAATTTGATAATCCTAGAGGCACGGCTTGTCATGAAAATGACTCAAAGATGAAGAGGGCGGTGTCCTCGGACAGAGACATAGAAATCAGGCTGATTTTGGGTATTACTTGGCCTGAAAGGCACCCTATATCATGAGATAGAGCGGTCCAAGGAGCATAAAACCTAGGGGCCTGTGTAAAAACATCTATTGGATTATAAAAATCTCAATTATAGACAAGACATGCACACAGCCCATTAATAGTAGGTCTCAGTGAAGGAAATCCCGCAGAAAACCGGAAGTCATATACGATTGTGGTCAGAAGTGAATACTGCAGGCACACTGAATGGTCAATAACCATGTTGAAAATAATGCCAATAAATATAAAACCACTACACATGTTGTTGAACATTTGCTGCTTTGAATAAAATACCAGGAGGGCATTTCTCAAAGTGCTTACCTATTTTTTCAAAGGTTAAATTGGAAAAAGTGAATCTACATTTTATTCAGTGCAGATTTAGGCAGAATCAGGGTGTTTTTACGCTATAGTCCAGTGCTCAAAATTTTCGTGGTCAATTCATATTTTAGGTCAGCCTATATTATGAAGGAAGGATGTATCTATTAATTCTGGGGTGATTTTTAGAAAATGAACATGTTCCAATGGGTGCTATCGCATTTCGCGCTACATTAAATTATAGTGCGGAACCAATTCCTTCTCTGAGACCATGAGAACAAGCCTTGTATTGGCACTGGGCGTTAACCCCGCAACTCATAAAGCCCGCATCAAGGAATAAATCAACCGGTCCGGAAGTATGTGCATCAGAAAAGCCATAGACCTCAATGTAATGCCACTCAAAAAAAAACTGGTTTCTCATCACCGTGCGCATCTAAAAAGTTGTGTTTTGATTTTTTTTTTTTGATTTTTTTTTTTTTACAGATTTTTAGTCAAAAACTAGATGAAAATAGACAAACATGGGCATATTTGGTATCAAATTAAAGGTAATGATCTCAGCAATGCAGTGGGCAAGATATTGAGAGCATTTTCACAATTTCTTATAATCAGTAAATTCTTAAGTACTAAAATCAAAACTTAATTCTGGTCTCAAATAACCTAGGAGACGGTAAACATTATGTCGCGATAGAGATCTATGCCCAAACTAAAAAAAAAAAAAAAAAAAATCGCCCTCGTCGTATTTTTCAGGGGTTGGTGATGAGAAACCAGTTTTTTTTTTGAGTGGCCTGATTTCAATGATGCACAGTGTCAGGCATCTTGGTGGATTTGGAACTTAAAAAACTTGAAATAAGCACAGGCCCTGGCATATAGGCGCACAAGGTAACAAAAAGTTATATATTCATAACCAAAGTGTGCTTAAAGTGGGGCTAGCACCGCAAATTAACCACATGGGTACCGATTCAAAGAGCAATCATAAACTCGCGGGACCCAGTGGAAAAATCGCGGCACCCTGATTGGTCAAGGGGTGGTCACGTGACTTTTTAATGCGGGCATGCATTACCATGCCAGGGCCCTTTAAACGAGCAATAACTGTATCTATTTTACGTAAATGGCAAAATAATTCTAGTTTTAGAGTATTATTTCTATTCTTAGGATCTTTGATGTTTTGCCATTTTCTTTATAACCTAACAGCGTCGTATACAGATTCCTTTATCTCTTTTTTTAAATATAAGCTTAAAATTAAAATTTTCAATGTCGAACCTCAGTAGATACATTTTTTATTTTTTTAAACAACAAAATATGATAGCTCAGGGCTGCATTCATGCATCAGGACAACCACTGGGCATGATGCATTGATGCATTCTCCAGCCTTGAATAGGTTAACCCTTTGGGGGCTGCATTAATGCATTGTACCCTTTTACTCACCAGGGCTACAAAATCACAGGGTTCTCCGCAGAATGTAAAATTACACCGTAAAATGCTGCAGCGAGCTGGCCTAAAATTTCATTTGGTAACATCCTAAGCCTTCGACAGCTAAGGTCATATTCATGGCGAGAACTACATTACAGTTTCACAGAGGAATGCATCAGCGCATATGTGCACCACACAACAAAGAAATTGAAAGTATTTTCATAAATATGGCCATAACTTCTGTTCTAATTGGCCGATTTGCAAAATTCAAAAACCTATATGAAGCTAAAATGACACCGGCGGGGATTCTGAGATGAAATCATACCGGCGGCAGTAAAAATCACGCCGGCGGCCCACCGGCGTCATTACAGTGTGAGGAGAACCCTGCAATCATTCATGCATCGTACCCACCCTACGGGACTGAAACTCCCCTGGAGGGTCGGCATGATGCTCCAATGAAGTGCTGGTGAGCAGACTCACCAGCACTTCATTGGAGCATCATGCCGACCAATGAGCATGATGCACTCCTGCATTAGCTGTGCTTAACGAGTTAACCCTTTAAGGGCCGCTGATGCATTGATGCATCATGCCCATTTGTCGTCATGATGCATGAATGCAGCCCTGGCAAGTAACTCGCCAGGGTTACATTCATCCATACCAACCCTACTCCATCCTGGAGGGTCGGCATGGTGCTCTAATAAAGTGCTGGTGAGCAGTCTTGCCAGCATTTCATTGATGCATCATGCCGACCAATTGGCATGATGCGCTAATGCATTTGTAGCAGCGCTTAACGAGTTGAGAAATCGACAGAACAGGACTTACTTGATGTAGTAATGCATTTGCTATATTACCCCGGAGGGTTGGCATGATGCACCAATGAAGTGTTGGCGAGCAGTCTCGCCAGCACTTCATTGGTGCATCATACCAATTGGTATGATGCACTCATACCCATTGGTTGGTAGAATGGTAAAGGTGAACGATGATTAGTTTGTGCCGACTGTTTCTTCACGAGCGTTTCCTGCCCGTTCCGCACGAGGCCGTTAGGCCAAGTGCGGAGCGGGCAGGAAACGCAAGTGAAGAAACACGAGGCTCAAACTAATCATCGTTCATCTTTACATTTATGTCAAGGTGTTTGAGTGGAAAATCAATCGATATTTCATCAATAAGATTGAAATTAAACCCTTATTCACCTACCACCAATGCGCAATACTGACCCCCGCCATCTTGGATGTTTACGTTTCAAAAAGGTTGCGCATGCGCAGTGGGTCTATGACGTCATCGCTTTGGCGCTTGTTATTTAACGCAGGGGTTCAGTACGGGAGGCTAGTGCATTGCCAATAGGGCATCGATATTCACCTTGACATAAGATGAGGTACTTACTTGATGTAGTAAGGCACTTTGTTCCCAGCTATTGCACGTTCCCACGGGTGCTCTACAGATGCTGCAAGTACACGAAAAGAAGATAGTGGTGAGTGGAAGTGTAGGAGGAAAACATTGTACATGTATCATTAGGCCTAAAAAAATAGTTGTGTTCAGGTATCCCGACCTACCCTATTTTTTTGGCCCGACCCTAATTTTTTTTTTTTTTGGGGGGGGGGGTCAAACTCAAGTAACATCTGGAAATTGATGTAACTTTGGTTCTAATTGAGCAATTTTAAAAATTCAAAAACCCGTGGCTAGCTTAGAGGGAACTTCACCCTTATAACATACCATGGGGCTCACATGTGGATTGTTTTAGGAAGATTTGAACCAATTTCATACATTTTTATCTAGGCCATAAGGTGCTACCCCTCAAGTCAGGGGCATAGGAAAAGGGGAATTACTTTTCTATACAAATTCTATATAGTTATAAGGGATCATTTTTAACAACGGGGGAGGGAGACTGGTGGGTTTGAGGGGGGGGGGGTAGGAAAATATTTTTATTTGTCATGAACATCATAAGTGGGGACGGCATGAATTTGCCATTACGTTCTAAGATTCTTGTACTGATGGACGAAGAAAAAAAAAATAAGGAACTCAGGAAAAATTTCCCATTCTCTTAAAAAAAATCCACCAGGCCTCTGGACAGGATACAAACATAATTACTTTTAAGGGTGGCCTTGCCTTAAGGCACAGTAGGCCTCTGATTCGTGTATTAGGCATGCCTTAAGTTATATAGGGCATACTGCGTAAAAGGCGCATCTTATATGGCATATGCTAACCTGAATATTACGGTACCATATTCTCGTGATCCTAAAAAAAAAATTTTTTTTGGCTATGTTACCTGAACACAACAATTTTTTTAGGCCTTATAATGGAGGTGTGGGAGAACCAAGCCATGGTGAATATACCACCTATAAGCCACATTGAAATTGATGACTACAGTAAATTCCCACCTATAAGCCGCACCTGTGTATAAGGCCAAAGTAAAAGCGTTTCAAGTCACCCGACCCTACTTAGCAAAACAGGGCCCACCGTAAATTTTCTTTGAGGAAATTATGAATTTTTGGCTACCATCCCCGGTCACAAGCCGGCCCCGGTCATAAGCCGGGGAGTGAGTTCAGGAAAAAAATAAAAGCCGGTTTTTGGGTCAAATTTTTACCATTTTCTCTTTATTCTATAGTAAAAAAAAACGGTTATAAGCCGGGGGGGACTTTGGGAAAAATTTAGAAGCCGGTTTGGGCCCAAAATAGAAAAAAAATCCGTTATTTTTTTTTAGTAAATCTACCGGTAATCTGCAATTAAGAAGCCACCCAAACCTAGATCAGCATAGTACATGTAATCCCTATAGATCCATTATAAAGGTATTTAAGCCATGATTATGGCTGATCAGGTTAGGGCTACTTACACTGGTAGGACCTGATATCAATAGAACCATTATTTCTCCTCCTCCATTTGGAGTAGAATGCTGATGACTGTAACTATAACTGACTTTGGTAAATAAAACCTGGGTCCTAATCATCCTTAACTGAGCGTAGTAATGAGAAATGTGGCACGGGTTGTCTAAAACAATGGATGTCGCTAATCGCTATCCTTAATATAATTTTACAATAGGGATAAATGACGCATTAGACAATGATGGTAGAATTCCCTCAGGGCTTTTGACAGGGCTGCGCAGTGCGCAATACACGCATTTAATGCTTAAATGTCGCATTTAAATGGCTAGAATGGCCATTCATTTACAGAATGGCGCATTGTATTTGCTAAAAAGTGTGCAATTGGCGCATTGCAAAAAATCCTGTCAAAAGCCCTGTTCCCTGTAAGAGCTAACTCAATCTTGAGAGTTTTCTGATCGATTTAGAGAAGGGAACAGCACATAGAAAACCTTGAACCAACAGCCAATATTTCAATCAATATTACATATACCAATGACATCGCTAACTCTTTGACGGCTGGGTATGTACAACGAATAATAGGAATCGTCATCCTGGACCTTGTAGAGGCTTACACCTTTCACAGTACTGTAATCTCCCACCTATAAGGCACACCTAGAGTTTTAGAATATGGTAAAAAAATTTTAAAAAAATCATAACTTCTCTTCTACTGAATGGATTCTCAAAATTCAAAAAGCTATGTGTTGCTTGGACCCCCAGGACCCCACTGGACGCCATATGCAGCAGATGTGGCCATATGGGAGTGTAATATATATATAAGGTAGAACTAAAACCCCGCATATAAGACGCACCTTATACACGGGAGATTACGGTACCATTAAACCCTGCGTAGAAGCCATGACTTATACACAGGAGATTACGGTACCACTAAACCCTGCGTAGAAGCCATGACTTATACACAGGAGATTACGGTACCACTAAACCCTGCGTATTAGCCATGACTTATACACGGGAGATTACGGTACCATTAAACCCTGCATATTAGCCATGACTTATACACGGGAGATTACGGTACCATTAAACCCGGCGTATTAGCCATGAGTTATACACGGGAGATTACGGTACCATTAAACCCTGCGTATAAGCCATGAGTTATACACGGGAGATTACGGTACCATTAAACCCTGCGTAGAAGCCATGACTTATACACGGGAGATTACGGTACCACTAAACCCTGCGTATAAGCCATGAGTTATACACGGGAGATTACGGTACCATTAAACCCTGCGTAGAAGCCATGACTTATACACGGGAGATTACGGTACCACTAAACCCTGCGCATAAGCCATGACTTATACACGGGAGATTACAGTACCACTAAACCCTGCGTATTAGCCATGACTTATACACGGGAGATTACAGTACCACTAAACCCTGCGTATTAGCCATGACTTATACACAGGAGATTACAGTAACATTAAACCCTGCGTATAAGCCATGAGTTATAGACCAGTTCAGACCCTTGTTGTGGCTTAAAGACTCAGCCTGAACTCAGAGTGCAGCTTATATGTGGGGTTTCACATATACTCAGGATCATTTTAGTCCCTGGTTGCGGCTCATATTAAACTTCCTCACGAACAGACGGTGCGGCTTCTACGCGGATGAGGCTAGTATGTAGGGTTTTACCAGTGTACAGTAGTCATAGACCTTTATCATCACCTGCAGCTTTCAATTAGGACCCTATGTTTGTGTTAACCCTTTAACTCCATTCTCAGCTCCTTTGGCATCATGATGCAGTGTACTGTTGTTGTTTTTTTGCATCATGTGCATCATGACAACCAACACTTCAACAGAGTATCACCACCACAGGGTCGTCATGATGCATGAATGCAGCCCTGGTGAGTCACCAGGGCTGCATTAATGCATCATGACGACCAATGGGCATGATGCATTAAAGGGGCCCTGGCACCGTAATGCACGCCCACATTAAAATGTCATGTGACCACTCCTTGACCAATCAGGACGCCGCGATTTTTCCGCTGGTTCCCGCGATTTTATGATCGCTGTTTGAATCGGTACCCATGTTGTTAATGTGCGGTGCCAGGGCCCCTTTAACCCTTAACCCTTTAGAGGTAACTGAAGCATTAATTCAGCCCTGGCGAGTAACCCGCCAGGGACTTGCCAGGGCTACATTCATGCATCATGTTGACCCTATGGGTTCGATCCTATCCTGGAGGGTCGGCATGATGCTCCAATGAAGTGCTTGCGAGCAGTCTCGCCAGCACTTCATTGGTGCATCATGCCGACCAAGGGGCATGATGCATTACACTGGTATCCAGTACTTAAAGGGTTAACCCTCTGTGGGTGTCAGAGTTTACAGTTGACATTACTATTGTGTACACAGGCTATACCAGTACCATATGTCTAATGTATGAACTCAGCTATAAAGAGAAACCTCCTACTTCTTGTAGGGCATAAGGTCAAATCAACCTTTTGTGCATATCAATCATTTTGCATTTGGCTATGTTTAAATATTCTAAGGATTTTTCCATATATCCAATTCTATTAAATATTCAAATTTAAATAATGCACAAGTCTTCTTTCTGAAATTCAGGATTTTATAACTATACCTTCTATAACTCTACA
This sequence comes from Acholoe squamosa, assembly GCA_949317995.1. NCBI lineage: Eukaryota > Metazoa > Annelida > Polychaeta > Phyllodocida > Polynoidae > Acholoe > Acholoe squamosa. The sequence goes on from OX439037.1 coordinate 87,183,539, forward strand.
ATTTCTATACCTGTTACAAACCCTACTCCATGCACCTGATTTGGTATTAACATAGAATTATAAATTTTGATGTAGAACTACTAATTAAGGCCATGATTTCTACAATACAAATACATATCTGCATATAAAAATGCAGCTCTGTTTATCTTCAGTAAATCTGAGGTAGGGCAATGATTAATTTCTCTATTCCATGTTTTGTATCCTGATTCTGTCTCCCCACACAAGAGGCTTGTTAGGTATTATTTAGTCACACTATGCACTCCTTCTCCCCACACAAGAGGCTTTCCAGGTATTATTACACACAAAATGTCACTTTTCACCTTTCTATCAGATAATGCTATTAGAATCAGACCCACCTAAACCCCTTCTAGATCTTTATTAATACCACTCCATATGTATGTAAATTCCCTACATAAGGAGGCCCAGTACCGTAATCTCTCGCGTATAAGACGCGTCTTCTAGGCCAAACAAATGCCTGGTGCGTCTTATAGGTTTTCCCAAAGAAGGGGGTGCGTCTTATACGAGGGGTAATTTTACTATAGAAATGTACTGAATTTACAAAATTGGTACCTAAGAGGTGCGTCTTATACGCGAAAATGCTTTTGCTGAGTGTGGGGTGCGTCTTATACGCGCAATGCGTCTTCTACACGGGAGAATACGGTACATGTTCTAATTCAGGGATCTCTAACAGGCTTAGGATCACACTTCACCATGTGGTATAATTGAAATACACTTCCCTTTGCATTTGCATTATGTTAGGATGCAATCCAATTATTTTTGGGCCCCACAATTCATCCAAACATGATGGACAATGGTTGTCATAATGCACGAATGCATCCCTAGAAAGAGTACTCGTCAAGACTTTATTTTCCATACCGCTCTCCCTGGTGCTTAATTGAGGTGCTGGGGGTTAAACAGGCAACCCGGTAATATTTGTAAATGAGATGCAGTGGTGGGTGTGACAGTTCCTGATTATATAAGGAGGGACTAATTCTGGGGGCTGCTATACATGCCATATTCACTGTGTACTCTAGAGAGTGTGTGTGGTGGGGGGAGGGGAGTTATTAAACAAAGCAATTACCGTAATCTCCCACGTATAAGACGCGTCCTCTACGCCAAACAAAATGCTGGGGGGTCTTATAGGATGTACTGAAACTGGGGGTGTGTCTTATACAAGGGGTAATTTTACTATAGAAATGTACTAATCTTACAAATTTTAGCCTTAAAATGTGCGTCTTATACGCAAAAATGCCTTTGCTGAGTTTGGGGTGCGTCTTATACGCGCGACGCGTCTTCTACGCGGGAGATTACGGTAGCCTCCTTTTTCCTTTGAACATCTTGCAGCAGAGACCTCATATGGTCTACAATTATACATGCATGTTTTCATACTGTAACTGAGTACACACAATTTCAATGACGACTTTGGTCTATACTGTGCTCTTTAAGTTCTTCCTCCTCCCTCAATACCCACAAACAATAGTTTTGAGGACAAGGAGAGAAAATGGCCATCATGAGCCTTTCACCCCTTTTAATAGTAGGCCTTTAGTACCGTAAATTCTCTCGTATAAGCCGCGGCTTATATCAGAAACCAAATGAAATTTAGGCTTATAGGATCAGTCCAAAGAAGGGGTGCGGCTTATAGGATCAGTCCAAAGAAGGGGTGCGGCTTATAGGATCAGTCCAAAGAAGGGGTGTGGCTTATAGGATCAGTCCAAAGAAGGGGTGCGGCTTATAGGAGGGTATTTGGCACCATAGAATAGTATTAAACCTACTATTTTCAAGCACCAGATGCACCTTATAGCTCCCTCCAAAGTTGGGGGTGCGGCTTATACGAGGGGTGCAGCTTATACAAGGGGTGCAGCTTATACAAGGGGTGCGGCTTATACAAGGGGTGCGGCTTATACAAGGGGTGCGGCTAATACGAGGGGTGCGGCTTATACGAGGGGTGCGGCTTATACGAGGGGTGCGGCTTATACGAGGGGTGCGGCTTATACGAGGGGTGCGGCTTATACGAGGGGTGCGGCTTATACAAGGGGTGCGGCTTATACGAGGGGTGCGGCTTATATGAGGTGTGCGGCTTATACGAGGGGTGCGGCTTATACAAGGGGTGCGGCTTATACGAGGGGTGCGGCTTATACGAGGGGTGCGGCTTATACGAGGGGTGCGGCTTATACGAGGGGTGCGGCTTATACGAGGGGTGCGGCTTATACGAGGGGTGCGGCTTATACGAGGGGTGCGGCTTATACGAGGGGTGCGGCTTATACGAGGGGTGCGGCTTATACAAGGGGTGCGGCTTATACGAGGGGTGCGGCTTATATGAGGTGTGCGGCTTATACGAGGGGTGCGGCTTATATGAGAGAATTTACGGTAGTTCCCTTACTCATTGTGCTGCATACCCACATGTGTCCTTAGATCCCATCTACACTGAAAACATGGAAGATCCAAAACTAGTCAGCGGTGACCACTTTAGGTCCTCAAGTTGACGATACCTAAAACTACAACTTTAGGTAGTCAAAATGATGACTTTAGGTTGTCATCCTGACGACCTGAGTCATCAGGATGACATACTGACAGTACAGAGTTGTCATATGGATGACTCAGGTCGTCAGGATGACGACCTAAAGTCATCAATTTGACTACCTAAAGTTGTAGTTTTAGGTATCGTCAACTTGAGGACCTAAAGTGGTCACCGCTGACTAGTTTCGGATCTTCCACGTTTTCAGTGTAGAGACCCTCACACCCTTATAATAGGCTTTAGGGCACAGTAAAACCTAGAGTATAAGATGCTTCTGCATAAAAGCCGCACCTCGGTTGGTGTGTTTGCTATAAGCCGCAATTTGAAGAAATACTGTGGTCCTAGATTATTTCACGCTGTACATATTTTCGCGGATTTCACGGAAGTGTAAAATCCGCGAATTTATGTCCATAGTGAATATATCTATCATATAGAATAGCAATAACTACCGTAATCTCCCGCGTAGAAGACGAGTTGCGCGTATAAGACGCACCCCAAACTCAGCACATGCATTTTCGCGTATAAGACGCACATTTTAATGCTGATATTTGTAAGATAAGTACATTTCTATAGTAAAAGTACCCCTCGTATAAGACGCACACCCAACTTGAGAGAAAGCTATAAGACCCCCCAGCATTTTGTTTGGCGTAGAGGACGCGTCTTATACGCGGGAGATTACGGTAATTTTGAAAATCTGTGAATTCAAATACACATGAAATGGGGCCTTTTATCAATTCCGTGAAAATTTATACCAGTGAAAATATCTACGACCACAGTACATACACCGAGGTTGTGGGATGTCTAATGGGTGCAGCCATTGCTGAAGCTTGTTCCCAGCGGTTATCACTGATAGCAGTTATCAGATGGGTACCGTAAGCCCAATGAAGAGTCTGCAGAGAATAGGTGGGGTTATTTCATTGGGTTATACGTGGTGTTTTACATTAGGCAGAGAACATGGTCTATGACTACTTCAGAGTAGGTGCCACTACTACAGAGGGTGTCAAGTGCCACTACTTGTATGTGTATACTAACCATTGAATGGCATCAGTGCACCATTGGTCGTCATGATGCATGAATGCAGCCCTGGTGAGTAACTCACATAGGCTACATTCATGCATCATGCCAACCCTGTGGGGTTGATACACTCCCAGACATTCTGCATGATGCTCTAATGAAGTGCTGGTTGGCAGACTCGTAAGCACTTGATTGGTGCATCATGATGACCCATGGGCATGATGCACTCCTACATCAGCGGCACTTAAAGGGTTAGTGTTTATGAGTTGGGGATATAGGGGGTTGGGGGAACATGTGGGGTTTTAACTAAAACCAACATCCTCAGCTCTAAGTGCTACAGCCTGTCTAGGACCTCACGGTGGCACTAGGTATAGTCATTCAATGGTTTATATATGGTAAGGGAGTGATCATTCTTTAACAACAGGGGGGGGCTGGCGGGTTTGAGGGGGGGGTTAGAATTTTTCAACCCCTTGACCAGGGGGGTCAGAATTTTTTCAACCCCTCTAATGGGGGGGTCAAAATAATTTCACCTGTTTTTAGTGGAAAACCCCGCGCGTTACTATAGGGTAAAAGGGCACGTTTGCGCACGTTTTTCAGCCCTTATCGGGGGGGGGTCAAAAATTTTGCCCCATCAAGAGGGGGGTCGGAATTTTTTTCGTGCATCCACGCGCAAACCCACCAGCCACCCCCCCCCTGTTGTTAAAAAAATGATCACTCCCTTAACCATCATTTATCCTGCCTAAACAAAGTGTTGGGTTCAATTGCTCATATGGCATTATATACATTGCTATACAAGCTATTACCAAAGACCTGGTATCATGGTTGTGCATGTGGAATTTCCCCTTAATCACCCTGTTGTTTTCATCCCTTATCAGTGTATGTGTATGTGTATGTGGAATTCCCCTTAATTAGACATATATTCTACACATAGCTAGGCTATGCATGTGGGATTTCCCCTTAATTAGACATATATTCTACACATAGCTAGGCTATGCATGTGGGATTTCCCCTTAATTAGACATCTATTCTACACATAGCTAGGTTATGCATGTGGGATTTCCCCTTAATTAGACATATATTCTACACACAGCTAGGCTATGCATGTGGGATTTCCCCTTAATTAGACATATATTCTACACACAGCTAGGCTATGCATGTGGGATTTCCCCTTAATTAGACATATATTCTACACACAGCTAGGCTATGCATGTGGGATTTCCCCTTAATTAGACATATATTCTACACACAGCTAGGCTATGCATGTGGGATTTCCCCTTAATTAGACATATATTCTACACATAGCTAGGCTATGCATGTGGAATTTCCCCTTAATCACCCTGTTGTTTTCATCCCTTATCAGTGTATGTGTATGTGTATGTGGAATTCCCCTTAATTAGACATATATTCTACACATAGCTAGGCTATGCATGTGGGATTTCCCCTTAATTAGACATATATTCTACACATAGCTAGGCTATGCATGTGGGATTTCCCCTTAATTAGACATATATTCTACACATAGCTAGGCTATGCATGTGGGATTTCCCCTTAATTGACTTGCTGTACTGAGCATATACCAGTGTATGTTTATTTGGAATTTCCGCTTAATTATACTCTTGTATCAACACATACCAAAACTATGCATGTAACACCATTCTCAGCTCCCTTTGGCATCATGATGCAGTGTACTGTTGTTGTTTTTTTTTGCATCATGTGCATCATGACAACCAACACTTCAACAGAGTATCGCCACCACAGGGTCGTCATGATGCATGAATGCAGCCCTGGTGAGTCACCAGGGCTGCATTCATGCATCATGACGACCAATGGGCTTATGCATTAACCCTTAACCCTTTAGAGGTAGCTGAAGCATTAATTCAGCCCAGGCGAGTAACCCGCCAGGGACTTGCCAGGGCTACATTCATGCATCATGTTGACCCTATGGGTTCGATCCTATCCCAGAGGGTCGGCATTATGCTCCAATGAGGTGCTGGCGAGCGGTCTCGCCAGCACTTCATTGGTGCATCATGCTGACCAAGGGGCATGATGCATTACACTGGTATCCAGTACTTAAAGGGTTAACCCTCTGTGGGTGTCAGAGTTTACAGTTGACATTACTATTGTGTATACAAGCTATACCAGTACCATATGTCTAATGTATGAACTCAGCTATGTAGAGAAACCTCCCACTTCTTGTAGGGCATAAGGTCAAATCAACCTTTTGTGCATATCAATCATTTTGCATTGGCTATGTTTAAATATTCTAAGGATTTTTCCATATATCCAATTCTATTAAATATTCAAATTTAAATAATGCACAAGTCTTCTTTCTGAAATTCAGGATTTCAAAACTATACCTCCTATAACTCTACAATTTCTATACCTGTTACAAACCCTACTCCATGCACCTGATTTGGTATTAACATAGAATTATAAATCTTGATCTAGAACTACTAATTAAGGCCATGATTTCTACAATACAAATACATATCTGCATATAAAAATGCAGCTCTGTTTATCTTCAGTAAATCTGAGGTAGGCCAATGATTAATTTCTCTATTCCATGTTTTGTATCCTGATTCTCTCTCCCCACACAAGAGGCTTGTCAGGTATTATTTAGTCACACTATGCATTATTTGTATCCTAACTCCTTCTCCCCACATAAGAGGCTTTCCAGGTATTATTACACACAAAATGTCACTTTTCACCTTTCTATCAGATAATGCTATTAGAATCAAACCCCACTACACCCCTTCTAGACCTTTCATTATACCACTGTAAATTCCCTACACAAGGAGGCCCAGTACATGTTCTAATTCAGGGATCTCTAAGGGAGTGATCATTTTTTAACAACGGGGGGGGGGGGGGGGGCGGTGGGTTTGAGGGGGGGTCAGAATTTTTTCAACCCCTTGACCGGGGGGGTCAGAATTTTTTCAATACCTCTGATGGGGGGGGTCAAAATAATTTCACCTGTTTTCAGTTGAAAACCCGCGCGTTACTATAGGCTAAAAGGGGACGTTCGCGCGCGATTTTTGTCCCTTATGGGGGGGGTCGTAAAAATTTTACCCCTTCGAGAGGGGGGTCGAAATTTTTTTCGCGCGTCCGCGCGCAAACCCACCAGCCCCCCCCCCCCCTGTTGTTAAAAAATGATCACTCCCTAACAGGCTAAAGATCACAATTCACCATGTGGTATACGGCACATGGCTATTGTATTATTGACCAATGGGAGGCATCCCTGGCATAAACTGCGGAGTCGGGGGCTGAAGGTGTTAGTCATAGTGGAGTCGGGGTCTAATGGCGGCTCCCAGCTGATAATGGCTATGTGAGCTATAATACACTTGCCCTTTGCATTTGCATGTTAGGATGCAATCCAATTATTTTTGGACCCCACAATTCATCCATACATGATGGACAATGGTCGTCAATACTTTATTTTCCATACCGCTCTCCCTGGTGCTTAATTGAGGTGCTGGGGGTTAATCAGGCAACCCGGTAATATTTGTAAATGAGATGCAGTGGTGGGTGTGACAGTTCCTGATTATATAAGGAGGGACTAATTCTGGGGGCTGCTATACATGCCATATTCACTGTGTACTCTAGAGAGTGTGTGTGGTGGGGGGAGGGGAGTTATTAAACAAAGCAATTACCGTAATCTCCCACGTATAAGACGCGTCCTCTACGCCAAACAAAATGCTGGGGGGTCTTATAGGATGTACTGAAACTGGGGGTGCATCTTATACAAGGGGTAATTTTACTATAGAAATGTACTAATCTTACAAATTTTAGCCTTAAAATGTGCGTCTTATACGCGAAAATGCCTTTGCTGAGTTTGGGGTGCGTCTTATACGCGCAACGCGTCTTCTACGCGGGAGATTACGGTAGCCTCTTGTCTTGTATGTTAATCCTGTGTGTAGGATAGGTAACCCCCCAAAAAGGGCCAAAGTGTCTTTACAATGCATGGATATAGCCCTGATTAGACTGAAATCTCACCCATAGGTCCACATCTTAGCCTATTGATGAATTTTTAATGTTGAATTTTCCTTTGAACATCTTGCAGCAGAGACCTCATATGGTCTACAATTATACATGCATGTTTTCATACTGTAACTGAGTACACACAATTTCAATGACGACTTTGGTCTATACTGTGCTCTTAAAGTTCTTCCTCCTCCCTCAATACCCACATACAATAGTTTTGAGGACAAGGAGAGAAAATGGCCATCATGAGCCTTTCACCCCTTTTAATAGTAGGCCTTTAGTACCGTAAATTCTCTCATATAAGCCGCGGCTTATAATAGAAACCAAATGAAATTTAGGCTTATAGGATCTGTGCAAAGAAGGGGTGTGGCTTATAGGAGGGTATTTAGCACCATAGAATAGTATCAAACCTACTATTTTCAAGCACCAGATGCACCTTATAGCTCCCTCCAAAGTTGGGGGTGCGGCTTATACGAGGGGTGCGGCTTATACAAGGGGTGCAGCTTATACAAGGGGTGCGGCTTATACGAGGGGTGCGGCTTATACGAGGGGTGCGGCTTATACGAGGGGTGCGGCTTATACGAGGGGTGTGGCTTATATGAGAGAATTTATGGTAGTTCCCTTACTCATTGTGCTGCATACCCACATGTGTCCTTAGATCCCATCTACACTGAAAACATGGAAGATCCAAAACTAGTCAGCGGTGACCACTTTAGGTCCTCAAGTTGACGATACCTAAAACTACAACTTTAGGTAGTCAAAATGATGACTTTAGGTTGTGATCCTAACGACCTGAGTCATCAGGATGACATACTGACAGTACAGAGTCGTCATATGGATGACTCAGGTCGTCAGGATGACGACCTAAAGTCGTCAATTTGACTACCTAAAGTTGTAGTTTTAGGTATCGTCAACTTGAGGACCTAAAGTGGTCACCGCTGACTAGTTTCGGATCTTCCACGTTTTCAGTGTAGAGACCCTCACACCCTTATGTACTACAATAGGCTTTAGGACACAGTAAAACCTTCCGCATAAAAGCCGCACCTCGGTTGGTGTGTTTGCTATAAGCCGCAGTTTGAGGAAATACTGTGGTCCTAGATTATTTCACGCTGTACATATTTTCGCGGATTTCACGGAAGTGTAAAATCCGTGAATTTATGTCCATAGTGAATATATCTATCATATAGAATAGCAATAACTAATTTTGAAAATCCGTGAATTCAAATACACATGAAATGGGGCCTTTTATCAATTCCGTGAAAATTTATACCAGTGAAAATATCTACGACCACAGTACATACACCGAGGTTGTGGGATGTCTAATGGGTGCAGCCATTGCTGAAGCTTGTTCCCAGCGGTTATCACTGATAGCAGTTATCAGATGGGTACCGTAAGCCCAGTGACGAATCTGCAGAGAATAGGTGGGGTTATTTCATTGGGTTATACATAGTGTTTTACATTAGGCAGAGAACATGGTCTATGACTACTTCAGAGTAGGTGCCACTACTACAGAGGGTGTCAAGTGCCACTACTTGTATGTGTATACTAACCATTGAATGGCATCAGTGCACCATTGGTCGTCATGATGCATGAATGCAGCCCTGGTGAGTAACTCACATAGGCTACATTCATGCATCATGCCAACCCTGTGGGGTTGATACACTCCCGGACATTCTGCATGATGCTCTAATGAAGTGCTGGTTGGCAGACGCGTAAGCACTTGATTGGTGCATCATGATGACCCATGGGCATGATGCACTCCTACATCAGTGGCACTTGAAGGGTTAGTGTATATGAGTTGGGGATATAGGGGGTTGGGGGAACATGTGGGGTTTTAACTAAAACCAACATCCTCAGCTCTAAGTGCTACAGCCTGTCTAGGATCTCACGGTGGCACCAGGTATAGTCATTCAATGGTTTCAATGGTTAAACAAAGTGTTGGGTTCAATTGTTCATCTGGTATAATATATATATTGCTTTACAAGCTATTACCAAAGACCTGATAATGTGATATTACGGTTGTGCATGTGGAATTTCTAGTGAATTACAGCAATCTTGTATTTATCCCTTATCAGTGTATGTATATGTGGGAGTTCCCCTTAATTAGACTTGTATTCAACACATAGCTAGGTTATGCATGTGGGATTTCCCCTTAATTAGACTTGTATTCAACACATAGCTAGGCTATGCATGTGGGATTTCCCCTTAATTAGACTTGTATTCAACACATAGCTAGGCTATGCATGTGGGATTTCCCCTTAATTAGACTTGTATTCAACACATAGCTAGGCTATGCATGTGGGATTTCCCCTTAATTAGACTTGTATTCAACACATAGCTAGGCTATGCATGTGGGATTTCCCCTTAATTAGACTTGTATTCAACACATAGCTAGGCTATGCATGTGGGATTTCCCCTTAATTAGACTTGTATTCAACACATAGCTAGGCTATGCATGTGGGATTTCCCCTTAATTAGACTTGTATTCAACACATAGCTAGGCTATGCATGTGGGATTTCCCCTTAATTAGACTTGTATTCAACACATAGCTAGGCTATGCATGTGGGATTTCCCCTTAATTAGACTTGTATTCAACACATAGCTAGGCTATGCATGTGGGATTTCCCCTTAATTAGACTTGTATTCAACACATAGCTAGGCTATGCATGTGGGATTTCCCCTTAATTAGACTTGTATTCAACACATAGCTAGGCTATGCATGTGGGATTTCCCCTTAATTGACATGCTGTACTGAGCACACATTGTCACATACCAGTGTATGTTTATTTGGAATTTCCGCTTAATTATACTCTTGTATCAACACATACCAAAACTATGCATGTGGAATTTCCCCTTAATTGACCTGCTCTATTCACACATTCCTGCCATATTGACTTCACCATGGAGCAACAACAAAAGGCACTTAGGGAGCACAGGATCCTTACAAAGTCACTCAACCATGACGGCCATGCTGCACTCAGTAAGGTGAGGAGGTAGTATTCTCAGGAGCAGAACCCTGGTTGCTAGGGTCCTGGCAAAGGGTCAAATTATATAGGCAATGTACTAGTAAAAGTAGCCTCTTTGCTGTTTTCTTTTCAAATATTAGGATTAGAAAATAATGCATGAAGTATGTGATGCAAATTTTGAATGTCTTTCTGATTTTTAAATGAATTTTCCTGTATGATGCCTATATCCTTTCTGATAAGGATTTTAACACCTTTTCCTAGTACATTTCCTATTTAATTTAACCCTTCAGCAGGGAGATAAGCCTGATAAGGGCCCTGCTGGTTGCTATGACGTCACTGCTGCTCTCTAGAATGTGTACCGTATTGTCGTGTTTAAGCGTCTGTCTTGTATAAGGGCCGGGGGTAATGACCCTCCAAATCTATAACTTAGTAAAAGCACCTGGGCGCTTAAACACGACGATACGGTATGTCCCCATGTGAGTTAAAGATTAGGGAATGGTTATTATCTATGAAGGGGGGGGATTTTTAATCTCTTTATAATATCCGGGGTTACAGTTCTAACATAAATCCTCACATATAAGCCTTAATAAGGCATGCTTTATTCACAAATCGAAGGTCTTCTTAGATTTTATCATATATATAGAGCGAATAGACCACAAACCTTCTAGCCTCACAATTACCATAGCAACCCGTTTAAGTCATACATGCAAACTCCGGACGAGAAAAAAACTGAGCTGATAGAAGTGATCAGATTTTTTTCCTAGAAGTAGTAGGAGTTTGCATGTATGTAAGTGCCCGGGGGCTTATTTATTTCTGTCCCCCAGGGCTTATTGAGATCGGTGCTTATTTGGATAGCCTTATTTGATTCTGTTTTTAGTATGTTGATTCTACTCCTGCGCTCATCTGAGACAGGCATTTATTTGAGACCCCAGCGATTAAACGAGCCATAGAACCTTGTGGTACTGTAATCTCCCGCGTATAAGGCGCAGCACGCGTATAAGGCACACCTAGAGTTTTGGAAAATTATAAAAAAAAATGAAAAATTCATAACTTTGGTTCTACTGAATGAATTTTCAAAATTCAAAAACTGATGTGTAGCTTGGGCCACCCGGGACCCCCCCACTGGCCCCCTTATTTCCTATTATGACCAAGGGGGCATGTAAGATATCAAAAGAAAGGTCTTGGTGTCCCCCTTGTAGATCCAATGGGAACTAAACCCACCGTATAAGACGTGCCTTATATACGCAGGAGATTACGGTACTCCATATTCTATTTTTCACCGCATTGCCTCATATATGCCCATATATACTGACCTTCCTCTATAGACATGTTGTAGATGCTCGACTCCAGAGAACAGGAGGAGAAATCATTCACTTTGGTAATCATGGTGAAGTCTTCGCTGTTCTAGATCTACTCTAGACGCCAGGTGTAAATCACTGTAACGGTATAATAATCCCTCAGGTTGATGACAGTGCCCTTAGACTAACAGCTCTTTCCTTGGCTTGGGTTATGTGGAGTGCTTAATTGACCCATCATGCCGTTGAGGAAGCTCATTTGGTTATTCCAAGAAAGGAGGATCCAAAAATAATCATCATGTGGTCGTGGATAAACTCTAGTCTATTGATATCAACTACTACTGGTTACTCCTAGTTGAAGTACTAGAAGTGGTAATGATGTGTAATAGTAGAACCTAGACTAGAGTCATCCCTATCTCACAGCGTGTGACCGCCCGCCCTGGTCGGCATCCATGTGTGTCTTATCAGCTTGTTACATAACACTAGTAGCTGGGAACTAGGCCCGGGGAACTGGGTCACAGAAAGGATCCAGGAACTTATGTACATTATGTCCCCAGCATGTGATATGGGCCTCTCTCAGTCTCTGCCTCCTCTCTCACTCTGGCTACTAGTGGGAGGGAGATGACAAGAGCTGATTGCAGTCACCAGTGTGTAGTACCCGGTCAGTAGCAGCTATCAGTAGACTGACTAGTGCTAGGTACCACCACTACTACACTGAATCAGAGACATGACTGTGTCAGTAGCTCTGTTTGTTCACACTGCAGTGTTTACATCCTCTTCCATAACTGACTTGATACTGAGTCTGAAGATGCTGTCCCCAGCTGACTAGACCCGGTCGTCTCACCCTGCTCCATTTTGGTTCTGATCCCCAGGCTTGTACTGAGAAGTCCTATGTGATGTGATCTAGGCCTCCCTGCTTCCTCCTCCCCACGGACACCTCTGTGCTTCTACCACTGTACCAGTCCTGTCCGTGATCTCTACTTTGTGACCCTGTTGATGATGGAAAGCGGACTCGGCGTAAAGACCTTTCAGTTTCACACGGTAGTTGTAAGTCTACATGTCCTGCCTCCTTTTCCCATGTCTGTGTCCTCAGTAGACAGACAGACCCACCACTACTCCAGTAAGTCAGGGTCAGACGACTTGACAGCCTTGACCTCCCTAGTCCCTGCCTCACTCACTAGACAGCCCCCCCCCACCCCACCCCAACACACACACATACACGCTTCCCCACTACGCCTACCGTATCCCTTCAAATATCCGCATCAGGGCTACTAAAATTGGAGTGCTGATGACCCCCGTTCCTTCTATAAACACATTTGCCTAATCAATGACTATATCCAATACTCAATACTTACGAGTTATTCCAATACCCCCTCTAACAGCCCTGACGCAATTTTAAGAATAGACGCTCATTTAAAAACCGGCGCTCAAACAGGGCGCTACGGTACATGTACACAGTGTGGTGTTCCCTTTTCTCCCCCGCAGCGAAGTGGCCACCGCCACACAGAGTCAATCTCCATCCCTGCCCTTTTCACTGTGGGTTGGTGCCAGCATGGGTAGGACGCGCCAACCTGCGTCCGTCCAGCTGGGCCGGCTTAATAGTGCACGGGGTCCATGTCCTAAATGTGTTTAACCCTTTAAAAACCTCTGATGTTTTAATGCATCATGCCCATTAGTCGTCATGATGCATGACTGCAAACATGGGGAGTGACTCACACAGCTGCATTCATGCATCATTCCGACCATACAGGGCTGATACACTCCTGGAGGGTCGGCATGATGCACCAATGAAGTGCTGGTGAGCGGTCTAGCCAGCACTTCATTGGTGCATCATGCTGCACTCCTGCATCATCAGCGGCCCTTAAAGAGTTAAGTATAGGATGAGGGTGTAGGGTGTGGTGTATTTAGGTAGTGTCCGTGTGAGTGTGTGTACATACATCACACAGTGAGGGTAGACGTGCATGCACGACCTGACGCGGCCCGCTGTGTGAAGAGTGCTTACATATGTGTCTGTGTGCTACTGGGGAGGAGGCCATCCACAAGTGATGTTATACATTTCTGTGTCTGTAACACGGGTTGTCTCTGCTTCTCTGCTCTGTCTTTGTCTTTGTCTTTGTCTCTGTCCCTCTGTCTGTCTGTCTGTCTCTGTCTCTCTCTTTCTCTCTCCCTCTCTCTCTCTCTCTCTCTCTCTCTCTCTCTCTCTCTCTCTCTCTCTCTCTATATCTCTATCTCTATCTCTCTCTCTGTCCCCCTCTTGGTTTTTATTCTTTTTCTTTTAATAGCATTTTTTATACCCCCCCCCCCGCCCCACCTCTTTAAGTCATGTTTTCATAGTAGGCTTACGACCAACCCCTCCCTCCTGCCGAATGGTACCATTTGTTGATGGCCACCAGGCCGCAGGCTGGAGGGGATAAAAGAGAAAGCGACCCTGCACCCGAGCTTAAAACCCTATCGAGGCTTAGAGAGAGAGAGAGAGAGAGAGAGAGAGAGAGAGTTTCAGAGAGAGAGAGAGAGAGAGAGAGAGAGAGAGAGAAAGAGAGAGAGATGGGAAAAAGAAGGGGTAAAAGGAAAGCTCACTTTTCAACTACAATTATTCAGTGTTATGCCAGTGTCCATGCATGAGCAGGTATTAAAAGCCCATGTGAGGAAGACGCTAGATATAAAATTAATAAAAAGACTTTTCAAAGTGGAGGAAAGAGAGGAGGTAGCCTTTAAAAAAAACAGAAAATAACAGAACCATAATATAATAAAGACCAAACAGCAACAGGAAGAGAACCGGAAGTGACCTGATGCAGGTGAAAGGCCATCCTCACATGAGGAACACATTAACCTTTTTAAACAAGTTTACTTTCGTTTCCTGTTGTTTTTTGTTGTTGTTGTTTTTGTTTTTTTTTGTTTTTTTGGGGGGGGGTTTCTTTCGTTGTTTTTGTTTTGCTTGTTATCATTTTCTTCTCCTTTCCCCTCACTTTTTTATGTAGTTGAAGGAAGATGCCGCTGTGATGGAGCCAAACTCTGTCTCTTCTATTCTCACACATATCCCCTGTCCACCTATACCCCCTGTCCACATACCCAGGGCCACCTATAGATACTTTTCAATTGCATGAAAAAAAAAATACATGCATATAAATTTAAACATGCTCCTGCCTCGAATATCTGCCCAGGACACAAGGGTATTGGATGATATACCGTATTTCCCCGTGTATAGGGCGAGCCCCGTGTATAGGCCTGTCCTGTGTATAGGCCCGCCCCGTGTATAAGCCCACCCCATGTATAGGCCCGCCCCGTGTATAGGCCCGCCCCGTGTATAGGCCCGCCCCGTGTTTAGGCCCGCCCCGTGTATAGGCCCGCCCCGTGTAAAGGCCCGCCCCATGTATAGGCCCGCCCCGTGTATAGGCCCGCCCCGTGTATAGGCCCGCCCCGTGTATAGGCCCGCCCCGTGTATAGGCACGCCCCGTGTATAGGCCCGCCCCGTGTATAGGCCCGCCCCGTGTATAGGCCCGCCCCGTGTATAGGCCCGCCCCGTGTATAGGCCCGCCCCGTGTATAGGCCTGCCCCGTGTAAAGGCCTGCCCCGTGTATAGGCCGGGTCAATTCGACAGTTTTGCTTGTATTAGCCCGGGCCTATACACGGGGAAATACGGTAAGTGCCAGAGTGCTTAAGCGACCACTGCAGTAAATGCAGACTTGCATGATCCCTATAAATATCCCTTTATCTCATGCATAAATACATCTACACCATATCTGTAATGCTAAAATCACCCATTTTAATCTAGGGCATCTACTAGGTATATAAACACATACACAATATCTGGTAGGAGAGTGCACACGTGCCGTACACTCTCCCTATCCTGTGTCAGTGAGTCACGTGATGTATGGTCAGTGTGTTGTAGCTGGTGCCCTGAGGGTGTGTATGGTGCACAGGTATGAGACGCCGGTAACCAGCCGTCACGATGTAGTATGGGGTGGGGATATTTTGGTGATTTAAAAAAAAAATTATTCAGCCCTCCACTTCCATCCCTCTCTGTCGTCTATCCTCCCCCAATGTATATACATCCCAAATTATTTAAGTGCCAAATGTGTTCCACATGCATCCCTAGACTGGCTGCAGTCCATTGATTTTATTATGAGATAATTGAAATATAATGGGAAAATGAAAATTGAAAACATTTCTAGTGAATCTATTTCTAGTGAACCTGAGCCCAGCAGCCACAGGAGGAGAGGCATGGAGGGGGGGGGGTATAGTGGGGTTGGGAGGAGAGCTCAGGGACTGCAGCCAGTCTAATGCATCCCTAAAGTGGTGTATACACGGTGCAGATTTGAGCAGACTAGACCACACAAAACATCAGCAGACAAATGTTTGCTTGTGTTGTGGCTTGTATGGAGGAGTCTGCAGGACCTGATACATGGCACATTTTACAGACTTGTCTGCTGAAGTCTTGAGTAAAATCCTGGTGGAGATTTGCAAAACTAGAGTAAATGTGTCAGAAGTCACATGATAGCTACTTATCACATGACTCAAAGGGCTGCCCTTATTGGTCAATTTACTGCAGACTAGTCAGAACAAGTCTGCTGCCCCTGATACACGGCACATTTTGAGCAGACAAGACCAGGTTTGAGCAGACAGCAGACAAAATTTTTCAAACATGTTTGATATCTGCAGACAAGTGGAGACAACTGCAGACATTTGTCTTGAGCCTGTATACACGGCACATTTTGAGCAGACAAAACAACTGCAGACGCGTGTGCAGTAGTCTTGTCTCCTCTAGTCTGCTGAAAAACACGCCGTGTATACACCACTTTACAATTTCTCCTCTCATCACATTCTCTCAAGTAGCACTCCCCCCTCCACTGCCGACCACCCAGGCTAACATGGACTGGCGGCAGCCCCTGAGCTATGTTCCCAACGCCACTATACCCCCCCTCCCCTCTCTGCTGTAATTCACTAGAAACTCACCGTGATTCACTAGAAATATTTTAACTTTTCATTTTCTCACTTTATTTAAATTCTCTCACATTAAAATTTACAGACTTGAGCAAATCTAAGGCTGAGTCACTGACAGTACAGATGACCTGGGGATACATCAGGTGCGATGGCTACAATGTGTCCACAAACTGCAGTATTTGGCTCTAATATGATGAAAGACCTACCGATTAATGGTACTTCGATTACTGACGATCCATGATAAATAATGGATCATCAGATACAATATCCTTTTTGATGTCTGATATCTGACATCCACAGTTTTCTATACCCACAGTACATACAGATGGAGTCATAACAAATCTCATTTAAATGTATTTGTTACAATCACACAGAGAGAGGATGGACACACTTTATAAAACGGCTGGCAGTGCTCTGCTGCATGATAGAAGTGACCTTGAGTGCATTATAGGAGTACAGTGCACGCCTGAGCAAGGTCACCATAGCTGTAGACCAGTCAGATACCATTAATTATGGGTGTGGACCACTAAATTTGACATGGTGACATGGCAATTTCTTAAAATCGACATGTGACATGAGAGGTTCTTAGAGGTGACATGGGACATGGGGATTTAAGTGACATGTGACATAACCATTTCTTAAAATCGACATGTGACATGAGAGGTTCTTAGAGGTGACATGGGACATGGGGATTTAAGTGATATGTGACATAACCATTTCTTAAAATTGACATGTGACATGGGGGACCCCCCATCCACACCCCCTTAATTGGTCTAAAAAAACCTTGATTGGGTACTTGATTGATTAGAATGAAATGTACTATGTTTTATAAAGACAATAGACAACGATCTTCTCTTGTCCTATAATGCACGAATGCATCTGAGTGAAGAAGATCTTTGTCTATTCTCTAAATAGAGCACATTTTGGAGGTTTTGCCAATGGCCTTTTTATTTGGGTTACCGTAGTGGTTCGTTGAAGTGTCGGGGTCTCAAATAAGCTTCAGAATAAGTGCAGGTGGTATTGGGGTATTGAAATTCGTCCTAAGCATAGTAATCAAATAAGCCCCTGTCTCGTATAAGCACCGGGGATACAGTGGGATTGAAATTAATAAGTGCACGGGCGCTTATATGGGCCACTGCGGTAGTTTCAAAAGTGTAGTCGGGACAGAAATGGATGGACGAGTGAGTGGAGGAGGAGAATTCATGGTGGTCATCATAGCATGATCAATTGGATCCTAGGTCAGAGGTCTTGAATATGAGGCATAGGCAAAAGGGAAAACAAGGCTAATGGAATATATATATCCATTAATTCTCAATTTACAACAAAGAAAATCCACAAGTAAACACAATGTGAAATACATAGCCATGGCTTGCTTGAATAAGCAGAGAATCATGTGTACACTTGTACGTAGCCTGAAGACCAGCAGTGCACGTAAAGTGACATGAATAAACACCTAATGTACGCATAAAAAAACAAACAAAATAAACAACTAAATGACAATGTGTGAGTATACTGGCCAAGGTAAGCCATGTTCCTGACCAATTGATAAAATTGAAATATCATATGAAATAACATTTATCTTATCCAAATAAATTTCTTTTTTCAATTTTGGAGAGTAATTTTTATGCAATATCCTATCCTTCTTGCAATATAGTTATATCCAATCAATGTATGTATATATATATATATATATATATGTATATATATATATATATATATATATATATATATATATATATATATATATATATATATATATATATGAGAACCAACATAATAAATCCCAATGAAAAGTGGTAATGGCATGACTAATGAGCTTGGACAGAATTCCACGTTAGCGGATCCCTTAGTGGGCTCTCCCCCCTGCTGAAGCTGATACCTTGCAAGATAATTACTGATAACAGCGAGCTGATGGGTACCAGGAATTACGTAATGCAGCCTGAAAAGTCTGCACTGAATGAAAGGAATTTTCTCATTGGTCAATAATGTATTCCGCTAGGTCGGAATAAGTAGGCTACTATTACTGTATAACCCTGCGTATAAGCCATTTCAGAGTCCTACTGTGGCTTATAGATTTCTCCTGAAGTCAGAGTGCGACTTATAAGCGCGGTCTTACATATATAGATTATACTAAGGAAGGGAGCCATTTTAGCCCGGCATTTTAGGCCCCAGGTTTGGCTCATAGCATTTTCATAACTTCAGGGTTATATGCGGGTTCAGCTCATACGTTGAGTTTTAGAGTACAATTGCTATTACTACTGATATTGGTAATGGTAATGACCCCCCCCCCCACACGCACACACACACACTCACTCACTCACACACAGGAGCCTAAGGCTAAAGACCTATGTCTTTACCTGTGTGTGCTGATAGTGTAGGTAGGTGTGGTATGCAGGTAGAGAGGTATCTGGTATGAGGCCCACACAGGGGTAGGCGCCTGTCTGACTCCACTCTCTACTGTAATACCTACCCCACATATTGGCCACTAGCTGGTCTGGAGCTGGTTCTGGCAACACACCCTGAAAAGAACTGGTAAGATGGGACCAGCATGTCCCTGGAAGTGGGTGTTACCCAGGGACAAGGTACCCATCATAGTATGTCTTACCAGTGGGTTTTACCTCAACCAGCGAAATTCAATATGGCGGCTCCACTAGGCCTCCATACTGAGTCCTATAAGACGCGGCTTATTTTCAAGCCCAGGTGCACCTTATAAAAGCAGCCATAGATTTACTTTTTATAGACAGGGATACATCAAATCTGTGCTCAACTGATCAAAGTCCCAGGTGCTCCCTGTAGAATTCCTTTAAGGTTGGGGTGCGCCTTAAATACACCAAGTTTGCCCTATACCCGGGGTATTACGATACCAGTCTTACTACCGTAAAAAAAAAAACGCGTATAAGCCGCACCCTTGTATAAGCCGCACCCTGACTTTGGGAGAATGTTATAGGCCACGGCAGGTGCCTGAAATGGTGCCCATTTCTTAGTGAAGTCTATATATTCAAAACCCCTCATATAAGCCGCACCCTGAGCTCAGGAACATCCTATGAGCAGCACCAGCGGTCTGAAAAGGTCTATAAGCCATGGCTTAAACTCGGGGTTTTATGGTACTTGTAGGCATTTACTCACAGGTAACCCTCATAGTAGCACCCCCCCACACACACACACACACAGAGCAACAGTTACTGGTAATTGCTAGAGTAACATATAGGGGGTATGCTGAAGTAATGGAACCCATTATGAGGTAGATAAGATTGTCAAGGTGATTGATACAGCATGGACATCGCATGAACTTTGAATGTCTTCATATATTCCATGAACTCAGTTTGCTAATCAATACACTTTCCTGAGGAATTGATACCTGTGACAGCATGAAAAGTTAGATAAAATGGACCCCTGGGTTACGCCGCAACCAGAATTGTAAATCTTTATAAATCAGCAGCACCAATTAGTATTTATTAAATCAATAAAGTTTGACTTATTGAAAACAGCAATTTTTACAACCAGCTTGGAACCCAAACTTTCGTGACAAGAAATCAAACAATGCACACTATCAAAAGCTATTAAAACCTAAAAAAAAAGAGCATTTTAAAGCACTCAGACATATACCTGTAGAGTGTATGGATATGGTGTGGCTGGGTATGAGAGGTATCATCATGAAGCTGTCCTCTTCTATACTCCGTCTATGTAACGAGCTGTATGATTGGTACGACCAAACTCTCCGAACAACATTCTTAAATCCCTCCAACGACGAGGACAGAGAACGGGTCCGCGACAGAGGCATTTTCAAGATGTCTTATCCAATACAATGTTCAATATTGTTTGAAAAACTGAAATCCTTCACGTCAAATGACTTTAGTATCATTGAAAGCTGACACATCACCTGACATCCAGATGTATGTTGTTGAGAGTAGCAGGTAATCATAACTGACTTGAGTATCCTGTATTTAATACAGTGTAGATATCTTTGAAATCCACAATGCCATTGCAGATAATGGCTTCATAGGAACCCAGGAATCACAGGTAATCCAAGTAGGAATATCCAGAATGAAAACCATCAAGTTTTGGCTTTTCTTTCTCAAATGCAGGACTCTTGTCTTATGCTGAAAGGTAGTTGAGATGGCAAACTCCTGCATATCCTGTTGAAAGACATTTTTCAGCTAACAGATAGCATCAGGTAAATCTAGGTATGTCATCTATGCTTTTGCTTGTAGAAACAACAATGTCCAAACTATGGAACATCCTGGGATGGGGTGGGTATCTTAACTATGCTGGGGGTGAAACACATCACTAGATATACCCAGGGGTCTGATATGCCTGATCCCTTCCTCCTGGAGCTAGCCACATACAGGTGAGCCAGTAGAGGTAAGGGAGTGGTCATTATTTATCAAAAGGGTGGGGGGGTGGTGGGTTTGAAGGGGGCATAAAAAATTCAGACCCCTCCCAAGTGGGGGGGCTATATATATTTTGACCCCTCTTGTGGGGGGGGGGGGCTAAAAAGATTTACCCTCTTGCTAGCAAAAGAGCCTGCACGCTACTATAGAAAAAAATTGACTGCAGTTGAGGGGGGGCGTAAAAGATGTTCGCACGTCCGCGTGCAAAACCCACCACCCCCTCTGTTGATAAATAAAGACCACTCCCTAATGTTGATCATCTATGGGAAGAAGATATATGTGGAATCATTTATTTTCCAGTCTGTGGTATGTTATAGTGTATCCATAGGTGAAAACTAATGTGATTAATACTGTAAGTAATGCATCGTGTATTGATGCGGTATTCTCATTTCTCGTCGTGACACTTGAATATTATGCAACTCGCCAAGGCTACATCTATGCATCATGATGATCCAATGTGGTTGATGCACCCATGGACGCCGGCAAAATTCACCAAGGAAGCACAAATTAGTTACTCGCTGTGAATGGATTGGTGCATCATTATCATCAAAAGACATGACTCCAGAGGTATAGCATTGTCTGTAAAGGGTTGAGGGTTCTCTCATTTCCTGAAGATGTAGTGAAAGGAAACTAACAAGTCCTTCTGATCCAAGTCATCCTCTAACTCCTCTTGCTCCAGCTCTAATACAATGACATCCTCCTCCTATAGAGACACTCTCCTACCTGTAAGACTCCTAGCTCCTTCTCCAGCTCCTATGAGACACACACACACACACACACACACACACACACACACACACACACACTAGAAGGACTACCTGAGGTAACATCATATACAGCTACAGTATAGGACACCTGGAGACCACCAGACTAACACACATACATACCTACACTTAGGGGGGTGGTCATTTATTAACAAAGAGGTGGGGTGTGTGCCATAAATCGGTTGGCATGTGTCGGAAATAAAAATTGGTCTGTACCCTCCCCCATGGGAGAAGTAAGAATTGTTCTGTCCTCCCCCTATTTCATTTCTATCTTTTCTCTATAAACGGGGTGAGGCATCCAAAATAGTGTTGTTCCCCCAAACTATGAATCCCCAACACCCCTTGTTGTTATTGAATGACATCTCCCTTTCACACACTCACACATCTCAGCCTCCAGCCTCTGTTGGCAAATGATGCTGTAATTGTCAACACAGATGGGAGTGATGGTGGCGAGAGTCAGTGATAAGAAATAAGGGGCTGGCCATCATTTATACACATAAAGAGCTGCAGGGCTCTATCCAT
Source organism: Acholoe squamosa (assembly GCA_949317995.1). NCBI lineage: Eukaryota > Metazoa > Annelida > Polychaeta > Phyllodocida > Polynoidae > Acholoe > Acholoe squamosa. The sequence continues at coordinate 87,205,926 of OX439037.1, forward strand.
TAATTTTCTGTGGGTGTTGGTTGGTGGGGTGCTAGATATATCAGAACAATTTATGTTCAGGGGAGTAGCCAGGTGTTGACCAGGTGTGAAGCGATGGCGGTTCATTTTACGATATCATGTCCTCAACTTGATGAAGGACTCAGCTATTATAGAAAACAATTTTCAAAATTCTTTCTGCAAGAAACTGCTGTTAAAAATCATTCTTATAGTCTTATGAAGGTCTATTGAGAAGTCCATTCTAGTCACCTATCAGCAGGGACTAGTAGATCAACTGTAATTGCCTCCTTATAACAGAGCAGACAAAAAGTTACATGTACAAATGCATTTATGTCCACAACACAGGAGGCCTTGTCAGCCTGTGGTGCAGAGGTAATAAGTACAGCTACATGTCCAGGGCTCCAGTGTAGGTACAGAGGGACTGTTATGACTAGAGGTGACAGGCTGTCTGTGAGGGAGGTAATTGTTGAGGGGCAGCTGGGGAATGGTCCTGCCATGGACAGACCTGATAACAAGGAAAGGGTCCTGAATAGAGACCAGTAGCCATCTTACCTTGGGCTACCAATTCCCTCATATGCTATCATAGCAATGGAGGGAGTGGGCCATTTTATACTTAGACTATTTGACCTACTTAGGAAATAACCTGACTCTCTGGATCATATTCAATGATCCATATATTGGTCCCCGATGGGTTGCCGATGCGATCCGATCAGGTACATCAGACTCAATCAAACATGTGTGCAGACATTTCCCAAACCTCCCAGTCAGACTGTCAGTCAACCCAGTTTATAGTCCTGTCTGTCTGTAGCCACCTTAATCTTAAGCCTCAGTGGTGGAAAGAACCTTTCCACCCATAAAAGCTCTTTGCATGGCTACTGGTTGCACTACTTATATAAAACGGCTACCACGGAAGTCGTCGGCTTTGACTTTGGATGTTCCTGTAGTTGGCCACTCATACTCTATCTGACAGCAACCAGCAAAACTGACCCAGGAAATTAGAAAACAGTAGAAGTTGTGTGACAAGCACAGAGTTACAACAGTAGGAGTTGCAATGCTTTTGGTGCGTGGTGGCGCCACTTCTTTTCGTGCGAGCAGCGCCACAGGCGCTGGTAGCTCATGATGATGACAGTTATGGTGATGTCCTCTTATGAAACGACATATTTACTTCAGTGATAGTTACCTATGCCATTTTGAGAAAGTGGTGGTCTCACCTTAATGGCTAGACCACTATTTCAACCCAACCTTCCCTTAAAACTCTTCCTTCCTCTACTCAAATAGTATTTTATGGGCGTCCACCAACATTCCCATTCCAAACATGGCCAATAAAAGGCCAATATCCTGTGTTTGTAGGTCCAAGACAGGAGCTAGCCTGTAAAGTACCAAAGTGATGTGAGGGGGGCAGCTGGGGGGTACAAAAAGAAGCCACTAGAGGGCAGCACTGTGTCCATAAACTGATCATAGTGAAGCCTGAAGGTCTGCAGCTGCCACAACTGGTCTCTGAGCCTTTGGTAATAAAGTTGCACTGAAACCAGCATCGCAAGCCTCATCAACAGCTCATTCGTAACGCCTTGTATTGCATATAAAGCACAAGTATAAAAAAGCTGCACCCAGAACTAAAAAGAGGTTCAAGTCTGAATGGTTGGTTTAGTCCTATTCTATGGGGCCATCTATAAATGACGTCATACAAAATTTCACCATTTTTGACCCCCGACCCCCTTTTCATGTTTTTTGCCAATTTGGCAATGCTTAAGGTATATGGAAAATGAATTCTGTCATGTGGGGCCAGACCCCCCTCCCTCCAGCATGACATCATTTGTGGATGGCCCCTATATAGTTTGGGCTGATTCTATTAGCTACACCAAGATGGTCTTTGAGCCACAACTTCTACTTTAGGTTTTTAATGTGTATTACCCAGCAAATGCATTCTATATTAGCTTTAGCAATAGCTCAAAGACTAACTATAGACTACCTTTGCCAGCCTCACCAACAACTCTGCAGTGACAGTTCAAAGACCAAGTATAAGATAGAGTCATTGCCCTGTGGACACTTTGGGTCTACCTTTTTAACCCCTGCAGGGTGGGGTGACAGTCCCTGGTGTGGGAACCATCTGTCCCCCTGCACCAAGGAATTTCTCACATACATCCCATTTATATAGGGCACTAGTGGGTGTCACCATCATTAATCCATGGTGGGAGTTTCATATAGGGCACTAGAGGGTTACCCACTGGGTGTAAGCATCCCTGTTGTGGGAGCCATATGTCCCCCTGCACAAAGACATTTCTCACATGCACTATATACAGACCATGGGGATATATAGGGGGCTAGTGGGTTAAACATTGGATGTCAATATATTGTATACAGATGCTACTTGATCTTCCCCAATGGAAAATGGAAAGTGCCAATATAGAAGGAAAGCGATAAAAGGGGAACCATCAAATTTCAGCCCTTCCCCCGTTTCACTTTGCTGAGAAAACAGTTGAGGAGGGCTTTTATCAACTACACACAATTTCTGTTTGGGATTTGATATAAATAATGGGCAGCCAAGGCTTTTACAGGCTTAAAACATCTTGCATCCACTCCCTAGGCACAGGAAACACATCCCAGATATACCAAGGTTGAAGCAGCAGTCTGTGTACACATCCCTAGGTGTGAGAATGTGTTTCTGTAGTATACATGACAACATAGGGTGTAAACAGACTAGAACTGGCGGTAACTAAGGTACCGCAGAAGCCCATGTAAGCACCTGAGTGCTCATAGATTTCAACCCCACTATACAATTGTTTTATCAGTTTGATACACTAGATGGCGTCCTAGACAACCCCTAGGCTACAGGGGCTACTCACCCACCCAGCCCCTGGGGCCCCATAGGCCTATTGAGGGGGCAGAAACACCTCTCACAATTACACTGTTTTGAAAATTAAAAAAGCGGTTCTAAGAGGTTAGAAATCGGAGATATCCAGAGAGAAAGAGTGTATCTAGGTACCAAATCGATATTGGATTGAAAAATCAAACCAAACACCTTCTGTAGCATTTCAAATCTTGAGGTACACTCTGCAGTGAGTAAGAGAGAACTCACCATGCCCCTGTAGCAGGAGCAGTTTGGCCTGGTCTACACTAACGCCATCTGCTGTATATCCTTGATAAAGTGTTCGTATATCCCTAGTACTTATACGGTTCAGGTGCTTATTTGAATACTGTTTCTTGTGCTTAATTTCAATGCCCCCACCCCCCGCCGTCAGCGGTGCTTATTTGAGACCCTGGGGTTTCACCGAGCCGTTATGGTATATATACTACTCTCCAGGAGGAATCCACCCCTTGTGGCTTCCAGGCACCTCCAGGGTTTCAGGCTATATTTCCAAGCAGAGGTAGCACATGAAGGAAGTCTCTGATTATTTAACATACACAAGAAAAACATCAACCTGTTATTCATGTGTTATTACAGCGCAATGGTGCTGACACCCTCTTTGAGGTCTGATATGATGCACCAATGAAGTGTTGCTGGGCAGACTAAACATGCACTTCATTAGCGTATGGTGCAAATCAATAGGTGGAATGCATCAGCTACTCTTCCTTTTTAAATCCTCCGAGGTTAAGTTGGGTTCTCCAAAGTATCCAAAGAATTAGTGTCTACCTGGTTGTGACAGGGACATAGAGCATTCCTGAAGCCACACCTAACCCATCATGGGGAGATGGCTTACATCTAGACACCGTGGCCTCTCAGGAATTCCCCCTTGTAGCTTGCTGCAGTCAGGCCTCCTCTTTTACCTTCCTAAGCTATTGGGCATCTGGTAACTATTCCCACTCATTTATGAAGTAAGTTGTATCCACTTGTACCACTAGAGCATGACACTTGTAGTCTTCCCTGTACCAGGTCTGAGGACCCGGGTCTGAGGAGTACAATACACACTCTGGGATGAGGAGTTGACAGGCAGACACTGGGGTATCCATTTATTTGGAAAGTGCCACTCCTCCGAGGCTGCTCCCTATTATAGTTGAGCTTCTCATTCATATTTTATGTCCCACCTCCATGTAGTAGGAAAGATAGCAGCATGTGCTTAAGATATAATCCCGGTATAAATTCTATGTGGAAGTAAATTAGCAAAAACTCCTGCATATACGACTCACCAGGAGAAGCTATACTGTACATCCAACACTTACAAAGTCAGTGGTTTTATCATGGTCCATTCACAAGAGGCCTCTGGTTTGTGTATAAGCTGTAGCTTACAACTTTACAATACCACCATTCTATGATAAAGGGCAGGTGCAAAAATAAATACACAAAGCTCCTTGCCCAGATCAGAGGCCATCCCCAGCCTCCATGCTCAGTCACATGATTCTACTGGCTCCATGACCAGCTCCATGATACAATAAGTGGATTTGCTGAGGCAGTAGGTGAATGTGAGTACTTGTGTAGGTGTAGCAGGTATTCCTCTATGTCTACCCTTCTATCCTCCAGTAGGTAATACCTGTAGCAGTGTAGACAGAGTGGTACTAACTCCTACATACCCCACATAACCAGGTACCATAATACTGCCAGGTAGGAGGTACCATGAGGAGCAGGAGGAGACAGACAGGTAGAGTGTTATCAACATCTCTGTCAGCAGCTGCAGCTACAGTTAGAGTCTCTACTCCTGCACATCCTAAACCTTTAAGGGCTGCTTGTGCAGGAGCGCATCATGCCCATTGGTCGTCACGATGCACCAATGAAGTGCTGGCGAGACTGCTCGCCAGCAATTGGCGCATCGTACTGACCCTCTGGGTGTATATCAACCCTGAGGGTAGGAATTATGCTTGAATGCAGCCCTGGTGAGCTCTCTCCATTCATGCATCATGATGACCATTGGGAATGGTGCATCAATGCATTAATAGCTGTTAAAGGCCTACATATCAAGATACCTGGGGGAAGAGGAGACAGACAAGTTGGAGTTCATCATCATCATCATCATCATCATCATCATCATCATCATCATCATCATCATCATCATCATCATCATCGTCGTCATCATCATCATCATCATCATCATCATCATCATCATCATCATCTCTGTCACACTGAAAACATGGAAGATCCGAAACTAGTCAGCGGTGACCACGACTAAGTCATCAGTATGACGACTCTGTACTGTCAGTATTGACATCGTCAACTTGAGGACCTAAAGTGGTCACCGCTGACTAGTTTCAAATCTTCCATGTTTTCAGTGCAGCAGCACAGGCTAGAGTCTCTGTCACACTGAAAACATGGAAGATCCGAAACTAGTCAGCGGTGACCACGACTAAGTCATCAGTATAACAACTCTGTACTGTCAGTATTGTCATACTGACGACTCAGGTCGTCATGATAATGACCTAAAGTCATCATTTTGACTACCTAAAGTTGTAGTTTTAGGTATCGTCAACTTGAGGACCTAAAGTGGTCACCGCTGACTAGTTTCAGATCTTCCATGTTTTCAGTGCAGCAGCAGGGGCTAGAGTCAGTCCAGGTATCCCAGGCAAGGGGAGGCAAGTATATCAGTTTGGGTAGTGTCAAAAAGGGATTTACATGACCTGGTAGCATAATACTGCAAGGTAGGAGGCAAAGATGGTAGACAGGCAGCAGCTGGATTCATTCCATGTACATTGTATACCTCTGACAAAGAGGAGCTTGTGCCCCTGCAGCAGTGTTCCTGAGCCACTGTATTGACCTCTTATAGGTATCAGTATCTTAGATAGGCACCGGGTGATAGTGGGGTTGAAATCTAAGGGAGTGATCATTTTTTAACAACAGGGGGGGCTGGTGGGTTTGAGGGGGGGTCAAAATAATTTCACCTGTTTTCAGTGAAAAAACCAGCGAGTTACTATAGGTTAAAAGAGTGCGTTCGCACACGATTTTTGACCCATCAAGAGGGGGGGGGGCCATATTTTTTCGCGCGTCTGTGTACAAACCCACCAGCCCCCCCCCCCCTGTTGTTAAAAAATTATCACTCCCTAAGGTAATTATAAGAGAAAATGCTGATGTTTCTGTAGGTGTGGAGAAATTAGAGCTTACATGGTGTCAGAAGGTGTAACAGAGATGCCTCCAATTACTGGTTCTGCCATTCACAATTCTCATGTAGCATATATATGCTGTCAAACCTAACAATGGTTCTCCGCCAAATTAGGGACAAAGCTTTTCCTGAATTTTCAGAGAGATTTACTCTTTTCTGGGGCTTCATAGTCTAAATTGGACTACATCTGAAAAGGTATGATTCACTTAACAATTTACAGGGATTCCGGGTAGATTTAACAGCAGTAATTCTTTTTCTAGAGTGTGGAGAGGAGGCAGTGGGAAGTTGTCACCATCAGATACCTTGACTTTCTCAAAACCCAATATCTGTACCTGACAGCCTGCAGCTTGAAGCCTTCACACAAAATGTGAACCTGATGAAGAGGTGTCTGTGGTGCTGCCTGGTGTCTGGTGTCTGGTGTCTGGTGTGCGTTTCATACAGACACACAGAGTGACAGGGTGTCAGTTGGTGTGGACACATGAAATCTGTGGGTGTAACACCTACACACCTGTATTTATGTACATGTCTGTCCTATGTCTTAGTACCACAGAGCCCTACCTATAGGCCTGGTCAAAGGCTCTTGAGCTAGATGCATTGGATTAAGGTTTTGTAGTACCAGGAATACCACAAGAATGGATAAAGAGTATTAAAGGCATCCAGTTCGTTGAAGATGGCATTTATTGATACAGTTATGCCCTGGAGTCCACGTGACCCCTACACCTGGCACCTGCGCCACATGTTTATAAGATGCCTCGCGCATGTGCAGGAGCACGCTGGGATAGAACTATACTCTTTGAGTGAAATATGGGAGTTCGCTTGGCTATATGAGAAATGATACAGTTATGAATATAATAATATATAGATGTATATTAAAGATAACGATATGAATATAATATCATAATTAATAATGATGACATAATATGACGCAATGTTATGTATGCATATGTAACAGTTATGGATAAAAGAATCTGGGGAATTCGTGACTAAGAGTTTATTGATAGTGAATAGTTCATCATAGATTTTCTCCTTACATCCATTCAGGCTTTCCATAATAACCCCACAGTCTAAGGAAATATGCAGCACCCTGTGCAAGACCCAGTATTCAAATGCATTCCACCTAGTTCTAATTATATCCTAACAAGGGTGTAAATTTAGTCTGCATGAAGTAAATTATGTGGTCTGGTGGTTCTTACTAAAACAACATGGGTTTCGGCTACACTAACAGGGCTAGTTTTTATATAATCCATGTTAGTAATCTGGCTGTCTGGGGTACATGGAGGTAATGGGTAAACCATATTGACAGAACTAATCATGGCTTAGTTAGAACCATCAGATCCTCAACCTGTATGTAAGAAGGCAGGCTTACTACCATAAAACCCCACGTATAAGCCGCCCCCGCGTATAAGCCGCACCCTGAGTTTGTGAATTAACCTCAAAATATAAAAAAAATCATAACTTTTTTTCTAACCAATGGATTTTCAAAATTTAAAAACCTATGTGCCCCTGAGGTGTATCCCTACCCTCCTAGACCAATGAAAAAGTTGAGGGAAGGTATGAGGAGGAGCTGCAGCTATCTAACCCCTACCTTCCCTCCCCTCCCCCTGTGCTTGAAATGGTCTAAAAGCCGCGGCTTATACGCGAGGTTTTACGGTATGTAATAGGAGTAGTGGCTGAAACAGCTGAGTTTGCGAGTACCGTAATGGCGAATTTTAGCACTGGGGTCTCAACAATAGGCGCTAGTCTCAAATAAGCGCTGGGGGTACAGGGGTATTTAAATCAGCACCTGTCTCCAATCAGCGTCTGGGCGCTTAAGCCTGCCGCAAACAGCACAGACTAGACTCAGTACAAACGCAGACGGGATTTAGGGGGCATCTGTGAAAAATCTGTACCCCCTCCATCCCCTTCTCATTTTCACCCATTTCAGACTTGGAGCAGATTCTCGGCTGTTATAAGTCAATGTAAGCTCAGACCGTCTGGGGAGAATCTGCCAATATCCAACATGTTTGATATGCCCAGATTCACCTCAGACTCAGACGGGACGTCTGGTCTGAGTCAGTTTTTGCCGCAAACATCCCAGACAGGACTGGATTCCCATCCAGTCTGTGTCAGGTCCGCGTCCAGTCTGTACTGTTTGCGGCGGGCTTTAGACGGGTGGCATGGTACTTATTGGAACAGCCTGGGTAGCATCTAAAGTAATAAGCGGTAGACTTTTGAACCCACATTGTATTATATCTAGTTGGCAGGTGTAAATGGAAGGCATGGTTAAGCCGAACTGGCAGTTCTAATCGCAGCCTGGTAAGAACCATCACATTTCATACCTTTCTACAGTTGAGAAGCACCCTTAGTTTATTATATGAGCAGGAGGCATTGAGCTGAAACACCTGGGGAAGTTACTATCTACTACATCAGCATGGCCTGTGGATATGAAGGCATTACTTTTACCTGGACCATATGGTTAAGTATACATTTTTTTCCCCAACAGGCTCATGTAATGCTTGATTCTAGCCATCCTCCAGTCAGTGCAATCATATATCTCATATTTCCTATTCAGATCTATTCCACCATCTTCTGGAACTTGTTTCCAAACATAGAAAAGGTGTGTAGGCTATTTACAATCTCCCTTGCAACGTCACTGGAACTATATTGTGGCTCTGCCCCCAGCTCCTCAGTGGTAAGGAATCTTGACAAGCAATCCGCCCCTTGAAACCATTCTATTTCCCAACCAAAAGTTACCTTATCTGATATATTTTAAAAAGGAGATTACCGATATGTGATAATATAGATCAGATATCTAGAGGAACCTCTGTTAGAAACAATTTCTCTAAGAAAATAGTTCTGTGGACTGATGTTGGGTGTAGTTGGGCCCAAACAAAAACAAAATTGCCATGTGCTTGTGCCTGCACAATATAAAGATGCTCCAATGACAAAGTTTCAGGCATATGGAAAGGGCATTTCGTATTTTCAACAATGTATTTTAGTTAAATTATATGTTCCAATAGGAATATTATCATTAGTATCTACACAGGATGATATCTGTAGTTTGGCAGCAGTGGCAGTTAGGGGTGGAAGGGGGTGGAGTTTAAAATGTGACCTACATGAGGACTATTTATAGACGGGGCCAGAGATTAGGACTGCATCGGACGTTCGAGGACCCACCAGACTGGGCTACTTTAATAGCCATTCTTAATATTGAAGCCAAAGGGCTAAGTTTGCAGCGATCCCTCTTCTGATCATCTTATAGATCTATTTGTCTCTCTTCTTACAGGTAAAAGTTGGAACCTTAATGTATGGAAATGTATGGAAATTTATATCTTTTTGTCAATTCTTTCTACAAGACGTATATCTCAGGACTTCTGTGCACCCAATTTCACTGGGAAAAATGGTACTAATCTGGATCCAGACTCAGGCAATGTCGTCGAAAATGAGTATGATTTGAGACTCAGCTTGATCGTGGGGTGATACTATATGTCTGCATAGTATCATCCCAGGATCAGGCTCAAATAATACTCATTTTGGCGACATTACCTGAGTATTGATCCAGCCTCGAGCGAGTAAGACATTTTTTTCAGTTTTCCCTTTCTAGTACAATCTTTGTAGCATCAACCTGTTTATCACTGTACCTGTTAAATGTTCCTGTAATGAGATGTTGACCACTTCCTGCTGATAGCCTCCACATTCCTCACATTACCTGAGGTCAAAGGGTCTACATACAGTAGTACACCTTTCACACACCAGGTGTCACTGGCAGTGTGTAGGGCCTAGACCTTACCACGGCCATCTCGGGGCAGGGTGTCACCTTTAAATCACAACTAAAAATCTTTCTTTTTTTTCTCTTAGAAATTGGAAAGGCAGATAGATAGGGCGTGGGCTGTGGAAGGTGGTTTAGGGAGCAAAGCAATATTTCTTTTTCTTACTGCAGCTTTCTCTAAAGTGTCTTTTTAAATTAACCTACTTCATTTCCATCCTCCTCCTCCCCCAGTGCATGATCTTCAGTTTCCGAGATGATATCCGAGCAGATGTTTAGGACTGTTGTTATGTCCTTAGCCACAAAACACAAGTTTTCTTTCAGAGTGTTTCTCTTTTTGAAAGTCACATTCTGTTGGTTTGCAAATAATAGGATCTCACAAACCTACTGTTGACAATAAAATCAGGACCGTTATCTATATATTCTAGCGGGACCAGAGAACTAGAACTACCACCTCCAACCCCTATTGCCCCCTCCCTTAAAACCTGCACCCCACTGCGCATGGTCAGTGACCTCGGTGACCTTCCTGGGGGTCATGGTGCTGCTGCCATCTACCGAGAAATGGGCAAAAGCTTGTCAGTCAAGTCTCCAAGCATTTAGCATGTCTGGGGTCAAACTTCAAGCAGATAACTGATTTGGAATTGTGAATATCTAGGTTTATGCGTGAATCATGGGGCTGAATCTGGCTGGAGAGTGAGGGATGCATGCCTGTGGGCGTGTGCAGTATGGTGTGTGTGTGTGGGGGGGGGGGGTAAAGGCTTGGAGGGCAGGGGGAGGGGGACATAAGGCTTTGAACTTGAAAGAAATACTGTGAATATCCCAGTGGCAGTGAACTCTGTGCCATGGTGGCTTCCAGTATGGAAGGCTTCAAAGTGAGAGATACAGCTACTACTGCCCCTGATGTGCCTTCTCCCCTCCTCTACTTCGTACCTCAGGTTAGAAGTACCAGTGTTAGTTAGCCCTCAGGACTACGCGCACAGATGCAGGAGTGCATCATGCCCATTGGTCGTCATGATGCACCAATGAAGTGCTGGCATGTCTGCTCGTCAGCACTTCATTGGTGCCTTATTCCGCGTCTACAGGAGTGTACTAGCGTCCTATGAAGGGTTAAAGAAGTGCACGGGTCTATGTGAAACTGCAGCCAGGGTTTCAGCGTGAGGCATTTTGCCAAATCTCAACGTCATATTATATCTGTACATAGAGAAAGATGAAAGCACACGCACAACTCTCTGTCTTGGCATCTAACCCCTCAGTCCCCCCTCTCCCCCTCACGGGCCTGGCTGATCTGGGATGAACCACATATGTTTGTATATCTACAAACATATGTGATTGCCCAGAACAAATTGCCTTTCAATGTATTTCTTACAAGATACTAGGATTGTGAGAGAGATCAACCTGTAAATCCACTTTATAAATCACCTAAAGCGAATTGCCCTTCAATTAACTATTTATGAAATCTGAGGTGATATGAAGGTGAAATGTATTTTATGCATTTCCTCAATTCATTTTGAATGATCTCCTTTAAGTATATTTTTAACTTAGGGAGTGATCATTTTTTAACAACAGGGGGGGGGGGCTGGTGGGTTTGCGTGCGGATGCGCGAAAAAAATTTCGACCCCCCCTCTCGAGGGGGTAAAATTTTTTCGACCCCCCCCATAGGGGACAAAAATCGTGCGCGAACGTCCCCTTTTAGCCTATAGTAACGCGCGGGGTTTTCCACTGAAAACAGGTGAAATTATTTTGACCCCCCCATCAGAGGTATTGAAAAAATTCCGACCCCCCCGGTCAAGGGGTTGAAAAAATTCTGACCCCCCCTCAAACCCACCACTCCCTTAATATGCTTGAATGTGGCAAGTTCTGAAATGTTCTAAGACATCCCTTGCACAAAGTAACATGAAAGCTTACAACCCCGCTCAGTTCTGGCAGGAAGCTTTCTGTCAGGATATAACTACTGACAAGGTTGTGGGCATGCGTCTGCACTGAGTGATGAAACATATGTACACAGAGTTGAACTATCAGTATGTGAGAAAACTTGTAAATGCACTCTGTGGACCCCTGGGGAGACTGCCAAAGGGCCTAAAAGGCTTTCTAGGAATCCTAAGATGATGGGGAGGTTGAAGTAAAATGTATATATAATATAGGAAGCCGTAAAATACTTTTAGTTTGTTAAGTGTTCCTTTACCCAAAGTGTGTCTGTCCACCCCTTCTTGCTCTCCATTTGATGTCAGTGTCTCCTCCTCTGTCTGTCTGTCTGTGTGTCCCTCTCTTTCTGTCTGTCTGTCTGTCTCTCTGTCTGTCTACCTGTGTTACCTTTCTCTCTGTTTCTGACTATCTACCTCTGTCTATCTGTCTGCCTGTCACTCTATATGTCTGTCTCTCTGCCTCTGCCTGTCTCTCTGTCTGTCTCCCTCTCACTGTCTCTGTCCTTGTGTCTCTCTGCCTTGATTCTGTCTGCCTTGGATCCCCCTCCCCCATCCCCTACTCTGATCACAGTGAGTCATTCTGTCCCTACCTATGTGTATCTGTCTGTCTCATCTTGTCTGTTTTACCATCTGCCAAAACAGACCATGATCTGCCCTGACCTCTTCAGTCTGGTGAGCAGCTCATGGCGAGGTGAGTAGCTCAGTAGAAGCTCACTTCCCTGACCCTGTCTCCCGGCATGCACCCTGACCCTGCCGCCATCTGGTGGTGGATCCCTGCACCACGGATCTAAAAACATCTGTGCTCCTTCTTCTACCCCCCCCCCACACACACACTGTACCAAAGGTCTACAACACCTACCACAGACGCAGATAACCCTATAAAAGGGCCGCTAATGCATTAATGCATCATGCCCATTGGTCGTCATGATACATGAATGCAGCCCTGATGAGTAACTCGCCAGGAGTATATTGAAGTGCCCTAAGGGAGTGATCATTTTTTAACAACAGGGGGGGGGGGGCTGGTGGGTTTGAGGGGGGGTCAGAATTTTTTCAACCCCTTGACCGGGGGGGTTAGAGTTTTTTCAACACCTCTGATGGGGGGGGTCAAAATAATTTCACCTGTTTTCAGTGGAAAACCCAGCGCATTACTATAGGCTAAAAGGGGACGTTCGCACGCGATTTTTGTCCCTTATGGGGGGGGTCGAAAAAATTTTACCCCCTCGAGAGGGGGGGTTGAAATTTTTTTCGCGCATACGCGCGCAAACCCACCAGCCCCCCCCCTGTTGTTACAAAATGATCACTCCCTAAGGGGGCTTATATAGCCCGGAGGATCGGCATGATGCTCCACTGAAGGGCTGCTCAGCAGAGTCGCCAGCACTTCATTGGTGCTTCATGACGACCAATAGGCATGATGCATTAATGCATCAGCAGCCCTTAAAGGGTTAAAGGAGAGGTGGGACCAGATCCTGCAGGGTGAATGTGAGCAGTAGTTGACCTGCCTTCACCATACCATGTGGGTGTCATTCCTATAGTGAACTGTACCCTGCCACTGGAGGGATCCAGAGACACACCCCTATCCATGGTCCATACCACTTACAAGTTACATTACTTAACTAACACATGAGGCACACATATGCAGGCTCATTGTTACAGGCTAGGAATTGGTGTCCTCAAAACTCATAGAGTTTGACTTGTTCCCCTCTGAGTTTTTATAGCAGGATAGATTTGCCTTTAGTGGTGTTTTTGTTTCTTCTGAAGCCCCGGGTCTGAAGTGAACCCACACTTCCCCCGGTCGGTATTCTCTATCCTTGCCAGTCAAAGACACACCCACAGGCAATGCCCCACACCCTAAGGCCTGTGGTCCTAACTAATCAAGGGCTACTAATGCATTAATGCATCATGCCCTGGCATTGGTCGTCATGATGCATGAATGCAGCAATGACGAGTAAATTGCTGGGACTGCAATGCATCGGCATGATGCATGGATGCAGCCCAGGCGAGATGATATGTCACGGGATGTCAATGCTGCATTTATGCATCATGGAGACCAATGGGCATGATGCATTAATGCATAAATAGTTATTACAAATACTTTTAAAGTCATTTGGCGATCTGTTATGTAATCCCACTGTGAGCCCCGGCGACGGTACCTCTCCATCGGTGCAGCATCGGTGAAAGAAGAGCAAACCGTCGCCGGAACCAGCGGCGATACCCCCGTCGTGAATTCAGCCATGTTGGGATGGTTTCCCATCAAATGTTGTTCAAAAATAAGGCATATAACTTCAATTTCAGATATCTTATCGAAATTCTGAATCGACAAATGTTTTTGAACGAATTTAGACCCCCTGTAAGCACTGCATGCCTGCCACTGTGTACGTACCCTTTGCCGTCACTGAGGGGTAAGCCCATCCTCGATAGTATAGTGGTTAGTAGGGAGGTTTAGCAAGCCCCCACCACCAACGCAACACGTCCTCTAACGTATCATTTTCCCCTGGCATAATGACTAAACCCAAAGTTTTTTCCTTCAATTGGTATTAATATACATATGATTACTACACACTGTATGGACTATATGTCCATATATTGCATAATAACCAATATGTAGATGGTAGAAGTGCACCTATTATAGATCCAGATTTCAGGATTCCCATGCCAGCTTCATGGGTGAGTGGGTTTTGCACAACCCTTGGTGATGTGCTACACAAAATACCTGCGTCTGCTTCGATCTATCCATGTACATTGGGGTTGCTAAACCTCCCTAATATCCCCGCCTGTCATGTGGGCGACCGGGGTTCAATTTCCCATCCAGAGGAGTGTGGTTTTCCAGCCCTGTCCTGCTAGAACATATATAAGGCCTGTCGGTCTTGTACCAGCTTCAAAAGTTCATCATCATCTGAGGGGTAACTCACCACTGTCCCACATAAGGATGGGCTGAGGGAGGAGGACATGCAGGGTGGGGCGGGGGTCCGGGGATGAGGGTCTCATGCAAAAGGTACCGGTGAGTGAGTGAGTGAGTAATAGATGTTTAATGCCATTTCGACAGCCAAGGTCATATTCATGGCGAGAACGACATTACACAATTTCACAGGGGAATGTGTTGGTGCCTGCGCATATGTGCACCACACACATCTGAGGGGATAGGAAAGAGGAGATATAGACCCTTTTAAGTGGGCTAGGGAAGCCCAAAAAAGGTACCGGTAGGTGGGTGGAGGGTGTAGGAGTCACATTCACGGTCAACATGATTTTGTGCCCCACCCTCAGAGGGCTTAACATTTTTTTGCCCCACTCAACAGGTTAAAAAAAAACTGTTGTCCTCCCCCTTCTAACCCACTACTCTACCCTAAGTTCCCATAATGCTCCATCCACAATCCCAGTGCCGAAGGCGCTGGTTAGGGGATAAAGCACGGGGCATGGTCGTGGGAGTGCTCTAGACTGTATTGAGACGTCGAGGGTATATCAGCCACCGAGGTATATATCAGCCACCGAATAACACAAGATATCAATTATGACTTCTATAGGTGAGATGAAGTTAACCTCCTGTGCTGGGAGTGCATTATCCATCTAGATAATGCACGGTCAATCGGCCAATCAGAATGCAGCTTTGGGGAAATGCACCATGACCTAAAAGTCATTGCCCAGTCGTGTTATAACATTTCTTAAATAGTTGCCCCACGTCATGACTCCCCCCTAGTTTAACGACCCTGCATGCCCTCCCCTCTTACCCCTCCATATTTTTCAATAGAGGCCCAATGTCATGCTTTTCCCATTGTTTTAACGACCCTTCCCGCTCCTACTCCTCCATAGTTTTAATGGCGCCCTCACGATGCTGGCACAGAATCAACCAGAAAAAAAAGTTGCTGGTGTCAGAGTCTACTGTGTTGTGGAGGAAGTAGGGGAGATGTTCTCAGACACAGAGGTCTGTGTGTTTTATATCTACAATGTACTAAACTGATGTCTGTCTCAGATAGAGAGTCGTGAGGTGGGAACTGTGGGAAAGATATAGGAGGGAATGTCATGACACTCCCACCATGCAAAAGAGCTAAGTACCAGAGAGCCAATGTATTTGTATTTATTTCTTTTTATCTCTTTTCAGGAGGCGCTAAGATAGGTGCATAATCCCCCTCCTCCCATTTCAAATGATCAAAAGAATGATTTTGCACTTCTGCGATTCTCTTTGAGTTGTCCTACGTGCTGATACTATATCACTTGAGACTTGAGAAATCTAAAATCCAGGTTCAAGACAATATTGGGATCTGTATAGGGTCAGTTCTGCCAAAAAGGATCGCCATATGACCCCCCTTCCCCCCACCCGCTTCCACCCCTTGACCTGTTCTGACCCATGCACCTCCCACGTATAGGGTGAGGGTGAGGAGACGGAGAGGTCAAAGGTCAGCTGTAAATATTTATCCTGTCCCTACACTGTTTATATATAGAGGATATTATCTAAATCCAATATTTGTGTCCGTATAAAAACTCCACCCTATACTGGATTAACAGTGTGTTCGTACCAGGGGGGTTTGTCACAATATTGAGACTGTCGCAGTACAGGTAGCCATTCTCTACAAATACAAGGAACCATGTATTATACATGTGTGGATCCAATATGTCTCTTCATGCTGGATCCAAGTATTTCCGCTGTGTTTATTATTCCTACCATCATATTTATCTTCAGATCCTAACCAGTCTACTTTCACCCCTACCCGAATAAATGCATTACCACTGCTCTTGTCATGCGCCAAGCATTTCTTTTTAATTTCTTAGTTCATATTTTGGTTGCAGTGACAGAGACATGGTTGTAGACTTGTCTGTTTTTCTACTGTCACTTCTCAGCTGTCACACACAGTGCCTCCTATTATTATTTGGACAAAACCTGGAGACTTCAACTACCTTTTTCCCTCTGCTACAATATGGTAAGTTCCCACTTTGGGACAAAAGAATTGATTTACTGGCTTCAGCCATTACTTTCATGATGCCTTCAGCCATGGCAAGTGAATTATGCAAAATGGCTGAATTAAAGACAGGCCCTTATACTCATAATGTGATAAGGGGTAATTAGATTATATACCTTGTCTGATGCTATCCCACACACCTGAGATCCTATCTAATTATGTACAAGGGTTACCACTTGGGGTGGCCCTTGTAGTGTCAGGGCCCCTTTTCCCCTCCATATTTCAAAAATATCCTGGTGAGTTTCCTTTCCAGGACCGCAATGAAGCATCGTGCCTGTATTGGAACCCTTAAAGGGCCGCTCTTGTAGGAATGCATCGTGCCTGTGTTGAACCCTTAAAGGGCCGATCTTGTAGGAATGCATCGTGCCTGTATTGAACCCTTAAAGGGCCGAACTTGTAGGAATGCACCATGCCTGTATTGAACCCTTAAAGGGCCACTCTTGTAGGAATGCATCGTGCCTGTATTGGAACCATTAAAGGGCCACTCTTGTAGGAATGCATCATGGCTGTATTGGAACCCTTAAAGGGCCACTCTTGTAGGAAAGCATCGTGCCTGTATTGAACCCTTAAAGGCCACTCTTGTAGGAATGCATCGTGCCTGTGTTGAACCCTTAAAGGGCGCTCTTGTAGGAATGCATCGTGCCTGTATTGGAAGCCTTAAAGGGCCGATCTTGTAGGAATGCATCGTGCCTGTATTGAACCCTTAAAGGGCCGATCTTGTAGGAATGCATCGTGCCTGTATTGAACCCTTAAAGGGCCGATCTTGTAGGAATGCATCGTGCCTGTATTGAACCCTTAAAGGGCCGATCTTGTAGGAATGCATCGTGCCTGTATTGAACCCTTAAAGGGCGCTCTTGTAGGAATGCATCGTGCCTGTATTGGAACCCTTAAAGGGCCGATCTTGTAGGAATGCATCATGCCTGTATTGAACCCTTAAAGGGCCGCTCTTGTAGGAATGCATCGTGCCTGTATTGGAACCCTTAAAGGGCGCTCTTGTAGGAAAGCATCATGCCTGTATTGGAACCCTTAAAGGGCCGCTCTTGTAGGAATGCATCGTGCCTGTATTGAACCCTTAAAGGGCGCTCTTGTAGGAATGCATCGTGCCTGTATTGGAACCCTTAAAGGGCGCTCTTGTAGGAATGCATCATGCCTGTATTGGAACCCTTAAAGGGCCACTCTTGTAGGAATGCATCGTGCCTGTATTGGAACCCTGAAAGGGCGCTCTTGTAGGAATGCATCGTGCCTGTATTGGAACCCTGAAAGGGCCGCTCTTGTAGGAATGCATCATGCCTGTATTGAACCCTTAAAGGGCCGCTCTTGTAGGAATGCATTGTGCCTGTATTGGAAGCCTTAAAGGGCGCTCTTGTAGGAATGCATCGTGCCTGTATTGGAACCCTTAAAGGGCGCTCTTGTAGGAATGCATCGTGCCTGTATTGAACCCTGAAAGGGCGCTCTTGTAGGAATGCATTGTGCCTGTATTGGAAGCCTTAAAGGGCGCTCTTGTAGGAATGCATTGTGCCTGTATTGGAAGCCTTAAAGGGCGCTCTTGTAGGAATGCATTGTGCCTGTATTGAACCCTTAAAGGGCGCTCTTGTAGGAAAGCATCATGCTTGTATTGAACCCTTAAAGGGCCGCTCTTGTAGGAATGCATTGTGCCTGTATTGGAAGCCTTAAAGGGCCGCTCTTGTAGGAATGCATCGTGCCTGTATTGGAACCCTGAAAGGGCGCTCTTGTAGGAATGCATCGTGCCTGTATTGGAAGCCTTAAAGGGCGCTCTTGTAGGAATGCATCGTGCCTGTATTGGAACCCTTAAAGGGCGCTCTTGTAGGAATGCATCGTGCCTGTATTGGAACCCTTAAAGGGCGCTCTTGTAGGAAAGCATCGTGCCTGTATTGAACCCTTAAAGGGCCACTCTTGTAGGAATGCATCATGCCTGTATTGAACCCTTAAAGGGCCGCTCTTGTAGGAATGCATCGTGCCTGTATTGAACCCTTAAAGGGCCACTCTTGTAGGAATGCATCGTGCCTGTATTGGAACCCTTAAAGGGCGCTCTTGTAGGAATGCATCGTGCCTGTATTGGAACCCTTAAAGGGCGCTCTTGTAGGAAAGCATTGTGCCTGTATTGAACCCTTAAAGGGCCACTCTTGTAGGAATGCATCATGCCTGTATTGAACCCTTAAAGGGCCACTCTTGTAGGAATGCATCATGCCTGTATTGAACCCTTAAAGGGCCGCTCTTGTAGGAATGCATCGTGCCTGTATTGAACCCTTAAAGGGCCACTCTTGTAGGAATGCATTGTGCCTGTATTGAACCCTTAAAGGGCGCTCTTGTAGGAATGCATCAGGCTGATGGGTTGTCATGACGCACCATTGAACAAAGTGCTGCTAGGTGTTCTCCAGACCTTCATTGGAGCATCAGGACCAGCAAAATGCCTCAAGCTGACAAGTAATTCACCTTAGGACCGACATGACGCACGCATACAGCCCTGATGAGTTACTCACCAGGGCTGTATATTGAAATTTGCTTAGCCAGCAGATCTATATCAGGTTGGTTTCTTACAATGTCCCTAAATGGACCTCCCCTTGTTTAAGGACAGTATTTGTATGCACTCTACAGATTAGCTGAAACTGAGACATCCTGTAATACACATGTGTTTAAAGTCTTCAAATGTTGTATATTACTTGAACCCTTCAGAGCCTACTTAATCATCTAAACCTTTGAAAGTGAGTTTAACTCTTTAAAGGCCGCCAATGCATTAATATATCATACCCATTGGTCGGTATGATGCATGAATGCAGCCCTGGTGAGTAACTCGCCACTCACCACTAGGGTTGCTACTGCACTGAAGTGCTGGCGAGTCTGCTCGTAACTCACGAGGGCTACATTCAAGCATCACGCTGACTCTATGGGATTGATACTCTCCCAGAGGGTCGCCAGCATTTCATCGGTGCATCGTGGCGACCAATGGGCATGATGCATGCCTGCATCAGCAGCTCTTAAAGGGTTAAGGGTTGCCAAATAACTGATCATGTATTATACCTTATTGTCACGATGCACCAATGCAGTGGGGTGTATCAGCAGCACTAGTGACCCCTAGTATCAAAACTATTATGATGCATGAATGCAGTTCTGGTGAGTTACTGCCTGGGGGGTACTCACTATATGATGGTATCTCCCCACTGCCAAACTACCGAACCCCTAAATTCAGGTGATATGACCGCTCCCAGATTCCTGAAATAATCTACCGCCCCCTAATTTCAGGGCACTGTACCTGAGATTTGCAGAAATACCTGCAGCATGTACCCTAACATGTACAGTGAAGAAAAAATATTTACCACCCCCTATATTTGAGGTGTACACACAGTTACCACCCCCTATTCTTTAAGGGGCACACAGTTACCGCCCCCTAAATTTCCATCTGACCGCCTCCGCTTCTGGAGCCCATTTGGCAGTCGGTAGCCATTTCCAACCTGAGTACCCACCCCCGTATTGGCCTATATAAGCGCTGGGTCTTGAATAGGTGCAGGGGGTATAGGGGCTTCGAAATTGTGAAATACACTACCAAGGTATACTATAACCTAAGTCTTGAATAAATATTGGTCTTGAGAGTATGGATTTCTAGAGATTAAGGCCAATATGGTATACATAAAAGCACTATGCTGTCCTTTATGAGTTAGTCGTACCTGAGATGTTAATATAAACAGGACAAACAGACAGACCTCACCCACTGTCCTCCTACCCAGGTGTATTGTGTATCAGTAAAAGTGCTGACTCATCACTGCCTTATATGGTATTGTTACACAGTGGACACTCTCCTCAACAGGCTGTCCAATGTATTAAGGGCTGGGTGGACTGTTTGTAATATATGGTATAAAATCACTTGTAAATTCCAATGAATGAGACATACATGTGGATGGTGTATTAGAGGTATTAAATAAATGGACAAATGTTTCACCAGCAGTGGGTCTGACTGAGGGTCATACCCACTACGAACCTTTGTATTTATTTCATGTTAACTGAGTCAGAAATGTTCAAAACTTGAATGAAAACGCATAACATGTTGAATATTTACATGTTTATAATCATTTTGAGTGGTATTAGTGGCCGTGAGATATGGGAGTGGGTTATCTCATGGGGGGGGGGATACGGAGCTGCACTGTTAAGCCTATGGGCTGTGAGTATCTCGGGCATATCAACATGGAATAATACGCCATATCATATATAACTATCAAAGTCATCCATCTATTTAATAACCATTTTTACCCTGAATATATTGATGTAACATCATCATACTTCTCCATCATATAGAAACAATGTTTCTTACCAAAAACACTTGCCGCAAATCTGATCACTGATCTTTTTATTTAGTTCTTTCATCATATCCATCCCCCCCCCACCCCTTAAAAAGAAAAATATCATTTTGAACAAAATACCTTCAGCAAATTTTTCCATCAGGTCCCACCAGCTCTGCTCTCGGCTAAACTCCTCAGTAACTTCCGGTGCCCAGGTGACCCCCTGCAGGCGTCTCGTGGAAGATGACGTGGATGACGTAGGGGTTGACGATGATGCAGGCGTAGAAGATGCCAGCGGGCTCAGGGGGGGCGCCGGGCCCCCTGAGGACCCCCCGGTTACTACATGGTCAGGGGGGTAGTCCAGGTGGTCCCTTCTCTCACTCACATACACCAGGTAATCAGAGCAATCCTGGAATGGATCACCGGAAGTTGGTGTTATATCCACTTCCGGTTCCTGTTGCCCACTTCCGGTATGGGTTTGAGTGTGGGGTATGTGAGAAGCAGCAGCAGCAGCATCGGCAGCCCTCTGGCGGCACACTAGATTAAGGCCGCTAAGGGCATAGATGAGTTGGTCCCTGTCGTCAGCACCTTTACCTCGCCGCAACCCATAGGGGTTTCCATTGAGGTAGTTTTTGTGTCGTTCCCTCTCCAAATGGCCGCCATTGTTGTCCGAAAGTCCATTACTCTCCGAACGGCCACTCGGGTGCCCCTTTTCCAAAACCCCATTCCTCTTCAAATGCAAATTGGCCAGGTCCTTTTCGAAATACCCCTTTCGGGGGTTTACTGAAGAATGGCCAGTGGTCTCGGAGTGATGCCCGCCGCCATTATTGAACCCCCCTTTACCATTGCTAAGGGAGTTGATGGCCTTCTGCTGTTCATGGTAATTATGGGCTTGGCTGAGGAGCGCCTGGTAGGCCTGACTTAGAGCCTGATACTGAGGGTTGTCACTGAGCTTTAAAGGCCCTCCAGTAGTGGTGGTGGCAGTATCAGGGTCTGTATAACCTCCATTGGTCATCTTCTGCCCATGATCCATGGCTATACCATTACCTAACCACAACCCTCTACTAGGATGGCACATACCTGCTGCTGACCCATTCCCTATTTTATGTCCATTGGGCATCTTTCCTCCAGTGCTGACAGACCCTCCTGAGTGAGGGCCTCCCGGTGGGTACACGGGAGGAACCCCTCCTGGTGTATGTGATCCTTCCCCAGGGTGGGCCCTAACCCTGGAGGCTATATGTCCTCCTGGGCGTGCAGTATAATGCCCCAATCCTCCTGGTGTTGATGTTGAACTCCCCTGCTCTGTGGGATAAAGCCCTGCTGATGACCCTGAATCAACCCTACTACCACCACCACCACTAGTTCCACCAGGGTGGGACCCCTCCAACCACCTGAAGCCTGTCATCTCACAGGAGGACCCTCTTCCTTCAGAGGGTATAGAGGAAGATGCCACCACCCCATTAGTCACACCAGCACCATGGAGGGTGGTGGTTGGTGGTGCTGCAGCACCATATGATGATAGTGGTGCTGGTGGTGCCCCTGGTCCTACTGGGGGTCTGTTATTATAGAGACTTGTGGCTGCTACTAAACACCCATTGTTCATACTGACCTTCTTGTTGTACACACACGCACCACCACTATCTCCCCAATCCGCACCACCATTTGCACCACCATTTGCACCACCATCTGCACCACCTACTGGTAGGGCCCTCTGGTGGGCACTATTGGTACTACAGCTGCTGACGCTCATGCTATCTTCCTCCCCTGGGCTGTTGTTGACGTTATCGTCCTCGGTATTATTAATATCTCCATTGTCATTATTGTTATTGTAGCCGCACATCATATCGTTATCATTCTCATCTGCCCCTGTAACAGGGGTGGTGCTGATGATGTTATCGTTATCATCTTCATCGTCATCTTCGCACTCAGGTATGGTGTGCGGGATGCGTGCTTGTATCATACCTACAAGGTAGCTGTCCGATAAGGCTGCCTCTCTATCCATGGTGTCTGAGGGATTGCTGATAAGCTGCTGCTGTCCCTGCTGATTCTGTTACTGCTGTTATGATTGGTTTTACTGCTGCTGCTGCTGTTATTGCTGAATCTGACAATACTCCTGTTTCTGTGCCATTGAAGAAGATATAGAAGAAGATATTGGCCGACCCTTTGCTCCAACTGTGGTATTGGCTCCTACCTGGACTGAGAAAGTGTGCCTGCTACAACGTGTAGCTCTCCTCCCCTTCCTCATCCAACAAGCCTCGGGCTTTAACTACAAAGTCGGAGTGGTCCTGTGAGGAAGGCCTGTGTGAGGGGAGCAGCTCATGGTGTGAGGGAGCAGCTCAGGGTGAGAGGAGCAGCTCAGACTGACACTATCAATGAGATGGTCCAGGTAGGCGCTGGCAGACAGCTGGGGCTGCTGTGGAGCAGCAGTACTACCGCAGTACTTCCTTGCCCAGGTAAGAGATGTGTGGTGGTCAGCACGGTATGAGAGGTGGACTGCTCATTTGGTACAATTCAAGATGAAACATCAGCCCAACTTAGTGAGAGGAGAGCAGCTCATTGTGAGAGGAACAGCTCATTGTGAGGGGAGCAGCTCATGGTGAGGGGAGCGGCTCATGGTGAGTGGAGCAGCTCAAAGGATTAAGGAGCAACTTCAACGAGCTGATCTCCATCCAGGTAGGCTATGGGGGAGCAGCTCATTTAAATACCCCCGCCCATTCCAGGTAGGCTAATACAATAAGCTGATCTAATCCCAGGTAGGCCTTCCAGGAAGGTACCAGGGCAGCTAGAGGCAAGGCTCTATCACAATGAAAGTCCAGGTAGATCTGGGGAGTAGTTGCTCGGGGTATTGTGGAGCAGCTCAGCCTCAGGTAGGTGGGGTGTTGGAGCAGCTCAGTGTGTGGGATGAGCAGCAGGGACTGAGCTGCTGCTGCAACTAGTAGCAACACCAACACCACGTGGTACGCTTTATGATGGAGCCATGATCATGTAGTCAACATTAAATGGAAAAGGGTAGAAAAGGGCATAAATTGACTCCTACTACACAGAGCCACTCTTTCCTCTCGGTTTACTCCTTGGACTAGTTTTGTTTTTGTCCGACGCCGCCAGGGGAGCAGTTCATGGTAATTAAGGGTAGCAGCTCAAGAGATCAAAGAGAGCTGCATGAACAAGGCATTGTTAATAATCTTACATGTGTTGGTCATCCTATGAATGCCATCCTTTTGTCTCTACTCTTTTGAGTTGTTGTTACTAATACATGCACTCGAATTACCAACTCAAAAAGCATTCAAAGATGAATAATAAAATTATGCTTCCAAAGAACTGCTTCTATCCTTGTCTCTACCTTGCTGTGCTGTTAATCCTCAGACCACCTCATTGATGAATGGAGAAATATGAAAGCATGCATCCAATAAATCTCCTTATCTTCCTGTCTCCATCCCTGTCTGTCGGTCCTAAGGCTACATGCTCAGTGAATGTAGAAACATGTCGGCCTCCAATAACAAAGCTTCTCTCCTTATTGTTGTTATTGCTGCTACTTGTCATCAGACCACTGAGCACTGCCTCCTGCTGGTCCTCCTCCTCCTGGAAGGCCTCACCTTCTCCCTGCCTCCCTCCTCCAGCAGTGGGCTGGTACTGCTGTGTTGTATGATGGCAGGTAGGCTGTGTGTGGGGAGCAGCTCAGGGTGGTGGGAGGCCGAGATGAGCAGCTCATACTAGTACTGACTGACTCTGAGTGGCAGAGAGAGGGTTGTGTGGGTGGTGCACTGAAACATACTGCACGTTTTGTCCATGCACACGTAGACAAAGCCTTGACCACTGGCAAACGTGGGGCCCTTGGTGAGGGTGGGGTGGGGGCGGAGGTGGGGGGTCCCCCATTTCGATTCTAACAAATGCCAATGTCCCATGTCACTAAGCAAAAACCTGTCACTAGCATGGCCATGTCATCATGTTGATTTAAAAAAAATGGCCATGTCACCACGTCGAATTTAGGGGTCTAGGGCCATTATAGTTTTAGTATCAGGGCGGCTTGTATGGGATAGAAACTATTATAGGGTTTCTACAGGATATAGATGCCCAACGGGTAAATGGCACTTCATTCCAGCATCCAGGCATCATTTCTACCTGCATCAGCAGTCCTTCAATGGTTAAAGGTTGAGTACACCTTGAGAGAGCAGACCTCCACCCATGTTAATGGTTGTCTATAGGGATCTATCCCTGACTCCACCCAAGTCAGCTGTAATCACTCAGGTATCTATCTGTCTCACCTAGCCATGTGTCTGCTCGGCCCCCAGGTGATGTCAGTCCCTAAACACTCCTGTCTTTACTGAATGGTTTCTGTCTGATTGCTTCTCTCCCCTTCTCTCCCTGTCTTATACAGGATCAGTCCGTGCAGGCCCACCACCACTTCATTGGTAGGGCCCTAGACAGGGGGGTCCCATGTCCATTGTCGATTCTAAGAAATGGTTCTTGTCCCTTGTCTCTCAACCCTATGTCCATTGTCAATTTTAAGAAGTGGCCTTGTCCCTTGTCTCTCAACCCTGTGTCCCTTGTCGATTTTAAGAAGTGGCCTTGTCCCCTTGTCGATTTTACCCATCTGGGGCCCTATTGGTGGATCATGCCGACCATGATCCACCAATGTGCATTACACAAAAACTGGTACCCATAATGCTTGCTGTTAGCAGTGCTTTAAATATATCTCCAGTACCAGATCAAGCAATGGTGCCCCCTAGAAAGGAATCTGCAACCTCGGTATAGGCCATGGGGTTATTATAACTGGATGTGTTGGAGAGGGGGGGGGGATCTCTGGTGTTCCAGTAAAAGCCCCTACCACTATACAATCACTTAGGTGCCCCTAAACAAGGTGATAACAGTGAGATAGCACTGGGGGCTGACTGATACCTATAACCTAACCAATGTCTCACGCACTCAGGGCTCATGATGAGGTCAATGTGCTCTGAACTGTAACCTTCTAGTGACAACCATCTGACTGCTTCTGGGCTCTTTGTGAGCATTTCATCTAGAAGTTCAGATATTATAGGAGAGGTCACTGAGAGCATAGTCTATGGGTAGAGTGTGACAGGCCACCCCCCTCTACCCCCCCCCCATGAAACTAGGTGCCCCTGCGTCTTCATTGTTGATTTCTATAGAGGATTAGGTGGTT
This sequence comes from Acholoe squamosa, assembly GCA_949317995.1. NCBI lineage: Eukaryota > Metazoa > Annelida > Polychaeta > Phyllodocida > Polynoidae > Acholoe > Acholoe squamosa. Next base: position 87,232,012 of record OX439037.1, read on the forward strand.
TATGGAGCTGTGGTATTCCTTTAACAGGGTGATACTAAAGGGGAAGAAGGAACCACCTAGACCAAAAAAATCCTGCTGAATCCAAATTTTGTGATCATGATCCTCAGAAATTGACTAAATGTACCCAAAAATGAGGTATGATGAGGAAAATATTTTAAAGATGTACAAAAATAATATTCAAAATGATGAGAAGTCTTTATAGACACAACATTTAAACCAGAGTTAGCACCTCAATGCACATATCCAAATGTCTGCCTATCTCCCAATCTGACAAGTATTCTAACTGTACATTACTCTGCCTCACTCACATACTGCCTATCCCTTAGTCTACCTATCACTCATACTGCCTATCTCTTGAATCCAAAGCAGCTCTGGTCCTCGTTTCCCATAGTTTACCCATCCTCAATCTGCCTATCATTCATTTTACCTATCCCTCATGGTGACTATCCCTCAGACTACCATGTTTAAACTGTATTGTTCAGCTCTTTATCTAGGCCCTAATGATTAACAGTACATTGCTTATCATGTCTACCATTTTGATCCTACCTATCCTTAACTATGCCTATCATAAAGCCTACCTATCCATCCTTCATTATACCTATCCCCCAACTCTGCATATCCCTCATATTTGACTTGCACATCTGTCGCTAGCACCCATGTTTTCTTGTTTTACATTTGCTCATCTTACAAGGTACTCTCTGTGCCTATCCCTATCCCTTTTTGGCTTAGATGGTCTCTTCATTTCATTAGGTATCCCTTTCATGAAGATACATGATAGCTCCATAGACCCGCTTATCCTACATAGGGCCCAATACTGAACACACAAGGTCACCTAGTTTCATGGGGGGAGAGGGTAGAGGGGGGGGGGGGGGTTGGCCTTCATTTATAGGACTGTATGGACTGACCCATCCTATACTGTACAATGCTTGATTTCATGCCAAATACTGATCAGTAATTTTATAATGAACATATATGTTGTGCACGTGAAATGTATTTACAGACTGCAAGACATTGACAAGCAGACACTGCAAAAAAAAGTAACCTTTAAAGCTACCAGGGGTCCTCGTAAAACTGAACAGCAAACCACCATATTGTATTGTAGTGAACCAGAGAAAGTTCTACAAGAAGCCCCAGGTAGCAGAACAGTGGTACAAGCATTATCTCTGTGAAAATACCAACGGTTCTCTGGCAAACTTAGGACAAGGATTATGCTGTTAGTTCCACGCCTCATTTTACAGTATATTATAAGAGATCTGTAGAATATGCTTGGAGATTGTGGAGAGGCTTTAAGACTTTTGTGGTTGATATAATAGTGAGTCTGACAGTGTGGAAACACTCCCAGCTTGTTACAAGAACAAATACCAACCCCTACCCCCACCCCATCCCAACCCACCGTTCAACAAGATCCACTCCCACGCCTTTCTCACACTGGGCTCTTTTTCACAAGAAGGGACGCTTTACCCATTCATAACAATCATACATACTACCATATTGGCTTGCTTCAGCGCCGGGTCTTTGAATGACTGAGCACAAGTCTTGAATAAGCGCCGGGGGTGGAGAGCATTGAAATTGAAGAATGGGCCTACACTATTATTTATTTTTTGAATAACCGCCAGTTTCGAATAAGAGCCAGGGTAGAGGTAGGTTTGCTCATGACTACCGTAGTGGCCCATTAAAGCGCCATGGTCCAAATTAGACACAGGTCTTGAATAGGCGCAAGGGGGTATAGAAATTAATCTTCAGCACTGAGAGTAGTATTCAAATTAAGCGCCGCTGTCAAATAGGGGCCGGGGGTACAGGGTGAAATTTTATAAGTACGTGGGCACTTAAGTGGGCCTCATTTCCATACCAAAAGGTTTATCACCATTACTTATTGTGAAACATACCCCTGGCCTATGTGGGAGGCTAGCATTCTGTGCTGATTTATAAGAACATAGTTGGACCTTCCCACCTTCCTTGTTGGTTACAGATAGCAGAGCTGATACCAGGAGATAGGGCAGGTATCTATCACGGTGTACCATCCATCTTACACCTTAACCAGAACAGCAAACCCTTCCTCATTCACTAACAATATTCCTTATTCTATTCCTATAACAACAAAACATATGCAAAGCACTTACTCAAAGGCTTCAATCTCGTATGGGGATTTTGATGGGGGGGGGGGGTACCCCACCTCACATGTCACTTCAATCCTCATGTCCCCTGTCACCTCTAAGCACCATAGCGTCCCATGTCAAATTTAAGAAAGCACAGGTCTATGTCATGCCACTAATTTTTCACTAATTTCTCTATGTCAAATTTAGTGGTCCACACCCATTCGTATGCCTACGGGCGTGGCGTACACATGTGTTGTACACCACGCCTTTGTACGCCACGCTTAATGCAGCATTACCGAGTTTTTATTGGATAAACGCCTACCTGTATTGACATCCAGCTGGTCTACCTTAGATCTTTCCTCCAGACAATGACATGGACCAAGCACAGTAACTGTCCCTAACCCTTTCAGGGGGCGCTGATGCAAGTGTGCCTCATGCCTATTGATCGCCATGATGCACCAATGAGCATCATGCCGACCCTACAAGCATGTATTAACCCAGTAGAGGCAGCATGATGTCAGAATGAAGCCCCTGTGAGGTACTCACCAGGGCTATATTCATGCACCATGACGACCAATGGGCATGATACAACTACTACATTAGAAGCCCTTAAAGGGTTAAATAACAGAAAAGCTGTAACCAAGGCCATGTAGACATTGTGACCTTTTTGTCCAATACCTCGTGTATAAGCCGCCTCCCTAGATCATTGATGCTTCCTAGAGAATCATCTGTAGGATCCATACTCTAGAACACTGCTGAAATGACCAATATTAACCCCAGGTCATTGTATGTCCACCAAAGTAAGAACAGAGAGGAAATTATTGTCAAAATCTGGTTGGTATAGGGACGATCAGGTTATGTCAGATTCAATAGAACTGGCACAGAAGAAAACTAAATGAGATGTCATTGGTTAACATTTGCTGTCTGACAGTTTGATTTCTCTGTGGGATATCTTGGTGTCATATCTGGCAGAAGGAGGAAAATTTGTGACAGATCCCATTACCAAATGACTTTAGTCCCTTCTAACCTGCACATAAGCAAATATAGGTCTACCATAAACTCAGGGTGCACCTTATACGCAGGATGCATATACATATATGAGGTTTTTACAGCAAAGCTTTGATAGAAGAACGCTGGTCTGAAAAAGGGCTTGATACTGCTTTACCAAATAGAGAGTGGGGAACAGACACAAAGAGCTTCTGGTAGAACATTCAACTTTAAGTATGAGCGGTGGGAGGATGGGAAATAGGCACGACTGATAGAAAGATGGAAAGGACATAAAGAGAGCGACATGGAAGAAGGGTGGGATAGATAGATAGATAGATTAAGAGAGAAAGAGAGAGAGAGGCAGACAGACCCCAGATACATACAGACAGAGGGAGAGAGCGAGAGCGAGACAGAGAGGGCCAGAGACAGAGACAGAGAGAGAGACAGACAGACAGAGAGGGAGAGACAGAGACAGACAGACAGAGACTAGAAATACAGTGACCAAATTAAGAGAATCGGAGCCTGAGAGATAATGAGAGACAGATACAAAGAAACAGAGACAGATCTATGGAAACAGAGAGAGAAAGAGAGGACAGAGGATTGTATTCATACAACCATGTTACACGGGAACATGCATCATGACGACCGATGAGCATAATGGCAGTGAGCATTATGCATAATGACAGTGAGCATTATGCATAATGGCAGTGAGCATTATGCATAATGGTAATGAGCATTATGCATTAATGCATTATGTGCCCTGTAAATGGTTAATTAGGGGCAGAAGAAAGGCGTGTTTGATGGCAGAGCCCATCCTGCTCCCATAGACCAAAGAGTCGACTAACCACTTTGACCTATCAGGTGTATCAGACGGAGCAGGATATGCCCCCCCCCCCCCTCCAGGATGGCACCCAACTAAAGATAGACCTGTCTCTATTCCTGGACCCTTCCTCATCAATACCAGCCCAGTCACTCACTTCTAGTGTCAACGTCTGCTCAAAATGGAATCAAACAAGTCTTTGGGGATGCTATAAGAGCAGATACAACTATTTTTCTGAAGCAGGTAGTTCAGATTCTCTGTCTATCATTTCACACAGAAAGTTTTCAAGTAACTGGTGAATATTGGATAATATTATCAATCCATTTTGACTGAAAGAGGTGGAACAAAACTATTTTGACATCAGTGATATCCTCCTACTAGAACTTTAAGGCATTTCAACGTCAAAGACTGACTCTCCTAATTAATAATTTAGGAAGTGGGTTGAGGTACCGGGGTAAACACTAGATAAAGATACCGGTAGTGAAAGTCACTCAGGTGGGGGTAGATACAAGATACAAAGACCTTTACACGCCTACACTGCGTACGCTACTGTCTGCACAATCATCTATGGTTTAGAACATGATAGTTTGAACTGACCAATGAGAACGCAGGGTTTGAATTTGGCCATAAGTATCAAGTTCTAAGTTGGATAGAAACGTTTATGGGGTTTATGGGGTACCTACAGGATATAGACCCCCTCCTGCGCCGGGTGTCTATATTCTGTAGTTTCTATCCTATACACAATCAAGGAGGACTACATAGTTTTAGCAAAAGGGTAAATGTTTGGAGAATGTTCCTGGCCCTCCGCGGAGACGAATGTTGATGTCATCGTGGTTCCCGGGGCGCCTGGCCAAATGGGGGTTCGGGGGCAGAGCCCCCATTCAAGGATATATGCCAGATCTCATATGAATTTGAATTACATTCAGATGAGATCATCTGAAACTTATGGAAACTTAAATGGAAGATTATTATTCAGATGAGATCTCATCTGAAAACAGTCAGAAGTGTGTGACAGCATGGTCCCACTACGTCCCTCAGGAACTGAGGTGGCTTGAATGTTTGTCTCCAGTGTGACGTCATTCTACTTCCAGCCAGGTACAAATCCCAAGAAGAGACCCAGATGCATAGTTTTATGTACTCTCTCTGGTACAATTAAGGACTCTGTATGGCAAAGGAACTGGTATGGCTCAATATAAATAGGTCTAATATAAGAACCTATCTGAGTCAACAGGTGTCAGCCATTAGTGTCTGGGGTGTAAACGGCCACCAGCTATCAGCTATCCACTAGCAAAGGGCGAAAAATTCCTCTCACCAGGGCGGATGGGGAGGGGGGCGGGGCAGACAGTTTGACCCAGAGGGCGAGCAGTACAAGGCATTATCTGTGGGCAGATCCTCCAAGGTGGCCGAGGTATAGCCTATAATGCTGAAAAACTATAGGATTGCCAAGGTCTTCTTAGTGACCAATGTACCGTGTAATATACAGAATAACAAGTTTATATTTGTCAAAGCTGACTTAACATCCATGGCATCAATAGTAACAAGTTTAGATGCACCGTGGATTGTTAGTTCATCTGCACTACTTGGCGAGTCTGTTTGCCAACATTTCATTTGTGCATCTTGCCAAGCCTTCAAGGATGCATGGATATTCAATTAAATTCAATTCAATTCAAACTTTATTTCAGAATTCAGTTGTAGTACAAAAGGTCCATAGGAGAATATTAAAGGCACACACATATGATAAACAGGCACACTATGTAAAAAGCAGCTTATTGAATATTGAAATGTTTGTACAGTTCTTGATACCAGCATCTCCATATATGGGAAGTGTACTGGGTATCACTTGTTGCTAAGCCTTTTATCAGTACATTTTCTGACTTTTTTAGACAGCATATAAAACTGTAAACAAGCTTTCTTATTGTTGCACCACATGCCGCAAATGTCTCCCCAGCACTGGCATACCTGCATACGCAGAGCATCATTGTATGCTACTGTTATTTTTCGCATCAAGGACATGTTAAAGCTAGCCCACAGCTGGGCTGTATACAAAGGTGTGCAATAAGCATGGAACAATTGAATCTTTACCTCTATACTGCACATATGGAACTTACGTATAAGCATATTACCCTGCGCGTATAATATCCTCCGCTATTGCTGAATATCACTATCATCCCTCATATCTCCCTGGTGAGAAACTAAGGCATTATTACATCATGACAACCAATGGGTATGATACAGTAATGCATTAGCGGCCCTGAAAGTGATGAAGGAATCATCCAGGTCATGTTGTCATTTATAAGTTGTATTTTTTCATGTTGGTCACTTTGAAGACTGTAGTGGTCCTACATTTTGTCAGTACACAGTTTGACCCTGTAGATAAGGTGGTATCTTAGTACGGCGAGTCTTAGTGGGGTGCACAGCAGGTGGGAGGTAGGTCAAGCTGACCAACCTCCTGTTCCACCCAGTATCCCTGACACCTACAAACATACAACCCCCACCCCCCTAACACTACGCCTACCCTTCATCTACCCAGGTCACCATTTCCGTGTTCACCGATAGCCCATGTCACCCAGCACCGGGGTTAGAGCATCTGCCTTAGGGAGTGATCATTTTTTAACAACAGGGGGGGGGGGGGGCTGGTGGGTTTGAGGGGGGGTCAGAATTTTTTCAACCCCTTGACCAGGGGGGGTCAGATTTTTTCAATACCTGTGATGGGGGGGTCAAAATAATTTCACCTGTTTTCAGTGGAAAACCCCGCGCGTTACTATAGGCTAAAAGGGACGTTTGAGCGCGATTTTTGTCCCTTATGGGGGGGTCGAAGAAATTTTATCCCCTTGAGAGGGGGGTCTAAATTTTTTTCACGCGTCCGCGCGCAAACCCACCAGCCCCCCCCTGTTGTTAAAAAATGATCACTCCCTTACAGGTCCACACCCACTGCACACCAGAAAAGCCCCGCCAGAGGGGTCTCTTACTCTAAACGGCGTTCATACAGCGTCCGTACAGGTGTACAGCAGCGTCTGTGCAGCGTCTGTACAGCAAGGTGAGCTGCTCACACACTGACCTCTGACCTTTCACCCCTGACCTCACTGACCTAAAGGTCTCCACTGGGACGCTGAGCTGCTCCTCAGGTACTCGCACTCTCCACGTATACATGTAGTCTGTAATTCTGGTCTCTTTCCATGCAGAGTTTTTATTCGGTTTGCTGTGAATGGTGGAGGAGGGGGCTGTCCATATATATATATATACATATATATATATATATATATATATATATATATATATATATATATATATATATATTGCATCAAAAGACATGAAGTGAATATAAATGCATGGAAAACATGATACTATAATTATGTATACACGCCAATGAGAGTGGACCTTGAACGAACATCAAATAGGACTGGTTGATCAATCAGTTGTCAATGATAATTCAATAAGGCCATTTAATTCTGATAACTTGGATTACAGACTTTTTCACACACAATCTTGGTTGGCCAGAGCAAAAAAAAAAAAAAGAAAAGAAAAAAAAAAGAAAAAAGAAGCTATTATTTAACAATATCTGATAGCCATAATACTCCACCACCGAAAGGCAAAAAAAAAGGCCATGGAGGAACCATATTTTGGGCGATTGTTATGAAAAATATGGAGAAATCTCCATGTCCGATGGACTGAAAATGACGTTTTTCGGAATGACTATTTATATGTTTCCTATATGCCAAAAATCCCGTCGGCCAGAGGTGGTGGTGGTGGTGGTGGTGGTGGGGGGGGGGTGGTGGCAAAAGTGTATCAGGTGGTAGAGTGGGACTAACAGGTCGTACAGGTAACTAAACCCACCTTCACACAGATAACTCAACCCACCTCCCGATACGCATCAAGTGCGATACTAGGTGGCATGGCAGTGATAATGACCAGGGGACCAAGGAAGCTGGAAGCTGTCATGGGTGTGAATTTCATTCTGACTACAGGGAAATATTGATGTGAATCATTTTCATAAACTAGGCTGATAAATAGCAACATTTGAGCATCAGCTGAGAACATGGCGGGAATTTCGATTCATAAAAATGGCTGAGAATGACATTGACATGGTTGATCTGATTTTAAAGCCTGAAACATTCCATAACAGTTGTGCTATTGGCACAGAGTTCTATACATAGGTCCCTACATACACTCAATCTCTGTTAAAGGGCAAGTCAATGGAAGAAGAATTATAGGTCCTACCAGGAAGAATAAAAAAATCAGGGTTTCCTCTATATAAGTACTTGGATTACGGATTTTTTAGGTCCAGAATTCCGGCGGCCAGAGGCAAAAAAGATAAAAATAAAAAAGGGCATGAAAATACCATTTTTGCCAGCAAATTTAACCTTTCAAACATCAAACGTCCAATATTGACAAGTCTACTAAAGGGGAATGAGGAAAATGTTGGGAGTTAGCTAATGAACATGGACATTTTTTCTTTTTTATCCAATATTTTCATGAAAGATCCAAGCGGCCAGAGGCAAACAAATAAAAGTAAAATTCAATTTTTGCCATTTTGCTAAAAATTCCAGCGGCGGATCCGTAATCCAAGTTATTATAATTAAAATTTAAATGGCCTAACCAACAGCCTCAAAGCCAAAAGAGAGAGACAAGAGCTGGCCTATGACATTCACCTCCTCTCACATCTGGTTAACTGCCCACTTACCTAACTATTCAGCCTCAACACCGAGATATCTGTCTATACTACATATATCTCTTATTGGCTTGTGCACTAGAAGCCTTCAACATTGGCATTACAGGCAAATATGCCGTTACAGAAATAGCATACTTCATGAATCTATCGTGGCCACAGTATTTAATTCATGTTGGGGGGGGGGCGGCGTCCATGTGGTCCCATTCATTTCATCTCTAAACATTTTGAGACTGTCTTTCCAGAATTCTTTGTGAATTTATTTATTACGAGACTTTTAACATCACAGAGAATTTGTAATCTGAGTCTCATTCTTAGAGACAGCATCTACCTCATTACACTGAAAACATGGAAGATCCAAAACTAGTCAGCGGTGACCACTTTAGGTCCTCAAGTTGACGATACTTAAAACTACAGCTTTAGGTAGTCAAAATGATGACTTTAGGTCGTCATCCTGACGACCTGAGTCATCAGGATGACAATACTGACAGTACAGAGTCGTCATATTGACGACTAAGGTCGTCAGGATGACAACTTAAAATCGTCATTTTGACTACCTAAAGTTGTAGATTTAGGTATCGTCAACTTGAGGACCTAAAGTGGTCACCGCTGACTAGTTTCAGAACTTCTAGGTTTTCAGTGTAGAAAAGGAATATTTATATCAAAGATGAATAAATTAGGAAAAAAAACCGTAGACAGTCTAGCCCTGAGTCTGCCCCTAGCCAAGCAGAGTATGACAGGGCAGGGTGGGGCTGGGTTGTATAGTGGAGTGTCTTAATACATTTTTTGTCAGACCAAACCCAGGTTGTGACCACGTGTTGTGTCGTAAAGATGGTAGTCTGTATCTGCTACATCACATACACTGTCTACTGTTAACTCTTTAGGAGTGCATCATGCCCATTGTTCGTTATGATGCACCGATGAAGTCCTGGCGAGTCTACATCATGCCCATTGGTCGTCATGATGCACCAATGCAGTGCTGGCGAGTCTGCATCATGCCCATTGGTCGTCATGATGCACCAATGAAGTCCTGGCGAGTCTGCATCATGCCCATTGGTCGTCATGATGCACCAATGAAGTGCTGGCGAGTCTGCTCACCAGCACTTCATCAAAGCGTCATAACTTCCTTATGAGAATACATACTCATCAGTCTACTAAATGAATCAGTTTATTTTCAGGAGTATAGGAAACTTAACAACCCCTTTGAGGCAGTATAAGTGTGTCAGGTAACCATCATGTACGTCATGAACTACCGTCTGTGCCGGTCGTTGACCTGGAGATGATAAAACATGTGGGGAGGTGGGTACTAGGAGGTTGAAAGATCCACAATATCCAACAAACCATTTTACAGTACTTTCCTGTTTGGTGAACAACCTTTTCAGTTTCCAAATTCCTTGTAGTTGATCCATGTTTCTTTTACTTTTCCTATGTTCACCTAGGCTATTGGGAATGCAATTTTCCATTGGCAGACCTGCCATGGAATACTTTACACATAATTTGAAAGATGGTTATCTTGTGAATCCCTGGATGTAGCAAAGTTGAGAGCATTCCACAAAAATAACCTAAGTACAGCTTCTATTATGAAAAGGTTACCCTTTCTTGCAACAGAGGGGTCTATGGACCTTTCTCCCAGACTCTGAGGGATGGGTTGTTATGTCCTCCAGGTGCCTGGCGGTAGACCCAGGTACACACCCCCCCCCACCTTGTGGTAAAACATGCTACATCATCATCAATCACTGCTAACTGTCTCTAACCCTCTATATGCCTCATTGTGACTTTACCCTTTAAAGGTCAGTACTGAGGAGTGCATCATGCTCATTGGTCGTCATGATGCACCAATGAAGTGCTGGTGAATCTACTCACCAGCACTGAGCACTTCATTGGTGCATCATGACGACCCTGGTATTGTGACGGCATGATGCATCAATGAAGTGCTGGTGAATCTACTTGCCAGCACTTCATTGGTGCATCATGACGACCCTGGTATTGTGACGGCATGATGCATCAATGAAGTGCTGGTGAATCTACTTGCCAGCACTTCATTGGTGCATCATGACGACCCTGGTCTTGTGACGGCATGATGCACCAATGAAGTGCTGGTGAGGCTGGTCACTAGCACTTCATTGGTGCATCATGACGACCCTGGTATTGTGACGGCATGATGCACCAATGAAGTGCTGGTGAGGCTGGTCACTAGCACTTCATTGGTGCATCATGACGACCCTGGTATTGTGACGGCATGATGCACCAATGAAGTGCTGGTGAGGCTGGTCACTAGCACTTCATTGGTGCATCATGACGACCCTGGTATTGTGACGGCATGATGCATCAATGAAGTGCTGGTGAGGCTGGTCACTAGCACTTCATTGGTGCATCATGACGACCCTGGTATTGTGACGGCATGATGCACCAATGAAGTGCTGGTGAGGCTGGTCACTAGCACTTCATTGGTGCATCATGACGACCCTGGTATTGTGACGGCATGATGCACCAATGAAGTGCTGGTGAGGCTGGTCACTAGCACTTCATTGGTGCATCATGACGACCCTGGTATTGTGACGGCATGATGCATCAGCGGCCCTTACAGAGTTATTGCTTTATAATGCACAAATGCTGCCCTGTGGACTAAGACCATCGCTATGCTTACATTCATGTATCATACTGACTATACAACTCACAGGAGGCCATTTCTTAACACACTACGACTGCTGACTTTCAAGTCGTAGCAGCAACCTTTAATTTGGTGACAATACACCCCAATAGTATTGGTCATGTAGCCCCTGCAGCACTACGACTGCTCTACCAAATGCTATGTGATTGCTACATAAGTGCTGATCGTACAGAGCAGTCGTAGGGGCTTACTTACGATCACTGGCACTAACCTTTAGGTTGTGAAGTCCTACTGGCTGTATGCAGTCGAAGTGCATTAAGAAATGGCCTCCAGACCTAATACTGTAATGGTATAGTCAGCATGATGAATTAATGTAACACGGCACATAAAGGGTTTAGGCACCAGCCCACGATTCTTTTACCTTGGTTATTACCTCAAAAAGTTTACCTCCTACCCCAACTTTTATACAGCTACACTGTAAAAAGGTATTGTCATCATATTGTCAAAATTTCTCTGGCAACTTTGGGACAATGGTTTGACTATTACTGTAAGGGAGATTCCTTGTACCTCAGCGCTTTACTGTGCTGCCATCTGGGGCTTCATTATAGAAACTACACTGCTTCACTGCATTATGATTATAGCCAATTACAGTGGTTCACTGTTCAGTATTGTGAGGTTGCTTCAACAGTTATTTCTTAGAGTGTAGAATCTGAGTCCAGGCAGGATCCACTCCTTCACTGTCCTGTCAGTGCCACTAATGCAACCAGGACACGCTCTATACGGCCACACACTGGTCTACCAAGGCAGTCACTAGTATTGTGGGTTCAAAGTGTGGAAGCTGATCCTACACGGATCCCCCATAAAGTGTAGGGACAGTGTGGACTGTAGAGGTAAGGGATTGGGGTGGGCGATAACTCTGTCTCGACTAGTATAAGGCCAAGAAAAATAAAAGGTGTGTTTCCTGTAACATAGCTCAAAGAGCGAGGGTCAGTAGGCCGGAATTTTTTTTATTTTATTTTTTTTTACATTTATATAGGAAATGTAAGGGCACATATCAATGGATGGATCAAATTGTTGATTTCATTGTAAAATAATGATGGGAAAATGACAACTGTGAGAGAGAGGAAGTACATGAAAAGGATACAGGAAAGATCCTCAAAAGTAATGGAAAAAATTCATTAAAATATGAAAAAAATAGACAAAATTCTTCAAAATCACAAAAAGAAATTTTTTGCCCCTGTTGTGCTAGGGTCGGTCGGGTTACTGGAAACAAACCTTTTTTTATTTGGCCTAAGTATACATAACTCTTTTACCCCTTAGGGTCAACTTTTGCATTAATGAATTAACCACAGAGAGAGAGAGAGAAAGAGGGCTGAGCAGGGTTACACATATAGGTTACACACCGTGACATCATTAGTACCACCCCATCTACTCACACTGAGCTGCTCATGCTGTGAGCTGCTCATGCTGTGGGAGCTGCTCATATGTTCCACACATACCTTAACACTCTATATACTACATCCATCATGTAGCAATTGGTATGGTGGTTCATTTTAAAGTCACATACCGGCAGGGCTTGTTTCAGCACCCAGGCGCTTAGAGATTTCAGTGTCACTTGATTGCTGGTACTTCTACAAGACCGGCGGTTATTTAAGATATAATTTGAGTGTATAAAATATATGGATACAGCTGTGGATAGTTACTCACTTAGATCGCATTCAATTGTGATTGAAATGGCCGTAGCGCTTAGCTTGGTAGCTAATCATAACGCCTTCCTGGATAATTCACCGAATGTGCAGTATTTCTCATAGATGTGATCACCACTATCATCTTTACCCTAGGTTTGTTTGCTCTGAAGCCTTGGATAAACTCTAGGTTTTAGTTTACAAAAGCCACACGTGGGGGCGCCCCAGTACGTCCCCTGCACGGTGTGGTTTCTCTCCTTCCCTCCAGGTGGTGCCACGTGCCTGCAGCAGCCACCTACAGGGTGGCCACCAGGGGGCAGCTCAGTGCTGACCTGACACCTACTTTAAATAGGTGAGGGTCCTGAGAGTATGTCATGGCTGATGGGCAAGGGTAAAATGGATCAGTTTGTGAGTGAGTGGGTAATAGATGTTTAACGCCATTTCGACAGCTAAGGTCATATTCATGGCAAGAACTTCATTACACAATTTCATAGGGGAATGTGTCAGTGCCCGCGCTTATGTGCACCACACACATCCAGAGGAGATATCGACCCTTTTAAGTGGGCTAGGGAAGCCCGGATCATTTTATGCTCTCTTAAACTCATACAAAACCCAAAGCAAAAATGTTGCCTTTTTTAGCTGTCGAGGGTGGCATATTCTTTGGTTCAAGTAGAGATCCATCTCTTCAATGCAAAGTCTCAGGGTAGGCCGCCTACCTGGGGGCATGACACTTCCGGTTATGCCGCTGGTGCTTTGCAGGTGGGTAAGAAACACTGGTTAATGGCAAGGACATTCTTAATGCTTTAGGCGATAATAAAAGGAAAGTGGATGCACGGAACCCCAGTTGAGAAATGGCAACAAGCCAATTTCACATCATTGAACTGAATTGTGATTATTCCAATAGTCTCTAAATGGGGGCTGCGTGGCTTCCCCTACATTGAATGATTGGTGCATGCTCTAATAGCCTCTATTCTTAGTTGAAGCCCCCCCCCCCCCGCCTCCTCCCAATTATCCTAATATCTATAATATACTATCTTTCTTTGCTGACAAACACATATTGGGTAATTGCTATTATTGATATCTCTCTCTTTTATCTGCGGAAAAATATTCTTAATTGTCGTAAACGTCCCAAGCTGCTATATCAAGGCTGCCTCTATATTGACCAGGAACTGCTGCAATTACATTTCCTATGTTTCTCCCCTGGGTTTCTCCTGAAATGTGATTAGGAATGTACATGCCTGAATCCGATGATCTAAAGATTTACCTGAGCAATTATTTCAATTATTTCTTAATAATATTTCACAAATGGAGATTACCACCTGTCCACCTGTCTGTCTGTCCACCTGTCTGTCTGTCTGTCTGTCCACCTGTATATCTGTGTGGCAGCTGGAACTGAAGATACATTTCCCTGTCAGCAAGAAACCAAAAACAACAAGAACGCAGCGTCCTCCCAGCGTTTGCTTCCTGTGGACGCCACTAGGGGGAGCGGCAGTCAGGGGCATTCAGTAACAACCTCTTCTTGTTATTCTCTGGCGTCATTCTCCAACACAATTCTTGACGCTTTCTGTCAGGTGTTGGAACTTAACCCTTTAAGGTCTGCTAATGCATTACACTCAGCCCTTTAATTCCTCAGATCCCTCAGACAGAAGTCTGGAACTACCTCTATGTTTTCTATTATATTTGGACTTAATTCCTCAGATAATTTGCTTCCTCAGACATTTTTCCTTGCATTTACCATATCTGAGGAAGCAAGGGTTGACTGTAATACATCATGCCATTTGCACTCCCGGATGGTCGGTATGATGCTCCAATGAAGTGCTGGTGAACAGTCTTGTCAGCACTTCATTTGTGCATCATGCAGAACAATGGGCATGTGCACTTCTGCATCAGCGGCATCAGGTCATGGTATCAGGTAAATAAACATGAGAACTTACCGGATAATAAGTGCTGTGAGTTGGGGCCAAAGTCTCGAAGTGCATCTTGTAATTGTTTTATTCTGTCTTCTATAGAGGCTTGTAGTGCTCGCCAGCTGCAGGGAGAAAAGAATCAGAATAAATTTGCTGTTTATTAAATATCAGTACAATCCATTCCCTGTGCAAAAACAGGGAATGGATTGGGAGTGGATGTGTCTTACAATTTCTGCATAAATCATGCTTATTACTTGAGGATATTAAAGGTTTCCTTAAGAGAGCGAAAACAAAGTGTGAAAAAGGCCTAGTCTCTCATTTATTCAAATATAAATTGTTATGATAGTCTAAAGTGAATAATAGACTGTCTATAGTCCCGACCATTATTTAGTTAGTGGTTAGAGTTTAAATTTTTCAACTCTCATTCACACATTTCTAACTACCATTATCCTGTATTCTATGATAAATCACATTTTACAATCAGAGACTAAGTCACAGGGAGCTAGGCACCCTCATTGTATGTTCTGTTTCTGTGGCTGGTATAATACTTATATCATGAGTGTGGATGTGGAATCGTTTTACCCCCTTTGTAAAACAACCTACTTCTGTAAACAGGCTAAAAGTTTCTCGCCATGACACTTTTGGTGCTACCCTGAACTCCTGCTGGGGCAATTTACTTTTCAAGCTGTTTCAAACTACAAACCCATCTCTACAGGGCCCTGTTTTTCCTTATCTTACGGACAGATACGGACGTCTGTATGTTACATATGGACCTCCATATGTCGGCAAATCAAATATGGCTGGAGGGGGGTTAGCAGGTGGTATCTTAAAAGTGACATACATATATGTGATATATGGATGTCCATATGTCACATATGGACATCTGTATGTGTCCGTATGTATGGTCTGTATATTATTTTGTATCATTTTAATACACTTAACATAGGGAAAAACAGGCCCCCACAATTACACCCCTTTCCTAATGCAGTCAACTAGCATCATTTAACTATTTGATGACATACCGGTTATTTAACTATTTGATGACATACCGGTTATTTAACTATTTGATGACATACCGGTTATTTAAGTCTTCTAGCCTATTAACGTTAATGTGGGAGAGGACGACGTCCATTTCCTGGAACTGATTGGCCAGTTCGTTACTCCGGTCTATGTCCCGCTGTGTTACCGCTATCCGCTGCTGGAAAGCCTGAAATAAAACACAAAAGTGCAAATATTGTAAAGTTAAGCATTATAAAATGTATTTCATACAGTCAATTCATGGTTATCTGTCACTATTTATTGTTAAGTTCAATACATATAACTCAGATTATTCCTAGATCCTGATGCTTCACCAGCCTCTTGTGAATTTTAAGAGACCTGAAGAATTAGTTTTAAGTTCTTTTTTTTGCACCTTACAAATTAGAGTGCACTTCATGGATGACAGGGTTAAAGGTTGTCTCCCATCTGAAGGCGAGCCCCCATACTGTGGGGGTGCTTACATTTACTGATGGCCATATCTGCTGAATAGCAGTTAGCACCGTGTTAATGAACAAGTATGTCGCTTTTAAAGAAACACACTGCCTTACTGGTACAAGACGCTTCCACTCATTTGTGGTAGCTAACTGACCCTAATGTAACCACTGGTCATTAAGGTAACCATATCTTACCCTGCAGTGGTATCACCCTGGAGTTTATGGCTAGTCTCCTGCTGGGTTTGTATGTCCAGGCTGCCTTTTTCGGCCTCGCCTTTGGATGGGAGACAACCTTTAGACAGTTAGACACTAATGCTGGCCCATGGGCCAATGGCTCATGATTTTAGGGCTGGGCCCTAGATCTTTCTGAAAATGTCATCTAAAAAAGGCAGTTTGGCCCCTTAGATATAGTTCATATAGACCTACGGTCCCAGTTGGCCAAAGCCCCAAAACCCTAGTCTACCCCTGTTAGAATAAAATTACTTGATACAAGTGAGTTACTCTTTTTGAGAGGAATGAGGAGATAAGAATACAGGAACTTTGATGATAGGTAAACATTGTAAGCACTCACTTTACACGTATCGATCTCGTCTTGTAGCGCCTCCAGCATGACGTCACCCACGGGCGGCCATTTTGCCTTGTCCCTCTCCTGGTCTGTCAGCTTCGCCTGTAGGTTATCTAATAATTGGTGGAACGCTACCATTTTCTGTAAATAAACCATATATAATGTACATTTAATTTAGGTTATCTCATAACTGGTAGAACGCTACCATTTTCCGTAAATAAACCATATATAATGTACATTTAATTTAGGTTATCTCATAATTGGTGGAACGCTACCATTTTCTGTAAATAAACCATATGTATTGCACATTTAATTTATGTTGTCTACTGGCTGTACTGACTTTATGAGTGCTACCATTTTCTGTAAAATATCAACTTAGATAATGTGTATTTAGTCTTCATATTGTCTAGTGACTGGTGGATAGCTACCATTTTCTGACAAGGGTGATATTCATTGCATCACCCACTATTCCATTAGTCTTCAGGTGGGGGTATGTTTGAAGCTAAATGCTGATTCTTATCTTAATTTCAGGACTTTTCCCATCCTGTGCTGCCATTAGTTAAAGCGCTGACTGTAAATTCATTGCTGATTGGTACAAATACTTACTTCCAGGACTTCTTCTATCCTGTGCTACCATTGGTCAGAGCACCTGTTGTAAGCTAAATGCTGATTGGTTAAATACTTACTTCCAGGACTTCTTCTATCCTGTGCTACCATTGGTCAGAGCACCTGTTGTAAGCTAAATGCTGATTGGTTAAATACTTACTTCCAGGACTTCTTCTATCCTGTGCTGCCATTCGTTAGAGCGCTGATTGAGCTCGGCCCACTTCCGGTTCATGAGGCGGACATGACGTCGGATCTTCTTGACAACGTGACGTGCTTCCTGGTCAGGGGTCATCTCTGTGCCACTGCCCTCTGACTCTGTATAATTGAAATTACACAATGTATGACTTTAATCATTATAATAAATGATTTACGCCATGATGAGATATTTGGTGTCTGAGCCATTGGATATTGTTCATTGATTCAAATTCACATCTGAAGTCAGGCTAATTCACCTCCTTTTATGATACAGGGATTCAAGGATTTATAAAACTCATTATGACAAATCATATCAAATTAATCTACTTTCTGACATTTAAAAGCTGAACAGCCCTCAGTACTTTGTGCACATTAGCTTCCAAAGAGGTGACTTTTAGTTTTCCCACAGCAAAACCCTTGTCAAAAGCTGGAGTAAAATTTGTGCAATTACTAATAACATAAAAAATATTGATATAATAGGGGATCAATAAGCCTATATGACAGGGGTTTTATGTTAGTTAATGATCAATATGTTCTCATGAGTTTTAGTTCCTACCTTCGCCACTGTCTGCAGAATGTCGCTTGTCGTCAACACCTTCCTCCCGTAGGAAAAGCCTTCCTGTCTCCAGACTGTGCTCTACGACTGGCCGTTTGTCTTCTAGCTGCTGCCTCAATTGCTGCAAGAATACACAGGAGAGGTGTTGATAAGGCTTTGAAGGTTAAGAGTACATTTATTCATTTTGAGTATCGGTCATCATGATGCATAAATGCAGCCATGGAGAGTAACGCAATACGACTGCATTTATATGCATCATTCCGACCCTCAAATGAAGTGCTAGTAAGCAGTCTCACCAGCACCTCCTTGGTGCATCATGATGACCTATGGGCAAGATGCACTCCTGCATCAGCAGAACTTAAAGGGTTGATAAGGCCACAGAAGGGTAACATCTTAGGCACTAAAAACAGTATTCAAATGAGCACCTGTCTGGTATATTAAAGTGCTGGGGTTACAGTGGGATTGAAATCAATGAGTGCCCGGGCGCTTATATGGGCCACTATCTACAATACACAGGGTATTACTGGTACCGTAAATTCTCTCGTATAAGCCACGGCTAATACCAGAATTCAAATCAAAAAGAGGCTTATAGGATTAGCCAAAAGAAGGGGTGCGGCTTATAGGAGGGTATTTGGTACTATAAAACAGTACTAAAAAGTACAATTTTCAAGCAATAAAAGTGACTTATAGATCCCTCTAAATTCGGGGGTGCTGCTTATACGAGGGTGCGGCTTATATGAGAGAATTTACGGTAGTTTTCTGTTGATCTGTTGGTCTCTTGCTGAAGCACATTTAGGGTAGGATAATGTATGAATGCAATGGAAGTGCTAACCTCACTTATATGTCAAAGGGCACAGTGTGTTGAGAGGACTAATGCATTAATGCCCACACACCGTATTTTTAGAATTTGGCTTAAACATAGAATTTTGCGATCAACGTACAATAAGTCTTGCTGTCGATTTACACCAATCAATGTTCATTGACTGAACACCTTTGGTACTGTGCCAATGTCCTGTCTGTAGGATGTGTAAGCCACTGGCTGGTTAGATAACACATAGGGTGATCTAATATACCCAAATGAAATTATACTGTAGTGTAGGAACTTCCTGTCCATTTAGTGCAGACAATCAGTTTAATAGTCAAACTCTCACAATTTCATGAACAGTTTTCAACAGAGGTGAGCAGTAGACACATAACAAGACACTATTTTGTTTACTTAAAGGATCTTGGTAAAATTATCATAGAACAACTGGTCTTTGACAAAATAAAATTACAGAAGAACATGTTTAAGGTTAATGATTTGAAAGCTCTCTACCACAGAACAACAATTCATATGGGAAATATTTCAGACTTTTCATTATTAATGGTTTTCCTCTTATATATGATTTTGTGTTATTTCATCATTATAGGGCAATATTTGAGTTGATTTAGTCCTCCACAAGTCCTAACAAGAACTTGCAAATTTATCAATTTCAAGGCAGTTTTAAGTCTGATGCCAAAAAGATTTTGAGAGCATTTTAAAACCATTTAAACCTAAAACACACCTTTAATCTCTTTTCTCTTTGCCTTACTTGGACTATATGAAAGGCCTACCTGATGTTCCTCACTCTGTCTCCTTACAGATGGCATGTCGCCCCCGGCTGGCTGCTGCTGCGTTATCCGGTCCTCTGCCTGGGCCGTCCACTCTATGAGCTCAGTCAGGGTGTTCAGCAGTTGGTTCCACTGGTCAGCATTCGTCTCAAGCCGGCTCCTGTACAAACCATATACCCAAGATGTACAACAATCGGTTAGAGAGGAGGAACCGGTACGACGCCGGTATAGCCCAATAAGCGCCATGGTGTGTTATTGGTAGGGACTGCTGCAAGAGAATTTGGTCTAACTTCCTGAAAGTGTCATTCAAGGCCTATACATCAGCTTGATATAATGTTCTATGATTTCTGGTCCTATTGGTCAGCATTCGTTTCAAGCCGGCTCCTGTACAAACCATATATACCCAATATGTTCAACAATCGGTCAGTGAGGATGAACTGGTACAATGTCGGTATAGCCTGATAAGTGCCACGGTGGTATTATTGTGGGCACTGCAAGAAACCTTTCTGTCACTTCCTAAAATTGTCTTTCAAGGATTAGCTTGATATAATGTTCTATGATTTCTGGTCCTATTGGCCAGCATTCATCTCAAGCCGGCTCCTGTACAAACCATATACCCAATATGTTCAACAGTCGGATAGCGATGCCGGTATAACCCAATAAGCGCCATAGTAGTATTATTACTGGAGGCTGCAAGAAACTTTGGTCTTTGGAAAAGTGTCTTTCAAGGCTTATGCATCAGCTTATATAATGTTCTAGGATTTGTGGTCCTATTGGTTAGCATTCATCCCAAGCCAGCTCCTGTATAAACCACATACCCAAGATATACAACAATCGGTTAGTAAGGGGGAACCGGTACAACACTGGTATAACCCAACAAGAACCATGATAGTATTATTATTTGTAGGGGCTCCTGCAAGAAACCTTGATCTAAACTCTCACTCAAAGTCCATAAATTAGCTTGATGAACTGTTGTAACATTGCTATCTAGTCCTATTGGCCAGCATTCGTCTTAAGCCGGCTCCTACATAAACCATATACCCAAGATGTACAGCAGTCGGTTAGTGAGGAGGAACCGGTACGAAGCTGGTATAGCCCCATAAGCGCCATGGTGGTACCTTCTTGGGAGGCTGCAAGAAATTTTGGTCTAATTCCCTGGAATATCTTTCAAAGTTTATAAATCAGGTAGATGTAATGTTCTATGATATCTGCTTCCATTGCTGTATGTTCGTCTCAAGCTGGCGCCTGTATTAGCCATGCCCCCTAGATGTACAACAGTCGGTTAATGAGGAAAAACCGGTATAACGCTGGTATAACCTGATAAGAATCATGATGGGTTCTTCTTGTTGGGAGACTGCAGAAAATTTCCTCAGTAAAGTCCTTTACTTCAACCTTGTGTGGTAGTGTTCAGAGTGTCCCATGTACACAGTCACTGTCTGTCATTAATCCTCACAATAATTTATCAGCTATTATTGGATTTCTGCAGCTTTAATTCTCAACTAACACACTTCAATCCCCTGTGGTAGTGTTCAAAGTGTCCTCTATATCAATGCCAGGGAGTGACACAGTCACAGTTCTGTCACTAGTTTTCATAGTGCAATAGTTCATCATCTATTATTGGATTGCTGCAGCACAAATTAGCTTTAATTCTCAACTAAACCCCTTTAAACCTGCGTGGAAGTGTTCAAGGTGTCAGCAATGTGACTGGCAGGGAGTGACACAGTCACTGCTCTCTCCCTGGTCCTCCCAGTACAACAGTTCAGCAGCTGTTCCTCCCCTGTTAGCATGCATATAGCAAGGATACAAGCAGCTGCCTCCAGCAACATGTTAGCATTCCTCCTATCATAGAAACACAAGCCTTAATTTTAAGTAGTTTCCCTATAGACCTGCACTCATAAAGCACACACCGCATTTAAGGAACTTTCTGAAGGAATATACATAAAGTGCAGCTGGGGATTCTCGCCTATAGGAAGACAAAGTCACTTCACATCCGGGCCTTTTCAGTGCTAACGGTATTATCTCCAGCAGACTTGAAGGGTCCGGGATTCTTTTGGCCTTGGATAACTTTTGAAAGAATAAGAGTTGGGCCACAAAAATTTCATATATAATGGGTAGGGGGCTCAATTGAAATATCGGTAGTTTTAGTTCCAAAGCAGAAATATTTTTACATCATGGTTTAAGACTTAGGTTCCCTATACAGTGCACCCACAACTACTCCTGTAAGGTGTATGAAGGCTCTATCATATCCCCATGAAAAAGCGATATGCGGGGTATTATGATGATATGGTATAGGAACAGATATTGGAGTGATAATCATACAATTCTATTGCAGCCATTCCTTTTGTCACTACATAGCATCTTGTAACCATCTTGTAATCAGCTTGGTCTATGATATATCCTGGATCGAAAAGAGGGGACCCGGTTTGAAATGGCGAAATGCCTCTTATGCTCCTTGACAGAGGCTCCTGTGATGAACAGTTTTACAGTTTCCAGTTCATAGTTTCCAGTTTATAGTTTCACATTTGCAGTTCCACAGGAGGTTATAAGGTAGATAGTACATGCTCTGCTGAATTAGCTAAGAGCTTTTCATACATTAACTATGTATGTGAGTTGCTCCAATGGGGTGTAGACCTATATATTGAGCTAGTCTGGGTAAAGATGAAAACCACTATTGTCTTCCATTGTGCCTATAACAATGTCATGTTCTGGACCAGGAATATTCTGACAGCAGTTATGTAAAGACTAGTTCCATAATCCTGCACAAGAGACAACTACCACCATATAAGATAATGCATGTGTCAGATGGCAAGGATGATATATGAGAGATGGCAAGGTCTCTATAGAGTAGCTCACAGAAGGTTATGGTTGTATCCTTATTGGTATGAGCTACTCCCTGTTATGATGAAGCCTTGTGGATGTAGATATAGCCTCATAGAGCTAGCCCTGTGTATGAATACAAGCATTAATAACTCCCTGTGGCTACTACCATGGTCTCCTCACTAAAAAAAAATGTCAAATTAACAGCGGAATCCTTGTCCCAGAATTGCCAGAGATCCATTGTTATTTTTATAGAGATTCCTTGTACCACCGTAATGCCACCTTGGGCTTCTTGTGAAACTTACACTGGTTCACTGCAATACAATTACAGTGGTACACTGTTCAGTTTTACGAGTACCTCTGGTTGATTCCGGTTACTTTTTAAAATGTGGGAGAAGGCAGGGTCTCTCATGAGTAGCTCAAAGTTGATTATGGTTGTAGATAAGAGCTACTCCCTGATATAAAGCTGCCTTGGGGATGTAGATATAGCCCCAAAGAACTAGTCCTGGGTATGAATACAAGTCCTAATAACTCCCTGTGGCTACTACCCTTGTCTCCTGCTAATCACACACTGGTGCCCTGCCCCACACTGTCCTTCCTGTATCTATATCATCCATAGTGTGTACATAGAGCCTGTGTGTAGTCCATACACATACATTATCCTATATGGTGATGGTGGTTGTCTCAATATAGCAGACCTCCCAATGACTGATGTGATATTTATCTGTTTGAATTAGCCAGTGTGATGATGACAGCTAGGGTGATATGAATGATAAAAATAACACCCAGAGGGACATCACAAGTCCCCTGTCAACACCTCAGGTACTGACTGACATCCTCACCTTCTCCCTCCCAGGGTGGGTGCTAGGTAAGAGTTGCTCACAACTGCTCACCACACTGTAGGCCTCTATTATTAGGCTCACTCACAAGGCCAGCTACAACTAAGGCACTTTAAGGCCTGGGTAATGAATTAAAAGGCCTCATGTCTATTTGCTGCCATGATGCACCTACATGCAGCATCCGCGAGTCTCGCAACAACAATCCAGGAGTGCGTATCAATCGCATAAGGTTGGCATGATGCATGAATGCAGCTATGGTTAGTCACTCACTCACCCAGGCTGCATTCATGCATCATTCCAGAAATTTGGCATGATGCGTTATCCGCTCAGCCGTGTTTAAGGAGTTATACGAGGCATTGAGCAGACAATGTGTGGCATATGTGTGTGTGTGTGTGTGTGTGTCTGGAGTCTATTGAAGGTGTTATATATAGATTTTCGAGCACCTCTGGATAGAATTATAACCCTGCACTTATGTGAGACCTATCTATATTATACGTCCTTTAAAATGATATATAGTTTATACAGTGCCCTTATTCCTCCACTATGATCAAAGTTGGATTAGATTAAAATCAAGAAGTGATCCAACTTCAATCTCATGAGACCCTCCATTAACAGATCTGTTTACTGCTCTAGTGCTAAGGTCTGAAGGTGTAAAGCTATCCAGAGAACAGCCACAGCTAGCATTTTTGCACATCATCCTGAGGCATAGATTCTATAGCCTTGTTCTACAAGTATCAGGGTGTGAGCAAGTGTGTGGTACACTGTTAAAAAATGTCATGGGAATGATGACAGAATCCTCCCAAAAGCTGTCAGAGATCTGCCGCTATTTTCACAGAGATTCCTTGTACATCTGTGTACCACCATACTGCCACATGGGGCTTCATGTAAAACCATAAACTGGTTCACTGGTATACATTTACAGTGTAAATTGTTTAGTTTTATGAGAATCCCTGGTTGATTCATTTTTTACAGTGTAGCTTACAAACTCCTGAAGAACAGCTTAGTACTAAGGGAGTGGTCATTATTTATCAACAGGGGGGGAGGGTGGGTTTGAGGGGGGGGCGTAAAATTTTCAGACCCCTCCCGAGGGGGGGGGGCTAAAAAAATTTTGACCCCTCTTGAGGGGGGGCTAAAAAAATTCACCCTCTTTTTAGCAAAAAAGCCCGCGCGCTACTATAGATCAAAGAGGGGCGCGAAAACTCTCCGCGCCTCCGGCGCGGGGGGGGGCGCAAAAAATTTTGACTGCCGTCGAGGGGGGGCGTAAAAAATTTTCGCGCGTCCGCGCGAAATCCCACCACCCCCCCCTGTTGATAAATAATGACCACTCCCTAATGTGCCTGGTCCTTTTGAAGTTAGGTTTACCATACTAAATTACCGCTCAAAGAAACTCTACAAACAGATGGTTATGATGGACTGACTGTCTGACCACCTGTGTTCCTACATCAAACTAATGAGCCATATCACAGAGAAGTGCTGCTGATGGAAGTAAGTGAAGATACCTTCCAGATAACTGCTGCTGCCTTAAAACACTGCAAATAAGCCACAGCTACTGTAACATTATGAACAACCTATTTCAGTGAATCACACTATGACTTATTCAGTTTTCAGCAAATCAGATTGTTTTTAAAACCCTAAGTCTATTCAATCAGGTCTCAATATATCAGTCCTCAATAAGTCGGCTGATCCACTTAGCAGCTACAAATCACCCCACACAGATTAAATCGTGATCACTGAGCTCTATTATAAATCCTAATTCAGAGTCTATTCAGGTACCAGTCAACTTTTATCTGAAACGGAGGTGGTCGGTTTATCAAGATATGACTGTAGTAAACATGCATATTGTTTTTTCTCCAGTTGGGGGGGGGGGGCATTTGAAATGTGGTTGTGGCTTAGATGCGAGGTTTTACGGTTCTCGCTAACCAACAGCGCCATAAGCATCAATAGCCAATCACAGCGCTAGATCCATGTCTCACCCACAGCAGTCTTGTAGTAAGGTAGTGTAGGTGTTGATACAGCAGGGATCCCTTATCTAACCACTAATAAGGATAATCATTGAATTAGCCCCCAATGCCACCCTCATAACTCCCTATGGACTCAGAGACATACAACTACAGGTGTGATCATTTATCGGGTTTTAGCGCCCGCGTGCTTATTAATTTATCCTACCTTGTTGTACCCAGTCCTTATAGTTGAAGACTGACTATTATTTCAGACCAACTCACAGTGCTTATTTGAATACTGCTGTAGGGGTTCGTTCCCTCCCCGGGTACATTGAGCCTCCAGAGGCCGGCTTACTTGGTGGTCACTCCCCCTATGTATACCATACTGATCCAGAGGTAGGTGGAAGGTGGAAATGTCAGTGAGGCCACGTTGGTGACAGGGAATGTCAGGCCAGGGGATGTAGCTAAGCGGTAGAGCGCTCAACTTGCAAGCGAGAGACCCGGGTTCGATTCCCGGTGTCTCCAGAGACATTTTCGGCGACCTCTACACTGCTTTTATTGCTTAAGATCGATTTCAACACCCCCGTACCCTGGTGCTTATTCGATACTGCTGGTTATATAAGGACCTTTAGCTTAAACGAGACGCTACGATAAGCTGCTGGTGTCTTTAAATGGGCCATTGCTGTGTGTGCATGAGGCTGATGTAGTAGCATCATCAGCTCCAGGAGGGGGTCACTGACCCTGGCTTTGGGTACCAACTGTAGTACCGACCCCATGGAGCAGTGGCTGCCGATGTGTCAAAAAAAGGGGAAAAATGGGGGGGGGGCTGTCAATTGAACTAGATTTTAGGATCGGTGAGCTTTTGATACCTGCTATAGGTTGTATTGTATCAAAAGAACCTCATTATTACATATATGATAATTCCAAGGTTGTGCAAAGGACCCCAAAAAGAGCTATAGGGGTTGTTATCTGACTTCCTTGCTGTAAACCGTAAAGTAGCTGAAAAGGGGTTGCTGTAGTTTTGTAGTTGGTACTAACCATCAAACAGACAATAGCCCCCTTGACAGACATCAGCTATTCTAGCTTACTAATTACCGAGCTGATTAGATTGTGTAATTATGCCAAACTCCAGACCTGCTGCTGCTAGTGTAGTAGTTGGAAGCTGAACAAGGCAGTTCTATCAAGTTGTAATGAGGACCACCTGGTGCCTGGGATGTACCACCCACGTGCTCTGACTCCTCAATGGTACTCTCGTACCCTGAGGTATAAACCTTCAGATATAAGCCCTCAGGATACCACCGTACAGGAAGCAGCAAAGCACAGTGGTCCTAGACTATATGTAACTCCCACCATGTCCCCCTCCCAGAAACATGAACAGGAAATGGAACGGGAAATACTGCTTACTCTTCAAGCATAGGTTGCAGCTATGTAACCTGTAACATGTGCTTGCAGAGTGACAAGTCCAGGGTCAAGGCCAGGAGTAATGGTCCCTCCAAACCCATAAGTACCCGGGCAATACGGTATTTGAAATTGAACAGTAAACCTCCATATTTGCAATGCAGTGTTCAAAGCAGTATAGTATGTACCACAAAGCCTATATGTAATCTGTGCAAAAATAACTGTGAAAGATATGTCCCAAAGTTGCTAGTAAACTGCATTGTCTTTATATTGTAGATCTTTGAATACTCTATTGCTATGTATATGCACTCTAAAGATTGTTGTTGAAATAACAGCGCAATTGTTGTCCCAAAGTTGCCAGAGAGCCGTCTTTATTTTCACAGATATTCTTTGTACCGCAGCACTGCCACCTGGGGCTTCTTGTAAAAACTTCACTGGTTAACAGCAATAAAATTACTGTGGTTCACTGTTCAGTTTTACAAGGATCCCTGGTAGATGCCA
Source organism: Acholoe squamosa (assembly GCA_949317995.1). NCBI lineage: Eukaryota > Metazoa > Annelida > Polychaeta > Phyllodocida > Polynoidae > Acholoe > Acholoe squamosa. The sequence continues at coordinate 87,259,263 of OX439037.1, forward strand.
CAGTTATTTCTTAACAGTGTCTTATAGATATTGAGGTAAACAAAGTGCCTCAGTAGTTCTTTTATCTGTGCTTCATAGTACGTTTAGGGCTGCTCAGGTACAAGTATAGAAAACCTTGCCTAGTGCATTGTTCCTATGTGTATATACATATACTGTAGCATTACGAACAACCTCCCCGACGCTTATAGTTTTCGAGGGGTATTAGCCCCAGTACTAATACAAGACAGGACCTTATTCAAGATCCAGTTTTAGTGCTTAAGAGATATTTGAGCACCCCATTAATTACCACTGGTGCGTATTTGGGACTGGCGCTTATTCAAATCCCGGGACTTAAGCATTATGATACAGTATGTGTATTAGGCTATTTACCCCAGTAGCAAGATGCCCTGCATTATATATGGGGCCCTTGATGGGGGTCCCCATGTCCCATGTCGATTTTAAGAAATGGCCATGGCATCATGTCGATTTTAAGAAATTGTCATGTCCCTTTGTCGATTTTAAGGAATGGTCATGTCCCTGTGTCGATTTTAAGAAATTGGCCATGTCTCATGTCACTAAGCAAAAAAAAGCTCATGTCGCCATGTCGATTTTAGGGGTCTAGGGCCATATATAAACCATAACATTATATGAGGTTAATAGCTAAGGACTCTCCCTCCATAATCATAGATCCTATATGTGTGGGGGCAATGATCATAGCACAGTCAACATAGCGTACTATTTGTTGTGGAAACAAACGTCGCAATATCTTGTTCACAATATCATGGGCTCTGCCACTTATATATCATCTCTGCTGTCAATCTAAATAAATGTGAGCAAACAAGAAGAAAAGGTACTCTATAAAATGGTCCGCCGAGCATCCTTTATGCTCGCACATGTCCGAATACCAGAAGTAGTCCTTTGGCCAAGGCACTTTTGAGTACCTATTCTGTGGAGTAAAGCTGACAATGCTGTTAGGATTGGTATATGTCAAAGCTCATGAAGATATGAGAAACTCATACACCCACATAGCCAGACAGACTGAACTCCCTACTCCTGTGTGGGGGGAGGGGGACCCATCTCAAACTAGGGTACATGGATTGAACCTAATCAAAATGATGCAATCTAAGAGACTTAGGAAAGTCACCAAGGGATTTAGGACAGATCATTCTGTATTTATGATATTAGAGACACCGAGAGGTTTAGCTTCCTATCATTGATGTCAATTTAACCATTGCCTGATTTATGTATATGAATATACCTCACAGCTATAGACCCATGCAGCAAGAAAAGGTGACTTTTTAATGAATAAAGTTGTGTTGAGGTCCATTTTGGTAGAATGCTCGTAACTTGGCTTGAAGTGACCACTTGTGCAAATAACTTTCCCAAAGTATTCACAAGACAATTACCTGTCAAATAATTGGTATTACATGACAGACCTGGCAAGGAAAGTTTGCATTCTAAATGGATTTCCTTAAGAAAAGTCCAAAACCTTTATCAACAACTTCTCTGAAAAGTCAACCTTTTCTTGCCGTATTGATCTCTAGAATGTATAAGGCTTCCTACAGCATCCCATCCCCTGTTTGTCAGGCTTATACTGCTTCTCCTAATGCCTTTTGATGTCTCCATGTTGGTAGAACTGAAACCTTCATTCCTAATGGTGCTAATCTTTATACCACTACAAGGTGTTGTGCTATTCCTCCTGCACCTTACATCCCCTGCTGTTTCTCCTGCTCCTACTGGTGACTCCCTCTCTCCTCACAATGATCAAGGTAATTCTTATAGGTTCCAAGTGGGACTGGAGCTGGTTCTGGCAATATGCACTGATAAGAGCTGATAAGATGGAAAATAACTTGTCCCTATAAATGGGTTTTATCCAGGGATAAAACACCCATTATTGAGGCATGTCTAATCAGTGTGCTTTGCGAAAACGGCGAAATTCAAATCTTGAAAATGGTGGACCCACTGGGCATAGATCAATGTTCCTATATCATTGGTCTCTGGAACAAGAATCCCTAGGATAAGAGCAATCCCAGATGATATGTGAAACCTCCTGGTTGTTCCAGCCACTCCTCCAGGGCCTGTCTCTCCTGGTACCACTCCTATCTTCTCCAGGGTGGGATTCCTCCAGGGTGTGACACCAGCCTGCACTGACAATGCCTTACTGTTACCAGGCCTGCTGCCAGCATTCTGACTGCTCCAGGCTTGGGTTATGTCACTATAAGAGCTGGGGGCTACCGTATTGGTGAGTATAAGCTGAGTGTATGGACTGGGAGAAGGGGTCTTAGAACCTCCTGCACTAAGCCCCCTTTTCGCAGATCGTGTCACATATTTCTTATGTAAATTTGATGAGTATTCACCTAAAAATGACGTAAATTGCACGAGTTGTGCTAGCTGGGCCCCCACACACATACATGCATAGGCATGGTTACAATAGTGTTGGTGAAATGTAGTGCCAAGCACACGTTATCACATTATAACAGTGGGGTGTGGTGGTGGTGGTGGGGGGGGGGGGTAAGGGATAGGTATGGTGATGGGGTGTGGGGGTAGATAGGTATATCAGGGTGGGAATATCAATTATATTCACACCCACATTGTACTACCAGTCCAATTGGTGCCTTATCTGACAACAAACTAACAGCCCCCCCCTCCCACATTACACCCCCTCCCACATCACACCCCCTCCCACATCACACCCCCTCCCACATCACACCCCCTCCCACATCACACCCCCATATTGCACTGAGTAAATTGAAATACACACAGCTTAATTATACATATATAGGACAAATTCACCCAGAGTACCATTTTGATGTGGTCTCTGCATATCTGTGAGTAAGGGGAAAAAGTGTAAAATTTTTTCCTCTCTATTTCTCTACCCCTTCTCTGAATCTGCTGTGTTTGTTTCTATTTGTTGTTGTTTTCTTTCTTTCTGAAAATGGTTTTATACAAGCGGGTAATTAATTATACTTTCTGTGTGCTGTGTGCCACTAATGGCGCAATCTACATCGGGGTAATATACACAGAACGCCCCTATAAATGGTCATTTGTCATTTGTGTAATTAAATTTTTGATAGTCATAAAGTTATCAAATATTTGGTAGCAATGTAAATCTAAATCAATTACATTTGCCACAAGGGAATAGTTGGTGTATCGTAATAGCTTGTTTAGGTGCCAGAGTTCAAAATAAGCGTGGACCTTGAATAAGCGGCGGGGGTACAGGGACATAAAAAAAAATCTTACCGTAATCTCTCGCGTATAAGGTGCGTCTTATATGCGAGGTTTTAGTTCTCCCAGGATCCAAAAGGGGGACACCAAGACCTTTCTTTTGATATGTTACACTCCCACTAAGTCATAATATGACATAGGGTGGTGAGGAGGTTCCTGTGTACCTCAGGTACACATAGGTTCTTAAATTTTTAAAATCCATTCAGTAGAACAGAAGTTATGAATTCTATATTTTTTTACCATTTCCTGAAACTCTAGGTGCGTCTTATACGCGAAGTGCGCCTTATACGCGGGAGATTACGGTAGGTACCAAAATCAATATTCAAATAAGCACCTTTCACAAGTAAGGGCTGGGGGTACAGAGGTATTGGAATTGCTAAATAAGCACCTGTCACAAGTAAGGGCTGGGGGTACAGAGGTATTGGAATTGCTAAATAAGCACCTGTCACAAGTAAGGGCTGGGGGTACAGAGGTATTGGAATTGCTAAATAAGCACCTGTCACAAGTAATGGCTGGGGGTACAGAGGTATTGGAATTGCTAAATAAGCACCTGTCACAAGTAAGGGCTGGGGGTACAGAGGTATTGGAATTGCTAAATAAGCACCTGTCACAAGTAAGGGCTGGGGGTACAGAGGTATTGCAATTGCTAAATAAGCACCTGTCACAAGTAAGGGCTGGGGGTACAGAGGTATTGGAATTGCTAAATAAGCACCTGTCACAAGTAAGGGCTGGGGGTACAGAGGTATTGGAATTGCTAAATAAGCACCTGTCACAAGTAAGGGCTGGGGGTACAGAGGTATTGGAATTGCTAAATAAGCACCTGTCACAAGTAAGGGCTGGGGGTACAGAGGTATTGCAATTGCTAAATAAGCACCTGTCACAAGTAAGGGCTGGGGGTACAGAGGTATTGCAATTGCTAAATGCCTGGGTGCTTAATCGGGCCACTACGTTAGGGCCCAATGTTTATAGCATATGGAAGGTTCTGTGTATATAACATATGATAAATAGCCCCGGATAACAGTCATTATGTGCTTGACCCCTGTGTAGCTAAAAGGAGCTATACAAACATCCCAACTAGTATCCTCAGCATTTAGCTTAGGATGGAGTCACCTTCATGTAAGGCTGTATCATGAATGGGTATATACACTATAGAGATGGGGCTCGGGCTCTGGATCGGCCCCCCCCCCATGTCGTATATCAATTTTAAGCAATGCTCATCTCACATGCCTATCCTTATGCCCCATGTCACCTCTGAGAAGCCACCATGTCCCATGTCGAATTAAAGAAATACCCATGTCACCAATTTAGTGGTCATGTCACATGCCCCTAATGGCCATGTCACATGTTGATTTTAAGAAATGCCTATGTTACTAATTTAGTAGTTCGGACCCATGGAACTCAACGTCAGCCAATGTCCAACAGGATGGGTAATCGGTAGTTCATATAACTGTTCCCAGGGGGATCCACTGAGAAGGGGTGTCAGGCAGAGTCCCCTGGTGTGGACTTCTGGTACCACAAACTGTTATAATACTGAAGCTATGATAAGTACAGGAGAGGGCACTAGGTGGCAGGCTAACAGGTAAGGCCTCTATATTTTGTGCACAGAGGAGTTCCCACACACCCCCTGATTCTGGTCTAACAGTGACCTTAACTTATTAGATTACAGAGTGTTATCTGGCTTATTTGAAGGACAATAAACTGAATGCCAAATGTAAAAAGATGTAGCTGAGCTATCTAGTCTATTGAATATGATTTATCAATTGGTATACCTTTCATGGTGCATAGTGAACCCAATATTCACCATCCAATATTATTCACATAACAGGGGTGTACCTAAGTATGACCTACAACACATATCTTATGGAGAAGTTATTTGATGCAAGCCCCTACAAGCTAATGAGGATTTAATGTGCATATGTGGATCAACACAGGAAAAGGGACCTCTGTTGGGGGCCTCCCGAGGGTCCCCTTCTATGGTTTATTTTGGAACAGGCAAACTCAACCATGTGTCTTAATTGGTGCTATTTACAGTGTGACCAGACAACCCTCTGCACCTGTAAAGACTGCTCTTTCAGGACATTATCTATTTACAGACCCTAGTGTGGTAACGACCCTGCCTACTCTTAGCTGGAGTGTGCAGGCCCAGTTGTTACTCAGCCTGAACTGGCCTAGTCAGACTGCCTGCAGACACCAACTCCCAGATCACAGTTTCAGACACCATTCACACAACAAACTAGTGTAGGGGTATGGTATTTTACACTTTAACGTTCATGCACCCGTGAGACTCAGACCTAGGTCCTTCGGGTGTGGTGGGGGAATCCGGATGGCAGGTGGCAGCACCTGCCTCTGGGTTCGTATCCACTACACCAGGGGGCCTACCACTCGTCCGCCACACGTCACGTGGCCGGTCTGAGTTTCGCGGGCTTTTCCCCTATATAAGGCTGGTCCTAGCCCTAGGTTCCTCAGTAGTGGTTTACCCACTGCTCAACCAGGTTGTTACCCGAAAGGGTAACCGAATGCACTAGCAGCATGTAGTCCTCTGAGGCTGTGATCGTATGTAACGCAAGCTCTGAAATAAAAGCTCGGTTGCCTACCCGGAAACTTTTCTCTCTCTTCGTTATGATTTAATCTAACTTAACGAGACGAACCACTACACTGGTGCCGTGACCAGTTGGTCTTCGGGTAAGCGCAGTCAGAAATGACTGAGCTGAGCCCAGTTAGGGGAAATGGCTCAAATCGTGAGCTAGACTCCCCGATGGAGGATGGTGAAATCAAGTCACCACCCCAAGGTACGGAGTGGAGGGATCCACTAGAACACTACCCTGATGGGTTAGAAGATGTAAGAAGAAACTTACATCATGAACTGGATGAATTTGGAGACTCCTTATTCATGCCAGGAGGTACTTCGAAACCTGCACCAATGCATAAAAGTACTGCTCAATTTGGTAAATTACCATTTGAGGTACCAAAGCCTAGTGCAGGTATGTTTGAAACTCCATACAGTTCTCGAATTAAACACCAAAAATGTGGATTCGAAAAGAACAAAATGGACGAGCTTGAAGACATGAGAGCTGAATACGAGAAGATCCAGAAGGATCTTATTACACTGACCGGAACCCGAGACAAGATTCTGACTGAAAACAAACAGTTGATATCGGAACGTCTCGATTACGATCAGAGTTGTAGACGCCAACAACAATTGTTGTTGGATCAGATGGAGAAAGAAAAGCAAGATTTTCAACTCCAGCACGAACAGTATCGTGATGCACTATATACGGCGGATCTGGAATACAGAGCCTCGTATGATGAGTTGAATAGAACTAAACAAGAGTTAAATTCAACTCAATCGGCCTACGGCAAGTATCAAGAAGAGCTGAAGAAAATAGAATCAGCCTTCAAAGATGCTCGGGAAACGTACCAAAAACAGACCGATGAGCATGAAAAACTCAAAGATCAATTGATACGCGAATCCACAGATTTGGCTGTTAAACAGACTAAAATGATGGATGATTATTCCGAACTGGAGGCTAAAGCTATCCAGATGTCAAAGTATCTAGAAGATACTGGTCGTGCAGTAGGCACTCTTGAATCAGACTTCACTGTTTCAGGAATTGCCCTAAACACGACAAGTAACCAGATGTTCTCTTTGAGGGGCAATGACGGGGTAACAGAGACAACTGTACCTCGTTATGAAGGAGTAAAGAGTCATCAGGTTAGATTTACAGATAATACCTCTATACCTCTTGGTCTAGGTACGGGAAATAAAGGGGATAATTCTGCGAGTGGAGCTAAACAAAGCCGCTCGGCAGGAAACTCCACCTTTGACGGCGGATGGCCACAACAGTCACCTTTAGGGGGACCAAATGGCCCGTATGCCCAGTATGGATGGAATCAGTCCCAAACAGGAACGAATCCGTCCAATGGTAACACCCGGAACACGTCCGGAGGAACAACCGGACGAGCACCCGGAGGTTCCAGTACAGCTGGGGGGCAATCCGGATGTGATCAAGGATCCGGACCCTCAAGCGATCGTTCCAGGAGCAGACCCTCTGCCAGTGGGACTGGTTTCAATAATGGAAATCAGTCGTATGGAACAGGAGGAAACACTAATCCCAATAGTGGTTTCTTTAGCTTTGGTGGAAATACACAACCCACCAATGGTCCAGGGCCGGCTCCCCAAACCAGTGGATACACCTTTTCACAGGTGCCTCCATACGGAGCAGGGGGATCAGGAGGTGGAGGAGGACCACCATCCGGAGGCTTTGGAAGTACTTATGGTACGAATCCTCCAAGGAAAAAGAGACTCAGTCGCCGAGTATCTCTTTCTCCAGGGTTACAAGCGCTGCATGATTCTAATGCAGCGATTGCTAACTTAGGTGTTGATTGTTACAATCAAGGTCTGGACGATACGGAGATCATGGAATGGAGTAAGGGTTTAACCCTTACTGGATCCACGAATCCGGCTCGTAGAGTAGCTAAGATACCTACCCCCTTTAATGCCAAGAACCCTTGGAAGGAGGAGTATCAAGGCTGCGCGGATGTCTTTAACTGCAATGGATGGGGTAAAGCGGAAGCTCTGCCTTATTTAGTATGCTGGTTAAAGGAAGGCGACGGAAAAGGAGCCGTGGAACAATGGAGAGATTCTCAAATAACAGGACTCTCAGCCCATATGAAGTATGATGAACTCATAGAGATTGCTTCATATTTATATGGGAATATAGTTGGAGAAGACCCTTGGCTGACGTTCACTAAAAGAACACAGAAGCCCAAGGAGTCTGCCAAAGTGTTCGGCTTAGAATGTCAACGACTGTTGCATAAAGCCAGACCTCAATGGAGACTAGATGATGAATGCTTCCTAGATGAGATGTTTAAACAATTCATTGAAGGATTGCGGAATCAAGAACACAGGACAGTAGCCTGTGAAGCTTGGAAGAATGATGCCTCTTTGACAGATTTGTTCCAGTCCCTAGATCATTATGATCGAAAGGCCCGTATCTTTGCCGGGAAGGTACCCCAACGGATGTCAGCAATGATAATTCCGGAGGGAATACCCGAAACCGATTCATCCGAATCAGGGGAACCTGACGAAGATGAAAACGTTGGGGCCATTGGCCAAGGGAACCCCCGGTACAACCGGAACTGGGGAAAGAAACCGGGTTACGTCAAGGAGAAAGTGATCACTTCTAAACCTCCTGTGACTCAACCCGATACCAAACCCACGACGGGTCCTTCTTTATCAGAGGACCTGGTTAACAATTTGGTAAAGAAGATTACTGAAAATCTTAGGAGGCCTAAGCCTGATAGGACTGTTGTGACATGCTTCCGATGTCAGGAAACTGGGCATTATGCTGCCGAGTGTGAGGCAGATAAGCCAGTTTATAGAAACACTCGTTACCGGAGCAATCCGGGTAAGGAGGACTCAGTGAAGAAGGAAAACTGAGAGGGGGTGTCCACAATGGCAACCGGATTACCCCCAGAGTGAGTGATTGCCATGACTGCCAGCCTATCGCAGCTTGCGGTACTGGCAAGAATCCTCTAGCGATTTCGCCCAGCAGTGAAGCTAAGGAGCCTGATCAGTTCCTTACTCATGAGGCTGGGGAGACTGATAGTACACCAGGTGTCAAGAACCGGCAGAAGAACACAGAGGGGAAACCCGATATCAGTCCAGAGGGAGCGGCCAATGAGTTGGCCAGGGTGGGGTGTGCCCAGTTCCCCCCGGGTCATCCTTGTCTCGAATTCTTAAAGGGATGTGGATTTGACCTCGGCGCTAAGACGGAACTTGCTAAGTATGCAAGTAGTCCTACCTACTTGAAAGGTAGGAGGTGGTACGCAGTTGTATCTGTGAGTGGTAGATCCGCTGAGTTTCTTGTCGATACGGGTGCTAGCCACTCCTGTATTGCTAAGAGATTCTACGATCTTTTGCCTACGAATCATGAAACTTTCACAACGGAAGGAAATGCTCGTACGGCCGACGGTAGCATGATACAAACGTTCGGTAGAACATGTATGAGGTTCAGTCTACAGGAAGATAAGGACTTCATCCTTACCCCTACTGTGGCGAACATCGCGGATGATGGTATACTCGGTCTGGATTTTGCTGCATTATATGGAGCAAGGTTAGATTCCCAGAGGGGAATATTGGAAGTGAGAGACCCGTACCATCTCGAAGTACAATGTGTACTTAGGCAAGTAAGCAGTGTAGCCAGTGTAGCCCAGACTGTTAAGATACCACCAGGCACAGCCTGTGATGTCTTATGTCGAGCGGACAGACAGTTTTCAGGAAAAACTGGAGTTGTAGAGCCAGACATGGCCATGTTGTCAAGTATCGGATTGGAATCCGCTGATGTTCTAGTAGCTAACGCTGCTTGGACGGTGGTTCCTATATCCAATACCGGTAACAAGACTGTCTATGTACAGAAGGATACGATCCTTGGATCGGTTGTCTTATCCGAATTGATAGAAGACTGTAAACATGTTTCGGCACCCGGAGCCCCTTCCTCACCCGAAAGGAGCCCGGAACTAGACACTCTAGTAGCCGAAAGCCATGTAGAAAGTGATGAACAACGTGAAGCTCTAACTGACTTGTTGTACAAGTACCGTAAAGCTTTTGCAGCACCGAGTGAACAATTGGGGCGTACCGATAAAGTACTGCATACGATTGACACTGGTGAGAATGAACCTTTTAAGATTCCTTATAGAAGACTCCCACTAGCCAAAAAAAAGGTAGCTGAGGAGGAGATAGCTAAAATGCTTGAACAGGATGTAATAATTCCATCAACCAGTCCTTGGTCTAGCCCTGTGTGCATGGTGACCAAGAAAGATGGTAGCATCCGTTTCTGCATAGATTACCGGAAATTGAATGGTATGACCAAGAAGAATTCATATCCCTTACCACGGATCGATGAGACTATAGACTCCCTTGGAGGTAAGCAATGGTATTGCTCTCTAGACTTACAATCCGGGTACTGGCAAGTGGGTATGCATCCGAAAGATATGGAGAAGACGGCCTTTTCCAGTCATATTGGATTATTCCAGTATAATGTGATGCCGTTTGGATTGTGCAATGCACCGGCGACATTTGAAGCCATGATGGAAACTTTATTAAGTGACCTTTTATGGAAGAAATGTCTCGTCTATCTAGACGATGTGATTGTCTTTGGAAAGACATACGAAGAATGCTTGGAAAATTTAGGTATGGTCCTGGAAAGGATCATAACTAATGGTTTGAAGCTGAAACCCAAGAAGTGCGATCTTTTCAAAAGATCTATTAATTACTTGGGGCGAATAATCTCGAATGAAGGGATTAAAGCCGATCCGGAGAAACTGGATGCCGTGTCAAATTGGCAAGCACCCACGAATGCGAAAGAAGTTAGGTCCTTCCTCGGATTCTGTTCCTACTACCGGGACTTTATCCCAGGATATTCAAGGGTTGCCTTTCCTATCCAGAGTTTGTCCCACTGGACACCCGGGATCAGAAAGGAACGATTCCCTTGGGGACCCGAGCAAGACGAGGCCTTTATGAAAATAAAGGATTTGTTTGCTATCACACCTGTGTTGAGATACCCCACGGAGAATGATCATTTCATTCTAGATACTGATGCTAGTAATGAAAGCATAGGAGCCGCCCTTTCTCAGGTCCAGGATGGGGTCGAAGTTCCTATAGCCTTCGCTAGTAACACGTTGAGTAAATCTCAAAGAAACTATTGTACCACTAAACGTGAGTTGTTGGCTGTGGTGGTCTATACGAAGAAGTTCAAGCACTTTTTGTGGGGGAGTGATTTCACTCTACGGACTGATCACTCTTCCCTCAGATGGTTATTGAACTTCAAAGATGCAGAGGGGATGATAGGTCGCTGGTTAGCGCACCTATCCGAATTCGGTCTAAATCACAGCCAGATTGAACACCGAGCCGGGGCAAAGCATTTGAATGCAGATGCTTTGTCTAGAATCCCAGTGAGGAAATGTGCAAATGCTGAGTGCACTGATTGTGGAGCACACAATGCTGTGTTGGCAGGGGTTCGAGTTCCATTCGAAACCCATCCGGAACATGTCTTGAATTGGTCCTTGGAGACCATCAGGCAGTTCCAGAAGTCTGATGCAGTCACATCACGTTTGATTAAATTCCTTAATCAGGGTATCTGTCCCCCAAGACCCGTAGTGTCATTGGAAAACAGAGAGATGAGACGATTCTTAGCTCAATGGGCCGAGCTAAAAGTCCGGGATGGTATTCTGTTTCGATGGAAGAACCATTCTAATAGGAACAAAACCTTGCAAGTTGTCATACCTAGTGCTATGCGACGAGATATTATGTATTTCTGTCATGGACATAGAACTAGTGGGCACTTTGGAAAGAAAAGGTCTCTAGAACGTCTGACCAGACGATACTATTGGCCCGGCATGAGTACAGATCTCACCCGATGGGTGGAGACCTGTCCCGAGTGCTGTAAGAACAAACCAGGACCCGGGTTAGGCAAGCTGCCATTATCCCAGGAACTGTTTGGTGTAAGGTTTGCTAGAATAGCTGTTGACATTATTAGTGGGATTCCCCCCACTCCTAGTGGCAACACGTGTATGATGGTCGTGTCTGATTATTATACCAAGTACACCCGAGTGTTCCCTTTACCGGATCATAAGGCTGTTACTTGTGCTATGGCCTTTGTAAAAGGGTGGGTGCTGCACCTAGGTGTCCCACTCATGTTACATAGTGACCAAGGCAGAGAATTTGAGTCTAGTCTGTGGCAGGAGATGTGTAATTGTCTGGCGATCTGCAAGACAAGAACTAATCCCTATAGACCACAGAGCGATGGACAAGTAGAGAGATTCAATAGGACTTTGATCCAAGTATTGAAGTCTCTGGTAAATGAGCAGATGGATGATTGGGATGAACAATGTGAATTCGTGGTACATGCCTATAATGGCACTGTGCATTCGAGCACAAACTGTTCTCCTAATCTCCTCGTTTTTGGAGAGGATTTGATTATGCCAGCCGATTTGGTGTTCGGCGTAATAAGAATGAATCCGGAAGCCCCTTGCCAGGTGATGTTTGTAGAATCCCTACGGGATAATTTCAAACAAGCCTATGAGAGGGTTAGAGACGAGTTGCAGAAAACTGCGCGTTGGCAGAAAGTTGGCTATGACACAGGTCTAAAAGCTAGATTTTTTAATCTAGGGGATAGAGTACTGCGTCTACACCAACCTCTAGCTAACCTGAAATTAGCCAGTAATTGGGATGGACCTTTCACTATAACTCAGGTTATTAGTGATTGCACAGTGATTATTAAATCACAGCTTGGTAAATGTTACAAGTCAAATGTAGCGAGACTACGCCCATGGAGGGGGAGGGATACCTCCACCGAAATGTACGGCGATGGTCTATTGGAAGTAATGGAACAGAGTCGTGTTAAGCAACTCGAAGTGGTACCGACCCGAAAGCGAGGACCCGGGCGGCCACGGAAGGTTGCAGACCCGAAGAGGGTGGTGCCCCCTGTCGTAACATCCGGAAAGCAGGGGAAGATACAAAAAGTCTCGGCAGGCGCAGGTAAAAATAAGAGGAAAGGTCCCTCTAAGGCTAAGAAGACCTTGGAAAAGGCTCTTATGGATACCAGGTCAATAAAAGAGGCCTCAAAACCTCTTAGACGCAGTCCAAGGTTGCTACAGACTGCCGTAACCTAGCCTGTTAACACAACGAGTGTGTTGTCCTGTACTGTGTACTGTTATATGTTGTAACCTAGTTCAATGTATATTTGAGCCGGTCAAGAGTCTCTGGAAAAGGTCCTATGACAATGAACCCATGGTTTTGGACGGATAATCCGGTGGATATGCTTATGCTATCCATAAACTCCAGAATACCTAGCGAATTGTCATAGTCGAACCCTGAGTACGGACGGACGACCGATCGGGTATTGTATTGTTTTTATGTAAGGGCGCGTGACCTAATTAAGGGCACGCGGGAAAGTTGTTGACCCATTTTCGAATGGTCACGTGAGGCGCCGGTTTGATCATGCGCAGCGATTCAAGTTCGAGTATCCCGCCATATTGTCTTATTCCTGCGAAGGAAGAAGACGTGGCCGAGGGTGGTCTTGCTCTTGTTGGAGTCTGATAGCCCGTGACAGCCATATTCCGAGGTGTGCCCTCGTTAAAAGGCACCCGCCTTTCACTGGGTAAGCAGTACTCACTGCTTATCCGGTGGATTGGGATATTTTATCCCCGAACAGCCACTTCTGTCGATGGCAGAAGAGGCCGTCCGTCTTGGCGGCGGTGCCGGTGCCAGCACCCCGCCAGAGTATGGAAGTGGTTCTCCCAAGAGTCCCACTTATACATACGACGATCAGCAATACGATGCTGATTGTGATCAAATGGATCAACAAATGAATGTTGATCAGTACTTCTCTGGAGTAGACGATAGCGACGTAGAATCGTTCTACGACGCATCCGACAACTCCAGACAAGTTAGTCCTGAACGCCGAGGCGTTCAACAACAAATTGATGTAGGTGAGCCTTATGTAGCCCCTCCATCCGAAGGTTTGAGTGGAGAACCGGCAGGAGCCCAGTCTCTTGACAGGGCTCTGATGCCACCTCCCCCTCAACTGCCGCCCCGTCTTGGTGGGAGTACCTCATTCGGTGCTTTGGGACCTGCTTCTCCGGTTGACAGGCCAATGCACCTAGAGCTGCCCTTCCCAGACAGTCCCGAATGGCATGATGTAGCCGGTCCATATGACGGACGGATGTTAGCAATTTCCGAGGAAATGCTGATACCCACCTGTTATGGGACGCCCAGAGAGGTTGACGAGCGTGTTGTCAACGCAATCTGGGAATGTGCTCATCCGCAGTGGGCTAATACCTTTCCGGAGTCCTGGTTGATGGATTACCATCAGATGGCCAAAGGATTGGTAGTCCACTTATGGTTTCGTAAAGCCGTCTGGGACGCAGAAATGGCTTTCCGAAGGAATACCTCTTATAGGCCTTCCTATGTGTCTGACAAAACGGGTTACACCGGTGTCAAGGCAGATGAGGTCTCTAGATACATAGACAGAGACCAGATCCTACTGTTAAGCACAGCGGATGAGTATGAAGCAGCAGGTAACGCTGTTGTGGATTACTGTCCAGGGGTCCCTATTACGTCTCAAACCATTGAGGCAGAAGAGGCCCGTATTGGTGTGTCTCCACTAGACAGACTCGGGGTAATACAAGACCTCGTAGTACGTCTATTGGAGAGACAGTATGCACTGGCGCATCCGGAGTTAGTACCCGGACCCGCACCCGTGCAAGTAACAGCCAAGATGGCCGATCGGATGGACCGTCTCATGTCTCCTGCTGAAGCTCCCACCTTGGGAGGCGCAGCAGTAGTACCTGAGAAGGCCCTACCTGATGCAGATGTTTCCCTTAAAACTGCTCAGTCTACCCCTACGAAGACTGAGCAAGTAAAGGAGAAAGCAGCTGGTGGAAAGGGTAAAACAACCCCCACCAAAGGTAAGGGTAAAGGGAAGCGGTCAGGAACCGAACCCTCTACCAGCACGAGTGTGGACGACAGTACCCGAACCCGTCGGGTGTCTCCACGCTCGGCCAATAAGAAGGGCGCTAAGGCTTCGGATGTCTCCGGCAACGAGACGGACGCATCCGAGCCTGGCACTTCTACTAACGGCAGATCCCGCAGGAGGAATAAGAAGAAGGTTGACCAACGCAAACCTGAACCTATCGAGGTAGACGTTAAAGCTGATAATACAGAAGCTGAACCGGCTGTCCCAACCGTAAAAGTTGAGCTCGGTGTGCCAATCGTCAAGCTACACGACGTAATGGCCGATTTGAGTGGAGACGCTCAAGATGCTGCAGCCCAGGTCCTCGCGGGTCAACAACCCGTTGTGCAACCTGTGGATGTACCATCCGACCCGGAGGGAGAGGAGCCGGTTGACCCAGTTGTGGATGTCACTCCGACTGACGAGCAAGAGGCTGCTATCTGGGCTAACGCCAATAGCAACTTTGCCGACTTCATTCCTCTACACAGGGGACACCTGAAGGGGAGTAAATCCGTATGGAGACTGCCCCCTCGGATCACCTGTGAGAGGCAGGAAGATATGGAGGAGTGGCTTCGCAAGAAGCTCTCTGATAGAAAGCCGGCCAATATGTACTGGATCTATTGGGAATTCGTTAAGAATTCGCCCAATGGTCTGTACAATTATGACCAGAAGGGCAAGCTCAAGTTTGCTCTAGATGAGTACTACGGGGAGGATCGTAAGGATTGTCCCTTCCAACGTTGTACTCAAAGTGAGGGTGAGGTTGAATTCTTCATCGAGAAAGACGCGTTCCTTCGTCATCTCGTGGAGGTTCATATGCACCAGAGGCCGGAATATGTCTGCGACCGAGAGGTTGGCAAGAAATGTGCTAAATGCACAGGATGTGTCACCCCCCGACGCGGAGACATGGTCCGGCACTATGTGACTTCGCATGGAGAGGGCCTGGAGGCAGCCATAGATCGGGTGATGAAAATTCACTCCGAACTCTATGGCAACCTTAGGGGCCTCAATGCAGAGAAGTTGGCTTCCCTCACACCGAGTACGAAGCAGTTTGCGCCTACGGTTCCTGGTACTAACCAGAAACTAAAGGCTCGGTTTGCCCAGACTCCCGGGTCCGGCAAACTAGAGTACGCTCAGGAGGAGTACGATCTGTTAAACGAATGGAGAAGCAACAAGGCCCGCCGTCGTGGTGGGGCTTATGTAACTCCATCCGGAGAACAGGTCCGAAGCCGCAGGGATTACCGCCAGGGACCCTCTGTAGCAGATAGGAAGAGACAGGCGTCTGAATCTCCAAGCCGAGCCAGGTCACCACTGGAGGCGCTGGAGAGACAGACAAATGGGGGAAGGAAGAAGCCACATCTTCCATCTCCTACTGGAACTCCTTCCCATTATGGGCGAGCACCAACTCCACGAGGTGCACAGAACCCGACATTCTTTGGTGTCAGTGGACCGAGTGGCCAGTCCGCCCGGAAACACGCGCCTTTGAATGTCAAAGACCCGAAGCAGTACCCTGCTATAGGCCCACCCGGACCAGAGATGCAAATCTTTGATCAGTACGGGAGGGTCAAGCAGGAACTGCCGACAGTAGGAGGTCAAGCTCCCCGACCTACAATGAGTGCTGTGGTGAGACAACGTCCACCCGCACCATTGTTGACGGCCAAAGACCTTAGAAGGGAATTGTCACGGTTGCCCCTGGTTCAGGGATTACCAACTCAAGGCCCTTCTTCGACCACTGCTAGTGCGGTTACTACTGCGGTTGCTTCTTCGCACACGCAGGTAGCTGTCACTGCGAGTGGGTCTGGAGCACAGCCGAAGCCTCAGGGTCAGGTACCCCCACCTGGTGCTGTGGTTCATCGGCCTAAGCTGATCCAGACAGTGGAGACCTTCTTCAAGAAGGAGGACAAATTGTCTTGCAATATCCAGAGCAAACAATTTGAGACGCTACAGCACCATCTGGAAAACCTCCACCTGGACATGTATCGTCGGACCGTGTCGAGCACTCTCCAGTGTATTGACGCGATCCAGAAGTCAGAGATCAACCGAATCTCGACTCAGATCAAAGCGGATGTTGCCAAAGATAAGCAGGAAGCTGCTAATCTGCGGCAGGAGGCCCTATCCGAGAAGGAAACAGCTTCTCAGATGCTCGACCTAGAACGAGCAACGAACATGAAGAACCAGCAAAAGTTCTTCAAGGTCTTCGGAGTTATCATGGATAACTGGGACGGTACACCTGAGCATGCTTTGAAGCTGTTCGAAGCACGCCAAAAGGTGAAACTTACACCTGCTGTCCCCGCATTGGCACCTACGGATGGAACTGGTATGAACCCCCCTGTTCAGCCACTGGCTCAACAACCGGGTCCAAACCAGCCACCCGAGGAGAACATGGAACAGTAAAAAACTGTTGCATGAAGATCGGACATAATTGTGTGTCCCGGGGTTCTATTACCCATGCATTGTTGGATAAGAAACCATTTTTTTATCCAACCCGTATTGATTCGGGTACCAAACTGTACCCTAATCCGGAAACTGAAAACAGAAGGAGAAAACAAACAAGTCACTCTGGAGGAGGAGTACGAATGCTGTAAACACCATAATTGTACTGTGCCACAATGTAATGACTGTGCCTATTATAAAATCATGGACAATTTACACTAATATGGACTTTTGAACTACAAACCGGATTTACTACTACACCACTACTATTTGTGAGCTAGCACTACAGGCATCAGGGTTTAGCTACGCCCATAGAGTCCATCAACAGTCTACAACTGGATCTACTATAACCTCCAGTTAGCTAGCACTACAGGCATCAGGGTTTAGCTACACCCACCAACAAGTTTTACTATAGCACTTCAGGCATCAGGGTTCAGCTCGCCCATACCAAGCCATCAGCAGCATCCGACTCCTGTTACATCCTCCAATCATGAAAACAAGTAACTTTGTTGATATTATTATATTGTATGTAAAATTGTATTTATAACTATATAATATCTTTTATAAAGATATATTATTATATAAGGGTACCTATAAATATACTGGATCTGCGAATCCTAAAAGTTATTTAAGGTAATCCTAGACCTATAACTGTCTATATAGGTCATTCCTGGTCTCAATATATTAAGAGACTATAATTCTTCTGTAACTTGTAAATATAAAACACTAAGGTATAAACTGAGCTGCGTCTCAAAAGTATAAATATTTTTCTATAAAATAAGAGAAGGTCCAACGGATTTCTCTAAACTTAGTATTGTATTACTCAGGTTAATACCTAATTGTGTTCATATAGTATCAGATTAATTGTCCATATCTGATCATTAATATTTAATTCACTCTGTAAAGTAGACAGAGCTGTTAATTTAAAAAGTCGAAAATTTTTTTCCGGGTTCAATAACCATAATACGATCATTGTTAACAACCACCGGTCCTTTTCAGGACCCTACTGTTGTCAAAACGTTACTATAAATCTGTGATAATTGTATATTTATCATTTATGGTTGTTATAAGCTAGTGATGGAAATAACATGAACGACACTCGATGCTATTATTGTATAATTTTTCAGAAATAGGATAGTCTTATACTATAGCCTATTTCACATCGAGCAAGTGTAATTAATACCCCTTTTTAGTATTGTAAACAATCACTTACTAGGTTATTAATACACTGCGGTTTAATTACCCCCAAGTTATTGTCTAAGGGGGGCAGTGTAGGGGTATGGTATTTTACACTTTAACGTTCATGCACCCGTGAGACTCAGACCTAGGTCCTTCGGGTGTGGTGGGGGAATCCGGATGGCAGGTGGCAGCACCTGCCTCTGGGTTCGTATCCACTACACCAGGGGGCCTACCACTCGTCCGCCACACGTCACGTGGCCGGTCTGAGTTTCGCGGGCTTTTCCCCTATATAAGGCTGGTCCTAGCCCTAGGTTCCTCAGTAGTGGTTTACCCACTGCTCAACCAGGTTGTTACCCGAAAGGGTAACCGAATGCACTAGCAGCATGTAGTCCTCTGAGGCTGTGATCGTATGTAACGCAAGCTCTGAAATAAAAGCTCGGTTGCCTACCCGGAAACTTTTCTCTCTCTTCGTTATGATTTAATCTAACTTAACGAGACGAACCACTACACTAGTGTTCCCAAAACACCCATATCCAATATTTCCAATTTGATTTTCTCAGCTTCTAGGTAATTTGAAACCAAAAGAAAAACTGATTTGGACTATGGCTTGCATGGACAAACAGATATTCTGACATCGGAATTATTAGATAGATTCTAAAATTCCTCTCCTGTTCCTAGCTATGAGGGACACCTGTTCTCCCCACCTCTGACTGAGCCTAGTCAAACTGGTGAAATTCAAAGGTAGAATTACGAAATTCAAAGGTAGAATTACATTGATATTCATAGTGTACGTGTCTAAAGATATCATCTTTAGGATACAATGCACCAAAGGAATATGTCTTAGTAAAACTCAAGATAAAAGAAACAAGAATACAAAAAAAAATAGAGTTTTAGGTTATAGGTATGAAAAGAAACCTTTAGAATATCATAGTGGTATGGCATGCCACTAGATGTAATTGCTTATAGGCGTTACCTAGGACCCTGCCCAAGTATATGGTGTGGCTTATATGCAAGGATAGCATTAGTTGCACTTATAGGATCGCCCGAATCACAGCTGCACCCCATGGTCTCCCCTAAAAGTCTGGGTGCGCCTTATATGATCTTTGCTTTATTTGCGAGGTACTCTCAAGGTGGTGCTATCTGAAACATGGGTTTCAATGTCTTCACATGGCTCTCCATGCGGCCTGTCTACACCACTTCCAGGGGCGTAGGAAAAGGGGGGGGGGCAGTGGGGCCTGGGCCCCCTCAATAATAAAGGAAAGGGGGCCTGGGTATGTCTAGGCCCCCCAAAATTTGCCAAGAATTCATTATTTGTTGGACAAGAAGCTAAAACTTTGCATCTCAAATTAGATTGATATAGTAATGGAATAGGAAAAATTGGGCTCTGAGCCTCAAATTAGATCTAAAATTCAACAAAAATTACTTTTCTATTCAAAATTCTATATAGGCATATATACGTGTCATCGCGTTTGAGCCGACAAATATGGTGGTTGTGGTGGGGCCCAGGCAGCCCCCCCCCATTGAAGATTTGCTTCCTACGCCTCTGACTTCTATTAGTAAACCCCCAACTACAGCACACACACAGCTCCCTACTATAGAGCAGAACCCTGGCTTTGTCTCAGGCTGAACGTAAGCCCTGGGGGAGGAGGATTGGCGGCGGCCGTCCTTGCCTTGTTAAAAAATTCATCAGACAGGCCGGGCTGGGTGATGAGGGTGGGGGGAGGGATACAGGGCTGGAGGCGAGGGCTGACAGAAGCCATGCCAGTGGCTTCCGTGACGCCGTCTGGCTCTAGGCGGTCTCCGGTATAGGGAGGGAGTAAGAGATGCTAATAATGTAAACAGACCGTGCTGCCATCTATAGGCTAGTATGTAGGCTCTAGGATATAATGCAGTCATAAAATGTAGGCATTTTAATCAATCAATGGTAGCACATATAGTGGCTCATTTTGTTATGTATAGAGGCCTCTATTGATAAGCGCCTTGGCCTTTATTTATATCTAACAGGCCTATGCAAGAGGGCTTCCCTAGCCCACTTAAAAGGGGCTATTCCTCCTCTTTCCTATCCCCTCATGTGCGTGGTGCACATATGTGCAGGTACCGACACATTCCTCTGTGATTTTTTTGTAATGTAGTTCTCACCATGAATATGACCTTAGCTGTCGAAATGGCGTTAAACACCTATTACTCAGTCTCACCTATGCAAGCCCAGGGCCTATTCGAAACTTGATTTATATCGAATCTATCAATTTCAAGATCACTGTCTATAGGCCCTACTCTCAGTCCTTATCAAGTGTACATGTTTATTCAATAGACCAGTTGCTTAAATATGCCTATTTTCTTTTTTCATCAGCATGATGCATGAATTCAGTGCCACCAATAGGGATGTCATCGATATCCACAATATCGAAGCATTGCCATTCTTAGAATAGTGAATATTGTATCGACATTATTGTTATATCGATATATTATGATATCTCATGAAAAATATGAAAATATTTGACTGAATTCCTTGCCATCTGTTGACATGTATAGACATGTTTGGTATCAAATTAATTCTGAGGGTGTCACCAATACAATAGACTAGGCCTACCCTTCTTTTGTACAATGGTATTAGGAGGTTAAACTCTTAACCACTAGAAAATGAGTCATGTCCTGACAGAGTCCCGAACAAAAAAGGAAAATTAAAGACATGTCTTGAGTTTTGTGGACAATATAACTAAGGTTCTACTACATCATAAAATCAAGGAAAATCGGAATATCGGGACTAAAAATCATGGTAATCTGAATCGACAAAAATGGGATGTCAATGACATCCCTGGCCAGCAAGTACTGCATTAATGCATCATGCTAGTCATACAGTGTTGATGCACTCTTTATGTGCTCATGATACCCAGATCTTGTTTGCATTATGATGCCAAATAGAACCCTGTAAAAAGAATGTCATCAAAAAATGGCATCGAAATAATGAATCCGTCATTATTTTCACAGAGATTCCTTGTACACTCGTGTACCACCATATTGCCACCTGGGGCTTCTTGTGAGAACTACACTGCTTCACTGCAACATGATTACAGTGGTTCACCATTCAGTTTTAAAAGAATCCCTGGTAGATTGAGCAGCTATTTTTACAGTAAAAATGAAGACATAAGAAGGGCTTCCCCTTGAGGTGTGTCATTAGTGTCAGTCATGTGTGTAAATATCTTATAGCCACGTGACAGGCCCTAATAAGGGCATGCCAAAATAGCAGGCAGACTGGGGAAACCGAGCCAGGGGTGGTTGGCATTTGGATGTGACACTATTCCTGTTGGAAGATGGACTTCAGTTCTAGAAAAATACGCTTACAACTCTAAGGGTTCTGTTGAAGATTTGCCTGAAGCCTTTCATAATTTATTGGGAAAATATGCCATGGGTTGACATTGGATGTCACAATGAGGTTAAACATAGGCTAAATACTGCTATGATAAAGTAGACGGGCATTTCACAGGGACACGTGTAACGTATAACGTATTCACCCTTTTAGGGTCGCTGATGCAGGAGTGCATCATACCCAATGGTCGTCATGATGCACCAATGAAGTGCTGCTAAGGCTGCTCAGCAACACTTCATTGGAGCATCATGCAGACACCCGGGTCGTGTATCAACCATGCAGAGACATGAACAACCCTGGGGATTTACCTATGCATGGATGTGAATCAAGCATTCACGCACTGACTCTGCTTTTAAATGGTTAACCCTTCTCTATAAACCATTACAGGTAGTAAGGTTGTACATGTATGGATCATGTACACTGTATTAGATGATATGATGGAGGTCAGTGCTCCCTAGACACCGGGTCTAATCTAATCAGTGCAGCGACACCAAGACAAGGAGAGAAGCCAGTCTTCCAGCACACCCCTTTAAAACCAGGTTATGAATACATATTTTGGTGATAGGGCTTAAAAATCACCATATCTTCCTCTTTTTTTGCATATGCAGTCTTTTTTCTTCGTCCAATACATAAACATTTATCTCAATAGGGTTTACCAATGCAGCTACTATGCAGGTTTGATGGTATACAATGTATACAATTATTCCAAAGTATCGATGAAGGTAACATCAACGCCATCCGAATGAATAATAATTATGTGATTGGCCCATGCGGTAAAATGGGAATAAATATAAGGGAACGTTCAACAATTACGTCACTGCTTAGGGGTGTGTGTGTGTGTAGGGGGTGTGGGGTCTTTGGGTTCCTCTGTTCCATACAAAAACAGTGACAAGGGGGTGGGTGGGTCCTGAAAAATGCCTAAATACCGGTGACATAATTGTTGAACGTTCCATAAGAATTTAAATCAGTTTTACTCTTTAAAGTTAAGTTGGTTATAGACTGAAGCAATAATAGCCTTACATGACATGTGATTCTTTTTGCTATTCAATTCCAAGTGTTAAGGTAAAATTCAATAAACGCCATAGTCCCTTTATCTACATTCGCGCTTTCCATAAATAAAAATGTTATAGCGCTTAACTCATATCACACAAAACTCTCTCTCTTTTATTTTTCTTAAATCAAAATGCCAATTTGATTGATAAAGTTCTTCTGATTTACCTGATTTCCATGGATTTGGTCTTGAGGCGTACCCACCGCTGGTTCATCTCCTCCAGACGGCGCTGCAGTGACGTGGAGTCGGACAGCGCCACGGGCGGCGTCTCCCTAGGGGGAGCCTCGGTCGCCGACGACGACCGAACCATCTGCCGCCCCGTGGACTGGAGAGACTCAAACACATGCTGGTGGGACTCGATTTCTGCCTGCAGGTCCTATAGGAAGACAGGAAAATGAAGATTTTAAGTTTGGTACTTTGGTAGTAATTTATTATATGTACTATTGAAAAAAATATATATTGATATAAGTTTGGTATCGTTATGTTGGTATGTATGCTGGTGGGACTCGATTTCTGCCTACAAGTCCTATATGGGAAAACAAGGGAATTAGAGATTGTAAGTTTGGTACTTTGGTAGTAATTTATAACAATAGAAAAAAAGATTAATATTGGTTCGGAAAATATGGAGAAAATAGGAATCATGTGACCTTGCATATGTTCTGTATATGTGAGAATTGTGGGGTCACACATGTGGTTCTCTGGGATTGATGGCATTTAGGTATTGATATCTGGTTTTGTATTGAGTAAAATAACGCTGGTGGCTCACAGATGCAACCATCCAATCATATTAGACCCAATCCTCACAAATATATCACCCTAGCCTAAATAAGAAAATGGTTATAAGTAGTATATACATGCAAACTGAGCGCAATGGATTAGCTACTAACTAGGTCATGACCTACTGGTAGACCGGAAGTGACCTAGTTTTAACCAATCAGAGGGCTGGATTTGACAGGAAGTGACGTCATAAGGTTATGACCTAGTTTTTTCGACCAATCAGAGAGCTGGATTTCATTTGACCTAGTGACCTGACCTAGATGCATAAATTAAAATAATTGTGCAATACCTAGAGCTGACCTACTTACAAACCGGAAGTGACCTACTAACCTACTTGCAAAAACGTATGACCTACGTATGAGGGTGTATTGTGCAATCCTTGAAAGAAATTACACAATAACCATGACTCATTTTCTGATGCAATGTTCCTATGAATTTACGCAATACTTATGACTCACTATTTTGATATGAGATTAAATGCAACAAAGACACAACTCGGTTTTTTAATTCAATCTTTTTATTTTTTCTTCCTATCAGAGTACATGCTAGGTATGAATCATTATAATCAGATATGCTTTGCAAGCAGAGTACATGGATATTATATGGAAAATGAATTCTTGTTGCAGTACCAACTGCACCCGGTCTTGGCTGGAGTAGGACTTTGACTACGGTCCTCTAAGGCCCGCATTCTCTCCATTAAATCCTTCAAGGCCTTTCTTCCTATGTCGTTCTCCTCCAGGGCTACCACTTTGTCCATTAACTCGGCCATGATGATGAGAATCTTGTCTATTACTTCCGCCGTGCTCTGAAGCCCGTCTATCACGTCCAGTTCACGTTTAACTTTTCCTTTCACCAAAAGATTGCTCACGTCTGCTTTGACTGCTACTTCTTCTGGACTCATCTCGAAATTCATTGCCTCTTCTTCTCTCTTTTTCTCAGGAAGGGCCTGACTATTTTGTCCATTAAGTTGAAGGGGACCTGAGAAAACCTTTTCACAGTGTGGTGTGGATCCTTGGTCCGACATGTTTCTATGAGGAAGTTAATGCAGTGGGCTCCACACGTTTTAGCGTAAAAGTTTTGCACTTGTTTTCTGCTGAACGACCCGTGACCATCTGACGACTTTTGCATGAACCTCTGGTGATATATAGTAAACGGAGGTAAGCCATAGGGATCAAAGTAGAATACATTCCCGTTATGAGAAACGTAAAATGCCACCCAGTGCTGACCAGGTTTAGAGCTTGGATCTGTGTTACTGACGAAACATGTAGAGGGAATTGGTTTTTTAGGACATTGATTACTGGCAAAAGTTCCCAGGTAGAAACGCCTTGTGTGTGGATGGTTTCCCAGTGCACCTGTTATGTCTGAAGTTCTCATTTTTTTCTCAGTTCATGTGGTAGTCTGTGACAGGAAGACAGTCAGCCGTTAGTTGGATGTTGTTGTCGTAGAAGGAACACAAGACGGCAGATATGGCGTGAGTAGTCGGGGCGGCAAACCTAAGGGAAATGCCCAGCTTTCCTTGCTTGATGAGATTTATACGACTGTCTTCAGGTGCTCTGTCTGGGGTGAGGTCGAAAACAAAGAAGGAATATCCATCTTTGAAATCTTCCAAAGTTATGCCACAGTCTTGCCCCAAAGCCGACAGCCCACTGTCTATGAACATTTGACTGTAGGCTCTGATGCAGTTGCCTGTTTCGAAGTCGGTCTTCAACTCAAACTTTTGATCGTCATATCTCACGCATATTTCCTTCACGTTGAAATGCCTGCAGTTGAAAGGATTTTCTGTCTTAGTCCCAGCAGCTGCTGTTTCCTTTATCATACACAAGACTATCCTGGTGGGGATCTGAGTAGTGTCAGGTTGAGTCCAACTGTAGTCTTGTGAGCCACCGTCCAAAGTGTGTTTAGTTACTTTACACCTGGCTATGTGATAGTTGAAAGGGCCCCAATGTGGATTCCTGACACTGCTGACGTGAGTTTTCACCACCTCGTCGTCGACACATTTTTGGAGAAGTGTCATTTCAGCTTTGGTGATTTTGACCCAGTAGTTTTGATCGGCTGCTTGCATCATGTAGTAATTGGGCTGATTTTTTTCGAATATGAACTTGATTTCACAGTTCGGAGGCAGCACCTTGCACTGTTTAATTAAATCCAGGTGCGGCTTCATTACTAAGGCATGCTTGTTGCGGGCACTGAACTCTGCTCTCCGTGCCGTCCATCCAGCATTTTCGCCCGCTCTGGCTTCCATGTGACCACAGGTGTCTTTCATGTACTTTTGACACCCTTTCAACCGAGTCTCTTTGTCTTCTTTGTTGCAACAAATTTTGTCCAAAATGTAGGCCTTGAGACCATAGTCTTCATTGTTGCCGGTGACTTTCTCCCCATTTATCAGCAACTGGCAGGAAGCAAAGAGAGTGTGTGCCAAGTTGTTGACTGGAGCAGCTTCTATGCCTACGGCAAGGTGAGTTGTTCCGTCTGCCGCCACGGCTTCCAGTTCCATGTACAGCTCAGTTTCTGAGAGGTCTGTGTACAGGTTGCTTGGTTCGAAGGTGAAGTCAAATGATTCAGTGTGTGGAGTCAGGGCATTGTTGGTAGTTTTGGTTATTTTTTGACACTTTAATATGTCCTTTTGAGTGACAGGCAAGGCGTGTAGGTCTAGTTCACCTACTGCACATACCTGACCCTTGGGATGAAGGAGACTCATGACTAGAACAAGGTCCTTCCTCTAGCTTGTCCTCTGCCTCTGCCGCGTTGCCCCTTACGTCCTCCGCGCTTGCCGGTTGCTCGTCGTTTGACTGGAGGAGGTTCAGATGTACCTTTTATGTATCCTTGAGCAGAAGAAGCAGCCCTTTTGAGTAAGTTCTTCCCTGTAGCTTTACTTCTCCTAACTACACTTTTCTTGAAGCCTTTTCCTGTTACCACGTCGGACAAGACTCCAGCTCCTGTAGTAAGCAAGGCTTTGCCTGCAGATTTGGCAGCTGAGCGTCCTATTTTACTTAAGAGGGGAACAGCTCCTCTCAGTAAACCACCTATTAACGAACCAAGTCCGTGCCCTCTTTGTCTGCCCCTGCCACCGTACGCTGGTAAAGCACCGTTCCCAAACTGTGATTTTCTGTAGTATTCAGCGTACTGACCCCTAGGGGCCAGGTATGGAGGTGTTCCATAGTAGTGAAGCATGGTAATATACTCCTATCCTTGAAGAGGTCTGAAGGCAAGTACCACCGACACTGATCCGCTTTCAAATGGTATAGGTTCCCCAGTCTTGTCTCTTAAGTATATCCCTATCTGTCTGAAGGTGGTTTTAGTGACTGGCAGATATATCAAGTTCTGGAAACTTATGGTCTGCATGTCACCGTTGTAGCGATTTATGTTGATTTGCCTCAGAAGGGGTGCTTTAGAGTCACCCACAAGACTGTGCTTGACTATGTCAGAGTACACGAAAGCACATCGACTTTTGTACTGAAGGTCTACCACGTAGGGGCTTTGTGTTTTTCCACTTAGGAAAACACTTCCGTCAAAACCTAATTGTTTCCCTAAGTTTTCTGGGAGTTGCATGACCACACCAGGAGGCAAGGAAACTACACTTTTCATTGTGTATTTGTTGTAGTGAAACACGGTGGCTTTGTTGTTTTTCCTGTAGTTTCTTAGTTTTCTCACCAACATGCTCTGTAGTTTATTTATGGTCCTGTTCAAGTATCCTATCAACTCTGAGTTGCTTTCCAGGTTCACACCTTCTAAGGCAAACATATTGTAGATACTACCTTCCTTGAAGTAATACTTAGACAGGTATCTGCTAATTTCCTTGAAGCGTGTACATATTTTCACAGCCTGTAACTGACTGGGAGAGAGCGGAGAAACATTAGCAGAGTCTGTGAAGACGGCCTTTTCTTCAAAAAAAGAAAGAGACCTTTTTTCCCTGTCATCCATAGACATCACTTCAGCCACAGCCGACGATATTTCCCTTTTCTCTCTGCCTGCCGTGTCACGCTCCCCCTCAGCCTCCTCCTCTTCCTTTTCCTCCTTCTCTGGCGTGGGTTGGTTAGAAGTGAATCCTCCAGATGGCGTCTCAGTCGCAGCAGCAGGAGTTGGTGGACTTTCACTTGCAGGACCAGCAGGAGGAATGGTTTCAGTCGATCCCACAGGGTTGACATGACGTAGGTTTTTTGTTATTTTTACTCCTCTCTTCAAAGCAGATTGGGCTGATAAATTTGATGTAGAGCTTGAAGCTCTACTGAAGACACTATGGGCTCCTGGTTTTTCCAGAGGAAAAAATTCTCTTCTGCGTTTGTTCAATAAAGCTACTACAGAGCGGAGGTTGTTTGTCAGGTCGTTTTCTCCCTGTACCAAGAGAATGGGTTCTTCTTTGACGTTGTACCACGTGGTAGGACAGGTTATTTCTTGAAGAGCACACTCTAACTGAGTAGGAGAGTTAATGTATTCTGCCAAAATTGTATTGTAACTAGTTAAAGTGTTGTCAGGAAAAACGTTCATAGATGAGTTACTAGGTAAAGTTAAGGTAAACGCCATTTGTTTATGTTCTTGACAGGTTCCCAAGAGTTAAACTTGTCTCCATAACCCTTCCACTTGATCAAGGCTTCTCTTTTCTTGCCTTTTCCTCTGTATTTTACTATTTTTTCTATGTTGTAGCGTCTTCCGTGACGGACTTGCACCTTCTGAACTTCAGGTTCGTAGAAGCTTCCTTTTATCTCTTCTCCAAGGAGATCTTTCAGGTGGTACCCTTTGGGCGAAATGTTGTCGACTGTGTATATTTCCTCAGTCCAGTTAGGTTCGTACCCTCTGTTAAATGTTTTCTTTGTTTTCAACATTCGCACTTGATTTTTTCTCTTCAACTGAAGGACAGGAACTTTTTTCTTTTGAGGTTGATCGTACAACCTGTAGAACAAGACTTCAGAGTTGTCTTTATTTATGTCTGAAGGGGCAGCTCCTAAGGATTTGTGGTAAGTCAAATTGTAGGACTTAACCAAGTCGGGCAGCAAGTCAACCCATTTGTAGTTATTGAAATGAGAAAAACATCTCCACATTTTTCCTTGTAAAGTAGAGTTGAACCTTTCGGCTAAGGCACACTTCACGTCGTCGTTCTCTCCTGTGAAAAAATTGATTTTTTGATCTTCACAGTGTTTTTTGAAAATTTTGTTGACAAACTCTTTGCCCTTGTCAGTTTGAATTTGTTGAGGTTTTCTTTCTTTGCTCATTTTTTTGAAAGCCTCTGTCACGTCATCAGCTCTCTTACTTTTCACAGGTTGTCCAAAACCATACCTTGAAAAAACATCTATTCCCGCTAGAATGTACTGGTATCCTTTGTTTTCCTTTGAAAATTCTCGCATGTCTATAAGGTCAAGTTGCCACTGTTTGTCTATCCCCCATGTTTGTGTTTTTCTTCTTGGAAATCTTCTCTTGTAAGGTTTGTGTCTGGTGTAAGCGTCTACATCTTCCAAAGCTTGTTCTATGTTTTTTTTCTTTGTTTTCTTGAAGTGATGACGTTGAAGTTTAGATACGCTGGTGAAACTTCCAGGTTGTTTAGGATCTGTGTAAAACCTGAGGACATCTTTTTTCAAAGCCTTGTGCGCCATATAAACTTACGTCCAGTTCCTTTTTGACTTACTTTCCTCTTCTTAATAGGGGAAGCTCTTTTCAAGGGACTGGCAGCAAAGGAAGGACTGTGCCCTGCAAAAGCCGACTTGTTTTTGACAAATTTTAAGGTGGGGTTCAACCTTTTAACTGCTCTCATGAAAACCTGGCTTCCTTTAGGTTGGTCCTTTTTCAAAGACTTTGGTCGGGCAGCAAAAGCTAACAAATCTGTTATGTCAGTTCCAGGCACACGTTCCCCGTTAACATATATTTCTCCGTCTCTGTTCCAATTCAAAATTTCACTTCCGTGACGAGATAATTCTCTGTAGAGATTTTTAGCAGTCGTTCTGTAACTTGCAGGTATTCTTTCTTTTATGTCGGCGTCCATACCCTCTGTGTTGTCTCTTGCACGAGGTTTAAAGCCTTCCTCCCCTTTGAACTCGTCTACACTGTCTCCGTCTGAATCGTCAGGAAGTGGTGGATCGTCTCTAGTCTCTGTGAAAGTGTGGTCATCATCGTCGTCGCCGTCGTCGGTGTCTTCTAAAGAATTGTTTACACCCCCAGCTACTGCTGCTGCTGCTCCTGCAGGGCCTTGTCCTACTGCTCAACCAGGATAGGGACCTTCCCTACGTTGTCCTAAGGCCTTGGCTTTTTTAGTTAAAATTCCCGACTTTATCATAAGTTGATTGTACTGCCTTAACTTTTCCTTCAGTTTGAGGTTAGGAGAGTTAAGCACCTCATGTGCTTTACTTTGAAGGTGGTTCAGGACTTGAACCAGGCTGGAATCAGGAGTTAAACCTTCTCTTAAAAGTTGAGTGCTGTAGTACTGGTCTTGAACACTAGGTCCAGGCTGGGGAGGAGAGGAAGGACTAACAAAAGAAGGTTTTTTTTCTCGGGGAACAAGATCCGCCCTTACGAGGGCCATCCTTGAATAAGACATGATTTTTTATCGACGTGCTCCTATGAGACCTGTTATCAGGGGTAAGGCGAGGCCCAAAATGGTTCCCAAAAATCCACCCTTTTGCTCAAAGGTTTTCCTCTTCTGCTTAACGGTAGCCTTGTGCCTTGTGACTGACTTGAGTTCTTTCTTGTAGGGTGATAAACGTTTGACTGCGTCGGACTCGTTACGCAACAGGTTTTTGTTCATTACGTTGACGCAAATTTGACTCATCAACCTAATGACCTCATCGCTGAGACCTTTGATAATGTGGGAACACTCTGCCGAGGAACACTTGGATATGTGTTTCAACAAGTGGTAATGTTTCCTAATTGTTTTAAATTTTCCTCCAGAAGGAGATTTTTTGGTCACCATTCTATCTTTTTCTTTTCGAAGCTGAAGCTTGAGGAATGAAAACCAAGGTGTTCCAAGGAGTTGTTATGCTGTTTCTTACCCTAAGCTCGTTAGGTGTGCTCTGCTTAAAGTCCAATAGGATGTATGAATGTTTCTCTTTGGTTTCTGAGTTATATACCTCCGTCAAAAAGGATTTCTGTCCTGGAAAGGCCTGTTTGCTAATGTGCCCTATCTGACTCATGTCTCTAGGGTTTTTAAAAACAACTAGGTAGTGTGCATTTAAGCTCAAGGTTCTGAAGGCAGGATTGTTGAAAAACAAGTTTTGAGTAATAAAAATTACACTTAAACTGCGATGGTGAGAGCCCACAGTGAAAAGTTTCATTATGGTGGGAACATACTCGGGATCCATGAGATCGTCTATTACGACCAGTCCATGTTTAGTCACGTCTCTTTCATCCTCGAACAAAAAGTCTTCTGAAAGAAGACCTTTGTTAAACTTAACCCCCAACTTCACCATTTCGTCGAATCCATCTTGCCATTGACTGTAGCAGTAGTATATGTCGTGTATTTTTGGAGTAACAAGCTCGTCTACACCTTTAATCAACTTGAAAACAAGTTGACTTTTTCCACAAGAAGTAGGTCCAGCTATGATCATTGTGAAGGGGCTTTGTAGACGTGGGTCAAAAATGATCTCCTTTTCCTTGTGATCCATGTTGGACGATATCTTAAACCAAAGTGACCAAAGGAGCAATCTCGTCCTCTTTTAAACCAGTAGAACCCTTGTTCAAACCTTCCACGTAAAGAGCTACATCAGAAAGTCCCATGTTGTATAGACTGGCTATTAGGCAGCTTGGATGAGATATTTCTCTATATTTCCAAACCATCAGAACTTCGAAAACAGGATTTGTGACACCTTTTTTCCCTGGAACAGGGGTGGATATCAGGTTAAGCTCGTGGTCGCTCAATCCAAGTTGAGTTCCCAGTTTCCTCCAGTCAAGCATTTCGAACTTGTCTGCCAGGTTGACGAACAAAGTATCAACTTTCCACTGTTCTGGAGGAATTTCACAATGGTCCACTACGTTGTAATATCCCATG
This sequence comes from Acholoe squamosa, assembly GCA_949317995.1. Taxonomy (NCBI): domain Eukaryota; kingdom Metazoa; phylum Annelida; class Polychaeta; order Phyllodocida; family Polynoidae; genus Acholoe; species Acholoe squamosa. The sequence goes on from OX439037.1 coordinate 87,290,753, forward strand.
TACCATCTACAATAATCAGTTAGATCGTAACGACCTATGTCACTTAATGCATGTCTCAATACCATCCACTTGCAACGCACGTTCTTTCTGCTCCATGAAATAAGCATTTCTCTCCCCATAGAACGAAGAGACGGTATTTTTTCCATGTAATCCATTAAACTTAGTCTAAGTCCTAAGTAAACCCCTAATCGAGGGTAGTCTTTTTCAGATATTTTTTCACTGACCTTGAATAACAACTCGTCCGAAAGGTGAAACTCCATAGCGTCCAAATAAAAGGTGTTGAGCAAGTAAGGTAGGCAGGTAGGAAGGCAGGCAGGTTATGACAGGCTAGAAAGCATACAGTTGACTTATATAGGGTAGGGTAGGGTAGGGTAGGGTAGGGTAGGGTAGGGTAGGTGGGTAGGTGGTTTAGGTGGGTGGGTGGGTGGGTGGGTTAGGTGGGTTATTTGGGCGGCCAGCCCGGGCCAACAAGCCCCAAACCCCCCATACTTGAGGGGTGCCCCCACCCCCCCCACCCCATAGTTTTTTAAACCCAACCCCACCCTTTTTTACCCTACCCTACCCTACCCTACCCTACCCTATATTATCCTACCCTATTCTATCCTATTCTATATATCTCTCCCATTCCCTTCCCCCTGTTTAGGTAAGCATGTTACATCGTTCTTCGTTCGTTTAAATTTGTTATGACGTTGAGTGTAAAGCGAGCTGATTGTGGTGAAAACAGTGAGTAAGGGAGATAAGCTGGGTGCACCACATAGCCAGATAAAACCAAACTTTTTCTTTCTCCTCTACACTGAAACGATCCAGGGACGATGATGGGATGTGAAATATGGGGCAGGAGGAAAACAAAGTTTTGGTTTCTAAGCACTCAGCTAGAAGTTCCAAAATAGACATGAAGAAATGAAGACGCTGGTTAAGTAGGCGGGGATTTTCTTTGGCGTGATGCTCTTCTGCCGCTTTCAATGCTTCCAAATGGAAGGGGTTTTTCAGTGGGCCCTTTCCCTTTCTTCCATGCTTCAGGGCATAACCCAAGGTTTCCACCGCTGAAAATTTAGACAAGTTATGACTCAAAACCATTTTCCTCAAGGTTTTCTGTCTTTGGATGTAAAACTTGATTGCACTGAAGAAAAAACTAAGTATAATTTTTTCCGGTGAAGAACACATTCTTTCAAGTATTTGCACACGTACCTGAAACAAATTGAAGAGCAACATATAATTTCATTTCTTTCCCTCACGTATGTCAGAACTTGTGTGAAGTAAAGTGGCTTTAATTAAAGCCTTCACCATAGTAGAATCGATGAAAACTGAATTACCAGGCCCTCCCCCCAAAGATTGATCCCTTAGAAAAAAGGGTTTTTGTCTGTCTGAAATGAATTTCTTTGAACTTCCAGAGGAAATGGAATGTCTAGACATCAAGTGTACCATGGCACCATGTCCCAAAAGAACACCTGAAAAAAAACTTTCCCCATTTTCTGAGATAAGTTTTTTCACAGAGGGTCCACCAGGAACCAATGCAGTGGTTTGGTTGTGCAAAAAGCATTGTTTGAAGTTACAGTTAGGAGGGATGTAAAGATCCCTGTTCAAATTTTCAGGACAGAATTTCCACACAGCCCACACCTTACCTTCTTCTACGCCCCTCCTGATGTCTGAAATAAACACCTCCTGACGCCTTTTGTGACCTACGGTCAAAGACAAAGGCAAAGGACAAAAGTTAGCCATGTCTGCTTGAGAGAAGCTAGTTCTGATAAATGACGAATGGTCTGCGTTAATTACAGAATGGTAACAACAAGATTCGTTTTACAAGCCTCACCCTGAACGTTGACTGAACGTTATCACGTTTTTTATTTGAGTTAAGCTTTTTTACTTTTTTCCAAAACAACACTGACTAAGTGTAAAACATACTATGAATGGAAAAGCACGGTTATCTACGACTCATGGACGTGGTTGTACGTTATCTGAACGACAAGGGAACGTCCCAGCATCGTATCAGGATAGTTACTATAAAGTAGACTTGAGCTGCTCGATCTTCATCAAACCTTTTCTGACGTTTGTCTGCTGTTCGCCGTCCTGCTCCTGCACCTTCCAGCCCTGCCACCCTTTCATCTTCAAGGAGAACAATGCCTGGTCGCATGAAGACGGGACTTAGTGTCAGGAGAGGAGGAGCTAAAAAACTGGCTCCACTAACTTTTACTACTTCTAAACAGACAGTGGAAAAGGCGTCGGGCATCGCCCCTCCTCCTACCTCTCCAGCCTCACCTGATAAACCACCTGCAACTCCTGCTCGGCTTCCAACTGAAGTGCCTGATGCAGGAGAACAGGAAGCCGCTCTTGCAGCTCTTCATGGCGAAATCACTGATTTCCTGGATCGCGTCCGGGATCGCTCTCCTCAGGAAGCTGGCGACGGCGATTTTGACATCAGGGAATACATCAATCCCCCGGCACCTTTGAACTACCAACCCCCCACTGAAGCACCTACGTCCGCCTCTTACTCACCCGTGACTCCGGAGGAACCTTCTCCCCAGGTCAGTCCAATTAAGGTTATAGACCTTACAACCTCATCACCGGCAGTTAAACCCATAGAAGTGGTGGACTTAACACAAGGGACACCTTCACCTGCTCACCGCGGGGGGTATTCGCAGGTAGAGGTTATAGATTTAACCGGCCCTTCTCCTCTGTACTCTCTCCCGGTTCCGGTAGAGGAGCTGCTTCTTAAAAGCCCGCCGGAAAAAAGAAACTGTTCCAGTGAGAGAGAAGGGGAGCCTAAGAAAAAAAGACAGAAGCGCGCCTACCACAAGAAAACCCCTGTCTCTACCCCTGCTTCAGATTCCTCAGCGACTTCATCCTATGGTGCCGAGCCAATTGGTTCTGTCCCAGGTGTTCCTTCTCCTAAAGACAAGTCACACAGGCAAAAGTTTGGGGAGGGCACTGCCCCCAGTTCTTCCAGCAAGCTTGTGGGCTTTAGGTCAGTGCCTTTGGTGGTAAAAAAGTGGCCTGCTCGATTTGGTTTCCAAGAAAAGTCACCTGCCCCCAACCAAGTTTTTTATCCGGAAGGGGATAACAACGCCTGCATAGAAATATACAGGGAGCCTAGCATCAGGGGAGTATGCTTGAGAACCTACCTGGACAAACCTTACGAGCGGTGCTTAAACCTAGAGGCGCGTGAATTCAGGAACTTAGTGGACCAGATAGAGTGCATCCTAGGAAAGTACAAGGAGTTACACCGCCTAGCTGCCCTTGGAGAGAGAAAGGTGGATAATCTTTTGTTGTCCTTGAACCAAGACTGCACCGACCCCAGTGGAGGCCGGGCTATGGTCCTGGTAAACTTGTACAAGGGAACTCCTAAAGTTCACATAGGAACAACCAGCTACGTGGAGGAAATGAACGCCTCGGTGTCTTCCAGCTTCAGAATGCCCCCCTCAGCCACACACTGCGGACACACTGTGTCCCCCTTCATTCTGGAGGACATAAAATCACGAGTTGGTCCCTTCCTAGACGAAACGACCGATTTCTACTCTGGGTAAGTGGTCAACTTTGTATAGTGTCTGGTCAACAGCTCCTTGTTCAGTGCTTTTACATTATCATGTATATCAGCTAATTTGTAGTTAGATTTAGATGTGCTCCGTTTTTAGTCAACATAGCCCAGCGTAGGTTTAAGTTCCATATGTACTCCATGTATACTTAGGTTAGGTTTTAGTTATAAGTTTGTACATAGAACATAAAGTGAAACAAGAAAAAGAAACCTTAAAAAAAATGCCGCCCAAAAAGGTAAAACAACTTTACACCGTCAACTGTCCAATGTGTAACACCCCTAGACCTCCACGTTTGGTTACTGTAGAAAACAGTGGAAAAACTTTATGTAACTCAGATTCTTGTAGAAGAGAAACTTTTTCCGACAGCTTAGAACTTCCAAAAGAAATAGAAAAAAATTCTTTGCATAAAAGCAGTTACCGTGACAACTTCAAGTCCATAGCTTCAGGTTTGGCTGTGCTTGGTAAGCTTCAGTCCATTTTCAACGTCAGAATGACAAGTTTCAACAAAGACTTGGGAGCCAAACAGGTAACAGAGGCGCTTACCTCTATTCATAGAAATCAAGTTATGGCTTACAAAGTGGCTGTCTCTTTTGGAAGGTTGTTGTCTTCCTCTAAGGAGGAAGAAGAAGAGAAAGTCATGTACTTTCATGCTTCTGCCAACAACTCGTCTTTGTTCTATGACAGTGAAAGTCATAGAGACCCTTACATTTTTATAAGGGACGACAAAGACTTTGCAGAGTGTTTAGATTTAATAGAAAACAACATTAAAGAAGACACTCAAAGACCCTCTACTAAATGGAGTGTAATAGGCAACGTGAACGCCAACATCACACTCATAAGGGCTACGGGAGGAGAATATCTTTTAGGTAAAATGAAAACTGTTCCACCAGGTTTAAGACAAAGAGGAATGCAACACTTTCACAGAGACCCTAAAACCAAAAGGGCGTACAAGGACAACTTGTGTTTCTTTAGATGTCTGTCTTTCTTCCTGTATGAATCTTTAGAAAAAACTCAAGAGCTTTTCCTTGAAGCCTATCCAGGGGTGAACAAGGAGACTTTTGAGGGTATTAACATAAGAGATTTAGACAGGTTAGAAAAAATGTTTGAAGTTAACATAAGAATTTTTTACCTTCCCTCTTTTGGTAAAAGAAAGGGGTGACCTAAAATTATAAGGTCAAACATGTGTTCATCCAAAAAAATCATCAACTTGAACTTACACAGAAACCATGTAAGTTTAATAACTAACATGGGACTGTATGGTAAAATGTACCCCTGTGAAAAGTGTCATAAAGTTTTCACTCGTAGCTTCCTTTTGAAACAACACAATGGGGTGAAAAAAGATTGCACCAAAGTCAGCTTCAGGTACAAAGGTGGAGCATACAATCCATCCAAAAGAGTTTTTCAAGTTTTAGAGGAACTGGGAATAGTTTGTTCACCTGAGAAAAAAATATACCCCTATAAAATTGTTTTTGACTTTGAAAGCTATTTCGTCCAACCTGAAAATTCGTCCCCAGAAAATGCTAACACTGTGATAGAAAAAACTCACATACCCCTTTCTGCCAGTGTAGCTTCTGATTTTCCTGGTCATACAGAACCAGTGTGTTTTGTCAGAAATTCCAACAGGGACGACGATCCTTTGGTTAAAAATGTGTTGGAACACATAAACAACTTGGGGCAGTTGATAGGAGAACAGGTGAAAGAGAATTTTAGAGATGTTTTAGACGAACTAGACTCTCTAGAAGAAAAACAAAAGGAACTAGAACATAAAGCTAGCAAAGTTTTTCCAGCAAAGAACAAAAAAAATCCCCAAAAAAAAATCTCCCATGTTCTTGAAGTGAAGGAAAAACTTCTTACCTACATAGAAAGAGTCCCTGTTCTAGGTTTCAACTCTGGAAAGTATGACATTAATTTAATAAAAAAGGAATTTCATTCTTTTTTTATAGACACAGACAAAACAGAAATGAAAACCATAAAAAAATGCAACAAGTACATAGCAGTGTACACAGACCATCTTCTTTTCCTTGACATGTTTAACTATTTGGCACCAGGTTATTCCTACGCAAACTACCTGAAAGCCTTTCTAAAAGGGAAAGCTGAAAAAGGTTTTTTTCCCTACGAGTGGATGGACAACATAAGAAAACTGAACAACAAAGCTCTTCCTCCACGCCACTGCTTCTACAGTTCTTTGTCGGGTGGTGGAATAAGCAAAGAAGATTATCTTGAATGTAAAAAGGTCTGGACAGAAAACAAAATGAAAACTATGAAGGACTACTTGATATATTACAACAACCTGGATGTTAAACCCTTTGTTTTAGCCATAAACGAGCACACAAAATTTTTTATAGATCGTGGGGTAGACATGTTCAAAGACGGTTTAACTTTGCCAGGTTTAACCTTGAAGTTTCTTTTCAACAACACTGCACCTAATGCCACTCCTTACATTCTTTTTGGTGAGAAAGAAAAGGATGTTCACTCCTTGCTCAGACGCAACTTAGTAGGGGGTCCCTCTATTATTTTTCACAGACATCACAAAAGTGGAGAAACAAGAATAAGACAAAAAAAATACGGGTCACAAAGCAAAGTATGCAGACACATAGTAGGGGTAGATGCTAACAGCTTGTACCTCAAGTGCATGGGTGAAGAGCACTGCACAGGTTATTATGTGGTGTGCAGGAAAGAAAACGATTTTCAAGCTGTCTGCAGTCAACAAATTAGCTACTCAGCCACAGAATGGTTGCGATACAAAACTGTGACAGACAAAGTCAAGATATTACACCAATACAACTACGGGGAAGTAGTATTGGGTTCAAGGAAAATAAAAGTGGACGGTTATAATCCAGCTTCAAAAAAAGTATACCAGTTTCACGGGTGCTACTGGCATGGTCACATATGTCACCTCACTAAATCAGTTTTGAGAGACCCCAATGGAAAGGCATGGTTAGAAGAAAAAAACCAAAATACCATTTTGACTACCCTATATCTTCAGTCGTTAGGTTACCAAGTAGAGGAAAAGTATGAGTGTATGTGGTTGAAAGAAAAAACTGAAAACTTGTGCAGAGAAACAAAAAGTGAATGGGAAATTAAAAGACCGTTGTGCCAAGGCAGAAAAAGTCAGGATGAAATACTGAGAGGGGTTTCTAAAGGAACAACTTTTGGACTTATCCAGGTAGACATAGAAACACCTGAATCCTTGAAAGAAAAATTCAGTGAAATGACACCTATTTTCAAAAACTGTTTAGTAGGAAAAAAAGACGTAGGTAAACATATGAAACGTTTCCTGGAAGCAGCAGGTAAGCTAAAACAACCGCAACGCCAACTTATAGGCAGCTACCACGCAGAGGGAATTTTGTTGGGAACTCCTCTCTTGAAGTGGTACCTGGAGAAAGGTTTGGTAGTTACGACAGTACACCTTCTCGTAGAATACACACCAGAACAGACTTTTTTACCCTTCATGGACGAAGTAACCAAAGCTAGGAGGAAGGGAGACGAAAATATAGACTGTAAGATTTTGTCAGATCTGTACAAACTTTTGGGAAATGGTTCATACGGAAAAACCATATGCAACAAACAAAACTTTGTTCAAACAAAGTATCTTCACCCCTCTAAGGCAAGACGTTTGGCCATGCACTGGTCAGTGCAAGATGTGCAAGACATAAGTGACAACACGGTAGAACTGTCCTGTTTGCCCACCTCCATCACCTACGACCTCCCAGTTCAAATAGGGTTCATGGTATACCAATATGCCAAACTTAAAATGTTGGCTTTCTATTACGACTTTCTCCTTGAATACATAGACGAGAAAGATTTTGAAATGTGTGAAATGGACACTGACAGTTTTTACTTTGCTTTAAGTGCAGAGAAAATAGAAGACGTAATTATTCCTGAAAAACGTGAAGCTTTCTTCAGAGAACGTCACAAATGGTTGCCCTCTGAATCATGTGACAACAGTCACCACAGAGAGACCTATGTTCAGACCAAAGTTTTGGGTGAGCTGTGGCTGCCTCAACCATGCTGTAAGAGCCGTCTGGCGTTTGACAAGAGAACCCCCGGGTTATTCAAAGTGGAGTGGGAAGGTGATGAAATGACTGCCTTGAACTCCAAATGTTACATAGGCACAGGAGTAAATGTGCCCGTTAAAATGAGTTGCAAAGGTGTAATTCAAAAACAAAACCCCCTGACCACTGACAAGTACAAAGAAGTACTGGACAGTGAAAATGTTGTCACGGTAGTCAACAAAGGATTTAAAGTAGTTAACCACAGCGTTACGACTTACTCTCAAAGGAAACAAGGTCTAACCTATCAGTACATAAAGAGACAAGTATGTGAAGACGGTGTAAGCACCCTACCCCTTTCTATATAAAAAATGGTTTCTTTTTCTAGTTTCACTTCCAGTTGTACATTTCGTTGAAAGAAAAAAAATTTTAAACAAATTGTTTAAATGAACAAATTTCCTTCATAGAAAACAGTGTTAAAATGGAAAATGTTCATTTGAAAAATTGTTCAAACGAACATTTGTTCAAATGAACATTTTTCCCCATAGAAAACAGTGTTAAAATGGAAAATGTTCATTTGAACAATTGTTCAAACGAACATTTGTTCAAATGAACATTTTTCCCCATAGAAAACAGTGTTAAACTGGAAAATGTTCATTTGAACAATTGTTCAAACGAACATTTGTTCAAATGAACATTTTTTCCCATAGAAAACAGTGTTAAAATGGAAAATGTTCATTTGAACAATTGTTCAAACGAACATTTGTTCAAATGAACATTTTTTTCCATAGAAAACAGTGTTAAACTGAAAAATGTTCATTTGAACAATTGTTCAAACGAACATTTGTTCAAATGAACATTTTTTTCCATAGAAAACAGTGTTAAACTGGAAAATATTTTTTGTTCAAATGAACATTTTTCAAATAAAAAACAAAGGTAAAAAAAAAATGTGTACTGTATCATGAAAAAAAACTAATAAAAAGTAAGAAAAGTGAACTGTATCACCCAAAAAATAAAAAAAAACTTTTCACAAAAGTGAACGCTGTACATGTTCACGACAAAAAATAAAAAATCTGGCGCTGAAGAAATTAAGTTGGAACAGAAAAAAAAGTGGTACCAGATTTCTTAACTCATAGCGTCACGTTCACCAGATTATTAGTATCTGGTTAGATTTAAGCAACCATTTTAACATGGAAAGTTTAGAAGCTATGCTTGTGGAGCAAACCACAGAAACTCCACCTTATGACTATTACATGCGTCCAGTTTTACAAAGTGTTGCTTCATATAATCAAGCTTCTTCTATAACACCTGACAATGATATAAGTTCTGTAGCATGTGGATGTTCAGAGAATTTCTTTTGGGAAATAATACCTGCAGAAAACATTGGTTATTTTAGAGGAGCTGAACCAGACACTGTTGACCACTGTATAACTAGTGTTAAAATGTACAAATATTTCTCTTCAGCTTTTTGGGACGCCTACAGAAACTGCATGTACTATTGTCGAGTGAAAAAAGTTAACTTGATAATGCATGATTGGTGTATAGGAGTATATCAATTGCACACTGAACCTGGCTGCCCAAGACACTACACAAGGTACACTTTAGAAAGTGTAAGAAAGTTTGCTCTTACTCTCCAAGAGTTAGAATGTAATCCCATAGTAGGAGTGTTTTGTCAGTGTAATTGTAAACTGGAAGTATCTGCTATTGCTAAAACTATTTGTTTCACATGTCTGCAGGTCTCACTGGAACTTCATGCCTTAAGTATACCTGGAGTGAAAAATCATTTCTCCTTTGAGGTAAACTTTAAGGATGGTTTTTTATCTGGTCTTTTACCTGGACCCAAAAACAGTCAAACATACTTCCTGGCCCAGGCTTTGTTCGAGCATGCTATATCTAACATAGCCAAACTTAACAGTTATTGTTTCCACAACACATGGAAAACTAGTCTCACTGGCCAAAGCTGGTATCAAGCAAGTAAATTCACACACAACAAATGTTTTTGTAGTATATGTGCACGCCCCGGAAATGGAAAATCTGTCTTCATCTGTAAATATTGTGTCTAATAAAAAAATATAATCTGTTATGTGAAATAAATGAGTTGTGTTTTATTTTAATGCATGAAATGAAGAGACATAACAAAATGAGTCATAAGTATTGCGTAAATCCATAAAAGTATTGCATCAGAACATTGTGTAAATTCTTACAAGCATTGCGCAATGCACCCTCATACGTAGGTCATACGTTTTTGCAAGTAGGTTAGTAGGTCACTTCCGGTTTGCAAGTAGGTCAGCTCTAGGTATTGCACAATTCTTTTAATTTATGCATCTAGGTCAGGTCACTAGGTCAAATGGAATCCAGCTCTCTGATTGGTCGAAAAAACTAGGTCATGACCTTATGACGTCACTTCCTGTCAAATCCAGCCCTCTGATTGGCTGAAACTAGGTCACTTCCGGTCTACCAGTAGGTCATGACCTAGTTAGTAGCTAATCCATTGCGCTCAGTTTGCATGTATATACTACTGTTATAACTGACCTAGCATAGATTGATAAAGGAAAAAAAGGGGAAAAATACCTCAATCTCCTACCCATGGCCCTACCCCCTCACACCCACACTTGTATTAAAACAAAGCACCATTCTTCCCCCTGCCCCCCCCCCCCACACACACTATTGCTCACCCCCCCCCCCCCCCCCCCCCAAGGAATACATCATCCATGTAGGGTCTGATGCCTGAACATAGCCCTGGTGAGCAACCAATGGGCATGATACAATAATCTATAAGTGCCCCTTAAAGGGTTAAAGGAATTAACCCCCTATCCCTCAAACCCCTCTATTTCCTCTAGTCCGTTACCCTGACAACAGCCTGATCTAACCCCATCCACAGCACGCCCTCTATTGACGCCTACAGACAACAACTATTTTATCATGTCGCACTTTTTAACTCTTTTTATCCCTGTCCAGATCTCATGTTGGTGAATGGGTGGTTTGTATGAGAGGAGCTAGGGGGAGCCACTGTTGTGTCATAACCATCTGGTGCCATAATCCTATAATATATGGTTTATTCTCACAGGCCTGGCCAAAATATGAGAAGAGGAGGTTTAACAATTTAAGAACCACTGATGCATTAATGCATCATGCCCTCTGGTCGTCATGATGCATGAATGCAGCCCTGGCGAGTAACTGACCCACCAGGGCTACATTTGTGCATAATGCTGACCCTACAGGGTTGATACACTCCCAGAGGGTCGGCATGATGCACCAATGGGGAGGAAGTACTCATTTATTTAAATATTTAAAGTATGCTTAAGCACCTGTCCACCAGAGCGGATTGACCAATCTGGCCTTTTTGAACCAAAAATATTAATTTTGAGGGTATGTATGTGTTCCAGGTGCTTGCTGATTGAATCCTGTTTGATTTCACCAGAATCCATTAGAATACCCACTTGCAAAGTTCATTCTTTGCGAAAAGTCTTTCACCATGCAGGACATTCAGTCGTGCAGATTCCTAATTCTGCAGGCCCGGTTCAACCTTTGAACCGAACCAGACTGAAACATAACGAGTATCTAATATATGGTAATACTTTTTGTTTACACTGTAAAAACCTTAATAATGGTCTGACAATATCTGCCGGCCAGGGAGCCATTCAGACGGATATATAGCTGTTGTCCGACGAGTTTTGGCAAAGACTGAAAGTTATGACATAAGGTTTAAGAGTGATGCTAAAGATTTGGCCAAATTGTTAAGAATGAACCATAGGTTATTGTGGATGTGTGTGTGTGTGTGTGTGTATGAGTCAGTGAGTTTGTTTTGGGGATGGATACAATGAATAATGTGTCTAATGACGTCTCCCACCCTCAACAGGTGCACCTTTATTTATTCAACAATTCTATTCATTTTTACTCTTTTTTATTTTTCTGAATAATTCATGTCAAATTTGTTTTCATAGCTTTTTCAAATATTTTGTTTCTAACCATTAATTTGGTCAACCCCTCCGCCATTTTGTGTTACAGCGTTTTCAATCCTCATTTTTAATGTCTGTGGCATAATTAGGGCCTAGGCTGAACGATGCAGCCCAGAACTGTGTGCTCTGTTAGCTGAACTGGTGCAGCAGAGGGTGTGGATTTCTTACCATTTGTGCAATGATGTAATACACCACATCACATATACAGATAAATACTACAGACATAGTATGACTTAAATTTTCTTTCATGATTTTTCTATTGTAAGTTTTGATAAGCTACAAAATCCAGTATGTCTACATTCTGCAGATATAGATTATAAACACTATCTTGTAAAGAGCAATCTTGAATGCTATTTTAATAGAAACTTTTCCACCAGTCTGCAATGCCAACTCAATATGTCAAGGCCAAATCCAGAACACCCATACAACTTGCTTTTGTGGAGACACACTATATATCCTGGGAACCACTACTCTGCTTTCATTTTCACATCAATTCAAAAATTCTTTCCTCAGGACAAAAACCCTACAGTGTGGCATGCAGTGGCTTGTGTAACTTTAAAGCTTTAAGGGCTGTCAGTACGGGAGTGCATCATGCCCATTGGTCGCTGATGAAGAAGTGTTGGCGAGTCTGCTTGCAAACATTTCATCGGTGCATCATGCCACCCTCCAGGAGTGTATCAACCCTGTAGGGTCAGCGTGATGCATGAATGTAGCCCTGGTGAGTTACTCAGCCAGGGTGGCATTCATGCGTCATGCTGACCTATGGACATAATGCATTAATGCATTATGTGGCCCTTAAAAACATAGAGATATATGTAGGTTTTGATTAGGCGTCATTAGGACATACTAATTAGCCTACACCTATTGTAATTAGACCCTAGCACTGTGTTCACCCACGTGTTATAATCAAGCTAATGGTGGCGAAATGAAATATAGCTTTTTTTTTATTAAATCAAAACCTGTGTTGTGTAAGAGAATGACCTAATTGCATTGCCTTTATTAGTATAGCATCTTCATCTAAATTTGAACAGGCAAGCAGAAAATAAGGATGTCCTCCTGCGCCGTCTTATCGGCTATTCTTTTTGATTGTCACTCAATTCCATGGTGCACCTTATCCTAGGACCTTTATAGTTAAGGCAATTTATTTGTTAATTGGTTTACAGGTACTTCTATGTAGTTACTTTTAGGGCTGTGGACCTTAGTACATTAAAATGAGCTTACCGTATTCATTCTAATAAGCGCACATGTGCGGAAAATTAGATGCTCAATTCCTTTAATCAAAGTTAATTCTAATAAGGGCACCCCTTGCAGCCATAGAATCGTTGTTTTTGCCCTAAAAAGTCATTATTTTAACACATCTTTTGTGTAAATTGACATCAGGGGGGTGCGCTCATGGCCCAAAAAGAGGGGTGTACCCCTAAGATGCTACAAAGTTATATATAATTAGGAGGGGTTTGATTATTTCTATCACTTGGTCTGATGTAAGTACATGTACAGGCAAAAGCTTATTACACTTTGCTCATGGATCAGCAAAGTGAGTGAGTAATAGATGTTTAACGCCATTTCGACAGCTGAGGTCATATTCATGGCGAGAACTACAATACACAATTTCACAGAGGAATGTGTCAGTGCCCACGCATATGTGCACCACACACATCCGAGGGGATAGAAAAGAGGAGAAATAGACCCTTTTAAGTGGGCGAGGGAAGCCCGGATCAGCAAAGAAACTATATTCACACAGTAATAGCCTTAACAGTACACCTCAAGGGTTCCCAGTGTACATATTGGCAGCTGATTATTGGGGATTTAATTACTTATAACACATAGGTATAAAGGGATATGTGGGGTGTACAAATTAACCAACCGACAATGTGTGTATGGTATTCAGCTGACCATACTGACCTCACAACCAGTAACATAATACAGAGCCGGTACCAAGATGAACTACTACAAGTATTAAAAATGAGGATTGAAAATGCTGGCAACCCAGATAACTCAAAATGGCAGAGGGTTTGACATGATCATGAATGGTTAGAAACAAAACATTTGAAAAGGCTATGAAAACAAATTTGACAAGAATTACAGTCTGCCCGTGCTCCCTCGACCTTTAATTCCTTAGATACCTCGTTAACTCAGACAGAAGATCTGCAACTAGCTCTATTATATTTGGACTTACATCATCAGATAATTTGCTTCCTCAGACATTTTTCCTTACATTTTCCAAATCTGAGGAAACAAGGGCCGACTGTATTCAATGAACTGAAGGGTCAAATCATGATGCCCAAGGAAGTCTATTGCGATGCAATCATGCGGCCATTTAGGGTAAACCCATTGGTCGTCATGATGCACCAATGCAGTGCTGGCGAGCCTAAATGCCAGCACTGCATTGGTGCATCATGAACAGACTGCTCACCAGCACTTCATTGGAGCATCATGCCCACCCTACCGGGTTGATACATAAACTCCCGGAGGGTCGTCATGATGCCCCAATGAAGTGCTGGTGGACAGTCTCGCCAGCACTTCATTGGTGCATCATGACGACCAATGGGCATGATGCATTAATGCATCAGCGGCCCTTAAAGTGTTAGATCACACCATCTATAAGGCGGCTATCTTGTATTGATCACCTCCATCTTAGTACACACAGTGTCTGGGAGGGAGAGACTCCTACACACAGCAAATAGACAACCAGCTATTCTGGCACTTCACTATTATTCAAGCTGCCTCTAGGATCTAGTCTTAGTGATTATAAAGAGACAGAGTTATATAACAAATCAAGATCTGATTTGAAGTGCAGTGATTTTTCCTGATACCACCTGACAATGATTCTGGACATGCTTACAAATAACAGTATTCAGAAGTGGCAGACCTAAGACTTGATTCGGTACAGATAGAGAAGACTCATTTCCAACTTGCAGAACCCAAACCTAAAATTCAATAGATAATAGTCCTTTGTAAAAGGCAACATTTATAAACCTCAGGAACCAGGCCTTTTCACAGACAGAACCCCAGTCTTACAGCATTGGTTGTTAGCCTCAGTGATCCCCCTATGTCACCATTCACCCCACCTACCGGCCTGCTATCGCTGATAAGGATGGCGTCTACAGCGGCTGGTGCTTCTTTTGTAGATGATAAGAAGCGTCTTCCTTAGACCTTTAAGTGCCGCTGATGCAGGAGTGCATCATGCCCATTGGTCGTCATGATGCATCAATGAAGTGCTGGCGAGTCTGCTCTTCATTGCTACATCATGCCAACCCTCCGGGAATGCATTAATACCACAGGGTTGGCATGATGCTTGAATGCAAGTGAGTTACTCACCAGGGCTGCATTTATGCATCATGATGGATGATGGGCATGATATATTAATTAATGCATTTGCAGTTTTAAAGGGTTGATAATAGGATGGCTGTCTTCTTTGGCTTCCAGAGATATTACTCTTCCTGATATAAATGCACATGTGACTAGGTATTTGAGTCTAAATAGTAAAGAAAATGCCGTAATAGTAATAGCAGTTCTCCGGCAAATTTGGGCAAAGCATTCACACTTATTTCTATGGATATTCCTCAGAACACTGTGGTGCTGCATTGTACTACTGTCTGGAGATTAATTGTAGAAACTACACTGCTTAACTTTTGTGTTGTTTCACTGTTCAGTTTTATGGGGATGCCTTGTAGATTTACCAGTTATTTGCTAGAGTGTATGCACAAAGTCTCTTTGGATCCGCCTCCTTTTAAGCACAGACGAACTTTCTCCTGCATTGCAGGATGGCCTGTCTCTACTTTATGTCTAGATTTATTGTTACCTTGATTTAAAATAGTGAGAGATACTGCTCTTTCCCAGGTGCAGGGAATTCTAAAAACTATTTGCACAGCATGTCTCTTTTCGTATTCAATCTATATTTCCTTTCGATATCTAAGACTAAAATTGTTAAAAAAAACATTTATTGCATGTAGACATGTTTCAAAACTGATTGCTTTCTAGGCGAGTGAAAGCAGAAATTATAGACGCTCTAAAGGTAGACCTGTATATATGTGCATACCCCCATTACTTTCATTTTCTTCTTTTTCTACCCCCCTTCCTATTCCATAGTGCACACCGTAATAAAGTCGTCGGAATAATGATGGAATCCTTGTCCCAAAGTTGCCAGAGATCAGTTGTCATTTTCACAGAGTTATCTTGTACCACCACACTGCCACCTGGGCTTCTTGTAAAAACTACACTGGTTCCCTGCCATACAATTACGGTGGTTCACTGTTCAGTTTCATGAGGATCTCTGCTAGATTCAGCAGCTTTTTTTTCATAGTAGATCTACATTATAAATCACAATCTAATATAGCTTCAGGAGTGTGAAAGAACCAGAGACCTCAGAGACAGATCAATGCTAAGTCCTGGGGCCATATGAAGTCTCCATACACAGTATTGCTGCAGAACACTCTCTGTAATGTAGGTACTATCACAAGACATCTGCTTGGAGGTAACAGACTTATCTCCCGCATATTATAGCTTTGATGTGCATCTGAGGTAACATCCTTTGAGAGCATTCTTTGTCAACTTTTCTATGTTTCAGACACATTACGCTGGTGTGTGTCTGGTTGAAATGTTTTGAAAACCCCCGAGCGATATGAGAATATTATGTCAATAAAAATTCAATTCAATTCAACCACTGAATGCAGTATATGTACCGTATTGGCCCCGCCGCTTATATATTTCAATACCACTCCACCCTAGGCCCCTGTATAATGGCCAAACGCTCGGGGATGGAGTATAACACAACAAATTCATGCAATAGAATTTAACATGTTGCGTGTTTATGGAGCTCATAAATCACAATCATTTAACGAGCCATTCCAAATACAAATAGACACTTTGGGGGCAACTCTAACACACCGACCTCACACACGGGGATGACGAGTGAGCAGATCATTCATATACTGCTCATTGTGGGGGATTTTATGCATTATGCCAATTAGTCATCACGATGTATGAATGCAGCCCTGGTGAGTAACTCACCAGGGCTGCATTCACACCCCATGCAGACTCTACAGGGTTTATCATGATACACTTCCCAGAGGGTCGGCATGATGCTCCAAATGAGGTGCTGGCGAGCAGTCTCGCCAGCACCTCATTGGTGCATCATGCCGATCAATGGGCATGATGCACTGCTGCATCAGGGGCCCTTGAAGGGTAAGAGAGCAGCTCATTGTAGGGGTACATCAGCTGGTAGTGCACCGGCTTCATTAGTCGTCATGATGCATGAATGCAGCCCTGGCGAGTAACTCACCCCACCCACATTCATGCATCATGCTGACCATACATGGTAAATGCACTCCCAGAGGGTCGGCATGATGCACCAATGAAGTGCTGGTGAGCTGTCCTGCCTGTTTCAATAGCAGCTTATGGACGAAACTTCATGGGGTGCGAAGTGTCAGTGAAACTAACACTGCTAACATATTTATTAAGTGTCAGACCAGTAGACAACTGTAATGATGGAGGTATGGATGTTTGACGAGTGTAGAGGACCGTAGTGTCCCGTATAAGTGCCAGGGCATTCATTACTTTCAATCCAATGTACCCCCTATGCTTATATGAGTTAGGCCACTCCAATAAAAAACTTGTTGCTGATCACCAAGTCATGAAAAAAGTGACGCGGGAGGATTTCTTTTTTGCCGTAGCATTTCAAAAGTGCGTGAATGCATCGCGAATGGCCACATGTAAGAAAAACAGCATTTTAGGAGTAAAGTTATCGTTGACATTATAAAAGTGTGATAATGTCTATTATTGATAGCCAGCTGCATTCCCTGGACCATAAGCTTTCTAACTTGGCTATTTCTTGGCGAGGGCGGTGATGAGAAACAATTTTTTTTGAGTGGCCTTAGAATGATGTCAGTTCCCAGACCACGTAGAGGAGGTGTGAGGTCTATTCAGCACATGACGCCTCCTAGCGGGCCTTGTGTCGAACTGATTACCAGGCGGTGATTGGACTGTGGGTTATGGGGGCCTATATTTTGTACACTAAGTGGCCACTAAGTTATTGGTCATTTCTCAGTCTCTATCAGCCAACCCCTGCCCTGGATGTGATGGCCTGGTGTCATTTGCTAACTGATGCCATTTCAGAATCTGGCTGTACTGTCCATGCACAGGCTTTGGACATTGCAATCTCCATTATCCACTATCCATTATCCAGGAAATACATGTAGGTGTCTACCTTAAATTAACTGCATACAATATGATTGGGCTTTGTAGCATAGTGGCAATGCCATAGGGACATGAGCTTCAGGTTGGGCATATTGTATGAATGTAGCATTACACCGATACCCATAATCAGCATGATGCACCGAATCTATGAGATGAATGATCGAATCTATGAGGAGGGGGGGGGGAGAGGGAAAACCGCTATCAGGGCTTTATTTACCTACTCTTCTGGAAGGATAGCAAGTGTTCTTTTATTTGCCTGGTCCCATAGACAGGGCCAGACAAACCACAGCCTTTGTTCACTCAGACGTGGTTCACTGGGGAGGACCAATGAAAAAAGACAAGCATGTAGGCCTGGGTCAGTGCATATGGACATCAGCTGCTTACCTCAGGTCACAAGGAACCTTGAGTTCGTCGCCTTTTACGAATCTGGTATGCCGACTGTTAGTATAGAAGGGGACTACTTATTCGTGAACTCCCGATGAAGTTATTCTGCTCCTTCATGCCCTTTCATGAAGGTCCCCAGTCCACAGGGAGGGGAGGGGGGTCCTGGGGGAGTGTATCAACCATGTAGGGTGATACGATGCCTTATTGGACATTACATCAATGCACCATCTTATTTGAAAGGAGTACAGAATACTTCTGACTGCCTTGTACCCCACTAATCCATCCTCACATCTTCATTTCCTCGTCTTCAGTAGCAGTTCACCCCCACCCTTCCACACCACTACCACCCTGCCCATCTTCCTCCACAGGGACGTGGGGAGAGATTTATTGCCTACCAAATGTCACACCTCTATTAGGCATGCGCAGTCACATACACTCTCCATCAGAGTATTAGCTTCCCTCATAGTCCCTAACCTTTACAGGCACAAAGACACATGAGCTCTGAGAGTGAGGTAATAATCTGGTTCAGGAAATATGGGCGAGTCTCAGAGATGAGTATTGGGGTATATTGCACTACATTGTAAAATGATGCCACAAAAACGTTTTCCACCAACTTTGGGTCAAAGCTTTCACTGTTATTGTGCTCCTACATGGTTGCCGAGCAAAAAAGGCTGTGTCGCCGTGTCGATTTTTACAAATGGGGTAATGTCAATTTTTTTAGCCAATGCATTCTGCAGCACCCCCCTTATGTCGGTCGATTTTTAAAAGTGCCGCGTAGCGACTGTCAAGCGTGATGAATTTTACCCATGTATATATAGGCACATTATTTTCAGAGATTCCTGACCATATGCCACCTTTCTAAACTGTTTCAGTGAGTGAGTGAGTAATAGATGTTTAACGCCATTTCGACAGAAAAGTCATATTCATGGCGAGAACCTCATTACACAATTTCACAGAGGAATGTGTCAGTGCCCGCGCATATGTGCACCACACACATCCTGAGGGGATAGGAAAGAGGAGATATAGACCCTTTTAAGTGGGCTAGGGAAGTCCCTAAACTGTTTCAGCAGCTTCATTGCAAGAAGTACTCTGTTTCACTCCATCACAAATAGGGTATATACGAATGGCCCGTTCGAGCTCCAGGGCACCAATAAGTCTCAGTCTGGAATAAGCGCTGGAGGGTAAGGGAGTATTGAAATCAATGTTATGACCTAAAAATAGTATTAACAAGAAATGCCGTTGTGACCGCGTAAAAAAACGCCCCCCACTGTTATTTTGTATTGTGAGACCTCATCACATGGGGCAAATGCAATCATCATAGCGCACTCCCGTACCGCTTCGCGGTACCGCCGCGTAGCGGCGTGGGAGGCGCTAAAAAAGTAGTTCGCTGTGTACTTTATGGTGTTTGATTTCGGGTTCTTCTAAGCTGAAAATTAATTGTGTGTCATGATCATAATAATATTGTTATGGCAGAAATTTGTCCCTAGTCCCCTTACCTTCAACCTTCTATTAGATCTAGGGGTTTAATCATAAAGATCTACCCTTCACTTCCCATGCCGCCCTCCTGGACAGTCTATCCTAGACCACACCTCACCCTCCCCCCCCCACACACACACACCCCTTTCTCTTTTACCGCCTAGCTATCTCTCCGCCTAGCTAATTTGACAGTTACAGATAGGGTAGGTCTGGGTGTGGCCTGCAGGGGGCAGGTCGATACTTCCTCCAGGGTGGGATCAATAGTCCCTGCTGCTCCTCCTGTGGGTTTTAGTTCGTATATATTGTATACCTCAGACCTATCTACTTATAGTCTATAGCCTCAATGGTCTTGTGCCTATACTTCCTGAAGTAGCCTGTTTAAGCACTAGGGTCTCAAAATAAGGGCTGGTCTCAAATAGGCGCCAGGGGTATACCTCAGTCTTATCTGCCTATCCATAATGTAGCCATAATCCTTTAAAGGTAGATGATGCATTGGTGCATCATGCCCATTGGCTGTCATGATGCATGAATGCAGCCCTGGCATGTTCCTCTCCAGGGCTGCATGGGTGCATCATGCTGACCCTATGGGATCAATACACTCCCGAAGGGGCGACATGATGCTCCAATGAAGTGCTGGCAATCAGTTTTGCCAGCACTTCATTAGTGCATCATGACGACCAATGTGCATGATGCACTCCTGCATCCCACTGTTGATAATAATTAAACAATTCAGCGACCAATGACAAGGCATATAACACAAGGTGACCAATGGTAGCCCTTAACACATTGGTGGTAAGGTGACCAATCACAGGCCATAACACATTAGCTCCATACTAGTCCCCTACACTGCATCTCAATACATCTTAGTGAAAGTTGGTGATGTCAGTCGTCCGCCCCTGATTGATCACGTGATCACATGACATCAATCACTGACGTCACTGATTAATGACTTCATGAGATAATGACACAGTACCTGACACTCTCCAAACACTCTACAGGTTGTCTTCATGCAGACCAGCGCTCGTGCGGTGAACTACGGTAACGGATTTTGCTAATTTTCAGTTAATTAAACCCTCTAAAAACATAAAATAAATATAGAACTAAACTCCCCTGGTGTCCTCGGTGGCCGATCCACCCCTCGGGAGTTGTCTCGTGGTGGATCGACCACCTCATACACCACGGTCTGAATGTGTATGAGGTACAGCATGATGCATGAATGCAGCATGAATGTGTATGAGGTACAGCATGATGCATGAATGCAGCACTGAATGTGTATGAGGTACAGCATGATGCATGAATGCAGCATGAATGTGTATGAGGTACAGTATGATGCATGAATGCAGCATGAATGTGTATGAGGTACAGTATGATGCATGAATGCAGCACTGAATGTGTATGAGGTACAGCATGATGCATGAATGCAGCATGAATGTGTATGAGGTACAGCATGATGCATGAATGCAGCACTGAATGTGTATGAGGTACAGTATGATGCATGAATGCAGCATGAATGTGTATGAGGTACAGCATGATGCATGAATGCAGCACTGAATGTGTATGAGGTACAGCATGATGCATGAATGCAGCATGAATGTGTATGAGGTACAGCATGATGCATGAATGCAGCACTGGTGAGTTACTCATACCACTCTTAATCCTTCAATGGTCATTAATGCAGGAATGCATCATGCCCATTAGTCGTCATGATGCACCAGAGAAGTGCTGGTGAATGTGCTCGCCAGCAGTTATTTGGTCATGCCGACCCATGGGCATGATGCATGAATGCAGCCCTGGCAAGTTCGTTACCAGGGCTGCATTCATGCATCATGCCAACCAATGGGCATGAAAGGATTGATAGGTTAGAGAATAGGCTTAACTCCCAGAGTGAAGGAATGAGGTGGTGGGAACAGGCTCCAACACTCTGCAGACCATGATTGCTTCTAGATTGGTAGACTTGGGACATAAGCACACCAGCGGAAGCAGTCTAGGCAGTAACTTCCGGAGTAGAGAACTCCAAATTACAAACTGATGATGGGCTAGGATATAAGGAGAATTTTAACACACTAGGGGGTCGTAGTGCTTTGGTGAGCCGTGAACTTTGGTCGATGCCCTATATGAGACTACAGGTAGTGCTCATTTGAATTGATATGCCCGTTGGTCGCCATGATGCATGAATGCAGCCCTGGTGAGTAACCCTCCAGGACTGCATTCATGCATCATGCCAACCTATAGGGCTAATGCACCCCCAGAGGGGCAGCATGATGTACAAATGAAGTGCGGGGAGCAGACTCACCAGTACTTCATTGGTGCATCATGACGACCAATGGGCATGATGCACTCCTGTTCACCGGTTCCTAAAGTGTTGATACCTTCCATCGATGGTGTTTATCGGAGAGCGACACTTATTTGAATCCGTAGTATAGCTATATGCCATTTCTGCTCACCATTACTTCATCAAGCCCATTGGTCGTCATGATGCACTAATGAAGTCAGTCTCACCAGTACTTCAATGGAGCATCATGCCGACCCTCTGTACATCAGTCCCGCAAGGTCGGCATGATGCATGAATACAGCCCTGTCGCGTTACTCACCATGGCAACATTCATACATCATATTGTAACCAGAGGGCGCTAAGAGCTTCAGGGGCATTGAAACTTTACACCGGAGAACATTTTGACATTTTCCATGCAACTTTGCGCACAAAATTCAATTTAGCGAATAGTGGGAAAAAGTCAAAGCTTTTAAAGTTCACTGATAAGGCAATTTTGTCAAGTGGCCCCGAGAAAAGAGCAGGTCCCTAGAGACAGGAAAAAGGTAATAAGGTCTCATGTAACAGGATTGTAAGTGGTAGATGCTCCGAGTTGGTCGCTGTATAATATTGTCAACAGGCTGCCATACCTACAGGCTTACAGATTTGACTGGAGAACTGTGTATTGCATATTTCTATATGCCTGTATTACATGATCCTAACCAGTCCTAAAACTACATAATCTAATCAACGACATAACTATTGATTAACTTCCTTGGGCAGGCTTCCCTAGCCCACATAAAAAGGGTCTATATCTCATATTTTCTATCCTCTCAGATGTGTGTGGTGCACATATTTATGAGCGGGCACTGACACATTCCTCTGTGAAATTGTGTAATGTAGTTCTTGCCATGAATATGACCTTAGCTGTCGAAATGGCTTTAAACATCTATTACTCACTCACTCGTGTAATTTCCTTAGTTGTATTTACATTACAATAATGTATAGGGTATTAAAGATAGTGTATAGGGTATGAAATAATTGATCACCACTTGGGAATTATTTGCCAGTATTGCCTCATGAGATCAGTCTTCCCTCAATGGTCCTGGACCTTGGTCTATTTCCTTAAATAGAGGTAAGAGCAGTCTCTAACATTAAACCTTCCAATCCCCTTCTAACCCCACACACTGTCATAACATCAGGCACTGACCCAATATGAATTAACATCCCGTCCTAGATGGATCAAAAACAACCCTACCAATAATCACAGACAAATCAATACTCCTCCCTAGCGGCCAACAGAGGAATTACTCGCCACACCCTGGTCTGCTCCCACAAAGCATTGCGATCAGGAATTCTTGTTGGTTGCTTCCATCTCTGCCCCAAGTTCGCTGATTAATTTATATTAGGAAAAAGACATGGTTTGCAGGTTGCTCCACTTTAAATCTTTCTTCTATAAGTTAATGGTAAAAAGGATTTATGACATTGGCGATTGTTCCAAATGTTAAATGCAATTGCATGGCCATAGAGTCTTAGTTCACCCTCCTACCCCTGGGGAGCTAAGCTTGGGCCAGGGACATTGAGAAAATTACTTCAAAAAGACTCTCTGGAAAGTGGTCTTCGCCCCAGATGTGTTCTTAGCAGCCATATTGTTTATCTGGCTCTGGGTGATATGAATTGGTCGTCAGAGGCGTGAAAACCCTGCCCTCGGACTGTTCCACGACATGTCTGACACTGAGGGCCGCTGATGCACCATGACAACCCTCCGGGCATTATCACCCCCATAGGATCGCCATGATGCATGAATGTAGCTCTGACAAGTTACTCACCAGGGTTGCAGTCATTTTTGACAGTCTACTCACCAGGGTTGCAGTCATTTTTGACAAGTTACTCACCAGGGTTGCAGTCATTTTTGACAAGTTACTCACCAGGGTTACAGCTATTTTTGCATCATGACGACCAGAGCCTTTAAAGGGTTGACTATTCCAGGACTTGTTTCATCAATATGATGGACCACTTATCTCAGGTCCCCCACAGTGAGACGGAGGTGGGCGGGTGATTCTGGATCTTAGCCTGGAGCGTTAAGCCCCCCTCCCCTTTCTAAATATGATTGACAGCTTTGACCCCAGTGACCTCTCACAGTGGATACTGTCCATTAGTACACGGACCTGCCACAGGGGGAGCCACTCAGCGTCTCACCTTGGCTGAGATATGACCTTGAGGCAGATTTGACCTTGGGAGGGAGTTGACCTTGGGAGAGGTGTGACCTTGGAAAGTGTGTGACCTTGGGAGGGATGTGTAGAGATGGTATTTTGCAGATGGTGCCATGGATTCCCGAACACCCCCGGGGTTCAATCACCTCAATGGGGGCAGCTTTAGGCCTGGCTTCTCTATGACTACTTCTTGACGGCGTGGGTTGTATCAGGCTTTTTGGAGGAGTCCTAAGAAGTATAAGGGCAAGGCTAATGAGGTCAAAGTATGCACCTGCCTTGTTACAGTGAAACAGGTGGTGGTGCTCTTAGACTCAATCTGAGAAAGCATGATGCACTAATGCATCATATCCTGATGCTTCTCCACTCATTCCTGGAAATCTACAACCTTGATAACCTTACTAGGGAGGGAACGACGCACCAAAAAGCTGCTATATCAGCAGTAGACCTAATTGGTACATTTTACATGTTCTCTTCTCAATCGATGCTCGATGCCAACATTGAAAGTTAGGTTTTGGAAATATCAAGGATAGAAGTCAGTGATTGCAAAGACCCAGAAATATTCAAATACAGAGACACCTATATGGGTTTTGTATAGGAATGCATAGGGTGTAAAAGTCCCTGGAACCCAGGGAAATCCTAAAAAGTTTCACCCTTGCAAGTTATGCCTATGGCTCTTTAATATCAATCGCAATCAGTATCAATACATGTGGGGCAGGATCTTGTAGGGCCCAGTAGCTATACACATTGGGATCTGCTGCCAGGGTGGTACAGGAGACCAGTGTTGTTATTGTCTGTACCTCAGGTTGGGAGCTACAGGATCTCAGGACGACAAGGATTACGGCCATGAGACTGCCAATTAACCCCCTATATCCCATGACCCTAAGGAAGGGGAGAAGAAGATCAGACAATACCTGCCACAGGACAGCAAACACATCCCAGTCCTCCAGGTACTAAAGGTGGGGTTATAAATCTGGGTTAGAAATCATCTTACTGCGCCCTCTATAGGACATTGAAGAGCTAAGGGTATTGGTGCATATGGAGGACAATAAGGTGGGCTCAGACGGATGGGAGAGAGAGAGAGAGAGAGAGAGAGAGAGAGAGAGAGAGAGAGAGAGAGAGAGGGAGAGACAGACAGAAAGAGGGAGGGAGAGACAGACAGAAAGAGGGAGAGAGATAGAGGGAGGGGGGCAGAGAGGGAAAGAGAGTTACTCCTCTATGTGGGCTATCTAGGACTGTCAAAATCAGTTGTAGCTCCAATATTAGTGTTTTGGACAGTACCTCGCCTGAACTATTTCCCCCAGCAGTCAATGTGTGTAATAGCCCCTACAGCCCTATCAGATCAATGTTTGCACCATCAGTACACGCTGTCTACAACACAACCAGGGCAGTGGGAGGGGTAGAGGGAGCAGCTTATATATATAGGACTTAGTATGGAGGCCTAGTGGAGCCACCACTTTGAATTTCGCTGGCTGAGGTAAAACCCGCTGTTAACACATACCATGATGGGTACCTTGTCCCTGGTTAACACCCACTTCCAGGGACATGCTGGTCCCATCTTATCAGCTCTTATCAGTGTGTGTCGCATGAACAGGCTCCAGACCAGCTAGTGGCCAATATATGAAGAGTTTTCCCCCTCGCAGGCCATTTGGTCCTGCAGATTTTATCATTCTGCCCTTTAATAGGTGAAGCAACATTTGTGAGGGAGGGGGGGGGGCGGCAGAGGCTGAAAGGGTGGGTTATTGGGAGAAAGAGGAAGGGCCTTTGGAGCAAGAAGGAGATACAGCTGACACTGTTAACATGGTTAATAGGGATAGTTGAGGAGTATGCGAGATAGATATTAGGGCAGATAGTGTAGGAACAAACAATGGTCCCAGCAGTAATGACTTCTAGTCAAGTATCCCACTCAGTATTGACTGTAGCGCCACTAGCGGAAATCAATGTAACTAACCCAGAGCCAGGGAGCAGCTCATGGCAGAAGAACGAGCAGCTCATACAGCACTAGGAGCGACTCGTACTGTAGGTCTATAGACTCAGGGAAGTCTGGTAATCTGCTCACCCATACAATAGGCAGGGTGTAGAGGAAACTCACCCTACAATAGGCAGGGGCAGGAGGAGGGCCTGGTAGGGTCAGAATGATGCGTGAATCTGTATCTCTCCGCCAGGTCTACTTTCCCTAATTCGTGAACCAGCCTGTAAATGGTATCTCTTTTGATCTCCCATCTGGTTTTGCTGAGGACATGTCTATTCAGAAAGAAGCCTTGTTCGATTACAATAGGAATCTTGGTTAATTGATACCTGGTCTAGATGAGTGTATCCGACAGCACTGTATTGGTGCATCATACCAGCTATCACAAGCACTGTATTGGTGCATCATACCAGCTATCACAAGCACTGTATTAGTGCATCATACCCGCTATCACAGGCACTGTATTAGTGCATCATACCCGGTATCACAGGCACTGTATTGGTGCATCATACCCGGTATCACAAGCACTGTATTGGTGCATCACAAGCACTGTATTGGTGCATCACAAGCACTGTATTGGTGCATCATACCAGCTATCACAAGCACTGTATTGGTGCATCATACCAGCCATCACAAGCACTATATTAGTGCATCATACCAGCTATCACAAGCACTGTATTGGTGCATCATACCCGCTATCACAAGCACTGTATTGGTGCATCACAAGCACTGTATTGGTGCATCATACCCGCTATCACAAGCACTGTATTGGTGCATCACAAGCACTGTATTGGTGCATCATACCAGCTATCACAAGCACTGTATTGGTGCATCATACCAGCTATCAGAAGCACTGTATTGGTGCATCATACCAGCTATCACAAGCACTATATTAGTGCATCATACCAGCTATCACAAGCACTGTATTGGTGCATCACAAGCACTGTATTGATGCATCATACCAGCTATCACAAGCACTGTATTGGTGCATCATACCCGCTATCACAAGCACTGTATTGGTGCATCATACCAGCTATCACAGGCACTGTATTGGTGCATCATACCAGCTATCACAAGCACTGTATTGGTGCATCATACCCGCTATCACAGGCACTGTTTTAGTGCATCATACCAGCTATCACAAGCACTGTATTGGTGCATCATACCAGCTATCACAAGCACTGTATTGGTGCATCATACCAGCTATCACAAGCACTGTATTGGTGCATCATACCAGCTATCACAAGCACTGTATTGGTGCATCACACCAGCTATCACAAGCACTGTATTGGTGCATCATACCAGCTATCACAAGCACCGTATTGATGCATCATACCAGCTATCACAAGCACTGTATTGGTGCATAATACCAGCTATCACAAGCACTGTATTGGTGCATCATACCAGCTATCACAAGCACTGTATTGGTGCATCATACCAGTTATCACAAGCACTATATTAGTGCATCATACCAGCTATCACAAGCACTGTATTGGTGCATCACAATCACTGTATTGATGCATCATACCAGCTATCACAAGCACTGTATTGATGCATCATACCAGCTATATCAAGCACTGTATTGGTGCATCACAAGCACTGTATTGATGCATCATACCAGCTATCACAAACACTGTATTGATGCATCATACCAGCTATCACAAGCACTGTATTGGTGCATCATACCAGCTATCACAAGCACTGCATTGGTGCATCATACCAGTTATCACAAGCACTGTATTGGTGCATCATACCAGCTATCACAAGCACTGTATTGGTGCATCATACCAGCTATCACAAGCACTGTATTAGTGCATCATACCTGCTATCACAAGTGCTGTATTGGTGCATCATAGCAGCTATCACAAGCACTGCATTGGTGTTTCATACCAGCTATCACAAGGACTGTATTGGTGCATCATACCAGCTATCACAAGCACTGTATTGGTGCATCATACCAGCTATCACAAGCGCTGTATTGGTGCATCATACCAGCTATCACAGGCACTGCATTGGTGCATCATACCAGCTATCACAAGCACTGTATTGGTGCATCATACCAGCTATCACAGGCACTGCATTGGTGCATCATACCAGCTATCACAAGTGCTGTATTGATGCATCATACCTGCTATCACAGGCACTGCATTGGTGCATCATACCAGCTATCACAAGCACTGTATTGGTGCATCATACCAGCTATCACAGGCACTGTATTGGTGCATCATACCAGCTATCACAAGCACTGTATTGGTGCATCACAAGCACTGTATTGGTGCATCATACAGCTATCACAAGCACTATATTGGTGCATCATACCAGCTATCACAAGCACTGTATTGGTGCATCATACCAGTTATCACAAGCACTGGATTGGTGCATCATACCAGCTATATCAAGCACTGTATTGGTGCATCACAAGCACTGTATTGGTGCATCATACCCGCTATCACAAGCACTGTATTGGTGCATCATACCAGCTATCACAAGCCCTGTATTGGTGCATTATACCCGCTATCACAAGCACTGTATTGGTGCATCATACCAGCTATCACAAGCACTGTATTGGTGCATCATACCAGCTATCACAAGCACTGTATTGGTGCATCATACCAGCTATCACAAGCACTGTATTGGTGCATCATACCAGCTATCACAAGCACTGTATTGGTGCATCATAGCAGCTATCACAGGCACTGTATTGGTGCATCATACCAGCTATCACAAGCACTGTATTGGTGCATCATACCCGCTATCACAAGGACTGTATTTGTGCATCATACCAGCTATCACAAGCACTGTATTGGTGCATCACACCAGCTATCACAAGCACTGTATTGGTGCATCATACCAGCTATCACAAGCACTGTATTAGTGCATCATACCAGCTATCACAAGCACTGTATTGGTGCATCATACCAGCTATCACAAGCACTGTATTGGTGCATCATACCAGCTATCACAAGCACTGTATTGGTGCATCATAGCAGCTATCACAGGCACTGTATTGGTGCATCATACCAGCTATCACAAGCACTGTATTGGTGCATCATACCCGCTATCACAAGGACTGTATTTGTGCATCATACCAGCTATCACAAGCACTGTATTGGTGCATCACACCAGCTATCACAAGCACTGTATTGGTGCATCATACCAGCTATCACAAGCACTGTATTAGTGCATCATACCAGCTATCACAAGCACTGTATTGATGCATCACAAGCGCTGTATTGGTGCATCACAAGCACTGTATTGGTGCATCACAAGCACTGTATTGGTGCATCATACCAGCTATCACAAGCACTGTATTGGTGCATCATACCCGCTATCACAAGGACTGTATTAGTGCATCATACCAGCTATCACAAGCACTGTATTGGTGCATCATACCAGCTATCACAAGCACTGTATTGGTGCATCATACCCGCTATCACAAGCACTGTATTGGTGCATCATACCAGCTATCACAAGCACTGTATTGGTGCATCATACCAGCTATCACAAGCACTGTATTGGTGCATCATACCAGCTATCACAAGCACTGTATTGGTGCATCATACCCGCTATCACAAGCACTGTATTGGTGCATCACAAGCACTGTATTGGTGCATCATACCAGCTATCACAAGCACTGTATTGACCAAAGTAGAGATGCCTTCTCCCCATATGGTCGGCACGAAGCACACACTGTAACAATAACTGTTGAATCTACCAGGGATCCTTGTAAAACTGAACAGTGATCTATCATAACTATTTTGCAGTGAACTGACCGTGGTGGACCAGTGTAGTTTTTACATGAAGCCCCAGGTGGCAGTATGATGATACAAGGAATCTCTGTGAAAATAATGACAACTTTCTGGCAGCTTTGGGACAAGGATTCTGTCGTTATTTTGATGACATTATTTTTACAGTGCATCTCTGTCCTCTTGTTTCTCTGCCCCATTGAGTGACGTTAATGACTTTCCCTGTTCATCCCTCTCCCTCCCCTTGGGGCCCCCGGTAGTGGTAATTACAATGTCCTTTGTGCTTCTATTCACTTTTTCTGTAGCTATTCTGCAGCTATTGTAGCCTACGTAGTCCTTTAAGGGCTGCTGATGCAGCACTGCATCATGTGCATTAGTCCTCATGATGCACAAATGAAGTGCTGGAGTGCATCATGCCAATTGGTCGTCATGATACACCAATGAAGTGACGGTGTATATCATGACCATTGCTTATCATAATGCACCAATTAAATTCTGGCGAGACTGCTAACCAGCACTTACTTGGTTCATCATCCCGACCCTGCCCGGAGTTTGTGTATCAACCCTGTAGGGTCGGCATGATGCATGAATGCAGCCCTGGCGAGTTATTCGCCAGGGCTGCATTCATGCATCATGCCGACCAATGAGCATGGTGTATTAACACACTTGTGGTCCTTAAAGGGCCAGGCTTCATTATTCGATTCTCTGATGTCAAGAAAGAAAACTTTGAAATGGGACTTAATTATGATAGATTAATGGGTCTTTATCGTGAATAGTGTGTAATCATAAGCGCATGCAGTGGACATTGTATATCCCCCAGGTCTTTCAATGCTGTCATAATTGCATCATCATTATCCTTTATAACCTGGCTGTATCCCCCCCCCCCTTTCCCCACCTCACTCAAGATTCTGTCCGAAGTGACATGTCTCAGTCAGTGGTCAGTCGGGAGAAGTTTTGAGAAGATCAGTGATAAGAGATAAGATAAGGGTCCAATTGAGGCCTCCTACTTCTGACCCCTGGTTTACAAATCTCTCTATTTTTCATAAAGGAGTTATTTCCTTTACTCAATTGGCGGAATTTTTTCTACATATCCTAAGGTTTTAAAAATTCCTGATTTATTTTCGATTTTTCTGTTCATTTTCCATCTAATCTTTCAATGATTTTGTGATTTTGAGAAATTTCTCTCTTATTTTCTATGACCCATATGTTTAGAGCCCCACTGCTCATACCTACATCACCCTCCCAGCTGGGGAGGTTTCAGAAACGACTCACGACTTAGATGTGAGAAAAATTATCCCTAAAAAAAACAATACAACTGATTGGCACTTCATCGGTATATATGGTGGGTATCATATAGACCTTTTTGACGTAATGTTTCTGTTGGAAATATGTTATGCGTAAATTCAGTCTGTGCAACTTGTCAGTAGCCTGTCTAAAGATGCATTGTAACGGCAGAGAGGCATTCTGTTCTGAATTGCTCGGCTGCATTCAAAGGGATAAGTAATCACACAAAACAGCCCACCAATGCCCCAACACCTGGAGTATAAGGCCTATGCTGAACATCATAGGGACCTTGAATCTTCAAACCTAACTGTACATTTCACTATGGCAGTCAAACTAAACCTGTCCTTGAGAAAGAAAGAAAGAGAGAGAAAGAAAGAAAGAGAGAGAGAGAGAGAGAGAGAGAGAGAGAGAGAGAGAGAGATTAAGTGCATTTTAGAATCTGGCTTACCAATGATTGGCAGGGGCATACATATAGCCGTCTCTAAGACAACCATTGTCTAAAGCACCCAAAAACAATGAATGTAGCAAAGTACTGGTATTTCTGTCTATGTCCCTACCATTGTGTAGAAAGTGTAAAAGACCGTAGTGGCCCGTTTAAGCGTTGGGTGCATCTCAATTTTAAAAGTTTCTCCATACTCCCTTAACCAGGACGGTTATTTGAAAATTAGCGCTTAAATCATTCTGTAGAAAAGGCATCATGCCGCCTTTGAAGGTTTCGACCCATACGGGGTGGGGGGGGGGGTTGAGAAAGCCTACATTCTACTGTAACATTCTTCCTACCTGCCTGATATGTACTATGCGCTTTTGTTATACCCTGGTCTCACAGGCCTGCCTGATCCATATTGCTACATAGCAGATACTCTGGTGTCCTGAGGTATAAAGCCTCAGGGTACCACTGTAGAGGAAGCAGCACATACCGGAGAGCATTGTATTGGCCCTACATCCATGCTGGCATTATGAAGGTTACCAGTGACATTCTCCATCATTTCCCTACTACTTCATGTTAAGTAAGAAGTGTCCTGTAGCAATGTCCCCCACTCGCTACACCCCATGGAGGGCCCCCATAGTCCACATTAGGCCTATAGTTATACACTATTGTTACCACCTTACAGTCAATATATGGATTAGGCAGTGGGAGTGACTTAGTAACCCACTATGGGCTATATGGGACCTGCTCCTGGCATGGTAATGTACACTGGTGAGTAACTCGCCAGCACCGCAGTGGTGCATCAGGGCCTCACATGGCTGGACCTGTGCAAGGTGATGGGGCTGGTGAGTAACTCGCCAGCACCGCAGTAGTGCCTCAGGGCCTCACATGGCTGGAACTGTGCAAGGTTACGGGGCTAGTGAGTAACTCGCCAGCACCGCAGTAGTGCCTCAGGGCCTCACATGGCTGGAACTGTGCAAGGTTACGGGGCTGGTGAGTAATTCACCAGCACCGCAGTAGTGTATCAGGGCCTCACATGGCTGGAACTGTGCAAGGTTACGGGGCTGGTGAGTAATTCACCAGCACCGCAGTAGTGCATCAGGGCCTCACATGGCTGGAACTGTGCAAGGTTACGGGGCTGGTGAGTAATTCACCATGGCAGCTTTCAATTTTCTCACCGTTCCAATACAGGACTTAATGGAGAAGCATGTAGAGCTGGTGAGTAACTTACCTGAGCTACATTCATGTATCATATTGAGCCTACAGTATGATACAGGGTCAGCATGATGGTCCAATGCAGTGCGGGAGAGTCTACTACATAGCTCGGCACTGCATCGGTGCATCATGCTGACCAAGGTACACACACACCTGACAACAACCAGTAAAGGGTCCTCCTATGGATCGATGGAGCAGGTGGGAACTGCTCCACTTATAACGTCAGATATACGTAGGACTGTGGGGGCAATATGAGGTCATGTTCTGTCATAACAGTAAGATGAGGCAAGGGGGGGGGGGTCACAGTACAATGCAACCTAGCCATATCAACGTCTGTGCAGGTAAGGGGAACCTAGTACATGTATTGTGGGGGCGGGGTGAGGGGAAACAGAGAATGGATTAATTCGGAGGGGAAGTGGGAGGCAATGAGGGAAGAAAAGAAGGAAGGGAAGGAAGAATGAAAGAAAATAAGAAAGAAAGGGGATGGCGAGAAGGAGAACGTAAATTATAGAGAGAGAGAGAGAGAGAGAGAGAGAGAGAGAGAGAGAGAGAGAGAGAGAGAGAGAGAGAGAGAGGGAGTGAGAGAGGGGGGGGGGAGACGGAGAGTTGCAGATCCAGCAATTACAACTGGAAAGACAGTGGAAGAGAGGCAAAAGACAAATAAGGGGAAAATAACAGACAGACAGAGGAAATGGGCAGAGACAAAAAGGCAATAGCAGAGTAAAGGATGGGTAAATAGACACCATGCCAAGGCAACACAGAGAATCATCATAGAGCAGAAATAAATGATTGACAGATATGTACGATCTACTGTCTGTCAGAACCAAACTTTGACAGAGGAAATGTCACACATTGTGTTATCGCTAATGGTAGCACGACAGAGTGATGCATGTTTAAACCTTGATAAATACACCAAATGTCACAGCCAATGAAACTCAAACCAATGTTACAAGTTCAAAAGGCGGTCACCGAGAGCAAATATGCCCATTGCACTCAATTATGTAGGAGAGAGTTTGTCCAATTTGTATTGGGTTTTAGAAAGTTGGATCAACCTCTTGTCGGTGAGAGAATTATTCAGAGGAATCTCATTTCAACTCTAATGGTTTTTCTACCTGGTTTTTCTGCCTGGCATGTCCATGACATCTCCATAAGTACAGATGAAATAGCCAGTCAAATGGAAGATTACTGTTTGTGGGATAGGATACAAAGGGAGGGGGACCCTAGACATTGCTGTATCTGTAGGAGGCATTAAGATGTCCATTACCAGTCTTATACTATTTAGGCCTATTGGGTTGGAGCTAACTCATCCCTGCTATTTTCCGCCAGCAGCCAGCGCAGTGCTGGATGATAGGGGATACATACCAGTGGTCCTTCATGGACAGGAAATGCCTCCAGTTTCTCTAGAGCTATAGTAAAGTATACACTGAGAAAATATTCTTACTCACATGAGTCTATATACAGACTCAGGCAATGTTGCCAAAATGAGTATTGTTTTAGACTCAGCCTGATCCTTGGATGATACTCTGGTACATGTAGATCCTGAGGCTGATCCTTGTGTGATACTCTGGCATTCCCTGAGTATCATCCAAGGGTCAGGCTAAGTCTCAAATGATACTCATTTTGGCGACATTGCCTGAGTCTGGACCCAGACCCAAGTGAGTAAGAATATTTTCTCAGTGTAGGAAGGACCGTCCACTTTGCCCCCTCCCCACACACACACTGTAAAATATAACCGTTGAATCTACAATGGATCCTCATAAAACAGTGAACCACCATTATTGAAAGCATTGACCTGGTGTAGTTTTTACAAGATGCTCCAGGTGGCAGTATAGTGGTACACACATGTACAAGGAATCTCTGTCAAAATAATGACAGATCTCTGGCAAATTTGGGACAAGGAATGCGCTGCTATTTCGAAAACCTTTTTTTTTACAGTGCATACCTGAGGCAACTTCACCCTCCCTCCCTCCCAATGGTCAGCAGCAGCCTGGGGTATTATGTGGACATTACCTAAAGTGGACAGACTGCTACCTACAGACTTTGTCACTTAGGGACTGGGCAGGTCTTTATATATTGTAGGAGGTCTTGAGGGGTTAGAGAGCTCTCAGCTTCCTAGACCTGGGGGAAGGAGTGTAGGCAGGGGAGGTGGAGTTGGGGGTTAGATGTAGGGGTCAGCTTCCTATAGACCTAGGGGAAGGAGTGTAGGCACGAGGGGTGGATTTGGGGGTTAGATGTAGGGGTCAGCTTCCTATAGACCTAGGGGAAGGAGTGTAGGCACGAGAGGTGGAGTTGGGGGTTAGATGTAGGGGTCAGCTTCCTAGACCTGGGGGAAGGAGTGTAGGCAGGAGAGGTGGAGTTGGGGGTTAGATGTAGGGGTCAGCTTCCTATAGACCTGGGGGAAGGAGTGTAGGCAGGGGAGGTGGAGTTGGGGGTTAGATGTAGGGGTCAGCTTTCTATAGACCTGGGGGAAGGAGTGTAGGCAGGGGAGGTGGAGTTGGGTGTTAGATGTAGGGGTCAGCTTCCTATAGACATGGGGGAAGGAGTGTAGGCAGGGGAGGTGGAGTTGGGGGTTAGATGTAGGGGTCAGCTTCCTATAGACGTGGGGGAAGGAGTGTAGGCAGGGGAGGTGCAGTTGGGGGTTAGATGTAGGGGTCAGCTTCCTATAGACCTGGGGGAAGGAGTGTAGGCAGGGGAGGTGGAGTTGGGGGTTAGATGTAGGGGTCAGCTTCCTATAGACCTGGGGGAAGGAGTGTAGGCAGGGGAGGTGGAGTTGGGGGTTAGATGTAGGGGTCAGCTTCCTATAGACCTGGGGGAAGGAGTGTAGGCAGGGGAGGTGCAGTTGGGGGTTAGATGTAGGGATCAGCTTCCTATAGACCTGGGGGAAGGAGTGTAGGCAGGGGAGGTGGAGTTGGGGGTTAGATGTAGGGGTCAGATTCCTATAGACGTGGGGGAAGGAGTGTAGGCAGGGGAGGTGGAGTTGGGGGTTAGATGTAGGGGTCAGCTTCCTATAGACGTGGGGGAAGGAGTGTAGGCAGGGGAGGTGGAGTTGGGGGTTAGATGTAGGGGTCAGCTTCCTATAGACGTGGGGGAAGGAGTGTAGGCAGGGGAGGTGGAGTTGGGGGTTAGATGTAGGGGTCAGCTTCCTATAGACGTGGGGGAAGGAGTGTAGGCAGGGGAGGTGGAGTTGGGGGTTAGATGTAGGTGTCAGCTTCCTATAGACCTGGGGGAAGGAGTTCAGGCAGGGGAGGTGGAGTTGGGGGTTAGATGTAGGTATCAGCTTCCTATAGACGTGGGGGAAGGAGTGTAGGCAGGGGAGGTGGAGTTGGGGGTTAGATGTAGGGGTCAGCTTCCTATAGACCTGGGGGAAGGAGTTCAGGCAGGGGAGGTGGAGTGGGGGGTTAGATGTAGGTATCAGCTTCCTATAGACCTGGGGGAAGGAGTTCAGGCAGGGGAGGTGGAGTGGGGGGTTAGATGTAGGTATCAGCTTCCTATAGACCTGGGGGAAGGAGTTCAGGCAGGGGAGGTGGAGTGGGGGGTTAGATGTAGGTATCAGCTTCCTATAGACCTGGGGGAAGGAGTTCAGGCAGGGGAGGTGGAGTTGGGGGTTAGATGTAGGTATCAGCTTCCTATAGATGTGGGGGAAGGAGTGTAGGCAGGGGAGGTGGAGTTGGGGGTTAGATGTAGGGGTCAGCTTCCTATAGACGTGGGGGAAGGAGTGTAGGCAGGGGAGGTGGAGTTGGGGGTCAGATGTAGGGGTCAGCTTCCTATAGACCTCGGGGAAGGAGTGTAGGCAGGGGAAGTGGAGTTGGGGGTTAGATGTAGCGGTCAGCTTCCTATAGACCTGGGGGAAGGAGTGTAGGCAGGGGAGGTGCAGTTGAGGGTTAGATGTAGGGGTCAGCTTCCTATAGACCTGGGGGAAGTAGTGTAGGCAGGGGAGGTGGAGTTGGGGGTTAGATGTAGGGGTCAGCTTCCTATAGACCTGGGGGAAGGAGTTCAGGCAGGGGAGGTGGAGTTGGGGGTTAGATGTAGGGGTCAGCTTCCTATAGACCTGGGGGAAGGGGTGTAGACAGGGGAGGTGGAGTGGGGGGTTAGATGTAGGGGTCAGCTTCCTGTAGACCTGGGGGAAGGAGTGTAGACAGGGGAGGTGGAGTTGGGGGTTAGATGTAGGGGTCAGCTTCCTATAGACCTGGGGGAAGGAGTGTAGACAGGGGAGGTGGAGTTGGGGGTTAGATGTAGGGGTCAGCTTCCTATAGACCTGGGGGAAGGAGTGTAGGCAGGAGAGGTGGAGTTGGGGGTTAGATGTAGGGGTCAGCTTCCTAGACCTGGGTGAAGGAGTGTAGGCAGGGGAGGTGGAGTTGGGGGTTAGATGTAGGGGTCAGCTTCCTATAGACCTGGGGGAAGGAGTGTAGGCAGGGGAGGTGGAGTTGGGGGTTAGATGTAGCGGTCAGCTTCCTATAGACCTGGGGGAAGGAGTGTAGGCAGGGGAGGTGGAGTTGGGTGTTAGATGTAGCGGTCAGCTTCCTATAGACCTGGGGGAAGGAGTTCAGGCAGGGGAGGTGGAGTTGGGGGTTAGATGTAGCGGTCAGCTTCCTATAGACCTGGGGGAAGGAGTGTAGACAGGGGAGGTGGAGTTGGGGGTTAGATGTAGGGGTCAGCTTCCTATAGACCTGGGGGATGGAGTGTAGGCAGGGGAGGTGGAGTTGGGAGTTAGATGTAGGGGTCAGCTTCCTATAGACCTGGGGGAAGGAGTGTAGGCAGGGGAGGTGGAGTTGGGGGTTAGATGTAGGGGTCAGCTTCCTATAGACCTGGGGGAAGGAGTGTAGGCAGGGGAGGTGGAGTTGGGGGTTAGATGTAGGGGTCAGCTTCCTATAGACCTGGGGGAAGGAGTGTAGGCAGGGGAGGTGGAGTTGGGAGTTAGATGTAGGGGTCAGCTTCCTATAGACCTGGGGGAAGGAGTTCAGGCAGGGGAGGTGGAGTTGGGGGTTAGATGTAGGTGTCAGCTTCCTATAGACCTGGGTGAAGGAGTGTAGGCAGGGGAGGTGGAGTTGGGGGTTAGATGTAGGGGTCAGCTTCCTATAGACCTGGGGGAAGGAGTGTAGGCAGGGGAGGTGGAGTTGGGGGTTAGATGTAGGGGTCAGCTTCCTATAGACCTGGGGGAAGGAGTGTAGGCAGGGGAGGTGGAGTTGGGGGTTAGATGTAGGGGTCAGCTTC
The DNA here is from genome assembly GCA_949317995.1 of Acholoe squamosa. Lineage (NCBI taxonomy): Eukaryota > Metazoa > Annelida > Polychaeta > Phyllodocida > Polynoidae > Acholoe > Acholoe squamosa. The sequence goes on from OX439037.1 coordinate 87,328,599, forward strand.
CTATAGACCTGGGGGAAGGAGTGTAGGCAGGGGAGGTGGAGTTGGGGGTTAGATGTAGGGGTCAGCTTCCTATAGACCTGGGGGAAGGAGTGTAGGCAGGGGAGGTGGAGTTGGGAGTTAGATGTAGGGGTCAGCTTCCTATAGACCTGGGGGAAGGAGTTCAGGCAGGGGAGGTGGAGTTGGGGGTTAGATGTAGGTGTCAGCTTCCTATAGACCTGGGTGAAGGAGTGTAGGCAGGGGAGGTGGAGTTGGGGGTTAGATGTAGGGGTCAGCTTCCTATAGACCTGGGGGAAGGAGTGTAGGCAGGGGAGGTGGAGTTGGGGGTTAGATGTAGGGGTCAGCTTCCTATAGACCTGGGGGAAGGAGTGTAGGCAGGGGAGGTGGAGTTGGGGGTTAGATGTAGGGGTCAGCTTCCTATAGACCTGGGGGAAGGAGTGTAGGCAGGGGAGGTGGAGTTGGGGGTTAGATGTAGGGGTCAGCTTCCTATAGACCTGGGGGAAGGAGTGTAGGCAGGGGAGGTGGAGTTGGGGGTTAGATGTAGGGGTCAGCTTCCTATAGACCTGGGGGAAGGAGTGTAGGCAGGGGAGGTGGAGTTGGGGCTTAGATGTAGGGGTCAGCTTCCTAGACCCCTAGGAAGCTGACCCCTGGAAAGTGTTTAAGGCCAATATTACAGGTCCTCACATAGGGGGAGGGGGCTATTCCTATGATGCCGCCAGTGGCTACCAAACCCCGCACTGCTACGGCAGCTCTGCCAACTGCTATTATTCTCAATGAGAGCTCAGAGAAGAGGTCCAATATCACAACCCAATCTGTGTTAATAGTAAGAGGGACTAGGTCCTTTTGAAGGAGGTTCCTGGGAGAAGAGGGTAGAGCAGGTAAGGGTTTAAGCACTCCTACAATAATGCATTGGTTTATCCCCAGCACTTATAACAAAACAACGGCCCTTTTTCAAACCATAATGTGAATTTCAATTTTAAAATCATCCTACCCTGGTGTTTATTCACGACCCGTGGCTTCATAAAGACCCAGCTTAAACAGGTTGCTACGGTAAGCTCACCAAAAGGTTTGAGATTATATACTGTGTCTACAGACACCATGTCCGCACCATAGTAAATCCTGCCCCATTCTGACCCTATATCATGACCTCCTATACCATACCCAGACCCAGTGGTCAATAGAGGTCTAGGGACATGAAGACATCACATGGAGTGGGGCGCCACCTACAGGGATTACCACTTAGGTCTGGTCGGACTGGGGGGGAGGTAGAAGGGGGGTCAGGGTCATATCGTATACTGTAGCTTGGCCAGACATTTTTAGTGCTATCTGAAAAATGTCTGCACTTCCAAATGTAGAAGTCTCCATTACAACAGCCAGTGTAGAATGGCTACTGTATTGTTGTGAACAATTGCCCCAGGACTTATAGATTTGGAGGGCTATTACCCTGGCCCTTACACAAGACTTATGTGAGTTCTAGTTTTAGTTCTAAAGATATAAACATAGTTCAACGATGATTTGTCATTCCCATTCCCAATGAGGCCGTAGGCCAAGTTGGGAATGCCCCGACATTTGCGCATGGAGAAATACCCTGAAATGACAAATCAGAGTTGAACTATGTGTTTATTTCATGGTTTTACACTGTAAATTAGACAAAAACTCACATTCATTTAGCTCCTTGGTTGACCGGCAATGTTATTGTTGCCATCTTGGATTTTGCAAGGTAGCTTTCCGCTCATGTGCGAGCCCGGAGCGGTTGGAAAAGACGGACCGTGAAGAATGCGAAAGTGTTTCTCCACGCCCACCTCGGGAATGGCATTCCAGTACATTTCCATAATAGACTACGTTCTTACCATGAAATAAATATTTGATGGCTCCTGTACACCTGGCGCTTATGTGAGACCAGCGCTCATTCAAGCCCGAGAGCTTATTAAGCATATTGTCATGTTTAACCTAAACATGACGATACAGTATGCAGAGGCCATAACATAGGGAGTAACTCACAAGTGTTATATTCATGCATCATGCCAACCCTACTGGCTTGATACACTACCACAGGGTCCGCATGATGCTTCAAAGAAGTGCTCGCTCTGCTTGCCAGCACTTCTTTGGTGCATCATGCCGACCAATGAACATGATGCACTCCTGCATCAGCGGCCCTTAAAGGGTTACAGGGTTAAGTCATGTCAGAATATTGACCAGGGCCCAGACATGGACCAGCTGGGACAGGTTCTAGGTTTAGTGCACCATTGGCACCTTGCCTACCATTGATTTAGCATAGGGTATTTCCTGTCTTCCACTAAGATCCAGACCTCCTGTGCCTATCATATACACCTCCTGTGTACAGTTTTAATCTAGCTACACTGAAAAAAGTCTTCCTGACAAAATGACATGTATATCCATGTCAACTTGATTTGACACAGAGAGCACATGTCATTGGGACATGGCACATATGTCACCATGACAACTGTCTTCATTACGCATGTCAAGTGGAGTTGACGAACCAAATGTGAGAGTGTCAACCTCATTCAACATGCCTTTCACACACGTCATATGGGAGACAATCGTGACCTGTGCAGTATGCGTCAAAGCGATCAGTCTTCTTTTCTCTGTGTAGGTGGTATATTCTACAATTTCATTACTCTTTGATCATCAAGGGTGAGAACTCTAGAATATATTGTAATGAAAATGTACTTTTGACGAGGGGCTCACCAAGGCTAGATTCATGCACTTTTACGTTCGCCCTTTTTGGAGGCTAAAGTCCGCAATAGTACAAACGTTTCTCATTGGTATAGTCAGCAAGAGGCAATTCTAATCTAGACCCCACTAAGCCCAAGCCCACCCCTATTTGAACAATACGGAAACAGAAAACACTCACAACAACACCCCCACCTCTTCAAATTAATTCATCGCAACATCAGAGCATAAGGTCACCTAATCACTCAAAACTGACATCTAACAATGAGGAATGGATCCCAAAGGTTTTGTTTGTATTGAGTTATAGGGTGAAGCATCTGCCACTTCCTCCCCCTCCCACCCATCTGCACTTCCATGGCCTTACTCTTTAAGGGCCGCTAACGGTGGGGCGCATCATGCCCATTCGTCGTCATGATGCACCAATGAAGTGCTGGCGAGACTGCTCACCAGCACTTCATTGGAGCATCATGCCGACCCTCCGGGAGTTTATGTATCAACCCTGTAGGGTCAGCATGATGCATGCATGCAGCTGTGATGAGTTATCATGACAACCAATAAAATAAACTTTATGACATTATGGAGGCCATTAAGAGTACCTGATACATCCTTGTCATGTACATGGTAGTTATTGTGTTAATTATTAATGTCCCGTCCACAGTTAACTCGGCCTTAATTCATTACACGTATTGACAAAAGAGATCAGAGAAAACAAAATTCATCATTAACATGGTGAAAGGTCTATGAATGATTTATCAAGGAAAGTATGACCATTCCCCTATTGTTATAACCATAGCACACTGCGGACATTACATGCTTTAGTCGATATATAAGATCAATACATTCAAAGAATCACAGGAAATGTCAAACCTCTATTTACGTCTGAATCAATTAAATGGAATATGAATAAGCCTTTTCTTTAAAAAAGGGAAATGAAGGGGACCTTCAGACCTCCTTTGTAAATACAGTGTTACATTTACAGACCTTGTTGAGCCCAGCTCCAAGTTGAACATCAGAACTCACCTAAAATGTAGCAAAGGGGCAGTGATTAGTACATAATCATATTCACAAGACTTCAATGTTCACAATAAAAAGCACTGTTTAGATGGCAAACATCTGTATAGGGAAATCACATAGTAATTGGTACTCTGCAACTGACACTGAAAATATGGGATAATTGACTTTGTTGTGTAGCTGGAAGGGGTACATTTTTTCTTCTTGGGGGTGAAAGTTGCAAATTTTATGTTTTTGGAAAGTTTGAAGCCCTCCAAATCCAAAAAAGTAATAACCAGAAAGGTTTCTGACATTTTCTTTTGGTTGCCATGGTGACCATTTTGATTAGCAATCCTGGCTTTCTTATTGATGACCTTCCTGTTTATATGCTCTCAATGTGCACATGTGGCCAGAGAAGCCTGCCCGGTTGCTGCATGACACATCATATTGCCAATACTGGTTAGTCTGTCCATTAGATCTCATTCTAACTTGGACCCTAAACCCACTATTCCCAAATCCAATATTGCACCCTTCCCCACCCCATCATCCCCTCTTCACATGGCCTCATAACCTTTCATTACCTGACACAGTGTGTCACCGTTGAGGCACCTCTCCCCATGCCTTAATCCCCTTGATCCCCTACCCCACCTTATTAACAGACACACATTGCATTGATGCATTGTGCTGATCGGCCATCATGATAAATGAATTCAGTCCTAGTTGTGCTGCACTCAAGCATCCTGTGGACTCCACGGGCCTGATACACCGCCACAGTCTTGTCATGATGCTCCAATGGAGTGCTGGTGAGAATATTTGCCAGTACATCATTGGTGCATCATGACGACTAATGGGCATGATGCATTAATGCATCAGTACATCATTGGTGCATCATGACGACTAATGGGCATGATGCATTAATGCATCAGTAGCCCATAAAGGGTTAATCCCGGTAGATAATCCTTCACCCACTGGCAGCCCCATGAGGTAATCCATATTAACCTAATTAACTTATCATAAAATCTACATCTATGGCGTATTAAGATGCTAATTCACAGAGGGGCAATACACGTTTATGGTCTTCTTCTATATCCTAAACAGCCACCCATGTGCCACCCTAATCTAATGTAAAATTTTTCATGGTGGCAAAAACTTGGCAATTCATTGGGTGCTTTCTAAATCATAAAAGTCCGTATATCATTTTCTTTTTTTATGTTTGGGGACCTATTCTTAAAGTAAAAGTCTCTAAGTTTTTCCCATGATCAGGTCTAGTACCGTTGTACCTCATGTATAAGGCGCACATTGTATAGAAAGGCTTATCCCAAGCTGAGGGAGGGGCTATAGGTAGCTATAAGGCACAGATGGGACATGGTTTTTAGCAGTGCGGTAATATAATATCCTAAGGCCACACGAAAAAAATATGTTGGTCTGCGGATCGCCCTCTCCATATTTTCGGAAATACAAAATTTTTTTCTTTTAAAAAAATCTTGTCTACGGATTTCGCTCGCTCCACTTTCTATAAGTTTTCTCTTTGTAATGTTTGGCAAAAATATTTTTTAAATAAAAAATTTCGCTCGCCTCACTTTTACAACAAGGAATCCATTGGACGCCAAAAAACTCTTTAAAAAAAATAAGCAAAATCGCTCGCTTGCATCATTTTATCAAAACCAAAATCCGTAGACCAACTTATGTTTTTTTTGGTGTGGCCTAATATAGACCTTAGGTGCTTAAGCGTGCTAATTTTATATAGCAAACTAGCAGGATGTCTCATCAACCAATGAAATAAGTCCCCCTATTCACTGCAGAATTCTTAGTGGGTAACTGGTACCCATCTGATTATTATCATTACAGACTAATCTCTGGTAACTAGCTCCATCAATGGCTGCCACTGGAAGTCCCAGAATCTCGGTATAGAGTATAGTGACCTTACGGACCGCTCCCGGGGGCACCAGGTGCATGCTAACATGAGCGACCTCCAGACCTGATCTCATAGCCACATCTGTTCCTGACAGGTTGAGTAGTTTGAAAGTATGGTACCAACTTAATCTTATGAGAAATTCCAATGACAGGACTTTCATGGCTGCGCACATACAAATAACATGAAACCTCACTATAGTCACATAGCGGGAGATGGACTATAGCGTGCAGTCATTGCCCAGTCACCCAGACACAGTGCACCCTGGACGGGGGAGGGTGAGAAATTATAATTTATGGCTCTCATAAACTGAGCTCCTGCTCTACATAACACCTCATACACCCTACCCTCCGTATCACATGACAGAATTAATGGCTGCAAAATGTAGTTAACCCTTAAAGGCCCGCTGATACAGGAGTGCATCATGCCCATTGGTCATCATGATGCACCAATGAAGTGCTGGCAAGACTGCTCGCTAGCACTTCGTTGGTGCATCATGCCGACCCTACGGGGTTGATACATAAACTCGCGGAGGGTCGTCATGATGCATTAATGCATTAGTGACCCTTAAAGGGTTAATAGCCATGACTGAATCCATGATGCATACAATGGGATATGGGGCGTAGTGCAACTAGTAAGAGAGGAAATCAATTCTAACAGAATCTAAAATTTATTTCACTGAAAGCACAGAATATACCTATAGCAGTACTCAAATACACATAGTGATGGATACGGACACAGCAGATTTAATTATTAACCAATGAGATAATCCCAACTATTCAATGCGGCCCTGTCGGGGGCCAACTGGTACCCATCTGATAGGTGTTATCAGTAGAACTCGCTGGTATTAAGCTCCAGAAATGGCGGCGCCCACGGGACAACCTGCTAAGGATGTATACCGTGTGTACCAGGCCCTAGCATCCATTTCCCTGTACTACGTACACCTCATACACAGTGGTATAATGCCAGAGGTGTCTACAGCCATATCCAGTTGGTCCACCCTTTTGAATTGTGCTGGTTCTTCTTAAAGTGGGAAAACGCACTGCTAAGACATACCATGATGGGTATCTTCTCTCTGGATACAGTACTCATAGATTATTATACATGTTCCGGGCGTCCCTAGCCCACGTAAAAGGGACTACTTCTCATCTTTCCTATCCCCTCAGGATGTGTGTGGTGCACATATGCGTGAGCACTGACACATTCCTCTGTGAAATTGTGTAATGTCGTTCTCCCCATGAACATGACCTTAGCTGTCGAAATGGCGTTAAACATCTATTACTCACTCACTCATTATACATGTTCCAGAGTGTAATCCCCCATTACAGCGTACAACTTACACTGGGTACGACTCATATATTGCAATTCTTGTCTCTAGAGGATGAATTTAGAGTTTCATGTTGATCAATTTTACACAGGAATTACCCTTGAGGGTACTCCAAACTGTTAACGGTTTACACCTGGGTATATGTAAAGGATAATAAACGTCTCATATAGACTTTGGATGTGGAAAGAGTACTACATGATGATGGGAGTACGCCATGGCTATATTGATGCCAATGGTAAGAGTTCTGGACTTTTCAAATCTATCATCTCAATAGGACCTAATGTCTACTTTAAATGAATAGCAACACATCTTTGACATATGTCCGTAGAGTAACATACTCAACTAGCACATGAGTTAATATTGGCCTTAATTGTGGTATAGTGATCCCCCAGGGGCATTTACAGGAGTTGAATATGGAATCTATCATATAAGGTTATTGGATATGGGGGGGGGCGGGGTTCAAGGCTTTGTGTGCTCATCAGTCCGGTCTCATACGGCCGTTAGAGGCATGCATCTAGGACTCTATAGGCCGATTGCATAAAGTTATTGTATGGCTCTTTCAGACGGAAGAGGCCTAGTCGATTTAAGGAAGGTCTAATGACTCCAATCACTATGAGTCCCGGGTAGTTCATGGATAAAGGATTTACTAAAAATATGGATGTCTCAAGTGTGTCCCATCGCCATCGCTTAATGCTCCCTTGCACCTCCTTCCATAATGTTTTAGAGTTGAGGTGCAAAGCCATTGGAACTGACACAGAAAATGCGAGATACTGGAAAAAATGGAAATGTCATCGAGACGCTTCCTGCACATCTGCAATTCTCCATTGAAAAGTCGGCCAACAAACGTAATTCCATTGGCGCCTGAACTTGGCACTCTCTGCTCTCAAAGCAGAGTAAAAACACAGACAACAAAAATGTAACCTATGGTTGAAGAGTGAGCAGTGTTTCCTGTTCCATTTCCTGTTCCTGTTGACTCAAAGAGGGGCATAGTTGGAATTATATACAGCATATGACCACTATGCCTTGTTCCTTCCTGTACGGGGATCCTCTGAGAGTTTAAAACTATACTGAATCTACCACAACCTGGCGGGCACTCTCACTGTGAGGGTTGTTATGCCCAACATTAGTGCTACACATCATTAGAGCAGCTCATCCGACTTCACATTTGATATTTATGTGTTGTCAGGTGGCTGATGGGTGATTTTTCTGTGTTATAATAGGAATAATGCACTTGGTCATGGCTGTGGTCATGCCCTAGACTGTATTGAGACATCGAGGGGCCTTATAGGACCTAAATATATTTATTGTTTTGATGCACCAATGAAGTAGTAGCAGTGATGTTGTCATGATGCACCAATGAAGTATAGCAGTGATGTTGTCATGATGCACCAATGAAGTAGTAGCAGTGATGTTGTCATGATGCACCAATGAAGTAGTAGCAGTGATGTTGTCATGATGCACCAATGAAGTATAGCAGTGATGTTGTCATGATGCACCAATGAAGTAGTAGCAGTGATGTTGTCATGATGCACCAATGAAGTAGTAGCAGTGATGTTGTCATGATGCACCAATGAAGTATGGCAGTGATGTTGTCATGATGCACCAATGAAGTAGTAGCAGTGATGTTGTCATGATACACCAATGAAGTAGTAGTAGTGATGTTGTCATGATGCACCAATGAAGTATGGCAGTGATGTTGTCATGATGCACCAATGAAGTATGGCAGTGATGTTGTCATGATGCACCAATGAAGTAGTAGCAGTGATGTTGTCATGATGCACCAATGAAGTAGTAGTATTGATGTTGTCATGATGCACCAATGAAGTAGTAGCAGTGATGTTGTCATGATGCACCAATGAAGTATGGCAGTGATGTTGTCATGATGCACCAATGAAGTAGTAGCAGTGATGTTGTCATGATGCACCAATGAAGTATGGCAGTGATGTTGTCATGATGCACCAATGAAGTATGGCAGTGATGTTGCCATGATGCACCAATTAAGTATGGCAGTGATGTTGTCATGATGCACCAATGAAGTAGTAGCAGTGATGTTGTCATGATGCACCAATGAAGTATGGCAGTGATGTTGTCATGATGCACCAATGAAGTATGGCAGTGATGTTGCCATGATGCACCAATGAAGTATGGCAGTGATGTTGTCATGATGCACCAATGAAGTAGTAGCAGTGATGTTGTCATGATGCACCAATTAAGTAGTAGCAGTGATGTTGTCATGATGCACCAATGAAGTTTGGCAGTGATGTTGTCATGATGCACCAATGAAGTATGGCAGTGATATTGTCATGATGCACCAATGAAGTATGGCAGTGATGTTGTCATGATGCACCAATGAAGTATGGCAGTGATGTTGTCATGATGCACCAATGAAGTAGTAGTATTGATATTGTCATGATGCACCAATGAAGTATGGCAGTGATGTTGTCATGATGCACCAATGAAGTATGGCAGTGATGTTGTCATGATGCACCAATGAAGTAGTAGCAGTGATGTTGTCATGATGCACCAATGAAGTAGTAGCAGTGATGTTGTCATGATGCACCAATGAAGTATGGCAGTGATGTTGTCATGATGCACCAATGAAGTAGTAGCAGTGATGTTGTCATGATGCACCAATGCAGTATGGCAGTGATGTTGTCATGATGCACCAATGAAGTAGTAGCAGTGATGTTGTCATGATGCACCAATGAAGTAGTAGCAGTGATGTTGTCATGATGCACCAATGAAGTAGTAGCAGTGATGTTGTCATGATGCACCAATGAAGTATGGCAGTGATGTTGTCATGATGCACCAATGAAGTAGTAGCAGTGATGTTGTCATGATGCACCAATGAAGTAGTAGCATTGATGTTGTCATGATGCACCAATGAAGTATGGCAGTGATGTTGTCATGATGCACCAATGAAGTAGTAGCAGTGATGTTGTCATGATGCACCAATGAAGTAGTAGCAGTGATGTTGTCATGATGCACCAATGAAGTAGTAGCAGTGATGTTGTCATGATGCACCAATGAAGTAGTAGCAGTGATGTTGTCATGATGCACCAATGAAGTATGGCAGTGATGTTGTCATGATGCACCAATGAAGTAGTAGCAGTGATGTTGTCATGATGCACCAATGAAGTAGTAGCAGTGATGTTGTCATGATGCACCAATGAAGTAGTAGCTGTGATGCAGAACTGCATTGGTGCATCATGCGGATCCTTTATGAGTGCATCAAACTTTGAGCAGCAGTCTGATGCATGAAATTCAGTGTTGATAAGAAATAAAAAAAAAATAGTATCTGAGCTGGGATATTGACAACTCAACACTCTCACTTCAAAAATTCAAAATAGGCCTTCTCTTCTATGAGTGCCGCACTAAGCGCTCCCAAGGTCATATATTATCTTTAGCGGACAAAAGTGATTATTTGTTCTAAATTAATGTCATCAAGCTAGAGCTGTTAGCTGTTATCTAACATTAGATCTAAGTGCCCACTCATATTGCCATCATTGGGAGCTATTTTCAATTCCATCATATTCTCCAAATGCCCTAATTCAAGGTAATGGCACTTTATATAAATGGTTCTCTGCTGGGAATGCAGGGAATGCGTACTCAGCATAATCTGAGCTCATAATTGCTACTTTGGGCTACTTTGTATAATGGATAAATGGGGTGCAATTTGAAATGGAACAAATTAGGAATGCAACTTATTAATCTTTTGGGCACATCAGAGTGCTTGTTAACAATTTGTCACAAACATCCAAAAGGCAATTCAAATAAGTGTGTATGTGTAAGAGTAAATTCTATTATTTGTTCTAAATGAATTGCAGTGCAAAGTGATATGAAGACAAGACAGGTAGTAGTCCTGCTTTGGATGAGTAATCTACATCCATATACCAATGCAAAAGCACTAATGCATCATGTCTTTGAGTTCTTGCCAAGGAGGCTGCCTTCAGGCATCATGTCTACCAATGCTTACCGTATTGAGTGACTCCCGATGGGTCAGTCGTCATGATGCATCAATAAAGTGCTGGCGAGCATTCTCGCCAGCACTTTATTGGCGCATAATGCCGACCCTCTGAGGGTGTATCAATACAGTAGGTTTAGCACGGTGCATGAACGCACTAATGCATTAGTAGCCTACAAAGTGTTGACGCTTTAAAGGTCGCTGAGGCAGGAGTGCATCATGCCGATTGGTCATCATGATGCACCAATGAAGTACTGGCAAGACTGCTCCCCAGCACTTCATTGGAGCATCATGCTGATCCTGCGGGGTTGATACATAAACTCCCGGATGGTCAGCATGATGCTCTATTGAAGTGCTGGCCAGCAGTCCCGCCAGCACTTCATTAGTGCTGATGGCCAATGGGCATGATGCACTAATTAATTGGCAGCCTATACAGCGTTAAAGGATGGGCAATAAGCTGCTCCTGCTCCTGCTGCCTTGAGTTGGTCAGTGAGCTGGTAGTGAATAGACAATGAGCTGCTCATGTTACTGTGTGAGGGACAAACCGTGCCCCACAATAGGGCGTGTGAGCCCCATGATTCCCTGCGAGAAATGGCTGCCAAAATAGCCTCAAAATTGGACAGCAAGCTGCAATGCAGTATGCTTTAAGTATGGGTGGTTTTGAACGATGGCCGATTTCTCTAGATAGAGAAATTTCTATAAGAAAGGACCATTATAATTTGTTGCATATATGTCCAACACACAACTATATGAAGGGTATCTCTCAAGAAGTGAGCAGTTATGGAGAATTAATATTTTTTGTCAGCGCCTATGTCCACACAACATTGCACACCAAACTTCCTATCCAGTTTGGAGGCTAATTTTCGTGCTTGGAATGATGGGACTCATGTGCCCTATGTCTGAGGTACACATGGGTCTCTCTCTGCATAATGCTGCTCTTTGTAAGGGCGTTGGTGAATCTAGTAAAACCACACGGATAAGCCGCGTCCATATATAAGCCACATGCAAGGTTGCTCGATTTCTCATAAATATGAGCAACACATCTTCACTATTGTTCACATATTATGTTAAACCTTTTGTATAAGTCACACCTTGGCTTCAGGAAGACTCTATAAGCCAGATTAGACCTCGGAAATGGTCTACGAGTTCAAGGATGTAGAGCAACCTTGGGTTTGCAGCCAAATGTGTTTGTATCATTTTTATCTAAGAAACTGAGCCTGATATGCAGGGCAAAGCTCAAGAATTAGAGCAGGACGTTTACCTATTGAAAAAAAACCAATGGCAAGGCTGGGATTCAAACCCATGCTGAGGCCAACCTACGAAAAAAACCCTGGCTAGGCTAGGATTCAAACCCATGTTGATGCCCACCTACGGTAAAACATTGGCACGGCTGGGATTCGAACCCATGCTGATGCTGACCTACGAGGAACCGAGGCATGCGTGAGGCCTCCATAGAGTCCCATTGGCATTTTTATGTCTGCGAAAAGAGCAGGGATACCTCAGTACAAGCATGTTTGAATTCACCTCGTCAACCATTAAGAGATATTCCCAATGCAGCTAGATCCTTAATACCAGACAGAACCTCAGCTGCCTAAGGCATTGTCTAATCGGACCTTCACCCCCTCCCCTCCACCACAGCCCCTCCACCCCTTCCCCAGAACTATTCCAAATGCCCCCTCCAACCCCGAGGCACCCCTTCTCCCTACACCTTATTCCCAACTGCCCCTTCAACCCATAGGCACCCCCTCTCCCTACGCCTAAATCCCAAATGCCCTCTCAACCCCAGAACTTAGTCCTTAGCCATGCCTTTAGCCACAGGTGCTAAATAATTACCAGCTCTGGATGTGCCCCACAGGGGATATTCCTGCTCCAAAACTATTTGAGTTTGAGTTTTGAAATATTCATTCATACTGCATTCTACAATAGGGTTTGAAAATATATTTTTAGTACAAGATACTAGTAGTAGGGCCTAATACTGGAAGAAAATCTAAAAGAAAAAGAAATTATTCTTCTCTGCTAAACTGTAGTGGTTTTTACAAGTGCCCAGGCACACAGATTTCAATCCCCCTCATACGATACAGGCGCTATTTGTGAGAAACAGTTTTCAGTGCTTAAGGAAAATTTAAAGACTCTCATTACCTATGCTTATTTGAGACTGTCGTTTTTGAGTCCTGGATACATAACCGGGCCAATATGGTAAATGCAAATTCTAGACTTGTGGATCAACACTGTAAAAGGTTCGCCCGCGAGGGGGTACGTGGGCATACCTTTTACCGTGTTGATCCACACTTATTCCTGCAAGGGCCAATCTCTAAGCACCCATTAACCCCATTTCCTCTCTCCTACCCATTATTGATACCCTAGAGCCCCCAGTCCCACCCCCATGGCCCTTGTCCTCTGGTGATAAATCTAAACACTGCATCATCAGCCGCTCACAGAATGCATTATTAAGGAGAGCAGTGCCGTCTGTGGGGGGAGACTGTCAACACTTTCCAACTGTACTCACCACATTATGAAAATATGGTTCAGTGGCAAGCCAAGCAGAAAGGTACATGCATGAAGGGGTGATTGGATGGTCCTTTATCCTCGTCTGTTCACCTTGAAATAGCCAACTTTACCCAATCTCTGAGTAGTAGAAGAATTGTCGATAACAAAAATGACCTGCCGAAGATCGATTCAGCAAATACCCACAGCTGTAGGACGCACTGTGTACTTTATCGCTGAATTCTACATCTAGATTTTTCTACATTGTGAGATGCAATTTCAGATATGAACTTTCTATCAATCACAGGTCTATAGCTACACATGAAGGCTGTCTCATGGCGTCCAATTCCTAGTGCTCCTTGTGGCGATGCTCCTCGTGTGGATGGCATACACAACAAGATTAATGTACTACTACTAAAAGAGAGAGTAGAAACTACTCTGATTGGATGAAAATAAAATTACCTACAATGTAAAGAAGAATTCCAAACCCCTTGACAATCGGCAGACGAGTCGCAACCCCCTCAGAACTTCATTATTCTTGAGATGGCTCAGGGAAACTCTCCGAGTGCCTCCTCAAAGAAACAAAATGGTGGCCGTGGGTTGTTATTCGGTAGTGTAAACAGGTTGTGGGTCTGGTCGGGAGAACTAATGAGCGATTCAATCCCAGAATGAGGGACCCAGGGAGCATTGTTGGGAGGGACATGTTGGTATCTAATCTAATCTGCCATGGGGAAGCAGTGGAATCTTCACAGACCTCTTAGCCCATTTAGAGCCACTGATCAATGCAGGAGTGCATCATGCCCATTGGTTGTCATGATGCTTGAATGCCGCCCAGGTGAGTAACTCACCAGGGCTGTATTAATGTATCATGACAAACCTATATGACTGATACACTCCCGGAGGTTAGACATGATGCTCAAATGAAGTGCTGACTACCAGCACTGTATTGGTGCATCATGCTGACCAATGGGCATGATGCACTCCTTCATCAGTTAGAGAGGTAAAGCTTCTCGATACCTTGGGGTTCATGTGTGTTCATGCCATTTTAATGCTCCGATGCGATGACAGTCGTGAGTCGACTTGCTGATTATTCTAGAGTGTATATAGAGAGAACTAAATGACCGTGGTGTACGAGGTGGCCCATCCACCACGAGGTAGATGACTCCCGAGGGGTGGATCGGCCACTGAGGACACCAGGGGAGTTTAGTTCTCTATTTATTTTATGTTTTTAGAGGGTTTAGATAATGAAAAATCAGCAAAATCTGGTACCGTAGTTCCCTGTACGAGTGGCGGTCTGCCATTTTGAATGTTTACATGCACCTAGAATGAGGCTGCAGTACCGGATCACCCGCTGTGGTGGATCGGCACAAGTTACGCCACTGGGGGTGTGGCAATCGGCCACGTAATGCTATCTCTACGGGAAGAAGTTATTCACATAAAATAATAACAAGTGGGCTCCATGTAATGCATGAATGCAGTCCTATCCAGGTCAGTCATTTGCCAGGGCTGCATTTATGCATCATGATAACCACTGGGCATGATGCACTAATACACTATAACACAGACATCACAGAGCTTATCAGCCATTGGGCCGCTGGTTGGTTCACATCTGTAAGGGTCGGACAGATCAGGCTCGGTCATCTGTATAACTATTGTCCACAATGACTGATAGGGTGAGGTAAGGGTCAGTATCAGCCTCCAGAAACCCACCCATACAAAAGGCATCACTTGATAAGAAGAGGAGTAATATCAAAGTCAAATGGTGGACAATCATAGATTTGGCTAATCTCGCCGCAGAGGGATTCTAGGGAATACAGGGGGTCTCTCTCTCGTGTTTAGGCAATATGGGTCCCAATTTTCTCTCGAAGATTACTATGCAAGGTACCTGCCTACATTTGACCAGTACAGCAACCAGCAGCCAGAACTACTTTTTCCCAAAATCCCAGGTTGCCAGAGACGACTCACGGTAGTGGATGAGCTGGGGCCAGATTGAGATTGGGACCAATTTGATGTGTCACACTACTGAAGTATTTAGATTAACATCAATGCCCTTTGACCTCCCCAAATAAGCAGGGGAGGTCAAAGGGCATTGAGATCAATCTTAAGAACTAACGGAGTATTCAAATAAGCACCGGTCTGATAAAGGGGTGAGGTTTAAGGTATATTTATATCCTTAAGAGCCGGCGTGCTTAAAAGACTTAGATTACAAACTTTGCTTTTGTGTCACATTTTGGCCATATCCTTCATAAATGATCATTTTATGAGAATGGAGCATAGCAGCAATGTGTGTGTTGATGCCATGAAGGAGGCAAGAGCTTGGTAAGGATAGAGGTGATATGTAGGTCATATAAATATGCATGTGAGGTTACCATGAAATAACAAAAGAAATGAGCAAAATCTAACATTGCTCTTCTGGCCTCGCAGTGTATTTCACATATTTGAGAATAACAAATACCTGAGCTTTGTTGCTTCAGAGTTCAATTACTACATCCAATATAGTACATTCATTTAGCATCTATATCCATCATAGTACTCATGCATATTTCAAAAGAAGCGGCATGATATTTGGTTAATTTCTAATTTCCAAACAAAGGGTTACAATAAATGGGTCATGATGGGACTTTGATCACTGCCCCTTAATGTCCACTGATCCAGACCGAACCCAGAATAAGTTAGAGGTCATGAAGAGTACCTGCATATGCTACATGGCAGTTTACTCATTTGTCTCATCTAGGCAGCACATCACGACTGCAATAAGGCTGATGCAGAAAATACATAAGTCTGATTCACTCACAGACTGTAGGAATGATGCACCATTGCTGCACTGGTGAGTTACTCGCCAGCACTGCATCGTGAACACAGAAGACCAAGACCCCTGAAGCATTCCCAGTGGGAAAAAAGGATTTTCAGCAAGCACATCCATATGGGCTCCAGATGGAAACATACTGAGCTTTCTGGGCTAGCCCAGATGTAGGTTCAAGATTCTTGCTTCTGGGCTGAGCCCACCTCAGTCTCGGCCAGCGACTATTGATACCAGCTCAACAGTATGGATCTTGGGCTAGATGGGTCGAGCCTGAGCCCATCTGGGCACCACCTGCCAGCCCAGACATTTACCAGCATGAACCCACGTCTGGGCTAACCCAGAAATTTAGGGTGGGGGGGTCCCATCTGGGGCCCATATGGATCTGGTGGCTGGGATGGTGCTGCCAATACCCAGTCCTTCCATGTCAGCAGTGTAGGGTTGTTGGTTACAAGGTGAATTACTAGCCTACTGATGCCCCTCGAACCTTCCCATTCCCAAACCATTCATTATCATTACAGGTTCCACTGGGACCAGTCAGACAAACCCATCTGGATGCAAAAGGCTTGCCGGGTCCCAGTGGACTCATCGGGGGCCACCTAGTGGCAGGCAGCAGAATCATGTTATTTCCAGGGTAATCCGAGCCGTCAACACAGGCAACCTATTTTGGTCTTACTCTAGCTTTTGTCGGAGACTTGAAGGGATTTGGCATCAATATTGATGAATTCTATTGCAAAGTCATGGGGTTCTGAGCCAGCAACATTTGGTAAAACTATGAATACCTTCAGTTTGCCCAGTACTACTGCACCATCTTATAGTTTGAGTGTGGTTCATAGATGAGGTTAAAGCACAATGAATTAGTAATCAACCCTTTAAGGGCCACTGATGCATTAATGCATCATTGGTCGTCATGATGCACCAATGAAGTGCTGGTGAGACTGCTTGTCAGCACCTCATTGGAGCATCATGCCTACCCTACAGGGTTGATGCATAAACTCCCGGAGGGTCGGCATGATGCTCCAATGAAGTGCTGGTGAGCAGTCTCACCAGCACTTCATTGATGCATCATGACGACCAGTGGGCATGATGCATTGATGAATCAGTGTTAACAGGCATCACAGTGCATTAATGCCTATTTGCCATCGTAATATATGAATCTATGCCTTATAGTCTTCGTAAGAGGACGGCACAGCCATACATCATGTCAGCCATTTTGGATTTGTCACGTTTGTGGATAATTCTGCTTTTGAATGTGATATATTGCTGCCGGGAACAGCTGAAACAGGAAGTCCTTATTTAGTTAGTTGTGACTTCCTGTTAGAGTGTGACATCCGGGATATATATTACACCGATCTATAAGGGTGGAGACGTGACTGGTTACGTCTGACATATGTGACGTTATGTCAATTTACACTATGGGCTGGATCTACAGCAGCTTTAGATGGAATAGATGCCAAACAAAAAGAGAAAAAGAAATACAGAGCCATATTGACTTGGCCAAAAATGAAGGTTTTCAGCTTATCCATCCTAATATATAGCAAGGTCAGGCTGACTCTACCGCATTTATTTTTTCAATTTTGAAAAAAAAGATACATGGAATATCTTTGAGAATTATGGCAGATCTCTGGCAACCTTGGGATGAGGACTTTTCTTGCAGTGTGCACAACTTTCCAATATTTGGTAATGACTATCATTGGCAATGACTATCAATATAAAACCTGACTTGAGAGAACACCGTTTTGTGCTAATTCAGTATTACAACAATCTGACATTAACCTATTAAATCATTCAAAAGGCTCTACTCTATCATTGATAAAAAACTATATAGATAATTGAGGTAGACAATGTGTTTTCCAGGTAAGTTGTTATATTATTCAGTTGTTCAATGACATGCGACGGGAGCAATGATATATTGAGCTCACATCCGTAGCAATGGGGGAAAACAACCATCATAACCTTTAGAAATAGATTCATCCATTAATCTGAATGGGGCTGATGCACTCCTGCATCAGCGGCCCTTAAAGGGTTAAAGAAGGCTGGAGCAAGGATAAGGACTGTCAGACATTCTATTCTTGGTTCTGGCCAGAATAAATTGGGAAGATAGAACAAGTGTCTGGCCGTCTAGCTACTTGATCATTGCTGGTAATAACGACCTTACGTGACTACGCTGGTGTCCTGCAGGTATGGTGGGCATATACCCGCAGGCCATGCCTGATGGCTTTCCCCCCAGATCCTGGGGAAAGCTTCAATTGAACTCCACTAGATGGCAGTTTTAGATCTCCAATCACAGTTTATGTATCTAAACATCTGTATAGGAGAGGTATGTGTACCTTTGGGGTGAAAGGGTGCCCCCTTGTGAGTAAGTGTGAAAACAGGGGATGATTGACAGGTACCTTCTTAGGCATGTCCTGCCTGTATACATATCCTCAATATACATAGAGAAAGGTGCACGAGAATGGTTCAGCAATGCAAGTTATTACACGAGGCAAAGCCCTCATGTGATAATCCTTAGTGGTAACCCATTGGAGTGCTCCTTTCTATTTATCTCAAGTTATTTTAGTCAGAAATGTTAAAAAATCATTTGCCTTTAGTTATCATTTTATCATTATAAATGTGACCATTTGCAATGTTCTACCTGGCAGTGTGATATGGGGAAGGTTTATCACACTGGGGGGGGGGGTGATACAGAGGTTCTTGGTTAAACCTATGGGGCTGTCATATTCAACCTGAGATAAAGGCAGGTAGCCAGCCAATTACGGGACCAAACTGGTTCCCGAAGGTGCACCGTGCACTCTCACATCAGCAACTTCTGGTTTTGATCTCGTAATGCTTCTGACAGCTCTTGTTGTGTTTGTGTCTGGTCCTCACTTAACCCTTTAAGGGCCGCTGATGCATTAATGCATCATGCTCAGTGGTCGTCATGATGCACCAATAAAAGGCTGGCGATTCTGCTTGCCAGCCCTTTATTGGAGCATCATGCCAACCCTCCGGGAGTATATGTTTCAACCCCAAAGGGCTGTCATAATGCTCCAATGAAGTGCTGGCGAGCACTTCATTGGAGCATCATGACGACCAATAGGCATGATGCACTCTTGCATTAGCGGACTTTGAAGGGTAAACTATCACGAGATTTTCTGAGATCCGAAGTGTCACTAAACGACCATGGTGTACAAGGTGGCCGATCCACACTGAGGGGAGACACCCCCGAGGGGTGGAACGGCCATCTTGTACACCAGGGAGTTTAGTTCTCTATTTTATGCTTTTACAAGGTTTAAATCTATCAAATTGATAAATTCATTACCGTAGCTCCCGTACAAGCCACAGTCCGCCTTTTTATTTGTTTACCTGCACCCAGAATGAGGCTGCAGTACTGGATCGGCCCACTGTGGTGGATCAGCACATATTACACCACTTGGGGTGTGGCGATCAGCCCCGTAAAGCTATGGGCCATCGTTATTTGCATAAAATAAAAGGCAAAACCTTAGTTGAAGGAAATCTGCAGCTGGGGCATGATATCGAGTTGTTCAGTGCCACAAGCTGAAGTCCACGCCAATAAGACACACCCTGACTTCAATATAATACAACGGTTGCTCTATGAGTCTACCCAGTCTGCAAAAATAAAATACCTGGGGACACTGATGGGAGGGTAGGAGAGGGCCCCAGGTGTGCTGACCTGTCTATAAAGCCTAAGGTGCTGCAGTGGTCCCACCATCAGGTAAATAGGTCCTGTCTCTGAGTAGGTCTGAAATACTGCTAAAGGTCATCTCATCCCTCTAAGGGCTGTTAATGTAGGAGTGCATCATGCCTACCGGTCATCATCATGATGCATGAATGCAGCCATGGTGAGTAACTTGCAGGACTCAGTTTGGACAGGTATTTAAAAGCTGCTTGTTCAAAAAGCTAAACCACTACATCCAGCAGATGAGCATGAACTTGTAATATCAGGAAAGACACAGTTATTACCCTTCATCCATTAATGTAGTCACACAGGCAATCAGAATACATATAGCTTGCTTTGCCATTGCAGGGGCAGGTATGGAGGCTGGGCTCTTCCATGCAGCTAATAATAGCTACATAAGCTCTTACCAGGACAGGCTCCATATGGGCTAAATGTCCCTGCACTTTGTACACTTAGGGTATGTCACATGCGTTTTAAAACCGCAAAATAAGGGTATTTTTTTTAAATACTTCCAATGTCCCAGGATTCCAGAATAAGGGGCCCTTTTTTGACCAAAAATCAGTGAGTTTTAAATCAAGGGGTAATTTTTTTCTCAAGAAAACTCAGTGGATTTTCTGATAAGGGGTCTGTTTTTAAAGGGGTGCATGTCTTCCAGATATTATGTCTATTATAACACTCTCTGTTTCCTATAAAAAGGTTTTTTTTAGGTGTCCAAAAATCAGTGTTTTTTTTTTAGAATAAGGGGTGTTTTTTTCCTCAAAATCAGTGGATAAGGGGGTGCTTTTGCAAATGGAGAACGCAGGCGACGTCCCCTTTTGGTGTTGAGTGCAGGGACCTGGGCTAAATGTAAGGTAAGGTGAGGTAATTTAGGGACAAGTACTGAGGGGGTAGGTTAGTTCTGTCAGGGCATCATACCCATTGGTCGTCATGATCCACAAATGAAGTGCTCATGAGTCTGGTCACTAGAACGTCATGGCTGCATGATACCCCAACCCACTAGAAGTGTATATCAAACCCGTAGGGTCAGTGTAATGCATGAATGTAGCCCTAGTGTGTTACCACCACGGCTGCATTCATGTATTATGCCAACCAATGGACATAATGCATGAGCAGCTTGTAAAGGGTTAACTCTGCCTATATACAGTAACATTATTAGAGTGTAGGTTGGGATGGACGGGGGGAGGAGAATAATGACCACAGGACAGCAGACGCACCTGGGTATTCACATGGCATTCGGCACCGGGCAGGTAACCTATTAGGGGATATGGCAAAGGTGACGAAGAGAGCGAGAGAGAGAGAGAGAGAGAGAGAGAGAGAGAGAGAGAGAGAGAGAGAGAGAGAGAGAGACAGACAGACAGACAGACAGACAGACAGACAGACAGACAGAGACAGAGAGAGACAGAGAGAGACAGAGACAGACAGACAGAATGAGAGAGAGAGAAAGAAAGAGAGAGAGAGTGACAGACAGACAGAGGCAGACAGCCAGCTAAACCAGACAGACAGAGAGAGAGGTTGGGTTGAGATAGATATTAGATATGTTCATAACTATATCTTAAAGGTTAACGCATCTCTTAAAATGTGACTTCAGAGGGTCAAATGGTCATACAACAGTAGATTGTCACAGTAGGACATCTTAGGATGAACTGAGAATCACATTACCCTATCTTTACAACAACTCTCACCTTTATTTGTCGCCCTATAAGTATAGGGATATAAACATTAGGACTGAGGTTAGAAGGCTTCCATGTGTGACCAGTTGGACATCCCAGCAGGTCTGGTGGTACCTCTGACCTGACCGGGTTCACACCACTGGGCAGCCATCACTCACACTACCCCATGCTGACAGGACAGTACTGGGCAGCCATCACTCACACTGCCCCATGCTGACAGGACAGTACTGGGCAGCCATCACTCACACTGCCCCATGCTGACAGGACAGTACTGGGCAGCCATCAATCACACTGCCCCATGCTGACAGGACAGTACTGGGCAGCCATCACTCACACTGCCCAATGCTGACAGGACAGTACTGGGCAGCCATCACTCACACTGCCCCATGCTGACAGGACAGTATTGGGTCTCACCTTCATAGGTCATCAGTCAAAGGCAGACTATTGCTCCTTTAACCCTTTAAGGGCCGCTCATACATTCATGCCTTATTCCCATAAGTGTTCGTGATGCAGGGATACGCCCCTGGTGAATAACCCGCCAGGACTGCATTCAAGTATCAAACCAACCGTACGAGGTTGACGCAGTCCCAGAGGGTCGGCATGATGCTCCAATGAAGTACTTACAGACAGTCTCACCATTACCTCATTGGCGCATCATGACGACCAGGACCAATGTCCCTCAAAGTGTTAAAGACAGAGCGATGTTTGGTCAATGCACCATGATCTATGTCCATGAGTTCAGTGTGAGCATGAAGCAATCCTTTAGTGACCTAGCTAATATGAAAACTGCCGAGGCCCCAATCAGATCTTGAATATGGATGCCATATTTATATCACGAATCAAAATATTGAACATTAATCAGTGAGACAGTTCCGTTGAAGCTGAAATAAACCTGAGACTGTGGGTCTATGGTTGAGCTACTCCAATAAACAAAGTACATTTTGCAGCAGCAGTGATTGTATGGTAGTGTGGATGTCTTGCACTGCAAAAAGAAAAAAAGGGTATTAAAAGTGAGGATCTAAAAATAAATAGGGCTAAACTTGTCAGTTTTTACTTTTCGGACTCTTATTGTTGACAATGTAGTGCCTAGGTTGACAACCTCAAGCCCTACCACTCTAGGGTCATAGGCCCACGTGCCTGGACCGTGTAAAGTCATCAAGATGAAGAGTCTCTGCCAAGGATGACATGTTAAATTTGATTCGTGTATTTTATGCTGTTCATTTAGAAGACTCCAGCAACTCTACATTTTTTGTGTGTGTGACAGCAGCCACTGCTTTGTACAAGGGTGGGGTGGGGTGGGGTGGGGGGGGGGTTCTAGAAGGCAGAGGTCAATATTTCCGGGCAGGTCGGAAATTGGATGGTGCAGCTCTAGTCTAGGAGGCAGCAGTGGAGGGTAGGGGAAAGAGGGAGGAGAGGAGAGAGTAGGGGTATGGGGAGTTGGTGAAGGTTTGGGTTTCTTCTGAATGATTGGTGGAATGAATGAAGGACTGTCTGAATGGAGGGATGGTTTATTAGAAGACATATGCTGAAATCTGTAGTATTCTAGTACTACCAGGGAATGGGGTACCATTGGGAGTGGGGGGATCGAAATGAAAGTGGGGGCTTGAAAAATAAGTGGGGTATATTAGAAGAGGATGAAAGAGAGAGAAGGGGGCCAGGAAGGAGAGAAAGAGAGGGCCAAACACCAAACCTATTGCAAAAGGCAGGGAAGTAAGTGGCAGGGAAATGTTGTGAAACTGTAGCCAATCACACAGCAGTCCTACAGCAGGAGACCATGGAGTAATGGGGTATTGAGGAGGGGGTAGGGGAGGTGGTGTATGATGGGGGGGGGGGGTGGAGTGGAAGCTGTCGGCGGCTACAAAGTGACTTTTCACCCATCACGCCCTGCCCCTTATCACAGCTGGCCTGATAACACCAGGATTTAACCCTGCAGTCCCGCCCCTACACGCACACCCTCCACCCTCTGTATCAGCATTCAGTTCCTGCCTTTATACAAAAAAAAAGAAGAAAAAAGAAACAAAACAAACAAACAACAACATAAAGGCAGCTGCTGCTCCTTCAACAATCCTACATCTATCTGGCTGTAGTTCACAATGAATTATTTAGCACAGTAATAGCATATTAGTTAGGGACAGAATCTTGGCAAATGTATTTGACTTTTGCTATATTATAAAGATTTCAAATTCTCGAACAGGTTAGTCTTTCATGGCTTTTTTACTCTTATTTCCTTAATGTATACATCTTAGAAAACTCAATGATATTTCTCTGCCTTCAGTGTACCTTTACTGGAATTCCGTGCACTGCTTTTTACCAGATTTACCTTTTTGTACCAGCTTTTAAAACGACCCTAACCACAGGTACCAACTAGACGCAGCTTTCAAGTATCTCCTTACCCAGGTGTATCTAAACATTCCCAACCCATCCACCTGACTGTATACACATAATAACCCAGCACCTCCCTCAGCCACTTGACCTCCAACATGGAAACCACCTCCACTAGCACAAGGTCAAAGGGGTCAGGTCAAAGGTCAGGGTCACTGGTCAAGAGGGTCAGGGGGGCATGGTATTGGGTAAAGATGAGGGTGGTACCTGTTTGGAGGGGTCAGCCATAGTGGCTTGTTTAAACGCACCATGCTTATAGATCTGAATACCCATTATCCTGTGTATCGAGGCATCTGTACATTGGTGGGTGTAGTGAAATATGGGAGGACCCCAGGCCATGATGCTCCAAGATCCACATTTCATTTATTGCCATGATACCCCAATGCATTCACAGAGCGTGGCTTGCATCATACCTACAGGAGTGTATCATTCTCATAGGGTCAGCATGATGCACGAATGCAGCCCTTGTGAGCTACCTGTGAATGCTGCATCTATGCATCATGATGTCTAAAGGATATATGGTACATTTGAGCAGTATGTAACATATCTAAGTTCAAAGGATTGCCAGCGCGTAGGGCGGCATAAAGTTTATTTGTAGCCTTTGATTTTAGCGCTTGGCAGAGAGTACCACTTGTGGCTCTTGACATTATTTTCATTTTACAAGAATATGGCCATATCCCAGAGTTTGTACGACATTGTTGGCAAGCCCAGCCTGCCTACTTACATCTGAAACAGAGTAAGTCTCGTCCCTTCTTCCTAAATCTAAATTTCTGTGTGATCCATGGAACTGCTTGAATTAACCCTAATTGAACCTGTTGATCAAGTAAACCTGTATGTCACCCTATAGCTCTAACTGGGTTTAACCCTACACCCTTTGATACCTCCTCCAGGGTTAGTTACCCTCAGGAGGACACACCTGTAAGGGGTAACCCTTTAAGGGCATCAATACATCAATGCTTCATGCCTATTGGTCGTCATAATATGCCAATGAAGTGCTGGTAAGACTGCTCGCCAGCACTTCATTGGTGCATCATGCTGACCCTCCGGGAGGTCAACATGCTGTATGAATGTAGCCCTGATGAGCAACTCAACAGGGTTACATTTGTGCAACATGACGACCAAGGAGCTTGAAGCATTACTGCATTTAGTGGTCCTTAAAGGGTTAAAGGTCCTCCAGGTGTGTTAGAACCTGACTCCTGCCTTATCTTACCTTCTCTAGGGTCTCACAGGTGGCACCAGTGGCCCTTGACCTACCCCAGGCCCCTGTGCATGCTGGTTGGGGTATCACAGGAGGACAGTGGCCATTTCTGGTGGGGCTTTTACAATTGGAAAGGTCTGGTCAGAAGGTGTCTTGAATATCCTTAGAAAATGTGGAGCGAGGTGGGCTGCTAGATGGGTGGCTTTTGTGGGTTTGGGTAAGGGAAAGAAGGGACTGGGAAGAGATGGTTTGATGGGCTGCATAGATGGTGCGAGATATCACAGAATCTCTATATTCGAAAAGGTCTAGGCCTACTGCTTTTAGTGCTTAAGGTTGTATTCCATACCCCTGTACCCCTGGCGATTATTGAAGGCTGGTGCTGATTTGAGACCATGGCACCTAAATGGTCCATTACCGTAGGCAAAACACAGGGACAGGGACAGAAGCCACGATTGGAGGAGGGCAATGAAAAGAGTGAGTGAGTGAGTAATAGATGTTTAACGCCATTTTGACATCTAAGGTCATATTCATGGCGAGAACAACATTACACAATTTCACAGAGGAATGTGTCGGTGCCCGTGCATATGTGCACCACACACAGCAATGACAAGAAGAAACTATTATAGAGTGGAAGGTAAAATAATTGTTGGAATGGAAGTAGACATTGGAATTGAACTTTGCTGTGTAACGAAAGGCAAGGGTCAATGCCCGTGACCCCTCCCCAAATACCTGTCTGACCTTCCCCTCTCCCTGCTTCCCTTTCCCCCTGTCTGGCCGCCATATTTATGGCACCTGTAGGAGGGTCATGACCCTAGAAGGACTGTCTGTGTCCGTCCCCCTGGTGGAACAAGGTGGAACCATCCTGGGTTTGAGGTCAGGTGTAAACACAGGGTGTCACCATGGCAACCGGCCAGAACCCCTCCAGGGTGTGTGTGTTCATGGTAACATGTCACCTGTAGGCACGCTGTAAAAAAAATGTCATTGAAATAACGGTGCATTCCATACCCCAAAGTTGGCAGAGATCTGTCTTTATTTTCACAGAGATTCCTTGTACATTTGTGTACCACCTTACTGCCACCTGAGGCTTCTTGTAAAATCTACACTGGCGCAATACTTTCTAATTACGGTGGTTCACTGTTAAGTTTTATGAGGATCCCTGGCAGATTCAACAGTTATTTTTTACGGTGCAAGTATGTGTATGGACATTCCTCCCGCATGTAGGGCATGGTTTAGGTGTTTTAGGGTAATTGATACAGGTGATGTATGCATGTCCACAGGCCATAACGGTTATTGAACATATCCACACCTTCACAGGCAGTGCCATGAACTGTGGACTGACCATATCAGCACGGCAAGTTGACCAACAGTGTTGGAAATCAATTTCTGGATCTGAGGGGACAAGAGTCATTTGCTCTTTTCTAAACCAGTCACAGTACTATCTAACAATAGAAGCTATGCTACAGACACACAATACCTTCTCCTTTGAACCGTGTAAAGACAAATTACAAAAAAAAAAATATTTAAGGCTACATTTCATTTCACTTTGAAAAATTAACCTTGCCGAGATTTTGTCTGAATATGATAATCATTGCCTAGATATCCGTGGTCAAGTAAGCCATGGCCAGAACATTCAGAGACCACCTTGATCAGCCCCTTCAGGGATCGTTTGTCAAACGGTTGTCAAGCACCTCCTGATTAATGTCTCTGACCGCCGCTAAGGGGGCGCCACATCCATTATGGGTCAGTGTCGGCCATGGCAGTCAGAAAGTCTGGGGGGCGGCTGGGGGCAATAATCATACAGCCAATGTCCAAATCATGTTCTGGCCAGTTGACATGCAATGAGCTTTTTGGCGCCATAAGTACAAAATTGTTTGGATCCCATGCTCCTTTTACAAAATCTATTATGTTTACAATGCCTCATATGATAACAATACCAACTTCAATTATGGAGGGTTTGACTGAATACACTTTTGAAGTAAAGCCAGAGCAACTGCCTATTGTCTGAGTAAACATCTGAATCCAATATCTATGTCTACGCCATCAGTGAAGTATTGCTGTCAACGCAAATGTCTCTTGAAGGTTTCGTTTGGCAGGCTATGTGAGGATTGAGGTGTTTGGTACGAAATGTGTCCATGACATATAACAGTATACACTGTAAAAAGTTAATGTATACATAAAGCAGATTTTGCTGTGATCATACAGTAGAAGTTGCTGTAATCTAAAATACAGCAAGTTTTGCTGTACAAGTATCATCTTTGTTGCTGTAAATACAACATTACAGCAAGTGTTGCTGTAGATATACTCTCATATATTTGCTGTAGCCCCAAATACAGCAACACCCACTGTTCAGTTACTAAGTGTTTTGCTGTAGATGCAGGATTACAGCAAGTACTGCTGTAGACATTGTGGTTCTGTGCTTTGGCACCAGGTGGCCTTAGTATCTCTTTGGCAGATAATTTTTACTCAAAGCCGAATCTTTTTTCATCTATGAAAAGGAAGTCAAACGTGTCACATAATTAAATAATATGCAAGAGTGAACATATTGTATTCTAGTTTGATAACATGTGGAACTCTTAATTAAACTATGTAAACTAAAGCAG
Organism: Acholoe squamosa; assembly: GCA_949317995.1. Classification (NCBI taxonomy): domain Eukaryota; kingdom Metazoa; phylum Annelida; class Polychaeta; order Phyllodocida; family Polynoidae; genus Acholoe; species Acholoe squamosa. The sequence goes on from OX439037.1 coordinate 87,356,296, forward strand.
AAACTTCTACATTCTGTCACACACACCTTTCCTGTGGCTTGGAAGTAAATATGAGTATGGACACCAAGCTTCCTAGTGTATCAGCTAAAGTGCCTGTTGCAAAGATGGTGTAATACACCACACTTGCCTGTTGTGACTTGGGTGTGATACTTAATGGCTAGTTTTACACCCATTTAGTCATAAATGATGCTACATAGCTGGCTATCATGATGGCCCAACTACATATCTCTACTTGGTCAGCCCAACCAATATGCAATGACCAAAACATTACAATCTTCTGTACATTTACAGCAAATTACAATCTACTGTGTATTTACAGCAAATTCTACTGGAACAATTGCTGCCAGCAACTTTTGCTGTTGAACAACAGTAGTATGATTTACAGTAGAAGTTACTGTAGTTCAACAGGAGATGTTGCTGTACCTTTACAGCAAGTCAGTTGCTGTAGACCTACAGCAAAATCTACTGGAACAATTGCTGCCAGCAACTTTTGCTGTAGATGTACAGCATTTACTATTTACAGTGTATAATGGATTAGTTTTCGCCAGATCTACCCAATTCTAAAGGAGTTTATATATTTGGGTATCACAAGCAATCTGAGGATCAGGGTTCAGGGTAAGAGGCTCTACAAACAAAAGTAAATATGATTTATATCTACATGCCATTGGTCATCATGATGCATCAATGAAGTGCCGGCGAGCCTGTTACCAGCACTTCATTGAAGCATCATGCCGACCCTCCAGGGTCAAGTATACTGAACCCGTAGGGTTGGCATGAGGCATGATGGATTAGTGCACCAGCAGCCCATACAGGGTTAACCCTTGAATGGTGCTTCAGGTATCAGGGTCGGTATGATGCATCAATGCAGTGCTGGTGAGTCTACTCATCAGCACTATAATGGCCTTCAACATATGTGTAACAACAAATACATGAATGAAAGAGTGGCGTGTTTTCCACCAGGTATCACAAGCAATCATGCCGACCCATGGGACTGATGCACTCCTTCATCAGCAGTCCTTAAAGGGTTAACAATGTAAGGCACAAAACACAGAGAGTCTGTGTGAGTGTCGGGTGTGTGGGGTGGATGTGGTTTGTAGTGTGAATGGTTAAGGACCAGTCTAGAGAGGGTGTGATTAGGGACGTTGGCATCTTCCAGACCAGGCAGAGATTCATTCACACAACTTGATGCCACTACTACTGAGTAATGTGAGGGACTGAGAGAGAAAAATGGAGCCAACCTTATCACTGTAGACAAAGTGGCTACCATCAGAACTCTCGTCTACTTGTCTAAGTAGTCTCTGTAGGGATTATCCTGAGGATTGGGAGCCAGCTCAAAGGGTCTTTGAGAGAGCTCCTCTCCCCACCACGCCGAGCTGCTCCCCCGTCCTGTGAGCTGCTCTCTTCTGTGCTGTTTGAGGTACTGAGACAGACAAAGCAGGGAGAAGGAGGCGGGAAATGGCGCATCTTTAGCACTTTAGGATTGCATCATGCCCATAGGTCGGCATGATGCATCAATGAAGTGCTGGTGAGTCTGCTCGCCAGCACTTCATTGGAGCATCATGCCAACTCTCAAGGAGTGTATCAACCCTGTAGGGTCGCCATGATGCATGAATGCAGCCCTGGGGAGCAACTCACCAGGGCTGCATTCATGCATCATGATGACCAATGGGCATGATGCATTAACGCATCAGCAGCCCTTAGAGAGTTAGAGTACCCATGCCCATTCAGTATCTATAGTTCCCGCACTCACCACAGGCTATTGAGGGCGCTGTAAGACTCTCAGACATCCTCAAGGATATTCTTCCTTTTAACATTCTGAGATCTTTGTACTGAATATATGGTTGGAGAATGTGGGTGTTTGGGACAGATAATCTGCGCATGCGTGGCTGGGTCTGGGTTGTAATTTCCCAGGGTGCATCTGAAGGATGTCCTCGGTTCTCTCAGCAGGACTCAGCAGCAAATAGAGAGGGCCATGGGAGGGGTGAATATGTGGGTCATCTTGGTTCACTTCTACAGAAATGTCTTGGTTTCTGATTCTGTGTTTGGTTCTGAAAGTTTCTTTTAGACCTACGTGTATTACATGTGCAATTAAGTGTACGCATTCCAAATTGCACATCCTTGGGCTAGAAGAGATAGTAGGAGCTAGAGTCTAACTCAGCTAATCATATTTTCTCAAGAAATGTCGAAGTACTAGACTACTACTATGTATGTTCTATAATTATGGTCTACTCTAAAAGGTACCCGTCTAAATGATATATAACCGAGTGAAGGTCTAAACCATTTCCCCCTACTATATCTGCTGTATTCAACGAATAACTAGCAAGTGAGTTAATATGATAGAGGACAATTCCAAATGTAACTAGCTTTTCATATACTTGAAAACCCGTAATCATGTAAACCATAACCGACCTTATCCAGCCTGGCGGCATGCTGCATGTCGTTACTCACCTGCCAATGGTAAAGGAACATATTGTTAGAATAATGAAGTTTAAAAGAAACAGAATATCAATAATACAGGAAAACAACAATTATGAAGGGCGAGATTCAATAGGCTTTAAGAAATTGATTGATGCTAAAGACATTTAATTAAGTAGGTAGAGTGGAAAGGTGTGCAAATGTCAATGTCGATATTGCATAAAATATAAAGTTAATACATCAGGTTCCAATTAATGATCATGCCCATTGGTCGTCATGATGCATGACTGCAGCCGTGGCTTATTTTCTTGCAAGGGCAGTATTTACCCATCATCAATGAACCTTCTGGCTTAACTATATCAAACTTGCCGAATGCATATTTATTTCTATTCTGGGATAATCCCCCCTCCTATTTTATACCATAGTGGACAGCTTTGCTGAAAACCAACCTAGAGATTAGACATACTTTGCATAATTGACTACACACGCCTTCCCCTCCCCACCGGCACTGGTCTTTGATAGACATTATTGCTGACTCCTTAGCTTTTACAAGTCTCTCTCTTTTCTTCTTCTTAAATACCTGATCTTCTTTTTCTAATAATCTTTTTCTCCTACTGCCAGGACTAAGCCACAACCAGTGACGTCTCCATAATTAGGTTTGGTCTGCTTTCTGGGGCGCAGTAATCATATTTCAAGTGAAAATGGTGGTGATTGGTGAAGCAGGCACCTCAGAGATCTCAGAGATGGACTCTGGTTTCATCATGCAGTCTATAACCCTTTAATGACCACTAATTGCATTTTGTCCATGGGTCAGCATGATGCACCAATAAAGAACTGACGAGTCTGCCTGCTGGAACTTTATCGGGACATCATGCTGTATGTGTATCAGTCATGTAGGGCATGAGTCATGTAGGGTATGAGTCATGTAGGGTGTCAGTCATGTAGGGTATGAGTCATGTAGGCTGTCAGTCATGTAGGGTGACACATGTAGGGTATGAGTCATGTAGGGTGACAGTCATGTAGGGTATGAGTCATGTAGGGTGTCAGTCATGTAGGGCATCAGCCATGTAGGGTGACAGTCATGTAGGGTATGAGTCATGTAGGGTGTCAGTCATGTAGGGTATGAGTCATGTAGGGTATGAGTCATGTAGGGTGACAGTCATGTAGGGTATGAGTCATGTAGGGTATGAGTCATGTAGGGTATGAGTCATGTAGGGTATGAGTCATGTAGGGTATGAGTCATGTAGGGTATGAGTCATGTAGGGTATGAGTCATGTAGGGTATGAGTCATGTAGGGTGTCAGTCATGTAGGGCATCAGCCATGTAGGGTGACAGTCATGTAGGGTATGAGTCATGTAGGGTATAAGTCATGTAGGGCATGAGTCATGTAGGGTATGAGTCATGTAGGGTATGAGTCATGTAGGGTATGAGTCATGTAGGGTGTCAGTCATGTAGGGCATCAGCCATGTAGGGTATGAGTCATGTAGGGTATGAGTCATGTAGGGTATGAGTCATGTAGGGTATGAGTCATGTAGGGTATGAGTCATGTAGGGTGACAGTCATGTAGGGCATGAGTCATGTAGGGCATCAGCCATGTAGGGTGACAGTCATGTAGGGCATGAGTCATGTAGGGCATCAGCCATGTAGGGTGACAGTCATGTAGGGTATGAGTCATGTAGGGCATCAGCCATGTAGGGTGACAGTCATGTAGGGCATGAGTCATGTAGGGCATCAGCCATGTAGGGTGACAGTCATGTAGGGTATGAGTCATGTAGGGCATCAGCCATGTAGGGTATGAGTCATGTAAGGTATGGGTCATGTAGGGTGTGAGTCATGTAGGGTGTGAGTCATGTAGGGTATGAGTCATGTAGGGTGACAGTCATGTAGGGCATGAGTCATGTAGGGCATCACCCATGTAGGGTGACAGTCATGTAGGGTATGAGTCATGTAGGGCATCGGCCATGTAGGGTATGAGTCATGTAGGGTATGGGTCATGTAGGGTGTGAGTCCTGTAGGGTGTGAGTCATGTTGGGTATGAGTCATGTAGGGTGACAGTCATGTAGGGCATGAGTCATGTAGGGCATCAGCCATGTAGGGTGACAGTCATGTAGGGTATGAGTCATGTAGGGCATCAGCCATGTAGGGTATGAGTCATGTAGGGTATGGGTCATGTAGGGTGTGAGTCATGTAGGGTGTGAGTCATTTAGGGTATGAGTCATGTAGGGTATGGGTCATGTAGGATGTGAGTCATGTAGGGTGACAGTCATGTAGGGTATGAGTCATGTAGGGTATGGGTCATGTAGGATGTGAGTCATGTAGGGTGACAGTCATGTAGGGTATGAGTCATGTAGGGTATGGGTCATGTAGGATGTGAGTCATGTAGGGTGTGAGTCATGTAGGGTATGAGTCATATAGGGTGACAGTCATGTAGGGCATGAGTCATGTAGGGCATCAGCCATGTAGGGTGACAGTCATGTAGGGTATGAGTCATGTAGGGCATCAGCCATGTAGGGTATGAGTCATGTAGGGTATGGGTCATGTAGGGTGTGAGTCATGTAGGGTGTGAGTCATGTAGGGTGTGAGTCATGTAGGGTATGAGTCATGTAGGGCATGAGTCATGTAGGGCATAAGTCATGTAGGGCATGAGTCATGTAGGGTGTGAGTCATGTAGGGCGTGAGTCATGTAGGGCATGAGTCATGTAGGGCATGAGTCATGTAGGGCATGAGTCATATAGGGCATGAGTCATGTAGGGCATGAGTCATGTAGGGCATGAGTCATGTAGGGCATGAGTCATGTAGGGCATGAGTCATGTAGGGCATGAGTCATGTAGGGCATGAGTCATGTAGGGTATGAGTCATGTAGGTCCTCAACCCTGGGTTGCAAACTCAGAAGATTTATTTCGTTTTGAACCAGCTACCTCTGTAACGTGTTCATCCTTCATGTTCAATAATTGATATTAAAACACAGACATTCCGCTGTTCAAGCACGCGTATTGATCTGAACAAATAACGCTTTCATCAGATTCAAAAACAATCAAAAACAATACACCCTTGTTCAGTCCGCCATTTGCGCTACTTCCAGAAATCTGAATTTTTAATGATTTATCGGTTTTCAATTACACCATGTGGGCCCCATCTGTGCTGAAGAGGCATCAAACTCTGAGCCTCACAGAACCCATTCATATAGACAATTGGAAACAATTCACGAGAGGGTGAATAATATTTGTTTAATTCCATTTCGACAGCTACGGTCATATTCATGGTGGGAAACTAGGTCTTCATGTCTGCGCATATGGACAGCACATACATGTAGGAGGAATTAGGACATATGAGATAAAGAAATGAACATGTGCTTGTGTCCACATACATACCTATTATACACTGATCATTTAGCCTAGAAGCACTCTTCTAGTATTCTACTACTTTGAGGCTTAAACTAAACGCTTAGTTTAGAGTACTGTAATCTCCCGCGTATAAGGCGCGTCTTATATGAGGGGTTTTAGTTCTTCCTGGATCCTCAAGGGGGATTCCAAGAGCTTTATTTTGATATGTTACACTCCCCCTAAATCAAAAAATAACATAGGGGATTCAAGGGGGTGTGGGGGGCCCTAGCTACACATAGCTTTTTGAATTTTGAAAATTCATTCAGTAGAACGAAAGTTATGATTTTTTGATTTTTTTGACAATATTCTTCAACTCTAGGTGCGCCTTATACGCGAGATGTGCCCTATATGCGAGAGATTACGGTAATTCTTAAGAACGTCTTCTTATGAATCGTTCACAGGCCCCTCCTGTCTCCCCGTCCTACCCACCCTGAGGCATGCACTCTTACCGTTGTACCGGATATAGGTAACAAGGAGGAAAGGGGTCGTGAGAGGAGATTGTATCTGTATCACCTATCTCCTCCAATCTACAAAGGTGCCTGTTCTTTCTGTCACCCAATTATGGTAGGAAAACTCCAACATACTACAGTGGTAAGGTGCTGCTTATATACATGGAGTTTTAAGTATAGGGTTGGCATGATGCTCCATTGAAGTGCTGGCGAGCAGTCTCACCAGCACTTCATTGGTGCATCATGATGACCAATGGGCATGATGCACTCCTGCATCAGTGACCTTTAATGATTTAATGGCAGTATGGGTATGACAGGATGCCTTTAGGGCCCGTTTAAACAATTGCCCTTATTCAAGAACGGCGCTTGTTTGAATGCTGTTTTCAGTGTTTGTGAAATAGATGATCCTATCAGTTATATGTTGCTGCTTGTAGTGGCACCTTCAAATATACAATGCAATTCCACGTATAGGGCGCATCTCTAAGGGCAGATTTTTGTTAATTTAGTACTGTTCTATAGTAAAATTACCCCCCCCCCATAAGGCGCACCCCAAACTCAAGGCAATGTCCTCCCACGTATAAGACTCAGCAGCATTTTGTTTGCCGTATAAGACGCGCCTTATACGCGGGAGATTACGGTATGTTGGGGAAGAGGCTTATTTGTATCACTTCTTCTTTTACAACATCTAACTGAAAGTAGATCAATATTTAATGACACTAATCTATGGTTCAGGAGGAATATCAGAGAAGACAGTGAGATTGTAAAGAAAGTAGAGAATTCACATAGCCTCTAAAACAAAAGAGAGCTAGGCCTGGATAAAGTAACTTTATACATTAACACCACCCACCTACCGTATTCACCTGTATAAATAGCTAGGCGCTCATCAATTTTAAACAGGCTACACCCCCAGTGCTCATTCAAGACCCTGCACATATAGAGCCCAGTACGGCATGTCTTCTAACTACTTCATAAGCTGGTGGGTGGGGAGTGTTAAGGTGGGTAGAGGGGCAGGAAGTGTGGGACACAGAGACACCCTGTGTGTCCCCATCCTGTTGTACATCACCTGTAGGACCCTGAGGGCAGCAGACGGCATGTTTGGCCTTTTAAGGGGTGGTTAATGCAGGAGTGCATCATGCCCATTGGTCGGCATGATGCTCCAATGAAGTGCTGGTGAGACTGCTCACCAGCACTTCATTGGTGCATCATGCCGACCCTCCGGGAATGTATTAGGCGATAGGTCGACACGATGCAGGAATGCAGCCCAGGGGAGTTACTCGCATGATGACTAATGGACATGATGCATTAATTAACGCACTATTGCCACTGAAAGGATTACGCATTCTGACACAGAGGACTACTGGAGCCTGTTGCTCCTATGGTAAAAAGAGCTGTCAGTAGGTACCCTCTTTTCAAAAGAAGTCATGCTCTGCTTCACCATTCAACTTGCACTCACCACATTAGTCTGAAAAGTCACCTGCCTTGTTTAAAACAGAGAGAGCTGCACTATCAGGTACCTACTCATGAGGGTGTTGCTCCTATTGTAAAAGAGCTGTGAGTATGTGCCCTCGTTTCTAAACAAGTCGTGCACTGCTTCACCAAAGTACTTGCACTCACCACATCAGTCTGAAAAGTCACCTGCCTTGTTTAAAACAAAGAGCCGCACTATCAGGTACCTACTCATGTCACACACTCTATAGTATAATATACTGACTGACTTCTCCCAACTATAGGTACCTACTCAAATCCCCCTTTTTTTAGCACCATACTTGAATGACCACTTGTGAGCAACAAAAGGGACAAGTTATAGCTACATGAAAAGAAAGGACTGGAAACAAGGGCATTTTTAGCCAGCTCTTCCTTTTACTATAGGAGCAACACCCTCCAGAGATTTATGCCCACAGGGCAGTACAGAGAGGATCTCTCCCTCTTGCACTCTCCCCAGCCTGGCCCTGACATAATTTGCTAATTGGCTGTGCACAGATAGACTTACTGGTTGTGGGGTAGAGAGGCTTTGAGAACGGTAGGGGTGGAGCCTTTGACTTTTGAGGCTGAGGTGAGATCTTCCTCGGGACCCCATATTTAAAAAAAAAATCTCAAAATGGTAAGGGCTGTTGGTCTAGCATGCTCATTGTGCAGCACGATGTAAGTGCTAGGGTGTGCCTGCGTGTTTGGACTTCATTAAGGCACATTATGTAGACGAGTGAGTGAGTAATAGATGTTTAACACCATTTCGACAACTAAGGTCATGTTCATGGCGAGCATTTTGTAGACCTGTTACGATAAACGCCAATAGGGTCAACATGATGCATTAATGCATTCCTGTTGAGAAGATTACTGAAGGATGCTTTCATGTATCATGGTGATTGATCGGTGAGTCTGTTCACGAGCACTTCATCGGGGCATCAAGACAACCCTCTGGGAGTGTGTCTATCAGTCCCATAGGGTCAACATGATGCATAAATGCATTAGCGACCTTCACATGTTAACAGAATTGCGTTTGTTTGGTTGTCTTCTAGGAATCTAAATTTGGACAACTACAAACCAATTATGTTCCACCTGTAGTTGCCGTCCACTATTGTTACCCTACGCCAACTATAGAGTGGCCCCATTTGTCCGTCCATTAGTAACAATAACCTGTTAGATGATCTACCACCATAAAGCGGGATAAGGGCCATACTGTCAGGACTGGCCAAAATCTGACAGGCCAAAGATCCTCATAAAAGGTTAAAGCTTTAGACTGTGAAATTAATCATAGAATATAAGCACCCTCTGGACATAATTGGGATCACAAATTTACTTGATTTGATCCGATTGATTTTCCCCAATTAGTAATGACATGTGATGAATTAATGGTGTGGAGAAACAGTTCAAATCCCTGTGAAGGCAGGACAAACTTAGGTATGTCTTAAACATGCAGACTCTTCATATTGACTTTAGATGGTCAGGGCACATAGCCCTACCTGACAACCCTAACTTGACAGACTAGAAAGTCGTCAACCTAGAAATATAATTTGTCAAAGTCAAGAGTCTAACAGATTTTGTCTCATCCATTTCATCCTACTCACTTTGAAGACCTATTTGTTAAACAAAGTGTGCGTCATATGTGAGGGTATAATTTTATATGCGATGATCTACAGACAAACTATTTTGGCAAAATAGTTGAGCATTGACCACATACGCCACATACATTGATAAAGAATGATAAAGGGTGATATTGATAACAGTGTTATCAGTCCCTGCTGCCTCCTACCCTAACAGTCACCATGGTTACAATAACCACTTAGTTGTCATAGCAACCACCCTGGTCATCCCATCTCTTCCTGCTGCTGCAGCCACTACTACTGATGCTGCTGATGATGATGCTCAGCTTTCTTGCTTTGCTGTGTTTTTTTTTCCTTCTGCCCCTGTGAGTGTTTGGACATGATGGTGCTAGAGCCAGGGATGTGGTATTGGAATCTAAGGGGAAACTTATAGACAGAGGTTTCCGGCAATTGCTCAAACCTTCTAAGCCTCAAAGTAGGATTCCACTCTGCTCTGTCACAAGGAACTCTACATTGAGGCTAATTTGTGAAGAAATATTCAGTTTGTAGCAATGCGCGTAAATCTCTCTGTTAATTTAATATCTTACAGAAAAGGACATTTTGATAAGGGGTTTGATGCTATTTGGTACAGAAAAACCTGGGACCCTGGAGAGTGGATTGCAGTCTGTGCATGTCTATGCTCTACTTTATAGAGTGATGTTCTCAACATGGAATAAAAGCCTTTCCCATACATTTCTATAGTAAGGCTCGTCTATAACATGGGATAAAAACCTTTCTCATACAACTCAACCGTAAGGCTCGTCCCTAACATGGCCTAAAAGCCTTGATGTGAAGGTGAACACTGAGGCTCCATTGACAATGCCCCAAACCCTTTTATAGCACCCCAGCGGTGAATACCCCATGTCTGAACAATGACATCATACCCAAGGTACATCAACCCATTCAAAAGGTGCATTTGCTGTCTACTATGACGAAATGTAAGTTCACTCTGAATGAAATTGGACAAGCATGGCTAGAAACACCTTGATATAAATGTGAAGATTAACTCTGATCAGTCTTCAGCTCCTAGTTTCTTCAATTGCGGGATTCGGCTGCGCCACCTTATGTGGATCCGCTGAATCCCGGAAGTGAAAATAATATCACTGAAGACTGATCATCGCTCACCTTTACCATTTTCCTACATGATCCCCGATGTCACAGACAGTCTATACAAGACAACCTGTTGGCGTGCCTCACACCAGCATCACGTCCACTCACACTAGGAGGAGGAGGAGGTAGATGGTAGAAATACGTCATCAGAGGTAATTCTGGCTAATCTAGCCCTAATCTTGTCCTATTAGCATCATCTGTCATAGCACATAGGGAATCTCAGCAGACAGGAGATACGCCCGGTCCCCGCACCTCCATGGTAGAATTGACACCATCCATGTTAAGGAAACGCAGAGGAAAGGGCCGATTTCCTCTAACTTTGCATGTTTGTGAATACTGGAAAAAGGGGTGATTTTTTTTCAAAATGTCTGTGAAAAGTAAAAATTTTTAGCAGTGACTCTGAATACCTTCATGCACATACATTATTCTATTATACGGGGTATGCCTATATCTCATATTCCAGATATGGGAAACACTGCATATAAGATTTCCATGATTTAGCAGAAAAAGGGGTGTTTTTAAGGCCCTAAAAGTTTGTGCTTTTCATGGAAGAAGGGGGTATTTTAGAGCCAATATTTGTGGAAAAGGGGTTCATTTCAAAAACCCATAACATGAATGGTGTCATTCCCCAATAGAGAGTACAGGGACTGGGGAGATATGTAGGCAGTGTTCCTATACATGCTACGACAGATGGACTATAGGCTACAGGCGGGACTGTTTTTTGGTGGATAAGGCTCACTTGCAGGGACAAGGTTGATGTCTTTCTTAGATATAGGTGATGGGGGATACAGTTTAAAGGTGTTTCTTTAACAGGAGAATTTTGTGAAATTACTATGATTTCGTGATTCAATCTGAGTACGGTGTCAGGAAATTTAGAAACAGAACACCAGTGCATGTTGACCTTTGTCGCCTGAACCACTGAGCTATATCTAACATAACATACCATGACACATTCCAATGGTCACAGTAATGCATACATGTACTGTGTGGGTACATGTATATGGATGAGTGGTAGATGTAATAGGTGTGACCTTGGAACTCCTGTATATGTGAAACCTGACACATGCCAACCCCAGGTGGTATAGCCACCCCACTCTTCACACATGTTACTACTGTTTGAAAAATGCACTACACTATACAAATGTATTCATGTGATCCTAGGGCACCCCTACCTATGATAGGCATTTGTCATATGGGGTATGGTAGAGCAGTCGCAGCAATGTCGGCACTTATATAGGGTACTGTTGCTAGCCTTGCAATGGCTCTCTTTTGGATTCAAAGAAAAGCTGTCATTGGATGGTAGATATATTCAAATAAGTCAAAGAGTCAAGACCCACCAGAGTTGAACTTTCTTCCACCCTTTGATATCCTCAACCACCCCCACTATACTATACCCCACCTTGGAGCCCCCTGGTGGTGTGTAGGTGAAGCTCAGTGGGAGGGTGATACAGAGCACACACTTGTAGGTTTACATCTCTGTAGGGGCTGGAGCTATAATCACTGGTCTGAGTCCTCAAGGACTTCTCTGGGTGTTCTTCTCCCTCAGCAGTTACTCTAGCTGAATAGGAGAATAATGAGCTAGGGGACTGGATAAAATGGTGGTATGACTGCCTGGACCAATCCAGGTTATCAAATACAAGAATTCAACTATTCATCCCCCTTAAGACCTTTCTGCCCATACAGTTCTTCGGCATCTACTTCTGCCCTTTTTGTCATGGCTGATACGAATGTCACTATATAACAGTACTGGACATGTTGTATTCAATGGGGGGATGGAATACAATGTGTCCATATTCAATGGCTGTTCAAAATCCAAGATGGCAGATGTAAACAAGATGCAGGCACTTTAAAACTGAGTACAAATAGCAATTTAACCCTGTAGGCCATGACATAAATGCAAATGTCAATTCCCATGGGATATTTTTGCATCATATTCACCGAGGTGAGGCTGTCCGTATTCAATGATGCCTTATATGCTCATTGACATTTGCTTATGTATCGGTGCAACATACCGACCCAGTTCGACGTGATGCATGGACCTTGCACCCCATGGCTGCATGTTCATTAACTGTATGTCATTCATTCAACAAAGTTCTCCATAGATATAATATAACTATACTAACACTTGCATCACTTAGACAAAACTTTCACAAATCTTAGTCTGTGTATCAGGTAATATACACCCATGGTTGTCAGGTGTGACTGGAGGGTGTGGGGTGTGGGGAAGGGGGAGGGTGTGGGTAATTACAGATCAGTAGATACAGGGCTATGGGGCTATGATCAGTGCACCAGGACTTATAGATTATAGATCTCACGTCCCCAGTAGCCAAAGCTTTGTGGTATTGATAGTATTGTCTATTCTGGCAGTGGTCAAGGTTACCACTGCCAGACACCAACTAGATAACAGCAAAGGAATATATAGATATCAATGTGACAGAAGAGATGAGGAGCAAAATTAAATCAGAAACATAAATAGATTTGGAGGAGCTAAGTGTATATAAATCACAATGAAATCAATATCCTATCTATGTATCATCAAATGGCTCAGTATATCAATCTTAATGTTATACTCATCAGTCCCTTCGTCATTTCATTGCTGTCTATTTCTCTAGGGATGGAGCCACTCCTAGATCACCTGACATGCATTATGCCTCAGAACTCAGGACTGGAATCACAGAACTACATGTATAGCATTGTGGACTTTCTGATGGGAACATTCTCTATGTTGTCACTAGACATTGTCCCGTGTCCTACCCCCTGTACCGTACAACCCTCACTAATACCTTGCTAATGATACATGATCGGATTACAGTGTGGACTGCTCAGCCGCCACACAGTAGGCCTACCATCAGCATCAAGCATTGATGATGACGGTCTTGCAACAGGACAGCCCCAAATCGTGGTCAGATGGATCAAGGGTGACAATAGTGCCCTACATGAGTGGCTGCAGCTATGACAGCTCTACCAAATCCTATATAATGCTGCACATAGTGTGGTACATTAGTGCGTGCAGAGCTATGACAGCTCTACTAAATCCTATATAATGCTGCACATAGTGTGGTACATTAGTGCGTGCAGAGCTATGACAGCTCTACCAAATCCTATATAATGCTGCACATAGTGTCCTATATTAGTGCCTGCAGAGCTATGACAGCTCTACTAATCCTATATAATGCTGCACATAATGTGGTACATTAGTGCCTGCAGAGCTATGACAGCTCTACTAAATCCTATATATATATATATAATACTGCACATAGTGTGGTACATTAGTGCCTGCAGCTATGACAGCTCTACTAATCCTATATAATGCTGCACATAGTGTGGTACATTAGTGCCTGCAGAGCTATGACAGCTCTACCAAATCCTATATAATGCTGCACATAGTGTGGTACATTAGTGTCTGCAGAGCTATGACAGCTCTACCAAATCCTATATAATGCTGCACATAGTGTGGTACATTAGTGCCTGCAGAGCTATGACAGCTCTACTAAATCCTATATAATGCTGCACATAGTGTGGTACATTAGTGCCTGCAGAGCTATGACAGCTCTACCAAATCCTATATAATGCTGCACATAGTGTAGTACATTAGTGCCTGCAGAGCTATGACAGCTCTACTAATCCTATATATAATGCTGCACATAGTGTGGTACATTAGTGCCTGCAGAGCTATGGCAGCTCTACTAATCCTATATAATGCTGCACATAGTGTGGTACATTAGTGTCTGCAGAGCTATGACAGCTCTACCAAATCCTATATAATGCTGCACATAGTGTAGTACATTAGTGCCTGCAGAGCTATGACAGCTCTACTAATCCTATATATAATGCTGCACATAGTGTGGTACATTAGTGCCTGCAGAGCTATGACAGCTCTACCAAATCCTGTATAATGCTGCACATAGTGTAGTACATTCGTGCCTGCAGAGCTATGACAGCTCTGTCAAATCCTGTATAATGATATACCACTCTAACCCCCAGTACTTACACAAGACTGGCGCTTATTCAAGACAAAACTCATAGTGACAGCTTTTTATCCTAGAATACATCACTGCAGCTGATTAGCTAACTCACCCCCCCCCTCCCCAGCTCCCATATCAACATGACTTCTACCCCCCACCCCTCCCCCACTCACCCACCACTCCCTTACCCATATAAGGGCCACTAATGCATTAATGCATCATGCCCATTCGTCAGCATGATGCTTGAATATAGCTACATCCAGGCATCATACTGACCCTGCAGGATAGATACAGCTCTGGATAGTTGTCATGATGCACCAAGGAAGTTCTGGTGATCAGACTCACTAGTACTTCATTGGTGCATCATGAGGACCAATGGTCATTGATGGGTTAGAACTAACATCATGGTACACAAGTCCCTAACCACACAGTACACCACCGCAGCAGCAGCAGTAGTAGTAGTAGTAGTACCAGTAGGGTAGGAGGGTGAGAAAGTGCCTACTCAGCATATTCTGACATGATTATGTATTGATGATGTCTGCAGGCTCGTATGGCGTGTGCATCTGTTTTGACCCTTTGAGGGACGTTACTGCAGGAGTGCATCATGCCCATTGGTCATCATGATGCACCAATGAAACGCTGGCGAGACTGCTCACCAGGGGTTCATCATGTCTGCAGGCTCGTATGGCGTGTGCATCTGTTTTGACCCTTTGAGGGACGTTACTGCAGGAGTGCATCATGCCCATTGGTCATCATGATGCACCAATGAAACGCTGGCGAGACTGCTCACCAGGGGTTCATCGGTGTGTCACGCTGTAAAAGAAATGTTGACATAACGACAATGGCAGAGATCCGTCTTTATATATTCCTTGTACATTTGTGTACCACTGTACTGCCACCTGGGGGATCTTGTGCAAACTACACTGGTTCACTGCAGTACAATTACAGTGGTTTACTATTCACCTGGCGCATCTTGTACAAACTATGCTGGTTCACTGCAGTACAATTACAGTGGTTTACTATTCACCTGGGGGATCTTGTGCAAACTATGCTGGTTCACTGCAGTACAATTACAGTGGTTTACTATTCATTTTTTTAGGATCCCTGGTATTCTACCAGATTCAACAGCTATTTTATTACAGTGTATATCGAGTGCATCTACCCTGTAAGGTCAGCATGATGCATGGGTAACCTTTCAGATCTAAATGCATGCATCATGACGACCAATGGCCGTGATGTATTAATGCATTATCGACCCTTTAAGGGGTTAAAAGGACATAGACAACCCCTATCACCCCCAAGGACGACAGAAATATGAGAATGCCACAACCATATGGGGTAAGTAGGTAGGAGGGTTATGGACCTTGGTGAAAGATGTGGTGTGGAATTATCGTTTCTATTTCAAAGTAGAATCAATGCCCAGGGTAGTATCAAGGGAAATCTTCTTCAGATCAATTTTGCGACAAAGGCTTAGAACTCTTGTTTATGGTAAGAACAAAATTGTCAGTTGGGTGTAATAGGTTTTCAGCCTTTTAGCTTATACCATACAACTGATAAAAGCTCGCCACTGCTCTGTACTATATATGGGCATGGGTACCGTGTTTGTCTGTTTAAGTGCCAGGATCTCAAATAAGTGCCTGCCTTTGATAGACACCAGGGTATTTTGAAATTAATTTTGATTACGAAAATCACCTCATGATAAGAAATAAGGCTGGGGGTTTCCAATGGTATTGAAATCAATAAGCAGCGGGGAGCTTAAATGTGAGTGAGTAATAGATGTTTAACGCCATTTCGACAGCTAAGGTCATATTCATGGCGAGAACGACATTACACAATTTCACACAGGAATGTGTCAGTGCCCATGCATATGTGCACCACACACATCTTGAGGGGATAGGAAAGATGAGAAGTAGACCCTTTTAAGGGGGCTAGGGAAGCCCTGAGCTTAAATGTATCATTACGGTATTTGTAATATGTTGGTATTAGGTGGATGGATATAGTAGTGACAAAGGCTCAGGGAGAAGCTTAATTCATTCTCTCTCTCTCTCTCTCTCTTTCTCTCTCTCTCTCTCTCTTTCTCTCTCTCTCTCTTTCTTTCTTTCTCTCTCTGTCTCTCTCTTTCTCTCTGTCTCTCTGTCTCTCTGTCTCTCTCTGTCTCTGTCTCTCTCTCTGTCTCTGTCTCTCTCTCTCTCTCTCTCTCTCTCTCTCTCTCTCTCTCTCTCTCTCTATATATATATATATATATATATATATATGGGTTGTCAATACATTGAAACACATCTGTCCACAATGTGTATACAAACTCATCCATCATATAGAGAAGATATCCTGCATACATTCAGGATTATACCCACTCTATGAATAGTGATTAATACCATCGAACCCCAGATATAAGCCACACCCGCATATATCAGCCACATGCAGAGTTTTAGAGAAAGCAATAAGCTGCTGTTGAGGCTAGAAAAGTCTGTAAAATTACTCTCCTGAGCGCTGCATCTTAAATTTACAAATATCCTATCCACTGTAGAATGCCTAAGAAATGGTCAATAAGCTGAGCTTATAAGGGGGGGGGGTTATTGTATTAATTCTACACCAGCGGGCTGAGTTATCAGTAAGATAAGTTATACTATATAGATCTGTGTAAGCCCTATGTGTTAGTTTTGTAGTGAAGGACCTGCCAATATCAACAGATTTAGTATATATAGCCTGGAGGCCATTTCACCGCATTTATTACAATAAATGCGGACGTCCGTATATTAAATACGGACGTCCGTGTTTCACATTTATGCCCATATTTGAACACCTACTGCCCCTACCCCCCTCCGCATTTGAAATATGCTTCATATTTCAAATGCGGAGGGGGGTAGGGGCAGTAGGTATTCAAATATTGACATAAACTTGAAATACGGACGTCCGTATTTAATATACGGACGTCCGCATTTATTGTAATAAATGCGGTGAAATGGCCTCCTGAGAAAGCAATATGTCTTATGGGTCCTCTTAAGGGCTACTAGTGACTGTACATATTATATATATATATATATATATATATATATATATATATATATATATATATATACATATATTTTATATATATATATATATGTGTGTGTGAGTGAGTAATAGATGTTAAACGCCATTTCGAGAGCTAAGGTCATATTCATGGCGAGAACGACATTGCATATATATATATATATATATGTATGTATGTATATATATATATATATAAATATATATATATATATATATATATATATATATATATATATATATACCTTATAGTGAATCATTGCCCTGTATGTAATGGTGTATCGCAATGACAAATCAATCTTATGCTTTAAATACATTGAGCGTTTTTGGTCCCTGAATTCAGCTGTCTTGAGTAAATTGTCATCACTGTATTCATGCGCCATGCAGACCATACAGATAGACTTCCAAAGAGTGGGTCTGATGCATGGATGCAGCATATATGCAATTTGGTAAACATTTTGCATTATTGCGTCTTAACGACATTATGTTGCTCTCCCTAAAGGGTTTAGACCCCGGGGACCGCAATTTTCCAGATGGCTTTAAAAGGGAAATCCTTTGATACCTTGAACAAATATGACAAAAACAGCCTAGTGTGTGAGAGACAGCACGTGCTGGGTGCCTGAGGGGGGATTTAATTATGACAGGTGCTCGCTGATTGAGATATACATTATAGATAAGCAGGACCTCAGGCATGTATACAGAGGCGTAGGAAGCAAATCTTCATTGGGGGGGGGGCGGCGAGGGCACCATTGCGACCACCTTGAATTGTCACCTTGAATTGTCGGTTGATGCGTGATGCCGTCTATATAATGCGTATATAAATTTCATATAGAAAAGTAATTTTTGGTAAATTTTGGATCTGACTTTAGGCTCAGACCCCCATTTTCCCTATGACATCACCATAATAATCTAATTTGAGATGTAAAGTTTTAGCTTCTTTTCCACTGTGTTTATGAGTTCTTGGAAAATATTGGGGGGCCCAGACATACTCAGGCCCCACCTCCTTCATGATTGGGGGGGCCCAGGCCCCCCTGGCCCCCCCCTTTTCCTACGCCCCTGGTATACCTCCCCAAGCCCCAACTATCTTCTTCTGTGGACCTACACAATAGCTGCTTCATACAATGATAAGATTTGAGCTGGTCATTTGCAGTATATCACCATCTTAGATCCTCGGGAAATACTCACATTATTGGCCACTAGCTGGTCTGGAGCTGGTTCCAGCGACACACACACACACTGATAAGAAATAATAAGATGGGACCAGCATGTCCCTGGAAGTGGGTGTTAACCAGGGACAAGGTACCCATCATGGTATGTGTTATGAGTGGGTTTTACTTCAACCAGCGAAATTCAAAATGGCAGCTCCATTAGGCCTCCATACTGAGTCCTATATCAATGGACTCTCATTTAAGCAATTGCCTAACATGAAGTGTCCTTACCCTGGTCACACACTGCAAACAGTCTTTGCGAAAAAAAAAAAAAAAACACCTACCCATAGCCATTCTGACTAGCACTAGAATACAGCTATTGGTGGAAGGAGATATTTGTACATGGCTTGTAGAGAGGCCAGTATTTGAAATAATGGTTCAATGACAATGACATGGACACTGCCTGCAGAATGTACAGGGTGAGGAAATGCCCCTGGGCAGTTCTAAGAGCTGACCTGCAGGCAAGGAGGGTAGATTAGCAGTCTACCCTGCTTAGAGGAGGGGTTAATCAGGATACTTTCAATGGTTCAATTGCTTTCAGTTCTTGCAGTAACCAGCCTGGCCCTGCAGTCCACCCATTACCCCCTTATAGGGCAAACATTGCAATGCTCTCTATATGATAAAACCTCTCCATATAAGACCTATTCAGACAAGGTATGGCAATTAGTGTGTATGTAAGGGTATTTATTCACACCTGTATGGGGTAATGAGGGGCCTAGAGGTAAGGCACTTAACCCTTTTAGGGCAACTGATGCAGGAGTGCCTCATGCCCATTGGTCAACAAGATGCACCAATGAAGTGCTGGTGAGACTGCTCGCCAGCACTTCATGTTGACCCTCTGGGACAGTATCAATGCCATAAGGTTAGCATGATGCATGAATGTAGCCCTGGCAAGTTACTTAGCGGGCTACATTTAGGCATTACGCTGGCCAATGGGCATGCTTCGGGTGCATCCCATACGAGATGTGTGCCTTAAATACATGAGGTTCAATGGCATAACGTAGGTTGTCAAGCCGTATGAATGTAGCATAAACCTCATTCATGCAACATTTCACTCATGCATCTTGATTACTGATGTTACACTTTCAGGAAGCCAGGTTGATGCACTGGAGTCCTAGAGAGCAATTAGCTTATGAATAGCAACAGATGATGACGGTTTTCGAGGCAATATATATGCTATCCTTAAAGCTTTGCAGAGGAAGATTCAGACACTACAACAGCAAACATTTCCCACCACTGTGAGACATAGAATACTCATTATTGAGATCCTTTGTGACATGGCACAGCAATTAACACATATAGACCAGTGCAGGTGTGGACATTGGGTATAATCCTTTAAGTGCCGCTGATTCAGGAGCGCATCATGCCCATTGGTCGTCATAATGCACCAATGAAGTGCTGGTGAGACTGCTCACCAAGCCTCTGCGAGTGTAACAGTTCCAGAATGTTGGTTACTCACTAGAGCTACATTCATGCATCTTGATGGGAAAATGGGCAAGATGCAAGAATACATTAGCCCCACTTAGCAGGTTAACAGATCAGTGTATGTGGGCATTAGCTGGGTTGAGTAAGTTGTATGTTTACCCAGCAAATTGTCGTTATCTGTCGCCATGATTGGTCATCAATGGTGACTCCTTTCTGAGTGATAACTCACTGCGTCATCTTTCGCCACTGTGTGTCAGTCTCACATGGCATGACAATTTATCACAACAGTCACCAACATGATCTCACTCACTGCGTGAGTATGTGCCACCCCTTGTCATCCCTCACAAAGCATGGTGACTTATCACCACCATCGCCAACATGGATCTAACTCACTGCGTGAGTATGTGCCACTGCCTGTCAACTCTCACTCAGAATGGCGGCTTATCACAAGCATCGCCAACATGGATCTGACTCACTGTGTGATTATGTACCACTCCCGTGCCACTGGCATCAACTCTCACACAAAATGGCGATTTATCACTACCATTGCCAACATTGGTCTCACTCAATGCGTGAACTTGTGTCACTCCATGTCAATAATCTCTAAGGATTGCATCATCTGTCACTCACTCTCACTCAGAATGGCAACTTATCACCACCATTGCCAGCCTTTGTCTCACTCAATGCGTGAATTTGTGTCACTCCAAGTCAATGCTCTCTGAGGATTGCATCATCCGTCACTCACTCTCACTCACAGTGGCAACTTATCACCACCATTGCCAAAGTTGTTGAGACAGCACCACTGTTCAACATGTAGCCTATCTAGGAAGTGTGGGCATGAAGTATAAGTCCCATACGTATCAAATGTGCTTTGTTTCACACTGATTTCCATGTAATACTTCAGAGTTGAATCAAACAAGATTATATAGAGAGAATATCAATTGAATTTAGATAGAGGTATCTCTAAAATGAAAGCAACTATCCATAAACACCTTTTCTCTGGTTACAGGAAAAATACATAGGGAAATATCAACATGAACACCTTGTCTGTGGTTAGAGGGAAGATACATATGGCAATACCTTCTCTGGCAAAACATACTTTGATCTGGCAGATGTGAGGCTGCATGATTACCAATGTCGATGATCATGAGCTTTTCATCTAACAAGGTGAGTGATCAACCGCCTTGCCATCCCTGGTGAGTGTGAGTCATCACGATCCTCGCCAACCGTGGTGAACATGCTCTATGGCATGGTGTGCGTTTCATCTAGCGAGGTGAGTGATCACTCGTGTCGCCATCCCTGGTGAGTGTGGGTGATCAAGATCCTCACCATCTGTGGTGAACCTGTGCTATCACGAGGTACGCGTTTTATCCAGCGAGGTGACTGATCACAATCCTTGCCATCCGTGGTGAATGTGCATTATGACGTGGTGTGCGTCTCATCTAGTGAAGTGAGTGATCACTCATGTCGCCATCCCTGGTGAGGATGAGTGATCACTCATGTCGCCATCCCTGGTGAGGATGAGTGATCACGATCCTCGCCATCCCTGGTGAACATGTGCTATGACGAGGTGCGTGTTTCGTCTAGCGAGGTGAGTGATCACCCGCGTCGCCATCCCTGGTGAGTCTGAGTGATCACCATCCTCGCCATCTGAGGTGAGGCCATGTGATCACCACCATTGCTATTCCTGGTGATCTTGTGCTATAGCGACGTCGTGTTCCATCTAGCGACATGTGTGAGCCACTTCACACAGGTTGACGAGGAGTCACGACAATTTGCTGGGTATACAGCTGTCTGAGATGCCAGTATTTGTACTTTTACAAATACAGGCTGTAATTACTCAGAATAAAAAGCATGTGATTAACATGTGAGGTAATTATCTCATTTCTTCAGCTTTAGCACTGAAGCCCAGGTGTATATCACTTAACAAGGGGTTGGTAGTTTATATATACTAAAATGACCCTCTATTGACGTTACATTTTCAACATTTATTCATTTGTCAAAAACAATTCATGATTTTGGTCATTCACTCAGCACTAAAACGTCTAGTAGTTCTGAGCTCTAGAATTAAGCAATGGCCTGGCTACTTTTTTTTTGGTAAATAAGAGTGTCTTTTAGTGATCTTTTGCAATGCTAGTTTTTGATTCCAGTGTCTATTATTGTGTAAGGCCAACATTTCCATTTGTGCTTCACACAATTGCCTGTTGACTCACTAAGTATCAAAATCTTTTCCAAGTGACATTTCCTGGTAAGAAAAAAATACCAAAACCATCCAGGACCCATAGTTGTGGTTTCATGCCCAAAAGGTTGCTGACATTACATTTTCAAAGTAACTTCCAACTAATGACTGGAAATTCCTCAGTACTATTGTTTAAAAGTCAAAGGTTCAGCTTTTTGAATATTGATATAAATAGGAGGCTGTAAAATGTAGAGACTAAAATAAAAGAGTCATTTCATCAGCGTGTAATTTCTTTTTGTGGATGGTCATGACAGCTGCCTCATTGTGAGGTTAGGTTATTGATTCTTAAGATAGATAACTATTGTAACTGTGAGAAATATGTCTAAATCTGTCATTGACCTATAAATTTGTGCTTTCATAGCCACTTATCCTCTAAAATGACTTATTTATATTTCAATATGGCTTGTTCCTTTCTTGACCTTATTAGATGAACAATCATCATAGCATCAATGTTATCATGACAACATGTAAATTATATATTAAGAAAATATATGAATCTCTCTGATACAGTGACACCTCTTTAATCTGCCATCCAACAGTCCACCACCCTCAGATCTACCAGGTTCACTCCAAGGACCATTTCTATATATGATTCAATTGGATTGTTACCTGATTATCTGCCAATCTCAGAACTGACCAATAATTTTCAGGCATGGCAGATTACAGAGATCTTATTGTATATAATAATACCATTTTCGCAATTCTTCTCAAGATTTGTAAATTACATACTACCTGTCTTGTAGAAAGTATAACAGTTACATCTTGAATTTTTCAATAGTAAAAGGTTTTGAAATAAGGTATTATATTCATACCTGTTCAAAGCTGTACAGTAGGTCCTGCAGGCTGAGATTGAGTCCGATCATCTCCACTGAAAACTCCACCCTCCCCGGCCCGCTGCCCCTGCGCCGCATGCCGCGGGGGGACCGGTAAACCCCCCCTCCATAGCGGCCAGCGCCATGCCGGATAGGGGAGCCATGTGGGTTAGGGTAGCGGGTCGGGCGCTGGTAGGCGGGGGGTAAGCGTGCCACGGTGACGCCCTCCTGTACTGGTGCGCATGTCACCTGGGGCTTCGGAAGTCTCCAGGAGACGTCACGTGCCACCCGTCATGCCGGCCGCCATCTTGTTGCCATGCCAGGTGGGGAGCCGCGAAACATGCCGGCCGCCACCTGACTAGGTTGCAGAAGGTGACGCGCCACTGCGGCATACGCTGAGCTAGGGGAAGATGGGTTATGGGTTGGGTGGGTGGTAAAATTTAGCAGACCTTCCTCCTGTTCTATCCAGAGGAGGCGTGGTGTATCTTTATCCTGAGGTAAATCCAAGCTGCTTAGCCTCTTCAATAACAGGAGGCTATATAGAGAACCACTATGGCTTTTCTAAGGGTAGGGTGGGTGGGAAATTCACCAGATTTCCCTCACTATAATGGCAGTAAAACATAGATCCTTATTTGTTAACTGCGTAGACTCCATGACGAGAAATAAATCACACCGATCAATTGCCCAATATTGCCAGATCTCTGGATGGCAGGAACTACTTTTTTCCTGATTATGCTATCCTATGATGATAGACCTTAATTAGTAGGCATAACATGTATATCCCTGAGAAGGTTATAAGTTGGACTGCTTTTAGTATACAAACCTGCTGCAATACAGATATACCTCCATGTTCCTATAAGTCTATATCTGTAGTTTTGTTACAATCATTCCACCTAGATTTGATAATCCATCATCCATAAAGAATAATCCAAATGAGCAAGAACTGATTGTAGAAAGTACTAGTTACCTTTCATCTGGTCAAATCATCCATACAAAATAAACTATCCAGTTTCAGTCTTTGTAGACAAAAAGCAAACTGCCCTCTTTGATTGAGGAATTCCAAGATGTCATGAGGGCAATCACCACTGCAGAACTATACATACAAGTTCTCAGATTCAGGTTCCACAGAGTGAGCTCTCCTCATGTGGCTAGAAAACTCCTCTCATTCAAAGCTCCATTGTACACTTTGGTTTAATCCACCTGTAAATGCAGCTCAATTTCCTGCCATTCCCACTGAAGTAGCTTTAGGCAAGTAGTGAAAAGCACACATTTATACATTGGTCTTTACTATTTGTGGATACAAAGTAGTGTAGAGTCACACATGCTCATTCATTCTGCAATTTGGGTGTGGTTAGTATGTGTGGATGAAAAGATCTGGTGATGATTGTTGTAGGCATCAAACTAAATCCAGATTTGTGAAATCAATGCTACTATCTCTCTTACAAAAATAATATGGTCCTCTATATGTCTGAAGACTATGGAATAGTGTAACAAATATTTGCTGTATTCTCCTGTACAAAATATCCAAAAACTCTACTACAAAAATAAAGATTTTTTTTTAACACTTCTACAATTTCATATTACTCCAAATGGTTGTGCTAAGACTAGGTATAGATTTCACTCTTCCTAAAGGGATCCATTCATTGATTTGTGGGTGTTAGATACTTGAGTTAAGCAGTGCACGTTTTAATTGATGCCCACTAGGGGGCAGATTGACTGTGTGAGTGTACGTGCGGCACTGGTGGACGTAGTACTGGAGGGTAATTAGTAATTACTCCACTTTTACTTGGTTGTATTTGGTTTCTTTCCTACAAGTTCCTTTTTATCTAGGTTCTATAGTATGAATATGAGCTTCTGGTGGTTACACTCGATTTCTGGTACTATTTGGTGAATAAGTGCGTGTTTATCCTTATAGGGGTGCAAGAGGTGATATTGGTACCTTATCCAGATTTAAGTAGCTTATCTCCAGTATCTATATGAGTCCCATCCATATATTGACCGACCATTGCATCAGCCACTATAGGGACTTAAGACTTAATACTTCTCAATTCCCCTCCTTATCCAGACTGCATACAGTTCTAACCCCAATTGTATAGGCGTAGTGATACAGCTTCAGCTATTTATACGTCAAGATTAAGACCAAATCACTCAGGTATTACTACCCTAAATGTAGATAGTGTCTGTACAAGATCCTGTTGAATGCTTTCAGTGAAACAAGTCTAAATGTCTGTTTTATTTAGCTGTGCTTTTCTATTTTCATGAATTCATTCTGCTTTCTCCCTCTTCTTTCTCTTCTTGCTTCCTTCCAAACTCTTCAATCCTCACATGTATATATCATGGAATGTGGAACATAAGATACCAAGTGCGCAATATCATAATTACATCTATGTACTCATAAAATCAAGCAGGGTACTTTATCATGAATCACAACACTTTATAATCCCTGATTAGTGATTTGCTTTGGTTGTGGGTTTAGGCATTTCCTCGAGCTGCTTATGAAGCTAGCATTTAGCAAAAAGAAAAAAAAAACCCTTTATGTTTGACATCATAAGGATACCCATATATACACCTCTTGTTGCTCCAGTGAGTACAGTGGCAGTGGAGGCTGGGTGATGACAGAGAGAGAGCTATAGCTAGGATTCAAACTCAATGAATATCTAACATATCCTCACACACGGAGTAGATCCCTGAGGGCTAAACATGGAATCCTCTCAAATTGTCTTGTATCGCTCGCTCGCTCGCTCTCTATTATTCACTCAGTATCTGCGAGTTTACATATTACCCGATGGCTATCCCTGATGCCACCCATGCAGTACAATGATGATCAAATAAATGGTATTTCACACTCAATGCATTCTGTCGCTTTGAAATTGAAGACCACTGTTATTCATTCGGAGATGACTGTTATTCATCTGGTATTCGGTATTACCTGATGCCTTGCTCATAAATCCAGTGCAGTGTTGATCAAATAAATGGTATTTTATGTCAACTAGCGATTTGAAATTGAATTCAAGATCTCTGGTATATGATCCACTGGGTTTAACATTACCTGATGGCTCCCTCAGATGCGATGCACTGCAGTGACGATTAAATGAATGGCATTGCATCCAGAATGCGAACTGCTGATTTAAAATTGAACAGAAGACCTCTGGTGTTAGATCCAGTATTTGAGATCAGCAGTATTGGCCACGTGCTTCAGCTATGTACACATGTGTACGATAGAGGCTATATGAACATTTCAGCTGATGCCAGGTTTCACTTTTATGTTATTGGCTTGTTGTTGTTTTTGGCCTTGTTGGCTTCTGCCCTTTCTCTAGCTCCTACAGTGTGAAAATATGCCGTAGAATCGACAGCGATTCTTCGGCAACTTTGGGACAAAGCTTTCACCGTTATTTTCAGAGATACTGTGCTGCCATCTGAGGCTTCATTGTAGAAACTACACTCCTATACTGCATTGCGATTCTGGTGGTTATTATGGAGGATCCTTGGGGTAGATTCAACAGTTATTTCTCAGAGTGTTGTTCCTGCTGTAGCTGTTCCTCCTGCACCTTGCTCCTGCTTCAGCTACAAGCAGGGTGGGGAATCACACTGGGACTACTGATGGTCTGAATACCCAATCAGCTTGTCTGGATCCTGCTCTATTGGCAGCTTGCCAATAACCTGTAATAGCGTAAAACCATGCGTATAAGGTGCTGCTTATAATGTGAGGTTGGACCCCCAGTACTCATTTAAGACTGGCGCTTATTCAATACTTAGATTATGGTGTATTTCAAAATGTCAATACCCCTGTACCCCGGGCGCTAATTCATGACCTGCTGCTTATTCAAGACCCGGCGTTTATACAGGCAAATACGGTGCCTTATAAGCAAGGTATTACGATACTATGGCGCGGAGGGATTTGTGAGGGTCGTGGGTAGGTGAGTGTATGTGTGAGTAGTGAGTGAGGGGTGTTATGTAGGGTTAATTCTAACCCTCTAAGGACCGCTGATGTATTAATGCATCATGCCCATTTCCTACGGGGCTGGTATGTCCCCAGAGGGTCGTCATGATGCTCCAATGAAGTGCTGGCGAGGATGCTCGCCAGCACTTCATTGGAGCATCATGACGACCAATGGGCATGATGCACTCCTGCATCAGCGCCCCTTAAAGGATTAAAGTAATCGCCTGTGGTTGCCCTGCTCTGCACCACAATGAGGTATTAAAGCACTGCTCTCTATGGGGGAATTTAACACTTCAACACTGTGCAAAAGGTATTTGACCCTTAAACCTTTAAGAGCCGCTGCTGCAGGAGTGCATCAAGCCCGCTGGTCATTATGATGCACCAATGAAGTGCCGGTGAGGCTGCTCGCCAGCACTTCAATTGAGCAGCATGCCGACCCAGCGGGAGCATCTGTATCAATTCCATAGGGTCATCATGAATGTAGCCTTGGTGAGTTACTTGCTAGGGCTGCATTCATGCATCATGACGACCAATGGGCAGGATGTATTAATGCTTTAGCGGCCCTTAAAGCACTATGTACTGGAGTACACTAAGTGCATTGTATTAGGAGTGATGATTAACATTTAAGGTGTTTTACTGAAGTAGATATAGACTGCCTCAGGGTATTACCCATGTGAGGACTAATTGCTACAGGCATTAGGACAAAATGAACGGCAAAGAGGTGAGCTACCGAAATGGCTCGTGGAAGCACAGTGATCACAAATGAACACCGGTCTTGAATAAGTGCATGGTGTGCATTGAAAACACTCTTAAACAATGAAAATATATTCAAATAAGCCCCTGTCTCTAATGATGGTGCAGGGTGCTTAAATTTGCCACTACGGTAATGGTCCACACACCTGTTGATCTGAAACACCTGAGATTTGAGGGAGTGGATTGACTGATGTGACCAAGATGTTCCCCTTCTCCTCCAGGTGTTGTACAGGTATGCCTTTTGTGAGTTGGGGTGTGTGTGTGAGTTACAGGTGCTAACACATTATAAACACTGTAGGTTTTACCCAGTGTGTGTTGTTGCTATACTCTGTGTATGGTATTAACTCCTTTTAAGCGCAGGAGTCTGAAACATGCCTGGTTACAAATAGCGTTTGTTTTTAACGGGGTATTGAAATCGATATTAAGCAAAAAAAAAAAAGCAGTGTTCAAATAAGCGCTGGTCTCAAATAAGGGCGGGGGGAAGAGGAGTGTTCTGAATGTGTAAGTGTGCTTAATCAGGCTGTATAGTATAGTGAATAACCGTCCCGGTACTTACAGATTTGGAGGGGGCATAACCCCGGGCCTTTATACAACACAGGCGCTTATTCAAGATCTAGTTTCTAGGAATATTTCATGACCCCTACATTTCTGCTACTTATTCAGTGAGTGAGTGAGTAATAGATGTGTAACGCCATTTCAACAGCTAAGGTCATATTCATGGCGAGAACTACATTACACAATTTCAGAGAGGAATGTGTCAGTGCCCGTGCATATGTGCACCACACACATCCGAGGGGATAGTAAAGAGGAGACATAGACCCTTTTAAGTGGGCTAGGTAAGCCCGCTACTTATTCAATACCAGTGCTTATTCAAATCCAGGTCATTAAACACAACGATATGGTAGGCTCCAAGGAAAGGGTGGGAGGTTAATGCGATAGGTGGGAAAGGAGGGGGAGGGGGGGTAGGAGGAGTCAATTCAATATGGCCACCTGTTGACAGGGACAGTGTACACAATGTGTAATACATAATATTGACACCTGATGGTGATAGTATTAGAACTGATAGTAACACTGATAATACTGGATTAATCCACTCTATCACAGCTGGTACCTCCCTCTAGTGGTGCAATATGGTACTCCAGAGGAGGATAATTCTAGCTTAATAATGTCTGGAGCTAGTTAATGATGAGGAGAGGGAATTATTAGATCAATATGATTGCCATCCCTAGATGAGAATCATTATATCACAGAAGGATGCTTCTGGCTGGCATAAGTCTGAATATTCCTGAATATAGCTATAAAGCCAGTTAATGATGAGAGGGGAATCATAAGATCAATATAATTGACATCCCTAGATGAGGGAGAGATGCTCCAGATTTCTTGCTTTTAAATTACAATATCAGCAACTAGAAGTATCCCCACACTTTTCCTGTCTCCTCAGTGTGTATACAGACTGATGGTAAATAGATATGGAGAAATTAACTACAAACCTATGTATATAGCCTAGTGTTTTGAAATAAGCTAGTTCAGTCCATTTCTCCCTTCCATAGGTATAGGAACACCAGATTAAGTCAATTGATAGTCAATATCTACAGTACAGTACTCCAGGCTGCGGCTGGCATATAGCTCCCTTATTAATCACTGCACCCAACCTAGCAACAACATCAATACTTGAGTCTACTGCCATTGCTGCTCAGACTGTTTGGGCAATAAGAGGGACAGGGTAATCAGTATCCAGACTTCACACTCTAGACTATCTCTTCCCAGTACAAGGTGGCGTTGCCTTTGGAGATTGGGTATTGTCATTATAGGTGGTTGGCTCTGGACAGGTGTTAGGAATCTACAGATTCTGTTCTGGAGACTATAGTACTGGAAATGTAGGCTTGTGCCAAAGTATTTTCCACTGGAAAGAGTCAGTAGTAGAATAAGGTGACACAAAAATCGTTAGTGTTTATTACACAGACTATATTCTGTTCAACGCTGTTTCCCTAGTTATCTAGACAATCCTCCTAATAACTAATCTGACAATGCCTCCTTGATGGCATTAATACAAAATCACCTTGCACTGATCAGATGCCAGTATTAATTGTATGCAAGTATTGCAATGTTAAAAACACCAGGACTGAACTGGTTTAAATCCTTTCTCCTGTTAGAGTACATGAGCAGTGGGACACCTGTCCACATTAGTGCGATACTGATGTCTCTTATAATGGCGACTGTTGTAATAATATAAGGGTCAATCCGATTGTCCAATAGGCGCAGCCATTGATATGATCTGGCAGGTGACAGGCATGTGAAGCACTGGTAAAAACCCTATAGATTTAGCAGTGAATAGAGAGAATGGTTTCATTGGTCAAAAATCGTAGTCAGATACCAGAAATGTCACTTCATCAGCAAAAACGGTATCGTCATGTTCAAGCGCCCCGGTGGTATTTGATTTGGCGGCCTGAATAACCAGGCGCTTATACAAGACAGGCTCTTATACAAGATCCAGTTTTAGTGCTTAAGAAATATTTAAGCACCCTTTACCCCCGGCGCTTATACAAGACAGGTGTTTATTCAAATACTGGCGCTCAAATACGACGATACGGTATAGCCCCCAGATGGTAGAAATCAGCAATATCTACCACTGCCACTGTGCAGGTCTTGAAAGACTAATAAGGTGTCTGCATGTGTGTCAATGCAGGTATGGCTCACTGAAACAAGATGTTGTTGAAATAACATTGGTTCGGCGGCAATTTTGGGAGAACGCTTTCACCGTTATTTTCACAGCAATTCTTTACAATTCAGTGCTTTGCTGCACAATTTTCTGTCACTATTGAAAATGCACTGATTCAGTGTATCACACATGTGGTGGTTCACAGCAATGTTTGCAGCGATTCCTGCTAGATTCAACAGGTATTGGTTACAGTGTGTGTTTGTGGGGGTGGGTGGGGGGTGGGAGGTGGTAGAGTCTCCTGTGTTCCTCCAGCACCAGTAGAGAGGGTGTGTCTCCATACACCTTAATAACAGCTGTCACAAAGTCACGGATACTCCAGGCCTTCTCCAGGGTTTTCACACAGTCTAAAGGACGACCGAAATGGCTGCACTGCCACCTGGTGAGCTCTGCGATTCCTGCACTGTCCTATTGAGTAGATATCAAGTGTTACTTAATTACTACTGTTTTCTACTACTGTCAGTGCCTTGCTGATAATAACCAAGGATGTTGATCATCATCATGGGTTTGGGGCTTTGGAGGTGTGGCACACTTACAGGCCTGCATGTAAGCTTATCAACCAAGGCATTCACACATATTCCCTGCATTTTGCCCCACTGTCTCATCTCCCGTCCCCTCCCCTATCTCAGCATCTGTCCATTCCTCCTGTCGCTGTGATTATCTGTCTGTACTCTTCCTTGCTGATAAGAGCCAGCCAACACTTTGCTGCCCCACCAGCTGCCAGCCACATTCAGTTCCTCACAGTACCATCTGGCACTGCCTTCTCCCTCCTACCCAGCCTCCTGCTTCCCTCAGAGCCTGTCTGTCTGCCTGCCTGCTGTCCCTCCGCCCACCGTCCTCTAATACTGCATCAAGGCTCCTCTCCCTCCACCTCCACCAGTGCCGTCTCTGGCACTGCCACCACAGTCTCCTGTACAACTCCTAGACCAGGTCCTCTCTCCCTCTCCTCCTCTCTTTCCTCTCCCGGCGCCAACGCCTTCTCCCTCTCTCCCTCCTCTCCTGCCGCCTCCGCTCGTCCCGCTGATGTCCGGCAAGACTGCAGGCAGGCTGCTGGGATGCTCTCCACACCTAGGTATGTCTACTACACACTCCCCCACTCCAGTCAGCATCCCCTACTACTGCACTGCCAGACTCCTACCTACCACCCCCACACTACTGCCAAATGGACCCGCCCACTGCTTACGGACTGCTGTGTCTAGACCTTACTCATTTGTCAAATCAGGGGTGATTTAACACAGGTCTGGGATTGCCTGCGTGCATCCTACTTTTTCTTGACTTTCTATCAGATTTGTGTCTTATTTTTTTTTTTTGGCTGGCTTTTCTTTCTTGTTTTTTTTTATTTTTTTTATTTTTATTATTGCAGTGATCCTCCATATTTGGATCCAATAGAAGTAGGGCAGACGGGCGCAGGGGATGGGATATATACCAGTGAGTTGTATTAGGGGTAGACAGGGGGGTTTGTTGGTATGTGTGTGTGTGTGTGGGGGGGGGGGGGGTATCAGGGGTGCAGCCACCTGTGAGATTTGACATGACACAAAACAGGGTTCATTCACTTAGACCCAGAACACAGACTGAGGGATCCAGATACTATCTTACAGACATCCAAGTCAACACTAATACTCTGTATCCAAACTCCTGGCAATAATTCTGAAATATTATTTGCTTTTAGTTGAACCCTTTAAGGGCCAGGCCAAATAAAAAAAGGTTTGTTTCCAGTTACCCGACTGACCCTAGCAAAACAGGGCTGACCCGAGACAATTTCTTTTATTTTGAGAAATTTTTTTTATATTTTTTTTTGAGAAATTTTGAGATTTTTTTTTTGTATATGTCATGAAAATAAAACCATAGTGTTGTAGATTTTAATACAATAGTAGAGAATAGTTCTGTGAGACATGGCGCGGCGACTTGTAATCTTGTGTCTAGTTTCAGTTGGTGAGACAGATAGGGCATACTATCATCTGGGCTTTTGGTAGTATATAGCACAAATTCAACCTGAACTACCCACTGCAGCTAAGTACTAATAGTCTGTAGACTGTCCATTCTGCATGCACCTCACTCAGCTGCCACAGGGACCTGTCTTATTCAATGTTCAATGCCATAGTCAACAGGTGTGTCATTATGAGTGTACACTGTCTCAGATTGCCAGGAGCCTGCTCTGCCTGCCCCCCCCCCCACACACACCAAACTGCCAATCACTTGTAATAGTCTGTAGCTTGTCACAGGCCAGTGGTCAGCAAACCGGCCAGATCACTCCACCTCTCTGTAGAGGGGGAGCACAGTGTAAGTACATACATCTTTTCAGTGTTCCACAAAATCATTTATATAATGAAAGGAGTAATCAAATTAATCTTTCATCACCAATAGTAGATACATATTCTGAGAAAGCATTATTTCAATGTAAACTAAACATTTTACACAGAAAAGAATGTAGCAGTTCCACAAGGTGGCCTTACACTTCAACCTCCTCTGATTTACAAAAATGCACATATGGCAACACACACTTTTGCACTGATTTCTCCATAGAGATCTTTGACAGTGAATATTTTGTTCAAATACAGAAAATATGATCCAATTGTACCATAACCCACTGAGATAAAACCTGTACTACATATATATAGTAGTTTCAAAACAAACAATTCTAAAACAAAGGCTACAGGGATGCATTCCTGAATCTTAAAATGCTCTAATGCTAATCTGCCATAGTTCTCCAAATGATGAAATGTCTTATCTGCGAATAAAATCAAAAGTATGAGATATATTCTGAAAATTCCTTCACTGATAAGTAAAGTACACACACTGTTGTTATTACATTAGAATAGTGAGCAGGAATAGTCCATAGCAGAGGAGCCACAAACAAAAATAGATTGCAAGGCCTCCCTATCCCTTACACCGTGGCGACTGTGAATCATACACTAGTCTACTCATCTCACGAGTAGTACTCACTAGTCGCCGCGCTAATAATCTTTTGGTATATAGTTAATAACTTCACTCAGCATATCTCTTGTAGATTTTTCACATTTCTCATTTGTTGTCCATGTTCTTACCTTGTAATTGAAGAACCAGATAGATCCGCCCATCCATTTCTATACAAAATAAAAAAACACACAAAAAAAAAACAAAAAAAAAACAACAATAATCAGACCTACCGACCCTAGCTCTTTGATTCATGTAGTTGGAAACACATGAATTTTTTTTTTGGCCCCACTGATGTATCAATGCATCATGCATATCAGTTATCATGATGCAACCCTGGTACAACCCTGGTACAACCCCAGTACAACCCCGGTACAACCCCGGTACAACCCCGGTACAACCCCGATACAACCCCGGTACAACCCCGGTACAACCCCGTACATCACCATTCTTGCAGTCAATACTCTCCAAGAGGTTCGGTATGATGCCCTTATCAAGTGCGGCGTGTCTATAAGGCGGCATGTGAGTGGTATTCGTCAACCCATATAAATGACAGGTTGTTAAGGCTATGAGACATAGCAATATCCAGAAATGTTGTTTTTGACCAAAGCCTAATTCTATTTTGTTGGAAAATGCTACCCCCGGCACTGATCTGAGACCGACATCTCGTTAGGACATCAGTGCCTTTTAATATATGAACCAAAATGGTTATAAGACCTTAGAGGCATCATAGTGAGCTTGGAGACCAGATGATTGCCTGTCCCATGAGATTAAAACCACCTCATTAAAAGTCTCACTGAAAAACACACTTCAACTCTCTCTGACCCTTTAAAGACCACTCATGCAGGAGTGCATCATGCCCATTGGTTTGGATGATGCACTAATGAAGTGATGGCGGGCAGTCTTGCCAGCACTTCATTGATGCATCATGACGACCCTCCGGGACTGTATCAACCATGTAAGGTTGGTATGACGCTTAAATATACCCCTGGTCAGTTACTCACCAGGGCTGCATTCACGCATTATTACCACCAATGAGCATGATCTATTAAAACACGACCAACCCTGACAAGGTTAAAGTCTTGAAGTCTGACTGAACAAATACACATCAGATCTTCTCCAAGTCTGTCTTTTTACAGCTCCCAGTGCTCCAGGCGCGGTAACTGCTGCCTTTCTTATTGGTCTACAACTAATTGGGCCTCCAATATCAAGGTGGAAATTACCTTTAACCATTTAAGAGCCGCGTGTTGTCTACAGGGGCATCTATATGTGTTGGCATGGCGCACCGATGCAGTGATTGCGAGTAACTCACCGGAACACTTTGAGGCTATAGGGGTTAGCATGAAACATAAATGTAGCCCTAGCGAGTAACTCACCAGTGCTGCATTTATGCATCATGATGATGAAAGACAATCCTTCATGAAGACATTATGTTAAATTGCAACTAAATGTTAGCCGATCTACGTGCCTCGTATATGATATGAGTCAACTTGTCAGAGGCAAAGTGCTTTGGGATAAACTGGATGCTGATGTTCAGAAATTGGAATCCAAAAGGCAATTTATGTTGAAAATTAGTTAGTAATTAAGTATTAGTATGTCACTGAATATAAGAATGTGTCTTTTGGGAGCCCACTCCGATATCAATGTATTTTATTATGAAGACTAATTGCTGGCATAACCTGGAATCACCTAGTAAGCGCCTATTGTATTCCCATATGCAATGCATTGTGAAATAATTTTTCCTTTGTGTATGGTTATAATTATTGTCATTTCCTGGCTGATCCTGAAAAGCTTCGTGTTGTATGATGTTATTTGGCCAATAAACTTGTTAAACTCATAAGCAAATGTCCACGACCATGGGATATTTTTACATCGTATTCCCCGAGGTGGGACTGGCGTATCCCACGAAGCCATTATATGGCTGAGTGGGATGCGACCAGTCCCACAGAGGGGAATACGATGTAAAAAATCCCATGGAAGTGGACATTTGCATTTATGTCATGGCCTAGGGGGTTATTTTGCTTTTAAATAAAGAAAAACAGCTCAGATCTGTTCAAAATCCAAGATGGCGGACACCCATTGAATACGGACACATTGTATTCAATGCCCCCCATTGAATACGGCGATTCTAGTACTAATTCATAGTGACGTTCGTATCAGCCATGACATAAAAACTCAAACTCTATGAGGTATTTCAACGTTTTAATCGTTCTTTTGTGGAATAATCTTGTCTTGTGTCTTAGAGATGCCTTAAAAGTCCCGATTCCCATGTCCTGTTACCTATGTCCTGTTTCTCAGAAAATCCTGTCCGAATAACGATGTTATTCGGACGAGACCCTCATCCGAATAGCGCTGGCCCGCCTATTGGACGCTATGATGCAGGAATGCAGCCTGG
This sequence comes from Acholoe squamosa, assembly GCA_949317995.1. Classification (NCBI taxonomy): domain Eukaryota; kingdom Metazoa; phylum Annelida; class Polychaeta; order Phyllodocida; family Polynoidae; genus Acholoe; species Acholoe squamosa. The sequence continues at coordinate 87,392,129 of OX439037.1, forward strand.
CCACACTCTCCAACACTTCACCTGTGCATCATACCAACCAATGGGCATGATATATTTATGCACTAGCAGCACCTAAAGGGTACAGATTTTAACTGAGGACAAAACCACATGGAGACCTGGGGATTACTGATGTTGATGAGTAATGATGAAACTGGAGTGTGTGAGTATATTAGCCTGGGATAGTGAGAGGAGCCTGGAGTGTCCTAGATCATGATTATAGATTTTACAAGCAGGCTAATCATGCTATACTCTCTTCATCATTTTCTGGCTTATTAAATGTTTTTATCCCTGGAATAACAGCCAATACCTTAAAATGTATGCAAGTAAATTATGATTAGATTTGTATGTAGCCCATGCCTAATTGTGAAATATGACATGGTATTGAGAGAGGGCCCCAAGTATGAGGGGGGAAGTGGGGCTCCGAGCATTGCCAGTGGCAAGTTAGAGGTACCAAGGGAACCTAAAAGAAATGAATAGTGTCACTTCATTTATCTATCGATCTGAAGGGAGGTTCTTTCAAATCATACTCTGCCCCCTCCCCCCTCCAATCACAAAGGACGGGAGGTCTGAATATGTCTGGCCCCCCAAAATTTGCCAAGACCTTATTGTAAGAATCCAAAATAATCCAAACACATTACACCTTAAACTAGATCCATATGGAAATGGGAGAGGGATATAGGGGCCTGACCCTCAAATCAGATCTAAAAGTCACCAATATAACCCATTTATACAAAATATATTATTGGCATGTGCAGGCGTCATCTGGCTTGAGTTGACAAATGAGGCCCTCGTTAGGCCCCCTCAATGACAATTTTCTTCCTATACCTCTGACTATGTACTCCTGCACTATGTCAGCTAGTCCTATATGGAACTGTACCCTGTGTCCGAGTGTCAATACGACTTTTTAACCCCTGCCTGCCTGGATCATGTCACGACAGGCATTAATAAGTGATTAACCCTGCACCCACCCACCACACCCAAACTGATGTAGCCCTGTCTGTCCAGCTTCCAATATGTCACATTGCCACTGACTTCATGTCTAGAATAGTTCACTTAAAACCTACATGAGGGGAGAGGAAGGGAATGAGTAAGAATACAAGATAGGCAGAGAGATAGACAGCAATGCTTAAGAAGAAAAAGAACCAGATATAAATATGCAGAGCAAGAGAAAGAGAGAGAGAGAGAGAGAGAGAGAGAGAGAGAGAGAGAGAGAGAGAGAGATAGGCAGTGATACACGGAGAGACAAATAGAGAGTGTGGGTGGGGGTTAGGGAGAGAGAGAGAGAGAGGGAGAGAGACAGAGAGACAGAGAGAGACAGAGAAAGACCTGATACAGAAAGTATGTAGTATATATTTGTAGCCATGAATTGGACATTCCCCATTCAAACTAGCATGCTTACAATCTGAGCGAGAGTCTGAATATATATAAATATGAATATATAGGCATGTGCTACCATACCAGTCTCCACCTGAGTAGATTATATGAATATATGTATATGCTATTATATAATATCGTCTAGATAAATAAAGCTACACAGCCAGAGTGGTCTCCTGAATATGAACTATCTACAATATCAGTGAGACCTGCACGTCTGGGCTATGTCTGATGGCTGTTGGATACTCATCTCCATCCACATTAACAATGCATAGGGACTTGCTGCAACAAGACTAACTGACAAATCGACTAACACACCACAGACGCATAACCACAGCCACATTGCATTACATAGCAGTACATGATATTTTAAATTATACAAAATCTATATACATGTTTCTCAAAAAACAGCGATGTTATAGTGTAAAGGCATGGTCAAATGACCCAAGTTGCAAATTTAACTTCCACTGACATCAAGACTGCCACAAAATACCAGGGACCTCACAACAGTTTACACTAAACACGGACAAATCAAAAGACCCGGAAACAGTTGGTGACTGAGGAGGCATCCGACAAGTTCATGTCTTGAAGTCTTAACGGCAGGGATGAAAGTCACAGAGCACGAAAATCCCTAAAATGGTCCAATATTCTCCCCAAAAACCTAAATGTATAGGGCCCTGGAACTTCAAAATCCCCGAAATCAGGGAATTCCCTGTAGACTTTCATACCTGTAAACGGACAATTTGCCTCGTTTAATTTATGCTACTCCTTTAGAAGTGAAGGCTAGAATTTGCTCTTACAACAAATCTAGAATACAGGGGCCTCATCAAATATTAGAGGAACATTAGGCAGAGATATGTCAGATGATACTGAAATAGTTTGTTATTTTCAGTATTACTTTACCGATTCACAAACTAGTGAAAAAGTATGTGCTGTCTAAAGTCCTATTTACTAATCTACAAAACGTATATCAGATACCGAGGACTCCAGCCATGTGGTCTACAAATACAATATCCTTCCCCAAGCCACACAGGCAGGCCACTGGGGCCTTTCTTAACGGTGGGTCGTTTCCCTTAATTGCCGGAGGTGTTGCTGTCGTTGATTAATAGATGAGGGACCAATAACGACAAGACATGGGAGAGAGGGTTTTAACCCTTGGATGGGCGATAATGAAGCATTGTGATTGGTCGGCATGATGTAGCGATGAAGTGTCTGCTCACCAACACCTAATTAGTGCATCATACCAGTTGGCCCTTCGGCCGGTGCCAACCCCTTAGCTTCGATATGATACATGAATGTGGTCAGATGCTCATCAGAGCTTCAGAGGGAGCCTAAGTCTCGCGATAAACCATGTCGTAAAAAAAATTCTGATTTGGAACTAAAATGACCAATATTTGAATTGACCTAGAGGCCCACCATATATGAAATTTTAAGGCTGAACTCTCATTCTTAAAAAAGTTATGCTAGGCCTAAAAAAATCTCCTATCCTTCAAGCCTACGGGCGATAATATGCTAAGCATTGAACACGCAGTCACGTGACGTTACCTAGTCTTCCTATTCATGCATCATGACATTGAACTAATTGGCATGATGCATTAATGCCTTGGTAACCCCAAAAGGCTTGTTATTAATTTTAACGCTGGTGATGGTCCCTTAAGGTAGGGTATGGAGAGATCATCATGTATCTACTTTATTATCATATCCGTTTTTGCTTCTAATGAGGAAGTCCCTATTGAAAACTGATAGTAATCTATATATGATTATTTACGATCACACCTTTTTATCGCCACTTTATGTGGGAGATACGGTGGTCCTAGTTCACTTCATATCCAGCTATTCCACATAACTACAATGTCTCATAGCCAAATCAAGCTGCACTACTTTTTCAAACTATCCACGGCCTTTTCACACCTTTTGCACACCCCATTTAAGAATCCTGAATTTTAAAACGGGGAGTCCATTGCATACATTTTGTACAGCTTTAAATACCCCCAATAAGTTGACCTTCAGTTTGCCTAAAGATAGCATTGACCTTAAGTGAAATTTATTTGACCTTCACAATGTAAACATTGTCATTGCCCTCTCACTACCATGAACTGACCACATGTAAGGTTCAGTATGTAGATTTATGCATGAACAGCCCCAAAACACGTAAGCACCCACCGTGTGTGTCACATTGCAGTCACATGACCTATCACATGATCACCCTGGTCACATGACCTGCCCAAACATCATGTGACATTTCATTAATTCGTACCCAGGCCTAAAGGTCAAACCCAGAATTAGAGAGAATTACAGGGGGATAATTCCACTGGTGTACTAGGGTGGCTGGAAGGGCATCCTTTTTTTTTGTTTGTTCCAGGATTACTGAAATCACCTTCACTCTTGCTGAGGTTGACATCCAAACCTGAGAGTGTATAGATAGGAGTTGAGAAGACTTTGTCTTGCTTTGTTGGTATCAGGGTATGTCAATCATAATCATGTTCAAACACTTCAAATAGAAATCTTGCAATCTGTATAAATAGCCCCTATTGAGGAGCTGTAAAACATCCTACGCCATAGGCTACACTGAGCAAATATTGTTACTCACTTGAGTCGGTATCCGGACTCAGGCAATGTCGCCAAAATGAGTATGTTTTGAGACTCAGCCTGACCCTGTGGATGATACTCAGTCAGAGCCAGGAACAGCCTCAGGGTCTGCCAGAGTATCACCCAATACTCATTCTGGCGACATTGCCTGAGTCTGGATACAGACTCAAGTGAGTATGAATATTTTCTCAGTGTAGCATGTGAATACCATGGAAGCATTTATTAAGTTTAGACTGTGCATGGCAAAGTTAAAGCGCCATCTATAGTCTCTATTAGATCAGTGCCTTTAGTCCTCTCGCCCCCCGTAGCGCTGACTGGGGACCAAACTGGTTCCCGGGAGCACCACATGCAAGCTGACATCAGAGACTTCCGGACCAGATCTCGCAACCTCATCTGTTCCTGGCATGTCATGATATTTGCAAGGCTAGTACCTAGGTGATCTCGCGATAGATTCCGTGGACAGAACTAACATGGCAGCGCAAATACAAACGAGATCACGCTTGGTCGAGGACATTATTAAGAGTGAATTGTACATCACAGATGTAATGGCCGAGAGATCGTAGTAGAGATGTCTAATTACGAAGTGATTGAACAAACACTCAGAGACTCTAGGGGACAGAGCTGTGGTGCTGTTGGATGACCTGGAACAATAGCAATTCACTACAGGTATTTGGAGGCGCCTAGTACTGATTTGGAAGCTATGAGGCCACTGCAGAACGACCCTGGACAAAAACAATTCACTATAGGTCAGAGGTATTACATAATTATATATGCAGGCAGTACCACAGGTCTCTGTAAGGTCTAATGCCATGACAGAGGTTATGTAGTATTTGCCGATCTGTGAGTGTGGTACACTGGTACATCTGTACACTGGTACACCACAGTCTTTGTCATGGTTGACTGAATTCAGTAGCTGATCTATAGTAGAGGACTTTTGGCTGTTTTTGACATGACCTGCTGTCCCCCTCCTACACGACGTATATATGGCCGAGGAGACAGGTCTCTCGGCCAATAACATGAGATCTCACTATGACATGGATGGCTGTATATGGCACCCATTGGTCATCTCGCCCCTATACAGAGCCCTCAGAGTGAGTTGGTAGCTGTCTGAGCAGCAGGAGATGTGGTCAGCAGTTCTGATATCTGCTGTCACCTTGGTCAGTAAGACTGGTTACTCTCAGCTCCTGCCCATAGGACATGTGGATCCTTTAACCCTTTAAGGACCGAGTGAGTGAGTAATAGATGTTTAACGCCACTTTGACAGCTAAGGTCATATTCATGGCGAGAACGACATTACACAATTTCACAGAGGAATGTGTCAGTGCCCACGCATATGTGCACCACACACATCCTGAGGGGATAGGAAAGATAAGAAGTAGACCCTTTTAAGTGGGCTAGGGAAGCCCACTTTAAGGACCGCTAATGTAGGAATGCATCATGCCCACAGGTCATCGTGATGCACCAATGAAGTTGTAGGAGTGCATCATGCCCACAGGTCATCGTGATGCACCAATGAAGTTGTAGGAGCGCATCATGTCCACAGGTCATCGTGATGCACCAATGAAGTTGTAGGACTGCACCATGCCCACAGGTCATCGTGATGCACCGATGAAGTTGTAGGAGCGCATCATGCCCACAGGTCATCGTGATGCACCAATGAAGTACTGGTGGTTTTCATCACCAGCACTTCATTGATGCATCATGCCGACTCTCTGGGAGTGTATCAACCCCATAGAGTCTACATGATGCATGAATATAGCCTTGGCGAGTTACTCACCAGGGCTGCATTCATCCTTTGGGACAAAGCCTTTATTTTTATCTTTACAGAGCTTGCTTGTATCACAGTGCTTTACTGTGCTGCCATCTGGGGTTTCACTGTGAAAAGTTCCCCTCTGCTTCTGGCGACCAGGCCTAGGGGACTATGGAAACTCCAAATTGTGTCAGGTAGTTGTAGGCATGGACCAATTGTAACTGTACAGAACACATATATAACACACCCTGTCAGCGTTTTTCCATCACCGTGTGATGCCGAGTGTTTTGGTCATGTGACACATTCGGCTAACTAATCCAATCCACATCCGGCTATATCGGGTGTCTCATGCTGCCATTATTGAATCAGCGAGCCATTACCCAACGGGGCTACATTTGTACATCATGCCGATCCTACAGCAGGGCTGATGCACCCCCGGACGATCGGCATGATGCTCCAAGGAAGTGCTGGCGCGCAGTCTCGCCAGCACTTCATTGGAACATCATGACGACCAATGGGCATGATGCATTAATTCATCATTGGCCCTTAAAGGAGTATTGAATCAGCGCGCCATTACCGGCATTAGCGCAATGTGATATTACATTATGGTGTGGTGATATATATATATATATATATATATATATATATATATATATACACACACAGTCACATTTAGCTCTTTTAGGTGTCATTCCCTCCACTCGATTTGCTATATACTTAATTCAATCATCCTATTGTTAGGATGGATGGATATCTATTTCTAGTACCTTCACCAAAACAGTCAACTAGAAAAAAAACTCCTTTTCTTAAATGATCACATTTGGATGAAAAAGCGACTTGTTACAGGATATTGGATTTCTCTGGGATTAAATGTTTAGTCTGCCACATATGATTATATATCTTATTCACTTAATGGCCAACAAATAGTTGGCTGTGTACTATTGAGGACAGTATAAATATATACCCCATCTCTACAAAAAGTAACCAGGAATTCCTGGTAAAGTGACTTTCCTGCTTGATCTAAAATCTGAAATACAAAGCCAACATTGATAAAGATGTCTGAATTCAAAAGAAGGTAAAATATAGGGTTTACTTACATTGACGAGCACCATCTTGGACCAAAGTAAACTGAGTCAATCACTCACCTATTTAAAAGAGATTAAAGGAAATAAGTTAGTCATCATTGATATCATAAGTGAGAATCAATCAAAACCTTAACCCTTTAAAGTTTTGGAGGAGTAAATCATGTCCACTAGTGGTCATGATGCACAAATGCAGCCCTGGTGAGTTACTCACCAGGGCTGCATTTGCACATCACAGTAACCAATGGGCAATCTGCATTGATACTGGCAGGTAAAGATTTAAGAGTACACGCTGAATACTCTGAACGATGTATTGGGCACAAACTATACGGCACATGGCTATTGTATTATTGACCAATGGGAGGCATCCCTGGCATATACTGCGGAGTCGGGGGCTGAAGGTGTTAGTCATAGTGCCGTCGGGGTCTAATGGCGGCCCCCAGCTGATAATGGCTATGTGAGCTATATATATATATATATATATATATATATATATATATATATATATATATATATATATATATATATATAAAACAGCAGATTCTCTCATTTCCCTTTCATGAAGTTGCTTCACATTTAAATTGGAGAATCCTCCTTCTTTCTGCCTCAAGCTAAAAGTTTATTTGCTTCTTTTATAACAGCAAAAGCTTAGCCAGAATAGGGTGTCAAACAAGGGATTTATCTTCTAAATTTCAAACTCCTTTGTCAACCACTGTATAGTTTTGTCTCTGACTATGGGTATTTTAGTCCACACACTAACAACTTCCAAGTAGGGGCCTATTGTAACTATTTTCACCTGTACGTTATCAGGTATCCACCCACTACCACTCTCCTAATGGACCATGTTAAACCATTGTACGTCATAAGATGACGTACGATTATCATGAAATCTTTTTTCTTCTTCAAATAGTATATTGTCTTCAGCAAGTCCTAATCGGTTTCGCAGAAGTTACATTTTTGGCACTTTAAATGATAGCGCTCAATGTGTATAGTGTCATTCATGTTCCATACACTTGTTTGCATGGACTGTGATTGGAGAATAACCACCCCCTACTGGATACCAACTGAACTATTGACTAAAAACTATATAACAAAATCCTCAGGCATAATCAGTGCATATAAGGTTATGTCTGCTACATATGCCTGAACAAACTATGCCTGAACAGAAACTTTCTGCAACAAACAGAAATATCATTATAGATTTTGAAACAGTTGAAGCTGCAGAAATTAAACAATACACTTTCAATACTATTTTTAGCGCTTAAGATTGTTTTCAATACCCGCCATACCGTAATCGAGACCGGTACTTATTCGAGACCGGTACTTATTTTAGGCCCTGGCGCTTAAACGTGCCATTACGCTAAACAAACAAAACATCACCCAGAAAAAACCCAAACGCTCCAACAGCCCCACACACCACCCAGCAAATATAAGGGTACCACCAAGAATTCCCTCAATGTCAAAGCCTTTGACCTTCATGTCATTTCCTGTCCCAAATGGCGCCTGCCCAGAGAGCACCGGATGTACGTCGCGGCACGTGAGCAGTTGAGGGGGTCTCAGCAGCTGGCGGCCTTGTCACGAACTAACAGGCAGTGGGGCAAGCTGGTAGGGGGGGATATGGGGGCGTGATCTGGGATAAAAGTCCTACTGTAAATAGCTGCTTATAAACAACACCCTTGAATAAGCCGCCCCTTGGGCTTGTGTCTAAGTTAGATGGTGGCGGATTTAGAGAGGGGATGTAGGGAGGTTTAGTTTTAATTGCCTCTTTTGACCCCAAAATCTAGCCAGAAATATGGTATTAAACAATGGACGTGCACCCTCCCTTACAAAATCCTCCATCCCCATCTGCTATAGGCTGAATCTAGAGCTTGAAAAGGTTCTCATCCCTTACAATAGGTTATATTATTTAAACCTTTTGCCTAAGCCACACCTTGATTCCATGGTGGTCTTATAAGGCACAAAATGAGATGAAAAGGCCATTTCTTGTGGACAGGGTCTAATGATACAGATAGATACATAGTTTTGTAATGAGGTTTATAACTAGCACAACAGATTGAGAAGTTCTATTCTTTGACTTGAAATAATGATATATAAATCACAATACCAAATGACAAAACCAAATCATACACCCATCCTATTACAATGTGACGACATGTTATATTACAGTTGTTGGCATATACGAGCGCATCTTTTACTGCGTATGTTAATGGAGTGAGTGAGTAATAGAGGTTTAACGCCATTTCGACAGCTAAGGTCATATTCATGGCGAGAACTAATTACACAATTTCACAGGGGAATGTGTCGGTGCCCGCGCATATGTGCACCAAGTATGTTAATGGGAAAGCTTCTCAGCACACAATAGTAGAATCATCTAAACCTTGCGTGCTAACAATCTATTCCTCCCCCTCGCTGTCTAGACCAAGGACTTCAGTACCTCGGCATGGTATGCTCTAGCCTTGTGCCCTGCCCAGTCTTCTAACAGTGCTATGGATCAACATGGTAGAGAGGTGAGCTCCAAAAGAGACCCCATGGATCTCCCCTTTCTTGTTGTGTCTAGTCCCCATGTCTCCTGCTCCCTGCTTGTTGGTCTGGAATCTTGACACAACTAGGTACGTGTCTTGAAGGATACCTAGTCCTAATGCTATCTCGCCATGATTAACCTATCCCTACCAAGACATCTGCAATAAATACTGAATGCCAACTATTGTATCATCGTGAAAAAGCACAGGGTTTTGAAAGAACGCCAGTCTCAAATAGGCGCCGGGGGTAAGGGCGTGTTGAAATCATGATTGATCATTGAAAATAGACCTTCAATAACCACTGGTCTTGTATAAGAGCTGAGGTAATCGCCTCTCCAAATTTAGTAGTACCGGAGGGGCTTTTCGTGATGATACTGGGTCTTGACAGATGCTTATAAAAACATGCTTTACAAAATGACAGGCCATATCTCCGTATAGGTCGCTAAATTCAGAGTATAGTGGTCGCTAAAAATTGGTCACAATTTTCCTATATGGAATAAGACACAATCCTAGTCGTCAAATCTGGTCGCTATTAGAGACCTAAAGATCATGCCAAATGACATCCAGCATCCCAGACTTTGCAGCTACCATCAAAGTACTCCGCGAGAGGCAACCTCATTCAATAGCCTGAAGCCACATCATTTTCGGAACAAATCTTCTAACATACCCCTGAGGAGTCTAGTCTGTTAAAGCTAACACTAGTGCCTGGTGAATAGAAGGAGAACTTCCTGACTTTCCAGCCCTTTGTGCCATCCTTTCGCTGGTACCCAAAGAGAGGCTATCAACAAGACTCGCTCCTGTCAGACACAAGCAAAGCAGACCAAAGCGTCTCATGTGACGTCACATCATTCAGGCCTAGTCTGCCCATGTCACCCCAGACGTTAGGGATTATTTGTGTACTAGCTGAGAACCAAAGTACACAGCACGGGTAGACACCAGGCCATTGTTAATGTCTACCCCTGAGTGCGTGCAGTCCACCAACAATTTTTGACCGAGTGATGTCCATTCATCAGCTCAGCCTCCCTGTTATTCTAGTGTGTCTTATTTTTTTTTGGTGAATGGACAGTCAAAAGGGAATTAGCCCTGCAGCTTCATTTATCATTTCCAATGACCTAACTGCCTGCAACTAGGCATCATTAAAGTATGCTCTGGAGCCAGCTAAGAAGAGCCATCTACCTAATAGCCTAAATGCTGATGAGAGCATTTGGATGTTTTCTATTGCAAACTTTAGCTTACTTCGAAATCCCCCTGAGCCTGTGGGCCCTCCAAGCCTCCAAGTCAGCAAAGTGTAGGAATTTATAGACCAAATCTGTCTTTGTTTAACAAAAGACATTGCTGAGCTAATTAGCTCAGTCAATAGAGCTCTACAGGTCCCATATCAAGTAAAATCAGCCTCATCAATTTGTGAAATGATGAGAGAGACAATTGCTTGTCTGCATTGACCGAGGTTGTCTATTTTGGGTCTGTTGAACTCTGAAATTGTTTCCAAATTTAACCCAAATTACTCGGTAACCTTTTGGCCACTCAGGATTTCTTGTCATTAATGTCGAGCCCTTAGGCAACGGGTATTTTGCAGGAGTCATCCACTTTCTGTCATTACCTGCCATTCCGATGTCTTCTGAAGCATTAAATGGAACTTTGACAAAGATATAATTTCTTACTGCATCATCCCCATTCGGAGTCATGCAACCATACCAATCTATCAAGGTTGATACTGTCCAGGTGGGTCAGCATGATGCATCAATGAAGTGCTGGCGAGCCAATTTGCCAGCACTTCAGAGGTGAATCATGACAACCCATTTGTAAGATACACAAGTGAGTGAGTGAGTAATAGATGTTTAACGCCATTTCGACAACTGAGGTCATATTCATGGTGAGAACTACATTACACATGTTCGCAGATGAATGTGTCAGTGCCTGCACATATGTGCACCACACACATCCGAGGGGATAGGAAAGAGGAGATATAGACCCTTTTAAGTGGGCTAGGGAAGCCCACTTATGTATTTAACAACCATAGTGCCTTAACTATCCGCCCAGTCAGGGACGGATTTAGAGAGGGGCGCGGGGGTGCGCGCCCTCCCCTTTTCCACAGTACTTCAGAGTTTAACTATATATTTTGGACCCCAAAATTTGCCTAAAAATTGGGTGTGCGCCCCCTCCTTTTGGGCCGCACCCCTCCTTTTGGGCCGCGCCCCCTCCTTTTCCAAATCCTGGATCCGCCACTGACTCAGCCCATTCATTACCGCTAACTTGGCATGGCCTGGAAGGGGTGTTCATGAGGCACCAATGCAAATCAAATCTTCATTTTCTTCCCCCCCCTGTTCCAACAGGTCTTTGTCATCCCCAGTTTCTCCAATGATATTTAGATTTTGTCAAAATATTGATAAAATAACCTTGTTTATTCTTAATAACACAGTCAAACCCACACCAAAAGCTGGTTAGGAAATCAGGCGCCACCCCCTCCCCCAAACCTGATCCACCATCAACGCACTGACCAAAATAAGAAACCGCTCTCAACACCGTGAATGGAATAAATATGGAGCAGGGTGTGACAAGTGAGACCCCATCAATCTTACTTCATCTTAACCCATAAATGAATGTATGATTTCCGAGACGATCAGTTGTCATGATGCACCAATGCAGTGCAGACGAGGCCACACACCAATGCTGCATTATCATATGTAGGAGTGTTTCAACATAATGCATGAATGCAGCCCTGTTGAGTAACTCACCAGGGCTGCATTCATGCATCATGATGACCATTAAGTTGCTCTGCAGCCATTAAGTGGTTATGATAGAGGCTACTGTCGGCCAGTCCTGGGGAGCCGGGTGTTGAGCTGGACAATACCTAACTGACAATGTGCTGCATGTAGATAGACGGTCAGTGCTTCAATCAACATAGTTTAGTGTTCAGTTCTATAACAGACCTATGTGTCCCAGAGCCATCTTGAACTCAATATTGGTGACCAGAGTCGGCCTACATTATGTACATTGAAAATGCCTAGAACACAGTCAGTATAACAGCGGGAATTCTCTTGCAACATGTTGCAGGGGGTAAATGGCCATGGGAGTAGATGTCCAAGGGGGTGAATGATTCGGTGGTGGATGACTCTGGGGGTAGGAGTAGTTGAATGGTTTGGAGGTAAATGCCCAGTGGATAAATGTCCTGTTTCCGCTTTGATTCTTGATAGAGGGATATGTACATTTATATAGGCCATTGTTTAGCAAACAGTATAAATTCTGTATTTCTTAGGGGGTAATAAGTCGAATTCAGACAGCCTATTTGGTATATTGTAGACTTCTTTGAGGACCCTCTCGTATACTTGCGCATGTTCTGGGCGGGCTTGGAGCAGAGGGCTACGGCAGGATGTGACCAGGGTACAAAGGCACACAGACACAATACTGGGGAGTGGAAATGTTCTCACATGGTGGAATAAGAATAGGTTGCCATAGAAACATGGAGCCAAAAGAAGCAGACATCATGGTGTCGTGGTACAGTAGGATATTGGGCAGTAATACCATGTCAATCATTTATCGTGGATGCCGGCAACCAATGAGCATATGGAGCAGTTAGATAACGGTAAAACCTTGCATATAAGCCATATTACGGTAACCCTGCATATACGCATTGGGCTTTTACACCAGCTTATAGAACCATCCTGAACTCTTGGGCTTTGAATACACTATTGTGTAAAGCATGTGAAATAGGCCCCAACCCTGATGTTATGGAGTAACTAACATTATATTACAATAGGAAATAAAACTGCAATATATGCATATTGTGGAGCTGACCGATTATTGGATTGTGGATGAGTTACCATTATGGGGTAACAGTATGAAATGTGCAATATGCGATCTATGGTGTGCAATATGCAATGACCTATGTGCAACACATCAGTGTTACGGTCACAGTGCCTTATTGGTGACAAACGAACATAATGACATGCAGCATCAAGACTTCAGGACAACGGTTGATGGACATCTTATTAATGAGGGGCGTGCCGGGGGTAAAAGTCATAAATGACACCAATTAGCTGTAACAGGGGGCTGTCAGTCTGTGTCATCTCACCAATTACTGAATGAAGAGCAGGAGGGGTGTGTGTGTATGTGTGTGTGTGGGGGGGGGGTGGGGTGGGTAAGGGGTTAGCAACTTAATTCTTATACTTCTTGGTCTTAGAACACATAATATTCAGGCGCGTAGGAAAAGGGGGGGGCAGGGGGGCCTGGCCCCCCCCCCAATAATGAGGAGGTTCCCTATATAAGCCTATATAAAAATATAGCAGGCCCCCCCCCAACCGAGACCCTTTGGCCCTCCCAATAAAAATTTGCTTCCTACGCCCCTGATATTTAACTAGAATTTTGGCGAGCAGGAAGGGAACCACAGGTAAACCTTTTCTGTATATGGTAAATTTACTCTTCAAACACTGTTGAGAAGATATTGGGCCACCCTTGACTTTTCCTCAGCCGTTTGGTAGGTTCAAAGTCAGATTTATACTTATAGGTCGGGGAAGGGTAGGGGACTAGAGAGCTAATCAGTATGGTATACCTTTCCTGGCCTACCACCACTAACTTGATCCATCATTGATTCATCTGTCGAAAAGTTATGACTAGAATGAGAGGACGAATCCAATGACAACAAGTGAAGGTTGTTCATCGCCACTGGATCTACTACATAATAATGCTGGTTAGGCAAGAAAACATATAGACAGAATCTATAGAATCCCACAGCATAACCTTCTTTTATAAACCTACATTTTTTTTTGTGGGAAATGAATCACCCTGGATTAGTGTGCATGTAAAGGAGCCTCCAAAATGCAACAAACACAGGGACTCAGTGTAGCTGGGTTTCTATGGAAGTAGGCCAAGCTGCGGTAGGATGGGGGAAGGGGGGGTAGGCAGGGAAGCTGTGTGATTAACCCTTTAAGGGCCGTTGATGCATTAATGTTTCATGTCTATCGGTCGGCATGATGCACCAATGAAGTGCTGGCAACACTGCTTGCCAGGACTTCATTAGAGCATCATGCCGACCCTCTGGGAGTATATGTATCAACCCCCATAGGGTCGGCATGATGCTCCAATGAAGTGCTGGCGAGCAGTCTCACAAGCACTTCATTGGTGCATCATGACGACCAATGGGCATGATGCACTCCTGCATTAGCGGCCCTTAAAGGGTTAGGGTTGGGGGGGGAGGGTGTGAGCGCTCTGTTGTCTTGATGGTCGCATAAAAACAGACAACAATAGCCTTTGATGAAAAGCGGATCTCCTGTCATAATGAAAAGACGCTGAAACGGGATAACTGCTTAACTGACTGTTAAACAATGCTTAAATCTGTCCTAGATTTTAAGTAATGTTCCCTGATCTTTTGGACATTTCTTTTCTCATAGAAACATCGTGGACAATGCCTGTGCAGTTCTACTTAATGGCATTTTATGTTTCATCATTCGAAGATGATCGCTACTTAACAGGTAGATTTGTTCACGTCTGTGATTTTGATTGGTGCCCCTTGGTAGGAAATGAGCCACTGCCTGTCCTATAGGAAACCCAAGGATTGAATCAGTTTTTATATGTAAGTCTAAACTGCTTCATTCATGCCTAATGGCTGTAATAGCAGAGGAAGGGCCTGGCACAGATTCCCATGTGTGTGTACTACTACTGCTTTCAGTACCAGTGTATGAACTCCCTCTGCTCTGTCAGAAACCTCTCCCTAACCATAGATGTGTCCTATTTATGGTAATTCTATGAAACAATTCTAAAGGCTTTGAGTTTGACCATTTGAACCTCGATCTTCTCTGTCGTTGGAATCTATGATACCTCTAAGAGTACCACTTGTGTCTATGTGGGCACAGGACTATGAGAGGTCCCTGGACTTGGGGTGGAATGAAGCACCTGGTGTATCCTGCTGCCCCCTAGTATCAGACTCCCACACTAATAGTCATGCACAGTGCCTCCCCCTACCAGTGGGTATGTGAACTAACTGCCAGTCCTTACTCACTGCTGCCACCTGGGTCTCGAGGACTAAACTAAAACAAATGCACTGAATGCCTCCATCTAGCCATTGCTACGACAGCCACAAATAGCATGGGAATATGAAAGAGACATATTCTTATAATATGAGATATAGAATATTGGAAGATACAAATTCTCTCTGCACTAAAATCTGGAGAGGGGTTTCGGGTGACCATTTTGATGTAGCCAAGGGGAAGTGCCCTAGTCATCATTGGATCCCATTATATGAGAACCGAGAGTCATTGTTTTGATCATCTCTGTGAATCAATTGGAGAAGACATTAAGCGCTGCATCCACTCATCACAGGTGGACCATCCATGGGCTTCATCCGTTTTATTTACCATTAATTTCTATGTGGAAAATATTGGAGGGAATGTCACAAATGGTCCATTTATGAACAGTAGGTGCTGCCCATTTAAGTAGTTAGACTGATGATCTGGGTGGTCAATATGATATCGGTGTCATCACTTAATCACAGTCACTTCCCGTCAATTGTAATCAGTAATTGACAGCATGTCCCATTGCCTGCAGCACTGCACCTACTGCAGGGTTGCCTTGTGATGACAGACGCTCTGAGTAGTGTTCTGATAACCTCGGTGAGACAGATGCCGTAGGGGGGCAGCACCTGCACCCCGTGGCCGGGAACCAGTGCAGACTTTATCTTTATGTCATGGCTGATACGAACGTCACTATAGATTAGTACTAGAATCGCCGTATTCAATGGGGGGCATTGAATACAATGTGTCTGTATTCAATGGGTGTCCGCCATCTTGGATTTTGAACAGATCTGAGCTGTTTTTCTTTATTTAAAAGCAAAATAGCCCCCTAGGCCATGACATAAATGCAAATGTCCACTTCCATGGGATTTTTTACATCGTATTCCCCTCTGTGGGACTGGTCGCATCCCACTCAGCCATATAATGGCTTCGTGGGATACGCCAGTCCCACCTCGGGGAATACGATGTAAAAATATCCCATGGTCGTGGACATTTGCTTATGTTCTATATTGTACCCGCAGGGGACTGGGGACGGCCATCTTCTTTTAGACTGAGGAGTGCTAAAAGGGGGTTATTGCTGCGTGGGGGGATGTGGGAGGATAATGGGATGTGAGGGGAGGAAGGCTCATCAAAAGTACAGGAAAGAGGGGAAAGATGGGGAAGGGAGGGGAGGGAGGGGAAAAGTGGGGAAGGGAGGGGAATGGTGTGGAAGGGAGGGGAAGGGTGGCGATGAAGACAGAGACAGAGAAAGAGGGAGGGAAAGAGAGAGAGAGCGAGAGAGAGAGAGAGAGAGAGAGAGAGAGAGAGAGAGAGAGGGGGGAGAGGGGGGAGGGAAGAGAGGGGAGACACAAACAGACAGACAGCAACAGCAACACAGACACATACAGACAAACTGAGAAACGAGAAACACTATTCGAAGTAAGGAAAATGAGTGGGAAGGCGAGAAGAAATGGGGGAGGAAAAGGACCACATACAATATTCATCTTCAAAGGCAGCACCGTACATTACCAGGGATTACAGAGTCTGACTAAGCCAGCATTAAGATGACCATGTCCTTTTGCCTCAGCACCTAGGCTAACCCTATAAGGACAGGACTGCATCACGCCCATTGGTCGTCATGATGTACCAATGAAGTGCTGGCGAGTCTACTCCCCAGTGCTTCATTGATGCATCATGCTGAGCCTCTGGGAGTTTGTCAACCCTGTACAGTCGTCATGATGCATGAATATAGCCCTTCCTAGGGCGGCATTCATGAACCATGATGACCAATGGGCATAATGCACTCTGGTTCCACTGCCATCACTCAGGCGAATTATTGCTAAATTGACCGATTTATGTTTATACATTTGTAATATCATAAATTGTCAGATAAGCAAAACATTGCCCCAACGACAGCAGTGGAACCAACACTTTAGCTGCACTTCCATGGTTAAGATGACATTACCCTTTTACTTCAGCAGCCAGACCAGAATCTAAGTGTGATTACCGTGTCTGGTCAGTCTTTACGGTGTCTGTGAAGAGGCCAGTCTTCCCTTTCAGGAGCCATGAACAGCACCACAAACAGCCATCCACTCTCCCACAGGTGCCCTTTCATGGACCTAGACCCGTTACCGTGTTCCAATGAAAAAAAAGGAAATATCCTAAACGCTTTGATGGCTGTTTAATGCTGCATAGCTTATATACAATATGCATCACCGACCCATCACGATGCACGAATGTAGCCGTAGTGAGTAACTCGCTGGAGCATCATGCTGCCTCAGGAGTGTATCAGCTGCATAGTGTTGTCCTTTGCAGGAGTGCATCATGATCATTGGTCAGCATGATGCACTAATGAAGTGCTGGTGATAGGTACCACCCTGTACCCTGGAGCATTGGAGGAGGCTATCAGTGGCTCTACTGATTTTGGTGCAGACAGGGGTTTGAGCAGTACCTTTTTCATTGCTATTCACAGGCGAGGGAGGGAGGGAGGGAGGAAGGGAGGGAGGGAGGGAGGGAAAGAGGCTGGGCAAATACCTCAAATATCTCCTTAGGCAGACACCACTGTGATGTCCAGGTGGTTTAGAGGATCCTCTGGGGAGGGCTTAATGTCTAGTTGCCCTTTACAGTGGCCAGACCGCTGTCTCCAGTACCACACTGGATTTGACAAGGGGAAAATAGTCTTTTCTTTCGCAGTAAGAACCTTAGTCTACAAAAGTCAATTCAGAGATACTTCAGAAATCCTATTGAAGGGGGTGGGTAAGTGAGTGCCGATCCACTGGGTGTACCAACCCAGCTCCATAGCTGAGATAATCTAGAAAAAATTACTGCCTGGAAAATGTATCAAATTCGTATTCACCAAATTATCCTGGGGAAAAAGAGAAGTCCACCTTCTGTCAGTTTTGTTTGTCTTGTTCCGACAACCCACTCCCTCTACCTCTGAAGAACTGATCCACAGCTCAGGAGACATCTTTTGTCTGCTGGTAAAAAGATGATCTATATGTGAGGAGATATTTCTTGGCTCGACATAAGGAAACTACCAGGGGATCTACAGGATGGGGTGGGGGAGATGAAGGGGGGGGGGTCATAAATCATCTGGTAGTACATGTAGTGAGGGTTGGTGAGGGGGCCATACATCAGTTTGCAGACTGGAACCCTTGCCCTTATAATAACAGACTATATACAGTCAAAGGGCATTACCTTGGTAAAGCTGTATCGGACGATCATGATGCACTCTTTATAGAAAATGACAAGGAATTGTTATATCCATTTAAGTGAAATTATAGACTTCTCATGTATTGTTATAGGAGAAGATAGGAGAGTATTTATTAACTTAGATACCATTCCTGGTCAAGTGTTTCTCTTCAAGGGGAGGTAGCTGCTGTTACTCTATCTACCTGCTCCATAGAGCTTCAGGTCCCTAGGTGATGTCCTTAAGAGGGCCTATAATCTACCCCTAATCTATCTATTTCAATGGTAATACATCAATCTCAGTTTGACAGGCTACCACACAATCCTCTTAGAACTCATCCCACCAACCCTCCCCCCTCCCCCCTCCCCCTTTCCCACCCATTAACGGCCTGGGCTATTCGGACGGATGCCCATCCGAATAAGCTTTTTATTCGGACGAGATCTTCTGGGAAACGGGAATCTGAGAAACAGGACTTGTTCTGAGAAACAGGGCATATTCTTATTCGGATGAGATATTTGGGAAATGGGATTCTGATAAACAGGACAATCATTATCCTGGTAGACGGGACCTCTTATTATAGGTCCTGTTTATAGATCATGTGCAATGTCCTGTTTATCAGTGTCATGTAGCCTGTCCTGTCTCTCAGAAAATCTCGTAGGGATAATTCTCAGTCTTGTTTCCCAGATAAAGTCCCGTTTCTCAGAATCCCATTTCTCAGGAAATCTTGTCCGGATATCATCGGCCCCCATTAACACCTGAGGACAAAACATCCTCCTAGACTCTCGATCATTGGTACCAATATTGCTAATCGACCAGTGAGTGAGAGTGAGTAATAGATGTTTTACGCCATTTTGACAGCTAAGGTCATATTCATGGTGAGAACTACATTACACAATTTCACAGAAGAATGTGTCAGTGCCCGCGCATATGTGCACCACACACATCTGAGGGGATAGGAAAGATTAGATATAGACCCTTTTAAGTGGGCTAGGGAAGCCGCTAATCGACCAGTCTGCGCTGCATTGGTGCATCATGGTGACCGAGCAGGAATGTATGAATTCCATAGGCTTGGCATGATACTTGGATGCAGAACCAGGGCTGTATTCATGCGTTGTGATAACCCGAAGCGATACAAGCTGATATAAGCACTCTGTTGCCCTGTAATGATTAAATTCTGCTAAATCTTCCCCCACCCCTCACCTCTTCGTACATGGTCAAGGCTTACATGGTCAGAATAAGGAAATGGAATTTTCAGGTCATAAAGTGGTCGTCCATTTATCACCTCATATCTGGGTGGGTATTCACTAGGTATGCCCCATGTCCTGGTCCTACTGACCTGCTGCAAGACATGGGTCCTGCGGCTAGGAACGCGTTAAACCTCCACGGGCCGGTGATACAGGAATACATCATACCCATCAGTTGACATCATGCTCCAATGAAGTGCTGGTGAATGGCCTCACCAGCACTTCATTGGAGCATCATACCAACCCTCTGGGTTGACATGATGCCTCAATGCTGTCCTGGCAAGTAATTTGACCAATCGGCACGGGTGAATTATCGCGACTTATTGCTCTGATACACTCCTGCATCAGCGGTCGTCAAAGTTTTACCATATATAGATAGGCAAGAAAACGGGTTCCTTAAACAGGTGGTGATAGGCCAGGGCTGATAAATCCCTGTAGCGGACAGGACTGATGTTCTGCTGGGGTGAAGTATTGGCAGTAGTCAGGGCAGTCTCTTATGATTAGCAGAAAGTAGCCTGGGAATGAGCAAGGCCTACTCTGTCATAGACCTGGGGTTGATGTAGTTACTTATAAATGTTAGGTCGTCATGATGTATGTATGTACATTACAAACAACTGTGGTAAGTTTGATTGTGAGGTCTGCATGAAATTATATATGTTAACATCTCAAAGTGTGCTTGATCTAAATAGACTATGTTTCAATGGGTTCTCCAATATACTCAAAACGAGTTTCTTCTTGCATGTGCTAGGAGGATCTGTTTGAAAAGTTTCATACTCTTTCTATCTTGTTCTGTTTTGGCAGGCCCTCTGGATGCTCAAAGGACTCCGTCCGCTGTTTTTATCTGCTCCCATACAGGATACAATAACTGACAGTCCAACTCCTGACAGAGGAAGTGACCTCTGACACCTTCAGGAAGCAATGTGGGTAATCCATCACTCTCAGTTTATCTGATGTAGCCTTGATTAAAACATACCACCCCGTCCCTGTAAATTACCCTGCAGTGTGCTTGGAGCCTGTAGTGCTTATAGGTGGCAGGAGATGGGAGCACGGGGGTATAGGGTTAGGAGATGGACTGGTTAACCATAGAAGGCCGCCGATGCATTAATGCATCATGCCAATCGGTCGTCATGATGCACCAATGAAGTACTGGTGAGACCATTCGCTAGCACTTCATTGGTGCATCATGTCGACCCTCCGGCATGATGCAGTGTGTATCAACCCAGGTTGGTCGGCATGATGCTCCAATGAAGTGTTGGCACGACTGCTTGCCAGCACTTCATTGGTTCATTGTGCTGACCATGGGCATGATACACTCCTGAACCAGTGGCCTTTAAGGGGTGAATGGGGAGAGACAATTGGGTACCCTGGTGGCCTTTACTATAGGTGCCCAGGCGCTCATTCATTTCAAACAGTGCATATCCCTTATGCAGGAGAGGCAAATATTCAAGACCATGAACACAGTATATCTTGAGCTTTCAATCGTGAGTACCCCCATGCTTATCTAAGAATGGTACTTATTTAATTGCAAGACCTGGCACCGATACAAGCCAATACGGTATATGTAATATTGCTAACGAGAGGGGGTGGAATAGGGTAATAAGGGAAGGAAGTCAGCTAAGCAGGATGCAAGAAGAGAGATGGGCTAAATTGGAGCAAACCAACTTTATAATAATTTGTCAATTTTCTTATATTACCAATTTTCAGCATATATGACTCGCCATAGTTAGATTTTCAACACGAAGAATAACCATTTTGTATATTGGGATTCTGACAAACTATTGCAGCCCCAGATACCCTTTTCTGTTAGCTTTATTGATAAGCATTGGTGGACAGGAGCCTCTGCTGCCTGACTATTGGACGTATAACCTTACTATTTTCTTAGGTTTCCTTTTTCCGTTCGTCAAGCTATCATAATGCAGATTTGTCTATTTGGATGGATTCTCATGTTCATGTAACATATTGATTGCTAGGTGCAGAAGGTTATAGGTGTTCCACATGACCCTAGGTGGAAAATCCTATCGAGGTAGGAGTCTGGGTCGTGTTTTTCCCCATTTCATGGCACTTGATAATAAATATGGAGGTAAATATGGACCTCCATGCATCATGCCAACCATATAGGGCTGATGCACTCCCAACTTGTTGGCATGATGCACCAATGCAGTGGTGGAGAGTAGATTTACCAGCCCTGCCTCAGCGCATCATGGCGCCATGATTTCTTAGAAGGATCCAGATTTGTTCCGGGCTTCCCTAGCCCACTTAAACTGTTAAAAGGGTCTATATCTCATCTTTCCTATCCCCTCAGATGTGTGTGGTGCACATATGCGCTGGCACTGACACATTCCTCTGTGAAATTGAGTAATGTAGTTCTTGTCATGAAAATGACCTTAGCTGTCGAAATGGCGTAAAACATCTATTACTCACTCACTCCAGATTTGTCCTTACCCTGCATTCACTGGACGGCTGGTAGGGAAGGTCTCCGTCTTACTGTGTGTATGGCTTGCCGTAGTGTAGATAAGTATAGGTACAATACCGTAAAACCCTGGTTATAAGCCGGATTTTTTTTCCTAATTTGGGCCAAAACTTCTAAACTTCCAACAACTTTACCCCCGGCTTATAACCGGGTTTTTAATACAATGGATTATGGGGATCATGAAATATACTGTATATAAAGTGCACCTCACCTATTAGACGCACCTGGAGTTTAGGAATATGCCCCCCCAAAAAAAATCATAACTCTTGTTCTACTAAATGGATATTCAAAATTCAAAAATCTATGTGTAGCTACAGCTCCCCAGAACCTCCACGTAAAAAACGCACCTTATATGCGTGAGATCAAGGTAGTTAAAACACTGAAAATTAGACTTTGAATAGGCACTTGAATTGAATAAAGGCCGGGGTATGTGCCCATCCAAATCAATAAGCGCCGGGGCCATCATTGTGGACGATACAGTAGTCACTATACAGCAGTAGGGTTCATGTTCTATTACTGTTCGTGCTGTATGGGTGTAGGGCAGTAACTGTGATTGAGTGTACACTGTAGACCACCTGGGTACAGATAAATAACCAGCAGCGATAGATCTGGATGGTGGTGGAGGGGCAGTTGGTGTGGAGTGGGAACAGGGGGCAGGGGGCAGCAGCACTGCTGTACCAACTAGCATGATATGAATACAACCATGCCGCAGTCTGTCACTGCATAAATGGACTTTTCCAATGTACTCTAACCCCACATGTATACCCAGGTAACATATTATCTGATGGGTGCGGCCATTGCTGGAGCTTGTTACTAGTGAGTTAGAACTACTGATAAAAGCTATCAGATGGGTAGCAGTTGCTTCCTGAGAAGCCTGCCTTGAATAGTTGAGATTTCTTTCTTTTTCATTTGCTGATGGTTCAACCCATCAGGTCAGTATAGGCCGTGGCTCATTTCAGAGGCCTTTGTGGTTCACAAGATCAACCTAAACTAGGGGGTGCTGCTTATAACATGCAGGTTCCTGAGATTATAAAAGAGTAGTAGTATTAATTGTCAATCCACAGCTACAAGTTATAGCTCTTTCTAAAGGTACGGGTTGGACGTACATCCAGGTTTTGCTTATAGATACTTTTGGTTTAACAGAAGTGTGTATTAAAAACCTCTTTGGTACAGTAAGCGCATTCATTTTGTAAATATCTAAATTGGCTTGGATCACAGGTCACAACTGTATCATCTTTCATGAGATGAGATGAGAAAGGGTTTCCCCCAAGTCTACTGGAACAGACTGTAGTTGTCCTAAAGGAGTACCCCAGAAATAGTCTCCCTCTGTGCATGCGCTGTGATGGCCGGAAGTGGACCCAGGATCCCAACATTTCCGGTTCCTGCTGGTAGGACCACGTGACCCTGTACTTCCTGTGTGCGTGAGCAGACAGGAAGTGGACGATTTTCAGGGCTTAGTACAGATGTTAGAAGGCGGCATTATAGTATTGTAGCCTACACCTCTGTATACATATATCTGATGGCGAGCGGAGAGGGAGTTTGTTTGGCCACTGGAAAATTCTCAGAGAATAAAAATATGCACACCAGTGGAACATCCGGGATACAAAAAAAAGAGCCGAGTAGCACCTTTCTTTGCATAAAAAGAGGGGGCGCATCCCCTAATTTTGTCACAATCGGGGGCTAAAGTCACCAAATAAAGAGTAAAGAGTGGGGGGCAGCTATTTACCCTCCTGAAATCACTCTTACATGAAGGTTGGTATTGTACACCTCTAACCAATTATCCTTGTTCCTTGGGAACTGCCTATCTTTCCGTTCATCCCCTCATTTCCCCATCTATACAGGCACTAGACATTATGAGGTTGCTGATGCTTTTTCTGTCACTGCTCTGGGAGTCCTCCAAGCACCACTGTGAATAGGTGGGTAGGAATTAGCAGTCTGTCTGGTGGAGCAGCTCACGGTGGTTGATTAGATGGTGGTAATCAGCTCACGAGCACTTCAACTGAGCATCATGCCGACCCTCCAGGACTTTGTGCATCAATCCCATAGGGTCGGCATGATGCTCTAATGAAGTGTTGGCAAGCAGTCTTGCCAGCACTTCATTGGTGCATCATGATGCATGATGCTCTAATGAAGTGTTGGCAAGCAGTCTTGCCAGCACTTCATTGGTGCATCATGACACATGATGCTCTCCTGCATCAACAGCCGTTGAAGGGTTTAGGTGCGGAGGGGACATGCCTTTACAGCAGGGCCTAAGAAGGACTCACCAGATTGTACCGAGATCACACACCCCGTGTACCCCAAGGTGCAGTGCTATACATCCACCAATTACTGAAACCCTGTGAAGTGTTGCCAACCTATCCTGGATCCTCCCCTCCCCATCCCCTGTCTATACCAGGCTGGTAATCAGCCAGTTGGGTGGATACTCACCGATAGTGCTGACTACACTGCAGAAGATAAAATGGTAAAGTTGAACGATGATTAGTTTGAGCTGACCGTTTCTTCACGAGCGTGTCCTGCCCGTTCCGCACGAGGCTGGTAGGGCGAGTGTGGAGCGGGCAGGACACGCGAGTGAAGAAACAGGAAGCTCAAACTGATCAGAGTTCATCTTTACATTTATGTCAAGGTGTTTGAGTGGAAAAACAATCGATATTTCATCAATAAGATTGAAATTTAACTCTTATTTACCCATCGTCATCTCAAAATGCTGACCGCCGCCATCTTGAATGTTTACGTTTCAAAAAGGCTGCGCATGCGCGATAGACCTATGATGTCATTGTGCGGATTTGGCGCCGGTTATTTAACGCAGGGGTGCAATACGCGGTCTCAGTGCTTTCTCTATGGAGCAACGATATTCACCTTGACATAACTGTTAAATCTACCAGGGATCCTGGTAAAACTGAAGAGGGAACCACCACAATTGGATTGCAGTCAACCGGTGTAGTATTTCGGAAGGAGCCCCAGGTGGCAATACAGCGGTACAAGGAATCTCTGTGAAAATAATGATGGATCCTTGCTATTTTGGGACAAGGATTCTGAGGTCATTTTGACATTGTTTTTACACTGTACCCTCTGTACCAGCATTCACTGGTACTATTAACACTTTATGGGCCCCAAAAGTCATGTTCCTCTGTCGTCATTATGTAGAAATGTAGCGCTGCAGTTGATGTTCCAATGCAGTGAAAATCTACTTTTCACTATAGTATTGGTGCATCATAGGTTCGGCATGATGCATTAATGCCGTGCTGGCGAGTTACACGCCATAATGCCGTGCTGGCAAGTTAAACGCCATGGATCCATTTATTTCACATCGAAACAGGTTTGAGCAAATCAGAAATTTCAAAAGATTTCAACACAGTACAGGTCTGCATGAATTTTTTTTTTTTTTTACACTCAATTATAGAGTTGGATATTTTCCAATCTCAAAATGTGAACCTACATCTTTTACATGAGGTCTATGGAGCCATGGTTTAACCTTTGAACACTTACATACCATTCAGGTGTACACAAACAGACCATTTTAATTTGTATCGGTTGCCTCATTTCTCCATGTAAGGTTCCTGTTTTGTAGCATTGTGGATTCCTTACGCCCCGATCGGCATGGAGTGTCATAACCTTGGACAGTAATCAATTATCTACAATGGTCCATACACATGTTATGTCGCCTTACGTGTGGCCAGGGAAGGGCGGCTTTTTAACCCTTTAAGTTATAATTGTGCATTGGTGCATCAGGTCCAAAGATCGGCATGATGCATTCTGGTGAGTTACTCACCAGGGCTGCATACATGCATCATGACAATGCCTAAAGGGTCGACTTAATGCATGAATGTAGCTTTAGCAAGTTACTTAGCGGCATTGCATTCGCGTATCATGGCGACCCATGAGCATGACACATTAAGCACCACCAACCCTTACAGGGTTGACTGGATACACCATTACCACAGATCTCAGATCTAATCTAGCCACTAAGTCCAGTTCTGACCAGACATAAGTAAACCCATGTTATCTCCATACCAGCTGGAGAAGGCTGCTCATTAGTCTTGATGCAGTTCACACAGAAACTGGTACTCCGAGTATCTATGCATATATTAGTGCACATTGAGAAGTATTTCTTGATCAAAATTGAAATACAGATGTACAATTGTCCCCTAAAACAAGTAAAGCAGTAGGATTTGTTGGTTTGATAGAGGCGCTTTTCTGTCTTGCTCATAGATAGCGCCATTCTCAAACATGGTCTGAGATCTTTAATATCACGCAGGCTTCTCCCACATACGGCTGATTTATGACGTCTTGAGCAGATGTAGCCCCTAGTTCTATAGTTATTGTACACACCACCTTATACACTGTATACATGTACAACAGCTTACTACTAGAACCTACAGGTATTGTAAGGGGTAACCTGTACCCAGGCCAGAAGCTAGTAGTATATAGGAATTGGGATTGTTGTCAGGAGTTAATTTAATTCGCTGTCTTCTGAGGGGAAAATGGGAGATGCAGATTTTGACCTCTTTAGTACTCCATTTATTGCCTTGATGTACCTATGTATTGGTAAACCATACCAAACCCTCGTTGACAGTGTATCTTCATAGCCTTGGCAGAACATGCCAAGCTGTAAATTACTCACTAAGGCTATGTTCATACAGTAGACCACCTATAGATACGGAATAGGCCTTGGGGAACCCTAACCTCTCTGAGGGTTTAGGCACTACTGCAATAAGAGTATTTTTATAACCCTTATGCTCAGCCAGGGATGGTTATATGCCCTGGTTGGCTTTGGGGCTGTTTTATTAACAGAGGCATTAATGGTGGTATTATGGACAGTCTGATAGTCAGGGTAAGGGGCTGTAACGACCCCACCTTCCCCTCCCCACCACCTCCCCTGCTAAGCTCCACTCAGCTGTCACCCATTTCATCCCACCACTTCAGTGATCAAGGGCTGAGTGTCATGGCTTGCAGTCACTTCATTGTCTCTGTCCATTATGCTTAAGCGGGTCTTCCACTGCCATATTGGCTGATGGAAAATGGGCCTAGTACATCACATCGTTTCTTCCTGCCTGCCACAGTTCATCCCACTTGCCTGTAGTATAGCCTGCCATACCCACGGACACTAACGTTGTGGGTATAGACTTAAAGTGTTCAAAAAGCTCTGGTAAATTAGAGGCTGGTTTCATTCCAGCTCCCCTGAGCTCAATACAACATGGATCTACCCCAAGGGCTACATGTAGTATCCTAGAAATATCCTTTACCCATGTATGTTTTTACATTTTGT
Organism: Acholoe squamosa; assembly: GCA_949317995.1. Classification (NCBI taxonomy): domain Eukaryota; kingdom Metazoa; phylum Annelida; class Polychaeta; order Phyllodocida; family Polynoidae; genus Acholoe; species Acholoe squamosa. The sequence continues at coordinate 87,419,597 of OX439037.1, forward strand.
AAAATGTATCTCCATTCTTCACAATGTGTCACTTTGATGAGGTAATCTGCAGGTAGTATATCATTTACTCCACTGAGAGGAACTTTAATTGGTCTAGACGTAACTTTAATTACCCACTTGTCAATTTCGCCCCGTCAATCAGGACTCAACAGCCACTCATGTCCTGAGGTGATTGGTCTAGACATACCCATCAATGGTAGACAACATCAAAACATTAGTGACTGGAATCTACAAACCAGAGGAAAATTGACACTTCTGGCCGTAACTCTCAGTCTGCCCCACTGAGATTTACAAGCCATTAACTAACTTGCCCTTGCCTGCTTGCTCGCGTATTTGCAGATATCAACATCTGCCAGTCTGCCTTCTTGCCTGCCGACATGCTTGCTTGCCAACCAATCTGCCTCCCTACCTCTTGTCCTCACCCCCAGCCCCCATGTCACATTTAAGTCACACTTGCCTGCCTATCTGCCTAATTCGCTCAGCCAGTCATCTTGCTCCATGCCTTCTTTTTAATCTGCCAGTTTTGCAGACTACCAACATGCCTACTAGTCAGCGTGCCTCCTTACCTCTCTCCACCCCTCACTTTGCCTCTGTTCTATAGTTGCTGTCTATAGATGTCCTTCCTCACCTCCCCGGGCTTCCCTAGCCCACTTCGTCTATATCACCTCTTTCCTATCCGCTCTGGATGTGTGTGGTGCACATATGTGCGGGCACTGACACATTCCTGTGAAATTGCATAATGTTTTTTTCTCGCCATGAATATGACCTTAGCTGTCGAAATGGCATTAAACATCTATTACTCACTCACTCACTCCTTTCTCACCCATTCTCCATGTCCCTCCTGTCTTTGGTTTATTTGATTCTCATGAATGGTCAAGAGTCTTCTGGTCAGCCATCGTTCAACATGCCATGACTCCCTTCTACTTCATAGTCACTGTCTTCTGAGCTGCCTATTGCAAGGGGGGGGGGTGTAAACCAAGCATCTCAGGGTGAGAAGGCAACATGCACGCATCAAAATCAAGTGCGAGTGTCCACCTTACCCTATACTGGATTGGTTTAATCCACGGGGAATGGAATTTGTGACCCTAATTTCACAGGTCGATGAGTCCAATTCACCCAGCGTGACACTGCCACCCTTTAAGGGCGACTGCTCACTGCTGTCCTGTATCATATCCATTTGTAACCATGACTCAGCATAATTTTGCTACTACAATTATGCATCATGCCGACCACCTGAGGGTCGGTTTGATGCTCCAATCAAGTGTTGGTGAGCAGTCTCACCATTGGTGCATCATGACGACCAATGGGCATGATGCACTCCTGCATCAGCAGCCAGAGTTAAAGGGCTGAGGGGGAGGGAGGTCCTTATCTCCCAGACCCCACCACAGCATATTGAGATAAGAATTGACGATACAATCTACTGATATGCCTCCATCAGTTTCATGCACGTACAAAAGGTCTCTATCAGACCTGTCTATTGTCAATACTGGTGGATTGCTCCATAATTCTCCATTCCTTCTTCCAGCTTGGTAGGGATTAAGGTGCAATCTTCATCTAATGCTCACTATGAAAGATCTGTTGAATCTACCAGTGATCCTGATAAAAACGGAACAGTGAACCACCATTTTGCAGTAAACCACTTTATTTTGTACCAGAAGCTCCAGGTGGCAGTACAGTGGTGCTGAGAATATCAAAGGATCTCTGTCAATTCTGAGACAAAGATTCTGTCGTTATTCCAATGACTTCTTTTTTAAACTGCACCCTTTCTAACCAATGGAGTAATACATTAATGCATGATCCACCCCCTGAAGGCATGCCGGGCGTGGTGTAGTACATGTTTGCTGACAGGTATCAGTGTTTGATCTGGACTTTAGAGAGAACATACACTTCATACATGACAATTCATATTGAATAGCGCCCGGGGGGGGGGCACTCTCTATGTAAGGTATACACATATGTGCGGCTGGCAAGGGTACTTTTTCAAGGAAAAGTCCCTAGCAAGCATTCTGTTTCAGCCACAAATGTCCCTGGCAAGGGTCTACTATTGAGCAAGAGTCCCTAGCAAGGGTCAACTTTCAGCAAAATACCCCAATTTACGCAGGAAATTTTGAAATTATCTTGGACAAAAGCACAGTTTTCATGAAAATAGCATAAACCAAATTCAATTTTCTCTCCAATCAGTGTAAATTTAAGACATTTTGAAACAAATCTAGGATTATTGAGTCAAAAGTGCCCTAGCAAGGGTAAGGGTTGTCGTGGGTTCAGCCACACACCTGTATCAAAAAAAAATGAAGTGCCCCCCCCCCGGGGAATAGCGCTATAGTTTGTGTTTCTCAGAGGAAAGCGGAGATGTCGTCGATGGGTCAATAACACGCTCTGCAATCTGATATGAAATTCAGGGTGTTGTATGCTTTTACCTGTATCAGTAGACAAAACCTGGCATTAGGAAGTGTTTGTTAGGGATAAACTCCAGGTGATGAATCATTGATTGCTGTGTCTACTAACACCTTTTACTGATATCTGCTGTCCTCAAATATCTAAATGAAAGACAATCCCAAAACCATCTCTGAAAACGTCAATAGATGCTGTATATGCCTTGCTGTATGAATTATGTGAACCAACTTATGAAGCCTTCCACTATGACAATACCATACAAAGGTAAGGCTGAATTTCTGGTGAATAGACAGATATATAATTATATGATAACTGGGCCACATAACCAGACTCTGGTTTAATCAGACTCTTATTATTATCAATACTCTAGTTACTGGAAGTCATGTATCTCATTGGTTCATGCATCATGAAAGTGTGGGGGATGAAGAAAGGATAGGTATGGTCGTAGGCAGGGTACTAGGCTCAATCCTAAGCACTGACAATGACATCTCAAATAAGGCCTATCTCACATAAGGGTGCGGAGTACAGCAGTATTGAAATCTGAGCAACATAGTGGCCTGTGTAAGTGCCCGGATGCTCATTGATTTTGAGTAAGCCCTACCCTTGATACCTATTCAAGACGGATGTTTATTCAAGACCTGGCGCTTATACATGCCATTACGGTACCTGAGTGCTTAAATGAACCATTTAATATGGTAAGGAAAGTAACAGATGAGATGCTCAATCTACTCCAGTTACTGCTCTACTGCTCTGTGCTGCTCTGTATGACTCATGCTGACCTTGTGACCTTGGTAGGGTAACCTTGTGACCTTGACAGGGTGACCTGATGACCTTGGCAGGGTGACCTCAGCGGTGTAATACACACCTTGGTAGTCACCTGATACATGATTATTAATCTAGGTCACACGGACGCCACACAGACGCTGTTACCTCTGATACCTGTACATCTTAATGCTTTAACCCTTTACGGACCACTGATACAGGAGTGCATCATGCCCATTGGTTGTCATGATGCACCAACGAAGTCTGCTCACAAGCACTTCATTGGTGCATCATGCCAACCCTCTGGGTGTATCAACCCTGTAGTCTTGATATTTCAAATATATCGATTATTGCTAAATATACCATAATGAGCATGATATAAGGGTCATTATATTGCGTTGTACAAAAGATTTACAGAATTGCATGATCTAATGGTAAAATGCAATGACAAACACAAATTAACGCTGTATTACAGATAATTTTATCGCCAGAAAAAATTGTTGGACATGGCTAATTCGAAATATATTTGAATCTCAATACACTTCTCATCGTAACTTCAGTTCTAATAGGAATTTTTGCAAAATTCCCTCAAATTTGGAAAGCCCAAATCCTGTGCATTTGAGGGACAAATGGCTGTATTGATATAATGGTTTTATTGATGTGATAATCACGATTTTGTAAATCGCGACATATCGATTTGGTAGACATTGATGACACTCCTAATTCATATATCATAATAACCAATGGGCATGATTCACTAATCAATGCACTAACATTTTACAGATGACACTACTTCAATCCATACCGCCTGACATCCCCAACCTTCCTCCCGCCCTCCACACATTCAACTCTAATCACAGCATCCCATTCCTCACCCAGCTCCCCCTCCCCTGGCCGACTACAGAAACTCATGATTAGTGTGTGTACATGGACGTTACTCAGTAGGATACATGACAAAATAGGCCTTGCTCATTCCCAGGCTACTTTCTGCTAATCATAAGAGACTGCCCTGACTGCTCTCAATACTTCACCCCAGCAGATCATCAGTCCTGACTGCTACAGGGATTTATCAACTCTGGCCTATCACCACCTGTTTCAATCCTTTACCCTGTAACCCACCTCTGACAAATTCCCTCTTTATATCTAATACAGATGCATATAAAAAATCACTGGACGAGTGGCGGTTGGTCATCATTATTAAGCCAAATTGAATTTCTTTTTAAAGTAATCCATGCAGCTTCTCTATTCTTTTTCCTCCCCTGATTACTTACCCGCGACATCCCTCAAACCATTGAGGTATTAATGTATCAATAGTTTCCATGTTTAATGACTGCAGCCCTAACGAATACCTCACCAGGGCTGTACCCATACATAATACTGACATCATGTGGGTTGATATAGCACTGGAGTGTTGACAGCATTAGCGGGTACTTTAGAAAGCTACCCACTGAACAAGATCTCGAGAATTACTCAGGAATTTCTCTAGTCCTGACTTGTGTATACAACAAGTATAGAGAACGTGATTTTCCCTGGAAATTTGGACATGCCATAACATCTTATACTCAGGAAAGTTCTCTAGTCTAGATCTCGGGAATTCTTGGGAAAGACTTGAGATATTCCCAGGAAAGACTCGGGGTATTCCCAGGAACTGGACATGTTTTTTTTTCTTGAGTATAAGATGTTCTGGCATGTCCAAATTTTCAGGGAAAATCACATTCTCCTTGCCCAAGTTGTGAATGTTCCCAACTCGAGCCCTGTTCAGTGGGTAGTGGACTGAATTCTGTGCAGTATATTTCTAGGGGATGAGAGGTTGCAAGGTTTATTTTACTGTCCATGACTTTGGAATCATTTTCAACCATTTCCCAACGTCCTTATCACTCTAAACTTCCAACATTCAAATTCCTCAGCCCGAAAATAGGCACTTAACATCCTCGAAACACAAATAGCAATCTATCTGAAATTTCCAAACATGGCTGCCATATCAATAAATTTATGTGAAATATACTCAACATCAGCACGTAATGGGTTCATGGGTTAGTCCTGTGCTGGATATCCAAGGAGATCCCCTCGCTTCGCCCTGCACTTGGACACCTTGCGCCCCACCCAGAAGAGACAGGTGTTGTTGATAATTAATCACTGACCTATCACTTACAGGAGATATGGATGTTTGGTGTGTGTGTGTGTGGGGGGGGGGGGTTCTCCTTACAGACATGGACACCATTGAGTCATCCCATGGAGGTATGAATTGTGAGGCACAGTTTGACTGGCTACCTGCCTGTATATTAGGGACATGATACAGACAGGCCATGCCTGAGAAGTCAACCATCCCCTGTTTCCACCCTTACTCACAAGCCTATCACCCTAATGTTTTACCTAGATCCTTCCTATACAGATATGTTTTGGACTCCAATCTGGTGGAGTTCAAGTGAACTATTCCAGAGGATCTAGGAAATGAGACATCGCCTGCAGGTACATACCCGCAATAGGGAGCCTAAGTCTCGCGATAAACTATGTCGTAAAAGGTTTTTTGATTTGAAACTAAAATAACCAATATTTTAATTGACCCAAAGGCCCACCATATATGAAATTTTAAGGCTCAACTCTCATTCTTAAAAAAGTTATGCCAGGCCTAAAATTTTCCCCTATCCTTCAAGCTTGCAAGCGATAATATGCTGAGCTCAGAATCCGCCTGCACGTGACGTGACTTCACCTCCCTATACCTGCAGAGTACCAGCAAAATGCACGGCATGATACTAAGGCGCATATTCAAGACCAGCGCTTATTCAAATACCTGGCGCCTATACAAGCCAATACGGTACATGCTCCTTTAACTCCCTAGCAAAGAAACTTGCACACAACAGCTGACTTTGTACAGATATTACACTGTTAAAATGCATCTGTGAGGATGTTGTGGAATGGGTTTGACCTCTGAACGATTTGCGGATATGGAAAAATGGACAAACAAACAAACTAGGAAACAATCAGTCCATCTCTAGTATCTGTAGATACCTCCTGTTTGACAAACGACCACTCCACCTAGAAACGCCATTGCTCCCCTCGCCACCTCTTCAACCCTCCATCCATCTACCCTGCCCGACACCTCACCCACAAACACAAACCCTTCTCATCCCCCCATCTCACCATCTTGCTGCAACTTGTGTAAGGGTCAGTGACCATGACCTTTGCCCTCCTGTGACCTTCCCCACACACATAACCTGCTATACAAGCATGGTGACTGTCCTTTTGGTGTTAGCGCTGGTACCGCCAGAATCCTGTAATACCGCAGTGAATCGTTTCAGCACCCGGGTACTTATAAATATCAATACCTCTAAATCCCCAGCCCTCATTTGAGACAGATGCTTATTTGGATGCTATTTTCACTGTTTTGAAGATTGATTTCTACACCCCTATGCCTCTAACATACTTATCCATGACTGGCTCTTATTTGAGAGCCTGACAATTACAGGACCCGTTACAGTAAGGCATGGGTACACGCAAAAACATAAATCTAAAAAAAAAAGAACCTTTTATATATTCCAGCTGATTTTTCCACAATTTCTGATTCCCAAGTAGCACCAGATTCAATCAGTTGTAGGGGACAAATATATTGATTTCAGGCCGATTAGAGGTGATTTACACTGCTCTAGGGGTCAATATCATGCCTGCTCAAAACAGGCTTTGAATACGTTGGCTACCCTCCTCCATAGGAGGAGGGCAAAAGTTGGCCTATCCTCCAACATTTCTGGTTTCATTTCATACACTATAAGGTTAGGAATAGAAAAGACAATTTGTGCAAGGTAATACTGATTTGTGCAAAGAGGTAACCTGTATAGTTGTAGCCCTTATAATTATCAGGCATACATATGAACCCATTCAAAACAAAGTTGTATATAATGAGATATGCTGCATTTACTCCATCAAAATAATTTAAAATCATGTATTTTCTGTTGACCCCATACCCCCACCCTCACCTCCCCACCTGCATTACCCCCACTGTTGGAGGATGGTCCAACACCTGCACTAATCTCTTATCAGCCATCACTATGGCAACCAGGAACTAAGAACACTCACTGAGGGCCAGTGTCCAACAGTGGAGAGTTGTCCAACAGTTGCCCACGCCCCCAGTGTCCAACAGTGGAGAGTTGTCCAACAGTTGCCCACGCCCCCAGTGTCCAACAGTGGAGAGTTGTCCAACAGTAGCTCAGGCTTCTCCACAAACAGAGGCGCCTGCATGTATACATGCCACCGTCAGTTGTACAGTGGTCGATACAGCTTTATAAATGGTGACCCAGACCATCACAACAGATCTAGAGGGACTGAGAGTGATAGTAGTATACAGTTGTCATTTTGTGTATGACTCTGAGGGGAGTAAACTCCCACGCACAAGTCATGGCTTGTATGTTATACAAGATAGCCTCTTGTGATGCAGCAGATGTGGTTTTTGAAGACCTTCTATATTAGGAGTAGTTTACATGTGTTACTAATACCTCTGACAGGGGGGGGGGGTCCAGACTGCACAGAGGTGATTGGATCGATACCAGCCACAGATACAGCTGAGTGTATTACCACCCCCAAGTACCAGTAATAGCTGCTCCTGCTGTCCCTTATCGCAGAGGGGTGAATGACCGGTGTCTATTTAGGTAACATGTGAAACGCCTTATATTCTCCAACACCCACCCTTCAACCCAGGATAATTCTATGTCTCTCTCGACTTTGGCCATATTCTGTGGAAAGAAATGACACCCCACCCTTCAACCCAGGATAATTCTATGTCTCTCTCGACTTTTGCCATATTCTGTGGAAAGAAATGACACCCCACCCTTCAACCCAGGATAATTCTATGTCTCTCTCGACTTTGGCCATATTCTGTGGAAAGAAATGACACCCCCTTCAACCCAGGATAATTCTATGTCTCTGTCGACTTTGGCCATATTCTGTGGAAAGAAATGACACAAAAAAGAAGCAAAAAGAGAATATAGATAAAAGAAGAGCCTGGTGAGTGACTCACCAGTGCTGCGTATCATGTCAATAGCGCAAGAAGATAGTATGATACGCAAATGCAGGACTGGTGAGTCTGCTTGCATTGTTGCATAATGACGGCAAATACACTACTTGTAGGCTTCATGCTATCCTTAAAGTGTTGATACCAAATTTGGTAAGATCCTATTCTAAGTGCTAATTCAGAGTAGGATTGGGTTGGGGTATTTGTCCATTCTGAGGAAAGCCAATATGTCTGTAAATAAGAGACGGACCCCCGACATGAGGCTGAATATTTATTTGATGAATGGGGAGAGAATGGGATTTACATTCCAGTGGTGGAATAAACCACTCATTCTCATTCACCCCACGTCTCCTGCATGAAGCTATTGCTCACAAAAGGGAGATTTAGGGTATCTGTTTATTCTGAGTTGCTCCATAATACCTTAAAGGCCTGTCCGCAGTCAACTCTGCCTGTAAGGCTTCGTTGAATACGGACAGCCTCACCTCGGTGAATACGATGCAAAAATATTCCATGGTCGTGAACATTTGCTTATTAGTCTTCTCCACCACAGCAGTATGTATACAGGGGTGAGTGTATCCTGACCAGCCCGGAGATACTCGTAAATAAGAAATGAGCAGCCGATGGACTACTAACCGAGTAACCCCGGTACACCTTAACCAAGGCCCCGCTTTAATAATTCACGGTTTCCGACCGGCTGACTGGGTTAGTCAAGAGCCTGCGGGGATGTGTAGAACACAACACATAAAGGATGCTAAGAATCATCAATTTTACAGCTCGGTAAGGGAGGTTGGTAGAGCTGTCTGGTGACTCAGAATACAAAATATTAAAGAGACTCTGGAATCCAGGCCTCCAGTACATCAGTGAGGAGATGTCACAGCCATAGCAAGGTGGAATTATGAATCAATACCATAGTTTATACGTTCAGCCACCCCTGGAACCCCCAAAACGTCGCTTGAAATGGTCTCAATAGAGCACAGGTCCTGTTAAAGAACAGGGACAATCAGTTACCTGAAATTTATGAGTGCAGGTGAGCTTAAACAGGCAATTACGGTATATCCTAACATGATCTTTGGTGCAGAAGGGTGGTTTTTGGAACTATTATTATTGTGTACCAATGAATTACTGATGAGGCTGCTCGACAGCACTTCATTGGTGCATCATGCCGACCCTCCATGAATGCATCAATCCAGTAGGGTCAGCATGATGTAATAATGCACTTTTGGTCCATTAAGGGTTAAGGAGCCCTTTACAGCAACAAACAGATTACAAAACAGTGGATAATCACTTATAGGTCTTCACTCGTTAAGCTTGCCATAGATCTACTACCAATATCACACTATGGCAAACCGGTTTAGCCAAACTCCAATAGCCGATGTTTCTCTCGCTCAATTGTGAAAGTTAAAGGTCATCTATTGCTCAACAATGACTACATTATTCAAATGTGAACACTCAGAAAAAGGTCTTTTTCTTTTTACAGAAAACCATAGCTCACAGATTTCAGGAGCTCACAAATTTCCTCTTTGGTATATACCGACCATACTAAATTTGTCAACGTATGATTACCTAAGGTAAAAGAAATTCTATCTATGATGAAAGCATAGATCATTGCAATAATTGACAAATGGTGCAAACATATATGTTAACATAGAATCTTTCCAGAATGGCTTTCCATATAATGGTGGTATTCATTATGGTGATCGGCTAATCCCATTAGGAGGCTTCATGTCAATCAGGGGGTAGCTGGATTAGTGCATGATAAGCTGGCCTTAATCTGCACATCATGAGGGATCGTTTGATTAATGGCGATAAACTCACTTTGTACTCAGATGACGTGTTGTGGGCTGTAGTCCATCGCTGATCTTTATAAGCTGAGTGCAACACTGCGCACACTTTGCAGCAAGCTGCTTGGGATTGTCCTTCACAATTGTTCACAGATCTTGATTAATTAAGGATCGTCCAAAATATTGTCGAATTAATGACAACCGCTCTTTTGTATTATAGTTTACATTACCAAACATGATCAGAATTGAATTTCCATCTTGGGTTCTTGAGTTACAACTTCCATAATGATGTGGGTCCTATTTTCTACCAATGAAATAAACACCCATAAACCTACTATCCCTTGGCCCCCAGTACTATTTATTGCCAAAGAAATCGGGTTAGAAATGGTTATAATTAATGCTATATGGAAGGAAGTATTTCACTTACTGTTCACATCCACGTAAATCCACATGTGTCCTACTGGTAACATTAGCTGTCAGTGTTTGTAACAGGTGACAATTGTAAAACTAGATAAGGTCAAGACAATCACTTATAAAGTACATAGAAATATCAATATAGATCTAACTGTATAGGGTACATCTCTTTGTTCTGCTCTAGACAGTGCCCAATACCCTATGGCAACTGCATACTCGCAAATATCCAATTTGTGTTAGTATTCCAACAGAAGTCAATTTCAGCTTTTTTCAGTTTGAACTGTATTGTTATAATTTCACAGATATGTATCAACACAGTATAGAAACAATCAAAAAGCACATAGAAGTAACAACGTGTAGATCCAACATTATATAGAAGATCTTGTGTCTATAGTAAGGAGTAGGCTGTGTTCAATGTAAGCAATAGTCACTGGCGTGAACCTGACTAATAGCCTCCAAGCTAGCTTTAATTTCACCGCATATACATACTCTCAAGCCCAGCTTCAAATAATATTCCAACAGAGGTCAATTCTTCTTTTTCTATTTGCTTAAATTGAATGCCGCGATTTCACTCAATTATTGTCTCTGTGGCTTTGAACTGAACTCAATTTGAACTGGCAACTAGTCGATATGCTTTTGAGCTTGGAGATAATGCGTTTAATCCATATTGAATCCATTCTACAGTCACACACTGAGTAAATGGGTGACATCTACATTATTTATTTACAGTGAACCAAATAATATTACAGTCCTTGCTTCAACTTGTCTAAAGATTCAGCTTCGGAGCTCCATGTAGCCTACAAGTATTCTTGCTACAGTAGCCCCCATCAGTAGTTAAGTCTGAGCCCCATCCTAACAGACTATATACCGTTTGTCTACCGCCACCTCCAGCAGGGGCGTTGGGTGAATAGAAAGGCTTGCATCTAATCCATTAAGCCTATACGACTAGTGTATAGCGGGCTGCTGGACCTTAGTGAGTTTTAGAGCTTCAGATTCAAGGATCCATGTAGTATCCTGCCCCTTTCAGTATTGTGAAGCCTGTGCCTCCATTCTCACATCCTATACTGTTGGTCTACAGTCATCTCCAGGAGCTCTGCGATTAGCAAGGCTTGTAGCTATTCCATTTAGCCTATATTACTAGTGTATAGCGGGCTGGTGGTCTTCAGTGAGATTTTAGAGTTTCAGCTTCAAGGCTTCATGTAGTATCCCTGTTAGCTAGGTAGCTCCTATCAGTAGTTGAATCTTTTGTCCCATCCTCATTGCCTATACTTCTGGTCTACAGTCATCTCCAGCAGGAGTACAGGGCGAATAGCAATGCTTGCAGCTAATCCATTTAGCCTATACTACTAGCGTATAGCGGGCTGGTCAGATAGCTGCTGGACTTCCTGGTGTAAACACATACTGTTAGTTCAGCTAGGGGGGTACACAGTCCTGCCACCTACTGCATTACTTCCACTGTGCCACCATGTTGGTGTCATGTCTTAAAAAGGTATGGTTACAGGGATAAAACCATGTCTTAACCCTTTGAGAGCTGCTGATGCTGAAGTGCATCAACCTCATTGGCTGGTATGATGCACAGGAGCAGCCCTGGCATGATGCACGAAATAGGCTTACCAGGGTTGCATTCATGCATCATGTCTACCAATGGGCATGATGCATTAATGCATTAGTGGACCTTAAAGACAGAGTAGGCCCAGCTGTCACTATAGTGATGTATGTATATAGGACCACATCTGGGACCGTGTGCGCCAAGGTTATAAAAACAGATGAGGCACACTGCAGCACACTCTATTATCGCCCACGTCTATAGAAATCTCCAATCCCACCCTATGGACGCATTCCGATCCCTGTCTTCAGCCATCCCCACTGATATATAAAAATTACAAGAGCATTCTTTTTCCCACTGTCTAAAGGACCCCTGTTTTACCCACCTTAAGCAGACTAGACATAGAGGTCAGATACACTATATTATTGTCTGTCGCCTTTCGATAATACCGTAATCTCCCACGTAGAAGGTGCAGCTCACGTAGAAGGTGCACCCCCAACCCAGAGAAGGCTGTTTCACATAGAAGGTGCACCCCTGAGGGCAGATTTTTGTCAGTTTAGTACTGTTCTATAGTAAAAATAACCCCCTTATAAGGCGCACCCCAAACTCAAGGCAATTTACCTCCCGCATATAAGATCACGGTATATAAGATTTCTCGGCTCTATTGGCCCCTTGTATCCTACTGTGCAGTTGGCTGGCGACCTACCTCTATGTTGGGGACATCATAAAGCAGGCCATGTCTAAGACGTTAGCTGTCAATCATCCCCTACTTTAGCCCTTACTCACAAGAGGGCATCCTAGTACCCCAAGGGTTAACCTGTCTCTCCTATACAGATGTTTGGATATAGTCTGTGATTGGAGAATAGAAAAACTCCCATCTAGTGGAGTTCAAGAGTACTTCTCCCCATGATCTGGGGAGAATGTCATCAGGCATGGCCAGCGGGTATTATGCCCTCAAATACCTGCGGGGACCAGCGTAACTGTGCAGTCACAAAGCCATTACAGTATCTTTCTTTACTTAGTACCTATCATATATTCCCTCTGTGTTAGAGCTTTGTAGCGGCCAACTGTCTCCCATGACCTACCTGCTAAACTGAGCTTATTACAGCTAGTTTCTTCACCTAGTGCATCACTATAGCCTTCTAAAACTAATATGTCATTACTGTTCATTTCTTCACTTGATAAACTACTAGGGCTCTAATCTATGACTTTCATTTATGATGACATCTCACTCCCAATCCCTGTCAATTAGACACAAAATATGCCTGTTCCTATAGACTATTCATTCACTTTGAACACTACTAGAGTTCTAGGTTATACAGCTGTCAGAAGTGACAGTTATGTTGACAGAGCACCTCCAATAGTCTCTCTCTAATTGACACACGATATGCCTGTCCCTACAGTGCTGTAAAGGCCATAGTCCTATGAGGTCTACTACTTACTTCTCCTATTCTTAATGGCTCGTCTAAGTGCCCAGGTGCTTATTAAATAAATTTCAATACTTTTTTAACCCCGCCACTGGTGCATAGTTTAACGCATACTGTTTTCAGTGCTTACAATGTATTTCAATACCCCCTTACCCCAGCACTTATTTACCCCAGCACGTACATTTATTTGGGACCCCGGTACCTAAATGAACCACTACAGTATATATATATATATATATATATATATATATATATATATATATATATATATATATTTGTAAATATATATATATATATATATATATATATATATATATATATATATATACATACATACATACATACCTGGCACTAATTATCTATACCTGCTGTCTTCCCCTATATTCTCCAAGCACACCCTCTGTTCTCATCTGCTTCTCCGAATCTTAACCCTTTAAAGGCCGCTGATGCAGGAGTGCATCCTGCCCGTTGCTTGCCAGCACTTTATTGGTGCATCATGCCAACCCTCCGGGGCTGTATCAGCCCCATAGGGTCAGTATGACGCACGAATGTAGCCCTGGTGAGTTACTCACCAGGGCTGTATTCATGCATCATGACGACCTATAGGCATGATGCCTTTATGCATTAGCAGTCCTTAAAGGGTTAAGTTGGTGCCTCCTAGTGCTAATATGGTTCTTGGAACTAGAAGCAGTGGCAGTGCCTCTATTGCAGTCTATTGGCATACAGATCACACACAATATGAAGGTTCAAGGACACCTCTCATATAGAGGCTCTCCTGTGGTCTCTGCCAGCCGCCTCTCGACACAAGTACCGTAGTGGACTGGTTAATCACCCCGGTGCTTGTAGATTTCAATATCCTTTTAGCTCCGGCCCTTATATATGGGAGTGGGACTTATCTGAAATACAATTTTTAGTAATTTTGACCCCCTCCATTGTAGCCCCTTGTGCTTATTTGAGACCGGAGCGTATTTGACACCCTGGCACTCGAACAGACCAATGCAGTGCCCCGTTATTCATTTCTGCATTGAACAGCCCTCACCTGGAGATGAATGCCTCACCACCAGTCTATGCCTCTACCACTGCACTGCCAGATACACAGTGTTAAACCTATAGTGCTATTGGCAGCATGCTCAAAGGGGGATAAGGTGACTCTCCTACCTATCCACTCTCAATTTGTGAGCAGAGAAACTGATAGGGCACTCCATGGTATCTCATGGGTTACCCTTTCCCTTTGCCTGTTCGCGTTATTAGCTAAGCCCTACTATGGAATATGCTGTCCAGCTTCCTATACAGACGTTCAAGGTTATAGGGTCAGCCTAATACCATCACAGAGAGGCAGCCACTACTTTCACTGCATCCCTTCTCTGCAATCTACTTTTCTATATTGCATTAAGGTTTAGGGACTACACTACAGTGGAAACAGCCTCCCACACAACTCTATTCAATTTTGAAGGCTGCTACAGGAAAAGAGTTAGACATTTTCTTAGATAAATTAATAAATTGTATATGTTGTAAACTTGTTTGCAAAATATAGCAGTAAGATGAGTCACGTAGTTCACGAAAGTCGGTGCCTGTCTGGCATTGCCAATCACCTTTCTCAGTCAACGCGGTGCCAAAGTCTCAGCCACAGCATGGCCACCGCTAGTTCCAGCATGGTCAACAAGGACAGTGTGTCAGGTCTGTAACATTCACACGGGAAATTACGAGATGGGTGGATCATGTCTGCGCCCACTCATCCTCCAGATTCCTTGCTATAGGACGTAAGACTCCAACCATCTATAACTATTATGTGTACATGATCCTACCTACACCTGACAGGAGGATCCTTGAAAATCAAGCCCTAGATGCAGCTTCTAGCTTCCTCTCTTAGGTAGGGTGCATCCTTTTTTAGCACCTCCCACGCCGCGTAGCGGCAGTACCGCGAAGCGGTACGGGAGTGCGCTATGATGATTGCATTTGCCCCATGTGATGAGGTCTCACAATACAAAATTACTGAATAGAGAAATTGATAATTGTGAAATCTTCTTTATGTCTGCTTTTATGAGACATGTCATCAAACACTGGTATACCGACATTAATGGCGGGAGGCGTTTTTTTACGCGGTTACAACCGCATTTCTTGTTATATACTCGGGGTGCATCACTTTTACACGCAGGGTTCCGGACTAGGCCTACCGTAAGTGTTTTTAGCTGGATGTGGCTAGTTCACTCACAAACAGACAGACTCTACATCACCAGCTGCCCCTACCCCCACATTAAGCCTTGCTCCCAGGGGTCTCCTTAGGCTACACTAATCCTTCATGTTTTGGGACTTACAGAGGTCTGCCGCGCCTCCACTGAAACCCTCTTTAACGGTCAATGACACAGGAGTGCATCATGCCCATTGGTCCTCATGATGCATAAATAGAGCACTGCTAAGTAACTCGCCACGGCTGCATTCATGCATCATGATGACCCCGTGGTGTTGATACACTTCCAGAGGGTCGGCATGATGCTCCAATGAAGTGTTGCCGAGCAGTCTCGCCAGAACTTCATTGATGGGTTATGGTGACCAATGGGCATGATGCACTTCTGCACCAACAGACCTTAGAGTGTTAATGCATTATGCTGATTGGTCACCAAGGTGAATGATACCTATAACTGTGTCTAGTAGTCTAGTCCTGAAAAGTACTGAATTGAGAACCAGACACCTACTACCGTAGTGGCCCGTTTAAACACCCGGGCTTACCCCCAGCCCCTACCGTGCCGTCATGTTTAAGTGCCGTTATTTGAATGAGCGCCTGTCTCAAATAAGCGCCGGGGATACAGGGGTCATGAAATCTTTATTAAGCACTAAAAATAGAGTTTGAATAAGCGCCTGTTCTCTATAAGCACCGGGGAAATGAGGCCGCCAAATCAAATCCGCTGGGGCGCTTGAACACGACGGTACGGTATTTGAGACTGGTGCTTATTTTGATACTAGCTGTAGTGCCTAGGATTGATTTCAATATGCCTCTACCCCCAGCTCTTATTTGAGACTGGTGCTCATTTTGATTCTAGTGCTTAGGATTGATTTCAATACACCTCTACCCCTGGTGTTTATTTGTGACTGGGGCTCATATGAGAGCCTGGTGGATAAACTAGCCATCATGGGTAATTCCACACAAATACTGAATACAGAACCAGACACCTACTATGTGAACACTGGATACTACAGTAGCTCTACTCCCTGTGGCACTCTAGCCTCCTCTCCTGGTGGTCATTTATCCATTAACACCTCCTCCAGGGGCTCTAGGCTCTCCAGCAGTATAATCCATATAGCCTAGAGTACTGCTACTACAGACCTCACTTGACTATGAAAGCCATAGGGGTCCATGGGTACCATTCTAATACATTCTGTGGATATTGAAGGGTATGATAATGGCATTGGCAGCAGAAAGACATGTGTTACTACCATAGAAATCCATTTAAACGACCAGGCACTCATAAATCTCAATATTCCTGTATCTCTTATATGAAACCCACACTTATTTGAATACTGCTTTCAATAGTTAAGATTAATTCCAATGTTCCTGTACCCTGGCGCTAATTTGAGGCCCCTGTGCTTATGCGAGACAGTACGGTTGTTGGTGTCCTATGGGCTCTGGTAGCACACATGATGTCCCTCCTGTCAATGTTTGTCTAGACTGCTTCCTGTCTATAGGTGCAGCCCCAGCCCCAGTCACACACAGTCTTCAGTCAACACGCATGCTGCCTTCCATTCCAGTGGCCAAAAATCCTTCCTGTCTCAGCTCCCTACCCTAAGTATAGATGTCCCTTATATGAGTGTGATGATGCCACACAGTATCTTAAATACTTTACTAGTATGATACAATAGTATCAATATCCCTGGCGGCCTTAAGAGGCCTTATCAAAATCATCACTAGTAGGATAGGATCCTACAAAACCCTATGTAATAATGATCGACCTGAGACAGAATGTTATGGATGACAACATGCCCCTTTGGTAAGATCAACTGATCGGCAGTAGTTTCTCAGATCGCGAGTGATATATTGAAATAAGGGGGTTCCTCCAACTCGACCCTCTTCACACGCACCCTGGCTGCATGTGTGCTGGTGCTGCTTTCCCCTACCTCCTCCAGTGCCTCCAGTGTCTCAGTCTGTGCCTGTGTGCCTTCCCCCTGTGGGCAGAGATACCAGGTCCCCCCAGTAGGCCTTGATAGGGGTATAGGGGGATACACAGCCTTAGGAGACGCCCTGAGGCTTCATTGACAAGGTACTATCAACTGATACCTCACCATACTCACACTGTATAGTATGTATAATACCATCAGATAGATCCCTGTGAGAGGTACAGAGGCGTAGGAAGCAAATCTTCATTTGGGGGAGGGGGCCCTGAATTGTTGGCTTAAGCGCGATGACGCCTATACATACATAGATAAAATTTTACAGAAAAGTAGTTTTTGGGGCATTTTAGACATGATTTGAGGCTCAGGCCCTCATATTCCCTATCCCATTACCATATTAATCTTATTTGAGATGCAAAGTTTTAGCTGCTTATCCAATCTATTATGAATTCTTGGCAAATTTTGGGGGCATATTCAGGCCCCCCTTCCTTTGTGATTGGGGGGGGGGGCTATGCCCCCCTGCCCCCCTTTCCCTACGCCCCTGAGGTAGCTAGTCTACTACGCTCAGAGACACAGAACCCTGTCTAATAATCTGTCTGTTTTAATGCATACTACCCGAGACACCCATATCACTGGAGTTGCCTTGTTGCTACTCTATCTATTCTATCTCTATAGATCTCTAGCTTTATACAGCTGTCCTATCAAACAGTTGCCAGCTAGAGGTAGGTGGCTAAACACAGTGGCCTAGTGGGGCCTCATAGACAGCTCCCTAGATGTCTGTGTACCTTCATGTTACCTTCCTGTGTCCTGAAGACAGTGATTTGATGTTCTCAGACACACACATATCCAATTCTATACAACTGTACTATTCTCTGCTAAAACAAACAAACAAACAGAGAGACTTTACCAAGGTCTCATAGACAGCACCCTAGAGGTCCATGTACCTCCCCGTGTGCTGCCTTCCAGGCTACCCACTCCTACCTCACTTCCCTCACAGAGATAGTCACACCTATCCCAGGTGTATACAGCTGTAGTATTACCTGCTAGAGACACAAAGCGAGGCCTACTGGGTGCACATAGACTGATATCCCCCTAGACGTCCCTGTACCTCACTGTGTGCCCTCTGACTATCCACTCCTACCTACATTCCCTCACAGAGAGTCAGACACAAACCATTGCAGTATCAAACAGTCCACTGTTAAAGATACATGGCCACATAGAGACGCCTACTGGGGCCTCGTAGACATCACCCTAGACGTCTATGTACCTCACTCCCTGTGTTCCCTCACTAAGACTATCCTTCACCTCCCTCAGAAAAATAGAAAATCCATGTTCCCAGTCAGAGATATGCCAGGTCAGCTAGTCCCCTATTGGTAGTAGGCAGAGATAGAGGGGGTACGTACAGGCGGACGGACTCCCTGGGTAATTCCCTGTGTGCTGTCACTGAGGCTATCCACTCGTCCCTCAGCATCTTCACACAGACACAGGTTGTGTAGTATCAGCTATCCACATCTCCCAAGGTGCTGGTACATCCACTCAATCCACACAACTGTACACTCACACTGATCCCTTGTTGGTGTTAGTCTGTGATGTGTGACATACAGAGCCTTTGTAGGACCTATAGTAGGTCTATACACACCCTCTGTGTACTACCCTGGGGTGAACCGCTGCTGCTGCTGCTGCCATCAGGCCGGCCGTGCCTACACTGGTGCCTCAGCCTCCTGTGTCTGTGTGTCTGTCCGTGTGTCCACGCCTCCTCCAGGGTGCTGGTGGCTGGTACCGCCACACGACGCCAGGTGGCAGTGCAGCACCCAGCGTCCTGCCGCCTGCTGCTGGTACTGGGTCGGCACCAGCGTGTTGTGTGATGGTACAGCTGGAACCAGCGAAGGACTGAGGAGGGGAGGGTGAGTGGGGGGGGGGGGGTGATAGAGAGGAGGGGGATAGCATGACTAGGGAGGGACTGGAGGGAACAGGGAGATAGAGGAGACGTTGAGGGTTGAGATTTATTGGGCGGTTAGGGTATTAATTAAATGGATGGCACAAGGAAAGCTAGATGGTTACAGGTGAACGGGAGGGGGGATGGTAGAAGGCAAGGAGAGGGTGACAGGGAGGGGAGGAGTAGAAAGGTACCTGGTACAGAAGGAGTCGAGAGACACACAGAGAGGGAGAGGGAGAAAGAGAGAGAGAGAGAGAGAGAGAGAGAGAGAGAGAGAGAGAGAGAGAGAGAAGGGCAAGGGGTAAGAAGGAAGGGACAATAGGAAATGAGAATTATATAGTAATGGCTGTCAGAGGTAGACAGAGGAAGGGGATAGGATAGTCAGGAGCAGGATAATAATAGAGAAATAACTGGAATCATAGATCATGAGCTGGGAGTCATTTTCAAAGAAAGGATAATAGGTGGTGTTCCCTTTAACAGTAGCTAGAGCTATTGGTCGGTATAACTTTGATTTTACCCAGTCTCGTCCATCACTCTCCCCCACCACTCCAGCTCCATCTTACACCAACTAATTACCACTAGAGGAGGTATTAGACACAGATTATATGGGGGGAGATTGGAAGTCTGAGGGATGCCCATTTAAAAGTGAAATAATCCCAATTAACTACACAATGGGTTTCTCCCTGACTGCACCACGGCAGATAGCAGCCAGTCAATTCCTGTTATACTAAGTCCGCCCTCCTCTGACTACCATAGTGGCCCCTTTAACACTTAAAGGGCCGCTGATGCATTGATGCATCATCCTCACAGACAGACACACAGACAGAGACACAGAGAGGGAGAGAGAGAGAGAAAGAGAGAATGTGAGAGAGAGTGTGTGTGTGTGTGTGTGTGTGTGAGAGAGAGAGAGAGAGAGAGAGAGAGAGAGAGAGAAAGAGAGAGAGAATGTGAGAGAGAGTGCGTGTGTGAGAGAGAGAGAGAGAGAGAGAGAGATAAAGGGACAGGAAGTCGGGGTGGGGGTAGAGGGGAATAGCTGGTGAGGTAGGTGGGAGAGAAGGCCACAGGTAATAACTACCGGGTATGCACACCTACCGTGGGAAAATGTGAGTGTATGGGAGAGGTCACCAGAACCAGAAGGGGAATCCCCCCAGTGTGCTGCTGAGAACACAGACCTGGGCCTGCCACCCCTTACATTGACTACTACCCACGGACATGGGTCTCTCCATATTTAAGAACCTCACACAGATTTAATGCACCTATAGAGTTGACTTCATCTGGGCTGGGGTAGTCCTTATTCCAAGTCCCATTTCCATTTGGGAACGTTCAACAATTATGTCACTTTTATTTAGGCATTTTTCAGGACCCAGCCACCCCCTTGTCACTGTTTTTGTATGGAACATATAGAGGGACCCACAGACCCCCCCAATCCCAGCCCTAAGCAGTGATGTAATTGTTGAACGTTCCCTTATACTACTACCTATGTAAGTGGTCCTGATTCAAAGTCCTATTTCCATTATACGACTACCTATATAGGTGGTCCTGATTCAAAATCCTATTTCCATTATACAATTACCTATATAAGAGGTCCTGATTCAAAGTCCCATTTCCATATACTACTGCCTATTTAGGTGGTCCTTATTCAAAATCCATATACATATGTATATAGTTGGTTCTGATTCAAAGTCTCATTTCCATATACTACTACCTATATAGGTAGTCCTGATTCAAAGTCCCATGTCTATACACTACTACCTATATAAGTGGTCCTGATTCAAAGTCCTATTTCTATATACTATTTCCTATAGGTAGTCCTGATTCAAAGTCCTATTTCTATACAGGTCTACCTATATAGTTGGCCTTGATTCATAGTCCCATTTCCACTATACTATTTCCTATAGAGGTGGTCCTGATTCAGAGTCCCATGTCTATACACTACTACCTATATAGTTGGCTTTGAATCATAGTCCCATTTCTATATACTATTTCCTATATAGGTGGTCCTGATTCAGAGTCCCATTTCCATATGCCACTACCTATATAGTTGGCCTTGATTCATAGTCCCATTTCTATATACTATTTCCTATATAGGTAGTCCTGATTCAAAGTCCCATTTCCATATACTATTACATATATGGGAGGTTAGGATTCAGAGTCCCATTTCTATATACTACTACCTATATAGGTAGTCCTGATTCATAGTCCCATTTCTATATACTATTTCCTATATAGGTAGTCCTGATTCATAGTCCCATTTTTATATACTATTTCCTATATAGGTAGTCCTGATTCAAAGTCTTATTTCCATATACCACTACCTATTTATAAGTCGCCCTTTTCCAAAGTCCTATTTCTGTATACTACCGTCATCTCCGACGAAAAAGGCGCGTCTTATATGTGAATCAGAGGCTCCCTGCACCTTATAGAAGCTGCCCAGATTCTGGGTGCGTCTTATAGGCTAGTACCATAGGACAGTATTTCAACGTTCAAGATTCAGGCCCTTGGTCACGAGTCCTGATTCAAAGTCCATTTCCACTATACTACTACCTTTCTAAACACAGAATGTGAGTGAGTAGATAGGGGTATAACTGACTTAGCCCCTGTTCTGTACCTGTAACAGTGTTACGGTGGGATCAAAAGAAAGCACTCAGCCACGGCTTGTTTCTGCTACCGATTGAATTAGGTGTGAAGGTGTGGGAGGGGGGAGGGGAAGGGGGGAGGGAAGTGAGGGAGGGTTTGGGAGGGGATTCTAGCTTGCAATAGATAGGATGTGATAGGGCTTAAAGGACATTTATGAAGGTCTACCCTATAGTATACATCTTAGGCCTCTGACAGTAGGGAATTGGGCCAGGGGTTCTGGGTCAGAAAGGGGGTGGATGGGCTTGGTTAAGGGGTCTACTCTTAGCGGGCCCGTACGTCCAGGGGACCTTTATGCGATATCTAATTATGTAGCTGTTCTAATGGTCTGTATTTGACTACAGGATGTGAAGAATCTTTTTATACCTATCATATGTGCTCCTGCTCTTCTAGTTCTTGTTTCTCTCCCCAGGGTAGAATCCTCTCATCCCTGTCTCAACAACCAGCCACCACCAGGGGCCCCTGGTGGCAGGCCGGTGAGGTACAGCCCCTCACACGTCCCTCATAGACAGGGTCTGACATACTACACCCACCTCCAATTCACTTACAAACAGAGTCAGACCTTAGGCTGTAAGCCGTTACCATTCAAATACCACGGAAGGCTTTAATTCAATATCCATTGGTGTGCACGATACATAGACAAAGGTGCACGAGAATTGGTCAGCACTGAGGGTTATCACACGAGGCGAAGCCGAGTGTGATAACCCTCAGTGCTGACCAATTCGAGTGCTCCTTTGTATTTATCTCAAGTTAATTTAGTCAGATATGTTCAAAATTCGATTTATTTGGCATTAGAAATGATTTTATCATCAGCTATTTGACCGTTTTGGATGTTTTCCCAGGGAGTGTGATATGGGGAAGGGTTATCACACTGTAGGGTGTGATACAGAGTTTCTTGGTTAAGCCTATGGGGCTCTCGTATTCAACTTGAGATAAATGAATGTAGCCCTGATAAGTAATTCACCAGGGGTGCATTCATACATCATGCCGACCCTATGGGGTCAAACATGTCCTACACACAATGAACCCCAGAGGTACCAGGTATGCATACCTTAGAGGGTATAAGCCTTCATGCTGCTCTCTCTACTCAGGAGATCAAGTCAAAATGAAATGATGAGATTTGATGGAGCCTATTTTAGCCCGTGGGTGGTTTTTATCCCCGAGAAAAATATACTTTATTTAATGAGATAAAGTGCTGATTCCTATTTCATTTAGAAAGTGGCACCATCACCACCATTACCATTTAACCCTTTATGGACATCCAATGCAGCATGAATGTAGTCCTGGCGAGTTACTCACCAGGGCTACATTCATGCTGCATGCCAACACTACTAGGTTGAGACAGTCCAGGAGGGTCGGCATGATGCTCCAATGAAGTGCTGGTGAGTAGTCTCACCAGCACTTCATTGGTGCATCATGCCGACCAATCAGGATGATGCCCTCCTGCATCAGCAGCCCTTAAAGGGTTAAGTCAGGAATAGCCTCACCATCCCTACCACCCAGTCCTATCCCAGTCCTACACCTACCTACCATTCACACACCCACCATTACCAATCAGTCACTGCGCCCACTGAGCAGGCGCACTAAAACCGGAACCCTAATGTGTTACTCATTTCCGGTTGCAGAGGTTTTTACATTTTGTCGACAGGCGTCGGAAACACGACCACCCCTCCCTCCCCTCCTACCCATGACTTCACCTGGACGGTCATACACACACACAGCTTCCCCCAGCATCAACTATATATCCCTCCCAAACATTCTTTCCATTTAGCTCTGTTTCTGTTTTTCTCTGCCTCTCCCCTTGTCCGTCCGTCTGTCTCTCTAGCTGTCTCTCTCTGTGTCTCTCTCTGTCCCTGTCTGCCAGTCTATCTCTTTCTCTCTCTCTCTCTCTCTCTCTCTCTCTCTCTCTCTCTCTCTCTCTCTCTCTCTCTCTTTCTCTCTCTCTCTCTCTCTCTCTCTCTCTCTCTCTCTGCCTGTGTGTGTCACATTCTTCCTTCACCTCCCCATCCCTCATCCTCTCTGCTCTCCCCTAACCCCTGCCGTTCTCCTATCTCCCACAGTGCCAGTTCTCTATTGTAATGTGTACCATGCTATCTTTGGCCCAGGGTGCTTTTAGCGCCCATGTCGATATTTATGGTCATCAGATTGTAGCAGAACAGATTTTATACCTCCCCCTCTTTCTCTCTCCCATGCCTGCCACCCCTATAAAGGCTGCTGATGCATTAATGCATCCTGCCCATTGGTCGTCATGATGCACCAATGAAGTGCTGGCGATACTGCTTACCAGCACTTTATCCGAGCATCATGCCTAACTGAATTAACGCCTAGCGTCCACCAAATGGGCTTCATGTATACATGCATTAGCAGCTCTCAAAGGGTAATCACCGCATCTGGGATCAATGAGCACAGAAACAGGTGATGAATGACTTGTAGGTGTGGGTGGGTGGGTGGGGTGAAGGGGTTTAGGTATATGTATGAGTATAGGGAGAGGGGGAGCTTAGGGAAATGTCGAGAGGGAAGGGTGCGGAAAGGAGGCATGGGGGAAGGTAGGAAGAACGGGGGAAGAAGAGGACGGATGGGACGGAGAAGGAAGGAAGGGAAGGGAGGAGGAAGGGCAGACAGGGAATTAGAAAAGGCAGGAGAAGGGGGGGGAGGGGGAAGGGAAGAGGTAGAGAATTGAGGGATGAGGGAAAGTACTGAGTGCAGAAATATGAGGAATTTGTGAAGGAATACCCTACAAAGAGTGAGGCAAGACTGGGAATAAAGCAGTGTAAGAGGCAAAGTAAAGGAAGCCATCATAGTGTCTTTAACAAAAAGCCTTTTTCTGTATTACCCGCTACCCTTAATATCTTCCCTCCTTGAGAACTACCTCCCCTCCGCCTCTCCCAACCCCACTACACCCTCTATGCCCCCTGTGATGTAGTATGCAATCAACTGTTAGCAGATGGATTCCCTGAAATAGAAGGAAATTACGAAGGTTTTCATACCTTCTTATATAGGACCATGAGATACATTCATATTCCTTAATACCCATCTACTGTCATAGAACATTTATTGAAGTGTTGGGGTTTCAAATAAGCACCGGTCTCGATTAAGCACCTGGGTTGCAGAGGAATTGAAATTTTTAGCACCTGGATGCTAAAACGGACCCCTACAGTAGTACAGTACTCCTATAAATAGTGGCAGATTTAGGGGGCGCAGGGGCGCACAGCCCCCCCCCTTTTCCCCAGTACTTCAGAGTTTAATTACATATTTTGGACCCCAAGATGTGCTCAAATTTGTGCCTCTCCTTTTGGGCCACGCCCCCTCCTTTTCCAAATCCTGGATCCGCCACTTATAAACCTGGTGCTAATTTGAGGATGTGCTTATTGGACACTTATATGGCAAGCCCTTGCTACAGTAATCTGTCAGACAAATGACTAATTTGGGGTGACATGTGTTCTAAATGGTTAATTACAGTTTGGCTGTAACTTAATAACCCTGGTACAATTCCCCTTAGTTACAGCCTTCAGTTCCACTCATGTTACTGCCCAGCGGTACGCTAGCAGTTCGGGAGAAGCAATTGAAGCAATTTAACCCTTTTGACGCAGGAGTGCATCATGGCCATAGGCCGTCATGATGCACCAATGCAGTGCTGGTGAGACTGCTCACCAGCACTTCATTGGTGCATCATGCCAGCCCTCTGAGGGTGTATCAGCCCTGCAGGATCGGCATGATGCTTGCATCTAGCCCTGGCGAGTTAGTAGCCATGGCTGCATTCATGCATCATGACGACCAATGGGCATGATGCATCAGCAGCCCTTAAAGGTTTACCAGAATTTAATGAGTTCAAAGTAAAAAGCTGCCACCCACACAGAGCTAGGAGATAGGTGCTGACGGGGAATAGACACTCTCTGCACGGATAACTCATTAACTATCGCACTCTCTGCCCCAACCTATCGGTTGTGCAAATCTGAGTGTAAAGCAGTCAGTAAGAAAACTCGCAGGACACCAGCTTTTGATGGCAAAATCGCTGCCCGGCCTGCAGAAATAACCAGACTGCAGGATCGAATGCTTGACTGTGCTTTGGGTGCCTTGGGCTGAATTTTCGTATTCATGGCTTGCAATTCGGACCATGATTAAGACTTTTTACTGCCTAAAACAAAAGACATTACTGATCTGAGTTAAGTTTATTCATTCCCTGATAATGATAATGTTGAGGTATTCGGTCCTGCCAAAATCAATTAGGGCTTGCAGAACGATAAAATCTGCTATCTAGTGTGCTAACACCCCAGCCTACTCTTAGCTGGAGTGTGCAGGCCCAGTTGTTACTCAGCCTGAACTGGCCTTTTCAGACTGCCTGCAGACACCAACTCCCAGATCACAGTTTCAGACACCATTCACACTACAAACTAGTGTTCCTAAAACACCCATATCCAATATTTCCAATTTGATTTTCTCAGCTTCTAGGTAACTTGAGACCAAAAGAAAAACTGATTTGGACCATGGCTTGCATGGACAAACAGATATTCTGACATCGTAATTATTAGATGGATTCTAAAATTCCTCTCCTGTTCCTACCCTGTAGTGATGGGGGTAAGGATATTGTCAGGTGTTTATGAGTAGGATTTCGTACTGGAAAGTTAGTTCAGACCTGCCCCTTTCCATTCCTGTATCGATTTACTACTGCCATGATTTAACATTGGGGCAGAAACATATGGTGGAACTAAATGAACAAGACAATGTAAGGGGAGTGTGATTTAAGATCTGGTATCAGGGGGCTGGGGGAGTACGAGCTGTAAGATCAGATGTCCCCTTGACCCTTAAAGGTGGTGCATTACTACATCATACATCATGGACATGATTCCTCATAAGATATCGGCATAATGCCTGAATGCAGCCAGTTGCTCACCAGGGCTGCATTCATGCATCATGAATTGATACACTCCTCGCGAAGAGTCAGCGTGATGCAAAGAACAAGGTGCACGGTCCTTATGATAACCTTTTAAGGGCCGCTGATGCATTAATGCATCATGCCCATTGATCGTCATGATGCACCAATGAGCAGTCTCGCCAGCACTTCTTTGGAGCATCATGCTGACCCTCCGGGAGTATATATATCAACCCCATAGGGTTGGTATGATGCTCCAAAGACATGCTTGGTGAGTTACTTGCCAGTACTTCATTGGTGCATCATGACGACCAATGGGCATGATGCACTCCTGCATCAGCGGCCTTTAAAGAGTTGTAGATATACCAACTAATTAGCGGGATTAATTATCTGCCAATGAAATAATTCCAAATATTCACTGTAGGCCTCTTGAGGGGCAGGTGGTACCCATCTGATAACTGTTATAAGTGATGACCACTAGTAACCAGCTTCAACAATGGCCGCACCCATAGGACAATCCACTACCTCGGTATAAGACCTGTGGGCTGGTTGAAACTGGCAGTGTAACATGCGGTCTAAATCCACCTCCCCCTCCCACCAACCAACTTCCTATCTCCTCCCTTCCCCAAGCAGCCAGTTCTTTCCAATTCTGTAACTTTTCAATTCCAGTTTGAAACCAATCTGCAGAAACCCTATGAATATTCATTGCTGCTCACCAGGTGGGATTCTTGTCACTTATAGAGATGGGAATGGCAATGTGACGGTAGGAATCTTGGGGATGCTTCATAGCTTAATCCTGTTAGGGTCGCTGATGCATTGATGCATCATGCCCATAGGTTGTAAGATGCATGAATGCAGCCCTGGTGAGTAGCTCACCCTATGGGATCCCTCCAGGTTTATGTACCTTGATCTGTACGATGCACTAATGCAGTGATGGCATATAGAGACCCAACACAGA
This sequence comes from Acholoe squamosa, assembly GCA_949317995.1. Lineage (NCBI taxonomy): Eukaryota > Metazoa > Annelida > Polychaeta > Phyllodocida > Polynoidae > Acholoe > Acholoe squamosa. Next base: position 87,447,425 of record OX439037.1, read on the forward strand.
GACCCAACACCACTGCATTCAGGCCTAATGCAATAGAAATAGAAATGCAGCTTTTGAGGGCAGACTCACCAGGGCTGCATCCATAGATGCATCATGCCCAAAGACGACAGACGATTAGATATGCGGCATGAATGGACTATGCACCACTACAGGGCCAGGGCCTCCCAATGGAAATGTCAGGATCTATTATTGATAAAGCAGCAAAGCTTCCTTTCACCTCATTTATCTGATAAAATAGAGCATTGGTAATGCATACCTATGAGGATTTATACAACAGCGAAGAGAATTCAAAGCCCGTTAGTATTATATTCTAAAAGTAATCTTTACAGCGTGATACACCAATAGGATATAGGTGGGTAACTCGCCAGTACTGCATGGGGAGCATCATGCTGGCTCTGTGTGGTGGTATCAAAGTTCTGATGCTCACATGATAAGAGAATGCATCAGGACAAAGCATTCATGCATCATGGTACCCGGAGGGCATGGTACGATGTAATCATGTTTATGTCAAGTTGAATACGAGAGCCCCATAGGCTTAACCAAGAATCTCTGTATAACACCCCCCAGTGTAATAACACTTCCCCGTATCACACTCCCAGGGTAAACATCCAAAATGGGCAAATAACTGATGATAAAATCACTTCTAATGCCAAATAAATGGAATTTTAAACATATCTGACTAAATTAACTTGAGATAAATACAAAGGAGCACTCGAATTGGTCAGCACTGAGGATTATCACACTCGTCTTTGCCTCATTAGATAACCCTCAGTGCTGACCAATTCTCATGCACCTTTGTCTATATATATATATTGGTTTCCATGGTGCATCAATGAAGGGCTGGCTGGATATTAAATGAGGCTGTCATGATACATGAATGCAGCTCTGGTGGGTAGAAATTTAGCATGATGCATCAATGCATAGGCTACCCTTAAAGGCTTAGAAGGTTTCTTCTTCAAAGCCCCTGTCGTCAATGGATGGCTTCTAGGTTCTAGAATTTACATAATTGCAGATTAGATATTATCATCACTATCAAATTCATCCAGTCAGTAATTTGCAGGCATTTACATTGCACTTCACAATGGCACCATGCACAAAACAACCCTCCCTCCCCATAAACAGACTCTCTGCTCTGAAAGCCTCTCTCCCCATAGAGCCGCCCCAACGCCTCCCCATTCTATCTATGGCAAATCTAATGGAGTGTCATCTGTTTTCCACACCCTATTAAAATCCACTTTCCCTCATTTCCTGTAGTTGGTGATGATAGTGAGGTTGCATTCGATTAGACTGGTGCCCGTTGGTTTTCGCTGGGCATAGGAGAACATGTCAGCGGAGCGAAGCGCAGCAGTGTCTTCCGATGAACACAAGGGGCCCAGTGTAGCATTCGATGGTCTTGCTGTTTCTCAGCATAGACTTTGTCGATCAGTCGACTCGATCCAGTCTTCAGATATCCAAAGTTACAGTTATGAGGTTTATTAATTACACTCCTATGTAAGGACATGGGTGAATTGCCCCTGGTGGCTAATGCCTACCGTATTGACCTGTAAGAGCACCAGGTCTTCTCAAATGAACACCAGTCTCGAATATGTGCCAGGGATGCAGGAGTAATCCAATATGCCGTATTGGCCTGTTTAAGCCCCGGGGCGCTCATTAATTTCAAGTGTTCAAGAACGGCGCTTACTCAAGACTTTCAAATTTCAATACCCTTGTACCCCTGAAGCTTATTCAAGACCGACACTTATACAGGACAATATGGTAATCTTAGCCGCGAATAAGCACCGGTTTTGACTTTGGGGTATAGACTCCTTGAAATCAATAAGCGTCTGGACACTTATGCAGGTGAATACGGTAATTGACAGCAGTATAGGAGTATATATATATATATATATATATATATATATATATATATATATAAATATATATATATATATACATACATATATATATAAAATATATATATATATATACATATATATATAAATATATATATACATATATATATATATGTATAAATATATAAATAAATATATACATACACATATATATATATACATATATATATATATATATATATATATACATATATATATATATATATATATATATATATATATATATATATATATATATATATATATGTATATGGCTTACCGCTAATGGAGGAGTGAGGTGCAGTCAGCCATAGTTAGTATACGTACCTGTAATAGAGACAAAACACACACATTAATATGATGTATATATGGAACATGTACGGTGTGCGGTCAAAGTAGTTTAAGCCTTAAGGGGGCAACTCTGACTACACAAAATTATATAGGGACAAAAAGGGAAAAATTTTGACTGCACACAAAATGATGTAGGGTCGCTAGGATCTTTTAACCTTAAGGCAGGGGTACATCATGCCCAATTGTCGTCATGATGCACCAATGAAGTGCTGGCAAGACTGCTTGACTGCACTTCATTGGAGCATCACATGTTTTATCGCACAGACATGTTCTACAAGCAAGCATTTCCTTTAAAACCAACTTCCATAGACGGATTGTTCTTTGTAATCAAAAGTCCAAAGAAATAGTATCCGAATGTACGTGCCAATTTCAATTCAATTTGCAGAGTGTTTTCTTTAAATGAAATAAGTTTTGGGAATTCTGTTTCTAGTAGTCGTTCATTTGTATCATCACAGTTAGTGGCGGATTTGACAAATCCTTGTTGATAAAACAGGTATGTGTCTCCAGAGACGAGAGACATGTCTCTGAGCGTTTGAATGAAGATTTCTTCTTCTAGAAGGAGATGATTTCCTACCAGGGTGTGGCATAGACCTGGAGGCCGGAGGCACTGCACGGCCGAGAAAGGGGTAAAAGTATGTATGAGCCTCTATATTTTATATGATGTGATCGAAAACTTAAGTGCCGGAAGTTTGTATAGACCTTGAAAGAGACATAATGAGAGTATAAAGGCCAGTTCACATAGAAATGTACACGTAAAAAGGCCTCATTGCTCAAACTTGTAGGTTTATGATAGAGTGACTCATCAACTCCTACTTTTATATGTCAAGGTGAATATCAATGTCCCATAGATAATGCACTAAGCCTCCATATTGCACCCCTCCGTTAAATAACCAGCGCCATCATAGGCCCACCACACATGCGCAACCTCTGTAACACGTAAACAACCAAGATGGCGGCACACGGCAGTTAGCGTCTATGACAATGAAATGTGAGTCTATAATGAAAGAAATTGGAACAAATATGGCTGAAAACACCTTGACATAAATGTAAAGATGAACTCTGAACAGTTTTCAGCTCTTGGTTTCTTCATTTGCTCGTGAAGAAACTATTAGCCATTTAGGGGCTTCCACTATTGCATCAATGCATGGTGCTCATTCATGTTCATGATGCACTGGCCGGGGTGTTTAACTCACCAGGGCAGAGGTCCGGGTGTTTAACTCACCAGGGCAGCGGCCCGGGCGTTTAACTCACCAGGACAGCGGCCCAGGCGTTTAACTCATGAGGGCAGCGGCCCAGGCGTTTAACTCACCAGGACAGCAGCCCGGGCGTTTAACTCACCAGGGCAGCATCCATGCATCAATCTTACAGGCTTGATATACTCCGCAAGGCAAGTTGCTCCAATATCATTATGCATTGATGTATCAGCAGCCCGAACAGGGCTAAGAGCAGCATACATTCTCACAAAGTTCAAGTTGAGCTTTCTTTTTAGAATAAGCAGCAATGGACTCAGTTGTTAACACATACTATAGAATGCCTTGTGCAGTGAATGTTGTAAGGGTGAAATCATAGCATCCTCCTTACAAGTAGAAAACTGACATAGCCTGATGATTCTGTGAAATATAAACAAAATTGAGGATAAAATATAACCTAAATTGAGGCAGTTGCGGATCAAGGATTTTGAAAAGGAGGGGGCGTGGCCCTAAAGGAGGGGGCGCATCCCCTATTTTTGAGCAAATTTTGGTGTCCAAAATATCTAAATCTGCCACTGAATTGAGGAGAGTAACGAAAGTTGACAAAAAGGTGTAGACTCTGTGAACATCCCTGATCAATTTTAAGAGTTTTGATCTTCTTAAACCTCCATTTGTCAAATTTAGCTCCTTCCTGAATAGAGATAAAGGCCGATCATGAATTATTTCTGACATGAGGCCTCCTTATCCTCTCATCATCTCCCAATCTTAATTCAAGACGTCGGTATATTTAACTTACAATCCCTCCTTTGACAACTATCAACCCAGCTTAAAATCTAAAGTCATTACTTATTTATTCCATAGACACCCTGCTCATATCATCAGTAGTAGTAACTGTGAGACACCTTGCCGCATCGAGTGTTGGCTTGTCCATCCCCTCCTACAGTCAGTTAAAGGTCCTTACCACAAAAGGTGGAATTTTTCAATAATTCTACTTTTCGCTGAACTATAGGATCCTATGGCTACTCACAGAACATGAGGGTAAGCCCCTGGTGCGCCTTATAGGATGGGAGAAAATTAAGGGGAAAGCCTCCTATAGGCTCGCCTGCATCATGACGACCAATGGGCATGATGAGTACAGTTCGTACACAAGGTAAGATGGCTCTGCTGGTAACTATGCCATGTAACCCAAACACAACCTGTGTGTAGATTGGTGAACCTCCCTGTACCAACTTCCGGTGGCCATGATGGATTGGCTCTGGTTTCCAGAAAGCTGAACCTCTGCCATCGGCTTACACTAGGTACCAGCAAAACTAAACCCAGTCACGTGGTCTGGCATGCTCATGAATACATAATGAGCTTAGGGAGAGGGACTACATAAGAAATGGACGATGTGTCCTTCCGCACCTCTTTTTGCTCTTTCCTGTTTTTTTTTAATTGTTTTTTTTTTCATAATTTTATTTCATTCAATTTCTTTTATTTGGCTTATACTGGGTGAAACTAATAGCTATCAGGAAAAAGAGAGAGCGCCCATGCTTTTTATTTTCTATTTGTGTAGGTCCTGTTGGGTTAGATATCTGGTTATATTGATCAGGCAATGGATTTTAGCTTTGGAAAAGAGAGGGCGGAAAGGGGATTGCGTCCTTTTTCCGTGATTGAAATGTTTCAGTCATTGCTTGACTGCCAGACCAGAGCTATTATATAGTAGAAGAGGGAGAGACAATCTAAGTGTGTTCTTGCCAATTGAATTGCACTTGTTCCTTTCAGTTTTCTGGATTGTACAATTGATCCTGAACAAAATTGGAAATTATCCAGAAATAGCTGGAGGAAGTATTAACCCTTTGCGGGCCGCTGATGCATTAATGCATCATGCCCATTGGTCCTCATGATGCACAAATACAGCATTCATGCATCATGCCGATCCTATAGGGTAGATACACAAACCCCAGGAGGCCGTCATGATGCCCCAATGAAGTGCTGGCGAGCAGTCTCCTCAGTCTCTCCATTGGCGCACCATGGCGAACTTAAAGGGTTAAGACTCAGGGACGGTTAATATAGTATTTCCTTGTGAGTACATGTCCATAATTCTTCATCTTGTGGCTGACATGCATCCGAAGACGATATAGCTCAATATGGAGTCCTATAAACAAGGTGTTAATTGAGCTTCATGTGCCTATACGATACTGCTGACTCATGGTGGTCGGCGATAATAGGATGAATTCAAGATATACATGTGTTATTGGGTCATAATATTGTAGGGAACAGCTGATACTCTGTCAATGACCTGACAACATTGCCCTCTATATTCTATTCCCATCATAATCCAGAAATAAGGTGACGGTATCTTTGAGCAACATTACTGTGTAGCATCTATGCATCATGGCAACCCTTCTTGATGTGTTAATGCAACTTCTCCGGCGACCTAGTTTGGTGGGCAAACTAAGCCTTCTCCCCTAGGTTACCATTTTGACCAAAAATTGCCGTATTCATACTCCTCTGGTGTTGGACCTACTTTGACCCCAATACTAGGTGCTTGTGGGAACCAGCATTCGCTGGTATCCATCTGCCAGCTTGACTCACCAGCAACGAGCTAAGAAAAATAGTACCTCCCAGGATGCCTGTTTACCAGTGACGTAATCGTGAGACTATGAGATGGGGCCAGTGTGGCGTTAATGCAGCATCACTAGGCATTCATTGGTGCATCATGACGACAGGGCAACTTATATGATGGCGGACAGATGGGCATGATGCACTCCTGCATCAGTGGCCTTTATGAAGGGTTAGATGTAGCTCAGTAGCTTCCAACCCAATCTGTGCACCAGCCTCTACCTCCTTCACTCCTTCCTATCACATCCCACCAAGAGCCAACAGGACAATCTTCAATCTCCCCTACTCCCTACCACTGATACATTCCCACGGCTGCTCCCATATCTCACTTCCTACTCTCTGAGCTCTCCTATCAACCAACTACCAACCTATGATTCAATTTATCACTTACATCTCCCAAGTAGCCACCACCACTTCTAAGGCTGATTCCTCCCCTTCTGTAACCCTCTCACGGCGTAGTAGCGATTCTGAGGGTATCTACTCGTATCCAGACTTCTGCCACAACTAGGTAAGAGTCCTGGTGGTACCTGGTCCTACCCAGACTCCTGCCACAACTAGGTAAGAGTCCTGGTGGTACCTGGTCCTACCCAGACTCCTGCCACAACTAGGTAAGAGTCCTGGTGGTACCTAGTCCTACCAAGACTCCTGCCACATCTAACGCAGTCCTGATGGTAACTAGTCCTACCCAGACTACTGCCACAACCAGGTAAGGGTCCTGGTGGTACCTGGTCCTACCCAGACTCCTGCCACATATAACACAGTCCTGATGGTACCTAGTCCTATCCAGATTCCTGCCACAACCAGGTAAAGGTCCTGGTGGTACCTAGTCCTACCCAGACTCCTGCCACAACTAGGTAAGAGTCCTGGTAGTACCTGGTCCTACCCAGACTCCTGCCACATCTAACACAGTCCTGATGGTACCTAGTCCTACCCAGACTACTGCCACAACCAGGTAAGGGTCCTGGTGGTACCTGGTCCTACCCAGACTTCTGCCCCAACTAGGTAAGGGTCCTGGTGGTACCTGGTCCTACCCAGACTCCTGCAGAGCTAGGTAAGGGTGCTGATAGTATCTACTCCTACCTAGACTCCTGCCACAACTAGCATGGTCTTGATGGTACCTAGTCCCATTTGTACTCCTACCACAACTAGTAAGGGTTCTGATGGCTCCTAGTCCCACCCAGACTCCTGCCACAAGTAGGTAAGGGTCCTGATGGTACCTTGTCCTACCCAGACTCCTGCCACAACTAGGTAAGCGTCCTGATGGTACCTAGTCCTACCCAGACTCCTGCCACAACTAGGTAAGGGTCCTGGTGGTACCTGGTCCTATCCAGACTCCTGCCATGACTAAAACAGGACCTGATGGCAACTGGTCCTACCCAGACCCCTGCCACAACTAGGTTAGGGTCCTGATGGTACCTAGTCCTACCCAGGGTCCTTTGGTACCTAGCAGACTCTTACAACCAGGAGAGGTCCTCATAGTAACTTTCTCAGCTTGGCAAAGGATTTAATGGAATTATTCCAAGACTCATGCCACAACCAGTAATGGATTCTGATGAGTTCAATCTCGACAATGTCACATGTGATATCTGGTATAACCTTGGGTTGGAATACCTACCTCCTATACTGGTGTAATTTGGGGTATGTGGTGTTGGTATAAGAGTGGCCTGGTAGGTGGGATCTGGGGGGATGAGGCTACATGCCCGACTTAAACCCTTATTTGGTGGTGCTGGATTGGGAGGTGATCTCTCCAGCCCCAGGTTCAGCTTCCACCTGCCTAGTCCTTTAAAAGAAGCATGGCACATGAATACGCTGTCTTAGAGGCCCGTTTAAAGCACCTGTTCACCCGCACTTATTTCAGGCGAGGGCTTATTTGATCCAGTTTCTAGTATTTAACCTATTAAGGCCCATAAATGCCTTAATTAACGCATCATGCTCATTGGTCGGCCTGATGCATGAATGAAGCCCTGGCGAGTTACTCGCCAGGGCTACATTCAAGAATAATTCTGACCTTATAGGGTCTACATACACAAACTGGAGTGCCGGCATAATGCTCCAATGAAGTACTGGCGAGTCTGTTGAACAGCACTTCATTGGTGCATCATGCCGACCAATTGGCATGATGCACTCCTGCATCATTCATTTTATTAACGGCCCGTAGAGGTTTAAGGGTTAGTCCCAGCTAAAACCTCCTTCCCCTTTCAATTACCTCACTACAAGCCTGGAACCATCAACTACCCCTTCCCCTACCTCCCTCATGCTGGTCATCCATCTCACTGTCCCTCATACAGCAGCACCTGGCAGATTTAGACTGCAGCGGTAGGGGGGGGGGGGGTTACGTAACCCACTTTTTTCTGCACTTAAAAGTTACTTATTTTGGACTTGCTATTTTGCCCACATTGTGTTTGCTGACAAAAACTTATTTTGCTTGGTATGGTCGAAAGTAATTCTGATCTAGCTGCTGTAAATTTGACTACATATTCTGATGGCTGTAGGTCTATAAGGAATGACAAGCTGGCCATTCCTTAAAAAAGAGCAATCTCCTTTGCTTTGGCCCCTTCATTGACCAATACCACTCTACCCTGCCTCTTATCTCTTGAACCACCCCCCTTCTGTCCAGGTGTGAAGGGTGATTGAGTGGGTAGGGTTTGTGAGAAATGAGAGGGATTAAAGTAATTGGATTGGTATCTGTTTTTATGTATGACCTCCTTCCTCAACCCTTCATTGCCCCTTCTCATCGCCTCATCCACCCCCACCCACCCTGGACACACACACTTTGTCCATCTGAGCAGCCCCTCCCACCACCTCAATATTTACTGGAGGTGTGGAAGCAAGGTGAAGGCCAATAGCGCACTCATACATCGTGCCAATTAACTGTTGTGATGGATGAAAGAAGGTGGGCGCCCCCCCTCCTTTTAAAAAAACTGGATCCGCCACTGCTGTACAGGGGCATTGTAAACACCGCTAAGTGCTAAAATCAGTATTCAAATAATGGTCTCAAGTAAAGAACAGAGGTACCAATAAATATCAATAAGCGCCCTAGTGCTTAAACGGAACACTACGGTATATGTATCATCACCATGACAACATGACCATCCCCAGGGCTATAAGTGCTGTCCCACTGAGCTATGCCACCCCCCCCCTTCTCCTCACCCCTTGTGAGCAGCTCAGTGTGGGTTTATTATATTATAAGGTAAGGTGAGAATGGAGAATGTAGGTGTAAGATAAAGAGTCTCACAGCATGGGTATGGATTCAGCAGCCTATGTAGGACTATGTCCCCTAACTCATCCGGCAATACACTGCCTATAGATATGATGTATGCCACAATAGGCATCTGACATTTATATTCATTCCTACCTGAGCTACTCCTTAAGATTCTCTATAGGCGGCCCTCTGCGCTGTGTGATAGAGAGTAAGACATAGAGAGAGAGAGAGAGAGAGAGAGAGAGAGAGAGAGAGAGAGAGAGAGTGACAAGCAGGAATAGAAAGAGGGGAGAGAATTCTATAGATGCAGTAGAAACACTGTATATGATCATGGTCTTGTACAGTATAAATAAAAGAAGTTCAATTCAATTCAGAAAAAATATGATTGTGTATAAAATATTCAATGAAGATGCACAAAAAAGCACAACATTATTCCATACCACACCCTATGGAGAGACAGCCACTGGGGTTGATAATAAAAGGACTGAAGGCTGTTAGAGAACAGAGAGAGCTGAGAGGAAATAAGGCTGTGTGTAGTCATTGCTGTGAGCTGTGTGACTGTCAATCATTGTGACACCTTGACAGCCGCTATGGGAGCCCTGTGTCTGTACATTCACAGCACTCTGTGACAGCATTGCCTGTGTATTGACAGCAATGTTTGTGACAGCTTTGTCTGTACATTGACAGCAGTGTTTGTGACAGCACTGCCTGTGTATTGACAGCAGTGTTTGTGACAGCACTGCCTGTGTATTGACAGCAATGTTTGTGAAAACTGTGTCTTTGTATTATCCCTTTTCAGACCGCATGGTGAATTTATTCATATTTCCCATTGATTGCCATGATGCATAAATGCAGCCTAGGGATATCTGACAAAGTGGACATGAAATCATACATCATACCCATACCATCCCTATACTCTTAGATGTTTGGCATGATACCAATGCAGAGCTGGCAAATAGAATCCCCAGCACTGCATTGGTGCATCATGACAACCAAGGCAAAAAAAAACCCGAAAGGTTGCAATAAACCAGAGCTTCCAATTTTGAAAAGTAAATTCCTTGTGGTCTAATAGATTTCAGTTTGTGATCAAAAGCCCTGAGGCATGACATGGCCTTTGAAGGGTTGACAGTGGTGTGTTTGTGTATGTGACAGTTATGTCTTTGTATTGACTGTCACCCTGTGTGACACCCCTCTGTGTGTGTATTGACAGACCAATCTGTGGGTATGGACAAGCCCCCTTTGTGGTCAATGTCACCATGGAGGGAGATCAAGGACATGGGGGACCAGGCATTGGCAGGGCCTGGGAACAACATCAAGGGCGTGTCAATGGACATGTGATATAGGGGTCTATAACATTTAATCATCAGGTTCAATTTACAATTTCATTTCTGTTCCTAATTAATGCTTTTATCCAACACATAATGAACTGGACTGTTTATCTGACGTTGTAAATCTGAATTATTTCTCATAGATATATAAAGCTAGTTTGGAGTCCTTAGAAACCTGCCATGATGCAGGAACGCAGCCCTAGCGAGTAACTCACCAGGGCTATATTTAGATATCATGCCGACCATGGTCCCGAAGTTTTGCCATGATGCACCAATGAAATGCTGGCGAGCCTACCAATCGGCATGAGGCACTCCTTGACCGAGTTATGCGATACACAGTCAGTGCCAGGCTGTGTGTCTGTATCATAGACAGTAGTGCAAATCAATGAGCAGTTCCCAGAGCAGCTCCACCACAGAGAACCAGTAAAGTGTAGGTATTGAAAATAACCTTAAACACTAAAAACGGTTTTCCATTAAGCACCTGTCTTGAATAAGGGCTGGGGTACAGAGGGATTGAAATTAAAGAGACATTTGAAATCTCGGGCTGGAGGGTTGCAGATCAAATTATCCCCAGGGTCTTTTTGGGTTAACTTAACTGTAGAAAAATAAAAATGTTTCCTTAAAGCCTTCACTGGCATAAAATTCAAACCTGGCAAGTCACCAGAACTGCATTAATGCATCGTGCCTACCAGTGAGCATGATGCATTATTTTAATGCATTCATGCATCGTGCCTACCAGTGAGCATGATGCATCGTTTTGATGCATTAATGCATCGTGCCTACCAGTGAGCATGATGCATTATTTTAATGCATTAATGCATCGTGCCTACCAGTGAGCATGATGCATCGTTTTAATGCATCGTGCCTACCAGTGAGCATGATGCATCGTTTTAATGCATCGTGCCTACCAGTGAGCATGATGCATCGTTTTGATGCATTAATGCATCGTGCCTACCAGTGAGCATGATGCATTATTTTAATGCATTAATGCATCGTGCCTACCAGTGAGCATGATGCATCGTTTTAATGCATCGTGCCTACCAGTGAGCGTGATGCATCGTTTTAATGCATCGTGCCTACCAGTGAGCGTGATGCATCGTTTTAATGCATCGTGCCTACCAGTGAGCGTGATGCATCGTTTTGATGCATCGTGCCTACCAGTGAGCATGATGCATCGTTTTAATGCATCGTGCCTACCAGTGAGCGTGATGCATCGTTTTAATGCATCGTGCCTACCAGTGAGCATGATGCATCGTTGGTCGTCATGATGCTGCAATGAAGTGCTGGCGAGACTGCTCGCCAGCACCTCATTGGAGCACCATACCGATCCTCTGGGAGTTTGTGTATAGACCCCATAGGGTCAGCATGATGTTAGAATGTAGCCCTGGTGAGTAACTCGCTAGGGCTGCATTCATGCATCATGACGTCCAATGGGCATGATGCATTAATGCATCAGTGGCCCTTAAAGGGTTATAAAACCCCCATATTAGTGCCAATGTATCAGGCTGGCTTGGTCTCCCCTGGGTGCCACTTTTGATTTTCAATTTTGATTTCTAATACATAGGTACTAGAAAGGACCTATTCACTGAACGACCCAATTTGAACAGTAACCTCTTTATGTGCGGCCAATGGGTCCCTGACTTCCCAACATTTTCTTTGTTATACGGTGCTATTAAAATAGCACTTTTACCATCAAGATTTTGATTTTCATAGATGTTACATACATGCAAAACCCAGATGCGGAAAAAAAACTGAAACCTGAAAAGTGAAGAGATTATTCTTTTGATATTGATAGGGGAATATTGGGGGTCTGGGGGCTGAAAGATTTTCAATACCAAGAATCATTCTATTGGTGAAAGCTAAAACCCTTGTATCCAAAGCCAGCCCCCCTCCCTGAAAGGTCTTGTAAAAACTGAGAATACTGAAAAAAAAAATAAACTGTGGAGTTTGCATGTATGTAAATATATGCTGGACCATGCATGGTTTGGATTCTGTCTAAGTTGTATGATCCCTTTTCCCCCTACCCCACACACTCCCTTACCCACTGATGAGTGCACAGAAAGATGCAGACAGACTGTGAATGCTTACACCGTGTAATGACAGGGCCGACCATGATTAATAACCTTCTTATTGCCCATAATACCAGTTTCTCTCACCAGGGGTCTGTTCCACAACTATAATGCAGAACAGGGTATTCTGAATAAAAAGGAGCAGTTATGTATGTGTGAGAACCCGCTAATGAGGTGTCTACTGGGTTATATAGCACCTGAGAAAGGAGGGTATTATAAAACCCTGTTAACCTACTTAGAACAAGGCACTCCTTGTCTGATACACCAAAGTTCAGATACCGCTAGGTCTACGGGATCGAGCCACCCTCAAACCACCCCAAATACTGCTCTGTTATTGGTCAATCTTTGTTCTACCAATGTTTTGTAACAACTGTTGTCATTCTGATGTCACATAGCATATTTTGTGAGTGGCTGATGACGGTTGGAATCCTTCAATTTGGGATCATCTGTATATGTGACATGATCTGCAAAAAGGGGGCTCAGTGCAGGGAATAGAAGACCCCTTTTCCCAGTTCAGGTCACATATATAGGACTGTCCCCTCAATTCTGCTTTAAAATCTTTCCTCACTCTCACTGTATAAGCCATACCCTGATCATTCATAACTCTAAAATAGTATTTTATTTCTTTTCTTGAGTCAAATCAGAGAAACATTTTGAAATTTCTTAACCAAATATTGAAATGTGCAACACCCCCTGCATGCAATTACCACAACCTGCTCTGTCTCCTTGGATGTTGTGTGAGCTAGGCTTGTTAACCATTCAAAGACTGCTAGTGCAATAACACATCATGCCCATTGGTCAGCATGATGCAGGAATATAGCCCACAGGGTAACTTCTCAAGGCTACATTTATGCATCATGCTGACCCTTTGGGGGTCGAAACACTTCCAGAGGGTCAGCATGATGCTTCCATGAAGTGCTGGTGAGATTGATTTCCAGCACTTCATTGGAGCATCACGATGACCAGTTGGCATGATGCACTCCTGGATCAGCAGCCCTTAAAGGGTTAATGATGGTGAAGTCTGAGACAGATTAGAGGCAGGCTCTAACACCAGGGTCTTTGCCACAGATACCTTGTCATTTATAAACACTAAAAGAACCAACATGACTCACTGGCACTGGGGTTGCTAGTGGTGGTAGGGGGTGGGGCTGTAGCTGGTGCTTCCAGGCTTTTATTTGTCATATTCTCCCAGAAATAGCACTGTATGGCGGGTGATATTGTTTACTTACTGTGGAAATACATCAAATATCTATTTTATTTTTTCTTGTTTGTGAAAATTACTCAATCCTCCAAAATCTGTTTCTCGGTCTGTCTGGTTGTCTGGCTCTCTCTCTCTCTCTCTCTCTCTCTCTCTCTCTCTCTCTCTCTCTCTCTCTCTCTCTCTCTCTCTGTTTCCTTCTCTGTCTGTCTGTCTCTCCTCTTTTCTTTCCCTCCCATAACTCTCCCAATCTACCTGCTTGTTCTTGCTTTCTCTCCCTCTGCCCATCCTCCCTAGCACATTAGTCGAGGTGGGTGGGTGGAATGGGCGGGGGTAGGGGATGTTCCCCACAGCAGTATTGTGTTCCCCTCAGGCTCTATGATAGCTCCCTGTCCTTATATCGCCCACATTACGGAATGGTGCTTATATAAAGGCTTTCATTATACGGGCATTCAGCGTACATGAATGCAGACTGGGAGAAGGGAGACCGTTATAATGGACTGAGGCTGGTGGTGGTGGGTGCTGGGGGGGGGGGGGGAGGGACTATCTATGAAAAGGTAGAGTCCATTTCCCAGAGCACAGTCTAGAGCATCTATGCCCTACACTGTTAAAAAATGTCGTCAAAATAACGAAGGATTCCTCATCCCAAAGTTGCCAGAAATCCGCCATTATGTTCACAGAGATGTCATTATTTTCACAGATCTTAGTCTGTACCACCATGCTGCCTCCTGAGGGTTCTTGTAAAAACTACACTGGCCCCCTGCTATATAATTACAGTGGTTCACTGTTCAGTTTTACAAGGATCCCTCGTAGATTCAACAGTCAATTTTTACAGTGTATATATAGGACTATGTGTGTGTGTGTGTGTGTGTGTGTGTGTGTGTGTGTGGGGGTGGGTGGGGGGTATTGGGGAGGGGTGAATGTCATAACCCTTTAAAGGCTGCCAATGCATTAATGCATCCTGCCCATTGGTCGTTATGATGCATGAATGTGGCCCCTGTAGGTAACTCACCAGTGCTACATTCATGCGTCATGACGACCCTATGGGGTTGATACACTCCCAGAGGGTCGGCATAATGCATCAATGAAGTGTTGGTGAGCAGACTCACCAGCACTTCATTGGTGCATCATGACAACCAATGGGTGCATCATGGCGACCAATGGGTACGATACACTCCTGCACCAGCAGCCCTTAAAGGGCGGCCAGAATTTTTATGCATCCTTTTCATCGTTTCCCGTTAATGGGTTCCGTGTGTGAAAGGGTTCTCTGTGGTACGATGTATGGTGTGTAAGGTATAGAGGGACTATGGCATTTACATCATGATATATGCACAGGGAACAGTATGCGCTTGTATAGATTACCCCTACACCTTACTCGTCACATACCGTGCTGGCCTGTTTAATCCTTTAAGGGCGGCTGATACAGGAGCGCATCAGGCTTATTGGTCGGCATGACGCACCAATGAAGTCCTGGCAAGACTGCTTACCAGCACTTCATTGGAACATCATGCTGACCCCTCCGGGAGCGAATCAACATTGTAGGGTCAGCGTGATGCATGAATGCAGCCCTGGTGAGTCACTCGCCAGGGGTGCATTGATGCATCATGAAGACCAATGGTCATCATACATTAATGCATCAGTGGCTGTCAAAATCCCAACTCTTACAGATTTCAGCCCAACTTCATTCCCAGTGCTTCACCACAAGACCCGCACAAGAGCCATGGATAATGCATTTTTCAATTTTACACCACTCTACCACTGTGCTTATTCAAAAGTGCCACTTATTCAAAATTCGCCGCTTAAACGCAAAACACAGAAACCCATATATATATGCACCTTGATCTATTCAGATATAAATGCCATTCCCAAATCTATTCAACTGCACCATATATGTACATCCATTCACACCCTCTATACCCTTCTATTCCTATACCCACTGGTACTAGTCCCTCATTTGAAATATTTAACAATACACTGCCACTATAAGGGATACGTAATGTGCAATGTATAGGCATGGATGTGAATGGAAATGGGGTTTTGGTTTCCCAAATTGAAGGGTAATATAATCAGTCAAACACAAAGGATGATCCGGGTGAGGCATGTCAGTCATCCAAGTTGTGTTGCTGTTATTTAATCCCCTGTTCATCTCTTTGTGATTCTAAATTTGCTCTTTTTCCATTATATCTTTCTCTCAATATACTTTTATTTTCCCGTTTTTTTTTTATTTTTGATCGTGCGATACATTGGCAAATCATTGTGTATCTATAATTATATAACTTTAAAACAAGCCTTGAAGGAGCGATCTATGAAATAACTTAAATCTGCTATGGTGCCTTGTAGTGCACATACTGAACAGTGAATGACTATAATTTTAATGCAGTGTAGCAGTGTAGTTTCTACAATGAAGCCCCAGATGGCAGCACAGTAAAGCACTGTGGTACAAGGAATCTCTGTAGAAACAACGATGTAACCTTTGTCCGACGCTGCAGAACTACTTCCAACCTGAAGGCATTTCTTTAGAGCATGTGTATAGGGAATAGTTTCCCAGCGTGTGAGATGGCGCTTCCCCCTACAGTCTCAGATCAATATAGTGTATACGTGCCTGATATGATCACTCACTGCTGTAGGACCCTTGGGTTTATGTCCTTCCTGTCGCTACGACACAGTTTCACACCCTATAGAATAGCACACTTTGATCTATTCAAAAACCGCCCGTCCCCCAACCTTGTTGTAAATGTGTTATAATTGTCTCAGCGACATATTGGCTTATAAATACCTTCCATCTAGTCAGCAAGAACGCAAACCATACTATATACTACAAAGACTTATTTTGATGAAGATGCTTATAGGTGTTTATAAATTCATCACAAAATGTTTGTCAAAAGAATCATTTATTAACGGTTCGGTTGATCACAAAAATATCCAAAAATTAGTGTACAAGCCTGTTAGGAACTACCAAGGGAAATGATAACAGCATCCCAACCCCCAGCGGCATGTGAGGGTAACCCCCTATGTGACCTACTCCCTGGCAGCACCCCTCAGGGCATCATTCCCACCACCCCCAGCCTCCTCCCAGCCACTCCCCTGTACTAACAATGCTGTAACTCCTATGGTAAAATCCCCTATTATTGACCATCCTGGTGTCCCACAAGGAAGCACTATGTACACAGAAGGGAGAGGGCTCATTATAGTTACATCACTACAGTCAGCCAAGGTAAGGGAGAGGCCCATAGCTGACACAGTTATGTCGGAGAATATAGGCCACTCTCAGTGGGTGGGTTGTCAAAGTGTGCGTCATTAGGAATAGCAGGTTAGGTTACTGAGTAGTATACACAGTCCTGGTTCAGGGCCCTATACATGTGAGTAGTATACCCAATCTGGGCTCTAAGCCTGGTTTAGGGCCCATACATGTGAGTAGTATACCCAATCTGGGCTCTAAGCCTGGTTCAGGGCTCTATACATGTGAGTAGTATACACAATCTGGGCTCAAATCCTGGTTCAGGGCCCTATACATGTGAGTAGTATACACAATCTGGGCTCAAATCCTGGTTCAGGGCCTGTGTACATGTGAGTAGTATACACAATCTGGGCTCTAAGCCTGGTTCAGGGCCTGTGTACATGTGAGTAGTATACACAATCTGGGCTCTAAGCCTGGTTCAGGGCCTGTGTACATGTGAGTAGTATACACAATCTGGGCTCTAAGCCTGGTTCAGGGCCTCTATACATGTGAGTAGTATACACAATCTGGGCTCTAAGCCTGGTTCAGGGCCTGTGTACATGTGAGTAGTATACACAATCTGGGCTCTAAGCCTGGTTCAGGGCCTGTGTACATGTGAGTAGTATACACAATCTGGGCTCTAAGCCTGGTTCAGGGCCTCTATACATGTGAGTAGTATACACAATCTGGGCTCTAAGCCTGGTTCAGGGCCTGTGTACATGTGAGTAGTATACACAATCTGGGCTCTTAGCCTGGTCCAGGGCCTCTGTACATGTGAGTAGTATACACAATCTGGGCTCTAAGCCTGGTTCAGGGCCTCCATACATGTGAGTAGTATACACAATCTGGGCTCTAAGCCTGGTTCAGGGCCTCTATACATGTGAGTAGTATACACAATCTGGGCTCTAAGCCTGGTTCAGGGCCCTATACATGTGAGTAGTATACACAATCTGGGCTCTAAGCCTGGTTCAGGGTCTCTGTACATGTGAGGCCTGGTTCAGGGTCTCTGTACATGTGAGTAGTATACACAATCTGGGCTCTAAGCCTGGTTCAGGGCCTGTGTACATGTGAGTAGTATACACAATCTGGGCTCTAAGCCTGGTTCAGGGCCTCTATACATGTGAGTAGTATACACAATCTGGGCTCTAAGCCTGGTTCAGGGCCTCTATACATGTGAGTAGTATACACAATCTGGGTTCTAAGCCTGGTTCAGGGCCTCCGTACATGGGAGTAGTATACACAATCTGGGCTCTAAGCCTAGTTCAGGGTCTCCGTACATGTGAGTAGTATACACAATGTGGGCTTTGACCCTGGTTCAGGGCCTCTATACATGTGAGTAGTATACACAATCTGGGCTCTAAGCCTGGTTCAGGGCCTCTGTACATGTGAGTAGTATACACAATCTGGGCTCTAAGCCTGGTTCAGGGCCTCCGTACATGTGAGTAGTATACACAATCTGGGCTCTAAGCCTGGTTCAGGGCCTCCGTACATGTGAGTAGTAAACACAGTCTTGGCTCCAATCCTGGTTCAGGGCCTAAACATGTGAGTAGTATACACAATCTGGGCTCCAATCCTGGTTCAGGGCCTATACGTGTGAGTATTATATACAATCAGGCCTCTAACCCAGGTTCAGGGCCCATACATGTGAGCAATATACACAATCTGGGCTCCAATCGTAGTTCAGGGCCTATACGTGTGAGTATTATATACAATCAGACCTCTAAATCAGGTTCAGGGCCCATACATGTGAGTAGTATACACAAATTGGGCTCCAATCCTGGTGCAGGGCCTATACATGTGGGTAGTATAAACAATCTGGGCTCTAAGCCTGGTTCAGGGCCTATACATGTGAGTAGTATACACAATCTGGGCTCCAATCCTGGTGCAGGGCCTATACATGTGGGTAGTATAAACAATGTGGGCTCTAACCCAGGTTCAGGGCCTAAACATGTGAGTAGTATACACAATCTGGGCTCCAATCCTGGTGCAGGGCCTATACATGTGGGTAGTATAAACAATGTGGGCTCTAACCCAGGTTCAGGGCCTATACATAGTTCAATGTAGTTCCTCTTTTTTTCAAGTCCTCTCCAGCACAAGTGCTCATTCAAGGTTGGCGCGTATTCAAAGACGTCGCGTCTGCACAGACCACTATGGTATGTATACTGACAAATTTATGGTAGGAGTAGGTAACATACAATGGAAAAAGTCATGTAGTCTTAGAGCCCTACAACTGAGAGACATGCCAGAAGGATTGCCCACGGGCTATCCTTTCAGTTTGCCTAGTTTGTGAGTGCCAGTGTTCCACGATGTGTTCCCTGTGAGTATAGTACACACAATCAGGGGTCTGACCCAGGGTTTGCTCACATCGCATGTTTCGTCTATGCTAAACACATGGATCCCTAACCCTTTAAGAGCCGCTGCTCCATTAATGCATAACGCCTATTTGTCGTCATGATGCACCAATGAAGTGCTGGCAAGACTGCTCGCCAGCACTTCATTAGAGCATCATGCCGTCCCTCCAGGATTATATGTATCAACCCTGTAGGGTCGTCATGATGCACTCCTGCTTCACTGGCCTTTTAAGGAATAGATATGCCGTGACTCCTCCTCGCACACCCCTCGCCCATCACGCACATCCCTGACCCCCATTAAGAAATACCCCAGCGCCCTCTCTGTCAATAATGACAAAGGCAGCCTATAGGGGCAGCACCGCCGTGACAGCCACAGGTCACGTGATGGGGGCAGCAGACAGGAAATGACAGCAGTAACACCCTCTGGTAAGTTATGGAGGTAATAGAATGGTGGCTGGTGTATAGTGGTAAGGAAGGTATATAGCCAGGGGTTTTCTGTGAATTACACAGAAATATTCATTAGTGAGGAAGGGATTACATTAATGATTTAACGACGAGCCTTTGGCATTCCTTTCATGTCAGAAAAGTACTAAATATTATCCTGTTTAACCTAAAAATCATCTGACTAACTTCTAATTTCTCTATGTTAGTCTATCATATTAGGGGTAATCAATGGATTTTTATAGATTTTGTCAACGTAGACCCCAGTCTTGTATAGACTTTGTGTATCTGAGATAATCTACAGTGATTGCTTTTCCAAAAGTTTCATTAATTAATGACACTATCAGAGAAATCATGGATCCGGACCTGGAGTTATCAGCCGTTGGTTTTACAGGCAAACAGTGATGACTACTGCATACCTACGTACTCATTGCTCATCTAAAGGTGTTGGACATTATTCTGTAGGTCTATATAAACATATCAAGGCCTCTGCTCTTACCCAAGTGCCTTTGAATAGTGGTAACCATGGAGATTTAACCATGCCTTTCCCCTGAGTACCCTGAAAACCCCTGAAGAGGACAAGGTCACAAAATAAAGGTAAAGGTCACTGGGGCTAGGCGAGGGTCACTGGAAAAGACGGCAAGGTCACACATACTGAGTGACCGGAGACAGGAAGAAAGATGGCCGCCTGTCTGAGCAGACAGGAAATAACAGGGGACGGGGATCGTGAGGATAGCTGGGATAGCTGCGGGGATGGGGAGGGTGTGGCTGACCCTGACCCTGTCATTTATTATCTCCTGCTATTTCACATTTTTCTTCTCTTTGAAGGTCGCATGTGATTTCAAAGAGAAGGACTCAGTGAGAGTGGCGACTGAACTAAGGAGTACTGAAAAAGGGGCTGAAAGAAAGTTTTGATTTGGGAGGCCTTACACATTGAATATTAAGGCCGCCTGATCTGTGTTCTGAAATTGCCCCAATCCCAACTATTTCCTACATTCAAGCCTTCAATGTCAATGACAACCTTCACAGCCCTATGTTTGTTGATTTGGCTACTAAAGTCATACACATAGGCACATAGCAGGAGCGGAGCGATCTAGTGTCTGTGTCGTTGATTTTAGAATCTGAGGTTATCATGTGTTTTTAGGCCAAACAAAAAAAGTGTGTTTCCAGTAACCCGACCGACCCTAGATTTTTTAGCAGAAAATTTGCACTTTTTTGACCCTGCGAAAGGGGTGGGGGCAAACGTGCACACAAGCAAAGGCCCACCCTTCACCTGTTCTTAAAGACTTATCACTCCCTAACCAGTGGTGGATACTCTTTTAGCCCCCATTTATGGCTTAATTCCAAGATCAAAAATAGGTAAATAAATCCCCATCTAAATCCATCACGGACTAACTGTGAAATATATATTTTGTATCCTGCCAAAATATGCTTCAGCAGAAAAAAAAAATTATAAAAAAAAAAAAAAATCCGACCTACCAATCCTCAGCTGGCAGTTCAGTTCATGTTACTGGAAACACCTTTTTTGGCCTTATTGGGAATTACTGTCATGATGCACCAATGCTGCACTTCAGGGTTGATACACTCCCTAAGAACCAGCATGATGCACCACTGCAGCACAGGCGAGTTACTCGCAAACACTGCAAGAGTTGCCAAAGATGGCAAGTTAACCCTTTAAGGGCCGCAGATGCATCAATGCATCATGCCCATTATTCGTCATGATGCACCAATGAGGTGCTGGTGAAAATGCTCGCAAGCACTTCATTGGAGCATCATGCCGACCCTCCTGAAGCTTATGTATCAATCCTGGAGGGTCGGCATGATGCTCCAATGAAGTGCTGGTGAGCAGTCTCGCCAGCACTTCATTAGTGCATTATGACGACCAATGCATTAATGCATCAGCCGCCCATCAAGAGTTAAGATGAGATCTGCTACCTTCAAATAGTTATAATGTGATGGTGGGAAGCACTGACATAAACTCAACTATGCCGTTACAAAGGTAGTCTGATAGACTTAATCCTTTAAGGGCCGCTGATGCAGGATACCCATTGGTCATCATGATGCACCAATTATGTGCTGGTGAGTGAATACTCGAGCACTCCATTGGTGCATCATGCCGAACCTCCGGGACTGTATCCATAGGGTCGGCACGACATACCTATAAATGCAGCCCTGGTGAGTTATTTTTAGGGTTGTATCCATCCTTAAAGGATCCAATTTCTACTCACAGTCCTACCTTGCCTCTATGCCCCTAGGGTAAGTAGACAATGTGACAAGTACTACTCACAGTCCTTCCTTGACTCTAAACCCCTAGGGTAAGTAGACAATGTGACAAGTATGGAGAAAGGACGCATGCGCACTGTCACACCAACTGGTACCAGTGCCCACACTTCCTGTCACCAACCGGGTACCAGCACTCACACTTCCTGTCATCGACCAGGTACTAGTTACCTATAGGAGTTTGGTTTTGTAACTTGAAGTCTAATTTAAAATGGTGTTTTTGGCCATTGCCAGTAATGCCAAATAAGGTTGCTTTTTTCAAAGAAGGAAAAAAAAAACTTAGAAAGGATAAACATTGATATTGTTTCACTTAATTGCCAAATGTCTTTTTCTATTCATGCTTTTAAATGCTCTTTTAAATCCACAAAGTCAAACTACTGCAATGCTTGACCGAGTGTCGATCTAATTCCCTGATTTCAGGTCAAATGGGCATGACGCACTCCTGCATCAGCAGCCCTTAAAGGGTTAAACAGGGAATAAGCCGACTCCTGGTGATTGATATTGTCTGCTGTAGCTAATTTAAGCCGTTGGTGGTCTGGGTCTGGCTCTACTGATGACTGAATCAATCTTACCGTCCCCATCCCCCATTAGGACAGACTTAACTACCAACCAGCACACGCCCTCAAGGTACTACAGCGGTCAGGGCATAGAGCAGCTCTCTGGGTAGCTCCCGGAGCAGCCTAAGAATAACGAATACCACTGTAGTACTTACCTTATAATCTGTGATTTATGGACAAATCTTGGGTCTACTGCACCTTATACAAATTTCCCATAACAGAGAGTGAGCCTTGTAGGTTGGACAAATTACATTAGATTGATTTAAAACTGCCCAAAAACAGCCCCTAGGTGCACCTTACAGATTTCTCTTAACTCAGTGTCTGTCTCATATATGTGGACTCGCCTTATATGCCGGGTACTCTGGTAGTGGTTTCTCGCTTATAGTGCTGCTAACTACATAAACAATTTCAGATGTCTTACAGGACAGTTCTCCATGTAGGAAACACAGTAACACATAGGTCAGTCCACAGAGCATCTTACAGAGAAAATAAAAACCATCTCACACTCTAGTGAATAGTCCAAAGAAGGGGCCCATGGACCAGAACCACAGACCAGCATACATGGGTGATCAGTCCAAAGAGCGGTTTAGAGATTTGACTGAATAGAGCAGCTTAGAATCTCACTCTCAGAGCAGTCAACAAAGGAGCCAAATGTAACAGTACAGAAAATAGAGAAAATAGGACATCATCCTGACGACTTGAGTCATCAGTATGACAATACTGACAGTACAGACTCATTATAATGACGACTCAGGTCATCAGGATGGCGACTTAAAGTCGTCATTTTGACTACCTAAAGTTGTAGTTTTAGGTATCGTCAACTTGAGGACCTAAAGTGGTGACTAATGATTGCACTGGTACGACTGGCCTACCAAACCCTATGTAATTACCACATTAAGTACTGATCATACCGAGCAGGCGTAGTGCATTATCTTCGGTCACCGACTATAATTTGGAGGGTTTCAAATCGAAGTGGCTGTGTTCAGTCATACCATCTTGAGAAATGCCTTCCAGCAATCACAATATTGTTGCCGTTCACAATACAATTCAGTAGCATATTAAGAAATGTTGACAGGATAGACGGGGGGAGCAAGCAGGGAGTAGGGGGGTGTTAACTGAGGAGACAATGAGAGACTGATGTCAGGGTTAAATCAATTCAAACAAAAGAAAATCGATTCAAACCATGTCGGCTCAGAGTGACTCCTTCACAGCTTGTTTGTAATCACTTCAGAAGTCAAGGCTCCATAGACAAGGATGACAAATAGGAATTATGTTTCTTTATATTAAGGCCTTACCTTATTGATGGACCCAGTGGTACTCCATTGAATAAGAAAACGTTCTCACCTGCAATAGACGAAAATCAGATGTATGTGAATTGCACAATAGTGTCACTTATATCAAATTGAATCTGATATCAAATAAAAACTAACAAGGGGGACATGCCTCGATCTCTATCCTTTTCGTTTATTACTTTCATCAATTATCAACACACTCCCTGTTTTTTTTTGCATCTTTTATGACCATCCAACTAAATATCATATAAAGCCTAATCCATGTATCCCTATTATCTTCTCTTTGCTGATATCACCATTACACTCCCCTGGTTTTGCAGTTTTTTGGCCTGTCACACTACCTAACACCGAAATCTTGCATAAACAGGAAGGAAAAACATGATCTGACAACAATAACACCAGTACCAGATGGTAAGGTGGTAGTCAGTACACCCGCTAGCCCGTTAATGGCCGCTGATGAAGGAGTGCATCATGCCCATTGGTTGGCATGATGCACCAATGAAGTGCTGGTGAGCAGTTGCTGTTGAGACTGCTCGACAACTGTTTAACGCAACACTTTGACTTAAGAATTAAAGACAAAATGGCAACACTTGCCTGTGGTATGTCACATATCAAGTGCCTTCGCTCCTGGCATTTAGAAGACACTCCACCACACTGTCCCCTTACCATGGCAGCCAACAACCAGCAGATAATCAATACCTATTGGAGCAGAGAGGGGTAAGAAGGGAAGGAGCAGCAGGGACTATGGGGATAGCCGGGTCTTGGAGATGAGGGGCAAATAATTGGTACGCTCATTAGCTGCACAAATACCATGGCCAACACGCTAACCCAAACGTATCCTCCAAATTTCTTCACATTTTTCTCTCTCTTTTTTTTTTCTTCTGAAAACTGTAATCAGGAGCAATTTATTCTTGTAGCGGCTTCCTCAGGATCGGTCTTCATTTATGAGCGGTTATTAGATTTCCCATGCCCTGTCACTTAGGCTTTATTTCTTGCCTGTTTTTACTATTTTTCCTTTCATTTTTCTGCCTTTTTGGTGAGGGAGAAAAGAACCGTTTGTAATCACCTGAATAATCTAGTTTCATGCCTGAGAAAACTTTGTAATGGAGAACCTTTTCTGTAGGACAACACATTAACTTCGTTTGGGTCCTTTTCCGAAAAACATTGTTTTCAGGTTGTTTAAGCCAAAATTAGTGTTTTCCATTTAAGCAAAAAAAGGTTCTAAAAAGTAGTGAAGGTTTGGGGCACACCCTCCCCCCTGGAATTCTCCTTCCTAAATAACCAGGTCTGAGACGAGGCTGAGAAGAAGACCCCGACTTAGAACATAACCTGTACTTAAGAGTATCAACATGGATGTATCTGGAGACAGCATTAGAAGTATACCCAGGGCCATTTCTGACCCTGCTTGCCTGTGATCAGTGGACCATGACCACCCTGTACTGGTGTGCATCCAAGCAGAACATGAGTTGATATGACTGTTGGTGTGCTACCGAGGTGTGAGTTTAGCCCCCCTCCACCAATCCTTACCTACTGTACTCTTAGGGAAGCCACATTTAAACATATTTTATGAGAAAATTGTTAATAGCTTGAAATGGAAGGATTATGTATACCCTAAACATTTTAGTATTTCGTGTAAAAAAAGGCTTTGAGCTTTCACATGGACTTAACATTTTCTTTAGGAAATTTAACACCAAAATCGGAAATATGTTTTAGTGTTGGCTATGGGTACACTTTATGGTCATTTGGACACAAAATCTATGATTTAATTTACATATTTACTGTGATTCTTCATGTGGACTATGTTCCTGGGTGAATAAGTCTTCCATTTTTATGTATAGCTATCATCACAACCATAGAAATAATAGAAACTGGTAAAAAGATACATTATTCAAGTTACTTTAAAATCATCCTTGGCCCCATTATGATTATTATGCTGAATGCAGGGCTAGAAGTGGCGACGGTCCTACATCTAGGCCTGAGGCCATAAGAAGTGCAGTCTTCAACCTGATAACACAGGTGGTCTTTGGAGCTTTGATTTGTACACCCCACGCCTAAGGTCCTAGTAGACGCAGCACCTTGTTTCAATGTTGAGCAACCAATTGTCAAGACTGGTCAACATTGATTCACCGCTCTGGTCCCTGGTGGTACTATTAGTTCCCCCCCCCATATCACTGCACCCCCATCCTCCCCCATTTCCTATGCTACTCCCCTAGTGTTGTGTTACATTGGGTTTGTCAGCTGACAAGTGCCCTGAGTGTTGTCCTATTGGTTCTGACTCATGATGTAGTGTTTATTACGTGTATGCAGACAGATTGTCAGATGTATGGGAAGCTTCCCCTCTCTGTCTCACTCTGTCTCTCTCTGTTTGTCTGTCTGATCAATTGTTTCTTTTCTCGGAAAATAAGTGTTTAATATCCCACCAGGACGAAACTAGTTTCAATGCAAAGACATTTTGTCTGCAATACAAGATTATCTTCCTTGAGCATGAGAAGATTTTGTTATGCACAGAAAGGAAGTGAGGCTATAGGATGAGGAATGGACTGTGACTTACAATGTGTGGAAAGGAACTGAGGTATATACGGCTATACAGTAGGGATAAACAAAGGTCATATATATGTATAAACAATGCCACTATTGGTAGACGCTCGCCCCGGAATCCCTCTATATTATATGAGGCATGACATAGCGGATATAGGATGATTGAGGAGCCTGGGTAGGTAGAGGCAATGTTATTGCCTCCTCTATTTTTGTAGGAGTTCACTAGCCTGTCTACAGAGGTGTTGTTTTAGGTCATACAGGGCTTTAATATGACCTGCCCTCTGGTTGCTATGATACATGAATACCCTTTTAAAGGAAAAGACAACCCTATTTTCATGATGACTTATTTTGGTAGTGTTTTCCTTAAATAAATAGATTCAGCCATACTTTTTAACACATCTGCTACGGTAAGGGCAGGGTGGAGACATCTCTGATGCTCGAAAACACATGGGTAGCTTACACGTCCCCCATTGGTCTGAAATGAACTAATGTGAAACCTTGGAAAGGTTTCACAATCAGCTTTCCCTCATCCTACAAGGTGTACCGGGGGCTTATCCTCGGCTTACACGTGAGATATCACGGTAAATCAAATCCTGTTTTCTCTCGCTGTGTTTTTCAGATACATACATTGTAGCTTGTAGACGGAGTGTGGGTGTAATATATGACAGACATCTATGAATAGAACTCATTAGGGTTCATCAATTGGCACCGACCAGGAATAGACACTGAGCCTGAGGCTCTAATAGAACTACAAACCGACTGTATCACAGCCTGGCCTGGCTAGGTGTGGGGCCTGGCACTTTCAGAACAACATGACACTCATGTTTGTACCTTGAACCTTTGGATGGGCACGCAAGCCCTGATGCATGAATGCTACGCACCGATTCCATGAACTGGATGAATTCGAGTTGACGGAAGAAAGGCGAACAGCACATTTCTGAGTAATACCGGGCATCCTTTTGTCTTCCCTTAGCGTCCCTGGCACTATGTTCTCAAGGGAAAAGTTTGAATAAGAGAGCACAAAAGGGCAAACTGTATTCTGGACAATCCTTGACAAAGGCCTCTTAGAGCCTACCCACCACTTCTACTATGTGGGGTAGGGAATACCAGATTGGTAGTTGACTATGCCTCTTGTTTTATTGGATTTGTACCTTTTCAAGTCATATTGTGCAACAAAGCTTCACCATTCAGTGCCAAACCAGGGAATTGAGGCACATCTTCATCTTAAACACAACACATTAATGTATCAGCGGCCCTTGAAGGGGTAACAGTGTAAGGGGTTAGTGGAGAGTCTTGGGCTGTCTTCTAGGGTATAAAGGTAGAGGCAGGGAGAACGTGATAAGAATTGTAATGATGAAACTGACCTTTCCATCCTCTACCTGCACAGAACCCAACGGAAACTGTGTACCTGCCATTAACACTGATAATGGTAATGTAGCTTTATATTTTTACTGACAGAAAAGGGGAAATAATAAGTGTAGAGACCAAGGGACGTGCTTTAGGTTCCGCGCTTGGCAGTTTTAAAGGTGCTATGCTACTTTACCATATACACACTTTGTCCGATTAAGGCCTGGGGTCTCAAAAGTAAGCACTAGTTCTGTATAGGCATCTGAGATAAGGAATATTAAAAAAATACTTAGGCCAAGGGTAGAAGTATATCAGAATTTAAGAGTGCTGGACCTGCTTAAATGGCCCATTATGGCATATATTAGAATTAGGGACACAGGCCACCTACAATCAACGAAAGGGCTAATGCATTTGCGCCAAATCATCAAATCGAATAATTTCTATGGCTGTTCTAGACCTAGAACTCTGAGTGATAATAGGGGTATAATCCCATACCTACACCATAGCATACTCCCAGTGTGGTAAACGACTTGATCGACCCTCGTACTGCCTCTGACTGCCCTAGCGGCAAGGACAGGAGGCGTTGAGGCATGAGCAGTTCACCAGGGGCAGGGTAGAGGGTGCCAGTGATGATGAGGGAGATGGGACTGGGCAGATTATTGTTGGGGTAAGAGGCCTCATGCCAGAAAATCAATCATGTAAACACATGGTGAGCTGGGTAAGAGGGGGCAGTGGGAGAAGGGAGGGGAGCTGCACCCAGAGTTTGCCTTAAGGTCCCCAGAGGGGTATGGCACCAGGGGAGGCTATGGCTAACCTTTAGGGGCCCCATATGCTGAAATGAACTCTAACCTTTTAAGGAAGGCTGAAACAGGAGTACATCATGCCCAGTAGCCAGCATGAGGCACCTAGGATATATGCTGGTGAGTCTGCTTGCAAACACTTCATTGGAGCATCATGCCGGCCCTCTGGAACTTTGTCCACCCAATAGATTTGCCGGTCGGCATGATGCATGAATATATCCCTGATGAGTAACATCAATACCATTAATGCCTTATCAACACTCAAAGGGTTAAGGGTTCAAGGTTAATGACAGAATAGAAAAGAGCTGTCTGCAGGGTACTGAGCAGGGAGGGTGGCTCAGGGGGTGCACAGCGATCCTTGGAGCCCTCCCTCAAACAACTATGAACTATGAACTTTGAAGACAGACAAAATACTCATAATACCCAGTCAAATGTGTCAGGGACGGTAACTGCTTAAGTAATAGAATCCATGGTCTAAAGCGGGTGTTCCACCCAAGCTGATTAATTCCTGATTTTAAATCGGGAGCAAATCAGTCAAATAATAATAAAGAATTCCCGGCATAATGGGGGAAATGCTTCAGGAATTTACCATAAAAAATCACGAAATTTGACCCATTATTTCTCTAAAGTTTGAGTAAATTGGGTTGATTTTTGTCAATTGGCTTCGGTGGAACACCTGGAATATCTGACTCATAGAACAGTTCTGATTGTCCTTAGAAAAGTCTTAAAATCTCAATGTACACTCAAACAGGTCTGACAGCGTGTTTGGGCATTTCTAGAGTTGCAGCTGAACAGATTTGGATAGTAGTGATGCCAATCATCAAAATCCTTGTCAATTATTCCTCACATCATAGTTATTTTATCTCCAGCTGAGTAACCGAGTAATCCAGCACCGTGATTATAAGTGCCAAAGCAGTACCATTGCATTCAGCAGAAAGCCACTTTTAGCATCAAAAGATTATTTCTGACAGCTAATCCAAAGTCTGAGCAACGTCTGAACACATTCTCTGAGACCTGAGGGACATCAAGGCATGTTGAGGTTGGGCCTGGGTTAAAACTATGCCCTTGAAGGCTGGACAAGGTCTTGTGGACTTATGGCTGCGGATCTAACTCTCTTGGGACTGGTTGGTGGTTCAGAATTCTTAACAAATGGTCATCATGATGCACCAGTGCTGTTCCTGGAAAGCATCAGTGCTTCATTTGTGCATCATGACAATGTTATATACTATTAAACTCCTTGTATGTATGCCGCCTTCATGAGTTACTCACAAGCACTCCTTCATAATGCCCAAAATCTAAAGATGCATTGCCTTAGCCCTGTGATGCAAGAGTACATCATGCCCATTGGTCCTAATGATACACCAATGAAGTGCTGCCAATACTGCTCGCTAGCACTTGATCAGTACATCACACCGACCCCCCGGGTGTATCTAAACCCGATAGGGTTGGCATGATGCTTGAATGCAGTTTCTCACCAGGGCTGCATTCAAGCATCATGATTACCAATGACCCTGATGTATGTAGTCATTAGCTGCCCTTATAGCCTTGTAGCAGACCGTGCCCCTACAAGGTTAGACACAGTCCTAGAGGCGGACAGCTGTGTCTCTAGTCACGCCATGGCACAGCACAGTCTCACAGACAAATCAAACACCTGTCGTAAAACCCTGCATTTAAGCCGCGGCTTATCTTGACTAATTCAGACCATTGGTGCGGCTTATAGGATCATCCTGAAGTCAGGGTGTGGCTTATTTTTTTCTTTATATAAATGGACTATACGCGTAGTAAGGAATGGCAACCTTTTCAGGCCTTAAGTGTGGCTTCCAGAATTCCCCCAAAGTCTGGATGTTGTATAAGTATATGCAGGTGTGGCTTATACACAGGGGTTTTACTGTATTATAGGGCCAAGGCAGTCATAGAGATTAAAGAGAGGACCATGGACTATAATGTCTAGCTTTAGAAGCTTTTACAGGGTGAACTATTTGAACTCGCAAGGTTGTGAAAACGTACATGTATTTCCCTCCTCAAAGATGCCTACTGCCAAGACATGAAGCTTTCCTGTCATAGTGAAATTCCAAATGTATGTCCTTAGCAGGCCTCCCCTTCCAGTGCCAATGCTTTATTCCTTTCATTCTAATACTAATGTGCAAGGCTCCTTCCAAGAATAGAACCTGTTGGGATTCCACTGCTGAAATGATACAAATGTCAAAGAATTTACCATTAAATCATAAAAACAGTGAAAAACACCATTTCCTTCTATCATTACCATTCTAGCAGCATGATGCCGGCGAACAGGCATGATGCATTAATGTACCTTTGTCAACTGGGATACATTGATGCATTATTGGTCCTTTAAGGCTTAAGAGCTGCATATGCAGAAAATTAAGTCTACATAGTCCTAGGCACACAGGGCCCAGTCCAAGGGAGCATCCCTGTGGGACTCCAGAGTGACTGGGAGGACTATAATCATGGTCTACAGAGACTAGACAGAGTGATGGGGGAGGGACTGGTCCCTAGTCCACACCTAACCACTGCCACACAGAATACAGTAGATGGTACTGCATCTGCATTCCCTTGCATACTGCATATTTTGGCAATATGTGTGTATAAGCAGGAGTGGAGCTGGTTTCTGGTGATATGCAGTTATAAGATGGAACCATCTCAAAGTGATTGTTATAGAGGGACAAGACACCCATCATAACATGTCTCATCAGTGAGTTTTGTCACTTTTTGACCAGCAAACCAGCAACATTCAAAATGTTTGACCCATTGGGTATGGGTCTAGACTCCTATTCAAGAGGAGGAACTTGCTTCTTTGCTTGGTATGATTATAAAGAGGGCACTATATGTGTGTGTGTGTGTGTGTGTGTGTATTGGCCAAGGCTTCAAGGCTAAAATTGCCTCTAGTACGCTAGTTATGGGCCCTCCCCCATTGAGGCTACTATATGCTCATAGTGGGGCTTACAGAATAGGGACACCAGCCCTGTATGTCCACTGTATGATTACCAATCCATACTGAATTCATCATTCTATATGGCTCCTCTCTACTTGTGCAATCATCTAAGGAACATGTGGAAGGGGTTATGTCGCTGATGTCAATTGGGGGGGGGGGGGAGGAGTTGGGCGTCTCGACTCTAGTCCAATTCTCAGAATTTGGTAGTAGGGAAATGGTCAATTATGCATTTATTAATTAGAGAGAAGCGCTGGGATGTGTTAACATATATACAGCTTATGAAAAGAGAACTAGGAAATGTGCCTTGGAACCACAAACAAAATACACAAACCATATCACATAACAACCATATATAATCACTGTATGGCAAGCATTATGTTGAACACACCAAATGTAAGCTATTGTATTTCTTAGTCAAAGAATGTTTCTGCTACTGTGTGATGTGTGATGGGAGTGTAAGGGGGCAGAGGAAGAGACAATAGGCGAGCGAGAAGGAGCAAGAAAAAGGATAAAGTAAAGGGAAGGACGGGCCAAAAGTAGAGAGAAGGCAGAGGCAAGGCAGAGCAGTTTGGAAGGCTGACAAATTAAACTTGACAGATTTTGTCTCATATATTTTATTGCTTCTAACTTTGAAGATGATTTTTCTTTCAGTACAGCACGCAGTCAGCAAGCATGTGTTAAACACTGGACAGAAGGAGAAGCATATGTATGAAACCTTCCACTCCCTCATTTTCTCATTATCCAGGGGTCAGTATTTGACTGCACTGTGCCCTTCTCCCTACAGATGGCCCCAATTGCCTATTGTATATATAACCCCACTCAGTGTGAATGTATGTGTTGCGTGCCTGGGTCTATGGTGGGGTTCTATAGGACTGCCTTATCACGTGGACACAGCATAAGGCCCCATTTCTATAGGGGCTATAAGGGTCGCTTTCCCATCGGTAAACACTGGGGATGATTGTCTATAAGAAGAGAATCTTAGAATTGTAAAGGATTGGAGACGATTTCTAGGCTGTTTAAACAAAAGAGAAAACCTGCTCTAGCGAGGCCGGCTTGGATTGGGCAGCGCATGCGGTTATAGCCATTGCTGATTCTTATTATTAGTGTTTATAATCTTAGAACTAGACCCATCTTAAGAAGCCAATATTTCTACAATGGACAATACATATTATGGTAAATTCATCATTTCTTTTGTAAATGAAATTGAGATTTAGTTATTTTCAGAGACTTAGCATTTGTGCAAGCACCCATAATGACGGGACGGCGATCCTGGTCTTATCTGACCCATTCTCCATGTCTCAATTCACCATATGTGAATGCACCAAAAATCAGTCTCTCAAATATCATTTCACCACAGTTACAAGTTCTAAACTGGCACAATCCTTACCCCCCGCCCCCCACCAGTTATTAAAAGTCTCAATATTCTGAACCTGAATGACTCCTATAGAATTGCTTCATTTTCTTCCCGCTGGATTCCCTAAGGAAACTTTGTAATGTAAAATACAATTTCCACTACAATTCCCACTAGGGGGATACCTAACTAAATCTGTGCGCCATATCTAATCAATCTTCTAGCCCTTTAGGGGCCGCTGATGTATTAATGCATTATGCCATTTGGTCGTCATGATGCACCAATGAAGTGCTAGCGAGACTGCTCTCCAGCACTTCATTGGAGCATCATGCCGACCTTACGGGATTGATACATATATACTTCCAGATGGTCGGCATGATGCTCCAATAAAGTGCTTGAAGGCAGTCTCACCAGCACTTCATTGGTGCATCATGAAGACCAATGGACATGATGCACTCCTACATCAGCAGCCCTTAAAGGCCTAGTACTGGGAGGAGATGAAAGTATTGCAGACGCTAACCTGATCATGAAGCCGCAATTTGTTTCATTTTTTTATGGAGCGAATCTCTCTGATGAAGAGCAGAGTGAGAGACGGCGGCCTTGGCGACTAGGTTGTGTCTTATATTTGTTCTTTTTTACACTCTAGCTGTATCATCTAGTTCCTGATGAAGGGCGTACAGGGGTCTGGAAGGCATTTCTCAATATTGCATGACTTCTGGAGGGCATTTTGCAAGATGGTACGACAGAACATCTAGATGCAGGGCTGTAATGGCACTAGAGTGAGGGATCCCTTGAAGGAGTCTAGTCGTACCATGTTGAAAAAGACCTTTCAGGAAGGCATTTCTGACTAGACTCCTTCAAATCATAATGGGATCCCTCACTTTAATACATTACAGCCCTAGTGGTCACTAATGATTGCACTGGTACAGCCGCCCTACAAAACCCTATGTAATTATTACACTAAGCGCTGAACATACAGACCAGTCGTGAGACACCCACTACAATAACCCACTCTAATTTTGATGGTTCTAAGTCGTACACAGTCGTACCATGTTGAAAAACGCCTTCCAGAAATGGTAATGATGTGTCGGTCCTAATGCCTTCTGTAACTCAACACCAGCCTTTCGGACAGCTATAGCAGCAGACACTCTGCCTTTCAGTCTGCTTACGTTTGGTTGATTTTATCTCTGCTAATAGTAATTAAGGGTTAGTAGACTTACTTTACTGTGGTTGATTAACATAATGCGACATTAGTGTTTCTATATTTGTCTGGCTGTTTTAGCTTGTCTGTATATGACAAGTGTAGTACATTGACTTGACAGCGGCACGTATAGCATTGAGAGAAGGAATCGGGGGAGGTATCAAATTAATTGCTTTGGTCCATGCTGGCACATATAACTGACTGGTCCTACCAAATCCAGCTGGAAAAGCAAAGTGGCATTTCATCAGCAAGAGCTGAAAGATATTTTTCTTTAACGATGGATGCAGACTGGTATTCTGCAAGAAAGGCATAACTGTATAGTATTCAAGTTTGTAAACTGATAATTGAAAAACTTTGTAAACTTGTAAAAGAATCAATATAATTTATAAAATCAATCCAAACTAAAGTTCTAGATTTTGAGGGGGCCAGAAATCAATCACCTATAATTTGCTGTGCTCTCTTCAATTTATTACTGGCTTATCACTTCTATACCATCAGTTGTCACTACATAGTGTTTTTTTAATCCTGGTAAACATAGAGATCCTCTGTCCCCCTACCTACCCTATCATAACGCCCTGGGGGAGTGACCATCTGTGAACAACACGGTGGGGGTTTTGCTTTGTTTTAGCCACACAGCACAAAGCGTCTACATAGCAACGTCTACAAAATGTCCACCGAGTACATGTTGAATCACTATAATTCCTTTGAAAGTTTGGGGGGGGGGGGATTCTTTTCAATCCCTCAGCAAAGATGTCAGTGGTTAACGGCCGAATTTTGGGAGGCAAAAGGATTTTACCCAGGGGGGAGGGCAATTCCTGTACTTGCATTAGCACTAAACCCCACCACCCATCCCTGTTATTACAAAGGGTCGCTCCCCTACCCCGCCTTTACCCTGTCCCTCCCCCATTACCCTTACTTACCTGTCATATAGCCTGACCCCAGTCGGACATCCGGACTGAGAGTCTGACCTAATCATACAGACTTATCCTATCACCATCCAATCCCTATATTACACCTACTTATTGGTGTAAAACAGTGGAAAGGCATGTGTAGATGTAACCACATCACCAAGCCTTTTTCTCATATTCTCTTAGAGGTGTTGGAAGCAAACCTTTATTAACAGGTACGGGTCTGTGTTGGGGCCATACTTTCTACACGGTTTTATAATAGGCCATCTCATTGTTGGGGCATCTCTAGTGTTACTTTGGCCAGAAATGTCCAATATTTCATGTTTATTGTATTGAGCTTGCAGTGAGTCAGTGAGTAATAGATGTTTAACGCCATTTCGACAGCTAAGGTCATATTCATGGCGAGAACGACATTACACAATTTAACAGAGGAATGTGTCAGTGCCCGCGCATATGTGCACCACACCCATCCCAAGGGGATAGGAAAGAGGAGAAATAGACCCTTTTAAGTGGGCTAGGGAAGCCCTATTCAGCTTGCAGAATTATCTAATCTTAATGTGGCCAATCAAGTGACTGCAACTGGGTGTGAGATACAGTTAGATGCCCATTTGGGATGCTGTACCTGGTGGTCTGACACAGGGTAGGGTTGCCACACTGGTGGGGGTGCAGGGGTGTGATGCAGAGGTCCTTCGTTAAACCTATGGAGCTATCATATTCAACCTGACATAAATGCAGTCCCTCCCACATACACCCATCACGAAGATCAAAGGCCCCGTTCGCAGCCTCGGATCCTTGTGGATCATTAGTGCCCTTCCGGGTGGATACCGGGATAGAGGGCGACCCTTCCGGTCTCCACCCCTGTCACTGAGAGTTATAACCCTTAAAGGGCAGAAAAGTGCACCCTTTAAAGGCCACTAATGCATTAATGCAGCATTGGTCATCATGATGCATGAATACAGCCCTGGCGCATAACTCACCAGGGCTACATATATATGCATCATGCCGACCCTGCTGGGTTGATACATTCCCGGAGGGTCGGCACGATGGCCAAATGAAGTGCTGGCAAGACTGCTCACCAACACTTCATTGGTACATCTTGCCGACCAATGGGCATGATGCACTCTTCACGAGCCTGAACAGTTGACCTGCTCCTGGGGATTCGATATGACACACCGGAGAGAGAGAGAGAGAGAGAGAGAGAGAGAGAGAGAGAGAGAGAGAGAGAGAGAGAAGGACAAGGGGTAAGTAGGAAGGGACAATAGGAAATGAGATTTATATAGTCATGGCTGTCAGAGGTAGACAGAGGAAGGGGATAGGATAGTCAGGAGCAGGATAATAACAGAGAAATAACTGAAATCATAGATCACGAACTGGGAGTCATTTTCAAAGCAAGGATGATAGGTGGTGTTCCCTTTAACAGTAGCTAGAGCTATTGGTCGGTACAACATTGATTTTACCCAGTCTCGTCCATCACTCTTCCCCACCACTCGAGCTCCACCTTACACCAACTAATTACCACTAGAGGAGGTATTAGACACAGATTATATGGGGGGAGATTGGAAGTCTGAGGGATGCCCATTTAAAAGTGAAATAAACCCAATTAACTACACAATGGGTTTCTCCCTGACTGCACCACGGCAGATAGCAGCCAGTCAATTCCTGTTATACTAAATCCGCCCTCCTCTGACTACCATAGTGGCCCCTTCAACACTTAAAGGGCCGCTGATGAATTGATGCATCATGCCCATTGGTCATTATGATGCACCAATGAAGTGCTTCATTGAAGCATCATGCCGACCCTTCAGGAGTATATGTAACATCCCTGCAGGTTGGCATGATGCTCCAATGAAATGCAGAAGAGCAGTCTCACCAGCACCTCATTGCCATTGGTCGTCATGATGCACTCCTGCATGGGTGCCCGGGCACTTACAAATTTCAATAACCTCTACCCGGGCATTTATTCAAGACTTGGGCTTATTTGAAGACTGCACTTAAACTACAGTTTTTCTCAAGTTCTGAAGATTGCCTTAATCATAATATAGTCAGACCACGGTCTCTACAAATTACACATTGTAATGACATTTAAACATGATGAAGTGGCTTTATTGAACTTAAGAGCACTCTAAGCAATCATAATTTTGCTTTAATCCCAAATTCAGTGATTTCATGTATAAAGCAAATTGAAAGCAAATGGAGGTGAGGCAGAAACCTTCAACCAACACACTTCATTTTTGCAAGTATTTTCTATTTATTTATACATTGATTATTATTATTATTATTATTATTATTATTATTATTATTATTATTATTATTATTATTATTATTATTATTATTATTATTATTATTATTATTATTATTATTATTATTATTATTTTTACTATTTGCCTGGTACTATTACCAATTTGTTATCATAACTGTGTCCGATTTCCATTACTATTAAACATAGTCCACCTTGAGAGTTTGTCTTATCTTCAGCACTCCTGCACTCACTCTACCCATCTCATCCTTTATCGACCACCGTGAGAAGCCCATTATCAGTCTCCTACCTACCCCACCTTATTATACCCTTTAAGGGATGCTGATACAGGAGTGCATCATGCAAATTGATGCACGAATGACGTGCTGGAGTAACTGCACCTCATTGGAACATCATAACGATCCTTCTGGATTGCATCGATCAATGCCATAAGGTCGGCATGATGCTTGAATGTAGCCCTGGCGAGTTACTCACCAAGGCAGCAATCATGCATCATGACGACCAATGGGCATCATGCATCAATGAATCACTAGCCCTTAAAGGTTTATCAGCCCCCTGGAGGAGAGAATGTCCATGGTACCATTCTCAAATTGAAGTCTTCAAGAAATGGTTTTAGAGATCATTCACAAATGTTGGCCGAAATCATTAGAATCTACGTCTTCCATACAGACAGGCCAAGAGACAATTGCAGTTAAGATCTAGGTTCCATGCCAGGGCTTGATATAGAAGAAGGCCCTGTCAATATTCATCACAGGATGCTGGGATCTAAATTGGAACCACCCAAGTAATAGAAAGAAGATATACTGTACAAGGAGCCATTGTAACTTCCCCAACCCTATACTTGGATCATAATCGTGTTTGGACCTCTCCCCCACCACAGTAAGGGTCCTGGTGGCGTTCTGGCTGTTTCGCTGGTACCAATGGTAAAGTGAGGGGTGTGCAGGTAACCAGCTAGGGTTGCAAAGCATCCTGGGAGCTAAATTTACTTCTGGATCCCTTTAAGGGCTGGTAGTGCATTCATGAATTCATGGGCTGATGCCACAGTAGACCTGATAAACTTGCTGTTACATAGGCATGGAAATACATACCCCTCTCTAAGAATTGAAAGATCTCAAAATGGCCAGGGCTGCTCCCCAGACCTTAACTATACGAGTAAGTACTAGATAATGAATGGTCCGTCAATACACAACATGGTAGCTTGTAGAGAAATTGTATTAGTTGCCCTGCTGATGGTTTTAGAGAAACAGACTGTATGTTGGGGCTGGGTCCTATCCCTTTAAGGGCCGCTGTTGCATTAATGCATCATGCCCATTGGTCGTCATGATGCACTAATGAAGTGCTGGTGGGTCTGCCTACCCTCACTTCATTGGTGCATCATACCGACCGTCCCGGGGTGTATTATCGAGATAGGGTCGGTGTGATACATGAAATAAGCCCTGGCGAGTAACTCACCAGTCTGACTCCTAGAGGCATGCATCATGGCAGGCATCATGACAACCATTAGCAGCAAGAATAGTATAGTGTCTAGTGTTCCTGTTAGCCGTCTTTAAAGGTTTATAGCAAGAGCAGACTAGGGTCTTATACACTAGTTTCATCAACCTTAATACACTAGGTGGTGCTAGTGTTGACCTGACCATTTTGGCCCTCTACAGGGGCACTACTGCAGGGGTGATTCTCAAGGAAAAGGGGGTGGTGAGACCAGGGTTGCCACCTGTCATTACTGTGGTGGACACTGGAGGAGAGATAATAAACATCAGAGACAGCACCCCCTACCCAGGCCTGTGATAAACATTAACAAAATTATGTTTTTTCTCATAGCCAGAATTACTGAACCTAAACCTTTCACTGAAATGCGTCTACATGTTGAGATCACTCTCTTTTGTCACGCTACAAGTATTATATCATTATTATACCCTACGTGTAAGGCACAGTACATATGCCAGCTATGTACAATCTGTACCAAAACTTCTAAAGATGAAGCCACAGCTGTGCCTGATGGCAGTTTCTTTAACCCAGGGTGTGGCTTGAAGCGGCGTATGGCAGGGACTACAGAACCTCTTTCAGAGACTGTCTTCAAGGCATGTCAGTGAGGCAGGATTTATCACACCTGGAACCAAAGTAGGCCAGCCTTAAGGAGAACACACCCCACTGAGGCCCAGGCTCAAAATAACCTCTACCCTTTAAGGGCCACTGATGCATTCATTAGAGAGGTTAAGATCACTACGTATACGGCAACGTGTACGTCTAGAATGGTAGGAAATTGTAGGCTAGACGTTGCCGTACACATTACAAGTAGGCAAATCTTGACCTCGCTATTAATGTATTGTTTCCATTGGTAAGCATGGAGCATGAATGCAGCCCTGGCGAGAGGCCAAAATTGCCAGGGCTGCATTCATGCATCATGAGTTAATACAGTCCTGTCGGGTCGTCATGATGCTCGAATGATGTGCTGGTGAATAGTCTCGCCAGCTCCTTCTTTACTGCATCATGACGACAAATGGGCATGAAGGCCCTTAAAGGGTTAAAGGTTGGAGGAGAATAGACTTCACCAGAGCACCGATTATAAATAGCACTAACCCTGGAGTCTCATTCTGACCCCAAAACACAACAGCACCTCCCAGAAATCACAAATAGCAGCCACTCCTGGCCTACTGAGACAAAAGAGGCCCCTCGTCAACCTATCGATTAGTTCCCCGAGACATGGGCCTCGTGGCAGGGCGCTAATCGATGATCCCCCACGGACCCTGACCCCCGCCAGCGACTCGCTAACTCACCACTAGAGGGAAGCAGGGGGGTATTTGGAGATGGGTTGGGGGTGCGGGTAGATTGTGGGGGAGAGGAGCAGGATGGGTTGGGAGGGGGGAGAAGAGGACGGTTTTGGTGTTGGGGAGAGGAGGATGCTAATTTAGAAATGGATACCATTTTGCACAACATGGTAGTAAATCCCTCATCCTTAAGGTTATTGCCTTGGCCTAGTGACCCTGCTGCTTCTGGGAACTGGGGAGGGAGGATGGAGGTGGAGGTGGGGGTAAAGGGCAGGAGGGAGATAAGCCAAGAAGGGATCCTGTGTTTATAACATGGTATTTAGTTAATTAGGCCGTATGCCTTTGGGCCCTGATAGATCCTGTTCGTTTAGACGAGAAACAATCCAAGTCCTCTTGTATTAGCCACACCCTCGTATATGCCACACCCCTGACTTTGGGAGAAGCTATAAGCTATGGCCAAGGCTTGGCAATTGTTAGCTCAGTACTGTTTAATGCTGTAAAATACCCTCTTATAAGCAACACCCTGACTTTTGGATGTTCCTATTAACCACATTTTTATTCGTGTTCTGGTACTAGCCGTGCCTTATACAAGAGAATTTAGTTGTAAAATCATAGATAGGAAGTTGGTCTACTTAAAGTGATTACATATCAAGTGAAAGCCTGTCCATCATATTTCATAAAGGCTATGAATTTATGATGAATGGATATATCAAAACTCAAAAACTCAAACTCAATGTGAGGCGACTGGATGGGGTGGAGATTAATAGAAGCTAGACATGCCTGGGTTTCATCCTGGCTGGAACACCCAATGGCAAACAAACATGTTCCGCAATCTAAATGACAATTCAAGATACAATGATGATGCATATTTCAGGGGAAATCTCTCTGAATGGTCCTGAGTAGCTCTCACAATGGCATCTACATGTCTGTGTTCTGAAAATGCTGTTACTGTCTCTCCCTTGTTCTGACAAAACGTCCCTCGCTCTTCAGCTGATCCATATGTCTCACTTCTTCCCTTTCTCTTTAAAATCCTCCCCGACTCCGATTCAGTATACGGGAATTATAAAACCAAAATACCATAAAACACTGGAAATAAGGTGCACCCATGCAGAGTATTATTTGCCTTATATGTGGGGTAGTACAGTAGGTGAAATTAGTAAGTATTGAAAGCATGGTTCCTACCTTAAACTGCTGTTTTAGGGGTTTTAGTTTGTCGGCGGGCCCTGGGCTGTCTTCCCGCGTCGTCATTTCATCGTGTTTCCGGATCTTATTCTCCACACTGGTAAGCCAAGTTTGGTGTTCCTCTAACTTACTGTCAAACTTCTGTTTGCTATTTAAGCTGTTGGACAGGGTCTTACTTCTAGCCTGGATTCTGAAAAATACAAGAATGGGAAAACATGGAGTTAGAAGATGGGATAATGATATTGTACAATGGGGCTATCTTGAAGTTTAGAACTCTCAAAACATGTATGAAAGCCTGAGGGCCAATAGGATAAAGGGTAGATATATTTAAAAGGAGAGAGTGAGAGAGAGTGAGAGAGAGAGAGAAGGTGAGAGAGAGAGAGAGTGTGTGTGTGTGTGAGCCAAAGACAGAGAGAGAGGCAGAGACAGAGACAGAGACAGACGGGGACAGAGAGACAGACAGAGAGACAGACAGTGAGAGAGAGACAGAGACAGAGAGAGAGAGAGAGAGAGAGAGAGAGAGAGAGAGAGAGAGAGAGGGAGACAGAGACAGAGAAAGAGAGAGACAGACAGAGACAGACAGACAGACAGAGGTTTGCCCAAGGTTTGAAAGGTAGAAGCACAAAACAGAAAAATGGGGTGATACTTTAGCAGATTCTGAGGCTGATCCTCTGTCAGAGTATCACCACAGGATCAGGCTGAGTAGCAAATCATACTCATTTTGGCGATATTGAGTCTGGATCTGGCCTCATGTAAGGAAGATTTTTTTTTCTGTGAACCAGTGACATCAGGATTTGAGAAAAGGGAACGTTTAACAATTATGTCACTGTTATTAAGGCATTTTTCAGGACCCACCCACTCCCTTGTCACTGTTTTTGTATGGAACATACACGGGAAGCACCACTCTTCAAGCAGAGGCGCTTCAGAGAACACTAATAAAGTATAATAAGGGAGTGCGGGCTTATTTACCTCTAGATGGCGCAACCATCAATATCAATATGTATACACCAGATGGCACTACAAACTGGCTTTCAGATGTAAATAAACAATGGTGCATGGACATGTGGCAAGTGTATGAATCTATGCATTTTACCTCCATGCACTTTAAAAAAATGATCTACCACATGTGCTGACATAATTAGACATCTGACAGGCTAAGAGATATGTAAACATGACCAATTGATGGAGCATATTGTCTGAATATCTTCATTTGTCCACATGGTCCATTTCACAGGAAGCAGCATGTGCCATGTGGAAAATGATCAGGGTTTGTCTTTGTTTGTTGTGGCACAGGAGATTGTGCCACATTGAAATACTCTACTAAAAAATATGTGTCAACCTAAAATAATCACCATTTAATATAGCATACTCATATTAAGATGTGGTAGCCCCAGTAAAGATTTCAATAATTTTATTTGAATCTGTTCCAGTCATGGGTATTGGGAATGAAAGTACCAGCAACATGACACAGGAGACTGTGCCACCCAGCCTGCAGACGCTGACCTTACATCATGCATCAGTCCGTAGACATGTACCGGAAGTGCTGATGCGCATGGGAACATAATATAGAGGAAGTCAAAGACCCACCCCCACCCCCTAAGCAGTGATGTAATTGTTGAACGTTCCCAAACCTGTAGACTCCAATAGGTTTTGACTGAATTTCTTGCCACTCCAGTAGAATATCATAGTGGTCCTATGCAGGGTGTGGAACCTAAAGGTCGAAAGCCATTGAGAAGATCAGAGGTATTGAAAAAG
The DNA here is from genome assembly GCA_949317995.1 of Acholoe squamosa. Lineage (NCBI taxonomy): Eukaryota > Metazoa > Annelida > Polychaeta > Phyllodocida > Polynoidae > Acholoe > Acholoe squamosa. The sequence continues at coordinate 87,490,430 of OX439037.1, forward strand.
GCACTGTGGGTGGTGTAGCACACACAGGTACTTAGTATGGTCAATATGACCTATTCAGCCAGCCACTTACTGGTCTGATGACTCCCCTGTGGGTCAGACCGACACTAGTGAAACTAGGTCAGCCTGATCACCTGTGGTCTATCATGTGGAGTGTTACTTCCCTCTCAGATTAGGAACAGAATTGTACAAAATCTATTTAGGCCCAGTAATGAATGAATTATATAGCGCTGGTACAATACCTATACCTCTTTGCCCATGCTACACTGTGAAAATAGTCTTCAAAATAACGAAGGATTCCTCGTCCCAAAGTTGCCAGAGATCCATCTTTATTTTTACAGAGATGTTGTTATTTTTGTAGGGATTCCTTGTACCACTGCACTGCCACCTGGAGTTTCTTGTAAAAACTACGCTGGTTCCCTGTTATCTAAAAACGGTGGTTCACTGTTCAGTTTTACAAGGATCCCTCATATATTCAACAAATAATTTTGTACAGTGTATGGCTGTTTAGAGAAGGTAATTCATGATTTTGTCATGAACCTTTTGACCCAATATAGGTTTCTTTCAGCGCTGCCCAATGCAGAATGAAAAATGGAGAGCAGTGGAACAAGCGCCCGGCTAACATCAAAGGTATTGAAATAGGCAATCTGGAGCAGTATGCTATGCACTGGTAGTCATCGAGACCGGCTCAAGTCAATGTATCCCCATTTAGGCTCCCCTCAGTGATCTGATGACACTCCGGGGGTTCAAACAACATCAATGAAATCTGCGATACCTTCAATCAATTCAGTTCTACCGCCTTGCAATGTCCTGTTGAAATCAATGTTGTGAAGGCAACACCACTTTTTCAAGATTCTGCATAAGCCCAAACCATTTAGGTGAGCTCTCTTCCATATTGGACCCCCCTATGCCATCCACTTTTTGACCTGACTGTCAAATTGCATTATGAATTCTTCCTGTAGTCTAATACCCACTGCTCTACAGGACACACTATACACCAATGTCATCAACAAAATGACAGAATCATTGTCAAAAAGTTGCCAGAGATCTGTTGTTTTCACAGACCACTGTACTGCCATCTGGGGTTTCATTGTGGAAGCTACACTGGTTCACTGCAATAAAATCTATGGGGCTTTATATTCAGTTTTACAAGGATTCCTGTAGATTCAACAGTTATTTTTTTGTGTGGATCCCACTGTATCTACAGCTTGACACATCCCCAACCCCTATGTGTATACTTGTACCACAGCAGCAGTCGATGCTGTATGTGTGATATGGACATGTCGATATAAGGGTGGAATAGGATGTTCAATATCTAGATAAGCCCCCCCCCCCACTTCCCCATCAAGGCTCCTAGTACTGCCCCTTTATGCCCTGCCGACCCTGTGACCCCAACAAGGAAACATATTGAAGCAATGGTCTGGAACATATTGAGACAATGGTCTGCTCTCAAAAGTAGAATTGGATGATTTTGAGTTGACGAAAAAAGAAACACTAGGTCTAGATTCTCTTCCCAATAGAGTCCTGCCCTGGTACTTCCCTCCACGGAAAAGGTTAGGAAGAAGAGAGCACAAACGGGAAAACTGTGTTCTGGACATTCCTTGACGAAAGCCTGACCCATCGGTCTCTTTTAGTCTACCTGTTGCTATTACTATGTGGGCTAGGGAATACCAGAGTGGTAGCTGACCTTACCTCTTGTCTCATGGGATTTGTCCCTTTATTCCTCAGGGGCTGCACAATAATGCACCAAAACTTCACCATTCTGTGCCACACCAAGGGATTGAGGCACATTACCCCTCCTAGCATTTCTTTCTCTGGATATGGCATATGATATTGACAATCAAGTAGTACAGTGGGTGGAAGGAGACACTGAAGACACCTCTACAACCTCCCTCTAACCCCATCACCCTGACTCTCTGTCCTGGCATGTCCCAAGGGTCCTGTCCCTAATATGGTTTGAGGTATATTAGTGCCACCAGCACTACCACCCTATCACCCGACACCCGGCAGCCACATCTGCTCCCAGAACATTCCTCTCCTATTCCTCAATACCACATCCTACATGGATCCAAATGTCTACATCCCTTCTCTGCCGTCATCCCAAATTCTACATCTCTTCTCGATATTGAAATGCCAATTAAGATTATCACTTCCTGATTCGATGCATCGGAACCTCCTTTTCCTTGTAGGCCATTATTTCGGCCCTATCCCTAAATCCCTTCCCTGATTTCCGGCCATGCTTGATATCTCATTCCTGCTTTCAAATCAAAGTTATTTTGGTATTGTCCTTCCTCAATCCCTAGTTTGAAACTGGCTTGAGGATGACAGGCCCAAAAAGTTTGAGTAGTTCTAACAGGGCTGGAATCTCTATCATGTTGTACATCATTTTATTACCTTCTTTTGCTTCACTCTCACTCCAGCACTGACCACCTTATGTTCTCTGTCTGGTGTAGTTCCCTCTCAATTCCAACCAGATCTTTCCTTCATCTCCTACCCCTCCCCTGCATTGTCCCTTCTCCCTTGTGTCCTCTCTCTCTTCCTCCTATACCATACCAAATTGGGCCCCTGCTCCCTCCAGGTCCTGAGGGAGTCGGAGGCTGCACATCCCCCTACATACCCTCCCCTCCTCCAGTACACTGTAAAAGAATAACTGTTGAATCTACCAGGGATCCCCGTAAAAATTAAACAGTGAACCACTGTAATTGAAAAAGCATTGCACAAGTGTACTTCTCACAAGAAGCTTCTGGTGGCAGTACGGTGGTACACAAATTTACAGGGAATCAGTGGGAAAATAACGATGTATCTCTGGCAACTTTTGGATGAGGAATGTACTGTTATTTCAACAACATCTTTTTTTACAGTGTATGACTTGCTCCTGTAGGTGGGGATGGGGTGGTACAGAGATCTGATCAAGTCCACCCTGGAGCAGTCAAGGCTCTGGTCATGCACCCAGGGGACATCCAGAGGGGATGGAGTGGAGACTGGAGGCAGCAGCACTACCCGTATGTGAACTCTATACCAGGGATGTCTCTAGTTTGGTAGCTTGTACAGTTTCAGCCCTTTACCCTTGTCACATCCTACCCACCTTCTCTCAATGCCACCTTGGATACCAGCCGTTAAAGTGCCCAAGCACTTATGAAATCACTGCCCCTGTACCCCTGCCCTTAGTCGAAAATGGTGCATATTTGAACACGGCATTTCATCCTTTTTGACATCCTCCGACTTAGGAGTGTCACCTTGGACATTGCCTCTCATCCAGGGAAATGTCCCTAAAGCCTTGTTCTACTACAGTTAGGTCCATGTTGACAGAGCAAGGTACACACAGAGGCGTAGGAAGCAAATCTTCATTGGGGGGGCCCGGTGAGGGCACCATCGCGACCACCTTGAATTGTCAGCTGATGCGTGATGGCTTCTATATATGCGTATTTAGAATTCATATAGAAAAGTGATTTTTGGTAAATTTTGGATCTGACTTTATGCTCAGACCCTCATTCTCCCTATGACATCACCATAATAATCTAATTTGAGATGTAAAGTTTTAGCTTCTTTTCCATTGTGTTTATGAGTTCTTGGAAAATATTGGGGGGCCCAGACATACTCTGGCCCCACCTCCTTCATGATTGGGCCCCCCCCTGCCCCCCCCTTTTCCTACGCCCCTGACACATATGTGTGGACATAGACAATCTTTCAACCAAGAAACGTAGGTCTAATGTAGTTTTCTCATCATTAATATCCCCTTAGCTGTTGAAATTGTGATAGACAGTCATTACTCCCTCTCGTACACAATCCAATCCATCCCCTGGTCATATAGGTGGTACCACCCTAAATACCCAGTGCAGACGGGAAAATACCAGTGTTGGCGACCTTGGATGTAACATTTGAAATACTTAAAATTCCCTGACAGCTTAGCACAATACACCAACATTTAGCTTTTAAAAAGGAGAAGATTATGCAATAGGTCCAGAATATAAAAGTCAGGCTTGATTTCTTTAAATCGCCATGGCAACCACCACACTGGTTTTGAGCAGTGAGACCTGACTACACTGCAAAAATGGTGTTTAGATTTTAAACATGTTTAGGTCTAAACACGTTTAAAACCTAAACATATAGGTCAGTTAGGTGTCTCATCGACTACACATTTAGGAAATGAACACTTTTATTCTAACTACATAAACGTTTATGCTAAACATGTTTAGATGTTTAGAGTTGAAACAGTTAAATAATAGGTGTTTAGATTTAAACATCAATATGTTTAGATACTTGGATGTTGAATCCACACCAGGTAGCAGCACTACCTTTGAATGGACTATCTGCACATAGTTATAATCAATTATTGTGACAAATGTCCCCAAATCCCATGTTTATCATGCTTTCATTTCATAGAATGTCATGTGAATAGAAAGTGTAATAGAAAATTGACTAGATTCACCTTATGCCACCATCATTAGCATAAAATAATCAATAAGCTCCATGCCTGACACCGATTTGATGTTATTCTGGAATAGATAAGGCAATGTCCTTCCTGCCAAGCTGTTGTACTTTCTCAAGTCTTTCATTTTGATGCAGTGTGTAATACATGTACACGTATATAGCTGTGGCTGACATCTTTGGAGACTTTGACAAGTAAATACCTGCTGATGCCCCCCCCCCTAGTAAATGAGAAAACAAACAATATATATCTCTTTTTTTAATGCATACATGTCTGCAAACCTTAACTCTCCATCAAATCATTTAAACATCTAAACACAAAAATTCATAAACACCTAAACACAAAAATTCATTGATATCTAAACACAAAGTTTTAACCTAAACACCTACATTTCTAAACACTTGTGCTAAGCACATTGTTTGGCTAAACATGTTTAGGAAATTAATGTGATTACAAAAACGTTGCAAGAATATGTTTAGAATTGTGTTTAGGATCTAAACACCATTTTTGCAGTGTAGTGTAGGAATACACTTTATGGTCATTTCACCCCCATAACCCTCAACTGTTTTATTGATATCAATAACAAAATTGACTCTGGACTAAAGAAAAACACTTCCTGTTTATTTTGATACCAAATAACCATGGATTTAAGCCTTTCTCCCCTCGCAAATGGTCTAAATTTCTTGAAATAACAAAATTCCTGAGGAACTATTTGGCCATTCTACCCGGAAGTGGCTGAATTAGGGCGGTACCACCTATAGCCAGTCCATACTTGAGCTACATCCCAAAATCTTCCTCCACCCTCCCCTCGAGAGGATCTGATTAGGTCGAACCCTAGAGCTGCTACCAGGGCATGTCCCTTACACCCATGGGAGCAGGGCCTGACAGTGGTATAGGGTGAATGTGGAACCAGCACTGGTGGTACACAGTAAAAGAAATAAAAGTTGTGAATAACGATGGAATCCTCATCCCAAACTCCCAGAGATCTGTTGTTATTTTCACAGAGATTCTTTGGAAATTTCTGTTCCACCATACTGCCACCTGGGGCTTTTTGTAAAAACGACACTGGAACAATACTTTTCAATCATGGTGGTCCACTGTTCAGTTTTATAAGGATGCCTGATAGATTGAACAGTTATTTGTTTACAGTTTATAGCCATCCCTCTCCCTGTCCAGTTTGTTTTGCCAATGAACAGACTGTCTGATCCTCATAACTGCCAGGATAGTTTGTACTGATATATGAGCAGCTCAGGGTGCAAAGGACAAAGGACATTTTGACCCAAACATCCACATGCTCCTCACTGAAATTGCCAATACAGTAGTGGGCTCTTCATTGATTTAGTTTATCAATTAGCATTCAATAAAATCTCTTTAATGTCTGCTGACAAACACATGGTTCGATTTGGATTTTGAGGGATTTTGTGAACACAGTAAATCCTTTTCCACTTATTCCAGCGCCAGGGTCTTCAATCTGGCACCCTTCCCACCCCCTTCTACTACTACTGTGACATAGACAGGGAGGAGTACCGGCCAAGGTAGGACATTCAGCCACCCCTTAACCAACTCTGATAGCTCTACAAGGACTGCGTTATCTACAAATACCCCTTTAACGGCATGATGCATGAATGCAGATGTTAACCCATTAAGGACCAAGGATGCAGCAGTGCATCATGCCCATTGGTCGTCATGATGCACCAATGGAGTGCTGGCGAGACTGCCGGGAGGTTATGTATCAACCCCGTAGGGTCGTCATGATGCTCCAAGGAAGTGCTGGCGAGAAGTCTCATTGGTGCATCATGACGACCAATGGGCATGATGCATTTATGCATCAGCGGCCTTTAAAGGGTTAATGTCTTCCTATACTACAGGATGAACAGAAAACAGCCCGGTACCTGGACTAACTAATAGTCATGAAAACATCAGCCATCCTCCTCTTCTCAGAGAAATGAGGCTAGCAGACTACTGCTTCCGATTCCGAGAGGCATTTCCGGTTCCGGGTCCGAGTGATCAGGGCCTTGTGGGAAACAAGATGGTGTCACTCTTGGACATGTGCACTGTCACCCCTCCCTCAGGTCTGAAGTTTGGTGGATTTTTTTTTCATTTAGTGACATTTAAGAATATTTGTAGCAATATCAGAAAACCACAGGAAAATAAGGGGGAAAAAAAGAACTCGCTTCCGATGGTCCCATGTTACAATCTCAAGACATACTGAAGTCAGTTCCATCGGGTAGTGAGTGTACAGCCCTACATATAATACTTTTAAATATGGGGAAGATGCATCTTTCAAAAGAAAAGGACTTATGCCACCAAATTTAACACAATGTAGTTACAGGCAACATGGGAAAGCTATATGTGATAGATCCAAAATACTGGAGCTCAAAAGCTTACCTCTTGTATGCCTGATCCATGCTGTCTTACTGAGCCATAGCGACTACCGATAAACCAGGCTCTTCGGTAAGAGTCGTGTGACTCCTCCCTCTACCCGGATCAGAGACTGCGATTGGCCAATTGCTTTTGACCATTCACATAAGGAGTGCTTGTATGCTTTTAGTTATTCCACCATACCTTTGAAGCATGTCGTATATAGGATTATTAATTGAGGCACACTTGAGTAGTTCTGGTTTTAAAACCTATGGCAGGACCAGGTAAAGATCAGACTGTTATCTACCACATGGCCTTACAATTTGATTAGACAGTCAGAGTAATGCATGGGTTAAATTATACTAAGTATAGAATATGCCTCCCTTAAGACAATAGGCTTCATTGAGTGTAACCACCTTTGGCAGGCCCAATCCGATAGAACAGTATCAGCCACCACATGGCTATAACCTGGCTGGTCAGCTTCCTGTTTGGTGCCATCTTGATGTAATTATAATGTGTTATCAGTAAGTATCCTCACAAATCTGTGACTAAAATCAGTCCCCTTTGAATCCTTATATACACTGATGCTGACGTATGGCTTTGCTGACCTAGTCTAAGGCCACCAGGACAGGATGAACTGCCAACACCAATTCAAGCACTACACATTTATTGACTTGTATTTGATTTTGTAATAGTTAGAGTAAGCTCTCTGATAATCTAGTTAAGGATTTACTAAAGCCGCAGAGCGTAGAAGAGATTATTTTATCCTTATTATCCAATTATAAAGTTTCGCATCCTATCAAACTGTTTACTTTGGGTAATTTCATACACGAGGTTGGAATCTAAAAGTTCTTTCTCCTTCTCTCTCATAACTTACCCATATTTATTTTGTATTTTCCTAATTCATCTGGCACGTAATCAGGGGATTTAATGGCCAGAGCGATAATTGGTTTCTTGTTATAAATACTCAGCAATATAGCCTAGCAGAAGGGGAATTTCACCTAGTAAAAATTCCCTTCCTGAAACTTTTCTGCAGTCTAAGACAGGATGTTCATTGTTTCCTTATAACAATGCCCCGCCCTTGAAGGGAACATAGTGCCTTAATTCGTCAAGCTCTTTTTCTCGTATGGACGGATCCATTATCCATAGTCTGAAATTTACCTTCTAATAAAGCCTGGCAACTAATTCTCTATTTTAGGCAGAAGTTTGCATTTGTGCAACAAAATTCTCTCTATTAGTACCTTAGCTGATGCACCAGTATCAATGCGACGAACACATGTGACAGAATTTGGAAAGATATCTCTAACTGCTCTTGTCTGTTATGCCGCAGGTCAACATTTTGAATGAGATATGCATTCATGGATTGAACAGGGCTGCATCTTCACATCAATCTAGCACCTCCATGTCTCAAAGTTTTAGCGATTGAAGGCCGCCATTGGCGTGTCATATAACAGCATATAAAGTAGAGCCTGGAGTCAGTGTGTGAGCATTCAAGGGTTAAGCCTTTAAAGTCTCAGTCAGCATCAAACCATCTCCCCAACCACAGGAACAATAACGTGTGAACTTTACCAAACTTACCTCTCTTGTCTCAATAAGCTGGGGACTGATAGGAATAAAGAAAAGTCCAAATGTGACGGCCACAAGGATCAGCCTGTGAACTTGGTCTACAACACCAGCGTCCACTCGTCACTCGTAGGTTAAGAGTGTCACATGGGACCCATATCCGGCTGGAGGAAAATGTGGGGGGGGGGGCAATGAGCTAGTGACAGGAAAGTGATTATCAAGAAAGTGAGTGGGATAGATAGAGAGAAGCGATTTAAAGTAGGTGGTAAAGATAGACAGGAAAGAAAGGATTGCGAATGGAGTAGGAAGAACATTATCAAGAAGGGAATGAGACAGGACAGAAGGAAGGAGCGCAACCAAAATGCTAATTGAGATAGAATGACATAGAGACAAAGCCTGGGGTGGAGACATAAAGATGGACGGTAGGAGAAAGTGTGGGAAGGAGGTAGAAGATCGAGTGAGAGGGAGTAGGAGTGAGTGAGAGAGAGAGAGAGAGAGAGAGAGAGAGAGAGAGAGAGAGAGAGAGAGACAGACAGACAGACAGACAGACAGACAGATAGACAGACAGACATACATACATACATACAGACAGACAAACAGACAGACAGAGACAGAGAGACAGAGAGTGACAGAGAGAAAGAGAAAGAGAACAGTGAGATATATAGATACAGACAGAGGCGGAGAGAGACAGCCAGGGACGTACAGACAGGCAGAGAGATGACAGTCAATGTTGTTGAAGAAAACTAGGAGCTTGACAATATAGACGGGAAATAGTGGACACAGTAAGCATCCTCCGACAGTCCCCGTGCGTGTGAACACGAGCAGCCCCAAGCTACTCAAACCTACACCTTACATCCATACGCCGCTCCTGTAACTGGAGCCACCCACTCATGGACTGAGGACGGACACCAAGAGGGGCAATATAAGGGGAGGCTAATGACCACAGAAGGGAGGAACAGAGGGAGAGGAAGTTTCAGAGTGGGGGTCCAGAGAGTTTCGGCCACTTTGGACTTTTTGGTTTGACCTAAATGGGGGTTGGTCAAAAGATGACCTTAAAACTGGCAAGCATGCCAGAGGGGGCGGGGAGTGATGCAGACTCTATAGGAAGGGGAGGACACTGAAGGGAACAGCTGCAGAGCAGGAGAGACATGGAGTAGGCAGATAGACATGTAGAAAGGGTTAGAAAGACCTATTTAATTTGCCGTTGTCACATTCCCCGGGGTATCCTTCCTGCTTGCCTCCTCACATGTATCAGCCCCCTGACATAAGACAAGTAAATACGGCAGTAACTTGCCATGTATACCTGGCACGTTACTTACAAGGGCTGCCTACATACATCATGCCGACATGAGGTTCCACTGAAATGCTGCCAAGTACACTACTTCATTGGTGCATCATGCCAACCAATGGGCATGATGCACTCCTGCACAGGGGCGTGGGAAGCAGTTCAGAGTGGGTGGGACCAGGGGGTTTTTCTGCAATTTTTGACCTCCCTTTGTTTGACCTTTTAGTTTTGACCTTTTGAGGAGTTGGCCAAAAGTCGGGGGGGGGGACATGTCCCCCCTGTCCCCCCTGCTTTCCAGGCCCATGCTGCATTGGCACTACTTTTCCGGCCCCACTGTGGAAGTTTGGGGCCTGCCTCCCCTACAGAGAGGGGTTTCACAATTTCATCATCATTAGCACCCCTGAAGGGTTCAAGGCACTGACGGACAATATGTAAGAGTGATTATATATGTAGTATTAGTATCTCATACCTGGAGAGAAGCTGCGTCCAGCGAGCGTTTGTCTTGTCGATGGACTGTCTGACCTTGGAGGTGTCATCTCCTGTATATTCCTCCAGGAGTTTACGTGCTGAGGTATTCAGCGCATCCACCTTATCCTGCCACTGCTCCACCTCATCCGCCAACGCCTGGAAGAGAACAGAGAGGAAATAGGGATAAGTATCATTGTTCAAGTACCATACTTGTAGTAGAGATTGTGTATGGGATAATTATACCTAAATGAATATCCTTTAGTCAAAGAGCATTGGCAATTCCACAACAAGGATCATTTTCATGATGAGCAAAATACTCCGGCACCTTGTTCTGTTAACCTAAATGTAAAGCCAGAACCCATATAATTGATAGTTAGATTAACACAGTGGCTGTCTACTTTTGACATGATCCAAAGCATAACATGCTAACCATCACACTACTTGGCCAGATCTTGGTGGTTGCTGAGATGGTTTTTATCTTTGGGAACCTATGCATACTTTATGTATATGGAAGCAAATGCACGTGTGCCATGTATCACAGACTAAGGCACGAGTGGAAGCCGAGTCTGTGATATACAGAATACATGTTTCCACACAAACACACACACACACACACACACACACACACACACACACACACACACACACACATATATATATATATATATATATATATATATATATATATATATATGTACCATAGTATTACAGAAAAGCCTTTGCTAATGAGCCACTGGTAAACACAATATCATTTTGATACAAGTACAATCTCTAACCCTCAGTTACTCAAAGTAAGAGAATACAGTATACAGACCCCTCTACAACTGTACAAAATCAGTCTGTACAAATCAAATATGGCTGTTCCCTAACGATAACATGAGGCTTTTTATCTGTGAACAAATGCAATTCTTGGATCGGACTGCGCCCAGATGGGATTACCATTGATCCGGCATCGAGTGAGTGCTTCCTTCTCCTAATAAAATGGCGCTATGCGGCTTTTAGAACTCACTCAGTGGTGACCATGTGATGGTTTCTATGCCTGTTATGTTGTGAAGGTTGTGGTTTTTACTTAGAAACTATAGAGAAATGCATCACATTGCCGTTGATAAATATGGCCTAGTTTGACGAAAATCTGGATTGAAAGCAGATGGTCGATTGACTTCAATGCAAGGCAAGCGGTCCAGTTCGCCTGGTCCGTGGAAAGTCGATGAGTTTTTGAGAAAGCTATTAACTGCATTAGGGGTCTGAAAATGTGTCCTTAAATTCCTTACCAAAGTCTATATATGTGATACTCCACATATAAGCCACACCACTAGTTCAGAGTAAACCTGTCAGCTACTGAGAGGGCCTGAAATAGCTTATAAGTTTTAGTCTGCACGGGAGGGTACCACATTTTCAGCCCCCAATCAAGAAGCTTATACTATAGGAGAGGTCACTGAGAGCATAGTCTATGGGTAGAGTGTGACAGGCCACCCCCCTCTACCCCCCCATGAAACTAGGTGCCCCTGTGTCTTCATTGTTGATTTCTGTAGAGGATTAGGTGGTTTATGGAGGTGTGGTATTCCTTTATCAGGGTGATACTAAAGGGGAAGAAGAAACCACCTGGACCAGAAAATCCTGATGAATCCAAATTTTTTATCATGATTCTCAGAAATTGACTAAAAGTACCCGAAAATGAGGTTTGATGAAAATATTTTAAAGATGTACAAAAATAATATTCAAAATAATGAGAAGTCTTTATAGACACACGTAAACCAGAGTTAGTACCTCAATGCATATTTCCAAATGTCTGCCTATCTCCCAATTTGACAAGTATTCTAACTGTGTATTACCCTGCCTATCTCACATACTGCCTATCCCTTAGTCTACCTATCACTCATACTGCCTATCTCTTAAATCTAAAGCATCTTGAAGTAAGGCTATCTCCCAAAAGACCTAGATACTAAAGCTTACTCCTTACTTTAGCTAATCTTCTCTGGTCCAAGTTTCCCATAGTGTACCTATCCTCAGTCTTCCTATCATTCATTTTACCTATCCCTCATGTGACTATCCCTAAGACCACCATGTTTAAACTGTATTGTTCATCTGTTTATTTAGGCCCTAATGGTTAACAGTTACATTGCTTATCATGTCTATCAATTTGATCCTACCTATCCTTAACAATGCCTATCATAAAGCCTACCTATCCTTCATTATACCTATCCCCCAACTCTGCATATCCCTCATATTTGACTTGCCCATCTGTCGCTACCACCCATGTTTTCTTGTTTTACATTTGCTCATCTTACAAGGTACTCTCTGTGCCTATCCCTCAAACTAGATATTGCACATGCTACCTATCCCCCTTTCTACCAATCCTTTTGAATACCTATCCCTCATGCTCTCCATATGGTTTTCTTACCATGTCAGCTCAGTCAATCTAACTCGCTCTCTCTATACATATCTCAGCTTGTGTTCAATTTCTTCCACCTGTCTCCAGGTCTATGCCTTGTGAAATATACCTATCCCCTATTATGCCTATCCTCCATTCATATCATTATATAGGTAAACTGAAAGATATGCAGCATGAATGATAGGTAGATGTGTGAATAAGGTGAACTGTAACCAGTATGTTAGGTGATAGGGTGACTAAGAAATGGTCATCATAATGAAGGTTGGTTGTGACATAGGTAGGTAAGAGAGGTGAGATGGGTAAGAGAGCTGTATAGAGTGCATGGGGGATAGGTAAAGATGGGTAGCAAGAGGGATAGGCAGTATGAGCAATTAGCAATTTAAGGAATAGGCACAGAGTACCTTGTAAGATGAGCAAACGTAAAAAAAAAAAAAAAAAGAAAAATGCATCCTAGGAACAGATATGCAACTCAAATATGAGGGATGTGCAGAGTTGAGGGATAGGCACAATGAGGGATAGGTAGGCTACATGATAGGCATTATCAGGGATAGGTAAAATTGAAATAGTAGACATGGTAAGGAATGTACCATTAAACAATAAAGGCTTATATAGCAGACAAACAGCGCAGATTACACATGATGGTCTGAGGGATAGTCACCATGAGGGATAGGTAAAATGAATGATAGGCAGATTGAGGATAGGTAGTCTAAAGGAAAGAAGGAACAAATGAGATAAGATAAGGTGAGGGATAAGCATAATAAGTTAGGCCTTTTAAGAGATAACCAGATTGAACTGCCAATGTTTCAGATTAAAGAGATAGGCAGGATGAGTGATAGGTACACAATTGATATGCTGTATGTGGGATAGGCAGAATAATGCACAAGCCCAAAACTTGCCTGACTGAGAGATAGGCAGACATTTGGGTATGTGGATTAAGGTATTAACTCTGATTTATGTGTTCTATATTTAAAGATTTGCAATCATTTTCAATATAATTTGTGTACATTTTTAAAAGTATTTCCCTCATCAAACATCATTTTCGGGTACTTTTGGTCAAATTTTTATAAGAAAGACCAACATTTTTGGATTCAGCAGGATTTTTTGGCTTAGATGGTCTCTTCATTTCATTTGGTATCCCTTTCAGGAAGATACATGATAGCTCCATAAACCCCCTTATCCTACATAGGGCCCAATACTGAACACACAAGGTCACCTAGTTTCATGGGGGGTAGAGGGGGGTTGGCCCTCACTATAGGACTGTATGGACTGACCTAACCTATACTGTACAATCATTGCCCCAATGGCCTCATAGGTATTATTAGCAATTTGGCCACGATAAGGGGAACAGCCACATTTAAAGACTATTTTTACCCAAAATATAGTGAAATAACGTAATAAGATAATCATTACATTGAATAAGTCACATCTTGTTCCAGCTTTGGGATAATAACACATCTCACAAAATTGGTTATTCCGTTTGAATCGACCCCCCACCTAATTCCAGGAACTCCCTGGGGTGAGATCCCCAGTTAAAATTCCGGGCTAGATGGCTCATCGAAAAGCAGGAAATGGAAATGATAAATCAATAATGCTTTCTGAGAGTGGCATTAGGGGTTTCTTTGAACGAAGAACGCTTTTTACGCCAAAGTCCCCAAGACCCAATTTCAGCTGTTCCTTGTCATGCTGAAATAGGTGGCCATTCATCTACAAGTGTTATTCCTGTAAGTGTTGATGGTCTGGAAAATAGGGGTAGCCATTTTAGACACTACCGTTCCTTGAATACAGCTGGTGAGATTTTTACATTTTTATTGGATAAATCTTAGCAATTGGAAGGGAGCAGGCTCCCTTTATAAATTTGTTCCATTGGTTCTGCCATTATGGGTGACCTTTCTGCATTTTACAGTGGTGAATTGTCATTGAAATGCCCTTCCTTTCCTCTGCACTTAGAGACTTTATTTCCCTCTTTAGGCCTCCTTCATCAAAACACTGTCAAATTGCATATTATGGTAATGCTTCCTGTATAAGGCACATCAGGCGTATAGGAGACACTAGCGACTCAACCGAGCGCGTAATGCTCACGTGGATGCAAATTGCCATGACATATACAGGTATCTATACATATAAGGTGCACCCTTGGGCCAATCGCAGCAGTGGATTATTTTCATGCATAAGCCATGCTTTATTCATAGGGTATTAGTGTACAACTAGGACCTTAACCAAGACGCTGAATGAGAACCAGCACCACTTCTCATTGCCTTTTCATTGCGGCTTACTCGCCTGCAGGGATTGGCTGTGTCTTCAAGATGGCTGCCAGGTCCCATATTGAGACATGTCACTGAGGGTCAGAGGACCCTGTCCGGGCTGCCAATCTATGGAGGACTAAGGGGTCAGTGCTCGGGGACCTTTGTCACTGGTACTGTCAGTTATTGTGGAGACTACTATGGCTTTTACATTATTAGAGCCGCTGATGCATTAATGCATCATGCCCTTTGGTTGTCATGATGCATGAATGCAGCTCTGGGGAGTGACTCCCCTGGGCTATGTTCATGCATCATGCTGACCCTACAGGGTTGATACACTCCTAGAGGGTCAGCATGATGCTCCAATGAAGTGCTGATGAGCAGACTTGCGAGCACTTCATTGGCGCATCATCACGACCAATGGGCATGATGCACTCCTGCATCACTGGCTCTGAAAGGGTTCAGGAGTGCATGGCGCTTTAAGCCTTTTAAGACTGCCAATGCTTTCGTGCATCATGACCATTATTCATCATGATGCATGAATGTAGTGTTGCTTGAGAACTCACCATGACTGCATTCATGCATCACGCCAGTCACAGGGTCGATACATAGGTAAATCATCATGCCGGGACCAAGCGCTGATCAACAGATTTGCCATGGTTTCTTTGATGCTTCATACGCGGATAAGGAGGAAATGGTCTTTGGTTATGATTGAAATTTTTATAATCGAAAACCAATGTTAATGCAAAAATAGAGATGTGATGATTTTTTCTAAAACTGTCAGAATAAATCCCTTGTTATTCAAAGAAATACGGACTAAGATTTCTTGTATCATACAATTTTTAAAGTTAATTAATGATTGTAATCAGAACGCTCTGAGAACAGATAGAGGACACAAACATTTAGTTCAGTAATTGGATGACTATCATGTTACCCCATCAATTATCTCTTGACATTTCCTAGCAGATTAATTCATGATACAGAATAGTGAGGAATAATAGCAAGGGGTTGGGTGCAACAAGGGAGACTTTTTTTTATCCTATGTATTTCATTCCCTGACATTCAGAATAGAAGATAAATTGATTAGAAGATAAATTGTACGATGGGGTTGTATAATCTCCAAATCATTCCACATCAAAAAGGTGGACAGCAATTTGTTCCTAGTTCCAATACACCGCACGTGTACATAGTGCAAGTCAAATACACGGCAAAGTGTAATTATGATATTGGCTCAATGTTTGGTAGCTACTGCCACCATGGGGCCGTTACACTATGTATGTGTTTGTATGGTGATCAAATTATTGTTTCCAGCTCAGTGACCATTGCATAGCATCACTGCACACCCATTAAAGGCGTGTTTAACACTGTAAGGGCACACTATGAGTTAGCCCTATGTTCTGAGGTCATCTTAATGCAGTGAGACAGTGGTTGTGTTTTTGAATTTTCTTGTCAGTGCTACTGGCCAGCACTTCACCAATACATCAATCCGACCATGGGACATGATGCATGCGCCGTGCACTGCATTATCACAGGGTTAAGCACTTAGAATGACGCAGTGGGATGCAGTTGTATTAGGACAAGTTTATGATCTGGAGTTATCGAGATCCATCAGCTCAGAATTTACAGGTCATTATTGTCTAAGTACTAACCAAAACTTGATAAATCCAAAATGGTAGCCATGACAGGGCAACTCACTAAAGTTCTATATATAAATGGGAGCAGTGGGCTGTGCACAAATCTATTACAACAATCAAGATGTATCAGCAATTTGTGGCAACTCCCTATAGGACTATAATGATAACAAGAGCGCATTGGCCGCATACAAGGTTAGGGCTAAATCATTGGTCTAGTCCAGACACTTCAGCAATCATTACTCAACCACGTAATATTATGGTGTGAGGATAACCCTATAAAGATGCACGATGCCTCCAGGTTCATGCTCCTATGTTGCAGCAATGCAGTTTTGGTAGATCTAATTGCCAGATCGTTATTGGTGCATCATGCCGACTCGTGACTTTATTGACTAGATGGAGTTGTTATTCAGTTAGGTTCCGTTGGAACAATAGATTCTGTCCAACTCATGCTAGATTTAAAAGTCACAAACATTATGGTCGGCATGGTACATGAATGCACCTTTTCTTACTCATTAGAGCTACATTCAGGCATCAGGATGACATCGATCAACACGGGAAAAGGGAACTCCCTAAGACCTGTCATGGAAGTCCCTTTTCCCTTATTATAGACACAATGCATTAACGCTTTAAAGGGCCCTATGCAGGAGAGCCCATTGGTCCTCATGATGCTCCAATGAGGTGCTGGCGAGACTGCTCCCCAGCACTTCATTGGTGCATCATGCCGCTGTCATATCCCAGAAGTTGGCGCATCCCAGAAGTTGACTGTGCATGCGCAATCCCTGTTTAAGCCTATTATCGCTCATGGGCCACAAACATCAATGAAAATGAATAATATTTTGAAAACATAAAAACCATGAGAACATCCCTCTCTTATAAAATTTGAAAGGACAACAACCCTAATGATACTGTCCCTACGCCGTAGAATTATGAAACGGGTAAAGTTCGAATTAATTATTTTGAAAAATTACGGCCAACTTCTGGAATGCTTGACTTTCGGGATACGACACTGCCTCTATTGGGTTGATACACATATACTCCTAGAGGTAGGCATGAAGTGCTGGTGAGCAGTCTTGCCAGCACTTCATTGATGTATCATGATGTCCGATGGGCATGATGCATTAATGCGACAGCATCCCTTAAAGGGTTAAGGAACGTTCAACAATTACGTCACTGCTTAGGGGGGGGGGTTCTTGGATTCCTAAATACGGGTGACATAATTGTTGAATGATCCCTTAACACATAATGCGGCACTTGACGGGTTAGACACATATGTTATGTACCCCAGTACAAACACAATTAGCGCATGTTTGAGGAGAGTGATCAAGCACCACCCACGGGGTACACAATGGCACCATTATGTCCTCGTGTTAGCAGTGATCGGGGAACAAAGCGGACGGAGCTGTTTAAGGAAGTTTGGTAATCGGGTGATGCTCGAATAGGGATTTAGACAGTAAAGGTTGATTCATATGGTGTCCGCATATTCCTGAGAGCCTACATATCTAAACCTGAGAGCTGTTGGCATAAATGCTGAGCCACAACAGTTCTCATCTCGGAATATCTCGTATTACTCACATAGGTAATATACTATCAAACCACAAGTGATTTTCTGAGGTTGGAGCTTGAAGTCACTGGTTTCAGCCTGATATTTAAGCTCCTGTTTACAAATCCCCTTCTGAAAGGTCCCTTCTCGATTTGATTTTCCTCTCCAAAGCTGTTTGTGACAATTATGAGCTGTGCCTTTAATCCATGTTTTGACTTTGTTATATAGTAAAAACCGTTTTTCTGTACGGAACTGGTCATCCCATGTTCACAAGCAGGGTAGACTAAGAAATTGAGAAAGCGCATAACTTTTCGAACTCACTGGCATTGTAATGTTTTAAAGGAAATCCATCAGAGGGGAAATGGTCAAGGCCAAAATAATGTCTCACTGGTCTTTGGAGCTGTGGACGTCTATATAGCAGGTTGCTGCGAATATATTGCACTGAGAAACTGCCTCAGCTCCCTGTCTATCATCAAACACATATCCACTTCACCAGATTTTGTCAAGAAGCCAAAAACCTGACTTTGCCCTAGATAACTGTAGTGCAATGCAATCAATAGAAGCATCTTTTTGTTTCTTGAGCCATTCCATCCACATACCAAATCCTTTTTAGCTCATAGTGGCTATTAACCCTTTAAAGGTCGCTGATGCTTAATGCCCATTGGTCGTCATGATGCACCAATGAAGTGCTGGCAAGACTCCTCACCAGCACCTCATTGGAGCATCATGCCGACACTCCAGGAGTACATTTATCAACCCTGTAGGTTCAGCATGATGCTCTAATGAAGTGCTGGCGAGCAGTGTCGCCAACACTTCATTGACGACCAATTGGCATGATGCACTCCTGCGTCAGCGGCCTTTAAAGGGTTAACTCTTCTTGCATTAATGCATCATGTCTCTTCCTCCTCATGATGGATGTATGCGAATACAGTCCTTGTGAGTTACTCACAAGTGAGTTACTCACAAGTGAGTTACTCACAAGTGAGTTACTCACCAGGGCTTCATAAAAGCATCATAGGGTAAACAAGGTAGCCTGGATTGGCATGACATAAATACACTGAAGTGTTAAAGCCATCCCTATTCAGAACCTTTTTTACCTTGTAGAGACCTTTTAAAAAGTATAAGAGGACGAAAGCCTCTAAACACCACCGTTAGAAAGCGTCTCGTATGTCAGATGTTCAGACGGCTTAAAAAAGACCATCACGAAGCAGCTTCCTCTTGTACGCTCCTCACAGGGTTCTTTTGTAAACGACAAGCGGCTGTCTACATTTTTTTATGACAGCTGATTCCTACTCCTACCCCATAATATGGATATTCAGTTTGTGCAATAAAATTAAATGTCTCAGGACTGGATAACCACACTAATGTAAGCTAACGAGACAGGAGAGGGAGTATAGGACTATTATTTCTGCCTTTTTACTGCAAAGGTTAACATTTGTTTTGTGAGCAGTGAGAATATTGACAGAGAGTCCCATGAGAATTGAGTGTTTCTTTACAAGATAGCCCTAAAGCAGGATTCCACCATTTGGCCAAGTGGAATCGTACTCTGAGGCTATCAAGTGAAGAATCATTCAATTTGGAGTAATTCGAGTGGATCCCTATGTATTTGTTTCATTTTGTAGGTAAAAGAGCCTTACAAAGAATGGGTTACAGTTTCTCCACGACCCTGTGAAGAATGGGCTTCCCATACAGTTCTATGGGAAGGCACGCGACATATACCTGGCTCTTTTTCGTTAACCCATTCAAGGCCGCTGATGCAGGAGTGCATCATGCCCATCGGTTGTCATGATGCACCGATGAAGTGCTGGCAAGTCTGCTCACCAGCACATCATTGGAGCGTCATGCCGACCTTCGGGAGGTATATGTATCAACCCTGTAGGGTCGGCATGATGCTCCAATGAAGTGCTGGTGAGCAGTCTTGACAGCACTTCATTGGTGCATCATGACGACCAAAGGGAATGATGCACTCCTGCATCAGCGGCCCTTAAGGGCTGCCACTGCACCATAGCGAACCTGAGTGGTTGATACCCTCATGGAGAGACAGGGTGATGCGCCAAATTAGCCCTTGTATGATGCTCTAATACAGTAGCACTTGTAAGCCCAAAAAGATGAAATAAACAGAAATATAATGGCAACTAATAGTAATGATTCCCTATGGAGTGCCATGCCAGGAATAAAAGGATGTCATACAACGTAACAAGCAATACTACTAGAACTAGCATTCAAATCTGCTAGAGCATTTATAGAACTATTAACTAGAACATCGGTAGAACTATGTCCCTATAAGCATCAAGCCCTGCCATATAGGCTGTTCCTTTAAATGCCCTGATGCAGAAGTGCATCATGTCCATTGGTTGGCATGATGCACCAATGAAGTGCCCGTGAGCCTGCTCACCAGCACTTCATTTGTGCATCATACCAACACTCCGGTATCAACCATAGGGTCAGCATGATGCATGCATGTGGCCCTGGTGAGGTACTCACCAGGGCTGCATTCATGCATCATGACGACCAATGGGCATGGCGCATTCATGCACAATGGGTCTTCAAAGTGTTAGAAAGTTGAAAAAAAGCCATATCATAGTAAGCGTCTCCTGTCATTCTGACTGACTACAAAATGCATCAGGAGGAGAGCCAGTAAAATGGCGCCAGGCAGTATGCAGAGAGGAAAAGAGCCCATGCACCATCTCATAGGCCATCTTTTCTGTCTGCCTGCTTACAAATGGCGGCGGTGAGAGGCAATAAGCAGAGAGGTTTCATTGATGTTGTTGTACCTTGTCATGTTCATCATCCCTGCCTATGTCTTTAAACTGAAACAGGAAAATGGTGTCCATTATGGTAAAAGCAACGAACTGACAATACAGTAAGACACAAAAAGAAGACCTAATCATTTAAGGGCTGCTGATGCATTAATGCATCATGCTCATTGGTCAGCATGATGCATGAATGCAGTCCTGGTGAGTAACTCACCAGGGCTGCATTCATGCATCATGCTGACCCTACAGGATTGATACACTCCCAGAGCGTCAGCCTGATACAGACACCTCATTGGTGCATCATGGCGACCAATAGACATGAGAAAGGCCTGTAGCAGCAACCCTCAATAAAGATTGAAAATTACAGTAAAACACAAATAAAAGCAATCTGATATATCCACCAGAACCACAAAGAATACAGTAAGAAGGAAATATTTGGTTTTAACATGTAAACAATAATCACAAATAAAGATTGGATACAGGAAAATGCAATTATTGGAAAACTATTTTAAAGATGAAGGAAAAAGGAATTCAGGGTAATGGATTTTCTTAGAAACAAAGGAAGTCAATTTAGGTCAAGTTGCATTGGGTTCCATAGGACGAAAAAGGTCTGTCATGTACGTGGTCGTTTTTGCTCACGTTTTGTTGGTTTTGCGTTTCAGAGCACATGTACATTGCATTATACTCTCGCCGTATATATGGTATTCCTTACAATCCCAGAATCGTTGAGTAGCTAGAATACTTAGTTGGCAAATGAGGGTTTATGATTATGGACATAGCTCCTACAGGCAGAACTAGGTCAATAGTTTATCAAGTTACCCACCAGGGGGTTGATATGACCTAGTTACTCACACAGCGCCGAGTGACCCCTCTTATCCCCTATGATATCATCTTTGACATAATCACTCAATGATCTTAAGTGAGGACAGGGCAAAGAGCAATAGTGAGTGATGGATCAAAGATAATATCATTGGCTGGTATGATTACCCCCATGCACACAAGGGAGCTGGACTCTGAATTACAGACTACAATATAGATTGCAGGGAGGGAAATGTGTCATTGGAGAATTCTAGGCCTGTAGGGTACTTCCTAACCTACTACAACTGCAACATTCAAGTTGTACCAACATTCTCTCAGATATATGGCACTGATGATTTGCAGTCGTAGGGCTGTGTGAGATCATAGTCTTAAGAAATGATCTCCTGTGGGGGTTACATGCCCAATTCATTAATAAGGGGGGGGGGTGATGGGAGTCATCATAAGCAGTGCATGTAGTGCTGAGTGACGTTATTCCTCATTGCTTATACAAATCATATAAGTACACTCCTATTAGCAATGTCTCTCTTTACAGAGATATTCCTTGTCAGGGTATTTTCTTCATTAGTTATCATATGTGCTCCATTTAACCAGATTCCGTCTGATGGAACACACCGTTAAGATTAATTAGTAAAGAAAACCTCAGTTTGTAGCAGTTCTCATGTTCCACTCACCAGCGGTAACCCTGATTGGTATGATTGGCCTGTCGTATCATCAGCATCCAACATGCCTGGGTCCTTGTTAGGCATGTCTTTCTATTCACACCCTCAACCCTGAACACTAACTCGATGAACTGGACAAGGGTTTACTTAACTCTTTAAGGGCCTCCCATACAAGAGTGCATCATGCCCATAGGTCTGCAGGATGCACCAATGAAGAGCAGGTGAAACTTCTCACCCGTAAGGTCAGCATGATGCTTTAATGAATCAGCGGACCTCTGCAATACTGCATAGCGCATTGAGACACTATGCCAATGAGATAGTATGGTATGCGGCCTAGGTGACAATACTGCCAAGGTTTGCAGTCATACCAAATTCTATAAGCTACTAATAAAGCTTAAAGGGGAACGGAGACTATAAATAGGACGGAACAGCCTGTGATCCCACAGGGGGTCTCATATAAGGTGGGGTAAAGAGCTCTGGTCAAATATGCCAAGTTCTCCTAAATATCTGTCTTTAGTGAATAATATTTTCTGCAAAGTGCATACCATATGTGTGAGTACCTCAATGATAGGTATAGGTAAAATCAGCTTTTTCTGATGAGTAAAACAATCAGAAATTGAGTATTTTATTTTATCCAACTGTTAGAATTTTGAAATCCGGCTGTTCCATCAATAGACACCCACCCACTTCTGTTGGGTTGTTGGTCAGTTTATAGAGCTGCTCCAGCCTCCACCCCCAAACACTAATGACCCCACACAGACCAAACTTCAGACAGGACAACCTGTGGGGCAATAAAAATTAGCACCTATGTGTGGAAGCGGTATACACATGCTGTAAGGGCACAGCAGGACTTCAGTTCGTATGTGCACCAACAGAATCTATCCCTTTAAATGCAATGCCCACTCAATAGGTCTTTATTTGTGGATCTAGCAGTACGAACCTAGAGGTATCACTTAGCTAGCAAGGGCTAAATGGTATCACACAGTTTGCCATTCATAGCATCACACACGCCCACCCGCTAACGCACTAATGCCCTCATGAACAACTGAACCCGCCTCCGCAGTCACCTTATCCTGAATAAAAACACTATAGATCTCTGTGTCCTCTTCTCTATAACTATCTGGCTGCTTCTCAAGGAAGAGGAAAATTCCCTACAATGTATACAGTCTGCAAAAGAGGGACATAAAGATTTGCGTCCGTGAGGGTCGATTTTCTAATCTGAGCCGAGGACCCAAGCTTGCAGAGGGGCTAATGATACCGATCACTTTTCTACAATTGTAAAAATGTGGGTGGGACTACCTACCATCAGAACTCTTACCTAGTTGTGGCAGGAGTCTGGGTAGGACTAGATACCATCAGTACCCTAACCTGGTTGTGGCAGGAGACTGAGTAGGACTAGGCCCCACCAGGACCCTTACCTAATTGAGGCAGGAGTCTGGGTAGGACTAGGCCCCACCAGGACCCCTACTCAGGCATAGCAGGAGTCTGTAAGACCCAAGGTCAACACAGGGTCCCTCCCATTCCGATTTATCATACCTGGCCCCACCACGAGGGTTGGCAAGGGATGTGTTCGACTGTCGTGTTGGGTAGGACGTGATGACGGTGGGTGAGTGAGGGCTGTGATGTTCGACTGCCAGTTCGGTTAAGAGGGTCATCCATAACTCTGTTTCCCATTGCAAATGCCAATGCATGCCATACTGCAAAGCTTCGCAAATGTCATATATTGTTAATTTCTGTGAATACTGTTGCACATCACACACCGATTGCTGTGGTTTTGTTGCAGCAGTGGAGCACCGGCTGTGACTTTATGTGACAAGATATACAGCGATTGTGAGAGCAGTGCTTCCACTGCTTTAGAGGTGATGACGTCGGGTGGATGAGGGATTGAGAGGTAGAAGAACTCAGACCTGGGATGGTGGTGAGATGGATTAGTGTATGGTCTACTTGGTACCCTAACTGGTCTACTTCCTACAGGTAAGTGAGATGGAAGGGGCGGTGGACTGGATATAGACCTACTCATAACCATAGATAGAGGCAAAAGAGAGTACACATGGGAGAAGGAGTTATATATAGAAGGAGTAGGTTTGCAGTGCTATACATAGGGTGCAGTAGGAGAAGGGTAGTGAAACAATGTGGCCTATGTTAGCCTATTATTGGTCAATATATAATACAATTATCAAGTAAGAGTTCATCTGAAACCCCCCTTTCAAGATAGATTATGTCCAGAATGAAGAATACATTCTATTTCCCTTTTTAGCTTCTCTTCCTTTCTTTCAAACTCATCATACAGACTCTATTCAAAAATCTCATTGCAGAATAAATTCATACATGAAAGGTTAATAGAAAGAATACATGTTGGTGTATATATTTCAAGTAGAACACTGCACCTTTCTTGTTTTCTCCTGCCTACACCCATCTATGTGTACAGCTGTATTTGAAGGCACCAGGCCCCCTCACTCCCCCCCCTCTGAAACCACTACAGAACAGTGGCACACACAGCACAGGTGATTCTACATCTCTGTAGGCTGTACATTAAACATTTAACGCATTGATGCATCATGTCCATCGGTCGTCATGATACATGAATGCAACCCTGGCAAGTAATTCTCGAGCACTACATTTATGCATCATGACGACTCTATAGGTTTGATATATTCCTGGTGGGTAAACGATATACTCAAGTCAACTGCTTTTGGGTGAGCCAAATCGCTAACACTTCATTGCTGCATCACGAGGACATGAAGGCATCATGCTGCTGCAGCAGCAGCACTTGAAGGGTTAAGGGATGTCATGGTGCATCAGTGCATCATTCCCTTTGGTTGTCATGGTGCATTAGTGCATCATTCCTTTTGGTTGTCATGGTGCATTAGTGCATCATTCCCTTTGGTTGTCATGGTGCATCAGTGCATCATTCCCTTTGGTTGTCATGGTGCATTAGTGCATCATTCCCTTTGGTTGTCATGGTGCATCAGTGCATCATTCCCTTTGGTTGTCATGGTGCATTAGTGCATCATTCCCTTTGGTTGTCATGGTGCATTAGTGCATCATTCCCTTTGGTTGTCATGATGCCTGGATGCAGCCCTGTAGAGTTTACTCTTAAATGAGGTAATGTCCTGGTACATGACACTATCAATACATTTACACATTGACACAGTACATGGGTTGTGTTCTGATTGATCTCTCTACACACTGCATGTACTGCATACCACCCTGATTGATTTCCCTACTCTTGGTGTGGTCCTGTGGCGCCCATGTACAACAGAATGGGTGTAGAATAGAGTTTGGTCATTCTGATTATTAGGTTGACATGATGACTCCCAGAGGCGCCACTTTCAATTGGCATCACGATGCAACAATACAACTCTTGAAAGTGAATAACTTGTTTTGTGGCATTTCATTGGCATGAAATGACTTGCTTGCTAGCTAAAGGTAGGATTCTACCGAAGTGAATGCTAAAAGTTCTCTCCATAAGTGAATGGATGAGAGTAAATTCCAATTTTCCACCGAAACTGAGCTGATATGACTATCGCCTAAGCTTTGAATCCATGTTTAACATTGCTTATCTATTTCAAAGCGGACTGTTATTACAATAAATACCTTAAGTATAAGACACATATAGATTTTGTGGATTTGGCCAAGAAATTGTAATGGTCTAACATTTCTTCTACTTTATTAAATGAATTCCAAAATTCCAAAATCTATGTACAGGTCTGTGACCCCCATAGACCAACCTATATGTTGTTGTAAGGGTGGAGTGTGATATATCAGATAAAAAAATGAGAGGCCTTGGTGTCTCCCCATGTGTATACCTGATAACGATAGTACACTTACACTATAGACACGGGCTGAAAGAATTTCCTGACCTTATAACCATAGTCCACCTGGACACTATAGCCACAAGCCTATAGGATTTCCTGACCTTATAATCATAGTCCACTTACACTATAGCTACAAGCCTATAGGATTTCCTGACCTTATAACCATGGTCCACTTGGACAGTATAACGACAAACCTATAGGATTTCCTGACCTTATAATCATAGTCCACTTACACTATAGACACAAGCCTATAGGATTTCCTGACCTTATAACCATAGTCCACTTACACTATAGACACAAGCCTATAGGATTTCCTGACCTTATAACCATAGTCCACTTACACTATAGACACAAGCCTATAGGCTTTCCTGACCTTATAACCATAGTCCACCTGGACACTATAGACACAAGCCTATAGGATTTCCTTACCTTATAACCATAGTCCACCTGGACACTATAGCCACAAGCCTATAGGATTTCCTGACCTTATAACCATAGTCCACCTGGACACTATAGCCACAAGCCTATAGGATTTCCTGACCTTATAACCATAGTCCACCTGGACACTATAGCCACAAGCCTATAGGATTTCCTGACCTTATAACCATAGTCCACTTACACTATAGACACAAGCCTATAGGATTTCCTGACCTTATAACCATAGTCCACTTACACTATAGACACAAGCCTATAGGCTTTCCTGACCTTATAACCATAGTCCACCTGGACACTATAGACACAAGCCTATAGGATTTCCTTACCTTATAACCATAGTCCACCTGGACACTATAGCCACAAGCCTATAGGATTTCCTGACCTTATAACCATAGTCCACTTACACTATAGACACAAGCCTATAGGATTTCTTGACCTTATAACCATAGTCCACTTACACTATAGACACAAGCCTATAGGATTTCTTGACCTTATAACCATAGTCCACTAACACTATAGACACAAGCTTATAGGATTTCTTGACCTTATAACCATAGTCCACTTACACTATAGACACAAGCCTATAGGATTTCTTGACCTTATAACCATAGTCCACTAAAACTATAGACACAAGCTTATAGGATTTGTATAGCGTGTGGTAGAGCCACAGAGGTCTATGAATTTTATACATGGATTATGCCCAGTAAAATACCTAAGCCTTGAGGACAGGACCTCGTGGTCACCTGGTTACCCTATAATTATCCAGGTTATGTGTGTGTGTGTGTGTGTGTGCGGCGGGGGTGGTATGAAAGGCAACACCATTAAGAGGAACATGGAGATCATAGAGATATTGCATGTTTCTGATTCTGTTAGACCTTATCACCTTTCCCTCCCTCTCTCACTCATTACTTCAAACGTGTACCCATTTCCCCCTTGCAAGTTTGTACTGTATCTAGGTATAATTAAACACTGCGATCTTAAATAAGTGCTGGGGAAAATGGAAATCTTAATTTCAAGCACTAAAAAAAACATATGATAATAAGCGTCCGTCTCAAATAAGGACCAGGATATTGATACAAAGGTATTGAAACCTGGGTTCTTGAATTTGACACTTACATTGTCTCTCCCAAATATTTCAGATCCATTCAATAATATGAAATCCCAGTAATGGTATATCCCTGCACCTTATATGCTAGGCATTACACACAGGCATTACGGTAGGGAGGTCGTATTAGGATCTAGTGTACCCAAGTAACCCAATTCCCCATATAAATGTTCATGGTGCTGGGAGAATTGGGTTGGAAGGAAAAGCGACTGTGTGCTAAGAGATCATAGAAGTATCGCATGTCATTGTAGCATCCTAGCCCTGGTGGTGCAAAGCCTTCCCATTAGCTTCCCACCCCTTGGAGGCCACCGTAATGGCTTGTTTGAACTACCGGGCGCTGAATAATTTTAAAAGCCCAGTACGCCTGGCCCTTATTTTCTGGCTTATTTGAATACGGCTTTAGTGGTTGACATCAATTTCAATACCCCTGTTATCATAATGCTTATATGAAAGTGGAGCTTATTTGAACATTGTTTTAGTATTGACGCTTGTTACCCCTGTGCCTACCCGAGCCTGGCACATAAACAAGGTGTTACGGTAAGCAAGGTGACATGCTGGGTGTGTTGAGACAACACGCGAGGTGTATTAAAACATTCACATGTCTTTAAACATCAAAGCAGGGCCAGAGGCACACTTTGATTTTTAGACTTTTCCTAGATCTGGTCGGAGTAGGGTGGTGCCCTTGGCACCTGTACTGTGATATTCGATCATGCTGGGATGAAGGGATCTGGGGCTAATAGTGTAAAGGATGCTCAAGGCCAACCTTCAGATCAGGTCCTATCAATACAGCCGACTGAGGAGAGAGAGAGAGAGAGAGAGAGAGAGAGAGAGAGAGAGAGAGAGAGAGAGAGGGGAGAGACGGACAGAGACAGAGAGAGAGACAGAGAGAGACAGATACAGACAGACAGAGACAGACACAGAGACAGAGAAAGGACAAAAAAGAGAGGAAGGAAATAGGCAGAGAAACTTGTACTATCTAGGTATTTTCTCCTTTTCTTCCTTGGAGCTTTTAATACAGGTTGATAACCGGCAGCAAGGAATCTTATATCCATTTTCTTCTCAGCCTACTGTCAGTTATTCAGTATTTCCCTCACACCTACACCAGTAAACTGAAGATGGCATCTCCCAATACTATCTTTCCCCTACAGACATCCCCGGGGCAGGCCATGTCCTCAGTCAGTTACAACTCAATCAAGGGTCTATCCAAGCATCTTGACGCAATCACCAGTCACAACCAATCAAAGCACACCCCCAATACTACATTCCACACATTCACAACACCCCAGGGATTTGTCTTTTGTTACCAGTCCGTCACAGTAAGTCTGTCTGTCACTTCCCTCTCTCTACTACCCCTGAGGTCCCTGGATCACCCTGCAGCACACATACACTGTAAAGGATGACTGTTGAATCTACCAGGGGTCCTTGTGAAACTAAACAGTGAAACACTACACTTATAGTGCAGTGAAGCAAAGTAGAATTTACAAGAGGCCCCAGGTGGCAGTGCTGTGGTACAAGGAATCTTGAAAATAATGACAGATCTCTGGCAGCTTTGGGACAAGGATTTCACCATTATTTTGATAACATTTATTTTTTTACAGCTTGGGGGAGGAGGAGGGCTGGGGGGTGGAAGGCAGTGAACAGCCACCAGCACAGGTCACTGAGCAATCACTGGAGGACAGGCACAGCGTCAATTTACGCTCCTGGAGGATGAACTCGAAGAGAAGGCCACTGGAAGGGTAGAACTGTGTGTGGTGACTGTTTCACATAAAAGAATATGTCCTTACAGTATACTCTACCCCCATCTATCTGTCAGCCCCTAGCTCTTTCTCTCCTCCCCCAGTGTCTCCTACCCTCACTGCCTATATCCTCCTACCCTGCCTCCCATCTGTGCCTCCTATAGCCCCAATAATGCCCCCGCCCTTCTCTACTGGTCAAACCTCTAGTATCCACGTAGGCTAAGGTAGGACTGTTACTATCACTGGAAACAATGCCTGGCTGTCTCAATGGGAGGCATAGGTACCCTATCTATACCCAGGTGAACAAAAGATTCTCTTTCCAGTGCGGTCCTCGCCCCCCCCCTCCCGGTGTTTCCAAGGAACCCCATTGCTCTGTCTCCGATGTCACCTGGTCTTGGGTGCTGCGGCTTAGGGTGGGGGTTTACGGTAGGCAGAGGTGGTGGCTGGGTGGAGGGTCGGGAGGGGGGTGGGGTGGCAGTGGGCTATTATCCACCATGGAGATCTATGCCCATTGGAGCCTTTCAGGACGGAATGTGGATAGGGAGGTACAGAGAATAGAACACCCCAGGTGACAGGAAGGTATGTATTGGAGACGAAGCACCACCCAATGTCACCAAGGTAAAGGTACTTGTTAATGGTAGGCGTCATTGCAATTGGGTTAGGTAATTATGACCTGATCTTGGGGAGGCTGTTCACTGTAACCTGTTTGCTCTCAAATGAATATCGAGTGCCCATCTCAACGTGTAAGGAAATTAGAAGAATCCATCGGAATGTGTCAGAAGCAGTTTTGAACAATCAGTCAATTTCAGGTCGAAAATCATAGAAGGTTTGCATATGACGAATTTGAAGGTATTCCAGCCCCTACTCTTCGAATTTTAGTTTCCCCCTCTAGTTCTTTGGCTCAAAGTGTCAGGCTGGATGAGATCTTCATGTTACATATGGGTTTTGATGGTCCCATATGCATATTTTGGGCTCCAGGGGGGTAAAATGTGCCCAAAATGACCAAAATCGTCTGGGCGAAATTGTGTCTGGGAGAATGACATTTGAGTTACAAGCCATGTTGAGGGCTTAATTTCCTACAGAAATAATCTTCATACCTCCATGAAAATCTCAGGTCCAGACTATTTTGACCTGTAGATTAGGAAAATCACATTATCATTTATGTCAGACATGTCCTTGCAATTGTAAAAGAAGCATATTTATA
Organism: Acholoe squamosa; assembly: GCA_949317995.1. Classification (NCBI taxonomy): domain Eukaryota; kingdom Metazoa; phylum Annelida; class Polychaeta; order Phyllodocida; family Polynoidae; genus Acholoe; species Acholoe squamosa. Next base: position 87,520,871 of record OX439037.1, read on the forward strand.
AGAATTCTTTTTCTGGGCACATGTCTGGGTGAATGACATGTAACACCCCATATGCACACTTTCTCTGATTTGTGACCTTCATCATTTTATTTATCATTTTAGACTATGCAAATATGTATGGACCTTTTCAGATGTATCCAAGTGTGACATCAGAAATCTCCGATAACCATAAAATAGTTGAATCTATCTGAATGAAAGATCTAACAGTAAGTCATAACAAAGGATAGAACAAGGATTTCTGACATGTATAGCCACTTAAAAATAGATATTCATGTTATCAGAATTAGTAAAGAATCAGATGATCAGAAATATCTATAAAAGAACATAAAATCTACCTCTATATTATCCTCTTCTTCAGAATGTTCCTTTATCACTTAAATCCTCCAATAGTAAACAGTAATCCATCCAAGGTGATACTCTCCAAGCACATCTATACTGCACACACGTGCCTATAACCACCGCCCACAATAACCACAGGTGGGGGAAACCCAGCAGAGACCTCTACTCACAAGGTTAGGAATCAGTGGTTGGTATATATGCCCTGAGATAGGTGTCCTGGACTTTACATGTAGGTAAAGAATGGTATGGTATGATTTCCAGTGGAATTAGAATTTATAGCAGTCAAATGGGTCAAAAGAGTAATCCTTGGTGGATGGTGCCCACTATAAGAGATAACATTAGCAATAAGTCACATAACTAGGTGCCAATATAGATTTATTACATCCAATGGCATTCTAGATAGGTCATATCAAAATGTAGGATGTAATTGTAGATTTGGCATTGATGGTATAAGCAACATTCAACATTGGGTACTAAATGTTAGTACATAATGAAACATCCACCCTAGATATCATACCCAAATAAAGAATACACTGTTAAAGTTGGCATTGAAAATAGGGGACACAATGTGGCCCCTTTGAGCGATATTTGAGCGAATCTTTATTGCAATGTTGTGGATAATACATTTGGCACAGCCATTGCCTGAGCCTGTTACCAGTGAGGTTTTATGGATGGGGGTTATCATCAGGATGGGCACCAGCAATTGTACCCTTCAAATTCTGCAGTGAATGCAGGGAGTGATCTCATGGGTTGATAATAATCCATCCCACTAGTTGCCTATACACCAAGATGACGGTAACATCCGGTAGTCTATTCAGGTGTCATTGGGCCCTGATAGAGTCAGGTAGGGGGGACAGCACTAGGTTGTCACACAGGTGTTTAACACTGAGAGGTGGAGTTTACACTGACTGCAGATCTAGGTGTAGCTATCACTGATATCAAATCCAGTCAGTACAAACAGTAGATCCTATGGATGGTGTAAGGGAGTGTGAATGAGGCCAATGGATGATTTATTTAACCTGTCCCTTGAGGCCTGTATACAATTCATGCATCCACTACACTGGACTCCTGTGGTTCCTCCAGTGGGTGACACCATGTATGTGTAGGTGTGTCACCACACACAGTCACAGTGGTGTGAAGCTACCAGAGATCATCATCTCCGTCCTCCAGGGTGGGCGTGGGAATAAACCTGAGCTTATTCCCACGGTCTATTTATCTACAGCACCAGCTTAATACCATGCTCTCCTGAGCTAGATCAAATAACCAGTAAGCTCTTTAGTTCCTTTCTGCCTCCTTGCCGCCTACATCCCTGTATTCTTCCCTCTTTCTGTTTCTCTTCCTCCTCCTGAGTCTCTCTCTCACAGAGAAATTCTACAACACAGGATCTTCCTCCTCCAGTGCCTAGTAGGTAGTAGTAGCATGGGCCGACCACCACCACGACCACCACCACGACCACCTCTCAGCACCACCCCAGCACCACCACCACTCCCTACTGGAGCTGGAGCAGTAGCAGCAGTAGTAGCAGTAGGGGTCTAGATGGGGGGTCCCCATGTCACTTCTCGATTTTAAGAAAATCCCTAGTGACACGTCCATTTATTTCCCATGTCCTTGTAACTAAGCTCAATGTTATTTGTCGGTTTTTTAAAAATGCTGTGTCTCCTGTCGCTAACTTTTTTCTCTCTTGTCACTGTCATTAGAGACTAAATGTCCACCATGGATTTCCAGAAAAGGCGATGTTACCCTGTCGATATCAATGGTCTAGGCCCATAGGAGATCCAGCATCAGCAGCTGCCTTTAACTCTGATGTGCTGGAGGTAAGAGTCCTACTCAGGCAGCTCCAGGTAGCTACCATCACCTCTACAGCTCTCTTCTGTAAAACCCTGCATATATGCCGCAGCTGCTTAGATACCAATATCCAGGGACTGGCTGTCTTAAGGGGATGTTTCACTTCTGTCGGTGTGGAGATTTCCCGCCAATCCAAGATATTTACGTAGTAAATGTATATCAAAATATAAATTTTCCTGACCCATGCATTGAAACACTTTCCTTACAGTACAAGGTAAGACTAGGGGTGCAGCATTCAGTCTGGGATGTCGACACTACAGATCAGAAGTGATTCAGCATTTCCCAAGACTCATAGGCTCATAGCTCATCTCAAATATAGGAGTGCAACTTAATGGTTTATCGTATTGCTGCTGCTGTTACTGCAGTTGTTACTGCTGCCTCTGCTGCTGAGGCAGTTGGCAGCAGTGGCTGGCTGGAACATCTGCTGCTGAGAGTACCATCTGCATCAGTTACAGCTGCTGTTGTTGTCCTTCCCAGGCCAGCAGCAGCAGCAGCTGTAGCAGTGTTAGACCAAGGAGCAGTGACAGCAGAACCCATGATAACAAAACAAGCAGTTGGAGGAGGGAAAGTGGGACTAGCAGCACCACAGACAGTGACATCAGTAGTTACAGCAGTGGTATACCTTGTGCCTTATCCACTGACAAGGACACTGTACACTGTAAAAAAAAAAAAAAAGAAATGTTGAGACCCTTAGTTATTTTCACATCGTTTTCACAGAGATTCCTTGTACCACCACACTGCCACCTGGACTCCCTCTTGTGTAATTACGGTGGTTCAGTTTTACAAGGACCCCTTGTAGATTCAACAGGTATTTCTTACATTGCATGACTAGATTAAATCATCACTGGCAGAGCCACCGAAAACAGATTGTGGGCGATGAAAGAGTGTGAGGGGAAAGGGCTGTGTCAAATTATCGCATACATTCATATATATGTGAATTTGATTATTTCCAGCCTGAAAAGATGCCAACCACATTTCCGATGGCTTTACCAGCACTGATCTCCTGTAACCCTATCAAGCATTTTTCTTTCAATCATTTATTCACTTTCTTGCGGGGGGGGGGAGGTCCTATTGTGAGAGGGGGATTATGAAGATTTACAAAAGAAAAGGTGTACGTTTAGACCAAAATACAACTTTTTAAGGGTGGTAGCTTTAGGCACTGAAGTAATCAATGAAATTAAACATGACTGAATGGTCGGGGTTCGCCAATAGATGTGACATGAGGTATATGGTACCAGCAGCAGCCGCAGCAGCAGTAACAACACTGAAGATGACAGTAGCACCACCACCACAGGCAGTGACAGTGACAGTAGGCTCTGGTAGAGGCATCTGCTGACTGGTAGATCAGCCATTGTGCGCCTATAGTTAGTACAGGACCTACTGTCAATAGTCCTTGTAAGGTGCACTCTGACATGAACTGAAACGTAAAAGCTACAGTGGCACAGTTGATTTTGACCCGTTTAGTATTGTTCCGTATTATAAAACATCCTCCTCTAGATGTCGCACCATGACTTCAATTAGTTTCTATAAGGTACACATACGGCTTCTAAACTCTCGCATAAAGGCCGCCCCTTGTAAGTAAGGTAGGGTGATCTGAGAGCACCCATTTCTACATTTGACCTTTTTGCACTTTACAGGGGTGGTGAGTTCAAACAGGGGGCGGTTCCTCCTTTTTTCTTCTCAGAAAGAGTTCATTGACATATTTTGGACCTCAAATGTAGCCAAAAATACCTAGTGAAGCGGGGTCGTCTCCACGTTTTGCAAATTCTGGATCCCTACGATACCTTGAATCAGTACCTGTCTTGAATAGGCAAATGGGTGCTTAACCGGGCCACTACGGTCTTTTACAGGTAGTCGCAAAATATACGGTACTCTAGTGACCCGTGGCACTGCTGCGAGACATTAAAGATTTATCATGATGTATCTAAATCGTAGAGTGGTATTACCACCAGTGGGACAGATCAATTTTAGAAGTCTCTTGAAATGAACGAGAATCTCAATAGTTCATAAATCATCCTGCCAGACATGGTTGTCAACTAAAGGTACATACTTCATACTTCATTGGACTCTATAATAGGCAGCGAAGCAAAAGCGTTGAATGCAAAACAGGTAACAAAAGAGCCTCAGCCAAAATGCAAATTCTCCTTAAGTGGATATTCTCCTGCCATCAGTCAGCCGAATTTTCATGAAGCCGATCATATCTGATGAAGTAAAAATATAGAAAAAAATTGTTTGGATTAGCGAAAATTCGGTCGACCGACAGCAGTGGACTACCTGCTTTAAAGTGCTTGTTCCACGGTATAAATTGGTCAGATTTGGAGTAATCTGACTGATATTCTTCTATGATTTCGATATGTCATAAATCGTCAGACTATATATATGTCTGTGGTTATGTTTTCAGATGCCCACACTGTTAGGATATGTGGGGATTTGGTGGCAATGGTACTACGCCAGGATGGTAAATGTCATAGGGGTCTCAGGACACCCAGGAACCTCAATCATCCACAGTAGTAGTATATGAAAACAGCAGACTGGGCTCTGGGGTAGCAAGGATCATTCTATCATAGCTGCTGGTGAGAGGCGAAGAACGGGATAACCAGTATTGAACTTTTTAAAGGTCACCTCATGCATTAATCCACCACACTCGTCATTATGCATTCATGAATGTAGCCCTGGTGAGTAGCTAGCCAAGGCTACATTCATCCATCATGATGACCTAACTGGTAGGTTAAAACTGTTCCGGAGGGTGAACATTATGTTCCAATGAGGCAGTATACTCACCAGCACTTTATTGGTGCATCATGCTCACCATCGGGCATGATGCACTACTGCATTTGCGGCTCTCAAATTAGGATTGGTCTTGCCATCCCCCCTTCCCCAATCCCAGAGCTCTTCTCCCCAACCTCTCACCCACCACTAGGCTACCCCAGTCCCCCATGTAGGCCTCCTACCCCCACCCTCCCACATCCAACAGGACTGTCTGGGGACACATGGAGTGACATTGACTGAGAACTCTCACAAAAAGGCCTTAATAGAGGAGGCAACGATTAGCCTGTTCTTAGAGCCCCCCCTTCCACTTTGACTTACCCCTGTATTTGGGTAGGGGGAGGACTTTTTACCTAGTCATATCCCCTGCCCTATAGATGATGACAGATTGGTCAATTTCTAACCCTTTAAGCACTGCAACAAGTGTAATCAATTCTGTTGATAAAAAAAGCCATATAGCGAATAATCCTTGTTCTAAATTAGATGCTGAACCATAATTAAATTAATGACAAACTTATCTCTTTCTCAATGCAGGTAGAGGCTTTCAACTGCTTTCAAATAGGTTCAAGCGAGATATCACAAGTACATAGAAAATGAAAGCCAACACTACCTAAAGGGAACTTAACTCCCTACAAAATGTTATTAACTTTGTATGCAGCAGGGAGCTGTTAGCACAGAACTAATAATAAACCATTCAATAAAATTTGCTTCTAAATAAGGAAAACAGAGGTATCAATAAAAGTATATATATATATATATATATATATATATATATATATATATATATTTATATATATATATAAATGAAAAAGGGATAACAAAAGGGTACCGACACGGTGAATACACATAGATTCTGTTAAGCCACATACAAAATGTCAACACATATTACATGACATTGATCTATTGATCTAAGGCTTTTGATCTTCTCTCTATATAAACAGCGTTGTCTATGGCTCCTTTCATCCCGTCTATAACAACCCTATGTAACTGTGTTCAAAAAGACTTACTGATGATTATCTATAGATAAATCTGTCTGTGTATTGTGCAATGGCTCTCAAATCTGCGGTGGTTATACATAATCATAATGAGAGACTCACATACATTTATCCATTTTATCAATTCATAAGTGACATCAAACTGATAAACTGGGAATGGTCATATAAATATCTCAGCAGTCATTTGTGGGGAAACGTTCATTTATGGATACTTATTTTCCTTCTTTCATAAAAGCGAACAGTATTGATGAACAAGGAAAAACCAAGCCTCTACCAATGAGGTCCATCCCAAGAGGCCAAAAATAGCACTGTTTACAATTGCTATCCTGGACATAAAATGAGTCAATGAAAAAAGTGTCCGTGCTGAGATTTGATCAGGGATGCTTGTCGAGTTGCTGACTGGGTGATAGGTGGCGTGACAAGCATGGGCAACAAGCATGGAATGAATTCACGAGGTGATGGAATGAAATATTGAGTTGGGGGATAATGAGATTGTAGTTGTGGATAAGCCATGCTACACACTATAGGGTGTATGGTGAATTAGCACTGTGAAGGCTGATAGATCAATCACATCTTGATGGTCCATCCCTCGATAGTGTTACATACATACCATAGTGCCCCGTATAAGCGCCTGGGCACTCATAAATTTAATTCCCACTGTACCCCGGCGCTCATACGAGACAGGCGCTTATTTGAATACTGGTTTTAGTGCTTAAGGCTTGTTTCAACACCCTCCTACCCCCAGCGCTTATTTGTGACAGGTGATTATTTGAGACCCCGGTGCTTAAACAGGGCCATTACGGTAGTTGCCACCAACATTCAGTTGGGAGAGTTTTCAACATTTGTAAGTGCCTCGGGCATTCAAAGATTTCAATCCCTCCCTATCCCTAGCGCTCACTTATTTGAAATACAGTTTCCAGTGCTAACGGCTAATTCCATGCCCCTGTTATCCCTGTGCTTCTTTGAGACCAGTGCTTCTTTGAGACCGGTGCTTAAACAGGCCAATAGAGTATATGAATTTATTTCATGTTGATACGCCCGAGATACTCACAGGCTATAGTTTTAACAGTTCAGCTGCGTATCTCACAGTCCCTGTGAGATAACCCACAAAAATATCACACGCCGAGGTCACTTGACCATTTGATGATGTCATAGCTCCAAGATGGTGACGTAAACAATGCATACGGTGAGTCATTCTGGTTAATTTTATTCTATTTATCTGTTTTAGATAAAAATAACATATAACTGCAAGTGAACACTCGTGGGGAAGGCTTATCCCACTTGCAGTTCAGCTGCCGCATCACACTTCACCCTACGAAACATTTCCCTACATGCCTTGATACTGTGCCTCGTATACATGTAGAAAGGAAAAGGAAACCAATATCTTAGACAGAGAGAAGTACAGTAACAGCCAACAGATAGGGCTGGCCTTTTATACCAGGTTGGACTACCTCTGTACACGTCAGCAAACCTTTGGGGTACACTTATATTGTGGTAGAATCTAAAACTGAATACTAAATGACTCATTTCTTTAGCAAAGATACATTTGAGTTGGGGTTTGGCTTGGGTTGGTTTGTTTGATTTTACCTCCACTAATACTACTTAAAAGCTAGCAGAGTTACTGTGTTTGATCAGACACCCGGTCGCTTCTTTCTTTCTGGCCAGGTATTTAAAAGCTGCTTGTCCAAAACAGCTAGACAGGTATTTATATGCTGATAACCCGAAACAGCACTGACCACATTTATGGATGACCGAATCTTAGAGATCAATAATCGAATCAATGAGTTGGGGAAACCCTTGTTTTTGTCATGTATACCTTATACGCGGGGTTTCATGGTGGTCCATATTGCCCACTTATACACATCACTGAGTCCCTGTACCCTGCACCATGACAGTCCTTTGTTCAAATCACGTACCTCTCTTTCACTACTTCTCTCTTTGACCCCTCTCCTTCTCCCCCATCCCTCTAGCTCCTTAGGGGCAGCCTGATGCCTCCAGGTTCATGTTTCCTAGTTTTGTCATGAGGTACCAGTGCAGTGCTGGTGAGTCTGTTAGCTACTGCAGTATAGAAGCATCGCGCCGCGACCCTTCCATAATAAATAAGTACTGGCATGAATGTTTTAACCACTCGACAGGTTGGGTTGATGATAATGGATATGATGCATCAATGCACTATGCTATGTGGTCTTAGACGAGATAACCCCCAGTGCCTCATCCCCTTGGTGCACTACCTATACCTAGACCAACACACGCGCATGACCAGTCATGTTCTATACATCCTTAGACTTCCCCTTTCTGCATCCATATAACGGAATGACCCATTTAAGCGCTGGGGTCTCAAATATGCGCCAGGGGTAGGATGATATTGAAATAAGCCTTAGGCCCTAAAACAGTTTTCAATTAAGCGCCTGTCTCATATAAGTGCCAGCGTTACAGTGGGAATGGCATCTATGTGCGCCCAGGTGCTTACACTGGTCACTGTGGAAGGTCTCTCCTACGTCCACTCTCAGACAGCTGGTCATTCTCATTCTCAGACCCAGTGGTACATTTAACCTGATTGAACCATAAAAATTCCAAATAGACTGCCAAAAGAGGTCTAGTGGACTATAGATTTGATATAAGCAACAGTTGTTCTTTTTTGCCCTTTTGCTTCTAATTTGCTTTGGGTACAACGCCTTGCTTGCTGTAGATTCATTGAAAAATCCTGACACTGTCTAGATGTGTGGAAGGCATTTCTCAAGACCCCTCGCTGTAATGCCATTACAGCCCTCCATCTAGTGGTCACTAATAGGTGCACTGGTACGACTGCTCTACCAAACCCTATGAAAGTAAGCATTAGGCCACTCAAAATAAAACATTGGTTTCTCATCACCAAGCCATGAGAAATATGACGAGGGCGACTTTCTTTTTCCTTTTTTTTTTTAACTATCAGTCCAATAGGTAGTTAGATATAGACTGTGTCTTGAGGATTCTCATTTTATTATCCTAGAACTTAGGTACTTGCATAAGTTAAAATAATACAAGTTATCTCTTCAGAACTGTGTTGCAGACACCTTAAGGTTTAATTTGATACCAAATATGTCTATACCTGACCATTTCTACCATGTTTTTCATGGGAAAATGTAAAAAAAAAAAAAATCTCAAATTCTAATTTTTGTGATGCGCGCGGTGATGAGAAACCAGTTTCTTTTTTGGAGGGGCCTTAATTACATAAGTGCTGATCGTACAGAACAGTCACAGTGCATTGTCTACGATCACTCATTCTAATTTTGAGGGCTTCAAATTGTAGAAGATGTGTGCAGTTGTACCATCTCGAGAAATGCCTTCCTGATCATACTAACCCGATCTCAGTGTCTATAATTCACATTTCCCATTCTCCTACCATTAAACAATGCAATTAAGATGGTTCCAACCAGGCATTAATTCTGTGCAGCCAACCTTTGAAAGAATTGTTGCTCTAAAACAGCACGAATCACATTCAAATGCCCAACATTTACAATTCAGGTTATTCCATTGTGCTTCATATTGGTTGCTATTTACTCTGATATGAAACAAGCAAAAACTCACTGAGGGAATCTTAAATCGATGCTAGCAACCTTTCCATTAACATCAGCTATTGCATTGCTTACACTCTAAGAAATAAATGTTGAATCTACCAGGCGACCTCATAAAACTGAACAGTAAATCACCAATAGTGTTAGGCAGTGAAGCAGTGTAGTTTCTACAATGAAGCCCCAGATGGCAGCACAGTAAAGCACTGTGGTACAAGGAATCTCTGTAAATAGTAGCAAAAGCTTTGTTTGAAAGTTGCCATAGCACCACCATTGATTTGGCAGCACTTTCCTCGAGTGTACTAAAGAAAGCTAATAAATTGCAGTTGGTTCACTGAATTGATGTTTCCGGGACGGGGCTTAACGTAAGCTTTTATTGGTAGGAAATGGAGATCTTTTGCTTCAATTGGTAAGATTGCATTCAAAGTACCCAATATCTAATTCAATTTAAGACAATCACCGTCCCTTGCAAACAGTGGGAGGGAATGTAGTGGAATAGAGATATTTAGTGAATGGCCTAAACCAGGTTAAGTGGTTGAAATATCTTTTAGGATTCAGAGTGATATTGACCCAGTTTCTTTAATCAAAAGGGGACTTTGTTTAATTAATCTCTTATATTTGACCTCCTTAAACAGTAAATAGTACATAATAAAGTGGTTTAAGGAGGGTACAACTGTATTTAGATGATCCTTATAACGTCCATATTTGATGGGTGTGTTCTTTTAAGACTAACTGGGCCCAAAATCAGCCTTGCATTGCATTTATTGTTTCCCTTCATTTCATTTCCAGTTCCAGAGCAACAAAGCTCATTATTGCATCATGTGTCATTGGTCATGATGAATGGACACACGTCTGGTGAGTAACTCGCCAGAGCCTCTTTTATGGATTATGCAGAGAATAGAAGAAGTTTCATCTGAAAAACAATCTTTACCATTATGATTGAATTCCAAATCGAGGCCCCCACATATTAATTAATCTATTTTGTTCGTAGATATATATTTTTCTTTTCTATCCTTAACATCAGTCAGAATGAAATTTCATTCTGCAATGCTAATTTATTATCACTGTATATTATCACTTTGTTACATAGTGAGTCCATAATGTAGCACTTTTCAAACCCTCCCTTTGAAAAAAAGACTAAACTCAGCCCTTGGTGCCTCAGATATGGAATTTGCGAGGAGAATGTCTAAGGAAGGAAGATATCAGAGGATTTAAGTCCAAACATAATGGGAAACATAGAAGTTGTTCCAGATTGTCTGAGGAAGCAAATTATCTGAGGATTTAAGTCCAAATATATTAGGAAACATAGAAATTGTTCCGGATTGTCTGAGGAAGCAAATTATCTGAGGATTTAAGTCCAAATATAATAGAAAACATAGAAGTTGTTCCAGATTGTCTGAGGAAGCAAATTATCTGAGGATTTAAGTCCAAATATAATAGAAAACACAGAAGTTGTTCCAGATTTTCTGTCTTGGGTAATAAGGAATCTGAGGAATCAAAGGTTCAAGGAAGTGAGGGTTGACTGTACTTCTAGCCATTCATTCTGCCATGCTTATACAGAGATACAGATCTTATAGGCCTCAGAACTCCTGGGGCTTTGGTTGGACAAGCTCAGACTAAATACAATTATTTAACTGAGTTAGACAAGTGGTTCTCAGTTGTTTGGTCTGACACCAGAGGGGGCTAGGGTCTCAAGGGGAGCTGTTTTTGTGCCCTGGGCGCTTTGTTAAAATTGTGATATGTGTTATTTACAGTCAGTATTTCAAATTTTCTTGGGCTCAGTTCACATTGAATGCAGTCCTCTGAACCACAGCCCCGACTATGTCTTAATTCATATTTCTTTTTCTCGATTGTTAAGTTTGTAACAAATCAAGAACTGACTGAGGAATCGACAAAAAAATATACTTTCTTTTCAATCTCTATTTAAAGGACAGTAGTTCTTTATTAACAATGGCTACTCTTTGCCAATCATGTTAATGAATGTTGCGTCAGTCTATAGAAGATAAAGGCCTATAAGATACTGTGATGGTAGACGGGACAATTGCATCATATATGACAAAAGAAGGACACTGAGAGCACAAGAGCACCAGGTAGGAGTGTATTGATGGCAGCTGGCTTCACGATGTTATCACAGTTCCCTACATCTACAGTCAAATCTATTGGGCATAAACCATAGCCCCCACCACCCCCCCCCCACCCCGATACAGGACTATATATACTGACAGATGGTGAAATATGCACAGGTCTTGTGGTAAGGGAAAAGGGACGACTGGGATCAGGGAGGAATTGGCATCTAGAAAAACATGCACCAATTCTGTAATTCTTTCAAACTATTGTAGACAGGCAGAAAAGTAATTTACATTGATCGAATAGGTGGCATAACAGTGATTTTATCACCATAGTGCAGTCCCATTTTCCTTATGGACAGGCATACCTTTGTCCATCGTCAGCACTTTGTATGAACTATGCCCATGAAAGCTTCAGATGGCTTTTAGCCCTTTAAGACTGCGGCCAAGATTGCTAATGCATCATGCTGACCCTATTGGGATTGACCTATATATACACGGACGGCCCGCATGGTGCAAGAACCTTTGGTGCATCACGATGCCCAATGAGCGACCCTTAAAGCATTAAGATGTGGAATAGAATTGGAAAAGACAGACAGACATATATGTATGGAATGCTATTACAATGACTGACCTGCTGCAGGGGCCATTCCTTAAGGTATACCCCCTGCCCTCTCCTCACCCCCTATAGGCCCATACCTAATGACTTCTACTGAAATATATAACATCCCTGTGGTGTGAGTATGTCCAGGGCTGTCAGGTCAATACCCCTCACTCTGCCTCCTCTATGGCCCCACCTCACCACAGGATGGACAGGAAGAGGGAGGGAATTGGAGAAAAATAGCAATTCTTATGCTCCTCACAGCACCTGCTTCTAAAACAAAGATCGAAAGTGCATTGATGAATTATGAGTAATAGATGTTTAACGCCATTTTAACAGCTGGGTTATATTCATGGCGAGAACTACATTACATAATTTCACAAAAGAATGTGCCAGTGCCCGCACATATATGCACTATGCACATCTGAGGGGATAGGAAAGAGGAGATATAGACCCTTCTAAGTGGGCTAGGGAAGCCCTGAAAGGGCATTAATACATCGTGCCCCTGGGTCATGATGTATGAATGCAGTCCTGTTGAGTTCATGCCAAGGTGTGAATGAATGTTACTGAACACTATAGTTTCATCTTTCCTCAGCCTTATAATATCACTTTCATGGCAGCTGCACCATAAAGTCAGATTATCCATAATACAAAATACCATATCCCACCCACCAACATACCATCCCTATGCGTCATACCAATCCCTTTATCATCACCCTTTGATGAAGCCTCCCTATCCCTGTGATGTATATATACCACTGTTCTACAGACAGCTGTATCATTAGGTAAGTCCTCTACAGGCTGCAGAGAGCTACAGTGCAGCATGCCCATTGGTCGGTGAGTAACTCACCAGGGATACATTCATGCATCATGCTGACCCTACGGGATTGATGTACTCTCATTAGGCCAGCATGATGCACCAATGAAAATGTTGGCAGCACTCCATCAGATCAGCGCCTCATGCTGATGAATGGGACCAAGCGTTTATAGAGGTAAACTTTACATTGTATCAACAATTCCCTCTGGTATTCTCTTTGATGGAGTCCATTCTCTAAAATAAAAATCTTCATTTTAACACCTTAATGGGAGAATAATGACTATGTCACCCTTTTTGTCCGAATAATGCATCAATGCAGTCAATCACCAACACTGTGCATCGTGAAATGCCGTCACGGATGTGTTAATCCTACGAATTCAATAGTTATGAATGCAGCGCTGGCTAATGCCGCATGCATCATGATAGCAAATGCTCATAAAAACTTTACTGACAGAGAGTGCATCATGGTCGCTGGTGGGCATGATGCACCAATGAAGTGCCCGCAAGCAGACTCGACAGAACTTCATTGGAGCATCACGTCGACTCCTCAATGGTGCATAAATCCTATAGGGTCAGTATGATGCATCAATGCAGCTCTGGCGAGTTACTCACCAGGGCTGCATTCATACATCAAAATGGCCAATGGGCATGATGCATCAATGCATTAGCAGCCCTTAAGGGGTTAAATGACTATATATGCAGTCCTTAATTGGTTAAATGACTATATGTGCAGCCCTTAATGGGTTAAATGACTATATGTGCAGTCCTTAATGGGTTAAATGACTATATGTGCAGTCCTTAATGGGTTAAATGACTATATATGCAGCCCTTAATGGGTTAAATAACTATATGTGCAGTCCTTAATGGGTTAAATGACTATATATGGAGTCCTTAATGGGTTAAATGACTATATGTGCAGCCCTTAATGGGTTAAATGACTATATATGCAGTCCTTAATGTGTTAAATGACTATATGTGCAGTCCTTTATGGGTTAAATGACTATATATGCAGTCCTTAATGGGTTAAATAACTATATGTGCAGTCCTTAATGGGTTAAATGACTATATATGCAGTCCTTAATGGGTTAAATGACTATATATGCAGTCCTTAATGGGTTAAATAACTATATGTGCAGTCCTTAATAGGTTAAATGACTATATGTGCAGCCCTTAATGGGTTAAATGACTATATATGCAGTCCTTAATGTGTTAAATGACTTTATATGGAGTCCTTAATGGGTTTAATGACTATATGTGCAGTCCTTAATGGGTTAAATGACTATATATGCAGTCCTTAATGGGTTAAATGACTATATATGCAGTCCTTAATGGGTTAAATAAGTATATGTGCAGTCCTTAATGGGTTAAATGACTATATGTGCAGCCCTTAATGGGTTAAATGACTATATATGCAGTCCTTAATGTGTTAAATGACTATATGTGCAGTCCTTAATGGGTTAAATGACTATATGTGCAGTCCTTAATGGGTTAAATGACTATATATGCAGTCCTTAATGGGTTAAATGACTATATATGTAGTCCTTAATGGGTTAAATGACTATATATGGAGTCCCTAATGGGTTAAATGACTATATATGCAGTCATTAATGGGTTAAATGACTATATGTGCAGTCCTTAATGGGTTAAATGACTATATATGCAGTCGTTAATGGGTTAAATGACTATATATGCAGTCCTTAATGGGTTAAATGACTAAATATGCAGTCCTTAAAGGGTTAAATGACTATATTTGCAGTCCTTAATGGATTAAATGACTATATATGCAGTCCTTAATGGGTTAAATGACTAAATATGCAGTCCTTAATGGGTTAATGGCACATCCTTCCCTGCAGGTGGTGGTTCTACTGAAGGCAGCTGTGACTGCGAGCTGCTCATAGCTGCTCCTAATAGATCTATTTCTGTATGTTATATTACAAACATTACAAACAGAAGGATGGTAGCTAACAATGTACCGAAGGGGCCTGTTTAAGTGCTGGGTCTTTGAATAACATTTTGGCCAGTATTAGCACTGGGTTTTAAATAAGAGCCAGTCTCAAATAAGTGCCAGGGGTATTGAAATTTAAGCACACACTATAATTCAAGTCTTGAAGAAGCGCCAGACTTAAATGGGCACCTGGGGTACAGCCCGGAGGCTTATCCAGGCCAATGGGGTAAGCACCAGGTCTCTGAATAAGTGGCGGTCTCGAATAAGTGCCAATTCTAGGCTGGTTTTGAAATTGAAATTTACACCGTAATGTATGTCTTGGATAGCGCTGGTCTTGTAAAATTGCTGCAGATCAAGTGTTACTGGAATATATAAGCGCTAAGGACGCTGGCTGAGGACGCTGGCTAAGGACGTTGGCTGAGGACGCTGGCGATGGATCTACTTAATTTTTACTTTTAAGGGCCGCTGATGTAGGAGTGCATCATGCCCATTGGTCGTCATGATGCACCAATGAAGTACTGGTGAGAGGATTCGGCTGCACTTCATTGGTGCATCATGATGACCAATGGGCATGATACATTGATGCATCAATGGCCATTAAAGGTTTTATTTAAGGAGATCCGCTGCTGCTGTTACTGCTTCAGCCTGGGGAGAATCTAGGTCAAGCTGAGCATGACTGCAACAAATGAGCAGACCACCATCTGCTCTAAGAGCTGCTCACCGTGAGGGCTGTAGGACAGCATTCAATCTATGGTAGCACACTGGTATATCAAAGACATTGGTGGCATTGTGGCAATATTATGAGCGGATTCTGTATACTCAGAGACGTGAATGGTATTAAATGACAGCAATTTCACGGCAGGAAAATGGTAGATCCACTTTATTGTAATGAGAAGCTGATTTTGAGGCGATAGCTTTCTGAACTATCTCCAAGACCGGCCAGATACCTGTTACATTGTGGTTGAGCCTCTTTTCATCTGAGATATTTAACCCTTTAAGGGCTGCTGATGCATTGAAGCACCGTGTGCTTTGGTCGGCAATGATGACCCCACTGGCTTGATACTGTCTTAAAGGGTTAAGGGCTGCTCCATTAGCGGCACTTGAAGGGTTAAGGGCTGCTGTATCAGCAGCACTTAAAGGGTTAAGGGCTGCTCCATCAGCGGCACTTGAAGGATTAAGGGCTGCTGTATCAGCGGCACTTAAAGGGTTAAGGGCTGCTCCATTAGCGGCACTTAAAGGGTTAAGTACTGCTGTATCAGCAGCACTTAAAGGGTTAAGGGCTGCTCCATTAGCGGCACTTAAAGGGTTAAGGGCTGCTGTATCAGCGGCACTTAAAGGGTTAAGGGCTGCTGTATCAGCAGCACTTAAAGGGTTAAGGGCTGCTCCATTAGCGGCACTTGAAGGGTTAAGGGCTGCTCCATCAGCGACACTTAAAGGGTTAAGGGCTGCTCCATCAGCGACACTTAAAGGGTTAAGGGCTGCTGTATCAGCGGCACTTAAAGGGTTAAGGGCTGCTCCATTAGCGACACTTAAAGGGTTAAGGGCTGCTGCATTAGCGGCACTTAAAGGGTTAAGGGCTGCTCCATTAGCGGCACTTAAAGGGTTAAGGGCTGCTCCATTAGCGGCACTTAAAGGGTTAAGGGCTGCTCCATTAGCGGCACTTAAAGGGTTAAGGGCTGCTGTATCAGCAGCACTTAAAGGGTTAAGGGCTGCTGCATTAGCGGCACTTAAAGGGTTAAGGGCTGCTCCATTAGCAGCACTTAAAGGGTTAAGGGCTGCTCCATTAGCGGCACTTAAAGGGTTAAGGGCTGCTCCATTAGCAGCACTTAAAGGGTTAAGGGCTGCTCCATTAGCAGCACTTAAAGGGTTAAGGGCTGCTGCATTAGCGGCACTTAAAGGGTTAAGGGCTGCTCCATTAGCAGCACTTAAAGGGTTAAGGGCTGCTCCATTAGCGGCACCTAAAGGGTTAAGGGCTGCTCCATTAGCGGCACTTAAAGGGTTAAGGGCTGCTCCATTAGCGGCACTTAAAGGGTTAAGGGCTGCTCCATTAGCGGCACTTAAAGGGTTAAGGGCTGCTCCATTAGCGGCACTTAAAGGGTTAAGGGCTGCTCCATTAGCGGCACTTGAAGGGTTAAGGGCTGCTCCATTAGCGGCACTTAAAGGGTTAAGGGCTGCTCCATTAGCGGCACTTGAAGGGTTAAGGGCTGCTGTATCAGCAGCACTTAAAGGGTTAAGGGCTGCTCCATTAGTAGCACTTAAAGGGTTAAGGGCTGCTGCATTAGCGGCACTTGAAGGGTTAAGGACAGCATGCATTGGTTTCCTTTTCCACACCATCTCCTTTACGTCTCACCAGCATTGCAGTGGGGCATGATGGCCCAATGGAACATGTGTATTCAGATATCTAGTCTTGCCTGTCAAACTATTCTAACCACTGGAGAAAAGGATGTAGGGGTTGGTGGTCAAGTAGAGGCTATGACACACCGTGCTGCACCTGGGGCGTTAAAGTAATAAAGTGGTTCTTGGTCTTTAGGCTCAGTAGGAGGGCCTGTATCCTACACCAGGCACTATGTAGTGATAAATGTGGGAGTGGAAAGCTACCATGTAGATTCTCGGGTAGCTGGTGCTCAAGTAAGTGGACATGGCGCCCTACACATGTATGATAGTGGGTATGAGAGTGGTTGAAGCAGTATTGGACAATGGAGCCCCAGAAGAAAGAGACCATGGGTGTAACAAAAAAAAAAAGCGAAAAAAAATATCTGAAGTCATCGAGATAAAGAGTCTACGACAGGGTACTAACAAGTTGAATTCAAAAGGTTTCGACAGGTTTATTTAATGCTGTTCGACTACACGACTCTAGATAGTCTACATTAATTTGTTGTGTCCGGTAATTCAACAGTTAATATTTCTCAGAGTGTCCCAATAGCTGCTTGCTCCCCCTTTAATGTGATAACTACACAGTTTCACTGTATCATGTGTATGGTATTTCTCCTT
Source organism: Acholoe squamosa (assembly GCA_949317995.1). Taxonomy (NCBI): domain Eukaryota; kingdom Metazoa; phylum Annelida; class Polychaeta; order Phyllodocida; family Polynoidae; genus Acholoe; species Acholoe squamosa. Next base: position 87,538,787 of record OX439037.1, read on the forward strand.
TCAATTTATGAGGATGCCTTGTAGATTCAACGGTTATTTCCTTGAGTGTAGGGACTGGAGAAATACAGATGTCTGAGGGTAGGGGAGTTAGTTAGGGAATAATGCACAGGGCATGGCTGTGAGAGTGCTCTAGACTGTTTTGAGACATGGAGGGGTCTTATAGGCTCCAAGATGTCTCAATACAGTCTAGAGCAAGACCATAGCCATGACCAAGTGCATTATTCCCGTTATAACACAGAAAAATCACCCATCAGCCACCTGACAACACATGAATATCAATTGTGAAGTCTAAAGTTGAGATGAAGTTAACCTCCTTTGCTAGGAGTTCATTATCTATCTAGATAATGCATGGTCAAACAGCCAATCAGAACGCAGTATTCAGGATAATGCACTCTGATTTCGCCCAGCAGTGTTATAACTGGAGGTATGGAGGCAGGGGTCAGGGGTCATGGAGGGAGGTATGAGCAGCTCCTTGTCTATATAAGGGGGCCGGTGTCAGAAATACACTGTAATAGTATTGGATATTGAGGGAGGATACAACTCAGTAGATGTAGCTATTGTGGCTAGAGGTAGAATATAAACTGAATCAATCGTGTGTAAAAGGCCATTCATGCGTATCCTTCAGTATCTATGCTACAACTGCCATTAAAGTCATAATTACTTGTACATACTCAAACGTTTTCAGAAATGAATATAACTTATGTCTAGCCTAACCACAAAAATAGTTCATATCTCTATAGTACCAGCCGATGGTGAATTACATTTAAAGGACTTAGAGGCAAGCCGGAAGCCCACGGTGGTTACCTTAGTTGCACTGAACTCAAGTTGCGGCCTAAATGACGTGTGCATTGTAGTATTATAACTTGCAAATTTCCATATCATAGCTGTGGTTTATAGCTTATCATAGTTTATAGCTTATCATAGTTTATAGCTTATCATAGTTTATAGCGTATCATAGTTTATAGCTTATCATAGTTTATAGCTTACCATAGTTTATAGCTTATCATAGTTTATAGCTTATCATAGTTTATAGCGTATCATAGTTTATAGCTTATCATAGTTTATAGCTTATCATAGTTTATAGCGTATCATAGTTTATAGCGTATCATAGTTTATAGCGTATCATAGTTTATAGCTTATCATAGTTTATAGCTTATCATAGTTTATAGCTTATCATAGTTTATAGCGTATCATAGTTTATAGCTTATCATAGTTTATAGCTTATCATAGTTTATAGCTTATCATAGTTTATAGCTTATCATAGTTTATAGCTTATCATAGTTTATAGCTTATCATAGTTTATAGCTTATCATAGTTTATAGCTTATCATAGTTTATAGCATATCATAATTTATAGCTTATCATAGTTTATAGCTTATCATAGTGCCCTACCTACACACGAGTGCAGCTTATATGCAGAGTTTTAAGGTAGTAAAGAGAAGCAGTCGCACCAAACCCAATGACTCCGTCTCCAACCTTGTTTCAGGACAAGCACCCAAGGTACTGGGTCAATGCAGAATTAATTATAGCAATAATCCCAAACTCATTAACCGTGGATTAGCCTAGATCCCCTCTACACACCCCTCCTACTCATTCTCTCATTCTGTCCCTCTCAACAATCCTCAGAGGAAATCATACCTCATACCCCCCGCCGGTAGAGTGGTAGCCTGATTGGGAGAACCCATGAGGTGGCCTCAGGGTTGGTAACATTCTTCTTTATGTTTGACTCTCATCATTTGTGGATCACTTGGCATTCTTCCTTGCCTTAATGATAATCATTTATTTCTAAAATTAAATTAAGCTTAATAAAAGAGAATTTTATTTAATACGCTGATAAGGAAAGACAAGACATCAGGTCTTCTGCTGATCGTTCATGCCAGCCCGATCCCATTCAATATATTCTTATCATTGGATGATATTCTGTTCCCCTTGAGCTCCTCCTTCATTCCCCTTTGTAATCATGAGAAAGCTTCAAAGGGCCCCAAGAGCCGAAGCAGACTTCCATCACATAAATGTAATATCACTTCACTTTCCAAAGGCTTTTCATACTCTTAAATATTCAAACTCTTTTCATATTGTAGGTATTTAAAGATTTAACATGACTTTGTTCTGTACAACATTCTATCCATAAGGGTGAATTGATATCATGAAATAGCTCTATGAGGTATATGTAGAGGCAATTGCACTCACTCTCCTCCCTCCTGAGGGGAGTTGGCCAAGATTGGCTCCAATCCCGACCACTGCCTGGAGGGAGTCTTGAACTGGAGTGATGACCCCTTAAGGGCCTGATATATATGGGGCGGCCCCTGGAGGGGGAGCTAAGGAAGGCAAGTATAGCCTATTAACCCTTTAAGGGCCGCCGATTGCATAACAAGTAGAGCATCATCATGAAAAAAAAACAAAGAAAAAAAACAACAATGGCAGCTAGAATATCAGGCGGTTATGAATTTCAGTACCCGTATACCCCCAACCCGTATTTTAGATTGGTGGCTAATTGAATACAGTTTTTAGTGGTGGAGATTGGTTTCAGTACCCTATTGGTTGTTATGATACAGGAATGACATCTTTGCGAATAACTTGCCAGAGCTGCATTCATGGATCTTCCTGATCTCACAAGGTTGATACACACCTTAAACCCAGAGTGGGCAGAGAACATTGAACCAATGTTGATATGTGGTTACTCAACGTTAGTCTGTATGATATGAGTGAGTGAGTGAGTGAGTAATAGATGTTTAACGCCATTTCGACAGCTAAGGTCATATTCATGGCGAGAACTACATTATACAATTTCACATGGGAATGTGTCAGTGCCCGCGCATATGTGCACCACACACATCCGAGGGGATAGGAAAGAGGAGACACAGACCCTTTTAAGTGGGCTAGGGAAGCCCGTCTGTATGATGTACCTACTGAGCCTATCACTGCATTGGTACATCATGCTGACTATAAGGAACATGGACCTGGAGACGTCATGCTGCCAGGTCTACTCCTATCCTTAACAGTACCTGGGGGAGCCCTGTACTGGAGTAATGACCCCTTATGAACCTACACACAGCACCCTGGAGGTGGTTGGAGTGGGGGATGAGTCTTTTATCTTGATATAATGAAATTCAATCAGATAATGGATCCGTGTACTTTATTAAAGACAGCATATCCAGAGAAATATAATTCAACCTTTTAAGGGCCGCTGATGCACCAATCCATCATGGCCATTGGTGGTCATGAAGCATGGCTAGTAAGTCACCGGGGCTACATCCATACATCCTGCCCACCTTACAGGGTGGATACACACCCAAATCAGGAGTATATTGAATTCCGATTCTGGCTCAGGGTGGACCCTTGTGAGCAGTTGGGCCTACACATGTATATGGAATCCTGGTTCTGACTCAGGTTAGGTCCACCAAAGTACAATAATACCACATGTATAAGGGACAACTTCTATGTGATGATGGACCTATGGTGGGCCTAATAGAAGCAGCTAAAGTTGGGGATGTGCCTTTTAGGCGAGGATCTTAAACTACAGACGAATACTATCAGAACTTCTAAAGTACACCAATCAGACGTTACATGTGCTTTTTATAGTGTTTCTGAACTAGGATGCACCTTGGATTGGAATATTAAAGTGGCATAGTCTGATTTTTTTCATTTTTCAAGTTCTATTCAAATGTGTTTTACACAATGTAATAACACCATATTTAGGGGTTTGTGGACAATTTATTGTTGCCTTTAGCTCATACACATTTAAAAAGGGGGTCCCATGGACCTTGCCATAGGCATTTTACAGTGTATTTCCAATGGATGGAATTTTGGCATGCATGCCAAAGAAGGAAATGGGGTATAAATCTAACAATTCTTTCAAATATGAGCTTAATTATGGGGAAGTAGAGCAAATAAAGTAGTCACCAGTCACCATAGGAAGTATGATCTATGTGAACATCCTGGTTCATTTTGGAGAAGGGCCGCTGATGCATTAAAGCATCATGCCAAATCAAGGGCTGCTGATGCATTAAAGCATCATGCCAATTCCAGGGCCACTGATGCGTTAAAGCATCATGCCAATTCAAGGGCCACTGATGCGTTAAAGCATCATGCCAATTCAAGGGCCGCTGATGCATTAAAGCATCATGCCAATTCAAGGGCCACTGATGCATTAAAGCATCATGCCAATTCAAGGGCCGCTGATGCATTAAAGCATCATGCCAATTCAAGGGCCGCTGATGCATTAAAGCATCATGCCAATTCAAGGGCCGCTGATGCATTAAAGCATCATGCCAATTCACGGGCCGCTGATGCATTAAAGCATCATGCCAATTCAAGGGCCGCTGATGCATTAAAGCATCATGCCAATTCAAGGGCCGCTGATGCATTAAAGCATCATGCCAATTCAAGGGCCGCTGATGCATTAAAGCATCATGCCAATTCAAGGGCCACTGATGCGTTAAAGCATCATGCCAATTCAAGGGCCGCTGATGCATTAAAGCATCATGCCAATTCAAGGGCCGCTGATGCATTAAAGCATCATGCCAATTCAAGGGCCGCTGATGCATTAAAGCATCATGCCAATTCAAGGGCCACTGATGCGTTAAAGCATCATGCCAATTCAAGGGCCGCTGATGCATTAAAGCATCATGCCAATTCAAGGGCCGCTGATGCATTAAAGCATCATGCCAATTCAAGGGCCGCTGATGCATTTAAGCATCATGCAATTCAAGGGCCGCTGATGCATTTAAGCATCATTCCAATTCAAGGGCCGCTGATGCATTAAAGCATCATGCCAATTGGTCAACAGGATGCAATATTTATTGTTCCTGGACTAAGCATGGATCTGGGGTGTCTTATACACAGGGTGCACCTTATATGCAGTAGTTTAGCGGATGGCTTGACGGGTGGGAATGGCACCATGAGCTCTATAAGGGCTGCTCGTACATCAATGTATCAGGCAAATTGCTTGTCGCATGCATGAATACAGCTCTGGTGAGTAACTCATGAGGGCTACATTCTTGCATCATGCCAACCCTACAGGGTTGATACACTCCCAGAGGGTCGGCATGATACATCAATGAAGTGCTGGTGAGCAGACTCGCCAGCACTTCATTGGTGCATCATGACGACCAATGGGCATGATGCACTCCTGCATCAGCGGCCGTTAAAGGGTTTGACCTGGGTACTCAGCACATCCATCACTGTCAGCCTAAACATGAGGCGACATCAATGATTCACATACCTCAGTTCTTACAGGTACGCGGTAAAGTCATGTATGGGGCGCTTATCATGTAAACCCACTGAAAAAACACCTCGTGGATATGCGAAAACACAGTCAATGTTGTCAAGTATGGGCAAAACCACAGTGTTCCCCTCATATAATGAGTGCGCTGCTAGTCAATACGAAAAATCATGGGACCAAGGCTTTTGCCAGCAAAATTGCTGCCAGCCCTGCAGACATTGCCAGACTGCAGGACCAAATGTCTCGCTGTAATCTTGGGACTGTGGGCTACAATCTGTCTTCATGACTTGCAAGTTGGACCATTATAAAGGTTTATACAGCTTAAAATAAAAGCCATTACTGTTTATCAAGATTTAAAGAGTTGAATGATTGAAATAAAGAGTTAATTCTTGCTTTCTTTCCTGACAATAATAATCTTGAGGTTTTCAGTCCTGCCAAGATTGATCAAATCCTGCAGAATAATAAATTCTGCGGGACCGGATGGCCCGCAAGGGGAAAAAGGTTTTCAGATAGACTGCCCTGCTTGTCCAAGGTGTACACTGATTTTCTAACACTGGTCACATATATCGGTTTTCGGGCTGTTGTACCTGAACTTAAAGATATTCAAAAATACCAAGGATCCCTTCTAGGAACCCTGGTGTATTTCTAATTGTATAAGGGGCCATATATAACTCACCCATGGTCAAAGCCTCAGTTGTTTGTGAAAACCTTTATATCTTATCTGAATATCTTATTCACATGGAAAAGTCACAGATTCTCCAGGAGCAAGCAAAGGTTAGAGGCAAGCTTCCATTTGACAAATTGGGTCTAGTGAGATTTAAATCAAAGCACTTACAACTCTCCCCCTTTAATTACATTTTGATTGATTGTCCATGAGGCAACTTTACTTAAACCTTCAAGGTTCATAATGCATTAATGCATCATGACAATCGGAGTAATTTGCTAGGGCTACATTGAAGCATCATTCCTCACTTGGACGAGGGATGGCATGATGCGTCAATAAAGCGATGGTGAGCAGACTTGCCAGCACTTCATTGTTGCATCGTTCATTGTTGCCTAATGCACAATACTTGGAATATAAAGCATATAAAGCATTAACACGCTATGTTCTACTCCAATGGTTAAGATCTCTTACCCCTAGATGGAAGCTCCTAATGACTTAAATAATATTTTCAACTCTCATCCAATTCCAACGAATCGACTTGCTAATTACGACTTCACATTGCGACAACCCACCTTACTTCACATAGACTATAACGTAACAGATAAAACCCAATATTCACATGAAAGGCTTATTTTCTTCTTAGAGTTTGCCAGTAGAGTTTCTTGGCAACCCCTTGAAGAATTGAGTGTACGCTGTTGGGGTCTCACGACATTTGCCGATTGGAGCGGGTTAGTAATTTCCTAGGGAGGGTAAGGAGTAATTAATACTTGTCGCAGGTTGGTGGCACACTAGGGTCTAATTAGGCCAATTAGGGGATTAGGGACAAACTTGGTGAAGGTCTGCTTTGGAGAAGGGGAAAATCAACGGTTCACATCTATTCAGTGGCTATGTGAACTTTATGGCGTCTTGGGTATCATCTGAGACAGGGGCTTATGTACTAGTAACAAGTACAGATTGAAATATTTACTCAGCCTTATGGGATCTTGCAATAAGAATTCAAACCTGAGAGGGAGTTCCTTACAAGAATTCAGGGCTATAGTCTTTGTAGGAGCTATGATCTTTAAAGAAGCTCAAGGGAAATCCATGTCTAAAAAGGAATATGATATTCTATAATGGAGTGCACCATATTTCTACCTGATAACGGGGTTGGTACCTAAATCTGTCCTTACCATGCAAACTGGGGTAGATACACTTTGGCTATGCCAAAAGCCCATTGAAAAAAGAACTACCGGGTGTTTCGTATTATTGCAACTTTTTTAATCTACCAGGGATCCTCAAAACCTGAGCATGGAACCATTATAACTGTATATATCAATGAACAGTGTAGTTTTACAATGAAGAACCAGATGGCAGCATTGTAAAGCCCCTTGTATATATAAGCTGTACCCGTATTTCATTTGTCTATAGGGGTCTATATATACCATATCAGTCATCGAGCCCGCTGATCGGTAATTCCCTGTTCCTATATCACATATCCACATAAAATGAACCCTTCCAATTTCCTATCCACCTAAGTATCAATCACCAGTACAAGAAGAAATAGCAAGATGGTAGGACAGGGCTACAGAGCTAGAGAGCTATATTCAAGTAATAGTCACCATTGATGATAAAATAATCCAAGGAAACCTTCAAAATGACAATTAATTGGAACGCTTTTTCACTTTCATTAGGACAAACTAAAATGAATGTATAATGATGAGACAGATCGCTCTGTGACATGGATCATTGGGTTGGCCCTGATCTCGTGTACCTTAGGTTGGTACCACACTTTCTCACCCTAACTGATTTTACCAGCAGCTTATGACGACAGACCCAAAACACCATAAGTGTACCCATGTTTATTTTATGTGAATAACTTCTTCCCATAGAGATAGCATTGCAGGGCCGATTGCCACATCCACAGTGGCATAACGTGTGCCAATCCACTCCCCTGGTGTCCTCGCTGGCCAATCCACCCCTCGGGAGTCGTCTCCCTCATGGTGGATCGGCCACCTCATACACCACGGTCGTTTAGTTCTCTCTATTTCCATTATCATTACATGGATGTTTTGCACAGGCGCTGTTGTTGCTTCATTTCATCATAGGTCTATAGCATGTCGGGCAACACCCCGGCCGCTAACGCGTGATTCCTTATTCATAAATCCTATACATGCACACTGAGGGAAGCATTACAATCCTCTGATCATAATAATCCTTAAAAGGCTGTTCAAAGAGTGATAATAAAATTGCGGGAACCAGCGGAAAAATCGTGGCGCTCTGATTGGTCAAGGGGTGGTCACGTGACTTTTTAATGCTGGCATGCATTACCATGCCAGGGCCCCTTTAATGTTCCTTGGTCGCCATGACACACCAAGGCAACGGTGCATCACAGATATGATGCATTTGATCCCTCCATTGTTAACCCTTTTAGCGATAAATAATACATTAGTGTATCATACCAATAGGAGAGTCATGCTGGTCCTCCAAAACTATAACGATCCTTTAGGCTGGCATGGTGTATGAATGCAGCATTGGTCAGTTACTCACCAGGGCTGCATTCATGCATCATGACAACCAATGGACATGATGTATTAATGCGCCAGCGACCCTTAAAATGGTTAAAGGCTTAACCCTCTTCACCCACTTCCTTGCCATGCCATATCTAATTAGGTAAAACCCATCACCTTCCCACCAACCCCATCATCTGGTACTAAAATATTCATAGCTTATTTATCTTACAATAAGACCAAGCATATCTCCAGATTATATAGGTTAAATCCTTTAGGGCAACACAATGCCCCTTGGCGCAATTGCTGTCAGAGTGACAAGTCCCTGCGAGTAACTCGACAGAGTTGCATCGTTGCATTATGCTGGGTTAGTAAGGGCTACAATTATGCATCATACCAGCCCTATGTACTGTAAAAAATGATTGTTGAATCTACCAGGGATCCTTGTAAAACTGAACCACCGAAATTAAATCTCTGGGTGCCAGTGCAGTTTCTACAAGAAACCCCAGGTGGCAGTTGGTGGTACAAGGAATCTCTGTGAAAATAACGACAGATCTCTGGCAACTTTGGAACAAGGAATCCCTCGATATTTTGATGACATTTCTTTTTACAGTGTGGGACCGATGCATTTCTGATTGGACAGCATGGCACATAAATATTCACCGACACAGCATCATGCCCATTTATCATCCTAATGCAAGAATGTAGCACTTGCGAGTTACACGCTACATTCATGGCATGATGTAGACCCTACAGGGTTGATACACTCCTGGAGGGTCGTCATGATGCTCCGATGAACGGCTGGTGAGACTGCTCGCCAGTACTTCATCGGTGCATCATGGCGACCAATGGGCATAATACCCTTAAAGGTTTAAAGCGTCAAACATTCCCTCTGAGAAGACAGCAGCCTCAGGCTATTTGCACCTTAGAGACATCTTCCAGGGTGGCTGTACATGAGAAGGAAACTGCCTTTTACCTCTGGTTAACTCCTCCTCCATGACCTTTAGAGCTGCCTTTGATAGTTAAGTGGGTGATTAAATATGTATAAAGATTCTGGTGATGACAGGAAGAGCGGCTTAATCCCTTAAGGACCGCTAATGAATTAATGCATCATGCCCATTTGTCATCATGATGCATGAATCCAGCCCTGGCGAGTAACTCGCCAAGGCTGCATTCCTGCATCAGGACAACCCCACAGGGTTGATACATTCCTGGAGGGTCGGCATAATGCTCCGATGAAGTGCTAGCAAGTAGTCTTGCCAGCACTTCATTGTTGCATCATGACGGCCAATGAGCACGATGCATTCCGGCATCAGCAGCCTCTGATAGTTAAGTGGGTGATTAAATATGTATGGTGCTTCTAGTAACGACAGGAAGGGCTATTAAAGTAGGGATATGAGCTATTTATTACAATTTATAATTCTTTTGCTATTTCTATACCTGCACAGTCTACACACCTTCCCTTAATTTCTTTTCATAATTTTACCAAATACTATGAAGCTTTTGGGACCAAACCTAATTCTTATTCAAAATAATCAAAAAACAATAAAAAATATATATGGGTTGGCTTCTCAAGTGAACTGACTGCTTTGTGGGTGTCCATTAAATCTAGGCTTACCATGTCTGCATTGAGCCAGAATTGGACCAGATCCCAATACATGTACATGTATAAAGTGTAAGGTATTCAGTGACCTATTTCAAAATAAAAAAAGAATTGTGACTAAATATAAACTACTTTGTCAACTTTAAGTGGCAATGTCCTGTTTGTGGCTGTTAGAAAAGTAGAACAGCATTAGCTGCATATCAGTCAAGGCCATCAGTTCATTACTGACAACATTTAGTCATTAGCCACTAATTAACTACTAATGACCAGGCTCTCAATGGCAGAGAAGTACCACTAGAACCATCAGGGGCTTATTTCATTAGATGCTAAAATCATATCCTTCTAAACCATAATGGACTACAGAATTCCCTTTTTCAGTTCAACAGAATGAAATTATAAATAATCCTTTAGCTGGCGGACTAGCTTTGGAAAAATATATAATCTTAAATGCAGTCGTCCGATGCTCATGGTAAACTTATTTAAGATGAGAATTCTTTATTTCTCTTTGGCTGTGTTATTTTTACCAGAGATTAGCTGTTGTAAAAGGGACACTAGGGTTATGAGAGCTCCATGCAGCGAGTTTGTGTGTGTGTGTTGGGGGAAGGGTTAAGAGAGCATGGATCAGGGAGATGAAGCGTGGGTTCACTACTTATAAGTGATCCCTATCACGTCCCATACCTGATCAGAATGAGGTAGAATTGGTAGATGGCTTTCAGAGGGTCAGTAAGCTATACCTCCTCAAGCATCTAGTGTGGTTTGTTATGCATCCTGCATATAAGGTGCACCCTGGGTATAAGGCACATCCCGCATATAAGCTTGTAGGGGACCGGAAATCCCTCTACCCGGTAGACCGACTCTCAGGAGCTGGTTACCTGGTCTTCACTGCTCCCCTAGTGTGTGTCATACCGATCCAGGTGTAGTTGGAAGGTGGAAATATCAGGCAAGGGAATGTGGTGTAATGGTTAGCATGCTGGAATGTCATGCCAGAGATCCGGGTTCCAGTCCCGGTGATCCTAGATATTTTCACTGCTATTAAGGGCCTAATTTTTAATGCTTTAATATGGTTCTAATGTAATTATACCCCATCCAAATTATGAGATGCATCTTGAGTTCAGGATAATTATATAAGGCACAGTAACCGGCAAGGACTCAGACTCAGTAAGCCTCATATACTCATAGTCTTATACATTAAACAGTATCATAGCATTATGGCAGACAGTATGTAATCCTTGTCATAGTGCCAGATAAAGTCATCAACCAACTACCTCAAAAATAGATACACTAAAAAAAGCAGATTATTTGAAACTTCAATGCAGTGTAGGAAAGGGCGGGGCGGGGCAATGATTGGTAGGTCCTAAGTCAATATAAAAGTATGGTGGGCCCCCTCAACCAATCACCTTGCCACCGCCCCCCCCCCCTCTAAAAGGAATTTGCTTCCTATGCCTCAGTGTTACTCTAGAACACACACACACACACACACACACACACACACACACACACACACACACACATATATATATATATATATATATATATATATATATATATATATATATATATATATATGCCCTCAGGGTTTCTGTCCATCTTGTCAGGCTGTGGTGGATACATTGTAGAAATAGGAAGTGGTTTGAGTTGAAGGGGTGGGGTGGGACAGGATGACCAGGGGGGAGAGACGGATGTGAGAAGAACATTGATGAATCCGCTCTCCGGTGACACTCCAGGTGGGATTGAAAGGGATCACCAGAATAAATCTTTTTATTTATTTGTTCATGAGGTAATCTTTATCAAGCCTGCTCTCATCACTTTCCACTCTCTCTTTATCAATCTTGTCTTTATGATTAATTTTACTTTTAGATTGTTAAATATGGCCCATCCTTTAACCCTTTAAGGTCTGCTGATGCATTCATGCATCATGCCCATCAGTCGGCATGATGCATGAATGCAGCCCTGGTGATTAACTCATTAAGGCTGCATTCATGTATCATGCCGACCCTACAGGGCTGATGCAGTGCCATTGGGCAATCATGATGCCCCAATGAAGTGCTGGTGAGCAGTCTCGCCAGCACTTCATTGGTGCAGCATGACAATGAATGGGCATGATGCACTTCTGCATAAGCGGCCCTTAAAGGATTATGTGTTTTAATTAGAATATAGACAACGATATTCTTCATGTTGGACTATGATGCACGATGGTCGAGGGCCTTCATAAGGCCCAAGACCAGAGTGCAGAGAGTCAAGACATGAAGAATGAGTTGTCTATTGTCTTTATAAAACATGTTAGCGCATTGATTAAAAGTCCAAAGCCTGTGATATCCCACAGGAATTATAGACAAGCTGTAACCTTGCTCAGGCATGCACTGTACTCCTATAATTCACTTCTATTGTGCAGCAGTGCATGGGCTGCCGTTTTATAATGTGTTGTTTTGTATCTGTTTGTGGATCATAGTGATATTAATAGACACTACAATAAAGTAATTCAACACATTTCTGACAAGGTGAATCTTACAGCTGTTGCCTTGTCTATTCAATCCTTCTCACTTTGATGACCCTATTCTTTCAATGTATACATGTACCTAAAACAAGGGTACCTACCAGGGTTCACCGTACGTGCCCATAACAAGAGTTATACCACGATTTCTGGCTTACACAGTGCTTTTTGGTGGCTATTCCCTTCCACATATCTGTCGATATTGCACACCCTATAGGCTGTAACATCAATTTTCTCATGTCCTCCCATGTCATATGTTACATGTTAAAACCAACAGACTATTTCATTGCCATGGTAGGGGTCGAACCTGCAATCTCAGGTCCGTAGCCCAACTCCCTATGAATTGCCCCACAGGGACTGACGAGATACGCTCGGTTAGGACCAGGTCTCGATATGATACAAAGCTGTGTGCGCTGTCGCTGTCCGCTGCAAATACATCATACCCTTTCATGATATAGCATGTAAGGTCTAGTGATTCTATTCCCTATACTCTTAGGTCATCAGCATGTATGAATACATTGATGCAAAGCAAAAGTGACCCGATTAAACACCCCTGCACTTTGCCCTCGGTACCCCTCTACACCTGCACTTGTATGAGACCAGCACTAATTTCAGTGCTTAAGATTGGTATTGATAGCCGTTTAATTCATTGGCTCTGGTCCTTATTTGATAGCGGTGCTTATTTTGGACCCAAGTGCTTAAACTCACCGATATGGTATATCTGAATATAGAGAGGTAGCGGATTGTCCAATGGCTGCAGTCATTGATGAAGCTGATTACCAGCATTTATCACTGATAACAGTTATCAGACAGCATTTATCACTGATAACAGATAGCATTTATTACTGATAACAGATATCAGACAGCATTTATCACTGATAACAGATAGCATTTATCACTGATAAAAGATATCAGACAGCATTTATCACTGATAACAGATATCAGACAGCATTTATCACTGATAACAGATAGCATTTATCACTGATAAAAGATATCAGACAGCATTTATCACTGATAACAGATATCAGATAGCATTTATCACTGATAACAGATATCAGACAGCATTTATCACTGATAACAGATGGATACCACCTGCCCCCCCTCTCCTGAGAGGACCGCAGTAAAGAGTTTGTTTTATTTCATTGGGTGATAACTAAACTAGCTACGTCTGTATAGTGCCTGCATATGTCGCCCATGCCGCTCTACTACTACTACTAACACTCACAAAGACTGAGTAGAGGAAACTTCCATCTCAGGACTTCTGCCCCCTCAGCCTGTACCTGCACCAGTACATACAGTGCAGTGGGCTGCCCCACGGTGCTCCAGGACATCTAGGTCAGCTGGTGCTACCACCTGGAGGCATTGGGAGGAAGCTACCGCTGCAAGCTACCACCTCTGTGAGGACTGGAGTTGACACTACTAATAATTGTAATTGAATATCTATCTATCCTAGTTCTTTGGCCAGGCCCATCTAATTACTATAATAATGATAATCATCCGGAAAGTTTTAGACAGGTTGTCCAATATTTAATAAACTATCCAATTGTTGCTATGTTGAATTCTAATTATCCATTGCACAGTCATTTAGGAAAACCCTCAATATCAGGTTTACTTGGGCTCCCCAATTCATTCGGGTATTCTCCCCTCTCATGATCGGACACAACTCTGAAATAGAGATGAGTCTCCAATATGCCCATTTCTGCATAATGTTGAGCCTATAGACTTAGGGTTTTAACAATCCAGGGGATTCATCCCTGGAGGAAAGATTTACTCCAAAACATATCTGAAAACGTTTGACTTACTCTATGTTCGTATTGTTGTTTCTCCAGGGTGTCCTGAGTCCTGGCAGTGACCTTCCTCTGTGTTTCTACATCCTCCTCCACCTGTGTTAACCACCAGTCTAACTCTGCCTGCATCTCCTCATACTGCCTGACCTCCAGTAACATGTCCTCCAGACTGTCACGCCGCCCTGCCGCACGCGTGTTGGCCTCATCCCACTGCTCACGTAACCTCTCCACTGGAATGAGAGAAGATAGGGGAAATTGGTGAATTTTGATAAGATATTCAATTTATTTTAGACATTATTCTTATCATTCTGTGCCATCTCACTGCTCACGTAACCTCTCCACTGCAACGAGAGAAAAATTAGGGGAAATTGGTTATTTCTCAGACGATATTTAGGTATTTCTGAGAAGATATGCCAAGATATTTTTGATACTGTCATTCTGATTCTATGACTTTCCACTGGAACAAGTTAAATGAGGGAAATTTTGACAAGAATATTTGTAATGCAATGTCATCCCAATGCAATGTCATCCCGCTGCTCATGTAATCTCTCCACTGGAAAGAGAGGCAAATTGCAGGGATGAAAGTCACAGAGCACGAAAATCCCTGAAATGGTCCAATATTCGCCCCAAAAACCTGGGTTTCTATATAAATGTATAGGGCCCTGGAACCTCAAAATCCCAGAAATCAGGGAACTCCCTGAAGACTTCCATCCCTAAAATTGGGGAATTTGAGATGTTATGTGAGACATTTTTATTCTGATTACAACTGTGGCAACCTAGTGTTCAAGTAGGCTCTTCACTGCAAAGAGACAGGAGACGAAGCAGTAAGAAATAGTGACATTTCCCTATGTGCAGTATGTACGGCAGTGTGTGGCCTATCCTTTAGCACTGCCTTACACGTACAAGTCGTCATACACGTCGTCACCTCAAACTCACAGTTGGCAGGCTGGCATAGTTCTTTGAGTAAAACTGTTGAAGTTTAGAAAATGAACATAAATGATATTATTATCATCAACAATGCCCCTCTATCGTGAGGCCATAGCTTGGCTATGCAGAATAGTTACTGAGAAAAGGTTAGCAAGAAAGGGCAACAAGGCAGTGCTGGAGGCCATTTCTTAACACACTACGACTGCTGTCCTTTAAATCGTAGTGAGAACCTAATAATTTGGCCTTAACAGTACCATGCACGAGTAATCCCTAATGTCTGCACCAGTATGACTGGCGACTGGCCTACTGAACCTTATGTAATTACTGCATAGCTGCCAGTCGTAGTGAGCAGTCGTAGGGCAGTTCCTACGATAGCTTGGCTTATTCTTGGCATTTTTAAATCGCAGTGGCTGTGTGTATTCGGAGAACATTGAGGAATGGCCTCCTGATGAGAAGACTCACTAATTAATACAGCACTGAAGGGTTCACCAAGCCGACCAAGAACACCATGTACACTGTGGAAGAAATGACGTTGAAATAACAGTGAAATCCTTGTCCCTTGAACTACGTGCTAAGGCTTCATTGTAGAAACTACATTGCTTCACTGCAATGCAATTACAGTGGTTCTCTGTTCAGTTTTAGGAGGATCCCAGCTAGATGAAACATTCATTTCTCAGAGGGTAAGGATATTATGATGTGTCCCAAGTAGATTTAACAGCGTTTTACACTGAAAACATGGAAGATCCGAAACTAGTCAGCAGTGACCACTTTAGGTCCTCAAGTTGACGATACCTAAAACTGCAACTTTATGTAGTCAAAATGACAACTTTAGGTCATCAGGAAGGATGACGATACTGACAGTACAGAGTCGTCATTTTGACTACCTAAAGTTGTAGTTTTAGGTATTGTCAACTTGAGGACCTAAAGTGACTAGTTTCGGATCTTCCATGTTTTCAGTGTAGTATAGGGATATCATGCTGCTCTAAGAGGGTTTATTGTGCACATGTTAACATGAGCTGTGTGTGCTTAATGGCTATAATTACCAATAAGGTGAGATGTCGATCAATGACGTACCAGAGAGTGTCATGCCAAGTGTCAATTACATGGTCAATACGGTGTGTGCTGTAGCACAGGTTCAATGGTATACAGGGAACCTTTCAAAAGAACATGGGACCTTTCAGGAGTCCCTCTGCTGCACAGTAAATAGAGAGAATTCATGCTTACTGAGTGTTTCCACGCCCCTTTGAAGAATGGTTATTCCGATACAATTCTACAGTAAGTTATTTCTTTCTTCTCTTTCTTTCTTTCTTTCTTTCTTTCTTTCTTTCTTTCTTTCTTTCTTTCTTTCTTTCTTTCTTCCTTTCTCTCTCTATGTCTCTCTGTCTGTGTGTCTCTGTTTGTCTGTCTGTCTATGTCTCTCTGTCTCTCTCTGTCTCTCTGTCTCTCTCTGTCTGTCTGTCTCTATCTCTCTTTCTCTCTGTCTCTGTCTCTCTGTCTCTGTCTCTCTGTCTGTCTCTGCCTCTCTCTCTCTGCCTCTGTCTGTCTCTGTCTCTCTCTCTGCCTCTGTCTGTCTCTGTCTCTGTCTCTCTTTGTCTCTGTCTCTCTGCCTCTCTGTCTGTCTGTCTCTCTCTGTCTGTCTCTTTCTCTGTCTCTGTCTGTCTCTCTGTCTGTCTCTGTCTGTCTCTGTCTGTCTCTGTCTGTCTCTGTCTGCCTCTCTCTCTGCCTCTCTGTCTGTCTGTCTCTGTCTGTCTGTCTCTTTCTCTCTCCTTGTCTGTCTGTCTGTCTCTGTCTGTCTCTGTCTGCCTCTCTCTGTCTCTGTCTCTGTCTTTGTCTCTCTCTCTGTCTCTGCCTCTCTCTGTCTCTCTCTTTCTCTGTCTCTCTTTCTCTCTGTCTCTGTCTCTCTGCCTCTCTCTCTGCCTCTCTCTCTGTCTGTGTGTCTCTCTGTCTGTGTGTCTCTCTCTGTCTGTCTGTCTGTCTCTGTCTGGCTGTCTGTCTGTCTGTCTGTCTGTCTGTCTGGCTGTCTGTCTGTCTGTGTCTCTCTCTCCCTCTCTCTCTCTCTTACTACTACATATCCTCTATTCCTCACCCCTTTATGGATATAACAGGTCTATTCATTTAAAACATTGACTATGGCCTACAGTTTAGCGCCTAGAATTGAATGAGTGTAATTTGTAGGAACACTATCTTACTGGCAGGTTAGATCTTCTGCCTTTGGAAATAAGCCACCTGAGCAAGACTGACACGCCATCTGCAGCTTCATGGGGGAACTACACTACTTCTTTAGACCAGCTCTGAGTGCCACCATTATATGGGTCATTTACCCGTAGTCACGGGCGTAGGAAAAGGGGCCCAATATAATGAGGAGGTTCCCTATATAAGCCTATATAAAAATATAGCAGGTCTCCCCCCAACTGATACCCCTGGGCCCCCAAATAAAAATTTGCTTCCTACGCCCCTGGTAGTTGGTGTCCCACAAGGACCTACAACGGGAGCTGGGCACTTTTCCTTTTCCCATTTCTTTTTGTTTATTCTAGGATAGCCTACAATTTCAAGTTTCAATTCTCAATGTTCCCATTCCCATCATTTTCCACTATAGAACTTGGAAACTCATTTGTTCTGAACTCAATCTAGGTTGTAATCCAGAGAATGTGCTTAAGAAGATTTACAGAGACTAGTAACATCATTGCAACAGCTTGTTTGAGAAGAAGACGCTTGTCAAACCAATGAAACCAATGCTTAGGTTGGTTCCCATGTGAATGCCTATATTATGGACGCCAAAACTGCATGACCAAAGTGTCAATGACAGCACAATGTCACTGTCTGATTTGAGAACCTAGCCGGTGGTGACTGTATGGTAGCTCATCCCATATCATGGCAATTGGCATTTGTGTCATATATAGCAAATTGTGAGAAGAATCCCAAAACTACCCAGTACTAGACTGTAGGGATGAGGTGCCCTGTCCACCCATGGGGTGCATCATGACCAACGGGCATGATGCATAGATGCGTTAGGGCACTTGAGGAGCTAGCCAAGGCTGACTCTGGTGAGTGTCTGTTTAGTTTCTTAACATCCTGGTGCTGCAGAAGACAATTCAACTCAGGCGATGACAACTCATGTATGTAGGAGCTATACCCTGAAGCATTATTACACTATATATAAAAATGGGTTAGTAGATCACTGGTTACAAAATCACTATTTCTGATTGCTTCACCCCAGAGTACCCTTGGGGTACCAGATGAAGCAAAATCTGTAGGCTGTGAACCAGTGAGGAAAGTGCCAGCTGACTCGACCTACTAGATTTTCAATAAAAATATTTTCTGAACTATGAAACATTTCCCCTGCTTAATTCTTACTGAGTATTTGTAAAAAAAAACAACATTTTATAACCTCAAAATTTGTTTGGCAAGCTGCAAAGGCTGCCATCTTGGGCCTCAATCCAAAATGATCGGTGTCGATATCTCAGTTATGCATAACTGCTGTATGATTACACAGATCTGAATTGTACTCATCGATAGCTTTAATTTGATAGGTTATATGTTGAGATGTGATGAATAGTTCCTGGGATTTCATTAAAAGTCAATGCCCCAAGAGAATCTGCTGGGAGAGTGTAGATTTGTTTGACATTGCTATGATAAGCATCGTTGCAATGTTAAACGCCGTTAAGATAGGCACTTCTAATGTAAGACACCAGGGGACAGCACTGGACCATACTTTGGGCTGTACAGGTGGGGGGGGCACTGTGTATTTAATCTGTCCATGTTGGGGGGGGGGTTACAGTCAACGTGGGGTAGCTACAATGTGCCCTCATTATCTAGTGGTGAAGCCACTAGTTTTTCCCTAAAAAGGTGTATGCTAAATATGCCATAGGGAAGTCCCTGCAAAATGCCAATGGTGGACCTCAGTCCCTAAGTCTCAGCTTAAATACCTTGTGTTTGGACTAGTGTCCTTATACTTCATGCCCAAGCGCACACACAGTAGTCTATCTAGATGTATTGGGGGGAGCCATGCATACATAAATATACATAGACCTGCTCACCCCCCTCATGAAGGGCTAACTGCTGTATACAATTGTAAGTCAAATGTCCTCAGTCCAGACCCTAGTGTGTGACAGTGTATAGGGACCATTTCTCCCATCACATGGAGGTTTTTAACTTCAGACCTTCTGTTTATTGATAAATAGGGCCGTTATGAATATTTCTAGTGCAGCGGATTATTGTTGGCCCACGTAAGCAGAGTCTCATTGTTGTGAACGTTAAGCCATAGTGTGTAGATTTCTTTTTTCCTAGCAAAGTGATTGCAACTTCCTCAAGCAAAAGCCAGAGAGTGGGTTATTGACTCACATTGACTGTAGTCTCACGTGTCACAGGGTTATACTCCTACTTCAAATCCTCGCGTATAGGACGCCCCTCGCGTATAGGACGCACCCTGAATTAGCACAGATCCTATTGCACCTACTATGTGTTAAATTCTGGCTATTTTAGTACTGTTCTATAGTTTAAAATCCTCGCCTATAAGACACTCCCTGAGTTGGGATGAATCCTATAGGAACCAGATGAGGTAATTCCGCTCTATAAGCCACGCCACGTCTTATACGCAAGGGTTTACCTATATCGTATGAGACCTGTGATGTGTATGTATACATGTAAAGTGGTCACGTTTTTCTGTCTGTACCAGGGTATATAGCACAAAAAAAGGTTTATTTGGGGATCCATGAGCTTGCTTTATATTCAGCTGTATTCTATTTGGTAGAACCTAGTGTGCATATATATACACTTGAACATGGAAACACAAGAGTCTTCAATACGACCATTAATGGCCGCTGCTACAGGAGTGCATCATGCCTTTTTGGCATCATGATGCACCAATGAAGTGCTGGCGAGCAGTCTTCCCAGCACTTCATTACATCATCTTGTTAATCCCATAAGGTGAGGAGAGTGCAATGATGCAGCCCTGGAGTCCAGTTCTTAAGGTACTACAACAACATCGGGCTTCCCTAGCCCACTTGAAGGGGTCTATATCTCCTCTTTTCTATCCCCTCAGGATGTGTGTGGTGCACATATGTGCGGGCACCAACACATTCCCCTGTGAAATTGTGTAATGTAGTTCTCGCCATGAATATGACGTTAGTTGTCGAAATGGCATTAAACATCTATTACTCACTCACTCACTACAACAACATACCACCATTATGATTTGAGACTCCAAGGAATAAGACAGGTTATCGTAGGTACTGCCTATGACTGCTCTGTACAATTAGCACTTATGCAGCAATTACATAGGGCGGTGACACTGTTGCAGGTATTAGTACCCACCAATGCATAACACTGTAATGGCCTTATTTTAAGGCCACTCACTACGATATGAAGTACAGCAGTCGTAGTGTGTTAAAAAATGGCCTCCTGGTGAGTAACGACCAATGGGTATAGTGGATAAATGCTCTGTAGGCCGTTAAAATGGTTAGTGTCATTTTAGCCTGCAGTGGCATTAAAAGCAGTAATGGGATTAACTCCCATTTTGCTGCATTAAGGCTGATATCATACCGATCCTAGTGTTGATACACTCTCAAATGGATGCATCGATGTTCGGTTGATAAGAGCGAGGCTTGACCAGTGGCCATCCTGCACTCTTGTATTAGCAGCAATCAACAGGAAATGACTAAACTACCTAAATAGGACATTAATCCAAATACTGGCTCAATTGCCAGGTTACAAGCTTATATGCTATGCCCCACATAACTACCTTTCATGTTCAAAACCATCCAATATGACCTAACTTTGATCAACATTGAGTCAACATGCCTGATAAATAAGGCACAATTTATACTAATTTCACAGTGGCTGCATTCAGGACAAACCGATATTGCGCTCGGTTATAAATCCGCATGTTTACTGATTGGCTCGCAGCGTGACACGACAACTCGCATGGAATGCAATCTGCACTGATTGGGTGCGCTGGTCATTGGTATTCTGTGTCACATGTCATTAATTGTCATTGGACTGTATGGAATATATAGACACCACATACAGAGTGGGGGGAATGCTTATATTTATCAAAATCTCACCCCTTTTCCTGTTTAATGCAAAGCTTAGATTTCATGTAAATCTCATAGATTCTTATTTGTCATCATGATACATAAAAATAGCTCTAGCAGCTACGAGGTAGCATGCCAACATATCTAGGCAGCATCAGTGCCATAGATTTGTCAAGATGCACAGGGCCACTTTCATCGGTCATTAGGAGATATGCAAGGAGATTCATAAAACTGACGACCATTATACCTAGTATGGTCATCAGTTTTTATGAATCGCCCTCAGGGGGATATTACATTAATCATACACCATATACATTTATCCGTGGATAACAATAAATGTTTTCTTTATGTATGAATGGAGCTGCGGGTGATATATACAGAGCACGTACGATGGGGGATATGTTCATGCTTATCCATATCTTACACCCTTACTCTCTTAATCTGGTTCCTCAAGGACCGTCTACGGGAGTGCATTGTGCCTCTTGGGCGTCATGATGCACCAATAAAGTGCTGGAAAATCTGCTCACCGGCACTTTATTGGAGCATCATACCAGCGTATATCAGCCCTATAGGGCTGGCATAATGCATGAATGTAGCCTAGGTGAGTAACTCACCAGGGCTGCATCCGTGCACCATGATGTCCAGCTGGCATGATACATGAATGTAGCCTTGGTGAGTTACTCACCAGGGCTACATTCATGCACCATGATGTCCAGCTGGCATGGTACATGAATGTAGCCTTGGTGAGTTACTCACCAGGGCTACATTCATGCACCATGATGTCCAGCTGGCATGGTACATGAATGTAGCCTTGGTGAGTAACTCCCCAGGGTTACATTCATGCACCATGATGTCCAGCTGGCATGATACATGAATGTAGCCTTGGTGAGTAACTCACCAGGGCTACATTCATGCACCATGATGTCCAGCTGGCATGGTACATGAATGCATCAAAGGCTCAAACTAACTACTCCCTTACCGTCCATAGAGTTCAGTATTTGTATCCTGCACTGCTTGACCCCCACTTCAGTTGCTGCCTGCAGCCTAGATACAGGGTCTTTGGGTGCACCGTCAAGGAGACTGTTGGTATCATCTCCATGACTCTTATAGTGTGTAGATCCATCCTCCTCAGTGTTGAGCTGACAATAGATATGCTCAAGGCATTGCTTCACCATAGCTTCTGCTAGTACCTGGATATCTTCATTTTCTTTCTGACAGGCTTTAATTTCTTTATTTCCATCCAGGCTCTCTCGACCGTTGGAGGGTTGGACCCTGAGATCTTTTTCGGGGTTGTTTATCTCCTCCTCAATAGGACAGATATTAGCTTCATGTAGGTCCATGCCGCTAGTGTTATTTGTCATAAGGTCATTCTTATTTCTCTTTGGGGTGTCCTTCCTCACAAGGTCATTTATGTCACTGTTTGTGGGACCATTTGTCGCAAGGTCATTCATATCGGTGTTTTTAGTGTTATTCTTCACTAAATCATTGATGTCTGAGTTTTTAGTGTCATTCTTAAAAAGTTCATTGATGCCACTCTTTGAAGTGTTATTCTTGACAAGGTCATTAATACCACTATTTTTGTTATCATTTCTCACTAGGTCATTGATGCCAGCTACAATGAAAAGTGCCATTTCTGAGAATAATACATTTATGACATCACCATTGCCTTCAGTTGATGTCCCCGGGAGGTCATCCTGAAGGTCCTTATTGTTAACTTCACTATCCTTATTTTCATTCTGGGGGTCTTCTTTGTAAGAGGGTGGGTTCCTTAGATCTTTTTTGGTGTTGTTAACCTCATTCTCCATAGCACAGGCATTAGCTCCATTTAACTTCATGTCAGTGTTTGTGGTGTCATTTGTAACAAGGTCATTCATGTAACTGTTTGTGGGGTCATTTGTCACAAGGTCATTCATATCAGTGTTTTTGGTGTCATTTGTCACGAGGACATTCATGTCGCTGTTTGTTGGGTTATTTGTCAAAAGGTCATTGATGTCAGTGTTTTTGGTGTCATTTTTCACAAGGTCATTGATGTCAGTGTTTTTGGTGTCATTTTTCACAAGGTCATTCAGGTCAGTGTTTGTTGTGTCATTCGTCACATGCTGATTCAGGTCGCTGCTTTTGGTGTCATTCATTACAAGGTCATCGATGCCATTTCTGATCATTGACGCCATTTCTGACACTGACACATCTGTGACGTCACCATCATGTTCTGGTGATGTATTTGGATGGTCATCTTGAAGGTAATTATTATTATCTTCACTTGATTTGAGACCTTGCTGACGCTTTGAACTTTCATGGTCACTACAATCGTTTTTAGCAGTTTTCACTTCTGGTTCCGGCTCAGATTGTTTTTCACCATTACGCCCTGGAAACAGCATTCTGACCGCATATCCAAGACTCTCACTCAGCGAACTTGTCCTTGACCTTGACTTCGGGTTCTTTAGCGCTATCTGTGACCTATCAACCTGAGGGCCTATAGACCTTGACCTTTGGCGGGGTGGTTTCTGCACCTTGGCGTAACTGGTGACGGGGCTGGTGACATCCTGAGACATCAGGTAAAGCTCCGGGGCATACATAGTCATCTCACTTTTGTCTAGATCCAAATCGACACCAAACGGAGAAGGATGAAGCTGAGCCAACCAGTGTGTGAATTTCGCCATCACAAGGAATATGTCCTCCTTTGTCTACTGGTAGTTGGTGATGGGTATTGATAAAATGCTGCTCCTTCGTCCTGGTTAGCACACAAGGTGTGATATCAAGCATGTGTGTGTGTGTGTGTGTGTGTGTGTGTGTTTCACCAGTAGTATTGAGTATAAGTCCTGTGTCTTTACACCTATTGGCCCCTGGCTATTGGCTGGTCAGTACCCCCCCTCCCCCTCCTCCCCCTCCCCCCTCCTCCCTCCTCCCTCCCCACTCACTCACTCACATAGGCTGTTATCTCTATACAGACTAATGTACTGTAAATGCTCACGTAATTGTCCAGGCCCTTATGACTTTTAATACTCCTTCTACCCCCAGCCTTATATGATACGGCGCTTATTCGAGATACAGGTACTACAGATAAATTTAAACCGCTTCTGGAACCCTCCTGTGCTCATTCAGGACCTGTGCTTATTTTGAGACCTCGTCGCTTAAAGGGAAAAATACAGTGATGAGTGGTAACTATGGTGACGATAGTGGCCAGATCCATGGTCCTTCACTCGCTGACTGTAACACGTACAAAAAGACACTACACAGCTGCATTTCCCGCCCGGCAATTAATAAACTATAAGCTGAGACCAAGAAAGTATCTATAGGGCAGTAAACTGTAACCCACACAAACCCAATTATCTATACAATATCCTGATTTATTCCCCCTAGATCATGTCTTGCTTGTATTCATTCGAACAGAAACGAGACCAAACTATCTTAGCAATTTAATTTTTTACTCTCTTTTTACAAGAAAAAATTTGACTCCCAACAGCTTTCCACTAGACTTTCCGGTCATGTTATCAGAAACGCATTTATTGTTATCTTGTCGCCAGGACGGGAAGAGATACAGACACGGCAGGGATTGAGGAGAATGAATGGTTATAATACTGGATGATAAAGTATAACCGGTGTTACGGACATAGAGTGTTGTTATGAACAGTGGGAAATGGACCAGAAACAGTACATGGCATATACTCTAAGAAATAATTGTTGAATCTGCCAGGGATCCTTGCTAAACTGAAGAGTGAACCATCGTAACTACAGTGCAGAACTATATTGCAGTGAACAAGTTTAGTTTTTACAAGAAGCCACAGATAAGAGCTTGATGGTACAAGGAATCTCTGTGAAAATAACGACAGATCTCTGGTAACTTTGGGACAAGGATTCTGATGTAATTTCGACATTTTTTATTTTACGGTGCGATAGTGCATTAGCATATCGTGCCCCGCAGTCGTCGATGCAGCGCGGGCTTGTTAAAGTGCGATTTTTTTCAATTTTCAAATGCTGTTCAAATGTGTTCCACATACTGTAATACCACCATATTTAGGTGTTTGTGGACCATTTACTGTTATTTTTATCTAATACAAGCTTTGTAAGGGGGGTCCCATAAACATCACCATAGGTATTTTATAATGTATTTCCAATGGATGGAGTTTTGGCATGCACTCCAAAACTAGGAAATTGGGTATAAATCTGACAATACCTTCAAATATGAGCTTAAATATGGGGAAGGAGAGCAAATAAAGTAGGTACCATAGGAAGTTTGAGCTATCCTGGTTTATTTTTGAGAAGATTGATTTTTTTGGCCCCGACTATCGGACTATGCCACTTTAAGGATGCATTCATGCATCATGCCGACCACTTGGGGTTGATACACCCCCGGAGAGTTAGCTTGATGCATCCGTGACACTGAAAGGAGTAATAGATGTTTTACGCCATTTTGACAGCTGAGTTCATATTCATGGCGAGAACGACATTACACAATTTCACAGAGGAATGTGTCAGTCCCCGTGCATATATGTGCACCACACACATCCTGAGGGGATAGGAAAGAGGAGATATAGACCCTTTTAAGTGGGCTAGGGAAGCCCAGACACTGAAAGGACCAGGCAGATAATCAAATGGATATCATATGTAGATATGGAGATATCTGGCAGAAACTGCTACCATGTTGCTTATCAATACCGAGACCAGTAACAACTTGTTGTTACATAATGACCCGATTATCATTTCTAAGAAATGAAGATAAAATAGGGTCATAAAGGCACACGTGGAACCTGCGTGTTCTCCACAGTTATGTCAACCAGGACAAACAGAAAAATAAATAAATAAATAAATAGACGGATACATGAATAGCTAATTAACTTTTCAAGTTATGAGGAGAATTAGAGTCACTTCAATTCCTACATACTTATAACTTTTCTTTGTGAGTTGACACAAAAAAATTAGTATGTTTTGGGTAGTTTCTCTGCCACTACTTTATGAAAGCTGCAAGCGGAAAGAATACCTCGGAGACCCCTCCATGGGCCATCCTTCCTGCTTATCTCCCATGTATATCTATGTTGAGTAGAGACATGAGGGATAACAAACCATCATCTGTATATTAAGAGTCATTGTGACGACCTGTTATCACTGATTCTGAAAGTAGCCTAGTTCTCGGTAAATGGCAGATTATGGACTAACTTCTATCATATTGGGGAGACCTCACGTGCCTCTCCACACGTTTGGTATCACAAAACTGGCTGGACAGGTGACGATGAGAAAGCATCATATGTATAAAAGCTGCAGGTTACAGACCGTTTCAGCTGCTTATCAGTAGTGTACTACATTTGTACCCTCAGCATTACCCTATGCCTTCTTATAGAGCTTGTTGAGGTTCCCGAAACCGTAGCACTTTCTCGCCTCCTTTCGCGGAAACGGTTGAATTCCAGTTACGTGACCTCTGTATCTTATGTTTGTTCGGGATTGTCATAAAAACTTTAATTTCCCTCTTCTACATGAAAAGCTAGATGATATTGTTTGAAGACATAATTTGCCAAATATATGTGCTGCAGGGTCTAAATAAGGGCTGACACTTTGAAATCCTTGTTGCAATTAAACATAAGATACAGAGGTCACGTAACCGGAATTCAACCATTTCTGTGAAAGGAGGCGAGAAAGTGCTACGGTTTCGGGAACCTCAATAGGCTCTATAACGAGGTTGCAGGTTCCTCAGTAGGGGGGCTTGATCTGGTACCTTGAGAGATATGCACTGATAAACAACCAGCATGATGGGTAGCGGGTGTTAAAAAATTTACCATGAAAAGTCTGCATTGAATGAAATGAAATATCTCAGTGGTCAATAACATATCCTGCTAGGTCGGTATACGCCATGTGTTTCCCTTAGACAAGTCCCTATAATAGCATAAAACTCTGCATATAAGCCATAACTTACAGACCATGTCAGACCCCTGGTGGGGCTTATAGGATGTTCCTGAACTCAGGGTGCAGCTTTTATGAGGTGTATTGCAAATAGAATAAACTAAGGAATGCTACCATTTTTTGCGTCAGATGAAACTTAAGCACTAGTTCTATGGGCGATTAGAACTAATCCGACCAATTTTTTGGATCAGGGCTATATATGCCATTTTTCAACCGATTGTATGCCCGTGGAACCAGCACTTTATAGCATTCTGCCAAAGCCAGGGTATGCAGCTTACGTATAAAGGGTTCACCTTATCGCCCTTGTTGCCCATACCCAGTCCCTTCCTCATGTCGATGCGTCATGCGCCTCTCTATATGATAATCCATTGATCATCCATCGACCCTCACTGCGTAAACAGTCCGAGACGTGAGGTAAACTCCTCCTTCATGTGTGTTGACAGGTCCATTCCCTCAGCCCTTAACTCCTTAACCCTTTATGGTCCATTCCCTCAGCCTTTAACTCCTTAACCTTTATGGTCCATTCCCTCAGACCTTAACTCCTTAACCCTTTATGGTCCATTCCCTCAGCCCTTAATTCCTTAACCCTTTATGGTCCATTCCCTCAGCCCTTAACCCCTTAACCCTTTATAGTCCATTCCCTCAGCCCTCAACTCCTTAACCCTTTATGGTCCATTCCCTCAGCCCTCAACTCCTTATCCCTTTATGGTCCATTCCCTCAGCCTTTAACTCCTTATCCCTTTATGGTTCATTCCCTCAGCCCCTAACTCCTTATCCCTTTATGGTCCATTCCCTCAGCCCTTAATTCCTTAACCCTTTATGGTCCATTTCCTCAGACCTTTACTCCTTAACCCTTTATGGTCCATTCCCTCAGCCCTTAACTCCTTCACCCTTTATGGTCCATTCCCTCAGCCCTCAACTCCTTAACCCTTTATGGTCCATTCCCTCAGACCTTAACTCCTTAACCCTTTATGGTCCATTCCCTCAGCCCTTAACTCCTTAACCCTTTATGGTCCATTCCCTCAGCCCTTAACTCCTTAACCCTTTAAGGTCCATTCCCTCAGACCTTAACTCCTTAACCCTTTATGGTCTATTCCCTCAACCCTTAACTCCTTAACCCTTTATGGTCCATTCCATCAGACCTTAACTCCTTAACCCTTTATGGTCCATTCCCTCAGCCCTTAACTCCTTAACCCTTTAAGGTCCATTCCCTCAGACCTTAACTACTTAACCCTTTATGGTCCATTCCCTCAGCCCTCAATGCCTTAACCCTTTAAGGTATGCTTATATAGGAGTGCATCATGGCTATTTGTCTTCATGATGCATGAATGCAGTGCTGGTGAGTAACTCACCAGCACTGCATTCGTGCATCATGCCGACCCTTTGATGCACTCTGGGTCCACACGATGCTCCAATGAAGAGTTGGCAAGCGCAGAAGGGCCACCACTTCATTGGTGCATCATGTAGACTGATTGGCATGATGCACTCCTACATAGCGACTCACTAGCACTACATTTGGTGAAGCATGTAAGGGTCGCTAACGCATATAATAGACCTACATCATGCACAATGGTCTTTATGAATGCATCATGCCGACCTTACAGCGCTGGTTCGCTCCCGAAGGGTTAGCATGATGCTCCAATGAAGTGTGGCATGCAGCACTTCATTGATGCATCATGCCCCCATGACGCACTTCCTGCATCAGCGGCCCTTAAATGGCTAAATGAGCTCAACAACTGCTCAGCTCAATCCTCAGAACACTACACAAAATTGGGCCTCCATTGACAAGCCAATATCTTGCCTGTGTGCCGTGTGTGAGTGTCTTGGTAAAGGATGTTAGGGGCATAAGTGGGTTGTATGATACATCACTTTTGTGAAGTTTTTAGACATCTAATACTGGGAATTAAAGGTAACAAGGTAAACTTTGACGTTTCTGCAATTAGAATAAATATGAATATTCATATGAATTATAAATTATCTGAATATTTTCAAAATCTGTAGTAAAAGTACAATCAGAACACAGTTCTGCAGAATTTGGATGTAGCATTTTCCTATCTACAAAGACATACTTTAATACCATAATAGAATTCACTGTAACAAAGATATTTTTCTGTGAAGATTTCAAGAAATCATTTATTGAGATGGGTTTCATCCCTACAGCACAAGACGACCTTGGCAAGAAAGTAGAGCTGACGGAAAGGCAACACATTGTCACCCTACAGGTACCACAGCGTGCACAAGAGCATTAACAGTGGCCCTAGAATGGGTCATAGCATTCTCCTAAGAACCAGACATATCCTCCTACTTTCCCCTTTGAGGACCCCCAAAAAAAAAGGAGTAAAGGAATTAATTCATCATGCCCATTGGTCTCCTGATGTACATGAATCCAGCCCTGGTGAGTAACGTGCCAGGGTTCATAGGTAGCTAACCGTATGTACTCAGTGTTGACAACATACAAACTACAACAAATTTATTTACTTGTCTCACCATCTGCCTTTCAAATCTAAAGTAGTATTTCTTCATGCTCCAGACAACATCCTAGAGAATTGGGAGACGAGTAGTCTACTTACTCTGTGAGAAAAAATAAGAAAGATAAGAAGTGATATAATCTAAACAAGGCAGGCAGAACACTGAGCCAAAAGACACTTGTAGGTGTGTATAGTCTGCGGTAGAACCTGCTGTCAACACGGGGAGGAGGATATGTCGATCAGAATCTAATTTGTGAGCGGAACCAGACCGGTGCCTTACTGATAGAGTGGGAATTAGTGACCATGGCTAGCCCTTCAGGGCCGGTTAATGCATTAATGCATCATGCCAGTTGGTGAGTAACTCGCCATTAAAGAATCACAATGACCTTACGGGGCTGATATATATATATATATATATATATATATATATATATATATATATATATATATATATATATATATAGTCCCGGAGGTTCGGTATGATGCACCAGTGAAGTGCTGGCTTGCTAGAAATTCATTGGTGCATCATGCCAACCAATGGGCATGATGCTCCAATGAAGAGCTAGCTTGCTGGCACTTCATTGGTGCATCATGCCAACCAATGGGCATGATGCACTCCTACGTCAGTGGTCCTCAAAGAGCTAGCTAGAGACAAGACTCTTGGGTAACAAAGAGACAGCATTGGATGTACGAGCAATTACATGTGGATCAGGCTTGCTTTGCCTTACTCATTGCAAGTGTGAGAAGCTAGAGTAGTTTCTTATGTTATTTCTTGGAATGATTTTAGACGTATGCTTACTGTTCTCTATATGTGACCCATCCTTACAAAATGGTTCAGAAGTCGCACATACAAAATGTTTAGTTATTGGCATATTCATTTACAGCTCACCAAGGACTTTCATTTGGTATATAACAATGGTCCTCTACAGATCTTTTGCAGATAAATTTAGTTGAATCAATCAAAAGTTGATTAAACTGAGATAATTGACATATCAAAACATATAATAATTCATGAATCCTATATAATTCCTATGTAATTCTTTATAACCATGAAAACTATAGCTATGTCTTATAGACATTTGGGGCATAAATTTAGTTTAGTAAGCAGGAATTCTGAAAGATATCTACCCATATGTTAGAAAAATGCTAAAATATCAATTTTGATAAATCTGATATTTTTGACACTATACCCCTTGAAAAGGCCATATCTAGGTTTCTAAATGTGCGACTTCAGTACCACTTTGTTAGGATGGGTCACATATATTTCAAATAATTATTTAGGAGCCGACATGTTTTATCTGATATGTTAACATGGATGGGTGAACATTGAAGTATCCAATCAAATGGGGCTATTTCGGGGATCCCTTCAAAGGTTAAATTTTGAATATTTTCTGGTCATATTGGAGGTTTCAAAGGTAACCATGACAACATGAATTTTGAAATGTGGTGCCAAATACTTGGCTTAAAACCTCCTGACAAACTGACCATTCAGACAGCAATATTTAGGATAGCCATTACCCCAGCCATCCATGTTGAATCAAATAATCCAGCCTGCTCCTGTAACTCTTAGCTATTGCAAGAGTGAATCATGCCCATTTGTTGGCATGATGCACCATTGAAGTGCTGGCTAGTCTGCTTGCCAACACGTTATTGGTGCATCATGCAGATTCTCTTGGTGTGTATCAGCCCTGAACGGTCGGCATGATGCATGAATGCAGCGCTGGCGAGTTACTCACAAGGGCAGCATTTATGCATCATGACGACCAACGGGCATGATGCATTAATGCATCAGTGGCCTCTAATGGGTTATCCAGCCCATCCACTGTCAAACCGAATCCCCAAACCACTCTGTCGCCCCTCGTTGAGTTAATCACCCGAGTCATGTCGGCACTTGAGCAATCTTTAATCAGGATGTGCTTGTGGGTGAGTGGTGTGGGGGATATTGATAGGAGAAGATGGGTGACTCTCAGTCTCAGTCAGCACCTGCTTCATGGCTCTGGTACTGCAGATCTTCTAGTACTTAATATGGGTAACCTTCGTGGCTCTGGTACTGGGGATCTTGTAGTACTTATGGGTAACCCTCGCATATAAGGCACACCTCACATACAAGACGCACTCTGAGTTTGGGAAACTGGCAGGAAATTTCCAAAGTGTCTGTCGTTATTAATAAATTTCAAAATTCATAAGGCAACCCCTCTATCATGCTGAATTGGTGGGGGAGTATTGGAGAACTGGCATGGGAATTGAAAATGAAAATTTAAAAAGATAATACGTCTTGAATATGCGCAAGAGTTTCAGGCCTGGCCTAATTCAATAAGCACCAAGGTTCTTATAGAAGCCTATACGGTATAATAATGCTTTAAAGAATCATTTCAGATTCACTTGCACGTTATGCAGGATGACTATAAACCTTCTGGAGATCAGGAATTAGCTTTGTCAGGAAAGTCCCTCACTGTGTTGAATCACAGTGCAATGAACAACCTCATCTCTTGATTCTATGCCAATGTGAAAAATGACTTTGACTATTTCAGTGATGTAAAGTACATGAATATTGTTGTTGTATCATGCCCATTAGTCCACATGTTATAGACTTAGGCTGCATTTGTGCATCATGCTGTCTTTTTTCTGGACTGATACACTACCAGAGGGTAGTCATGATGCACCGATGAAGCACTTCATCGGTGCATCATGACGACCAATGAAGCATTTATACCCTTGGAGGTGCCAAGGTCTGTTAACCCTTTAAGGGCGGCTGATGCATTAATGCATCATGCCGACCATATGGGATTGATACACAAACTCCCAGAGGGTCAGCATGATGCTCCAATGAAGTGCTGGTGAGCAGTCTCACCAGCACTTCATTGGTGCATCGTGACGACCAATGGGCATGATGCACTCCTACATCAGCGGCCTTTAAAGGGTTAAAGCGCCACTTACATGCGGCCCTTAAAGAGCCACTGACACAAAAAGCAAAGACTACATCTTGGATCCAGACCTCTACAAGAAACCAGGCTAATTTATCAGTAATGACAGACAGTGACGTCATTAATGTACAAGATGTGACGTCAGAGCTGAATTAACAGGCCCTCAGGACCAGTCCATATAGCATGGAGGGTTTTGTCTTCTAGGGTTCATTTTCTCGACTTTTCTAATTTGAATTGAGGATTGTTCTTTCTGCCATTTGTAACTGTTCCTCTAACAAGATAAGGCTTATAGTGACTTGGGATGAGTAGAGTTAGAACCAGGGCAGATGGTATATAGTTCGACCTTAACTTTATCATTTAGACTATAAAACCCCACTTACATGCCTTGGCTAATAGACCATTACAGACCTCTAGTGTGGCTTATAGACCATTAAAGACCTCTGGTGTGGCTTATAGACCACTAAAGACCTATGTTGCGGCTTATAGACCACTAAAGACCTCTGGTGTGGCTTATAGACCACTAAAGACCTCTGGTGTGGCTTATAGAGCATTAAAGACCTCTGGTGTGGCTTATAGACCACTAAAGACCTATGTTGCGGCTTATAGACCATTAAAGACCTCTGGTGTGGCTTAAAGACCACTAAAGACCTCTGGTGTGGCTTATAGAGCATTAAAGACCTCTGGTGTGGCTTATAGACCACTAAAGACCTCTGGTGCGGCTTATAGACCATTAAAGACCTATGGTGCGGCTTATAGACCATTAAAGACCTCTGGTGTGGCTTATAGACCATTAAAGACCTCTGGTGTGGCTTATAGACCATAAAAGACCTCTGGTGTGGCTCATAGACCATTAAAGACCTCTGGTGTGGCTCATAGACCATTAAAGACCTATGGTGTGGCTCATAGACCATAAAAGACCTCTGGTGTGGCTCATAGACCATAAAAGACCTCTGGTGTGGCTCATAGACCATTAAAGACCTCTGGTGTGGCTCATAGACCATTAAAGACCTATGGTGTGGCTCATAGACCATTAAAGACCTATGGTGTGGCTTATAGACCACTAAAGACTTCTGGTGTGGCTTATAGACCATTAAAGACCTCTGGTGTGGCTTATAGACCATTAAAGACCTCTGGTGTGGCTTATAGACCACTAAAGACCTCTGGTGTGGCTTATAGACCATTAACGAACTCTGGTGTGGCTCATAGACCATTAAAGACCTTAGTGTGGCTCATAGACCATTAAAGACCTATGGTGTGGCTCATAGACCACTAAAGACCTCTGGTGTGGCTTATAGACCACTAAAGACCTCTGGTGTGGCTTATAGACCATGAAAGACCTCTGGTGTGGCCTATAGACCATTAAAGACCCATGGTGTGGCCTATAGACCATTAAAGACCTCTGGTGTGGCTTATAGACCATTAAAGACCTCTGGTGTGGCTTAAAGACCACTAAAGACCTCTGGTGTGGCCTATAGACCATTAAAGACCTCTGGTGTGGCTTATAGACCATTAAAGACCTCTGGTGTGGCTTATAGACCATTAAAGACCTATGGTGTGGCCTACAGACCATTAAAGACCTCTGGTGTGGCTTATAGACCATTACAGACCTATGGTGTGGCTTATAGACCATGAAAGACCTCTGGTGTGGCTTATAGACCATTAAAGACCTATGGTGTGGCTTATAGACCATTAAAGACCTCTGGTGTGGCTTATAGACCATTAAAGACCTCTGGTGTGGCTTATAGACCACTAAAGACCTCTGGTGTGGCTTATAGACCATTAAAGACCTATGTTATGGCCTATAGACCATTAAAGACCTCTGGTGTGGCTTATAGACCATTAAAGACCTATGGTGCGGCTTATAGACCATTAAAGACCTATGGTGTGGCTTATAGACCATTAAATACCTCTAGTGTGGCTTAAAGACCACTAAAGACCTCTGGTGTGGCCTATAGACCATTAAAGACCTCTGGTGTGGCTTATAGACCATTAAAGACCTCTGGTGTGGCTTATAGACCATTAAAGACCTATGGTGTGGCCTATAGACCATTAAAGACCTCTGGTGTGGCTTATAGACCATTACAGACCTATGGTGTGGCTTATAGACCATGAAAGACCTCTGGTGTGGCTTATAGACCATTAAAGACCTATGGTGTGGCTTATAGACCATTAAAGACCTCTGGTGTGGCTTATAGACCATTAAAGACCTCTGGTGTGGCTTATAGACCACTAAAGACCTCTGGTGTGGCTTATAGACCATTAAAGACCTATGTTATGGCCTATAGACCATTAAAGACCTCTGGTGTGGCTTATAGACCATTAAAGACCTATGGTGCGGCTTATAGACCATTAAAGACCTATGGTGTGGCTTATAGACCATTAAATACCTCTGGTGTGGCTTATAGACCATGAAAGACCTCTGGTGTGGCTTATAGACCATGAAAGACCTCTGGTGTGGCATATAGACCATTAAAGAACTCTGGTTTGGCTTATAGACCATTAAAGACCTATGGTGTGGCTTATAGACCATTAAAGAACTCTGGTGTGGCTCATAGACCATTACAGACCTATGGTGTGGCTTATAGACCATTAAAGACCTATGGTGTGGCTTATAGACCATTAAAGAACTCTGGTGTGGCTCATAGACCATTACAGACCTATGGTGTGGCTTATAGACCATTAAAGACCTATGGTGTGGCTTATAGACCACTAAAGACCTATGGTGTGGCTTATAGACCATTACAGACCTCTGGTGTGGCTTATAGACCATTAAAGACCTATGGTGTGGCTTATACCACCTCAAGATACTCAGGGTGCGGCTTTCATGCGGGCTACTACTTACATAGACTATGGGATGGGATGGAAACCTTTTCATCTCCCTGGTGCGGCTTATTGCAAAGTCCTTGACGGAGGGTGCAGCTTATACAAGAGTGTGGCTTATATACCCTTTTTTTGGGGTATAGTAACTAAGTAATGTATGGGCTAACAGGCACCGAATTCCTTGTACAAGTCATGTCTCTATAAACCGGTCTTCAATAGCTCGGTTGATTCACTTACCAGCCACCTATACAGATTTTATCATACCCATAAAATTCTATTGTAATTGTGATTCAGAGAACTAGCCGATTCAGTAACCAGCCAAATTTTATCTCAAACAGAGGTGGTCGGTTTATAGAGAAATGACTGTATCAAGGAATTCGGTGCCTGTTAGCCCATACCTTACATTTATTACACGATTCATCAATGAATTATTGAACAAG
Source organism: Acholoe squamosa (assembly GCA_949317995.1). Taxonomy (NCBI): domain Eukaryota; kingdom Metazoa; phylum Annelida; class Polychaeta; order Phyllodocida; family Polynoidae; genus Acholoe; species Acholoe squamosa. Next base: position 87,574,544 of record OX439037.1, read on the forward strand.
TAATCAATGGATAATTCATGACGAGTGTGTGTTAGTGAAGGATAATTACACGAGGCCGTAGGCCGACAATAATTAGCCTTTGCTAACACACATGAGTCATGAATTATCCATTGACTACTTATTTTATACCATGAAACCAATAAATAATCAATAGAATACCAATAAATTCAAGTTGAAAACAAAAATTATTTCCCCTCCCTGGGACTCGATCGAAGCCAGCCATAGTGTGTGTGCACAGGTACATACACCTCGTCGCCCGCCAGCAGACAGCGACAGCGCACACAGCGAAAAAAGATGCGCCCGGACCGGGACTCGACCCGTGTACCTCTGACGGCTGAGCGCAACGCGCTAACCACTAGACCACTGCGTCTTCTCCTTCAGCGGCCGTGTTGGCTTGGCTATGTTTGAATGCGTCCCGCAGTTGTGGTAGCGGACAGCTCACAGTCGTCGCCTTCCCGGGCTTTGTATCATATCCAGACGTGGTTCGAACCAAGCATTTCTCATCAGTCCCTGTGGCGCACTGCATAGGGAGTTGGATTTGGGATGTGAGACTGTAGGTTCGAGCCCTGCCCTGGCCTTGAAAATTTCGTGGGTTTTAACAGATAACCGCACGCCTTCCAAAATTAATGCTACAGCATTCATGCTGTGCAATATCAACATGTATGTTCATGGGAATATCCAGCAAAAAGCACTGTGCAACCCAGAAATCGTGGTATAACAATAAATGATCAATAGAACATCAATAAATTCAATTTGAAAAAAAAAAGTTTCACCTTCCCATGGGACTCGAAGTCTGCCATAGTGTGTGTATAACACAAAGGTTGACAGCTTGCACTGCGAAAAAGATGAACAAGGCCCGGACACAAACGCCTGTACATGGGGTTAGGAGCGTGACTTAAGGTCTTCTTAATTCTTTCAATTTAAAACTTTAATTCATTTCAATTTTTATTTCAATTCTCTTGCATTACAATTGAGAGACTTGAGCAAGTCTAGGGATGCTCCTAACCAGGTAGAACCTATGACATTGTATATATATACAGGCAAACACACTGTTTCTCATCAGTCCCTGTGGCGCAATGCATAGGTAGGTGGAACATGGATGAGTAGTGTATGGGTTCAACCCCTACCATTGGCAATGAAATTATCGTAGGGAGGCACAGTTTTAAATGTGTAATTAGACATTAAATCGTGCTGATATCCACCCCAAGTCGTGCTGATATCAACCTAGCATATGCTCACATTACGGTGCAAAATATGCAGAATATCAGAATGAAAATATCCAGAAGAATCACCCAAAATTACAGAAATAAGGTTATTAATGTAGTCATGCATCATACCCCTTGACATTTGGGATTAAAATAAAAAGGAATAAAGATGGTTAAATCCCAGTCAGCAGATTAACTATAACATGCAGGGCATTTTTGAAATGGAGACAAAAAAACATTGACTGAAGTCCTGATGGGACTAAAAGTCAATGTTGGTGAGAGGAGCAGCTGGGAAATTGGGGTAATGGGAAACATGGACGTCAGAGAAAGTAAGAAGTAGGGTAAGGAAGGGAGGTGTGTGGGGGAAGTTGGAGGGGGGGGTGTAAGGATTGAAGGAATATATGTGGAGGAAGGGTTGGAGGGGTGGGAAAGGGAGTAAGAGTAAGAGTGTTCAGGGATTGGAATGAGGTAGACTTGCTCAAGTCTTTTCATCTTGAAAGTAAAGAAGATCGAAATAAAGAGAGTAATGAATTATCGCCATGAATATGACCTTAGTTGTCGAAATGGCGTTTAACATCCATTACTCACTCATTTCTCACTCAGTAATGAATTAAAGTCCTAAACAGAAACATTAAGAGGACCTCTAGTGAGGGCCTGGAGGGGCTAGAGCTTTCAAGGGCTGTAGCCAGTCTAGGGACCTGGTAGGTAGGTGTGTGTGAGTGTGTGTGTGTGTGTGGGGGGTTATTAGGTAGGTGTGTCGCAGAGTAGGGCTGGAGGGAGAAGGGGGTAAAGGGGGGGGGGATGTTGTCTTATCTGTTGTCATAACTCTCGTCCTCCCCTATCTGGTCCTCCTCCCCCAATCGATGTGTGGACCAGAGCCCTACAGCACCCACCCACCCACCTACACAGCTACTCTCACCATAAGCTGCTCCAGAACCATTCACAGACTGACCCACTTTCTCTGAGCTGCTCCTCTCACCACACAACGTCTGTACAACACTACAGGAGGTAGGCCCCACTCTGCTACATAAGTGGGTAAATTACCTTTCTGCTAATCAGAATCTGAATAAAGGAAATTGGGATTAAAATGTCATGGGTCTGATAAAAATAGAAAGAGTAATTTGCTTTGTATCAAATCATATTCTTTTACAAGTCATGGCATGAAAGTTAAAACATACCTACAAATCTTGTGGTCTATGCACCACACTGTGTAAAGGCGTACCCAGCCAAATGTCAAACCTCATCACAAAGAGGAATGTCTAAACTAGTCCAATTGAAGCTCATCTGATAATTGATGTAGAAAATAAAACTAATGAAGTGAATATAACTTTGGTATCAGCCTCTAAAGGAACCTAATAACAAATAACTACCCTGTCGCTTGATCTTTACTTGGCGCTCCTTTACTCGAGACCTTTCAGCCTTTTATATGATTATAAGATTTAATAGAGCTTGTAATTTAAGTGAAGCGAGTGGAGAGAAGTAATAATTAATTCATTTTCTCTTCATATTCCTAGCTTTTCCCTTATCTTTGTCAATAGAGATTAGGTGAGTATGGTATTCCTTACAACTATAACCTATAGCTGGCTATTCAAAGTGAGTATTATCCATGATCAACTGACCACTAACCATAACATAAGGACTGATAAAATGAATTGGCATCTCAGTTACATTCTCTACTTATCAAAATATTACAGTAGCAAAGAATATGATGTTGCTGCAATCTATCATTAACCATTTTCCTAATAGTAAGAAGATTGTTCAGGCACAGTTCAAGGTACCATCTGTTGGGTGCCTAGCACCATCTAACAAATCCGAAACCTTCATACCTTCATTTTTAAATCTATTCTGCAAATAAAGAGAATATATGGAGTAGGAGACACGATTTTAACTATCAAGAGAAAATGTCACCACTGAATAGAAAAATGGGCATCTTATAACCAGGGGCCTTTATGAAGATTTACCCCCAATATATCATCCTTAAATAGTTTAAGTAATTAATAGTGGATAGACCATAGCACGTCCAGGCTCATCACCCCTGCCTATATCCAATTGACCCATGCTAAGCTATATGATATCTCATTATATATTGTATCCGGTGAAGTGAAAACGAGACTTACCGTCTAGCACTAAACAGGGGGATTATGTTGCTATCAATCACTTTTAACAGGTCTTTAGCCTTTAAACTGTAGTTCTTTTTCAGTGCTGTCAATTAGAAACCTTGTACATTTATGGTGTAAAATATAGATATATGAGTAGATCAAGTGATGTATCTAAAATCTAATAGCTGGGTAAATCTTAAGCATTGGTTCCACTGTCATTGGTCAGGTGAAATCTTGCTAATCAAACCAATCATTTTTCTTTACTTTTGCAACTAACCCTATAAGGTCGATTTGCTTACCAAGTATTACAACTAAGAGGCAAGTACCACCCTAACACTAGGAGAGTCTATTGCCTTAAGCGGGTATTGCACTGCTGTCAGTTGGCCGAAATTTTGTTGATCCGATTATTTTTGATTATACAAAAGTATAGAAAAAAATCGGTCGGATTAGTAAAATCTCGGCCGACCGACGGCAGTGGAATACCCACTTAAATCCTCAATATTGTACTAGCTTTGACTTTTAGCTTAGGGTGTTTGTAAGGAAAATTTGCAGGGGAGAAATTTCATGGTGGTAAATTTGCAGGGTGATAGCAGAAAGGAGATCAACTATAAAATCACTAGGCGCTTTAAGGGTTAAGCACAGTGTATTAGCCATAATATAAAGGCGTCTTTGCGAGGTGATCACATATCACAAGATGGTGATTGATAATACCAAGCCGAGATTAGCGGGCTCTTCCACTGCCTTGTTATCAGTATAATCCTTCATGAGAGATGGAGATAAGTATGTAATGCTACACCAGGCACCTCATTGTCTATATGAAGAACATTTTCCTCCATGGCAAATCCCTTACTACCATCTCCCTGAAGACTTTTCTCCTGAAGATTGCAGCAGCTAGCAAAGCTGCTTCGTCTGGCTTCTTCCTTATTCAACAAACAGTCTTTGGGATGTAATTTATGAGGTAACTGAAAACCTGTTCCAATTGATGACAATATTGGCGGTGTTCTGCAATTGACAATGCTGTATTGATTCTCTATCAAATTCCATCTGAGAGATTTCTATACCCCCCACCGTTTCCCCTGCAGATTCCACTAGACATAGCTTGAGGTTCCTAGGAATTGCATTGCGCCAAACTGAGTAGTTCTTCAGCGGTTAGCCTCCAAGCAGTACCATTTAGTTTCCCAAATAGCTGTTATAATGTGTCAAAATATTATATATATATAATATTTCTAAAGACTTTGGTTACCTCAAATGATTATTTCTATTCCTGGTAATATTGACCAATCAGAAGCCAGCACCATCAGTATGCTGCAGAGAGTTGTTTGTCCTTGACCTCACACTGAATACAATATGACAGACCAGTCCAGATCCCAGACCTGTGTTGTGGTTTCTATCTAAATACCTGACTCCCAATTATAGCCACTGTGAAGAATAGGTCTTTCCATAGAAACTTAGAGTAAGCTGATTCTGAAATAAATACAAGTATCCTATAACTGTGGTGGTCTAATAGGCGCATTGTAAGCTGTACACCATTTGGGAGATAGCGAACGCTCCCCATTTGAGACTAGAAGTTGCCTCATTGGAGCTCTCCCTATTTAGATAACATAAAAGGTTAACCTTTTAAGGTCTGCTATTGCATTAATGCATCATGCCAATTGGTAGGCATTATGTCGGATGAATGAGTGCAGCCCTGGTGAATAACAGATCACAGCTTTATGTCAAGGTGAATATCGATGCTCCGTTGACAATGCACTAAACCCCAGTATTGCACCCCTGCGTTAAATAACCAGCGCCAAATCTGCACGATGACGTCATAGGTCCACTGCGCATGCGCAGCCTTTTTGAAATGTAAACATTCAAAATGGCGGCGGTCAGCATTGCGCATTGGTGGTAGGTGAATAAGGGTTAATTTTGAAGGAAATTGATCAAATAACACCTTGACATAAATGTTAAGATGAACTCTGATCAGTTTGAGCTTCCTGTTTCTTCACTCGGGTGTCCTGCCTCGTGCGGAACAGGCAGGTCACCCTCGTGAAGAAACGGTCAGCTCAAACTGCTCATCGTTCACCTTTACCATTATATTCATGCATTATGCCGCCCCTCCAGGATATATACACTCTTGGAGGGGCGGCATGATGCTAGGTTAGATTAACCCCTTAAGGGCCACTAATGCAGGAGTGTATCAAGCCCATTGGTCATCATGATGCATGAATGCAGCCCTGGCGAATAACTCGCCAGGGCTGCATTCATGAATCATGCCGACCGTACAGGATTGATACACTCCCGGTGGGTCGGCATGATGCACCAATGAAGGGCTGGCCCTCTCCTGCACCTCATTGGTGCATCATGCTGACCAATGGGCATTAGTGGCCTTTAAGGGGTTATTGTGTGGTAGATCGATTCCTGATAAGAGATACAGGTCTTATTGCTTTAGTCGTTGGTAAAAGGGTCCTTTGTCTCAGTAAGGAAGGATTGTGTAAGAACTAGGTTAATGGTATAAAAGGGTAGGCAATACAGTGTAGCAACAATGTATATGAATTAACCTTGGGAATTCTTTATCCTTCCCATGTTGAGGATCTTTAGTTCCCTCTGACAATGGCGGATCCAGGATTTTGAAAAGGAAGGGGTGCGGCCCTAAAGGACGGGGCGCATCCCCTATATTTGAGCAAATTTTGGGGTCCAAAATATCTAATAAAACTCTTAAGTACTAGGAAAAGGGAATCCGCCACTGGACTCTATATTGTCACCTTAGTGCAAGCATGTTGTAACTACATCTTTTCCAAGTTTTTCAGCAGAGGCAAAAGAGGTGTTACAGTTACTATAGCACCAAATGGACACAGCCTTATTCCTATTGGACCTGTAGGCACATATATATCATCGACAGAGTTTCAGTACTTTCATAGTAGCTAGATAAGGGTAAAGAGATGGTAAAATAGAAGAAAATCCATTCTTGCCAAAATATCAGTTCCAAGCTTCGTGCACTAAGGCTACGAAATATGTAGAATACACCCTAATATTGTCATTTTCAGAGTTTGATAACGGAAAATGAGTAGCCCTCCAGATGGCAAATCACATTGCATTTTCTAGTGGGCCAAACCTTGCCATGTAGGCAATAAAATTGGTTCAACATTTTATCAAAAGTTATCAAAAAAGAAAAGATTTTATAGATTATGTGATATCCTAGATTGTTTTGGTCAGATTATAATACCCTTTCATGAAAATGCTTAATATCATCAGGTACACTTTATGTACAAAAAGGAAATAACCATCAGTTTCCTGTTTTAATAATCCAATAATCTTCTTGATTGACACATGATATAAAAGTGTTTGTCAGAGGACTGAATGTAATATTAATCTGACCTATCCCCTCTCAATTATACACATGATGGGCCGGGATGATGTCATCACCAAATAAAGAAATCAACTGTAGTTCTCATCAAACAGCAAACCTTACATTTCATTTTGTAGTGTAACTTCAGCATCTTATATAAACATCATTATATCAATCAATACCAAATGGTGACAGGTGATAGTGTTTCCGCCTTCTATTTCATTTACACAAGGTTGTTTTCTCCTATTTCATTATGAAGACCAAATAGTTTGATTGCTTTATTACAAAACTTCTTATGTATCCGTACGTGGAACCAATCATACAGCAGAATTTGTTTACATCCGCCAAAGGCAAGCACTGAGAAAATATTGTTACTCACTTCAGTCTAGATCAAGACTCAGGCAATGTCGCCAAAATGAGTATGGTTTGAGACTCAGCCTGATCCTTGGATGATACTCAGGCAGATCCTGAGCCTGATCCCGTTGTGATACTCTAGCTTTGCCTGTGTATCATCCAAGGATCAGGCTGAGTCTCAAACCATACTCATTTTGGCGACATTGCCTGATTCTGGATCTAGACTCAAGTGAGTAACAATATTATCTCAGGGAGGCCTTCGATAAAAAAAGGGCGAAAAAAGACTCAGGGCTCGTTTCAATATCCCTGATGACAATGAATGCTTCGAATTGTCAGTAAATCAACTATGATTACATAGAAACCTACATTGCTGCCTGAACTGCTACGACTTCTCCACAATCCTATGTGCATGATAATGACATAGGGACCAATCTTAGATGAGAATCTTCAACAATGGTGTGCCTCTCTGTTAAAATAGCCAAATCGTCAGATTGTCAGTTATATTGAGATAAAATAGTAAAGGTGAACGACGATTAGTCTTTGGTGACCGTTATTTCACGAGCTGGTTTGTGACGATCCAGCGGCCTGAACCTGCGAGTGAAATAACAGGAGCCAAAGACTAATCAGAGTTCATCTTTACATTTATTTCAAGGTGTTTGGGTGGATTATTCACGACGGGGTGCAATACAAGGGCTCAGTGTTTTGTCTATGGAGTGTCAATATTCACCTTGACATAAGCCCTAGAACCTCTCTGCCTTCAATCGGTCAGAGCCAATCAACACTGCAGCCCTGGCAAGTAACTCACTTTGAGCATATGCATGAATGTAGCCCTAGTGAGTAACTCAGTATTGCTTCATTTACACATCATGCTGACCTATGGGCATGATGCATTCCTGATTCAGTGCCCGTTAAACCTGTAATGGCGGCTTACACAGGAGCGCATCATACCCATTAGTCGTCATGATGCACTAATGAAGTGCTGGTGAAACTGTTCACCAGCACTTCATTGAAGCATCATGCAGACTGTATCAACCCGATAGATTTGAGATGATGCCTGAAAGTAGCCCCGGCAGGTTACACACCAAGGCTGCATTCATGCATCATGACGTCTAATGGGCATGATGCATTAATGCATCAGCAGCCATTAAAGGGTTAAGATTTGGATAAAGGTAGTTGGCCCTGTGGGAGGCAGCGTGTGTAGTCCATACACGTCCTGTACGTCTGAGGTGTCCAGCGTGGGAAGGTCTTCTTCAAAGTACTTAGTCAAAGGATTAGACCTACACCTCACACATACAAACACATGGGTAATTCTCATGACTTCATCATTCAGTCTGAAATATCATTAACAGCCGTCTTTGGGTTAAAAAAACTGCCATAAAACGTCATGTTTGATAAGCAACACGCCAAATTAGTAGAACGTCATAAGCCACATCTTGCACTTAAAAATTTTGAGTTTGGGTACTATTCTATAATTTTAAACTTACCTATTCATAAGCTGCACCCTGGATATAGGGAAGAAATCCTACACATGCCACCAGAGGGCTGTGATATAGTCTAGAACCCACATATTCAGGGCGACTAATGTTAACCCTGCAGAGTTCATACAGTCCCAGAGGGTCGGCCAGTAGTCCTGCCAGCACTTCATTGGAGCATCATGCTGACCAATTTGTATGATGCGTTCCTTCAATAGAGTCCCTTAAAAATTTAAGGTGGTAACTGTTCTACCCCTTTCAAGAAGCTTTGTACATATCCTACACAACCCAGAACACTGAGGAATACTCTTTTTTTCCCTTTTTTTTCTGTAAGAGATTTTGGCCACATTTGTGAACGTTGACCACATAGAGATGTGTCTAAGAGGTCTATATGTTTGTAAATATTGTAGGTAGTGTTAGGTTAACCCATTAAGGGCCGCTGATGCAGAAGTGCATCATGCCCATTGATGCGCGAATGCAGCCCTGGCGAGGAACTGGCCTATGCTACATTCACGCATCATGATGACCCTAAGGGGTGAACAGTCGCCCGGACGCTCCAATGAAGTGCTGGCCAGCAGTCTCTCCAGCACTTCATTGGTGTATCATGAAAACCAAGGGCATGATGCATTAATGCATCAGCGGCCCTTAAAAGGTTAAGGCATTACAGTCAGGCAGGACAAATGGTACAACCAGAAGTCGGCTAAATGAAGTGTCTTCTACAGACTAACAGCAGTAGGTAAATTTAGATTTCTTAGATAGTGCTAGAAGCCAAGACAGCATCCATTGTGAGTCTGAATTTGGAATCAGTTTGTAGACACTATCTTAGACTTTGATCTTAGCCAAAAGTCTGGGAAGTGATTACTGCATTGGCAAGTATGTAATACTGTTGTCCTAGGCCACATATTAATCTAAACAAGGGCCAGCTTGTGGCACTTATTTGGGAATGGCACTTATTCGAGTAGTTCGCTGCATGTATAGGGATCCAATATCCCTGTTTTTTTCTTTCTGGTTAAAAGAACCAATCTTCATGCAAATTTCAATGTGGCTAAACATAGGATGGAGCTGAGCATCTGCAAAATCTCTTCAATCTCCAAGCACTGAGCTTGTCCTTGTTGATTCTCAGTAGTCTTCTCCAAACAGATACTGCCTCATCTAGCCTCCCCCTCACAGATGCTTCTTAATTCATCCATGTGTAGTCGCTCCCGAACAAATACTATCTATCATGAACTAATACATTCTCAATAAATCATTCATACAAAACCTCCCTCTCACAAACACCATCAAATTTCCTAGCGCTCTATTCCTCTGGCGCAATTCAAAATGAAGTTCACTCTCATTTGAAATCTCTATGTGGAGCAAAGCCAAAATGATGTTGCATTACATCCTTTGAATTTAGTCACAAATATCAATACCCTTACAAGCCCCCCTCAGAGCACTCTTTTTATTTTATGTGAATAACTTCTTCCCATAGGTTTAACATTGAACCGCCGATTGCCACACCCCCAGTGGCGTAACGTGTGCCGCTCCACCACAGCGGCCGATCCACCACTGCAGCCTCGTTGCGGGCGCATGTAAACATGCAAAATGGCAGACTGCGGCTCAAACTGAGCACTTTGGTAATGGTTTTTGTTAATTTTTCCTTATTTAAACCCTCTAAAAACATAAAATATCCACCCCTCGGGGGGAGACCCCCCCTCGTGGTGGAGCAGCCACCTCGTACACCACGGTGATTTAGTTCTCTCTATAACCCTTAACTAGCTGCTGATGTATTCATGCGCTGGGCCCATTGGTCATCATGATGCAGAAATGTACCTCTGGTGAGTAACTCGCCGGTGCTACATCGAGCGGACACTACAGGGTTGATATACCGCTCAGAAGGTTGGCATGATGCTCTAGTGAATGCTGACTCATCATGACGACCAATGCCATGATGCACTCCTGCATCAGCGGTATTTAAACATTTTAACCTATTGTCCTAATTATGCAGTGAATGCAACCATGAAGATTGGCATACCAAACCTGCATTCAGGCATCATGCCCATCCTGTGGGGTTGATACAGTCCTGGCAATGCTGGCAATGCTTCATTGATGCATCATACCAAGCATGATGCACTCCTACATTAGCTACCCCGACTTCTTTTCTTGGCTCCTAGAAGTCCCTCAGGCATCCATATGGAATTGATTGCCAGAGGTTCCTCAGGGGATAGATATTTGATTTTAGACTCGGCTTAGAGTTCTCTTCTGCCAATCCTAGCTGCATTTACAGTAAATCGCCCTATTTGGACGACGCACAGCTTCAAAGCGGAATTATAGGCCAATACTGGTATCTTACACTTGAGCTGTCAGACTCTACTTAGAGACTTTAGAGCACTAACTTACAACCGTTTCCCTTACTCACACTGTAGATAAAATGTTGTGGAAGTAACAAGAGAATCCTTGTCTCAAAGTTGCCATAGACAATTGTTTACTGGAATTCAATAACGGTAGTTCAATGCTCCGTATTACAAGCATTCTCTCATTGGTACTATAAGGGGGAAATGCACAAATGAATTTGAATCGTTTGTGTTGAGAAGGAAATCTAGAGCAGAAGGTATTGGGATAAGAATTGAATCTTTTATTGATTATCTGGACTTTAAGTGCACCAGGCTCTTCCACATAGCACCTCAGGGGTCAAGGTCATTGCAGGCAAAGGTCAAGGACCCTGAGAGAGTACACTGAGTCAAGGCCACTGTAAATCAGTCAAATTCTGAACTAGGTCAAGACTCTCATGTTTGGAGCGTTCGCAAAGGAATCATGTGAATCCCTTTAGGATCTGGAATTCCTCTTTCTCCTAACTTGATCAATAGAACTGTATATAAACTTATAACCTGATGACTCTTTCAGATGGTCATACTCCCAGGGGTTCAGGATAGAGTCTGGCATCACTGCAGCTCTTGTTATTAATTCTATCTGACAAATGAGACACTATCCCACAAATGGTGCCTGTTTGAGGGATACTGCCACCTGTCAGGAAACTATCCCTCAAAACAGGCATTAACATACAAACGACATTAAACCACAACCTCCGGCCATGCATCGATCTCATAGGGTCAGCATGATGCATGAATGTTATTCACCACAGCTGCATTCATGCATCATGACAACAAATGGGCATGATGCAAAAATGCATCAGCAACCACTGGAGCTTAAAGCATCACGCAGCCACTAGCCATGACCCATGTTTACCAGAGACAGAGAGGGGAATGTATTGATTGCATCCTGGATGTGTTATTGGGATGGCTTCCAGGCTGGCTTCAATAGATGGCTTGGACACATGGCGCCGTGCCAATCCGCTACCTCAAACCAGAGAGGTATATCGCTAAACGCCTCTCACTGACATCCCTTTACACCATTAAACAAATTTCCTCCTTTAAGGACAACATAGAATGCATAAAATATGTTTATATGACTTCAGGTTCTTACCCCATTGACCTGAATGGGTTGTTCATTGATTTCAACCAGATTTTTCCCCCAGCCCGGGTCAAGACCGGCGCTTATTCAAGACTTGAAATATAATTACAATTTTCAATTGGGACTTACACAGGATGATAGAGTATATTGTTATTACAATAAAATATATTATTATTATTATTATTATTATTATTATTATTACTATTATTATTACTATTATTATTATTATTATTATTATTATTATTATTATTATTATTATTATTATTATTATTATTATTATTATTACTACTATTATTATTACTATTATTATTATTATTATTATTATTATTATTATTATTATTATTATTATTATTATTATTATTATTATTCATTCATTCATAATATCACCATGTCCACTTTTTATTTTTCTTTGGTGACATTTCACTGTACCTGGCCAGTACTGCTATTATTTACTCTCCAATCTGGCCATTGCTCCTATTATACACTGTAAGAAATAACTGTTGAATCTACCAGGAATCCTTCTAAACTAAGCAGTAAACCACCATATTTGCATTGGAGTGAAACAGTGTAGTTTCTACAACAAACACCAGATGGCAGTATGTTGGTACGAGGAATTTCTTTGGATATATTGACATATCTCGGGCAACTCTGAGACAAGGATTCCACTGTTATTTCAAGGACATCTTTTTAATGTGTAGGCCACAACTAATGCAAAGAGCAGGTATGTGAACAGAGAAGTGCCATAACCGTCTAGTCAGTCTATCTGTATTCTATATCAGCATGCATACCGTGGTTTATTAGTTACATAGGCAGTCATTGTTTCTCTCCAGTACAACTCAATTCTGCCTAATTCTCAACACAAAGGCCTGAATGAGATACAGCAGGAGGAATGAGATACATCAGGAGGGTGCTGCACGAAGTGGTACTGTAGCGCACGGCCGGACGATTTGAAAACTCGCAAATCAAGTGATCATAGATCGCCATCCAGTATGACGGGAGCTTATGTCAGTATTGTATAGGATTTGGTTGAGCTGTCATAGCCTTGCAGGCACAAATAAATAGATAGAACTAAACGACCGTGGTGTACGAGGTGGCCGATCCACCACGAGGCTAACGCCCTCGGGGGAGACCCCCCCCCGAGGGGTGGATCAGCCACCGAGGACACCAGGGGAGTTTAGTTCTATATTTATTTTATGTTTTTAGAGTGTCTAATTAACTGAAAATTAGCAAAATCCATTACCGTAGTCCCCCGTACGAGCGGCGGTCCGCCATTTTGAATGTTTACATGCACCCAGAACGAGGCTGCAGTGGTGGATCTGCCGCTGTGGTGGATCGACACACGTTACGCCACTGGGGGTGTGGGGATCGACGGCGCAATGCTATCTCTACGGGAAGAAGTTATTCACATAAAATAAAGGACACTTTTAGCACCGTCATAGTGAGTCTCACTGCAATCTGAGGCTGTTCTAGGATGTTGTCAGTATTATGTAGGATTAGTAGAGCTGTCATAGCTCTGCAGACACTAATGTACCACACTATGTGCAGTATTATATAGGATTTGGTAGAGCTGTCATAGCTCTGCAGGCACTAATGTACCACACTATGTGCAGCATTATATAGGATTTGGTAGAGCTGTCATAGCTCTGCAGACACTTATGTACCACACTATGTGCAGCATTATATAGGATTAGTAGAGCTGTCATAGCTCTGCAGACACTAATGTACCACACTATGTGCAGCATTATATAGGATTTAGTAGAGCTGTCATAGTTCTGCAGGCACTAATGTACCACACTATGTGCAGCATTATATAGGATTTAGTAGAGCTGTCATAGCTCTGCAGACACTAATGTACCACACTATGTGCAGTATTATATAGGATTTGGTAGAGCTGTCATAGCACTGCAGACACTAACATAGGACACTATGTGCAGTTTTATATAGGATTTGGTAGAGCTGTCATAGCTCTGCAGACACTAATGTATGGCCCTATTGGCACCCTCATAGTAAGTCCCACTATGGTCTGAGGCTGTCCAGTTGTAGGATGTTGTCAGCATTATACAGGATTTGGTAGAGCTGTCATAGCCCTGCAGACACTTATAAATGTAGGGCACTATTGGCACCCTCATAGAGAGTCTCACTATAGTGGTATTCCACTGCCATCAGTCTTGGGAATTTTTTGGAGTTGCTTGCCGCGTAGCGGCCGGGAGCGCAGTGACCGTAGCAACTTCATTATGTTTTCGGTTTGTCAGTGATGTCACGGTCACCTTGTGACGCAATTTGTGACGTCATACGTCGGCCGTGACATCAGAGGCCTAGTGGAATATCAATGCAACAGTGACTATGATTTGAGGCTGTCCAGTCATAGGGTATTATGTAGAGTCCCCCTGGTCCCAGAACCAGACACCCTAAGGTAGTGCATGGGGAGATGGGGTTGTAGCTCATCAATTGTATGTGTAGGGGTGATCAGATTAGGGCCCACCTCTATAGGCAACTATAGTCGATAGTGCTGCCAGTTAGGTAATGGTAGTGGTACAGGAGGGAACTAGGATGTTGGTGTACGTATTGATGCCATAAACGTTACCTCTTTATATTGGAGCAAAATGATCCCGGGATAAGAGAGGATTTTTTGGGGAAAACTGAATGTTTAGTATATTTACTCAGAAACCCCTGGAACTCCCTATTTCGATGTCATTGGTAAGATACAAAAAGCCCTATTTTCAGGAAAATCCATAAACATTCTCCTTCTATGTTCTTTTACTCATGGAATATCATTCAAAATCGGTAACAATTCGAGACATCAAAATATGACGCTGACTGATTCCTAACTGATTCACTTAAAATGCCCAAATTTACATAGAATCTTACTAGTTGGCTGATAAATTCTAGTCTCGGCCATGTTTTACCAAGATAGATTAGGGTCACCAGAAAGATAGACACTGCCAGCCTATATGCTGAGCCTTATTAACATTAATTAATGTGACCACCCCTCGTTCCCACAGGACATTAACTATTTAAAGACCTCTGATGCAAGAGTGCATCATGCCCATCGGTCGTCATGATGCACCAATGAAGAACTGCTCGCCAGCACTTCATTGGAGCATCATGCTCACCCTATGGGGTTGATAAATACACTCCTGGAGGGTCAGCATGATGCTCCAATGAAGTGCTGGTGAGCAGTCTCACCAGCACTTCATTGGTGCATCATGAGGACCAGTGGGCATGATGCATTAATGCATCGGTGGCCTTTAAAGGGTTAATTTCATTAGAGCAGGTGGGTATTACCACATCACAGGTCAATCCTGATATGAGTTGGCGCACCATGAAATTAACGTGTGACATTGAGAGGCCGGGTTAGGTGTGTGTGTGTGGGGGGGGGGGGGGTAGGTATGTTGTATGGTGGATCATATGGGACTGTTGCATATAGAATTGTCCTGAGTTGACTATAGCGCCATAGTGGAATCTGTTTGCGACGTATAAAGTACAATTTCTATGGCTTCCAACGGCGGGAGACCCACTATGGTGTTTTATAAAACGGCTGGCAGTGCTCTGCTGCATGATAGAAGTGACCTTGAGTGCATTATAAGAGTACAGTGCATGCCTGAGCAAGGTCACCATAGCTGTAAAACAGTCAAGTATCATTAATTGGTCTAAAAATACCTTGATTGGGTACTTGATTGGGTGGAATGAAATGTACAATGTTTTATAAAGACAATAGACAACTCCTTCTTCACATCTTGACTGTCAATATCCTATAATGCACTAGATACATTTGTGCATTATAGGACAACAGACAGTCTCGATGTGAAGAAGATCGTTGTCTATTGTCTAGATATGAATTGTCATACTGCTATGACATGTGGGAAATAATTAATACCTATATTATTCACCAGGAGGCACTGATTGCTTTATAGGGGACAATATGGCTATCTACAGTGGGAGACCCGCTATGGCATTATATGAATTGTCATACTGTTATAGCCTAGTGCCATGCGGGGACATGTATACACAATTAATACCTTTATAATTCACCAGGAGGCTCTGACTGATTACATGGACCTGGCAGGGGACGTGGCGTATGATAGTGGGTGGATAGGTGGGGGATGGGGTAGAAGGTACCATATCATGGGAGGCCGGTGATGCAGTGGGTAATGTGTATATGTACCATAGGGGCTTGTTTAAGTGAGCTCTACGCCGCTCTACGCCGCTCTACACCGCTCTACACCACTCTACGCCGCTCTACACTGCTCTACACCACCCTACACCGCTCTACGCCGCTCTACACTGCTCACTCAGGTCTGGACTGGTTCCTGGGAGTGCCACGTGAATGCTGAAATCAGCAACTTTTGGACCTGATCTCGCAGCCACATCTGCTCCTGGCAGATCAGACTGTTTGGAAGTGTCGGACCCGTCTGAATCTCGAGAGAGATCAGAACTAAGATGGCCACACACATACAGTAAACAAGAAACCTCGCTATATAACTTACAATACCCCCTGACCCCCCTCCCTCCACCTGAATTGCATATATTTGAGACCCTGGACCTTATATGAGCCAACAGAGTAGATATCCCGTGGTAGCCTGTATTTCACTTATTGCACTTATTGCACTACTTATATAAAACGGCTACCACGGAAGTCGTCGGCTTTGACGTTGGATGTTCCCGTAGTCGGCCACTCATACTCTATCTGACAGCAACCAGCAAAACTGACCCAGGAAATTAGAAAACAGTAGAAGATGTGTGCCAGCACAGAGTTACAACAGTAGGAGTTGCAATGCTTTTGGCGTGTGGTGGCGCCACTTCTTTTCCTGCAGGTGCTGGTTAAGTTTAAATTGACTACACTCCCAGTGCGATACCCCTGAACCTGCCAGTCTGCATGAATACTAAGTAAATATTTTGTTCCACTCTAACTGCAGCAAAAATTCAAGACCGGTGTTTATTCAAAGACCCTGTACTCATATGGCTCATTATGGTTGTTGCGGATGGCACCCAGGTAATGGGCTGTGTGATAGTTGTACTGTGCATGCTGCGATGCATATTATACAGAACATTACCTGACTTTTCTATGAACATAACAATTTTCTATGAAGACTATGGCGAATGGAAGTATAGGCTAAAATATCATATTCCATATTTGCAAATGTAATATAAACTGTCATCAGTAGCGGACTTGAATAGGGGGTACATGACCACACGCCCCCTCCTTCTTGCCAGTACTTAAGAGTTTTTGACATATTTTTGACCCTAGAATTTGATCGAATATCGCCCTTTCCCAGATCCTGGATCTCCCACTGATTCATAACAATCTGTAATGTAAGGTTGAAATATTGATAGTGTCCGTGTATATTACTAGTACGATCATTATGCACTGTTGGATTATGGAGATTATGCAATGTATACCAGGTAATTGTTGGTATATCAAAAGTTGAATATGCAGATCCTGCTTAGTGGTTCCTAGTCATATCCCAGAGCACATTGGTTATGTCACTGGGACTGACTGATGTTTGGTTATATGCATGCATCCAGCACGGCTATATGAGAGTAATTGCATTAGCTTCAACATATGAGGTTTGTGGAATTTCTAATAATGGAGTACCATAATGGCCCCTTCAAGCATTAGCTTGAAAAAAATGGGCCTGTCTCAAATATTCCCTGAGGGTACAGGAGTGTTAAAAGACACATAATCAACAATAATGGTATTAAAATAAGTGGGCCCTGGAAAGTTATTCGGTGTTTGCTTTATGTAGTGTTTGTGAACTTTAGACTACCAAGAATGGAGCGAGGACTGTTGCTAAAGTGGATTTTTTGAACGTCTGCCTTTCTTTGGAAACAAATTCAAACAATTCATTAATTCATTAATTGTCTTAAATCTACTGTCTGATCTACTTCCTTCATCAAGTAAATTTATAAGCCTGTCATTGCACTCCAAAATACCTTGAGAAATGAATGATTAGTTATATAAACTCTTCAAATACCAGTACGATAGGTGTAGGCTTATTTCCATGTGAATAATTAAGAGCTACTTAACCCTTTAAGGGCCAGTGATGGATAAATGCATCATGCCCATTGGTGGCCATGATGCACCAATGAGGTGCAGGTGAATCTGTTTGCTTCATCGGTGCATCATGTCGACCCTCCTGGACTGTATCACTCCTTGTAGGGTCGGCATGATGCATGAATGTAGCCCTGGCGAGTTACTCGCCAGGGCTGCATTCATGCATCATGCCGACCAATGGACATCATGCATCAATGCATCAGCAGCACTTAAAGGGTTAAAACCCCTTATATCTGACAGGCTATGACAGCAGGAACAACAAACCCCATCTCCTTGACAACCCTTGATGTCACGTGACATACTCAGTGTGTGACAGCATGGCCGACAGGACCAACATGGCGGCCATTGAGGAGAGTGTTTCGCTGGTGCTTCATGTGACAGTTTGACATATAGGAATGCCTGCCGGGTACCAGTTTCATTTCCTGTGTGTTCTGTAGTCTGTTTAAACATCCACTAGGGTGCATAGGGGGGCTAATACTAAGTCTGTTATGTTCAAGTATCTTTGCTAGGGCTGTGTTCATGCCATACTAACAAAGGGTTAGCATGATGCATGAATGTAGCCCTGGCGAGATAAGCTGCATCGTAAGCTCAGGATTGCTCTATAAGTTGCACTAGAGCAGATAAATGGTCCATACATCGCGGCTTATATGCAGGGTTTCACGCTATTTAGTAGTATCTATAGGTAGCCATAGGCACCCAACATGACATTTCCACCTCTAGCCTCTGTCAGGTTAGCAATTGTGTAAGTCATATTCAAACATTTGCAAAAGCTCCTCAGATTCATCACTTTCGAGTCGAAACGTCCTTCATTGACATTGGCAGTGCTTGAAATGCATCTGATTGATTCCAAAGGTCAACAGTATCTGCCACCTAATATTTCTGGCAAGCATTATCCACTATTAACACTATAAACTGAGAAATGTGACCCTTGATATCTTATACAACTCTCCAATCCTGGACATGTTTGCTTCTACTTGACTGAACATCGGCCTGGAAAGCGGCAGCAGTGAAACGAGACACTCTCCACTGACTCAGGATTCAGTTTCTTATCCTAGCAATCAATTCTGTAATTGAAACTATTGTTTTTGTGAAGATGCTGCAAAGTGTGAATAATCATGAAGTTGGCCTGGTTATGTTACAATAATGTGAAGTCACACAACACTGTGTAGGGGTTGGAACGAAAAAATCTTATAGTTAATCCTTTACGGCAGACCTATGTTGAACAAAGATATCTATTCGGTAATCCTTAATCAAAAGGCCGAAGTGCATTGGCATATCATGCCCAATGGCCATCATGATGCATGTGTGCTCACCAGAGCTGCATTCATGCATCATGATGACCATTGGGCATGATGCATAAATGCAGCCCTGGTGAGTAGCTCACCAGGGCTGCATTCATGTATCATGCCATCCCTACAGGGTCAACACACACCTGGAGGGTCAGCATGATGCACCAATGAAGTCCTTGTGCGCAGACTCACGAGCACTTGAATGGGGCATCATGCTGACCGATGGATACTATATTTAATTTTGAGGGTCCTCTGCCAGCCCAGCTCATCTCCTATGAAGTGCAGACGAGACGATTTGCCAGCACTTCATAAGTGCATCATGCCAACATGTCTTTGAAGGTTTAACCCATTAAAGGCCACTGATGCATGAGTGCATCATGCTCATTGGTCGTCATGATGCACCGATGAAGTGCTGGTGAGTCTGCTCGCCAGCACCACTACATTAGGGCATCATGCCGACCCTCCGCGAGTTTGTGTATCAACCGTGTAGGGTTGTCATGATGCATGAATTTAGCCCTTGTGAGTTACTCGCCAGGGCTGCATTCATGCATCATGACAACCGATGGCCATGATGCATTAATACATCAGCAGAAACAAGAGTAAAGATTGAGTAGAAGAACCTTGAACTCCCCACCCCCCTAGCACACTGTCAGTCAGTAGAGCTATTAATAGAAATATCAGCCCCTACCCCCCTGGATGCTAACACTAATATACAGTCCTCATTACATACAAGAAATTAAAGCTCTTTCCTTTTTTTGTTGCCAATTTTATAATTTACAATCCTGAAGGGATTCGGATAATTAATCTCGTCATGCTGGGCCTGACACCCCCCCACTCCTCCCTCGAGCATAACGTCATTTGTGGATGGCCCCATTTTAACCCTGCAATGACAGTAAAGTCTGTTAACCCTGCACTGCCTCCACCACTGCCACCAAAGCTGATCAATAAAGATCAGCTCTACATTGGCCAGAATTTAATCGGATTTGCGAGAAATAATGGATGAAATCTTATAATATTGTATTGTGGCTTCCCCATGTATTTGCGCACTTGCTGGCAAGTCATGGTTTAAAAAAACTACTGGAAGTGGGCTGAAATGCATCAGGAGGATTCCAATTTGCTCCCGATTCGAAATTGGGAACAAATCGGCCAGCATGTTGGCCCGGTAAAGTGTTGGCGAGCTGCCTTGACAGCACCTCATTGACTCAGTGCACCAAGACGACCTAAAAGGTATCATTTTGATGCCATAAAGCACGTGCACATGTAGCACATGATACTGTCACTTAAGGAGTGTATCAACCCATGATTCAACGATTAAGGACGCTGCTATAATCCAAAATTGTTGAGCAATTCATATAAACAATATATGTACTAATTTTTACTTTATAATTAGAAAGAATCGATCAGAACATATCTTCTTATTGACATTTTTCTATGTTGTCTTTGAAACCCTCTCACAAGTGGATCCTAAGAAGGCATTTTGTTTTGTACAGACGTTTTCTGATCGATGGGTCTTGGCAAGGCCTGCTTTAGCCCTTCAGCACTTCAGGGGCTGCAGGTGCTGTACATCGTCATGCCCATTGGTCGCCATGATGCATGACTGCAGCCCTGAGGGCTGATTCGATAGTCACATCTTCAAAGAAGTAACCTTTTTCGGTGCATTGTGCCGGCCAATTAGCATGAAGCACTGCTTCACCAACAGCCTTTAAAGGGGTAATACTTTAATATGTGGGATGCTTGAGCCGAAGCGCATCATACCCATTTGGCCCGTGATCCACCTGTGAAGTCTGCTGGTGAGCACAGCATTAGTGCATCATGTCCATTTGACCAAAGACGTGTTGGAAAGTCTGCTCACCAGCACTATAGGCAGCCTAAGTCTCACGATAAACCATGTCGTAAAAAAAAATCTGATTTGGAACTAAAATGACCAATATTTGAATTGACCTAGAGGCCCACCATATATGAAATGTTAAGGCTCAACTCTCATTCTTAAAAAAGTTATGCTAGGCCTAAAAAATTCTCCTATCCTTCAAGCCTGCGGGCGATAATATGCTAGGCCTTGAACGCGCGGTCATGTGACGTGACTTAGTCTCCCTATATGGGAGCTTGCATGATGCCGACCGTCTGGGAGTGTAAGATGTGTAGCAGGTGTAGCTGAAAGGGTTGAGAGATCTAACATGCACTTAATGCCTGGACAGGGAATGGGCTCACTATTCAACATTGACAAATCCACATCTTCAAAGAACCACCCCATTTCTACTCCTTCCAGACTCCAGAAATAGCCTGTTTAATTGGATAGCAATACTGCCCAAACTATAAAATGTCATTTTAGATTTTAAATGGGGATATAAAAAACATGGAATCCTCATTGAAGAAGTGTCTAGTGCAAGATGACAGAGGTTGATTTAAAGCTGTGAAAGGTTAAGCTGAGTTGATGCTCTTAATACTCGGATATTGATTTTCATGTCGCGTAGATCGATTCACAGTCCATTAAACAAACCACAATGCTCTGATTTCAGACAACGATTAACTTCATCTTGAGTGAGAATTTCAGACCTTGTGTGTGTAGAGAATAATGGGATTAAGAGGAAAGTGTGGGAAGACAGATGAGAAGAAGACGTTGAAGAGACATTGTGAACATTTCATTGAAATGAAAGTCTTTTGGTCCTCCTAGTATTTGCCTCCCCAACATTTGGGAGTACCTAAAACACCCCTTATTGTTGACATGGTACATGAATTCAATCCTGGCTAGTAGACCTAGCAGGGATGCATTCATGTATCATGACAACAAGTGGGCATGATGCAATGATGCATTAGTAGCAAAAGCTCTATAACCCTTACCTGTTGGCAGTGCGAAGCCATCTGTGTTGGTGACAATTGCATCCCGGGCATTCTTCAAGAACCCGGAGACTTTGTCAAGATTAAACCCTGACCCAAACATGTTTACTTCTCTCTATATAATCCAGTTAATCCTCTTCTTAGGGTAAATCCTCCTATTTAGGTAGACATATTAGGTTCACCCTTATTCTCCTTTAATACATGCTTCCAGCAATAAAGGGTTGATATCATACTATCAAGAACTGCAATGGCTTTGTGAAATTATACCTCAAAGGCAACATTTTACTCCTTTTGATATATTTCTTTTTTTTTTCATGAAATCCTATAAGTAGCAATTGCAGTTATCCATGTGTCAATCCATTTAGCTGCAATAATCCAGTTAATAATCCATTAATCCAGGTATTAATCCAATAAGCAGGTGTTAAGAAACTACCCCTGCTGTGTGATAGGTTTGAGCTACAGTGAGCAGGTCTGGGTAGGTGTGAGCAGGTGCTCGCTCTGACTATAGCACTAACTGAGGAGGATCTATATCCATGACCATGACAGTTCTGATCTCGGAATTTCTCGTGTTATTCATATGGGTACCACATATCAATGCTGCAAGGTATGCCAGGAACAAGCGTGCGTGCGAGACCTAAGCTGGAAGTCACTGATATCAGGATGCACTTGATGCCCCCGGGAACCAGTCTGGTCCTAATATAAAGCTATACACACACAATACCAGCCTTACTCTCATTATAATTATCTCCATAGTTCAAAGGTATTGCTGACAACTTCCATTCCCATTGAGACTCCCCACCAGGAGTCTGGTACTAATGCAATTCCCACGCTGCTGGATGGTGGGGCAGTATGTGCATATAATTCCATTCTGTACATAACAGTGTTACACCATACTAATCTAGTTTGGACTTGTTAACCACATAACAGCAGCAGGTGCTCCAGATTCCTCATCAACTGCCTCTACACTGTAAAAAATGTCATTGACATAATGACGGAATCCTCGTCCTAAAGTTGCCAGACATCTGTTGTTATTTGTACAGAGATTCCTTGTACATTTATCTACCACCGTACTGCCACCTGGAGCTTCTTGTAAAAGCTACACTGGTTCAGTGCTTATACAATTCACTGTTCAGTTTGACAAGGATCCCTGGTTGATTCAACTATTATCTTTTCACAGTGTAGTCATGGGCAGATGTCAAGCAGCTCCCTCTCTTTTCTCAAAGTCCCTTCTGGATTGCTGGATCAAATCAGTCTTTAAATATCTCCTTCCTCCAGGTGCATTCCTGTTGCGAAACATAATAAAATCTGTAACTGAAGGAGAAATTTGGTCATGGACTCTATTTGGATTGCCTTGAGAAGTTGCCTTTAGGATTGGCACTCAGGTGCTAAACACCCAATGGTAGGAAGCCATTTTGAGTGTAATCAAGCGCCTGTTTTAGTTCATGGTGTATTGGCAGCTTCTGGAATGAATTAGCAGTCAATTCCCTGCCAGATTCCTAGAGTTTACCTGGTACCCATCTGATCAATGAATCCTCCCACAGGTTACAGGATCGAATAATGGCTGCGGCCACTGCACCACCTACAACATTGGTATAGCATTGGTATAGCAGAGAAGCAGGCCCCTTCTGCCCCTATGGGGAAGAAGCAGGATGCATTATCAACCAATAAGTCAATTCCCTCTATTCACTGCAGACTCTTTTGGACACCCTACCACTGGTCCCCAACTTGCTGGCTTTTACATCTCCAGGTTCCAGCCAAAACAATGGCGGCCCCTATAGGTGTCCATACTAAGGCGTATAGGGGACGTCCTGGGAGTGAGCAGATGCTCACTTCATGAGAACACCTATAGATATACGGGACTAGCACATTGCTAGTGCTAGGAGGATCATCTAGGTGGCTCATGTAGTCGGGGGCTATATCCACCTTTGGCCTCTTTATATAGTCTAATTTGACTACCTGCCAATTAATTACTACCCATTGGAATTTTCTATAAATTATGCCTATGGGTTCCCCATATCAACAGCTTTAACTATGTAAACATTGATTAGATGAAATATTTGAAATAAAAGAGCAAAAGATCATTAAAATCTCTGCTTGATACCATAGTATACTCAATTAGGACACTGTCTCCCTATCAGTGTTTAAATCACCTGACTTCACACCTAAAACAATAGAGAGGTACTTGGGATGGTTAAGATAAGGGGCAGGATGCAGCTTATCAGTCTTATCACTGGCCATTGTTCTGGAGGCTGATAAAAAAATTTACCCACAATACCCTGCTCTGGAGTGGGAGCTAAACCAAGATGGCGACCTCCATAGCCTGATATGCTAATGCCCTATACCATCCAGTCACACAACCTGTAGTATTAGGGGCTCATCTATAGTAACCAATGCAGACTTACTTTACTCTGAGTGATATCTTTGTGAATAAAACCCAACAAAAACAAAAACAAAATCTTTATTTTCAGATAAACATAGATGTACGGCGTATTTTCCTACAAGTGATATCTGTGTGTGGAGGAAAAAGTACAAAAAGAAAACTTGTACAGACATCACAAAATGAAATGAGCAGCTCATGAACTTACTGTGTGACTACCCATCTGTTTACAGTCATGTCTCACTTAACCGGCCGCCTCCGTTTCAGATAAAGATTGACTGGTTCCTGAATCGACTAGTCCCTAATCAGAATTACAATAGAATATAATGGTTATAATTTAATCTGTTCAGGGTGATTAGTGGCTGGTTAGTGAATCAGCCGACTTTTTGAAGACCGATATATTGATACATGACTGTACACACATGCAGGAGCAGCTCACTGTGTGAGTCTATATAGGAGAGCTGCTTCTATAATCCCCTCACTCTACCAGTGTGAACCATCTAAGGGCTGATAATGCATTCATGCATCATGGTACATGATGCATGAATGCAGCCCAGGCGAGTACCTTGTTAGGGCCACATTAATGCATCATGACGACCCTATGGCGTTAATACACCCGCGAAGGGTCAGCATGATGCACCAATAAGGACTGGTGAGCAGACTCACCAGCACTTCATTGGTGCATCATGATGACCCATGGGCATGATGCATGCCTGCATCAGTAGGCCTTAAAAGGTGAACATAACATTAACAGGAACAGTTGGCACCAAATCACCACACACCGAGTAGATAATGATAGAAAATAGTGCAGTAATATTGTGGTTCTCCGTCACGGAGCGCTGGTATTTATAGGGACCAATGTAACTACAACTGGTACCACAACAACTCTGCCCTCTACAGTGCACCAGTGTACCCAACCCATTCCAATGGTTTTTTTACACTGATATCCCTTTTCAGCTAGGACTGAAAGTGGGTGCACCATTTCATGGGTGCACCAGTAGGCATGATGCACTCATGCATCAGGAACTTTTAAAGGGTTAATTCACACATATATTCTAAGTCTAATGTTGAGGGTCCTACACCGGCTCAGTCCCAGCTCATCTCCCACACTGTCCATGTCTGTGTTAATCTCAGAGGGAGTGAGCAGCTTGGGTAGGAGTGTGAGCTGCTCCTCTATTCATTAACATACATAGACATGCTCTGCAGTTTCTGTGTAGAGAGATGAGGTGGTTACAGAGCGTAATAGGCGTCTCTGTGTACTTGATACAAAAAAAATGTCTATAGGTTACTTTCATAAATACTGTGTTGTCCAGATTGGTGAAACAGCTGAGGATTTGAATGAGCTAAAGGCCTAGTCCCGACAAGGGACGTCCACACAAGTTTAATTTACCTGTTAACTTGGCATTTCGTTTTTTAAATTCATCTAAATATTTAGAAGTAATGCCAAAGGGAATTAGGTATTGGCATGTGACCCATTCCTCCATCCAGCCTAAAAGAGCTCCTAAGGTTTGGGCATTTGGAACATTGATTTAGTCATCGTTTTTACACAATCAAGTACTTAAAAACAAATTTCCATCTACTCCTACCATTACATAAAGTTGTCTCTAAAAGGGTTAAAAGCCTACTCTAGCAGAAAAGGACTGTGTCTTTATGCTGTAGACCTTTGGGTGGATGGAGTGTTTAGTGTGTATGTACGTCTACTACAGGAGTAGACGCCTCCTTCTACTACAAGTCCTCCTGGTGTAGGAGACACGGCTCTTACACAGACACCACATACTCAGAGATAACCAGAGTGATTTATGAGTTGTCCCCTTCCTCCTTCTCAGGTCTGAGCTGCTCTGCTCAGACACTGAGCTGCTTCTCTCACACTGAGCTGCTCCCCTCACCATGAGCTGCTCCCCTCACCATGAGCTGCTCCCCTCACCATTAACTGCTCCCCTCAAACTGAGATGCTCCCCTCACTCTGAGCTGTTCCCCTCACCATGAGCTGCTCCCCTCACCATGAGATGCTCCTCTCACTCTGAGCTGCTCCCTTCACCATGAGCTGCTCCCCTCACCATGAGATGCTCCTCTCACTCTGAGCTGCTCCCCTTACCATAAACTGCTCCCCTTGCCATCATCTGCTCCCCTCACCATGAGCTGCTCCCCTCACACTGAGCTGCTCCACTCGCCAAAAGCTGCTCCCCTCACCATGAGCCTCTCCTCTCACCATCAGCTACTGCCCTCACCATCAGCTGCTCCCCTCACACTGAACTGCTGCACTCACCATCAGCTGCTCCCCTCACACTCAGCTGCTCCCCTCACACTCAGCTGCTCCCCTCACACTCAGCTGCCCCCCTCACACTCAGCTGCTCCCCTCACAATCAGCTGCTCCCCTCACACTCAGCTGCTCCCCTCACACTCAGCTGCTCCCCTCACACTCAGCTGCTCCCCTCACACTCAGCTGCTCCCCTCACACTCAGCTGCCCCCCTCACACTCAGCTGCTCCCCTCACAATCAGCTGCTCCCCTCACAAACAGCTGATCCCCTCACAATCAGCTGCTCCCCTCACAATCAGCTGCTGTGCCCACTCTAAATGTCTTCTCACACTGAGCTACTCCTCTCGCCATGAGCTGTTCCACTAACACTCAGCAGCTTCCCCCTACCGAGATATGATCAGCCATCAGTACCATAGCTCTATGAAACCCCTACTTCCTTAGCCAATGTGAGCAGCTCATCCAAACCTTACCGGTCCTGATCTCCAAACAGCAGTAGCATATGATCTTGTGCTCAAAACCCAGCTTATCCTAATATTGCACTTACAGAGGTATAGAAGAGGCTAAGTAGTGTAGACCTACATCAGACCTATGTAGCCAAACTAGTGCAAAGCTTCCATTAGGTGGGGATAATTCCCTCTGTTACCTGGCGGAATCCCACACTAGTAGGCCAATAAGGAATAGGGGCCTTACAGCAGGATACTAGTGTTCTTTGTGATATTGATATGATACAGACTTCCACTGTATAGGTATCCTATACTACTCTGCCCCATATGGAGTATACTAACCATATTTGAGATTAAAGTCTATTATTCTGGCGGCATATGTATGGAGGTTATACGAAGAAGCTCATATACAGTTCTTGGTTTTATCCAAATGACTGTTTTTGCACAGCAGTGGAAACTATAAGCTTTTAAAGCATTGAAAGGACTAGTTAAATCCTAAAATAAAACTGCTAGCTTTTGCTGTTCCACTGCTGCTATACTATAAGTACTCCTGGACAAGGCAGATATCATAGTCCTGATGGTATCCTATATAAAGGCCTGTCCTCCATTCTGCTAAGGATGGTTTCCAGCAGGAGTAAAGTAGTCTCTGGTATTTATAAATGATGCAGCCATCCTGAGGTTCTTCAGAGACATATTTGTATTGATCTGTACAACTTAGATAGAGTTTAAACTAAAGTTGTGTAACGAGACTGATGATATAAAGGCCTCAATCACTCAGAGATAAACTTGTCATGTCCCTGTCTTAGAGTGTCCCTGGTAGTAGCGGATTTAGACGGGGGGCGCGGTGTTCATTACCCTCCTTTTTGCAAGTACTTAGCCACTTAATTGCATATTTTGGACCCTAAAATTTGCTCAAAAATATCCTTTTGGACCGGGCCATCTCCTTTTCTGAATCCACTACCGGCTACTTCACAGCCATCGTCCACACTGCAATCCTCCAGGAGCGTCAACCCGGTATCCTCTTTCCACTGTTCTACATACACATAGATCATATCCAGAAATCCTCCAGTGGTACCTCATCTAGGGCGCTCCAGCATCTATCCTCACACATCCCATATACATGGGGATATAGAGGAAACAATCAAATAACTCTGTCACTCCTCATCCTTTGAACAATCCAATACTCCAACACTGCTTTGGTCTGCCTGTGCTGTCTATCCAGGCACTCTGCGCATGTATAACTAATCCCATAGATCTATATAAGATTTCACCCCATATATGGGAAATAAATCAAAACAGTTGTTCTGACTTATCCCAGCCTCCTGCACCACTCCAGTCTGTCTCTGTTCCTGTGCTCCTCATCCCAGGCATGTTTAAGCTTACCAGGCCTGCTTGTACTTTTTGTGTCTCTATATGAGGCGGTAGAGGCTCAATAGTGGTAAAAGACTCCATCTACCATGCTGGAAAACAGTAAAATTACTGTAACACTCCTGCTGTTCTGAACCGTCCCATTCTACAGCACTTCTCCAATCTGGCTATGTTCCTTGCTCCCCCAAGACCTGCCTGAGCCCCCCCAGCCTTGTCAGCGTTCTCTGTGTCTATAGGAGGGGGCTGTAGAGGCCTGATGCTAGTACAGGAACCCCCATGCGGGAATAAGGTAAAATCACTTTCGCACACTTGCTTTCTGAACTTATCCCATTCTGCTACACTTCCCCAGTCTATCTATGTTCCTTGCTCATCCTCCAAAGTCTGTCTGAGTTGTCTGTGCCTATAGGAGACTATAGAGGCCCAATGCTGGTCCAGGACTTGTGGTAGTGGTGGTGGTGGTGGTGGGGAGAGTGGTGGTGGCTGGTGGTGGTGGGATGGTGCATGGCGATGGTGGTGTGGAGGCAGAAACCTTCCATGGGACAGTATTCGTGTGACACATCCCACACTTCCGCTGGTTGCCATAGAGATCGATAGTGGATGGGTAAGGAGTGGTTGGGAGAGGCTGATGGTGAGGGGGGAGTGGAGAGATGGGGGGGGGCGGTGTAAAGGGTGGATGAGCAGTATATGGTGTGGGTATATAAGTATCATATTGCCATGTGAAGGGGATGGCCTGGGTATACATTCTACCTTAATCAGCTAGATCTCCTCTTATCCCATTTTTGATGTTACCAAACTTTTTCATTCGTGTTTCCTCCATTTTTATTTCTCTTCGTAACTATGCTCACCACCAGGAATAATCTAATAATAATTTACCTGAGTATAATGTCGCACTCTTAGTTTGGTGATTGCTTTGAAAGTTTGAAATAAAGAATTATAACTTTTTTTCTACCCACTGGCATTTCAAAATTCAAAAGCCCATTGGGCGCTATCATCAAACCGCATTCATATATAAAGTTCAGGTGGAGTACATACAAACAGCAGGTTACCTATCAACATGTAAAGGACCGCTGATGCATTAATGCATCATGTTCATTGACCATCATGATGCATGCATGCAGCCTTGGTGAGTTACTCATTACAGCTAAATACAAGCATCATCAAGCTGCCCCGACAGTGGATGCGCTCTCAGGGGGTCGGTATGTTGCTCTGATGAAGTGCCGGAGAGCAGACTGAAGTGCTGGTGTGCAGACTCGCCAGCACTTCATTGGTGTATCATGACGACCAATGGGCATGATGCACTTCTGCATCAGCGGCCCTTAAAAGGTTAGATGAAAGTATATTAGCTTGGAAGGGGGGGGGGGGTTAACATAAGGTTCAGGGTTCAGGAATAACAGGAAATTGGTCTACAGTGAAGGTGGCTATGATCTCTGTCTGATCAAACTAAAGACGGTATCGACTGGTCGCTGAATACTACAGATCAATGGGAACGTATGAATAAATAACTCGCGACTCACCTATCAATCACACAGCCACTCTACATGCAGAGTTCAACTCACTGCCTTGATATCTCTGCCCCAGTTTGGGGTGTGTGGGGGACACAGGTGGTTATAACCCTACAGAAAAACTCCGCATATATATGCCGTGGCTTAGAGACCATTTCGGCAGGCTTGGAAAACGTTGTCCACACTTCTCCATAGGGCAAAACATCACCCAACATTTTGGTTTTGAATTCATATGATATGAGGTTAGGTATACAAAAAGCAATTTCTGTAATGTAATGATGATTTGTGCAAATAAAGTGAACCTATATAATGGTATTACACATATCTAGGGCTATGTTTGTTCATATTAAATAGAAAACAATTGCATATATATAGACTACAATGAGGAATGGCAGCCTTTTAGACTGAAGGTGTAGCTTTAAGCAAAACTAACAAATCAGGGTGGGGCTTTTACTTGTGGTTTTATGGTAGGAAGTAGGCGGGGACTGACCATGTGTAACATTCATGTATATTGGGCAAGTATTAGGTAACCCCCTGCACAGCAACCGTTTGATCTCCATATATGTGGGACTGGCCCAATAGGTGTTCATATATGTGTACATGGTATTAAAACTGGACAATATGGGTGCCCGACCCTTGAGTATCATACGGCAATAAGCTACTAACCGATGTGTTTCGTAATGAGTTAGTCTCGAAGCAGTTATCAATAAGACAAAGCCGACTAGAACAGTGGTTTCAGGCTAATCAGTGAAGTTTGGAGCAATGCAATTAGATCTCTGAATGCTACCTTGGCAAGAATACCTGATAAATTTACACCTTTTTGAGAAGGGGTCTTTACAGCGATCATATTTTCGCCAAAATGGAGAGTAGCGTTGTGAGGAATAAGATTCAGTTTCTCCAAGCCGGTGTGGAGAATGGCCTTCAATACACATTTTAAAAGATATAATAGCCTTTTTGAACATGAAATAAGAAAACTTCAAGGTTCACAGTATGCACTGATTTAACTCTAAATCCCAGTGAATAGCCCTGTTTACATCTGTGGAGGTTACAGGCCTATAGACTATTTGCCCTAGTGTCTGGACTTGTAACACAAGGAGACTGCTCAATAGTACAGGAACCCCCTGTGTCCAACCTGTCCTTATATTAGATTGTATCAAATATGGCTGATGCAAGAGTGCATCATGCCTATTGGTCATCATGATGCACTAATGAAGTACTGGCAAGATTGGAGCATCATGCCGACCCTTTGGGAGTGTATCGACCCCGTAAAATTGGCATGATGCATGAATGTAGCCCTGGCGAGTTACTCGCCAGGGCTGCATTCAAGCATTATGACGACCAATGGACATGAAGCATTAATGCGTCAGCAGCCTTTAAAGGGTTAATATTAGCCTGTATCAAATATGGCCATTACACAATACATGAATCAAACCTCTGTACAATGGATTCAGGCAAAATATTGGCACATAATCCATGTAGGACATAACCTATTGTATTGCTGAACTTGATATTGGCTGCCTGTAATAATTGTGAATAACAGTTATGACACCTGACACCTGACCCTCATGTTAACCCTTTAGGCCTTGGTTCCACTGCCAGGGCCAAAAAAAAAAAAGGTTCAGGTCACCCGACGGACCTCAGCTAAAAGGGGCCGACCTCAGAATTTTTTGGAAATTTTTTCAATTTTTTTCAAACATTTTTTTTTCGAATTTTTTTTTCTTCCAATAGCCAGTGAAAATGTAGCAAAATATGACTATATGAGGCCCAAGATACAAAAAAAAAAAAGAATCTGACCTACTGACCTCAACATTTTTGACCATGTTACCGGAAAATCGACTTTTCTTTTTTTTGGCCCAACGGTCGGGCGGATTTTCGATCATCCCAACAAAGTCCCAGTAAAGCACTGCAGTACAAGGAGTCACTTTAAAAATGTAATGGTGGAATCTTTGTCCCAGTTGCCAGAGGACCACTATCCATTTGACAGCATTTTCGTACAGCATAAAGCCCTCCCAATGCCTTTTAGGGAAATTTAAAACGAAAAATTATTTTCATAAGAAAGCGTCATAAACCATAGAAAATTAAGTTTCCATATCCTCCAGTCTCCTCTTACTTTCTCAGCCTTATTTATCAGTGTCCTATATCACCACGTGATCTAACATCACGTGGGTGGCCAGGTGGTACCCACGTGACCATCGACACTGGCCCCCTGGTGGTGTAACCAAGTACCATCCACTGTACACTAGACCCCTGTGTATTGTTCAATTTGTAAAGCTTACACAGGGAAACCACAGAGGAACAATGAAGGGCTGATTTAACATTGTCTAAATATGTGTCTTTAGGGTGTTTAACATTGCTTTTTTTAGTGGGGCACCTCTGGGGTGAAAAACATTAAATTAGGGATTCTCCACAGTGCCAATGTACCCCCCCCCCGAGGACACTAAGCCCTACACTGAGAATATAGGGTGAGCAACATAAAATAGACAAGGTTAAAAGTGTCAAAGTTAATTTGTAAGCCCAGACACATGTTCCTCAAGCTCACAATTCAGGACCAGTAACTTAAGCCAAGGGTTGTCAGTTTATCAAATGGCATGGATTGAAAGGGCATAGTCCATATCCCTACACCTGGGACTCAGAGTCCCCTGAACCTGCCCCATGTAGTGCAAGGCTATTTCCTCACTTTTTGTATCAGCACAAAAGACCCCTTAACCCTTTAAGGACTGCTGATCCATTTATGCGTCATGCCCTTGGGTCGTCATGATGCACCAATGAAGTGCTGGCGAGACTGCATGCCGAACCTCCGGGAGTATCAACCCCGTATGGTCAGCATGATGCTCCAATGAAGTGCTGGCGAGCAGTCTCACCAGCACTTCATTGGAGCATCATGAGCATGATGCACTCCTGCATCAGTGGGCCTTAAAGGGTGAACACGACATAGGAACAGTTGGCACCAAGTCACCACATATCGAGCTGGTAATGATAGAAAATAGCGCAATAACATTGTGGTTCTCCCTCATGGAGCGCTGGTATTTATAGGAACCAATGTAACTACAACTGGTAGCACAACAACTTGCTCTGCCCTCTACAGTGCACCAGTGTACTCAACCCATTCCAGTGTTTTTTACACTAGTATCCCTTTTCAGCTAGGACTGAAAGTGGGAGGTACCTGGTGGACAATTTAGGTCTTTCAGGGCTGTGGATGGATTTATGCAACATTATTTTGGTTGTCATGGTGCATGGATGTAGCCTTGGTGAGTAACTCACCAGGGCAGCATTCAAGCATCATGCCGACACTATGAGATTGATACTGCTCCTGGAGGGTCGGCATGATATGATGCCCTCCTTTATCATCAACTCGTAAAGGGTTGAGGGAGGAGATCTATTGTTTCTTTCAACTGGTTCTCCTTCTTTTGTAAAATTTAAATTTGGTATGGAGTGGAAGGAAACAATTAACTAATATCATTTTCTGCCAGACAAAATCATTTCATTCACTATCTAAATTGTTCTACTGTATTCTAGTGTAAAATCTACTCGACTTGCCTCTGGTATTATTTTAAATGTCTTTGGCAGGCATTTGCCAGTGGTAATCTATTGCCACAGTACACCAGTGTAGATAACCAGTGTGTAATTACCACAGGAGACCAGTGTACCACGTCCCCCCTCAGTACCTGTTTGCATGCCCCTCAGTGATTCAGTTCAAGGTCTTCTCCCCTGATGGCGCCCCAATCAGCGTCTCGCGGAAACGAGGCTGTCCAAGAATGTCAGGAAGGTGTCCCCTGATTTGTTTCTATTCACTCTCCGCCCACCGCCCCTGATTGTCACTCCCCAGTTTGGAAGTACCTTGAAAGACAGAGTGGCTACAGAATTTCTCAAGTTTCCAGATAAGTTGCCTGCTGTTTGGTTGTTATGTTATGCAGGCATTCAACATAAACCTGGGTTAGACCTGTGTTCCCCTTCTCAGTCATACTTGTACACAAGTCACGTCATGTGACCGCCCGTTCAAGGCCTAGCATATCATCGCCCGCAGGCTTGAAGGATAGGAGAATTTTTAGGCCTAGCATATGTTTTTAAGAATGAGAGTTGAGCCTTATAATTTCATATATCACTGTATATGGTGGGCCTCTAGGTCAATTCAAATATTGGTCATTTTAGTTCCAAACCGCGAGTCTTAGGCTCCCTATAGCTCACAAGTCCCTTTTCTTTACATTTTGTGAGTGGGCAATTTAGAGCAAATATTTTTGAATGCTATATGTGGAGGTGTAGAATGGAACACTCTCAGAACAACAGCTCGACGAATTCAAATCTGTAGGGGATTTTTAGTAAAGCCTAATGGCTCTGGTCAAGTCTAACCTTCATATTTTCATATACCTGCAGTGAGCAGTAGTGTCTTACTCATTAATCTACTACTTAACTCATTTTATCTATTGCAACTCCTGCAGCTTACGGGCAATGTCAGAGGTGTGATTCGGCTAATCGGGTCCTCCTGAAGTCAGGATGTGGCTTATACGCAGGGTGTTACATAGGTTTAAGTAATAAATGGCCAACCTTTCCAATTGTGGCTTATTGCAAAGCCAGCCACTCGAAGTGCAGCTTAAAAACATAGGTTCTTACAGTAGCCCGAACCCCCTACCCAGGCTGTGTTATTGTGTCTCCAGGGTTAACTGGGTGCAAATACCAGCCTGTTTCCCTACATTTAGCCTGGTTTGCTGCCATTAAGGTTTACTGCCTTTTCCCCAACTTTTATGTTCTGTCCTGAAATAGATAAAGTGTCAGCTCATAGGTTTGTGAATGGGTAGCTTTCATATGAAAGTCGATTCAGGCAGATTCCAGTGGCAAGGTGATCATAGCACACCCTATTTCTAGAAGCTAATGCAGTGCGTCAGCATGGTTCCAGCTGAGTCTTTGCAGAGCGAAACATATTCAAATAGAACGACAACTTGAATATTGCCTCTCCTAAGACTACAATCTATTTGGTTACATAGCCTATAGAAACAGTCATTCTGAGGAAACCTTTCTATAGTGGACAACAGACCTCTCAAGATTTGTCTTAACCTGGTTTGTCTTGAAAGATTGGCTTTTTAGGACAGGCCAGTGTGCTATATAGTGGTATTGGGGATGGATACCAGCATTGCCGAGGAAGGCAGATAAGGGATATTTGTGATGCAGAAAAAGGAAATTCTAGAACTTTTCCTCCCGTGTTTCTGGCTTACTTGAGGATTACCTCTGACCTGCTTATCTGCCCCCCCCCTTTCATGCCTCTGTTTGCCTAGGGAAATGACTTTCAAGGGGACAAAATGGCCACTTTATTGTGAAACCTGCAACTGCCCTAAATACCTGGTCAATAAATGTCAATTTCCACTGCCTGCAACACTTGGACAATTGTGTTTTGGATTTCTCCAAGGTGTTTCTGGGGGGGGGGGCAGGGTTAGATTAGACAATTGTAGTGACTAGGTATATACTGAGTGGAAAGGGGAGGTGGGTGACAGTAGTATTATTATTATGCAATGCTGCAGAATGCACTGTGAAAAAATAACTGTTGAATCTACCAGGGATCATAAAACTGAACACTGAACCACCGTACTTGTATTGCAATGAAGCAGTGTAGTTTTTACAAGAAGCCCCAGATGGCAGTAACGTTGTACAAAAATGTACAAGGAATCTCTGTGAAAATAATGACAGATCTCTGGCAAATATGGAATGAGGATTCTGTTATTATTTACACTGTAAAGTACAGTATATAGTCCCTGAGGTTTGTGTTGTTTTTGTTTCACTTCATCTTCTGATTTGTACTCCCTATTCTTTATTCTTAGCTAAATCTGTAATCCAATGGCAGAATCATGAAAGTCCAACATCTTAGTGGCTCTCACTCAATAAAGAAAAATATCCGGAATAGGGCATATATCCATCTTTATCAATTCAAAGGTACTAAAGGTGTTCTTTTATAAACTATTACACACATTATATCATTCCTCAAGGGGTGCAGATACATCTTTGTATGGAATTAGTATCAGTTTCTGCAATGAGAACTTGAAACAGTTCTAATGAGCTGGAATCACTGGAGACCCTAGTGAAGGCCAGTCTATCACAGTGGCTTTCTTTTTGTTAATATAGATCATCTTTGATGCTTATACGAATCAATATAACCTGATTCCCGAAGGTCCATTTTTCAGTGAGAAATATTGAGATGAACTATCCTATGATACTATACAAAACTCTTGATTCAATATCAAATGATATATAGACAAAGGTTCACGAGTATTGGGTATGATTGAGTGTTATCCGACAGCCCGTTGGTTAAACAGGCAATAACAGTATATATGCGCAATATCGGAATCTGCACAATTCCAGAATTGCCCCCCTTATTTTGCTGCGCAGTTTCAGAATTATAATAGGAAAAACTTCCCTCGAAGGGTATAAAAGCCTTAGATATTTGACTCAAGTCTGTAAAAACGTTTACCTATATATCAGGTATTGAAAATAAAGCTAACCATTAGTGTTAGGATCACAGCTTTATTCACACGTATGCCTAGGTGTGATATTCAGGGGCCTCTGATCAGTGCCTTTGCACCTCTTACATGTGGCAGGGCATAATCAAAACATGTAGTACTGTGTAGGTAAATCTCACTTTGATATTTGAGACAATTTCATGTCAGTCTATTGACATGGTTCATAAGAATTTTAATTGATATAGAAAAGTTTCGACACTGCGCAAATTCCGATATTGCGCTTAACATATATACAGATATGACCTGGACCAAGGCTCTATCTAACCAGGCCCTTACATAGGTGCCAGAAATCCTTTGGATCCATAAGGGCCTTAAACTATATATGAAGGGCTGTGGATATTGGCAGTCATGGCCCTGGAGAGGCACCTACATGCCTTCCATAAGGATCTACTGGGATTCCCATTGGGATAAATCTTCCCACCTTCGATTAGATGTTAGTCGATAGAAGTCTGCTATGGACCTTATCACAAGGCCTGAGCCCTGGGGTGTATTGGTTTTCTTTTTCCTTTAACACTTTAAAGGCCGCTGATGCAGAAGTGCATCATGCCCATTGGTGGTCATGATGCACCAATGAAGTGCTGGCGAGACTGCCAGCCAACACTTCATTGAAGCATCATGCTGACCCTACAGGGTTGATACATATACTCCCCTAGGGTCGGCATGATGCTCCAATGAAGAGCTGGCGAGCAGTCTCGCCAGTACTTCATTGGTGCATCATGCTGACCAATGGGCATGATGCATTAATGAAGCTAGCATGATGAGTCCTAGTTCCATTGACTGCATGATGCACCAATGAGGATTGGCCTAGTGACTCGCCAGTACTACATTCGACAATGCGCCAAACACGCAGAGTGTATGAATGCTGCATTTGGCAATGATAACGAGCAAAGGGTATACCTTAGTGGACCTTTTAACTAGTGCTGGGGTCTCAAATAAGCACCGGTCTTAAATACCAGCGCAGGGTACAAGGGTGCTGAAATTTATCTTACTTAAAACAGTATTCAAATAAGTGCCGATCTCGATTGAGGGGCAGGGGTATTGAAATTCATATGCGACATGGCACTTACAGTGACCACAGTGGTATAAAGATTCCCTAGTACATTGCCTTTTTGCTCAATGAAGCTCAGGAAACCTAAGCTAATTACTAGCATCCCAACTTTACAAGATGAGTACCATACAAAATGGTGTTTGCTCAGTGTAGACCTCACGCTGTAGTAGCAGTGCCAGGTTGGGGCAGTGTGAAAAAGGACTGGACTCTATGGTGGGTAGGATGTGTCACCCCAATATAACCTTAGTCAGGGGTGACTAGATACAGGTTACATAGTGCCCTGAGGGTTCGACTGCAGCACCAATACCCACCCTGGTCATCCCAACCTTGAATACAGCAATGACTCATAATTGTGACATACACTGGGAAAGGGGGTCTTATAGCCCCCCGCACTAAGACCCCTTTTCGCAGATCGTGTCACATATTATGTTATGGAGAGATCAGGGTATTGGATCAGTCCAGGGTCAATATGATGCATGCATACAGCCTAGGCGAGTTACTCACCAGAACTCATTTCAGGCAACATAATTATGATACCAAAAAGCCTTTAGTGCATGTGGGTCATTGCAGTTTGACTCTTTTATGGCTGTTGATGCAGCAGTGCATCATGCCCAATAATCGTCATGATGCACCAATGAAGTGCTGGTAAGTGTGCCAGTAGCACTTCATCGGTGCATCATGACAACGCTCTGGGAGAGTATCAACTGTGTAGGGTCGGTATGATGCATTGATGTAGCCAAAGGGCACGATGCATCGATACATCAGCGGCCCTTAAAAATCTTAACAGCCACACAAAAGTACAGGTGTCTCCTGTAGGCATCGAGGGCCTGTACCTACAGGTCATGTGTGCTCACATTATTTACAAGATTCTAATAACTAGTTCACTTAAACTCCACAAGTTGGCAATTCTAAATCTTAAATCTCTAATCAGAGCTCCCAAATGCAACAATATAGAAGGGGCAGGTAGACTATTAGGGTGCCCTGTTGTAAGTAAGGGTGAAAACAGGGGATGATTGGCAGGTCAATAGTTAGATATGGGCTGCCTGTGTATATGTCCCCAACACACAGACAGGTCACCAGCCAACATAAAACAGAGTCCTAATTCTCTATAAGTACAGTAACACAGCAGCGACGTGTAGCACGGTGAGAGACAGACACCAAATGGGCGGGGGTCCCTGTAGTGGGAGCTGTCAGATTAGGCAGAGGGTAGACAAGTATGGTAGGCCAGTGGGCTAGATTTGTCAGTTGGAGTAGTTACTAAAGCTATCAAAGCCTGCTAAGGTAGTGCAATGGCCAAAGAACAACCTAAGGAAGCAGTCAGGAGGGTTGGTTGATTGAGGGAGTGCATGGAATTTACCCTTTTTGAGGCTAAATAAAAATATCACATCTCGGCATTTGCAAACAAAAAATGGTATCTTCATGAAGTCAAACTTATTTCAGAAAATAAATTCCCCAGCATTTCCAGGGGGATATACTGAAATTAGTAGTAAAGGCATTTAACTATCAGTAGTATTCAGACCAGCTTTCCATAATGTAGCATCTATAGTAGAACCGGTCACTAAATAGGCTCTAGTCCCACCTTAAAGAATTCAACCACACACCCCTATGACACACCCTTTAGATAAGAGGACCCCCTTTAGATAAGAGGACCCCATTTATATCCTTCGTTGTAGAACTCGTCTAGATGCCATCGGTTCTTGGTACCACTATGTATACATGCTACACCAGCACCCTTACATTGCCTATGGTTCGCAGGCATTGATATCAGTGAAATGACCACTTATAGCTGTTATCCTTACTAGATCTATTTCACCAAACCAAGTTTGTTGCCCATTCGGCTACAAGCCGTTCTCCAAAACTTGTAGGGACCATTGTAAGAATCTAATAAAACATTTTGCAATAATCTTACTAACATTCATAAAAAGTGACTATATTGTAGTCTAGATCTCCCTCACTGAGACGACAGAATGGTTGATGAAAAGCAGTTTACGCCCATATGAGATTGAACCCGGTCACTTAGTCCCAGGTCAGGTCTTATTCATTGGTCCAATTGGGCTCTGTAATGCCTCAGTGGCGCCATCTGGTGTATAAGCAAGAAAGCACAGTTTCTGGCTTAAAAGGGTAGACAGAATCCAACACTTCTGTACATTTGGAAAATAAAGGCCCAGATTTCCCCTGGTTCTGATGGCACTTTCCATATACTACTTTCTATGCAGCCTGAGCCTATGTACCATGTCTCTATACTACTCACGGTGTAGGGTGGTCTGTTTATACAGATGGGCTACCTACCCCCTAACCACATCAAATGTGTCCTCCCACACACAGTAAAAGAAAGGGGGGGGGGGCTATTAAATTAGATTCACCGATGGAGTTATTTCTGCACTATGTATCTGACTATAATATGTCAGTTTTGATGGAAACAAAGAATAGAAATAAGGTGGAAGGGGTCACAGGACTAGTGATGTTGCATATCTGTATTGACCACTATGAATTTTTAATGATAACAAAAATGTCCTATAATGTTTACAGGGAGACAATGGTATGGGTGTTATTTTAATCTTATGAGAAGTTTTGCCTTTTTTGTCACTCAAGAGGTCATGACCTTTGACCTTAAAGTTCATGACTGGTGATCTACCAGGCCAGGTACATCACCATAGATGAACCCAATCATGTATGTACATGGGTGCTACAGCCATAATGTCATTAGACATTGGTTATGGCATATTTGGCTGCCATATTCCAGTCAGGATTCTATGTAGTCCCCATTAGTACCTCCAAGCCACACTAGGTATCCTCAAGTGTAGGCATGTACACATACAAAACAACTTCATATGGATAAAGAAATGGAAACCTTAAAGTTCATGACTGGTGATGAAACATACTACCTTAAGGTGATCTACATTATCTATTTACATGGGTGCTACAGCCATAGTGTCAT
This sequence comes from Acholoe squamosa, assembly GCA_949317995.1. Lineage (NCBI taxonomy): Eukaryota > Metazoa > Annelida > Polychaeta > Phyllodocida > Polynoidae > Acholoe > Acholoe squamosa. The sequence goes on from OX439037.1 coordinate 87,615,068, forward strand.
TAGACATTGGTTATGGCATATTTGGCTGTCACCTTCCAGACAGGGCTCTATGGAGTACCCATTAGTACCTCCAAGTCACACTAGGAGTGCATCATGCCCATTGGCCTTATGATGCATCAATGAAGTGCTAGTGAGACTGCTTGCCAGCATTTCATTGGTGCATCATGAAGACCCTGTGGGAGTGTATCAACCATTGGGTATGATGCATTAATGCATCAGTGGACATTAAAGGGCCAGGAGTGCACAGCTATTCTAAATAAAAGAATTATCTTCACATATATAGATAAAGAACTGGAAACCTCACCCTTTTAGCATCAAACAAACCTTAATTGCCTTGGCACTCATATTTCCCACCACAACCTAACAGCATATCACCAAAATCAATATCTAAAGAAGCTCAGCTGTTGAAATGCTTTTGACGCTTTTATGCTGTTGATGGCAAGCCTCAAAAGGCTATCAGTGTGTGAATGAGTCATACAGAGACTGGGGGATCAGATATCAATGTACTTATATATAGCAACAAGAGGTACTGGTGTAAGCCATACCCCTGTGGGTGGCTCCGGTACTGGGTCGGGGGGGTGTCAATAATGGGATAAGGCGAGCTGCGTAGTAGGCGCACGATGAGTTGAAGCTCAGCATTTATGTGCATCTGGGGTAATCTTGAACAGTTCAAGTTAACTCTAATCTATGAAGCCTAAAATCCACACCCTGACTGCAGCACATCACTGAGAGCTTTATATAATCCACACCTACTAGCCGCAATGGTACAGTATGTTAGATGGAGCTGTAAAAGGTGTGTAAAAGGGCACTGAGTCAGGTACACTTATAAATACAGATACTGGGGGTCACTTTTGCACATATAGAGGACGAACCCAACCAGTGACCAAAGCTAATCTGCTTCAATCCCCAACTGTAACACATGGGTCGTAGCCACTTTCTGCTATGGTTTCTACTGAAAGTACCATAAAATCTAATTCCTGCATACACCCCAGATATTGTATAAGACAACAATCAAATACTCCCTACAACTGTTTGATGAACTCATTACCATGATCTTTTGTTATTTTCTTTCCTGAATGGTGTATCATCCTGAAACAAAGCTCAAGGCCCTTTGGAACATTGTGAAAATAAATGCTATAAATCCAACGTTTATGCTATAAATCCAACATTCTGGCAAACATGCCTGGTAAGGTCCCTCTGGTTAGCCAACTGAAGTCCTTCTTCAGCACCAAGCCTTAGAAAGGCAACCACTGCAGACATTTACACCTGCTGTCATAAGAGAGGAAACATACTCAAAATTTGCAGAAATACCTGAAAGCCAAATTTGTTAATTGAGATGAAATATAAACTTGTGAACTTACCTTTGTCCTCCAGGCTAGCTCGATCGTCCTCCGTCTGACACCCAGGGCTCAGTTTAATTGCCCGTTTCTCTATTTTTTCCATGTGATGTCTCTTGTTGTCCAGTTCATTCAGAACACTCTGGAAGATATAAAGGAGGGATGGTTAATAAATGGATCCTTTAGTTGTCAGGTTGGATGAAGTTTTATGAAAGTGTATTGTCATGTCTATTACTTATATGCTATTTGTGAGCAGTATAATTTAGCTTTTCGTCTTGCTCAGAATTCAAAGAGGGAGTGTGTACACTTATATATTCTACAAGTTTTAAAACGAAAACAGTATACAAGGTATATACATATATACATACTTACAATGAAACCATTTCAATTTATACAAAATCTTTGAGACAATAGCATGTACCCCTGCCTATCATATAGCTACTACCATAGGACCTCTTTTATTGAGGCTCTACTGAGGCCTCTTGTTTTAGTTCCAGCTCAAATCTCCAGATGTCTCTGTGGTGCAAGGACCATGAGCTGCTCTTACACTGATTCTCTGTGCTACCTCAGGGAACAGGACAGGGCACCAGTGTAGGACTGAGCAGCACCCAGTAGTGTTTTATATACACACTAGGTGGCAGTGGCTGACAGTCAGAGAATACAACCATGTTTGCCACCACTACTTGCAGTTTGTGGCAGTAATGAAATGTCCAGCAATGTATTGGATTATTTCACCAACAAACATTTTCCCCATAGTATTTACTGAACATTTTGGATGGTAATGCACTGCTTGGGTGGGGTGGGCGCTTTGTTTTTATAAAATCAGTTGATTGCAACAATTGAAATGTCCAGCAATGTATGAGGCAACTTCACCATTGAACCAATATTTGCTCCATAGTGATTAAAATCAATGCTGAACCTTTTGGAAGACAGTGCAAATAGGAATACCTAGACTTGTCTAAGGACCCTGGAACATGAAGAACCCAGCGGTAATGGATTTAAGATCGTATAAACTCACCCAAGATTTAAAACCTAGTTGCGATGAATTATCATTACTAAAGCTTTTGGACGTGGGTGCAACCGATCAATTTCATGACTCTCATGGTGCCTGTTGCAAACTACCTGTCTAACTTTTAAAACATCAATTATTTGGACTAGAATTCCAACGAGGAGGCATATTTTTGATGACTTGAGGAAAACCTTGAGGTAAGCACAGCATAGCTGTGATGAATTATTTTGCCAAGGTTGATGACCAGAATATTTGAATAGGTTCCCTCTCGCATAGTTACTGATATATTCTGACTAATTGTTGACAAATAGTGACAAAGTACTGACATATATTTACTTACTGCTGACAAAATGTGAGAAAATACTGACATATATTGACTAATTGCTGACAAATTGCATGTAAATACTGACATGTGTTGACTAATTTTTTATATATAGTGACTAAGTACTGACATATCCTGACAATTACTGACATATATTGACTAATTGCTGTTATATAGTGACTAAGTACTAACATATATTGATATATTTTGACTAATCACTGATAAAAGTGAGTAATTACTCACTATTTGTCAGCAATTAGTCAAAATATATCAGTAATTACTCACTATTTGTCAGCAATTAGTCCATATATGTCAGTCATTACTCAATATATATCAGCAATTGGTCAATACATGTCAGTATTTACTCAGAATTCATCAGCAATTAGTCAATATATGTCAGTATTTACTTGCATTTTAATGAATAAATGTTAGTAATTAATCACTAGCAATTACTCAATATATGTTAGTACTTAGTCACTATATAACAGCAATTAGTCAATATATGCCAGTATTTACTCGCATTTTAATGAATAAATGTTAGTAATATAATCACTAGCAATTACTCAATATATGTTAGTACTTAGTCACTATATAACAGCAATTATTCAATATATGTCAGTAATTACTCACTCTTTGTCAGCAATTAGTCAATACATGTCAGTAATTACTCACTATTTATCAGAAATTAGTCAATATATGTCAGTAATTACTCACTCTTTGTCAGCAATTAGTCAATATATGTCAGTAATTACTAACTTTTTGTCAGCAATCAGTCAATATATGCCAGTACCTAGTCATTATAAACAACACTTAGTTCATTTATGTCAGTCACAATTTGTCATATATCAATAGTGAGCAATTACTAACATATATTGACTAAATGCTTATAAAATATAAGTAACTACTATCATGTATTGCCTAATTGCTGACAAATAATGAATAATGACTAACATATATTAACTTATTGCTGACAAATAGTCCATAGATACTGACATATTTTGACAAATACCAGTCAAAGCAGAATGCACAATTGAATCAATGGCTATTTCTCTGTTATATATTGACTAATTGCTGACAGATTGTGAGTAAATACTGACATGTATTTATAATTGAAGATATATAGTGACCAAGTACTGACATATATTGACTAATTGCTATAGTGACTAAGTACTGATGTATATTGACTAATTGCTGATAAATTGTGAATAAATACTGACATATTTTGACTAATTACTAACAAATGGTGAGTAATTACTAACATATATTGACTAATTGCTGATAAATGGCAAGTAATTACTGACATATATTGACTAATATCTGACAAATTGTGAGTAAATACTGACGTATATTGACTAATTGCTGACAAATAGTGAGTAATTACTAATATATATTAAATAATTGGTCACTAACATCCATCTGATAACTTTTGAAGAACAAAATTCACCATATATGGCCTGGATCTCTGTGTTTCCGAAAACCAAGATGGCCGACACACATGGAAAACATAAGAATTGGGTAGTTGAGGTTTCCCAATGGTCACTAACATCCATCTCATAACTTTTGAAGATCAAAATTCACCATATATGGCCTGGATCCCTGTGTTACTTATAATGACTAAGTACTGACGTATATTGACTAATTGCTAACAAATGGTGATTAATTACTAACATATATTGATTAACCGCTGACAAATAGTGAGTAATTTCTATCATACCATAGCACTAATACTAACCTGTTATAGCTTTAAACTCAATACATGTACCGCAAAAACACAGATGAAAACACAAATTAAAACACAGAATGGCGTCAACATTTTCAATCAAACACCAGAGAATGGAGAAATGGAAAGACATCCATTCAGCAATGACACACATCTATATATATATGGAAAAGTACCAAGATACTGGATAATTATGCTAATTATGCAAATAGTATGCGCGGATATGGAATGTTTGGTATCAATCTGGGGTGTTTCGTCCCCCTAAGGAACATGCCCCCCTAAAAAATTTGTTTTAGAAAAGAATAAGCGAAATAATTTTTTTAACTAGCGGCCTTTTCGGCCTGAGCCGGTCCACCTGCGCCCTACCTCCAGCCAAAACCTATCTGTTTTAAGTGTCACTGGCGAAAAAGGGCAGGTTTGAGGAAGGAGTGGATCGAGATATAGGCTTTTTTGGGACGCGGGGGCAGACGCCAGTCCAGGCACTGGCAGAGAGGTCCAAGAACTGGCAGTTTTACAAAATAAATCGTATCTCCCTTAATAATAGGAGTTTTCCATAGTGTGACCTATAGATAAAGGGTAGCTCGAGCTGGCAAACGTCATGGCGGTCTTTATTTTCAAATCTGCACAATGGGAACAAAGTTGTCACCAACTTAGCGATCTTTTAACGATAAATAAATGCATTGGTGCATCATGCTGACCTTATGGAATAAAATGACAGGTGGTCCAAGGGTCTCTCGGCTAATAAAAATGTGTAGAGTCTATTATACCAACCTAGCAATATTTTAGGCCTATTTAGCGATCTTTTAAGGACAAATAATTTATTTCATGGCCAAATACAATGCTGTACCTCTATCTGGAGTGACTATAACGATTATGGGTTGCATACAGGTGGATGTACACGCCCTAGAGGGGGGGTATTGGGTTCTCTACTGGTGGTGAGTGGCCTAGTGGAGACAGGTGGCACATGTCTGGACGCCTATTCATCCTCAAGGGCCACAGAGTAATTTAGGTAATTGGACGCAATAACTCCTCCAAATATAATAATGCCACGCTATTGGGGCTCCTAATATGGGAATGGCACGCATTTTTACGGTCCCAAGACTCCAAATAAACCAATGCCACGCCACTTAGAACTCCTAATATAATAAAGTGCATCATACTTATGTGTACATGTATATATATATATGTAGGTGGCCTTTAGTGGGTTAATGGATGCATGCATGTGGGTGGCTTGCATGTAGCGATCATTCTAAATGGTTAAAGTGACCATGTATCAGGCATAAGTTCATGTGTCCCACCAATACCCACCCCTCTTATGAGGTGATTGGGTGCTGGGTGGTGCAGGGGGGGGGGGGGTCTGACAGTATACTATTACGAGGTGATTAGGAGGAGGGTGGGAACTGTAGGCAGGGAGAGCAAGCTGTAGCCTCTCTGTAGGCGAGATCTGAGTGGGTAGCTTTCCCAGCTTCATGAAATCAACAAGAACAGGACAGGAGAGAAACGGACAGGGGATAGAGAGGGCTGATGCTGTGACGTATGTGTGATAACACTAGACTTGCACATGCCTTACAGTGAGTGGGCCTAATGAGAATGGTCTTAAGTACTGTACCTATGGTGGCACAGAAAAAATGAATAACTGAAAGGACCTTAGCAAGGCCTAAGCGGTCTAGGTCATGCACTGATGATTTCAGTAGCTGAGCTATTGGTCTAAATTTTAGCGCGAGGTACTACATGTAAATGAATTATTTTCATGAATGAAAATAATTCAATAACAGGGGTTTATCCCCCTAAGAGCCGAGTGTGCTCTCAAAGCATCAGGTTGAGGAGTTTTCATGATACCTGATGCAGTGCTGGTGAGTTACTCGCCTTCTTGCTGCATCGGTGCTTCATGCTGACCATATAGGAGTGCATCATGTGTGTAGCTCTGGCGAGTAACTCACCAGGGCTACATTCATGCATCATGCCGACCATATGGGGTTGATACAGTCCTTGAGGGTCGGCATGATGCTCCAATGAAGTGTTGGCGAGCAGTCTCACACTCTTGCATCAGTGATAAAAGGTAAGCAAGTCCCAATGACAAGTCTCTCCTTTCCTAATACCATCACCAAAAACATCATACCCTCACAACGCTAATTGGTAGGAGGATCACATGGCCTGCTCTCATCCAATGAGTGATGGCCTTACAGACATGGTCGGGTGTCACCTTCCGCTGACCCCTAACACGAGCCCTCATTTGCATACTAATCTGCATAACGCATTTGCATATCTGGTGTTCAGGTAATAATGGAAGTCAATATGTTTCTGCATAGGGTGTCATGGACAGGACAAAGTTCTACAGTTCTGAAACTAACTTCATAACCAGGCAGTAAAAGGCATAATTAGAAGTGAATTATTAGATAAAGTGATAAAGTTTTATTTCATAGTTGTGAGTTAAGTATGTTTACGAGAAGAGTGCTCTCGCTCTCTGTCTCGCTCTCTGTCTCGCTCTCTGTCTCGCTCTCTGTCTCTCTGTCTTGCTCTTTGTCTTTCTGTCTGCCCCTTTCTCCCTGCATGTCTCTGTCTGCCTGTGTGTCTGTCCGTCTGTTGGGCTGTCTGTCTCTGTCTATTTGTCTGCCTCTCTGTTTGTCTCTCTGTCGCTGTATGTGTCTCTGTGTGTCTCTCTGTCGGCTTCCCCCTCTCTTTCTCTCCCCTCTGTCTCTCTCATAGGCACATCCTAATTTCATAATACCTGATTCAATACACAGTTTCCACATACTACTTACTGTTGCATGACACATTTTCCTATACTACTTAGTCTATAGTTCTGAACTGGTTCACCGTTCCTACATACTACACACAGGATTAGCAATAGTAGTAGAACATGAACATTAATTTTGAACGTCCTATGGCATACACTAAAATAATCCATCTGTACATAACATAGTTAGTTTAGGCTTTGTTAATACATACTAAGGAAATATGGCTATGCAAATCAAGATCAGGGCTCAAAGCTCAACATGACGTTCAGAAACTACCCAGGTTGATTGTAGACTAGTGACAAACAGGTGCATTTTACACGAGGCAGCACCGATTATAAGCCTTTGTGTCTGGAGTCTTCCTATCTATTTTAGAGTCTCGCACTGACTTCAAAAGATATTAAGGGGCCACCATTAGCATTATCAACACTGTAAGAGGGATATGCTTTGTGGGTGAAAACGGCATCATCAATCACTCTACTCCTTGTAAGAGTCTGGGACTCACTTATTTTAATGGATTATAGTGATATATTGCAGTGGTTAAATGACGGATCAGTCACTATACCTCTAAGATGTAAGTTGGTGTGTATGATTAATGCAGGGACCAGACAGTCATTAATAGACTTTGTCCATGTTTTAAAGAATGTGGTGTGTTACCTTAGGGGATATGTAGCGTTTTTACATCTTTACATACATGTAGACAGCATAATGCTGAGTGAGTGATTGAGCGAGTAAGCATTTTAAGGCTGACCTGGGTTTTGTAAATTTGCACTGGTTCTGTATAAGTTATAAGTCTGTGTTTTAATTATCAAAGGCCTAAATGTCCAGCCTGATTAAGAACAGGTTTTACTCATGGTTCTAAGGAGATGTGATGATACAAACGAGAGATCAGTTTGTGTCCTATGCATGGTAGTAGAGAATTGATCTTTTGAACTACCAGTAATCTACAGCATGTGGGCCTTTTCAGTGTATACCAAGCCCAGGTCATGACTGTCTTCTAGATAACCAATTATCATTAGATGGCATAGGACAGAATACTGTGTGCAGTCAGACAAGTAATAAGGATACACCATGATAATGGCCATGGGTTATCCCACTTATTACTGATATTGTCTATAATACACACAGGCCTGACGCCCAGTCTGACTGTGGCTGAGGTAACACTGTCTGGGGAGCGTGGTAGTAACTGTATTAGACTGGACACTAGTAACGTGGTTAGACACCCGGCCATGGTTAGACTCACACCCAGACTTATAACTAGACGTTTACAGGCATGAATATATGGAAATGTAGACTGTTGTCCGCAATTTAGACTATTTCTATGTGGTTGTGAATTCAGGGTCACTCCTAAAGAAATCTTGAACTTTTGTTTTCATAAGTATAGTTCATTAGGGCCCTGTGGCTATGGACGGCTGCGTGTAGGACAAAATGCAGGAAGCTTTTATTGGTATGAGATTATATGATGATGATCTTACTGTGTGAAAACGATGATTGTCTGTACAGGAATAGAACTGTGCCAGTTACAGTATGCAGGGTACTCTTAGCATGGATACACTTCTAACACACTCGGTGCGTTCGGGCAGCGGTTTTCTAACCATATGCAGTGCATTGTGGGTGGGGGTGACCTCGAATGCTAACTACACCACCTTAGCTTGTTCCCTCCACCCCCTTCCCCCCCAGCCAGGTCTGGCTAGGTACCAGTCCTTAACTATGCTTGGGAGTGTAGTAAGTTGACTTGGGGATCAACATTGACCCACATGGGGCAGACCAATAGGGGGTGGCCTTACAAACCAGCATTGATCCCTCGGCCGTACTCCGAACGCACCGACAATTACTATATACGTCACAAAAGGGTAATATCCTTTTGTTCTCCCTGTCCACTATTATATAATTGGGTCTATAAATGGCCCTGATGAGAGAGGACTATATGTCACGGTATAGGTCAAATCCCACTACTCAAAAAAATGTGTCTGAACTGTCTATGATTAAGGATATCAGCAGCCTTGAAGTCTAATTAAAATTGTAAATCATACGGACCATTATCCAACCTCTCCCTTCCCCAAATCCCACTATTAGCCAATATGGTAAAGATAATTTCTGTGAATTTCCTTTCTCTTCAGACTAGGTACTAGTTTGATTCACAGAGATTGAGTATTTGATATCAATATCACAACTGTCTCTGGCTGAATTCTTTAGTTTTCAATGGTTTGCAAATACAACTGTATTGGCTTCTGTAGCATAATTCACAAGCAGAACCTTCTTATAACTGATGTATGTGGAACTTGGGTCATGATTTATCAAAGACATACCTCTTGTGAATTACTAAACACTCTTGTTTTCCTCTAAATCACAGGGAATTTCAGTATATCACAGAGATTTCTGACCTCTTCTGAAGAAAATATCAAAAACTATTGATGTGTTCAACACCCAAAATAACAGCTCTTTGGCAAGGCTCCTTAGCCGTTAAAGGCCTTCCTTAGATGATATTACCACTCCGATAGCGACTAAGGATCACTGCATTCCTATATCACAAGGACATTAGGGCATTTTTCACCTTGTAAGATTTGGCCTTATAGGAGTGGGGTCTTGTGGTCAATTCCATTGCAATTGCACATTCATCAGCTCATAGCATACCACCTAGTTGTGAATAAGAAGCAATTCATTTCCTCTTGTTAATCCGTCGTCTTCACTACAGCCGTTCCTTCCAGCCTCTACATCACGACAGCTACTACTTCAGGTTTTCCCTCCCCTCTCCCTCCAATTCTACCACTACCAATACTGCTGCATCCTTCCTACTTTCCCCTCTCCCTCCAATTCTACCACCACCATTACTGCTGCATCCTCCCTACTTTCCCCTCTCCCTCCAATTCTACCACCACCAATACTGCTGCATTCTCCCTACTTTCCCCTCTCCCTCCAATTCTACCACCACCAATACTGCTGCATCCTTCCTACTTTCCCCTCTCCCTCCAATTCTACCACCACCAATACTGCTGCATCTTTACTACTTTCCCTCTTTCCTCCAATTCTACCGCCACCAATACTGCTGCTTCCTCCCTACTTTCCCTCTTTCCTCCAATTCTACCGCCACCAATACTGCTGCATCTTTACTACTTTCCCTCTTCCCTCCAATTCTACCGCCACCAATACTGCTGCATCTTTACTACTTTCCCTCTTTCCTCCAATTCTACCGCCACCAATACTGCTGCTTCCTCCCTACTTTCCCTCTTTCCTCCAATTCTACCGCCACCAATACTGCTGCATCTTTACTACTTTCCCTCTTTCCTCCAATTCTACCACCACCAATACTGCTGCTTCCTCCCTACTTTCCCTCTTTCCTCCAATTCTACCGCCACCAATACTGCTGCATCTTTACTACTTTCCCTCTTTCCTCCAATTCTACCACCACCAATACTGCTGCTTCCTCCCTACTTTCCCTCTTTCCTCCAATTCTACCGCCACCAATACTGCTGCATCTTTACTACTTTCCCTCTTTCCTCCAATTCTACCACCACCAATACTGCTGCTTCCTCCCTACTTTCCCTCTTTCCTCCAATTCTACCGCCACCAATACTGCTGCATCTTTACTACTTTCCCTCTTTCCTCCAATTCTACCGCCACCAATACTGCTGCATCTTTACTACTTTCCCTCTTTCCTCCAATTCTACCACCACCAATACTGCTGCTTCCTCCCTACTTTCCCTCTTTCCTCCAATTCTACCGCCACCAATACTGCTGCATCTTTACTACTTTCCCTCTTTCCTCCAATTCTACCACCACCAATACTGCTGCATCCTCCCTACTTTCCCCTCTCCCTCCAATTCTACCACCACCAATACTGCTGCATCCTTCCTACTTTCCCCTCTCCCTCCAATTCTACCACCACCAATACTGCTGCTTCCTCCCTACTTTCCCCTCTCCCTCCAATTCCACCACCACCAATACTGCTGCTTCCTCCCTACTTTACCCTCTCCCTCCAATTCTACCACCACCAATACTGCTGCATCCTCCCTACTTTCCCCTCTCCCTCCAATTCTACCACCACCAATACTGCTGCATCCTCCCTACTTTCCCCTCTCCCTCCAATTCTACCACCACCAATACTGCTGCATCCTCCCTACTTTCCCCTCTCCCTCCAATTCTACCACCACCAATACTGCTGCATCCTCCCTACTTTCCCCTCTCCCTTCAATTCTACCACCACCAATACTGCTGCATCCTTCCTACTTTCCCTCTCCCTCCAATTCTACCACCACCAATACTGCTGCATCCTTCCTACTTTCCCCTCTCCCTCCAATTCTACCACCACCAATACTGCTGCATTCTCCCTACTTTCCCCTCTCCCTCCAATTCTACCACCACCAATACTGCTGCTTCCTCCCTACTTTCCCCTCTCCCTCCAATTCTACCACCACCAATACTGCTGCATCCTCCCTACTTTTCCCTCTCCCTCCAATTCTACCGCCACCAATACTGCTGCTTCCTCCCTACTTTCCCCTCTCCCTCCAATTCTACCACCACCAATACTGCTGCATTCTCCCTACTTTCCCCTCTCCCTCCAATTCTACCACCACCAATACTGCTGCTTCCTCCCTACTTTCCCCTCTCCCTCCAATTCTACCGCCACCATTACTGCTGCATTCTCCCTACTTTCCCCTCTCCCTCCAATTCTACCACCACCAATACTGCTGCATCCTCCCTACTTTCCCCTCTCCCTCCAATTCTACCACCACCAATACTGCTGCATCCTTCCTACTTTCCCCTCTCCCTCCAATTCTACCACCACCAATACTGCTGCTTCCTCCCTACTTTCCCCTCTCCCTCCAATTCTACCACCACCAATACTGCTGCATCCTCCCTACTTTCCCCTCTCCCTCCAATTCTACCACCACCAATACTGCTGCATCCTCCCTACTTTCCCCTCTCCCTCCAATTCTACCACCACCAATACTGCTGCATCCTTCCTACTTTCCCCTCTCCCTCCAATTCTACCACCACCAATACTGCTGCTTCCTCCCTACTTTCCCCTCTCCCTCCAATTCTACCACCACCAATACTGCTACTTCCTCCCTACTTTCCCCTCTCCCTCCAATTCCACCACCACCAATACTGCTGCTTCCTCCCTACTTTCCCCTCTCCCTCCAATTCCACCACCACCAATACTGCTACTTCCTCCCTACTTTCCCCTCTCCCTCCAATTCTACCACCTCCATTACTGCTGCATCCTTCCTACTTTCCCTCTCCCTCCAATTCTACCACCACCAATACTGCTGCTTCCTCCCTACTTTACCCTCTCCCTCCAATTCTACCACCACCAATACTGCTGCTTCCTCCCTACTTTCCCCTCTCCCTTCAATTCTACCACCACCAATACTGCTGCTTCCTCCCTACTTTCCCTCTCCCTCCAATTCTACCACCACCAATACTGCTGCTTCCTCCCTACTTTCCCTCTCCCTCCAATTCTACCACCACCATTACTGCTGCATCCTTCCTACTTTCCCCTCTCCCTTGAAATTCTACCACCACCATTACTGCTGCATCCTTCCTACTTTCCCTCTTTCCTCCAATTCTACCACCACCATTACTGCTGCATGCTTCCTACTTTCCCCTCTCCCTCCAATTCTACCACCACCAATACTGCTGCATGCTTCCTACTTTCCCCTCTCCCTTCAATTCTACCGCCACCAATACTGCTGCTTCCTCCCTACTTTCCCTCTTTCCTCCAATTCTATCACCACCAATTCTGCTGCTTCCTCCCTACTTTCCCCTCTCCCTCCAATTCTACCACAACCAATACTGCTGCATCCTTCCTACTTTCCCTCTCCCTCCAATTCTACCACCACCAATACTGCTGCTTCCTCCCTACTTTCCCCTCTCCCTCCAATTCTACCACCACCATTACTGCTGCATTCTCCCTACTTTCCCCTCTCCCTCCAATTCTACCACCACCAATACTGCTGCTTCCTCCCTACTTTCCCCTCTCCCTCCAATTCTACCACCACCAATACTGCTGCATTCTCCCTACTTTCCCCTCTCCCTCCAATTCTACCACCACCAATACTGCTGCTTCCTCCCTACTTTCCCCTCTCCCTCCAATTCTACCACCACCAATACTGCTGCATCCTCCCTACTTTTCCCTCTCCCTCCAATTCTACCGCCACCAATACTGCTGCTTCCTCCCTACTTTCCCCTCTCCCTCCAATTCTACCACCACCAATACTGCTGCATTCTCCCTACTTTCCCCTCTCCCTCCAATTCTACCACCACCAATACTGCTGCTTCCTCCCTACTTTCCCCTCTCCCTCCAATTCTACCACCACCAATACTGCTGCTTCCTCCCTACTTTCCCCTCTCCCTTCAATTCTACCACCACCAATACTGCTGCTTCCTCCCTACTTTCCCTCTCCCTCCAATTCTACCACCACCAATACTGCTGCTTCCTCCCTACTTTCCCTCTCCCTCCAATTCTACCATCACCATTACTGCTGCATCCTTCCTACTTTCCCCTCTCCCTTCAATTCTACCACCACCAATACTGCTGCTTCCTTCCTACTTTCCCTCTTTCCTCCAATTCTACCACCACCATTACTGCTGCATGCTTCCTACTTTCCCCTCTCCCTCCAATTCTACCACCACCAATACTGCTGCATCCTTCCTACTTTCCCCTCTCCCTTCAATTCTACCGCCACCAATACTGCTGCTTCCTCCCTACTTTCCCTCTTTCCTCCAATTCTACCACCACCAATTCTGCTGCTTCCTCCCTACTTTCCCCTCTCCCTCCAATTCTACCACCACCAATACTGCTGCATCCTTCCTACTTTCCCTCTTCCCTCCAATTCTACCGCCACCAATACTGCTGCTTCCTCCCTACTTTCCCTCTTTCCTCCAATTCTACCACCACCAATTCTGCTGCTTCCTCCCTACTTTCCCCTCTCCCTCCAATTCTACCACCACCAATACTGCTGCATCCTTCCTACTTTCCCTCTTCCCTCCAATTCTACCACCACCAATACTGCTGCATTCTCTCTACTTTCCCCTCTCCCTCCAATTCTACCACCACCAATACTGCTGCTTCCTCCCTACTTTCCCCTCTCCCTCCAATTCTACCACCACCAATACTGCTGCATTCTCCCTACTTTCCCCTCTCCCTCCACTTCTACCACCACCAATACTGCTGCATTCTCCCTACTTTCCCCTCTCCCTCCACTTCTACCACCACCAATACTGCTGCATTCTCCCTACTTTCCCCTCTCCCTCCAATTCTACCACCACCAATACTGCTGCTTCCTCCCTAGTTTCCCCTCTCCCTCCAGTTCTACCACCACCATTACTGCTGCATCCTTCCTACTTTTCCCTCTCCCTCCAGTTCTACCACCACCAATACTGCTGCATTCTCCCTACTTTCCCCTCTCCCTCCAATTCTACCACCACCATTACTGCTGCATCCTTCCTACTTTTCCCTCTCCCTCCAGTTCTACCACCACCAATACTGCTGCATTCTCCCTACTTTCCCCTCTCCCTCCAATTCTACCACCACCATTACTGCTGCATCCTTCCTACTTTTCCCTCTCCCTCCAGTTCTACCACCACCAATACTGCTGCATTCTCCCTACTTTCCCCTCTCCCTCCAATTCTACCACCACCATTACTGCTGCATCCTCCCTACTTTCCCCTCTCCCTCCAATTCTACCACTACCAATACTGCTGCTTCCTCCCTACTTTCCCCTCTCCCTCCAATTCTACCACCACCAATACTGCTGCATCCTCCCTACTTTCCCTCTCCCTTCAATTCTACCACTACCAATACTGCTGCATCCTCCCTACTTTCCCCTCTCCCTTCAATTCTACCACCACCAATACTGCTGCATCCTCCCTACTTTCCCTCTCCCTTCAATTCTACCACTACCAATACTGCTGCATCCTCCCTACTTTCCCCTCTCCCTTCAATTCTACCACCACCATTACTGCTGCATCCTCCCTACTTTCCCCTCTCCCTCCAATTCTACCACTACCAATACTGCTGCTTCCTCCCTACTTTCCCCTCTCCCTCCAATTCTACCACCACCAATACTGCTGCATCCTTCCTACTTTCCCCTCTCCCTCCAATTCTACCACTACCAATACTGCTGCTTCCTCCCTACTTTCCCCTCTCCCTCCAATTCTACCACCACCAATACTGCTGCATCCTTCCTACTTTCCCTCTTTCCTCCAATTCTACCACTACCAATACTGCTGCATCCTTCCTACTTTCCCCTCTCCCTCCAATTCTACCACCATCAATACTGCTGCATCCTCCCTACTTTCCCTCCTTCCTCCTCCTTCATCATTTCAGAAATATTTTCCAATCTCAGCCTCTACTTGTGTCCTTGTCTCTATGCCTTGCAGAAGTAACTTTAACCCAGCAAATTGTCGTGAGTCCTCGTCAACCTGTGTGAAGTGGCTCACACATGTCGCTAGATGGAACACGACATTGTTATAGCACAAGATCACCAGGAATAGCAATTGCTATGCCACGTGAGTCTAACACACAGTGGCGAAAGATGACGGAATGAGTTATCACTCAAAAAGGAGTTACCATTGATGACCAATCATGGCGACAGATGACGACAATTTTCTGGGACGTGATCAGGAGTCCCTCCCTCCAATCCCCAACCACCAACTACCACTACAACTAGTATCTGCTGCTTCATAGATAGCATATAAACTTTGTGCACTATTAACTAAAAATATGATGACCATGCAATAAACAGCGTTTATGAGTTGTGAACATAACCTGGTATGAAGTGGGATAGTTAGCCAACAAAATGCCTAGCGGTCAGGTCAGGGTCACTTACTCTATATCCCATGACTTCTCATTCCCCAGATGTCTCCCACCTCCCCCCCCCTCTCCTGACCCCTCCCTTACCCCCCTTCCCCCTATCACGTTTAGCCTGTGATTATTGCTATCATGCTGTGCCGAGTTCACCTTATATCCATCATTCAATCATCCCCTCTGGTGGCATGACTTGGCATCAAGGTCTAACGCATTCTTAGAAATATCTGTTGAATCTACAAGGTATCGTTGACATATTGGCAGGTGAACCACCATAATTGTATACATAATGGGGTGAGGCATGTAGGTTCTACAATGAAGGCCGGCTGGCACTACAGTAAAAGTACTTTGTTACAAGAAATCACTGTCGAAATAACAGTGAAATCCTTGTAGCAGTTGCAGGAGGACCTCTGTTAAATTGATGGCACTTTTTACGGAGCAATCTGTATCAATCTACAGAGTTCCACCTGAATCCAAGGTCCTTAGTCGATGGAGGAGTCAGATATCAACTATCTGGTAACACGCTATTCTGCTGACTTCTGAGATTAAAACTCTGAAAGAGCAAGGGCCTTCATGCTAAAAAAAACCTAGATTCCATTCCTGTCAGCTTTTACCTCAGTGTGGCAGGGATGGTTCTGGGTCTCTGTAATCCGAATTAGACTGAATATGATTCTCTGGGATCACTCTATTGTGAAAGTAGGAGTGAATTTAGGAAAAATGCCTCTATATTTCTTTCGTTACCTTTCAATACATCTTGACTATTCTGGTTAAAGGAAGATACATTTCACAGATAATCAGAGGGATGTATCATGATGAATATCATGGTCCAGTCTAATGGGAGGCAATATCAGCATATTATTTCCCACCCTTATTGAACTTAGAACCAACCTCTCTCAGTGCCCAATCACTCTTTAGCTTAATCTAAGATACATCATACTTGTCATAGTGTACGCCTGTATGCTAGGAGAGTGAGTGACTGTTTGTCATGGTACCACAATAAAGGGTACTGCAGAGCTAGTGGATAGGTAAGAGGTAGAGCATACCCTTGGTACCTGAGGGACCCAGGTTCGAGTCCCGGTTGGGATTGGACTTTTCCAATAGTGACGGGTACATCAGTATTCAAAGTGGAACCTAATCTTAGATTTATATATTTCTTAAAGTGATTGTCTGGGTATCGGTATGACTGAGACTAGAATAAATAACATGTATATCTGATTTACATTTGCCACAGTAGAAACCTACCTAACATGACATGTGCAAGCTGGTTACTGTAATGCTATTGGATTGTAGTGGGAGCATGTTGAATCTATTCTATTTATGTTAGCCAACGAATTTGTAGAAATTCTCTAGAATAGTACCATAGCAATCACTGAGCAATGATAAGCCAATCACAGCAGGGCAAATGGTGTTCTATCAGTCTTGCTGTACTAATTTTCCTTTCCCCCAAATTCACTCTTCCATTGAGTATTGGGATCCAGACGAGTGAGGGACAATCATTCTGTATTAGATGCCCATGTCAGGCGTGACCACGCATGAACGCGTATCGTGAATGATTAAAGAGTTCTGGTAGGAGAAGCGATTCGCTGTGGGATCATTATCACCCGAGAGGCATTTTGATGGTGATGCACTGCTTTATATTAGAGTCTACCTAACAAGTGTGCAACAGTATGAGATTTTTGTATACAGAGCAGATATACAGACACTTTAAGTGAGATAGTCTACTATTTCATCTTTATTCATGTTCTACTAAAATGTATGTTCCCTACACTCTTGGACCATCATATGTAGGTGTTGAAGAAGCATTGAATGTGACATATGGTCCACATGGGCTTACAGGAGGGGTGCAATGGTCAGCCACACACCTTCTACAGCTTATTTTATGTGAATAACTTCTTCCCATAGAGATAGCATTGCAGGGCTGATCCACACCCCCCTAGTGGCGTAACGTGTGCCGATCCACCACAGCAGCCGATCCAGTACCGTAGCCTTGTTCTGGCTGCGTGTAAACATTTAAAATGGCGGACCGGTGCTTGTGCGGTGAACTACGGTAACCGATTTTGCTAATTTTCAGTTAATTAAACCCTCTAAAAACATAAAATAAATATAGAACTAAACTCCCCTGGTGTCCTCGGTGGCCAATCCACCCCTCGGGAGTTGTCTCCCCCTCTGGCTAACGCCCTTGGGGGAGACAACTCCCTCGTGGTGGATCGGCCACCTCGTACACCACGGTCGTTTAGTTCTATCTATGTATTTTTATTGGCTGGAATTAAGACATCCATTCTACAGGTAGGAAATCTGGTGTAAACAATGACGATTCCTGCCAATACACACCAAGTTAAGTCCTTTATATATTTATATTTGAAGCAATTTAGCTAATATTTGAAGGGATCATAAGCTGACTCATAGAGACTGGGAGTAAACAAAGCAGATTATGAGCAAAGTATGATCTATGTGAACATCCTGGGTCTTTTCTGAGGACACTGATTTTTGAGCTCAACCATTGGAACATGCCACATTAATATGGTCAAAACTGAGCAGACTGGGGATAAAGGATCGCTCATGAGATTGTACAGGAGCTACCCTTTCTGTTTATTGACTCAGAAATATCTAGTTTTCATCCTCTCTTATTGACTAATATTGGAAATAGATTTCAGAGAAATTATTTCAGATTCACGAGTATATAAAATTCAATATCAGAGCTATTCAATGCAACTCGCATCACCCGCAACCATATCACATTGTTTTATCTGACCGTCTTGATAGTTTACAACATAATTGCAAGAGATTTTAGAAACTAATATATCTAAGAATCCCAAATTAATGTAAAACAAGTGAATTCATATTAAACTCCTGTTGCCCTCAGACATGTAAACATAGTTATTTCTACCTGATATACAGACTTTGCTATAACAGTGACAGGTAAATTGTAGAAGAATAAGACAATTTTTCCTATTCTGCCTTGACAACTAATAAGCAATGAAACTGCAATAAAGAGGGTATTCAACACTAGTCATTGGAAGTCATGGAAAATGCTTGAAAGTGAGAAAGATCAAAAGGCATGGTACTTTATGTCTACTTGATTGCTCTTGAGCTGGGCATAGGATATCGTCAATGGATTTGAGCTCTTGTAGTTTATAGCCCTTCTGATTTCTGTCATCTCAGTAATTGAGCCTCCCGCTCTCATACTAATGGCAGCCATAGGAGTACTTGATCACACAAGTCTCATCCACCAAAGGGTACACTCAGTTACTGTTTTACATCCAACCCTCCCAAATGATGAACTCTGTAAGGACATGCTGACGCCCATATTCCTAAATACAATGTTTCATACTATATATACCAAAACAGCGGCGTCATGTCAGTCCTATATTGATATATCATTCCTGCTCTTAGATAGTATATCAGTTAGGGAATAATGCATGGGGCATGGCTGTGGGAGTGCTCTAGACTGTATTGAGACATCGAGGGGCCTTATAGGCTTCAAGATGTCTCAATACAGTCTAGAGCAAGACCACAGCCATGACCAAGTGCATTATTCCCTTTATTACACAAAAAAATCACCCATCAGCCACCTGACAACACATGAATATCAATTATGAAGTCTAAAGATGAGATGAAGTTAACCTCCTTTGCCAGGAGTGCATTATCCATCTAGATAATGCATGGTCAAACAACCAATCAGAATGTAGTATTCAGGACAATGCACTCTGACTTCGCCCAGCAGTGTTATAACATGGCATGATGCATGAATGCAGTGCTACAAGCCTACCCACACCCGCCAGAGCTGCATCCATGTATCATGACGAACCTATGGGCGTGATGCATTTATGCGCTATGGACCCTTCAACCTTCTAAGGGCTGCTAATGCAGGGGCGCATCATGGCCATTGGTCTTAATAATGCACCACTGCAGTTATGGCCAGTCTGCTTGCCGACACTTCACTGAAGCACCATGCTGACCCTCTGGGACTGTATCAACCCCATAGGGTCACCATGGTGCTTGAATGCAACCCTGACGTGGTCCTTGCCAGGGCTGCATTCAAGTATCATGACGACCAAGTGGCATGATTAATAAAACCATAGTGTTGTAGATTTTAATACAATAGTAGAGAATAATCCTGTGAGACATGGCGCGGCAACTTGTAATATTGTGTCTAGTTTCAGTTGGTGAGACTGGTAGATAGGGCATACTATCATCTGGGCTTTTGGTAGTATATAGCACAAATTCAACCCGAACTACCCACTGCAGCTAAGTACTAATAGCCTGTAGACTGTCCATTCTGCATGCACCTCACTCAGCTGTCACAGGTGAGTGAGTGAGTGAGTAATAGATGTTTAACGCCATTTCGACAGCTGAGGTCATATTCATGGCGAGAACTACATTACACAATTTCACAGAGGAATGTGTCAGTGCCCGCGCATATGTGCACCACACACATCCTGAGGGGATAGGAAAGAGGAGAAATAGACCCTTTTAAGTGGGCTAGGGAGGCCCGAGCTGTCACAGGGACCTGTCTTATTCAATGTTCAATGTCATAGTCAACAGGTGTGTCATTATAAGTGTACACTATCTGAGATCACCAAGAGCCTGCTCCCCCCCCCCACACACACACCCAACTGCCAATCACCTTGTAATAGTCTGTACCTCGTCACGGGCCATTGGTCAGCAAACCAGCCAGATCACTCTACCTCTCTGTAGAGGGGGAGCACAGTGTAAGTACCTCGGTGTACGTACATAATTTCAGTGTTCCACAAAATCGTTTATATAATGAAAGGAGTAATTAAATTAATGTTTCATCACCAATAACAGATACATATTCTGAGAAAGCATTATTTCAATGTAAACTAAAAGAAATTACACGGAAAAGAATGTAGCAGTTCCACAAGGTGTCCTTACACTTCAACCTCCTCTGATTTACAAAAATGCACATAATGGCAACACACACTTTAGCACTGATTTCTCCATAGATATCTTTAACAGTGAATACTTTGTTCAAATACAGAAAATATGATCCAATTGTACCATCATCCACTGAGATGAATCCTGTACTACACACATACACACACATATAAATACATATATATATATATATATATATATATATATATATATATATATATATGTATATATATATATATATGTATATATATATATATATATATAGTAGTTTCAGAATGAACAATTCTAAAACAAAGGCTACAGAGATGCATTTCTGAATCTTAAAATGCTCTAATGCTAATCTACTATAGGGCTCCAAATGATGAAATGTCTTATCTGCCAATAAAATCAAAAGTATGAGATATATTCTGAAAATTCCTTTACTGATATGTAAAGTACACACACTGTTGTTATTACATTAGAATAGTGAGCAGGAATAGTCCATAGCAGAGGAGCCACAAACAAAAAAAGATTGCAAGGCCTCCCTATCCCTTACACCGTGGCGACTGTGAACCATACACTAGTCTACTCATCTCATGCTTAGTACTCACTAGTCGCCGTGCCCTTTAAGGGTTAAATGTTAAGCTTGGTCCTTCATCGTTAGAGGCTGCATCATTTTGAGTAGTAACAAAAACCCCCATCCTCCCTCCCCCTCCTTCTTCCTCATTAGGGCCCCATACATAAAAGATCATTATCACTAAGGGAGACAGAGAGATGGAGACACATAAAACTAACACAGGTTAGACATGGGAGGGATGTGCTTTATTCCCTCGTCTGTCGGCATCAGACACTTGGATCAAATCTGAGAGTACTTGCTGAATGAGAGTCAGCAGTGTCCGGTCCTGTTATGGGGGCATAGTGTATTAATACATCAAACTCTAGGGTACTACATTCATACAGACACACAGGTATCCTAGAGCTTGTGAATCACAGTAGTGTTGAAAGCAACATAACTTCGGAGGGACAAAGCACCTCTAGCAGGGCTATTTATCAATTTTAACCATTGCAAATGAAGCACCGTTAGCCCCTATTAAATTAGCATTTTCAAAGTATAGATATTCATCTTTCCCTGGGTCAATGTGCAAATTCACCCCATAATCATCCACATATTGCGTTCACTTGTATGAGTTGTATTCAAACAAAGAAAGACAAAAAAAATAAAAGAAAAGAGAAGAGAGAAAAAGAAATTGGAATGAATAAAACTTTTCACACAATCCATAATATTGGGAAATGTGAGCTAGCAGCAAATACTAGCTGTTTATGGATTACAGACATAAATGTCAGATTAACCCTATAAGGGGCTGCTGATGCATTAATGACCATTTGTCAGTGTGATGCATGACTGCAGCCATGGCGAGTAACTCACCAGGGCTGCAGTCATGCATCATGCCGACCCTTTGCGATTAGTTTGAGATTAATTACAGGTGAGTCTGCCGGGTGTTGCGAGCAGGGCAAACACCAAGGTCGCAAATGGCAAGTATCCAGTTCGGCTCTGATCTCGCTATAATGCCTGTAGCTCAGTCACAAAATTTCTATTAAATTTTGTAAAAAAAAAACGCCAGTGCTCTGCTGCACGATAGAAGTGACATTGAGTGCATTATAGCAGTGTAGTGCACACCTGGGCAAGGTCACCATGGCTGTAAACAAGTCAAGAGCCATTAATTGGTCTAGACATACCTTGATTAGGTACTTAAGTGATTTGAATGAAATGTGCATTGCTTTATAAAGACAATAGACAACTCCTTCTTCACATCTTGTCTGCCTGTTGTCCTATAATGCACTCAGATGCATTTGTGCATTATAGAACAACAGACAGTCTTGATGTGAAGAAGATCGTTGTCTATCCTCTAAGTAGAAGAATGGCTCAGCGTAATTCATGCGAGATTAAAGAGAATAGTCTGTAAACTTAATTTTCTTAATTTATCCAAATGAACCCGGGTGGTGACTGAACAGCGGGTAGCATGATCGTATCTTCTTTGATCCATGTTAGACCCTTTTAAAACCTCCCTCCGTGCAGGCAATGTTGGCAGATGGCACAAACGTCACTGGTTATAAGAAAAGGTATAACTCTTGTACATACATATGTGTTGCCATGCTAGATTGCCTGACAACAAATTTAAGGCTAGCTGGTGTACCAGGATTTCCAGGTTCCATGATATATGTTTTCTCATACTCTACCCTTTTTGTCATTTATATACTTTAAGGTGTGGCCTATACAGTGCATGCCAACACAAGATTTGTGATAGGACCTCGATTCCAATTACTCACATTTAGTACTGTAAAACATGAATTGTTAATCTGCTTACTAACAGTGGCTTGAAGTTCATTTCATATCCTTCGTGATGCTTATGGAATGAGCCTAAACTCAAAACGAGCGTAGATTCAATTATAAGGTATGGAGAATACTTCAGACCCTTGTTGTGGATTATACCGATCAATCTGATTGGTGTGCACACGGCCATGTCAGTTCCAATCTCGGAACTTCTCGCAATATTCATTTAGAGAAGAGACAATGATCTTCTTCACATCGAGACTGTCTGCACTCAGATGCATTCGTGCATTATAGGACAACAGGCAGTCAAGATGTGAAGAAGGAGTTTTACATTTCATTCCAATCAATCATGTACCCAATCAAGGTATATCTAGAGGAATTAAGGGTACCTGACTGGTTGACAGCTATGGTGACCTTGCTCAGCCATGCACTACACTCCTATAATGCACTCAAGGTCACTTCTATCATGCAGCAGAGCACTGCCAGCCATTTTATAAATCGGTACAATATTTCTGAACCACATGACAGATGCAGAAACAAGTCTGGTGTGAGATCACCAAAGCCGGAAATCGCTGATGTCAGCATTCACTGAGGGAACCAGTCTGTTTCTGTAAGGTTGCTATAGCTTCCCAACAAACTCGGTACATGGCTGATAAATGGATGCGGCTTACACGTGAGAAATCATGGTACTATCCATCCAGTACTTGTGATTATGCATACAGAAGAAAGAAATAATGATCAGTCTGCCCTTCGAGATGGGATGCCCTGTCCGCAAGCTTGCGCACAATCATTTCATATAGTTCTGGTGAGGTCTGGGCATATTTTCCTCTGAACACTTCTTGAACTGCTTCAGTCCTGTGCCGAACGACCTAGAACTGCAGAATGATATATAGACAACTACTGGAAGTTATGGCTCAGTAAAAGCACTTCCTTCTCATCCTTACATCTAACAACCTCATCCTAGCCATTGAAAGCTCGCTAATGCATCATGTCCATTCGTCTCAATGATGCATGAATCCAGCCCCGGTGAGTAACTCACAATGAATCCAGCCCCGGCGAGTAACTCACAATGGTTTCAAGGAATTCATGCATCATACCGACTCTATGGAGTTGATCAATACAGTCCTGGAGGGGCTGGATGGCACCATTATGAAGTGCTGATGAGCAGACTTCATTGGGGTGTCATTCCGACCAGGCATAGTGTACTCCTTCAAGGGTTAATAGACCATACATGTTATTCTTTCTAAATATCAACCACTCATTCCCTGCCTCTATAGGAGGCTAGATGAACCACGTGACCATGCAGAGAATCATGGGATAGCAGAAGTAGATGGAGTAAAGGTCAGAGCTGTATGTAGTAATGAGACATACAGGATGCATCTTAGTCTGCTGATAGACACAAAACAGTAGCATATCAATGTACCGTAATTGCCTGTTAAAGCGCCAGGGTCTCAAATAAGCGCCGGGGATACAGGGCTGCTGATATTGATCTTAAGCACTAAAATCAGTATACCGTATTTCCCCGTGTATAGGCACGGGCTTGTAATAGCTATTAGTGGTAGATTGACCAGGCCTATAAACGGGGCAGGCCAATACACAGGGCAGGCCTGTATTTCTATACCTGAAGAATCACTCTGGCACCAGCTCTAATTTTCTATAACTTCTTAACATTTCCTTAGATGTTTCCAATAAATGACATCATTTTTAATGTTCGATTTCTATTACAATGTGTTGGGACACTAATAGAGATTCAAACACTTGAAATGATTGTACAGGTACTCATAGAAGTGGATTTATGACCTAAAATATTCCTTTTTATCAAACCAATATTGCTAGCCCGGGCCAATACACGGGGCAGGCCTATACACAGGGCCCGGCCTATACACGGGGCCCGGCCTATACACGGGGCCCGGCCTATACACGGGGCAGGCCTATACACAGGGCCAGGCCTATACACGGGGCAGGCCTATACACAGGGCCCGGCCTATACACGGGGCCTGGCCTATACAGGGGGCCCGGCCTATACACGGGGCCCGGCCTATACACGGGGCCCGGCCTATACACGGGGCCCGGCCTATACACGGGGCCCGGCCTATACACGGGGCCTGGCCTATACACGGGGCAGGCCTATACACGGGGCCAGGCCTATACACGGGGCAGGCCTATACACGGGGCCAGGCCTATACACGGGGCCCGGCCTATACACGGGGCCCGGCCTATACACGGGGCAGGCCTATACACGGGGCCAGGCCTATACACGGGGCAGGCCTATACACAGGGCCCGGCCTATACACTGGGCCCGGCCTATACACGGGGCCTGGCCTATACACGGGGCCCGGCCTATACATGGTGAAATATGGTAGGTGCTTGTCTCATATATAGGTGCTAAGGGTGCAGATGCAGGTAACTACGGTAACCGTTAAAACCCACATTTACCTTTACAAGAGCATGAGATGCCTTCTTGTTCCTATTCCTTTGTCATGATGAACCACCGCAGTCTATACTGTAGTGGCTTATATAAGCGCCCGGGTGCTCATTGATTTAAAAACCACTGTAACCCCGGTGCTTATACGGGACAGACGCTTATTTGAATATTGTAGTCAGTGCTTAAGGTTAATTTCAATACCCCTGGACCCCCAGCGCTTATTTGAGACTGACGCTTATTTGAGACCCTGATGCTTAAACGGGCCATTACAGTACTTGCTAGCACTACATTAAAGAAATAATGCAAACCTCAGTCAATACAAAAAACTTGCTGGACCGATGCTTTTGCCAGCAAAATGACTGCTGAGCATGTGGACATTGCCAGACGGCAGGACTGAATGTCTCACTGTAATCTTGGGACCTTGGGCTACAATTTGTCTTCACAACTTGCAAAGTGGACCATTGGAAATGGCGTTAAACATCTATTACTCACTCACTTCTTTCCTAATAGTCATCTTGAGGTGTTTGGTCCTTCGGTCCGTATAGACTGAAACCCTTTGGTCAAAGATGCTATCCCCAACTTAGAACAGGCATACAACTTATGATCATCAGAATTGGACTGAACTGTTGATCTTATGGCTAATGATGGTCCCTTATATATGGAAATCCGGGCCCCTAAGATCTAATGAAATCCACTTTAAATGGGAATTTCCTATTATATATATTCTGAATAGTCCCTACACTGGTAATTGCTAGACCATACCTTTGGCAGTGGTCGATAAAGTAAGTGGATTGTGTAGAATACACCATATATTTGGTTTCAGACTTGCTCCTATTCTGCTAGTGCTTATGGGCTGAGCGGTCTGGGTAGAATACATCATATTTGGTTTCTTACTGGTCGCCTGTGCTGCCAATGCTTATGGCCCTGTTGTCAGATGAACGTGGTGACCTGGTGACCTACAATAAGGTCATCACATATGGTTGACAGGTCACTGTATGTGTGTACGGGGAGGGGGAGTGCCATGACAGGCCACTTTCACATTGCATCTGATATGGTGCCCCCCCCCCCCCACCCTTGACTCTGCGATGATGGAATCAAGTAAGCATTTGGTTTGGTAGGTTTATCTCTACTAGCTTACTGTAATTAAAAATGTGTAGTTAGACTGTGCTTTACTGGTATTAAGTCTTCTTTTTCCTCAGTTTACACAGGTATTTAAAAGCTGCATGTCTAAATAGTTAGACAGTTATTTATATGTTGCTTGCTCAACAGCAGTGATCGCATCTATGGATAAGCAAATCTATGTGATGAATGATTAGGAGGGCAAGGGAGGGACTTCCATGCGGGCTTCATTCCCTTACTCTTCTCGAAAGATAGCAAGTGTTCTTTTATTTGTCTAGACCCATAGACAAGTCCAGGCTAACCACAACCTATGATCACTCAGACATGGTTCACTGAGGTGGAATCCCATGACAAATGGCAAACACATAGATCTGGGACCGTTTACGAATCTGGTACACCCACTCTTAGTATGGAAGGAGATTTCTCCTTCATGGCCTCCCATTGAAGTTATTCTGCTCCTTCATGCCCTCCTCATGAAGGTCCCCACTCCACAGGGGAATGTAAGCATGACTGCGGCATGACCGAATGCCTGTAATTAGGGATAGACAAGCAAAAAGGGGTCTCCACAAGATACATGATAGGGGTCCATTTTACCTTGTGTATTTTCTGTTGTTAGATTTATGGGTCTACTTGCACATCCTGACTAATCCAGTCTGAACATATCAATCTGATACACAAATGTAGGTCCCCTATTGAGGCTTCAAAGGACTGATATGTAGTAAATCCAATGCTAGGTCTGATACAGAAATCTACCTAAAATAGTGCATAGTGAACTGCAAAAGAAATGTTGTCAAGGTTACGGTGGAATCCTTGTCGCTAAGTTGTCAGAGATCGGTCATTATTTTCATGGATATTCCTTGTACTACTGTGTGCGCTGTACTACCTCAATGTAGAAACTACACTGCCTCACTGCAATACAATTACGGCGGTTCCACAAGGATCCCTGTTAGATTCAACAGTTATTTCTTAGAGTGTGCTTTTAGACTCCTATTGCTTCGGCAGCAAATGCCATAGACATATAGTGCATAATAGATGGCTGCCTCTAAACACATCACTGTGAGCATGCAAGTATCCTGAAAATTCAATTTGTTCTGCCCTGTCTGCTTACTGATAGGAGGGGTAGGGGGAGCTTTACATAGCTTCTCTCTGGGATGCAAGGCTACAAACACATCCTAATACATAATGTAAATTTGATAAACACAGCTTACTTATAAGTGTAAATGTAATAAAGTGTTTTTTTGAAAAGGTTTTATTGGGTCTAGTGTTAAATACCAGAATTCGGTCTGGCCGTTCTGCCATCTGGGCCCACATTTCAGCCTCCTATGTTGACAATTGGTACGGCAGAGAGTAATAATAATATCTTCAGTGGACCATAAAGCAGAGAAAATAGCTTCAGTTCTAACAATCGTGTTCACACATGATAAATCAGAAAAATCAGAGAAGTTCAAGACTGCAGGCACTCGCATTATAGTATTGGTGAAACCACTCAGTGGTCTTGGGGAAGGGGGGGGGAGTGAGGGATGAAGGGAAATTGAAAATGTGGAAGGAGTTTAGTATAATGTCATAGGTGTAGAAGCCTGTGTAGTGTAAATGTGACGTCGGTCCCACAGTAGGCCCCTCAATGTAGTTGGATACAGTGCTGGAAGGCATTTCTCAAAATGGTAGAACTAGACAACTTCAAAGTCCTGATCCTACAGAGCAGTCATATCGCATTACCTAGGATCACCAAATAAAATTTCGATGGTCGTAGTGGCTGTGTACCATCTTGAGAAATGCCTTCCAGAGGGCTTTTACTCTTTACGTGGTGATGCACTAGTCCGTTTCATGTTGAGAGTGCTGACAGACTGTCCAAGAGCGGTCACATGTATTTAAATATCAAAGTTGTTGATTTCTGTGAATCTTGTCGCATGTTGCACGACAGACAACAAATGCAGCATCATTAGTGGATCCCAGGCTTTCAACTGCCATATTAGCATGATACAGGCGCAGTGCGGTTGGGTATACAGGCATATTGCAGTTGGGTACACAGGCACAGTGCAGTTAGGTATACAGGTGCAGTACAGTTGGGTATACAGGCACAGTGCAGTTGGGTATACAGGTGCAGTGCAGTTGGGTATACAGGCACAGTGCAGTTGGGTATACAGGCACAGTGCAGTTGGGTATACAGGCATATTGCAGTTGGGTATACAGGTGCAGTGCAGTTGGGTATACAGGCATAGTGCGGTTTGGTATACAGGCACAGTGCAGTTGGGTATACAGGTGCAGTGCAGTTGGGTATACAGGCACAGTGCAGTTGGGTATACAGGCACAGTGCAGTTGGGTATACAGGCACAGTGCAGTTGGGTATACAGGTGCAGTGCAGTTGGGTATACAGGCACAGTGCGGTTTGGTATACAGGCACAGTGCAGTTGGGTATACAGGCATATTGCAGTTGGGTATACAGGTATATTGCAGTTGGGTATACAGGCACAGTGCAGTTGGGTATACAGGCACAGTACAGTTGGGTATACAGGCACAGTGCGGTTGGGTATACAGGCATAGTGCAGTTGGGTATACAGGCACAGTGCAGTTGGGTATACAGGCACAGTGCAGTTGGGTATACAGGTGCAGTACAGTTGGGTATACAGGCACAGTGCAGTTGGGTATACAGGTGCAGTGCAGTTGGGTATACAAGCACAGTACAGTTGGGTATACAGACACAATGCAGTTGGGTATACAGGCATATTGCAGTTGGGTATACAGGCATATTGCAGTTGGGTATACAGGCATATTGCAGTTGGGTATACAGGCATATTGCAGTTGGGTATACAGGCACAGTGCAGTTGGGTATACAGGTGCAGTGCAGTTGGGTATACAGGTGCAGTGCAGTTGGGTATACAGGCGCAGTGCAGTTGGGTATACAGGTGCAGTGCAGTTGGGTATACAGGCACAGTGCAGTTGGGTATACAGGCACAGTGCAGTTGGGTATACAGGTGCAGTGCAGTTGGGTATACAGGCACAGTGCAGTTAGGTATACAGGCACAGTGCAGTTGGGTATACAGGCACAGTGCAGTTGGGTATACAGGCGCAGTGCAGTTGGGTATACAGGCATATTGCAGTTGGGTATACAGGCACAGTGTGGTTGGGTATACAGGCGCAGTGCGGTTGGGTATACAACCACAGTGCAGTTGGGTGCTGGCAGCTTGTGACAAACCTAATGAGGCACTCTGATATAACACACTGATATGATAACATGACAGACCTTTAGGAATGTGCCAAGGAAGTGCGTGTATATATGGGGGGAGGGGGGAGGGGATGGTGGGGGTCAAGAAAGGGGGATTTGCAAAAGGGCACATATACACCCTCTTCAAACCGTAGTCAGGAAGAGTATGTTAAGAATAAGAGTGACACATTTCTCTATACATAGGTAAGAAGGAGAAATTTAATCTTTAGGAAATGCCCAACACAAAGAGATAAATACACATAGAACAAGCAATTACAGAATACTACAGGGAGTATTCTTCATGGATGAAAGTGAGGTATGAGTAGGAAAATGAATATCAAACAAGATTAAAGAGACTGTGCAATTACAAAGAACGAAAACAGAAAAGAAAACGCAGATCCCATATATCATAGTAAGAAAGAAGCATGTGTGAAGCCATGAAAAAGGCTAACACATTTTGAAAGACTTTTCAATTGAAAGCTACTCCACAAGGAGTAGGTAAGATAAGATCCATATTGTACTGCAGTTCCATCACACATAGGGAGCGCCTTATAAGACGGCAAACATAAGAGGCCCTCTAAAGTCTCTGTACAGAAAGCATTCTGGCAGCTCTGGGGGCTTGTGAAGGGGCCAGAGTCAACAGTAGTCTATTCAAACACCTACCCACACCACTGACAGAAAATGCGGCCAAATTAACAGCGTTTCTCCACCAACTTTGGGATGAGAATTCTTATACAGATTGCGGATACCGCAGTGTTATACTGAACTGCCACCTGGGGTTTCAATCTAATACTACACTGCTTCAATGAATTACAATTTTAAGTGATTGCTAACTCCTCAGTTTTACAAAGATCCCTATTACTACTGGGCCTATATTCATAGCATTACCAGTGCCAACTTTATAAGGGTGCCCCTTGCACATATTTACACCAAAGCAGTGCCTGAGAATCCTCCACTCAGAGGGGACGTGCCATTGTGCAATGTTCAATGTCATCATATTCTAAAGACGTGAGCAGGCCATGAGAAAGGGACATGCACACGAGAGTCCATACATGATCCTTTCCGCTTGCCTTTACCCCTATATCCAATACATTGGGGACCCTCAAAGAAAGGTTAGTACTTAATTAGTGCAGATTTCTTTACTCAGATAAAGCAGCGATACAGAACTAGAGAGCACCTTGTCAGCATAACACTGATTCTGTGCACATACCGTATAAAACAAAGTCGACAACAACAGTGAAATCCTAGTCCCAAAGTTGCCAGAGATCCGTAGTTATTTTCACAGAGATTCCTTGGATAACCACACTGCCTCCTGGGCCATCTTGCAAAAACTACACTGGTTCACTGCAATACAAATGACGGTGGTTCACAGTTCAGTTTGTTATGAGGATCCCTGGTAGATTGAACAGTTATTTTTGTAGCCTTTAAATGGTCAACACTTCACCAATGTAATTACCTTCATTCTCTTTCTGAGCAAATGCACCCCTCCCCACTACCATTTCAGACAGCATGTGGAACCTAATACCACTGCCGGCACTACAACACTCACATATTCAATTTACATATGCAGTAGGTAAAAGGCTGACTGTGACTTCAAAGTCAACACAGTCTTTGTATGGACTGCCTTTTCCTATAGCTACTTATATAGGGCATTAATCTACAGACTGCTTTCATCCATTTTCTAACCCTCCAAGAGCTGCTGATTGCTGATTGCATCATGCCCATTGGTTGTCATGATGCACCAATGAAGTGCTGGTGAGTCTGCTCACAAGCGCTTTATTGGAGCATCATGCCAATCTTCTAAAGGTGTATCTTCTTCTTTGGAAGGATACTCATAAATTGAAAAAAATATTTCATTGGCAATATCTAAAAAGATCCTTCTTTAAGTTTGCCATTTCTTACTTCAATCAGAAAGCTATAGATGTGCTTTCAGAGCCAATATATTTTGTTCATTCATCTCTTTTGACATTGCTGCACGTGTGACTTATATAGGATGTCTGCATTACAGAAATGTACTTCATGGCAATAGGCTGTCATCTGTATATTGTGCAATTAAAAGACAGTTTGCTGCATCCTGGTAAAGGTTCCCTGGTTGGCATGATAATTCACTAGTCGCAGTAACTGTAGAGTCTACTAATCTTTGCTGCATGAGTGCCTCAGAAGTTGATCAGGCAGATATATGGCTAACATGATGCATGAATGAAGCAATAACCCTCACCAGGGCAGCATTGACATAGTCATGACGACCACTAGAGACAATGCATTAATACACCTTTTCCTGCTTATAAGACTAACTTTCCTGTTATCAATTTAGAAATCATCTAGTAATCATCCCAGGAAATATCTGACCAGCCTTTTGTCAAAAAAACTTGGAATTCTGGATCCCTAATTAATAAGTTCTTGGATCCCCTACTTACAAGTCTGAACTGTAGAATTATAACTGTTGAATCTACCAAGGATCCTTGTACAACTGAACAGTAAACCACTGTAATTGTATTGCATTGAACAAGTGTAGCTTTACCCAAGGTGACAGTGCAGTGGTACAAGGACTCTCTGTGAAAATGACAATGGATCTCTGACAAGGATTGCGCTATTATCTCAAAGACATTTTTTTACAATGTGTGGCTGTACAGCTGATCAGATTCAGGAGAGGTGAAACAGGAACACAGTGACCACTGTGTAAGATGGATGACGCCATCTTGTATTGTCAATACTTCCCTGCCTAAAGCTCAAATAGCAGGAGGGGGGAGCACAGAATGGGACATCAATAATGTACATACATTCACAGTACAATACAGAGGTCCCGAATTCAGTATACCGGGTATGTGTTTAACAGGAATTCTCATATCCAGAAAAGTTTCAAAGTTGGCCTTCCTCTCCCATAAATGTTGGTTCGATTGATGTCGGTCAGGTGAATTTTCACTAATCTGATGATTTATGATATTGCAAAAGTATATAAGCAAATGTCAATGACCATGGAATATTAGCATCGTATTCCCCTCTGTGTGGCAAGAATATGTAATGGGAGTTGACATTTGCATTTATTTTATGTGAATAACTTCTTCCCGTAGAGATAGCATTGTGGGACCGATCGCCACACCCCCAGTGGCGTAACGTGTGCCGATCCACCACAGCGGCTGATCTGGTACCGTAGCCTCATTCCAGGTGCATGTAAACATTCAAAAAAGGTGGACCGGCGCTCGTACAGTGAACTATGGTAACAGATTTTGTTAATTTTCAGTTAATTAAACACTCTAAAAACATAAAATAAATAGAGAACTAAACTCCCCTGGTGTCCTTGGTGGCTGGTCCACCCATCGGGGGAGACATTTCCCCTCGTGGTGGATCGGCCACCTCGTACACCATGGTCGTTTAGTTCTGTCTATTTATGTCATGGCCCAAGGGATAATTTGCTTTTAGATAAAGAAAAAAAAATCCCCTGTTAGTTGCAGCAGGTCACATGATCATCAGCCATTGAATACTGACATATTGTATTCCATCCCCCCATTGAATATGGCATGTCCAGTACTGTTCTATTGTAACGATCGTATCAGCTATGACATAAGGAAGAGATCTCAGTCAGATTAGCAAATATTCCCTTACCGGGTAACTGACGGCAGCGGAAATATCACCAAGGTAACATGCAACCTCCTTCAATCTACTGGCTACACTTAATATATGCAAACTATTCCCGAGAGGCTATGGAAAACAAAAAAAAATGCGGCAAGGACCAGGATAGGAGTTGCCACGGATGACGTCAGGGATGACGTCATGGCGGCTGCATGAAGTCACTAGTGACGTCATAGGCAAACCAAAAACATAATGGAGTTGCACGGTCGCTACACTCCCGGCCGCTTACGTGGCTTGCAACTCCAAAAAAACAGTAGCCCTCTGCAAAAGCTGACCATCTTGGACGTGTACTGCCACCAAGGGAGGGTATCTGGGCTAGAGGGATGCAGCTGTTGATCCACATCCACATCAGCAGCCATCAAAGCTTTGAATAGTCAAAGCTTTAATGGCTGCTGATGTGGATGTGGATCATACACGTCGGTCGTCATGATGCACCAATGAAGTGGTGCTGAGTCTGCTTGGCAGTACTTCATCTTCCCACCCTCGGGACTTTATTGATCCCAGTAGGGTCGTCATGATGCATGAATGCAGCCCTGGTGATTTCCTGCCAGGGCTGCATTAAAGCAGCATAACAACCAATGGTATTAATGTGTTATCGCCCTCAAAGGGAGTGTTTACAAGTTACCACATAGTCATGGACAGTCATTTAGAGGAGAGTAAAGGCTGGCGCAAACATTCAAACTGGACTCAGACCAGACGCAGACGGGATTTCGGGGGGCGTCCGTATGAAATCTGCACCCCACCTTTACCCCAATCCCTCCCCTTACCCCTCTGCCCTCATACCAAGGACAGACTCTGGGATGGTATTTTCTATGTAAAATCTGTTCGTCTGTACTGCGTTTGTCCTGCGTCTGGCAATATCTAACAATGTTTGATATTCCAGATTTCTCCCAGACACAGACTGGACGCTGAATCTGCATCCAGTCTGCGTCTGAGATGGCCGCAAACAGCAGGGACCGGACTGGATTCGCGTCCAGTCTGCATCCGGTCCGCGTCCTATCCGTACTGTTTGCGCCGGTCTTAAGTATTATCCTTCAGTAAGGAGCTGGTAATGTACTGCAGGGTCAGGATATTGGCGATGAGGTCATACTCTACGAAATGACTGCTGAATCTACCAGGCATCCGTTACTTGTATCACAGAACGGTCAACTAGCATAATATGTAATACAGTGAAGCAGTGTAGTTTCTACTATGAGGCCCCAGATGGCAGTGCAACAAAACACACAAGGACTCTCTGTAAACTATAACAGTGAAATCCTTGTCGGAAAAGTACTGGAGAATCGCCATTAATTTGACAGCCTTTCTTTTTACAGTACAGTAAATGCGATGCAATGATTAGAGGGTTAAGTAAGGAATAGAAGGGGATGGTAAGGTAGTACAGGGTCAGGGTAGCCACACCTCCCTAAGCCCCCAGAGTGACACAAATCACACTCTTACTGAGTCCAGTCAATAAACTGTTACCATGGTTACTCTGAGATAACCCTTTAAAGTGAACCCCTTGGTCCTCACGAATGCAGTCCAGGTGAGTAACTCACCAGGCTTACCTGCAAGCATCATGCAAACCTTATGAGGCTGATTTAGCAGCCAGAGGATCAGCATGATGCACCAATAAAGTGCTGGTGAGACTGCTCACCAGCACTTCATTGGTGCATCATGCCGACCCTGCAGGGGATGATACATAAACTCCTGGAGGCTCGACATGATGCTCCAATGAAGTGGTGGCGAGCAGTCTTGCCAGCCCTTCATTGGTGCATCATGAGGACCAATGGACATGATGCACTCCTGGATGAGTGGCATTTAAAAGGGGAAAAAGGCCTATGCAGCACATACAGGGCTTGAAAAGGGACCAAATTGACTTTACAACTAGCTGCACGATGGAGTAGAGGGGGTAGATAGGGTGGTTGTACTGCAGATGCTATCTATAAGGCATTGACTTAGGCACTATTGTATAAGAAGCTAAGTGAATTTTTGTCTGGTTGGCACGCTTGGGCCGGATAGTTTATATAGCAAATGCTGATTTGTAAGTTGTTGTGTGCTGCGATACCGGTATAACTTCTTAACATTGTTCATATAGGCACCCTCCTTCCAAAGTCTATGACATGCCATAAATAAGTCTGGTTCGAGATAAGAGCCAGAAGTCACTGATGTCAGCATTCATGTTGCACACCTATAGTAGGGTGGACAGCCCTTAATTCAACATTCACTTCCATATGTGTCACAGTGCTAAAGACCTCAACTTTACACATGCCCTGGACTGTCTCTAATGGATGTAGGGCACATTATAGCCTATCAGTAGTACAGGAGGGGTCTAAATCTTTAGGGACAAGTAAAGTTACAATTGGTTCATTCACTAAAAAGGGTAATTTTAGATTGGGAAAAGATTGCTAACACTGACATTTCTCTCTGACCTGGGACACTTTTTCTGGTAGGATTAAGGTGTAACTAGCTAACTATTATAGACCACCCCCACTGAACCCTCACCAATACATAGGCCAACCACTAATTATCAACATAACCCTTTGATTCATAGCAATATTTCATGCCACATTTGTGTTCTGGGGATTTATTTGAAGATACATTCTATTTGAAATACCCTCCTTAGGCAGGGAACATGCTTAGAGCTACTGCCACATAGATATAACACTTTAAAGAGCAATCATGTTCGATCACCCATTAGTAGCAGTGGCCTCTATGCACCCAGTGGCACCACCTTGTGACCACTATGACCAATTTGAATGGAGATACCAGCTGGTAATTTTGACAGGTTCATTTTCCTGGAGAGGGTACTTTGGAATGTCACCTACAGTCTACCAGATAAGATAGAAGTAAATGGATTGCAGTTCCAGAATCCACTTTATTAACTCTATCTTACATTGAATACATGATACAGTCAATGAAGTATTTCAAATCTCATTATCCTAGCTACCTATAGGTAGGTCTATACGAACATTTGCTATATAAGTGACAACATTTAACTGACAATGATGCTGATTGATATATATACACCTTTGGCTTCATCATCTATGTTGGGATTTGCATCGACATATTCGGTACTTTATGCCCTAGACACAGCTAAGGTAGGTAGTGACGATGCCCTCTATTGCCCTTTTTTATGCCAGCATATCACCTCTACAGTGCCCCTCCATCCCAAAACTACACCCCTCCATCCCCCTACCCTTGCCCCAGACATGGTAATACCATTTCCCCACTATGTATCCCACCCCAATCCTTCACACCTTTACCCCTATACCACCAGACATGCCAATCCCCTATATTGTGTTAGATTAGGGCCTGTATTAGAATGTTGAGGCTACCTATACAGCACAATCCATACATATAGCAGGGTCAGGAATAGAGCTAAAACTTACTGTTCCTCAACCCTGTAAGGGCAGCATAGTAGTTTGACACCTTAAGGGAGTTACAATTTCAATCAACTGGGGATAGAAAATGACTACTCCCTTAAGTATGTTTCCTTAACGTGAAAGGCATGAGCACCTCATGGGACTGCCTCAATAGCTTATGTACAGATACTGTAAAAGGGGCTTGAATTTATTTCATGTTAGAAACAGTGGAATATAGCAGCTTCACCTCCTGAGATAATGCTAAGTCAGACCCAACACTCGTGAACCTTTGTCTATATCCTTCAAGACAACTGCGCTGGAAGCTTAACTACTATTGACCATATCACTACAAGTGAAGAGAAAGAATGAATTAGATTTTATTTGAGAATATATTACTCTCATATTGATTTTACCTAACATAATTTGTTTTTATTTGAAAATGATTCAGTCTACCCCAATGCAAACCAGCACAAAGGCTATCCCACAAAAACTATACTGGAGCAGCCTTTGTACACAGGGAAGTATCCTATACACAATTGTATTAACACAATTGTTTTCTGTTGTTTGTTTTGTTGTTTTCACTTTTTCTTGTTGTTAGGCTTTTTCCTATAATCCTGTGTTATTCCATTGATCTGAATGCCAGAACTCACACAATCTCCATGGATAGTTTGTTTGGGATTATTTTGTGTTCGTGTGGCATGTGTCAGTAATGAAGGCGGTAATACGCAGAATGTAAATCGACGTGTCTGAAAACCCCATACTAACCAGAATCATGGAAGGGTAGATTTGGCATGTGGATCATTATTAATCCTTTAAATGTGATCGATGGAGGGGTGTATCATGGTCGGCATGATGCACCAATGAAGTGCTGGTGAGCAGTCTCACCAGCACTTCATTGGAGCATCATGCCGACCCCCCGGGCCTGTATCGACTCCTTTAATATGGTCGGCATGATGCATTGGTGCATTCAGGCATCATGCCGATCAATCGGAACGATGCATGAATACATTAGCGGTCTTTAAGGGGTTAGCTAGTGTGCTATCATGAAACCAAACCGTTCAATGTAAACAAAGCTTGATTGGCAAAAACAGGACAGCAGGCAATTGGGAAATGGCCTTGAAATTTCAATGTGCCTTTTTGTATCCCTCAGTGCAGATATTCAACTGCAGTTTTATTATAAAAAAAAGCATCTGTCAGCCCTAGCACTTGCCCAATTACTACATGTAACGCTTATAGTATTCCCAAATCCATGATTGTAAAAACCAGCTCTATTGATCTTTTCACCTACTTCTGGGGAAATAATCTCATTTCCTAGAAATAAGCAGCCTGTCAAAGAATCAACCTTCTCAATATGTTAGGCCCCTACCCCTCTTCTTCTTAGAAAGTACTCACCCTTTATAAAAAGAAACATGTATCTACTTCTAGCAAATAAATCATATACTGCCATCTTTTTACAGAATTGCCTTCCCATAAGTATCTTGGAAATGTAATGTGTGAAGGTCCAATTTGTGAAGAGTAAAGACAACTGCCAACTGGACCACATAGTCACCCTTCATGAATCTCTGGGAGCAAAGAACTAAATACAATAAGACATATCACTGACCTTCTGTTTGATTATGGCCTCTTCTATCTCGCGTATATCCCCGACCTTGACCTTGTTCTTCTTATGGATGTGCTGCAGCATTATTAACCAATCAGAGAGCTCGCTGATCTCGTTATCGAGTGCGCAGCTCACTTTGGGCTCAGGACTGAGACTGAGTTGTTCTGTCAGGTAGCTCCTGGTCTCTTTAACTGCAACAGAAAGGATAGATTATGGTATTGGTATGAATGTGTGTTCTACCTGGGGATATCAGGAGCTTACTGTATAGGTCCATATAAGTGCTGGGTTCTCAGATAAGTGCCGGTTTCAAACAAGGAATGCATCATGGCCATTGGTGGGCGCAGTACTGATTTGGCAATAAAAACGTTTCACTTCCAGGTCTTAAAAAATGCATCAATGACGTACTGGCAAGGAGCTGGTGAGTCCTCTTGTCAGCACTTCATTAGGGTAAGACACTCTGAGAGTGGATCAATCCAGTGTTACTCATACGGGCATCATGACAAGCAAAGGGCATGATGCATTAATGCACCAGCAGCATTTAAAGAGTTAAAGTGGCTGGCGGGGATAGGCTAAAAGTAATTAGATTTTCGCCATATTCTCACCAGATTCCCAAAATGATATGTACTTTTCATATGTGCAAAAATAATGTGGGGGTTCCATGCATATTTTTAAGATACAGGAAAATCAACCCTATATAGGATTATAGAGTAATTTGTCATATAAATTCATATCCAAAAGTAATTAAATTTTATGCATATCTTTGCAGTAAAATCAATATTGACATATGGTCCCATGCATATTTCTTATGTTTTCGATGATTGAAATAACAAATGTAAAGAAATTTCTAGATTAGTGACATGTAGATTATGTAGCCTCTTCTAGGTGTTCACATACAGCAGTCCCCATGGCTCATGTGTAGGGCTTCTGCATTACTCTCAGG
This sequence comes from Acholoe squamosa, assembly GCA_949317995.1. Classification (NCBI taxonomy): domain Eukaryota; kingdom Metazoa; phylum Annelida; class Polychaeta; order Phyllodocida; family Polynoidae; genus Acholoe; species Acholoe squamosa. The sequence goes on from OX439037.1 coordinate 87,654,470, forward strand.
AGATCCAGGGTTTCAAATCCAAGCCAAGCCTTTCTGTATTTTGCACATTTCGTTTATCCATAGTGCCGATGTAAAAAAGGAGACCCCTGGTGTCCAAATCCTGAACTACTTATCCCCGCCAGCCACCTCAACTAGCCTCTTGTTACACTATTTAACATAATACTCAATCTGAATGAGGTTTGGAGACACTAGGCAGTATCTGGTTTAAATCCAAAGACCAGTTTAGGTTTTTTCGATAAGTGAGAATAATCTCATCAGGGGCGCTTGATATTAATTACCTCGCAGTCTGCTTTTTAATGAAAACAAATTTTCATTAAATTCAAACAATTCGGTTCATATTTAAATATTAGCTGACAAAACAAAATCTCCCAATCCAATAAGAAACCAAGATATCAAGGCTTTAAAGGGTGCTAATGATCAATGCACACACCCATTGGTCGTCATGATGCAACAATGAAGTGCTGGCGGGTCTCTTCACCAGGCCTACATTCATATGTACCGTGCCGACCCTCCAGGGTTGATAAACCCCTGGAGGGTCGGCATGAAGCACTGGCGAGCAGTCTCTACAGCACTTCATTGGTGCATCATAACGGTCAATGGACATGATGCACTCCTACATCAGCTGCCCTTTATGGGATAAGAACCAGAATTAGTAACTCACCTTCTATAATGTCCTCCCCCTCAGGTCCCCCCTCGGGCTGCAGGTGCTTGGACATTTGCTGTATTTTCGTCCAATCAGCATTGAGAGTTTCCATTTTGTGCTGGACATGTTCGGCTACAGGGTACCCCACCTGGCGGCCTTCCGCCTCCAGCGTCTCAAAGATGGCGGTCACCTGGTCCATGGAGAGTTGGCGGGCGTCCAGGGCCTCCTGCATGGTCTACAAATAGGGGTAAAGACAATGAGTGATTAATGCTTGTTTTAATTACATTTCTACTGCTAAGGTAATGTTCATGACGAGATAACTACATAAGAAATCTGTCCATAAATCACATCCTTGTACATGATCTATAAACAAAGAGTACCGTATTGGTGCTCATAGATTTCAAGTAGGCTCTACCCCCAGCGCTAATTCAAGACAGGCTCTTATTCAACACTTAAATTAAAGTGCATTTTAAAATTTGGATACCCCAGCTACCCCGGCCCTTATTCAAGACCAGCGCTGATTCAAAGACCCGGTGCTCAGCAGGCCACTACGATATATATATATATATATATATATATATATATATATATATATATATATATATATATATATACAACACCAACATATCATTTTTGAAAGACAATGTTACTCTGAAGATAGATCCGAAGGACTAGATCCCCTATCAAAGATATAACAGCATTACAGTCCTCTCAATATATCAAAACCACTGACATATATTGTACCTAATTGATATCCTGGAGACAGAGGGACCTTTTTATATCCTCCATGGGGACATACAGTGGGATTATATAAGTAAATACTTCATTTATCAGATTAGAGCCTCTAGGCTAGTCTGCGTGGATATACTTTACTCCCTGGCGTAATATGATAAAGGCTCTGTGAGTCGAACAGTAATTCAATAACTTTGTTATTTCGCTGATCAATATAAAATGGAGAATGTTGGAGAATTACGGTAGATAAGTTGGAGAGTGCATAATCATCTTGTCCGGGCACTAATTTGCCCCTTGATAAGCTCAACCAAGATATGTCAACGTTTTCTTCTCATCAACCCTAACCATATCAGCAAATGGCATTCTAGAACTAGATAGGAAGACTCCTCAGGATCTCAGCCTCACCAGGAAGGCATTTCTCAAGATGGTACGATTGAACACAGCCACTACAATTTGAAACCTTCAATATCGTAGTGGGTGATCGATCGTAGGTAACGCACTATGGCCACTCTGCACAATCAGCGCTCAATGTAGTAATTACATAGGGTTTGGTAGGACAGTCAGTCATTCTAGCAAATTCAAGACATCATTAGATAGACTATACACATTCAGGCGTACTGGCATCCAATTTTCAGGCAAGATGCAAATGGTTACAAAAGTATAATAAATCTAAGCTCACCATTGCCTTTACATAATTTGGCTCTAACCTCTTATATATATTTTTTTGTGTATCAAGAACATAACTACAGTATGCCTTTACTAAACCTGTGATATCTCCAGGCCCTATGCCAAGTTAGACAAGATCTATGCAGGGGCGTAGGAAAAGGGGGGGCCAGGGGGGCCTGGGCCCCCCCAATAATCAGGAGGTCCCCTGTATAAGCCTACATAAAAATGTAGCAGGCCCCCCCAACCAAGACCCCTGGGCCCACCAATAAAGATTTGCTTCCTATGCCCCTGCTATGGAGATTTAAACACAGTATTCCTTTTACGACACATGCCGGCTTAACCTCGGTTCATGTAGTTCTTGTAGATACAGTGGATAACCATGTTCATGATAACAAAAATTAAGTATTGATCGAGTGTTGGTTGGTGCAGTGCTCGTGACCGATATATTTAAGTAGACGATAAACTCTGTGTGAATAAACCCCCTGCCGACCACCTCCTAGACTGCTGTACTCTATCTGTATCTATAACTCTGTGTGAATAAACCCCCTGCCGACCACCTCCTAGACTGCTGTACTCTGTCTGTATCTATAACTCTGTGTGAATAAACCCCCTGCCGACCACCTCCTAGACTGCTGTACTCTGTCTGTATCTATAACTCTGTGTGAATAAACCCCCTGCCGACCACCTCCTAGACTGCTGTACTCTGTCTGTATCTATAACTCTGTGTGAATAAACCCCCTGCCGACCACCTCCTAGACTGCTGTACTCTGTCTGTATCTATAACTCTGTTTGAATAAACCCCCTGCCGACCACCGCCTAGACTGCTGTACTCTGTCTGTATCTATAACTCTGTGTGAATAAACCCCCTGCCAACCACCTCCTAGACTGCTGTACTCTGTCTGTATTTATAACTCTGTGTGAATAAACCCCCTGCCGACCACCTCCTAGACTGCTGTACTCTGTCTGTATCTATAACTCTGTGTGAATAAACCCCGACCACCTCCTACACTGCTGTACTCTGTCTGTATCTATAACTCTGTGTGAATAAACCCCCTGCCGACCACCTCCTAGACTGCTGTACTCTGTCTGTATCTATAACTCTGTGTGAATAAACCCCCTGCCGACCACCTCCTAGACTGCTGTACTCTGTCTGTATCTATAACTCTGTGTGAATAAACCCCGACCACCTCCTAGACTGCTGTACTCTGTCTGTATCTATATCTCTGTGTGAATAAACCCCCTGCCGACCACATCCTAGACTGCTGTACTCTGTCTGTATCTATAACTCTGTTTGAATAAACCCCCTGCCGACCACCGCCTAGACTGCTGTACTCTGTCTGTATCTATAACTCTGTGTGAATAAACCCCCTGCCAACCACCTCCTAGACTGCTGTACTCTGTCTGTATTTATAACTCTGTGTGAATAAACCCCCTGCCGACCACCTCCTAGACTGCTGTACTCTGTCTGTATCTATAACTCTGTGTGAATAAACCCCGACCACCTCCTAGACTGCTGTACTCTGTCTTTATCTATAACTCTGTGTGAATAAACCCCCTGCCGACCACCTCCTAGACTGCTGTACTCTGTCTGTATCTATAACTCTGTGTGAATAAACCCCCTGCCGACCACCTCCTAGACTGCTGTACTCTGTCTGTATAACTCTGTGTGAATAAACCCCCTGCCGACCACCGCCTAGACTGCTGTACTCTGTCTGTATCTATAACTCTGTGTGAATAAACCCCGACCACCTCCTAGACTGCTGTACTCTGTCTGTATCTATAACTCTGTGTGAATAAACCTCCTGCCGACCACATCCTAGACTGCTGTACTCTGTCTGTATCTATAACTCTGTGTGAATAAACCCCCTGCCGACCACCTCCTAGACTGCTGTACTCTGTCTGTATCTATAACTCTGTGTGAATAAACCCCGACCACCTCCTAGACTGCTGTACTCTGTCTGTATCTATAACTCTGTGTGAATAAACCCCCTGCCGACCACATCCTAGACTGCTGTACTCTGTCTGTATCTATAACTCTGTGTGAATAAACCCCCTGCCGACCACCGCCTAGACTGCTGTACTCTGTCTGTATCTATAACTCTGTGTGAATAAACCCCCTGCCAACCACCTCCTAGACTGCTGTACTCTGTCTGTATCTATAACTCTGTGTGAATAAACCCCGACCACCTCCTAGACTGCTGTACTCTGTCTGTATCTATAACTCTGTGTGAATAAACCCCCTGCCGACCACCGCCTAGACTGCTGTACTCTGTCTGTATAACTCTGTGTGAATAAACCCCCTGCCGACCACCGCCTAGACTGCTGTACTCTGTCTGTATAACTCTGTGTGAATAAACCCCTGCCGACCACCTCCTAGACTGCTATACTCTGTCTCTATAACTCTGTGTGAATAAACCCCTGCCGACCACCTCCTAGACTGCTATACTCTGTCTCTATAACTCTGTGTGAATAAACCCCCTGCCGACCACCTCCTAGACTGCTGTACTCTGTCTGTATAACTCTGTGTGAATAAACCCCCTGCCGACCACCGCCTAGACTGCTGTACTCTGTCTGTATAACTGTGTGTGAATAAACCCCCTGCCGACCACCGCCTAGACTGCTGTACTCTGTCTCTATAACTCTGTGTGAATAAACCCCCTGCCGACCACCGCCTAGACTGCTGTACTCTGTCTCTATAACTCTGTGTGAATAAACCCCCTGCCGACCACCTCCTAGACTGCTATACTCTGTCTCTATAACTCTGTGTGAATAAACCCCCTGCCGACCACCTCCTAGACTGCTGTACTCTGTATCTATAACTCTTTGTGAATAAACCCCCTGCCGACCACCTCCTAGACTGCTGTACTCTGTCTGTATCTATAACTTTGTGTGAATAAACCCCCTGCCGACCACCTCCTAGACTGCTGTACTCTGTCTGTATCTATAAGGAGTGCTAATGCATTGATGCATCATGCCTATCGGTCGTCACGATGCATGAATGCAGCCCTGGTGAGTCCCTGCCCGGGCTGCATTGGTGCATCATGCTGATTGATACACTCCTAAAGGCCCAGCCTGAGGTCCTGGAGAGCAGTCTCTAGCTCTCACTTCATTTGGTCGGTACTTAAATTTTCAATTATAGCAAGGACAAAGGGTAAGGATAATGCATCCTCTTCCACTGTCAATGAGTGAGTAACAGATGTTTAACGCCATTTCGACAGCTAAGGTCATATTCATGGCGAGAAATACATTACACAATTTCACAGAGGAATGTGTCAGTGCCCGCACATATGTGCACCACACACATCCAAGGGGATAGGAAAGAGGAGATACAGACCCTTTTAAGTGGGCTAGGGAAGCCCGTCACTGTCAATCCCATTCCCCCTAAATTATAGGGCTGACCCAGGATACATTATCAACCAATGAGATAATTCCCTCCATTCACTGCAGAACCTTTTGGGTACATTATGTAAGACCTGGTACCCACCATGCAGGCTGGTAAGTGCTTATCTCGCCAGGTCCAAGAACAAGTAATGGCGGACCTGCTGGACCTCAATACTGAGCCCTATAGAACCTTGTGCACATCCCTTCAGATAGTGTACTGAACCTCATGTTATGGTTTTACCCCTTCCGTGTTTTTCAGACCTATTACCCTTTAAAGAACAGATTACTGTATCTGCACTGAAAACATGGAAGATTCGAAACTAGTCAGCAGTGACCACTTTAGGTCCTCAAGTTGACGATACCTAAAACTACAACTTTAGGTAGTCAAAATGATGACTCGGAGGATGATAATACTGACAGTACACAGTCATCATATTGATGACTCAGGTCGTCAGGATGACGACATAAAGTCGGCATTATGACAACCTAAAGTTGTAGTTTTAGGTATTGTCAACTTGAGGACCTAAAGTGGTCATTGCTGACTAGTTTCAGATCTTCCATGTTTTCAGTGTGTCTGTGTCTCTCTGATGCACTATTGCAGCACTAGTCATGGCGAGTTACTCACCGGTGCTGCATTTGTGCACCATTGAGACCAATGGCCATGATACGCAGACATATCCATGGCGTGTTACTCACTAAGCTGCATTATTCATGCATCACGACCACCAACAGGCATGATGCACGAATGCTGTCTTTAGAGGGTTCAAACGCCATCAGTGGTGGGTTCATTTATTATTGACAGTTCTGGTAACAACTAACAAGCAGCTAAGAGGTGGGTACGCAGCGTAATCACCGGTTAACCATATAAAGGCTGATGATGCAGGAGTGCATCATGGCCATTGGTCGTCATGATGCACCAATGAAGTAGTCTCGCCAGCACTTCATGATGCATGAATGCAGCCCTGGCGAGTTACACCAGTGACTCAAAAAGGGTAAAAAAGCCAAGGCACTTACTGTAGTACCTCGCATATAAGGCGACCTGGCATATATATATATATATATATATATATATATATATATATATATATATATATATATATATATAAGATGCACTCTGAGCTCAAGCCATACCTACAAGACACAGCTTCAGGCTATTTTGGGTCACTTACAGTCAAATATGATACAACGTTACCCCTACTATAAGACACACCCCTCTTTTGGACAGTTTTATAAGACGCAGTAGGCCTCAGATTTGCCTCGCCTTAGACCCAAAGTACTATAGTTCAGAATGCAATACCCCACTGTCCTGGCCCTTATTTGAGACTGGCATTTATTTGAATATTGATTTTAGTGCTTAAGGTTGATTTCAACAACCCCATACTAAGGCACTTTTTCAAGATCGGCGCTTATTAATTTTGACACCCTGGCACTTATATACATGTACCAATACACCACAATTACCCGACCACCCCCCCTCCCCTGCTCAGCCCCTCTCTCCTCCAGAAACAAATACCCCAATATCCAAGACTACCTTGCCACCTTTCCCTTTTTATATTGATCTGCACCTATGAAGCATTGGGTGGGAAATATGTCTTCCAATTGAATATTTCAGTAGAAAATAGGTCAGTGGCCGACGAGGTAAAAGTCATGATAAATCAAAGCTTTCAAGGCCATGAGTTGATAAATGTACAATGCCTGGTAGGCATGATGCATGAATGCGGCCCTGGAGAGAAACCTCCCTCCTAAACATGGTGCTTAATCCGCTAATGGCTACTTGAGCATTAATGAATGCATCATTGCCATTGGTTGATCATCACGTCTGCATCCATGCATCAAGCCGCGCCTACAGGGTCGATACACTCCCGCTGACACCGGTGAAGTGCCAATGAGCAGACTCGCCAGCAATCGATTGAAGCATCATGATGACTAATGGGCATGATGCACTCCTGCATCAGCAGGCCTTAAATATGTAAGATTGAGGTGAAGAGATGTGTCGGGAGGGGGGATGTAGGTGTAGGGGGTAGAAATGTTTTTACTTTTAAAAAGTCACAACGACACAGACCATCCCGCGTGCACCAATCACATTAATTCATGATGAAAGAACACATGAAATTTTAATTCTGCTGGACTCCTCAACTCAATGTCTATTCAAACATGTCATATCACTATTTAAGGGGAATAGTCTCAGTACAGGTAGCAGCACTGCTCTAATGTTCCCAGGGGTACTCCTCCATAGAGATGTAGATATATCACAGAATACAGAAGTTTCCTTTGATTAGGAAATGATAATGATTTAAGGTTTCAGGTATAATTTACTTTACATGCTATGTAATTGACTGGTGCCAATCCATGCATAAAAGCCATTGGTTTAAAGACCTCTGATACCTTTCAAACTTCTTCAATAAAACCTATGACTATTAAAACAAAGAAGCATTTCGGTCGAATTTCCCTGGGAGAAACTCCTAGAATACAGGGTTAGAATTAGCTAAAGATAATCCCACTTATAGACACAGAATGGCTAACTAGAGTTTGCTTCACTATCAATTCCCCCTTTACAAGTCTGCCCCAAATTGTCTGATCACAGACACACAGACAGACAAGAGCATGTATGAATAAGTCAGGAAGGCCTCTGTTAGGCTGACAGAGGCTGCAAGCAGTCCAAAGTACCTTGTCTAATTATTCTACCATTGGTACAATCTTCACATAGAACTGATATGGTCGGTATAGTCATCATAAAATGTGGACTCCACTAAATCTTGTTTGGAAAATTGTACCATTGTACTGCCACCTGGGGTACACCTTTTTTACAATGTAGTGATTTACTTGCTACTCTGTATACTGTAAGTCAGAGAGACTTGGATGATGCACCGTTTAAATGTTGATGATGCTGGGGTATTGCTGTGTTGAAGGTGATTAGCGCATAGGGCGGTGCTCGTGTAACCGATCTATTATTGAAGGAACACATGTTAATTTATGCATGGAGGTACTTGTACCAAATACTTGGCTGACATTATTGGGGTAGGTATGAACTTCACAAATGTCCTGCAAATGACAATAGCTGTGCTAATGACAATAACTAAGCAAATGGCAAAAGCTCATTTTATTACATGGGAATATAAATTGGCTAGGTATCTATGGGTATGTGTGAAGTTAAATAATGATTGTTAAATTGGTTATTAATTTAACTACGACTCTACATAGTGGACCCATGTAAACAATGGAATGGTGTGGTATAATATCCTTCATATCAGGTTAGTTAGTGATAGATGCATTTATTCAATAGCCAATGACATTTTTAAAACATGTTTTATAAAAAGATATTTCCAATGAAACCAAACACAGATGGAAAGAAATGTGCCACAGAGCCCCACTGTATGTGACAACAATTGCTTCTCATGTTGAGCTACACTGTAAATAACAACTGTTAAATTTGCCAGGGATCCTTCAGAAAACTGGACAGTGCACCACCGTAATTATAAAGCGTTGAACCAGTGTGCCTCAGGTAGCAGTCCAGTAGTACACACGTATAAGATTGAACTACCATAATTGTAGGGGAGGGAGCCAGTGCAGTTTACATGGCTCTAGACCCCAAAAATCGACATGGGGACATGAGCATTTTTTGGCTTAGTGACATGAGACATGGCCAATTCCTTAAAATCGACACAGGGACACAGCCATTTCTTAAAATCGACATGGTGACATGGCCATTTCTTAAAATCGATATGGGACATGGGGACCCCCCATCAAGGGCCCCATTTACAGGAAGCCCCAGGTGGCAGTATGGTGGTACACAAATGTACAAGGAATCTCGGTGAAAATAACAATGGATCCCTTGCAACTTTGGGACGAGGATTGCACCATTATTTTGACGGATCATTTTTACAGTGTATATTGGGTCGACACTGAATTGTGAAAAGCCATCTGTTATTCAAAACTGGGAAAAAAATCATTGTTGTAAGGCCTATTTCCCATAATGATGGGGCACCCCCTGTAGCTCGTGTGTGGGGTGTTGAGGCTAGGTAGGGGGTTGTGGGACGGGTTTGCATGTTAGAGTGAAGAGTTGGTTATATCTTGAGCAGCAACTCTCACTAAATTTAAAGTTGGAATATTGTCTAAGAATGCTTTCCAAGCCATATAGAAAATGGATCTAAATTTGGTCTTTTGCTGTTAACCTGTTATCTGGCAGTCGTTATCACTTTTAGCCTCTTTTTTCTCAACTCTCTAATTCTTCCATTCTGCATTTTGAGACCTGTACCTTTTGACACTTTTGATACTTTTGATAATGGAATATCACGTGATCTGACCATCAGATAAGAGATATCCCAACTTTAAGAGCTGCTTAACCCCCCCCCCCTTGCCCACCTGTGGTTGCTGAAGGGGTTCATAGAGTGCACAGCCACAGACACTCGGCTTGGCACAGTGGGAGGGGAGAGCTCCCCAGCCCTTTGACCCTTTAAAGGCCACTAATGTAGGAGTGCGCGCAGTTCATCGGTGCATCATGCCAACCGAGTGTATCAACCTGGTCGGGTTGTTAAAATGCATTCATGCAGCCCTGGTGACTAACCCATCAGGGCTGCATTCATGCATCCTGACGACCGATTAGGATGATGCATTAATGTCCATCGACCATGCATAACGTATGAAGGGGTAGAAAAGGGGGTAGGTGCAAAGAGGTGGATAGGCAATTAATTGTTGGGTGGTTTGGTTGAGGATGGGGGTGGGATAGGGTTTTAGGTGGTAGTGGATAAAAGGATTTGGATACAAGGTTCTAATTAGCTGGCCCTTTTTGGGTAAAATGACGCCTCAATGATTATTTTATATATTTGTCGTGATATTTCCCAGTGATTTCCCACTGATACAGCGACTAAGATGCATCCGGAGTGACCTTTGACCTGCATTAACCCTTTAAGGGCTGCTGATGCATCATGTAAATTGGTCATCATGATGCATCAATGCAGTTGAGTTCCTCACCAGGGCTACAAAAGGTCCAACAGGGTTAAATGATGGTCCAATGAAGGTCTAGCGAGCAGACCTCGGTCCCTGCACTCAAACAGCAAATATGACACCATCATCATTCTGTGTTTTCAAAAGATACCCTTTATATGTAAAAAATGCGGATTTATCAGGGTCCAAAAGCACCCCTTTATTTGAAAAAAAAAAACTTATCTATTGAACAAACCACCTTTTTTTCTTAAAAACACCGATTTCTAAGCTCTCAGAACTGTCACTTTTGCAGCAAAAACACACTTCACTCTTTCATCATCAAGATGAAAACATCCCCCTTTACTTCAATTTTCACGGATTTTTCTTGAAATTCTACCCCTATTTCTGAAAAATCGAGGACATTGCTGATGATCACCAAGCACCCTTTTTCCATGTTTTTCATAACGATGATGGTGTCATGCTGTCTGAGTGCAGGGACCGGGCAGCAGACTCACAAGCAATTCATTGGTGCATGATGATGACCAGTGGGCATGATGCACTCCTGCAGCAGTGGCCCTTAAAGGGTTAATATAATGCTAGTGTAGGGGTTCGTTCCCCCGTCGGGTGCTCAGAGCCTTCAGAGGGACTGTTCACTTGGTTGTGTCACTCCCCCTATGTATACCATACCGATCCAGGGTAGTTGGAAGGTGGAAATGTCAGTGGGGCCATGTTGGTGACAGGGTATGTCAGGCCAGGGGATGTAGCTCAGTGGTAGAGCACTCGACTTGCAAGCGAGAGACCCGGGTTCGAATCCTGGTGTCTCCAGAAGACGTTTTCACTGACCACTACACTAGGTAGGCCTTGGAGGGTAAACTGCAGAGCTTTGAGCAGCAAAGGCAATGGGGCTTCAATTTCATCGGATACCTGGCGATGTACTTATCGGAACCCCAAATCTGGTGTAGCATGTTTAATGCCATATGGCATGGATGAAGAACTGGAAGAGTGCAGAGAGGGGTTCACAAAAGGGGTCATGGATGAAAATACATAGAGATGCTGACAGTCGAAGGCGCCATAAAAAAATCAAGAATATGTGTGGTTCAAAGGCATTGCTGGATTCATGGGTGATGCACGGGTCGCTATGATTCGCATAGGATAGAGCTGAAGCTTTTTAAATCTCAGGGATAGTATTTCAAAGCGGAATATTGACTCCGAGCCAAATTTGACACAAATTACCCTATAATAAAAGATTATAGACAATTCACAATTGACTATGCCCACACACATATATCTGCTTTTACAAATTATGTAAGCCTGCTGGGTATGGAACTAATGTTAAAACTAATGCATTACTGGGGGGGGGTGTGCAAAGTGGCCGCCCTAGACAACCCCTCTATGCCCTATAGAGATGGCACCTGAGGGTGCACTTGTGGTTGGAGATATGAGTGAGGGTGGAGATATGGGTGAGGTAATGTCATGTAGTACAGGGTGCAAAATGGCCGCCCTAACTAGACATCCCCTCTATACCCTATAGAGATGACAGCTGAGGGTGTGTTTGGGGTGGAGATATTGGTAAGATATTTAATGTCATGTTAATTCCTGCCTGCAGGCACCCTCCTCACATTTCACCTCTAAAACTCAACACACCACTGCCAGTATAACGCTTTACTCTGTAAAGGCATATAGTACAGGGGCCAAAATGACTACCCTCATTAGACAACCCCTCTTTAAATCAAGGTGACACCTTAGAACAAAGGAAACAAACTGTGGTTATTTGATGTAACCGAGGTTTAAGCTAGTTAACCCAGAATGGTGTAGGGTTACTTGGTAAAAAATAACCAGTGCTCATTGGTTTCACACCTTGGATTGACTACTTGAGGCCCTGGTTATACCACGTAAGCCTACAGAACTGTGGATTAACTAACACATACCCTATAGAGATGACATCTGAAGGTGCACTTGGGGGTTGGTATATGGGTAATATCATGTAGTTTAGGGGGGGTGCAAGATGGCCGCCCTTACTAGACAACCCATGTATACCCTATAGAGATGACTGGTGTGTTTGGGTGGGAGGGATGGAGATATCAGGTATAATGTCATGTTAATTCCTGCCTTCAGGCACCCACCTCACATTACCCCTGTTGAACTGCCTCTGACACTCTACTCATTATAGTGCTTTACTCTGCAAATGGCTGAGAGTGCACTAACGCATCCTGCCAGACAACGAGGTTCATACTGCTAACCGACAAGTAACGCGCAAGGCCTTCATTTAAGCATCATGATGACCCTACGGGCTGACAATTACCCGGAGGGTCGGCATGATGCTTCAATAGGGTGCTGGCGACCACTTCATTGGTGCATTCGTGCAGTCCTGCATCAGCAGCCCTTGAAGAGCTACAGCATAAACAGGCTGAACAACATAGAATACTAGGCTGCTTATTGAATATGTTGGGTGTAATGGTAAAGACAAGACACTCTGGTTTAGTCATTTTGTATCAAAGTAGGTGGCACCACTGTCTATAGTTTTCCCCATAGACAGTCGTGCCTCCTGTACTGCAAAGATGACAGTGGATATCCACCCAGATCTTTGCAGTACAGGTGGCACCACTGTCTATGGGGGAAAACATAGACAGTCGTGCCGCCTACTGTGATACAAATTGACCCAGACCATAGTGTCTTGCCTTTATATATAATATAAATAACCATATACGAGCAGCCATAATGTGTATTACACATCCCGTATGAAGCTCCATATCTTACCAGTTACCTGTATATCCTACATTAGGGGATATTCAGCTCCATAATATGCTCCATAAAGATGTCTACCATAATTGCCTATTTAAGCCCTCTGAAACCTAAAAAGAACCCTGTTTAAACGGTTACAAATGTCCTGTATTTAAGCACTGGGGCAAACAGGTACTTGGAACTGATAAGTGCTGGTGCGCTTAAACCCCAGGTGTAAACAGGCAATAACGGTATTTCAAGGCTGCTGCTAGGTGCGCTTTTATTTCATATAGAGCAGCAGCTAATGCAGCTAATAATTTTGCTATGAAACTGCCTGCTTTCTTCACAAAGGTAAACATGATAGCCATCGTTAGCTTTGGTTGTAATCTCCAGGACGCCATCTCCAGTAATATTGTTTAAATACACACCCTGTATTATGCAGACTATGGGTGACACCAATTTGGTGTGTGATTGATAGGAAGTTGATTTAATCATTGGTTGTGGTGCCAGACCTATAGGTGGATTAATGGAGCAGAACCCTTTAAGGGCTGCTGATGTAGGAGTGCATCATCATGCCCATTGGTCGTCAAGATGCACTAATGAAGTGCTGGTGATTCTGCTCACCAGCACTTCATTGGAGCATCATGCCAGCCGCTGGGACAGTCTCAATCCTACAGGGTCGGCATGATGTAAATGTAGCCCTGGTGAGTTATTTGCCAGGGCTGAATTCATGCATCATAACGACCAATGGCCATGATGCATTTATGTATCAGGGGCTTTTAGATGGTTCACATAGGGACTATTGTTGGGTACATGGGAACAGCGGTTGTACTATCTCCTATCGCTTCGCTATCTCTGATGTTTTAATCGGGTAATCTATGTCTATTTTAGCAGCACGGGCCTACACCATGGTAGTATAATGGTGCTAATGCTATTACAATCAACTTCCAACCTTCATGAATGCATAATAGATATAAAATTATAAATACACACCAAAGACATTAATTCTATTGAATGTTTACACTATAGAAGAACAAGACGATAATCTCTCACCTGCTGGCTGAAATTAAGTGTTTATCTCCTCATTGCTGTCCTCCCTTAAATGCTGGCACCCATTTTCCCATACACAGAAAACTGACCAATCAATGACCAATGTTCTCACCATGAATATGAAAATGTGTTGAGGTACTGCTCATTCGCTCCTCCAGCTATAGACTATCGCAATCAAATTTTCCACATGTACAATTCAACCAATCACATCAGCTATCCGCATATACTGTATCGTTGCGATAAAGTGCCAGGTATCTAATAAGTGCCCGTCTCAAATAAACGCTGGGGGATAAAGGGGTGCTGATTTCACTCTAAACCCTTTAAAGGCCACTGAGGTATCATGCTCGTCATGATGCATCAATGAAGTCCTGGCGAGTCTGCTCGCCAGCACTTCATTGGAGCATCATGCCGACCCTCTGGGTACGTATCAGCCCTGTAAGGTCGGCATGATGCATGATTGTAGCCCTGGCAATGGGCATGATGCAGTAATGCATCAACGACACTCAAAGGGTTAAACATTTAAATTAGATTTTGAATAAGGGCCGGGGAAATCACCACTTTTAATCTATTAGCAACAGGGCGGAGGGTCGGCATGATGCACCAATGAAGTGCTGGTACATCATTCCTTGGTACATCATGGCGACAAATGTACCCCTGCATCAGTCGCCTTTAACCATTAATGCATCATGCCCATTGGTCATCATGATGCAACAATGAAGTGCTGGCGAGACTGCCTGCCAGCACTTCATTGGAGCATCATGACGACCAATTGGCATGATGCACTCCTGCATCAGCGGCCCTCAAAGGGTTAAAGAGTCTCGCCATGCCCACAGTCCACCCTCCCCTCCCCCTTACTGTACACTTTAATCCATCACTGTCATCACCTATACAGTGCTGGGAGAGGCAGACGTGGAACACTAGCATTTTATATCTTTAAGGGTCGCTGGTACAGATGTGCATCATACCCATTGGTCAGAATTCTACCTCAATGAAGTGCTGGTTAGATTGCTCACCGGCACTTCATTGGAGCATCATGCCAGCCCTCCAGGAATGTATCAATCCTGTAAAGTTGGCTTGGTACATAAACAGTTACTCACCAGGGCTGTGTTTAATCATCATGATAACCAATGCTCATGAAGTACAAGTACATTTACAAGCCTCAAAGGACTAAGATGCATACGCCAAGGGTGAATATAATCAGATATAGGGCATGTAACATTACACTTAGACCAACATGCACATATCCACTTGATCATCATGCACAGACCCATAATACTGCCATAATACGTTTCTGTCAGGATGTCATATTGTGCATGGCGATCCCACTATACATGTACACCCATTACCCTAATGGCCTGAATAAGTGCCCTAGCGCTTATAGATTTCAACCTGGCTCTATCCCCGGCCCTTATTCCAGACCGGCGCTTATTCAAGACTTAGTTTATAGTGGATTTTTCAATTTCAATACTATCGTACCCCCTGCGCTTATAGCCGATCGCAGACAGGCCAGATTTGAATGGTAGTTAGGAAGAGGGGTCCTGATCTGATCGGGGACATCAAATATGTTTGATATTGTCAGACCCGATCGGATCTCCGCGTAGACGTCTCTGATCCTCCCAGTCGGCCGACCCAGTTGGTCCGTCTGCGGTTGGCTTATTCAAGACCTGCACTCATTCAAAGGCCTGGTTAGTAACTTTCCAGGTCTACATTCTTGCATCATGCCAATCCTTCAGGCTTGATACACCAGCAAAGGGTCGGCATGATGCTCCAATGAAGTGCTGGCGAGTCTGCACCATGCCAGGTAATGTGTATCATGTGCTTATGCATCAGCAGCCCTTAACCCTTTAAAGGCTGCTAATGCGGGAGGGTATCATGCCCTTTGGTCATCATGATGCACTAATGAAGTGTTTCTGAGACTGTGAGACTGCTCGCCAGCACTTCTTTGGTGCATCATGACCACCCTCCGGGAGTGTCTGTATCAACCCTGTGCTCCTATGAAGTGCTGCCGAGCAGTCTCCCCATCACTTCATTGGTGCATCATGACGACCAATGGGCATGATGCACCAATGCATCAGTGGCTTCATCGGTACATCATGACGACCCATGGGCATGATGCACCAATGCATCAGTGGCTTCATTGGTGCATCATGACGACCAATGGGCATGATGCACCAATGCATCAGTGGCCCTTAAAAGGTTCCAAAGGGCTAAAGGTATCTGTTTAAATCTGTACACAGTCTGACTATAGCGGTAAGCACACCTTCATCCATCAATGACAAACGTCTAATACTACTGGGGCAAAGACACATTGGTCTCTCAGTGAAGTGATTTGTGTGCCTCTATTGGTGTAGTATGGACGCCAGCAGTGGCCTATCAAGGATCTGGAAAAGGAGGGGGCGCAGCCCAAATAGAGGGGGTGGACCCCTTATTTTTGAGCAAATCTTGGGCTCCAAAATATGTAATTAAACTCTTAAGTACTGGGCAAAAGGGGGGCGTGCGCACCTGCGCCCGCTCTCAATCTGGCACTGAATGGCTAATTCCGTTAAGTCAATCTTGTCGGAAGGTATTGGAATTCCTGTTCTCTTATATATACACATGACCTGTTGTTGAGAGGGTGACTTAAGTGCTTACTCCAGTGTTGTACTATGGTTGAACAGTTGAAGTAGCATCAGTTACACTACCAGGTCAGTCCATGAATGCAGCACTGGTGAGTTATATCCCAGCTGCTGCATTTATGCATCATGGCTGCATTATATAAAAATTGCAGCTTTGGTTCTTATTTCATGTTGGAAGCAGTGGAATATGGATATTCCATAGACTTAACATGGGAGTTCTGTATCTCACACCCCCAATGAGAAAACCCTTACCCGTATCTCACTCTGAAATAGATACAAAGATTCACTTGTGTTTGGTCCGACTGAGGGTTATGTCCTTCAGACCCAACACTCTTGAACCTTATTCTATATATCTACAGTACGACATATTATGTATTCCCATAATTTATAGAAACACTGTAGCTCACAATGTCGGTCAATCCGACTACCCGCATGCATACGCTCATCAATCATCACCAGCTATATGTTTTTATCGTAGGAGCCCATTTAGTGATGTATGGCCACATTATTAAACTGTACTGGTACATGCAGGAGTATCCTATAGCTATCACTCATTGCCATACTGAGACAGAAATACCTAGCTGGTATTTAATTTATAATTTAATAAAAAAAAAAAAAAAAAAAAAAAAAGCAATTTCTCTAACTACCGTTATGACGTTGTGCAGATAACGGTTTAGTTTTACAACAAAGTTTGAAATATGATTTTGCATTTTCATCACTTTCATTCACCTTTGATTTTTTCTCGCAACCATTGCCTTTCATTCCGGGTTTTGGACTATCCTGACTGCCTCTACCCTGTATTGCACAATCATTGTTCTCCAATTGCATTCAAAATAATGTTCTGTTATTCTCTAGGTTTGCATTAAATCTTCACCTCTTACCCTCCACTGTTAAATAATCGATTTTGGTACAGTTGTATCAATCACCTACTAAGCATGTATCAGCCTTCAGGAGAGCGTATACTGCTCCCCGTGACCTTTTTGATTAAAGGTATCTGGCTGACTGATCCTGTTATAAGAACAGACTTATTGACAGTTCATTGAATACAATCTTCCAGTGGTATAGACAGTGGTACTGCACAGTACTGTCTGGCTTCAGTACTAAACAGAACAGATTATGACCTATGCTAATACTTGTAGAATTGGCAAAGGTGTGCTATACAGGGGGTATTATGACAGATCTCACTACAACAAAAGTGAGTATATTATGAGTCCAGCACCTGTTCAAGATACATACATGGTGATATGGATAGATTCTGAAATATCAAGAACAAAAGACATTTTTTTGATTAACATGTGTATACCTCATCATATTCATCCTGCTGCTCTTCATCCTTCTGCCTTTCATCCTCTTCATCCCCATCCTGGTCAAGGTAATCCTCAGCATACTGTACGGTCTGTGTAGACTTAATCCTAAATCCACTTAATCCATCTGTTAAACCATTAGTATGATACTCATATTCCTGATTCCCACTCCCTTTTCCACCACCCTCATCCGTGGCCTCTCCCCCCACCACTTCTCTCCCTTCTAAATCCTCAAAGGTCTCCATTCCATCCTCTCTGTCCTCAGTTTTCATGTCCTCTCTGCCATAATTGTACATTTTCTGCTCCACCTCATCATCAGAATCCTGTGAGGTGGAGAAGGCCTTATCGAGTAGGGCATTAACTACACTGATTATATCCTCCTCCTGCTCTTCCTCTTGCTCCAGCTCTTCCTCCTCCTCTTTCCCTGCTGGTTCCTCATCCTCCTCCCCATATTCATACAGGGTAGGGCTATCAGGAGGTAGAGGGGAGATATGGTACTCCTCATGTTTCCCTGAGGGAATAAGTCCTTCAGATAGAGTAGGGCTTAGAGTGAGGAAAGGAGAAGTCTCCCCTGATAAACCATGTACTCCTGCAGGTTCTGTAGAGGGGCTAGGGGTGCTAGATAGGGTAATACCCCTGGAAAGGGTGGTAGGGGAGGGGGGTGTCATATCAGTAAATACTGGTGAATCCTGCTGTGCAGAGCCTACATGTGTAGAAGTGCTCCCTAGGGTACAGTTTGACTGGAGCTGCAGCATACTGCCTTCCTCCTCTTGCTCCTGGTCTTGATAGTGTGTTTGTTCATCATGTTTGTTTTGGTAGGCTGGAGGAGGGAGCGGCATGGAGGAGGATTGATCACACCCATTGTCCTCATTTCCAGGTTTTGTGAAATCCTCGTTATTCCTCTCACCCTGCGTCGCATATTCATTGTTCTTCGTTCCGGTTATTTTTAATTCACCGCTCCAACCCTCCCTCTCACATTTAAAATCATGTTTTTCATCACTTTCATTCACCTTTAATTTATTCTCGCAACCATTGCCTTCCATTCCAGATTTTGGACTATCCTGACTGCCTCCACAGTTTATCGCACAATCATTGTTCTCCAATTGAGTTTTTGCTCCATCATCATTGCTCTTAATTTCATTTTTACATCCATTTCCTTTATGTGAGTCAACCTCCTCTTCCTGACTCTCCTTACTCCCCTTTCTGTCACGTATTTTATCATTTTTGTGTTTATTCTTGTGTTTTTTATTGTGCGGGTAAGGGGGTGGAGGTGGGTAGGATGTGTTACACCCACCAACCATCCCATCCTCGTCAACATTGTCAAATTTCCTATGGAGATGCTCCTCGAGTTGCTCCGGGTCAGATTTTGAGGTGCTCACCTCTGGTTTTATATCATCATCCTCATGATCGGAGCCAAGGCTGTAGCTTCGGATGAGGACTCGGAGCTTGGTGGTGGCACCGCTTTCAGAGTCCGGGTCGGTGAAACTGTACCTACGGACTAGAGTGGGCAACGTGCTTGCCCCACTCATAATCTATAATATAGGGGACAGGTGTGTAACTGAGCTGCTCACATTTACTCTGGGGTGCTCTTTGAGGAAAAGCCCTATCGAGGCGATAGCCCTGAGGCTTTATTTGCTACCCGGGGTTCTAAAGCTGTACATATTTTTTTTGCTCTTGGAGGGAAAACCTTAAATCTATATTTGATCATGAACTATTATGGTGGGTGAAAATGACCTATTGATAACTTCATGAATAGGATTAATTATGCATTGCCTTATCCAAAAGAAAAAAAAGAACTTAATGAATGGCATCATTTACATGCATTGCAAAATAAAAATCTTAACTAAAGATCATGGACTTAGTTACCTTGTGTCTACCTTTCAAAAGAATAGTGTACATGGGGGAGACTAGGTAGGCAGTAAATCTGCTCTGGTCGGTGTTATTGAGTGGAACATTTTGAGTTATGGCACAACACAAAGGCTTTATAACACCTCACAGCCCATAAAATGAGGTTTTACCACATGGGCTGTCTGTACTGATGTGGTAACGATTCATTTTACTGATAAGAGCAATTTAACCTGCTCAATGATGAGCACATAAACATCAGCTCCCATTATGGGGAGCATCAGTGTGACCATAGACACTTGTCGGCTTCTCCTAAATAGGCAAGAGCAAGGTTGTCATTGTGTTTCAAATAGAATTTCCATTGGTCCATAGTTAGAGTTGCCAATGAATCTTGCCTCATATGGGGGTTTAGCTTTAATCAGAATTGTATTGTAAAATACTTATCTAAGACAAGTGTTAATTCAGGTCATATCTAATACTTTATTGAAATTGGTGAATTATTTGTACGCCTTGCCCACTAGCGAGAAACCCATTATAAAAGCTAGTTACCATTAAGTAGCATATTCAGTATACCACCAACACAAAGAGCAGCTCGGCAGTGCTCACCCACTGTGACCCACTTAAATCTCTGCCAATCAATACACACTGCTCACACATATCAAAGCCAACCCCACTGTGAAAAAAGTAACATTAAAAAGGCTTATAATGATCCGCTCGTCCCTGCTGTACCCTCATTAACAGGGCAGACATATTCATTCTGTATACAACAGTACAGCCTGCAAATCAGCTACATTAACCCTTTATGACTTTAAAGGCCACTATGCATCATGCCCATTGGTCGTCATGATGCACCAATGAAGTGCTGGAGAGACTGTGCACGAGCACTTCATTGCAGCATCACGCCTACCCTCTGGGAGTTTATGTTTTAACCCAATAGGGTCAGCATGATATTCCAATGAAGTGCTGGAGAGCAGTCTTACCAGCACTTCATTGGAGCATCATGCCTACCCTCTGGGAGTATATGTATTAACCCAATAGGGCAGCATGATTTTCCAATAAAGTGCTGGAGAGCAGTCTTACCAGCACTTCATTGGTGCATCATGACGACCAATGGGCATGATGCATCAATGTACAGCGGCCGTTAAAGGGTAAAGAGGCAGCCCTCAGCAGCAGGACAAAAAAAAAGACACCTTTATATTTAGAGTGTTAGTTAGGATCCCTGTACACTACCACCCAAAGGGATTAGTTTTACCTGTTCATAATAGATATTCCCTGTATACGCCTTTAAAAGCTGCTAGTCGTCATGAATACAGCCCTGCTATGTAACCATGGTTATATGCATGCATCATGCCGACCCTACAAAGGTGATACACTCCCAATGGGGTTGACCTGATGCAGCAATGAGCTCACCAGAACTTCATTGGTGCATCATGAAAACCAATGGGCATGATGCACTCTTGCATCAGCAGCCCTTAAAAGGGTTAAACGCTGTACGAATAGCAGGTGTTATGAATAGCAGGTGTTACGAATAGCAGGTGTTACGAATAGCAGGTGTTACGAATAGCAGGTGTTACGGATAGCAGGTGTTATGCAGGTGTTATGAATAGCAGGTGTTACGAAAAGCAGGTGTTACGGATAGCAGGTGTTACGGATAGCAGGTGTTACGGATAGCAGGTGTTACGGATAGCAGGTGTTACGGATAGCAGGTGTTACAAATAGCAGGTGTTATGAATAGCAGGTGTTACGAATAGCAGGTGTTACGAATAGCAGGTGTTACGAATAGCAGGTGTTACGGATAGCAGGTGTTACGGATAGCAGGTGTTACGGATAGCAGGTGTTACGAAGAGCAGGTGTTACGGATAGCAGGTGTTACGGATAGCAGGTGTTACGGATAGCAGGTGTTACAAATAGCAGGTGTTACGAATAGCAGGTGTTACGAATAGCAGGTGTTATGAATAGCAGGTGTTATGAATAGCAGGTGTTACGGATAGCAGGTGTTACGGATAGCAGGTGTTATGCAGGTGTTATGAATAGCAGGTGTTACAAATAGCAGGTGTTACGAATAGCAGGTGTTACAAATAGCAGGTGTTACGAATAGCAAGTGTTATTTCTGTTGCACTGAGTAAATATAGATCAAACCTCAGAGTGAGGGATCATTGAAAGTTCTAACATCATCTCTAGGTCTTTGATCCTTTGCCACTTTGTCATCAAACTGGATGTTTATAGATCAGAGCTTTTATGTACTACTTGGATGAGCATAGCTCCCTGTCTTTTATCTCATTGTCTTTCATTCAACTATTGATGGTGATGAAAGCTTGATGGTCTGATGAAATAAAGCCATACTCTCACGATGCCTCCCTCACCTGTTTGAGAGATATCTTTTAGTAATGCAAAATGGAGTGAAAGCTAGCGTTTAAATAGACCTATATGATACATCTCTACATGAGACCTAGCTCTAGACAGCACCGAATACAGCCTAAAACATCTCATTCAATAAGCGTACAACCTCTAGCTGACTCCCCGTAAACACACAACTTTGAGGTTTTAGCTGGCCCCCCTATACAATAGCACCTATACCCTCCCCAGTCTACTTAGGTTGGCAGTAAGGTGTAGGCATATATATATCGATACAACTTTGAGACCTAGCCTTCAGCTTGACCTATACAATCTATGAGACCTATGGCTTTTAGCTGAGCCCAAATACAATAGCACCTGTACCTCACAAATATAGTGATATATCCCTCCCCAGTCTAACCAATCTACAATTGGAAGTAGGAAATGATATTGTGGTACAACTTTCAGCTAGCCCTGCATATCTTTGAACAATTCGCTTTTAGCATACTTATACAATGCATTCTATGAGACTTATAGCTTTTAGCTGACCCCCAGTACAATAGAACTTATACCCTCCCCAGTCTACTTAATGTAACTCTGCAAGTGAGGTGTTGGCAGATGTAGTGAGTGAGCACAATGAGCTGCTCTGAGCTGCTCATGTTTTATGGAGGGGGAGGAGAAGGTTTGTTTGTGGGATGGGATAGGCATGGAGCTTCAAACCCTCTAACCCTTTAAAGGCCGCTAATTCAGGAGCGCAATACAGTGAATTTGAGCTAATAATAGACTCACCCACACTGCATAGGTGAATCATGGTAAAAGAGATACATGAAAGGCATCATGGAGCCTACATTCATGCATAAGTCCAAAACTGGGATTGATACATTCCTAGTCTGCACTGTTTTGGTGCATTATGGTAGCAGAGATATGAGATTGAAGGCATCATGAGGCATCATGAGGCCCCGTTGACAGTTAATTCTTTAAGGGCCCACTGATGCATCAATGCATCATGCCCATTGGTTGACATGATGTATGAATGCCATTCATGCATAATGCCAGCCCTACGGAATTAATACAGATACTCCCAGAGGGTCGGCATGATGCTCCAATGAAGTGCTGGTGAGCTGTCTCTCCAGCACATCATTGGTGCATCATGACGACTACTAGGCATGAAGCACTCCTGCATCAGCGGCCTTTAAAGGGTTAAAGTGATGAGTAGCTCACTAAGTGGGGGGGAGCAGCTCGGTTCTACCTGTTCAGATACACTCCGCATCAGCGCCTTCCCCCGGCCGAGCATGATGTCAGCCGTCTGGTGTCAGTGTTATGGTTCAATGTTGGGAGTGATCAGTGCTTTATAGCTTCAGGGTTTTGTCGGTTTACATGCGAGCGCTACATGAGATATGTATCAAGCAGCACGTAAACAATAGGAAGGTTTGTGGATACAACCACTGTATGCCAATAGATACAACTGAGTTGAATATCAGAAGCTTTGTAAGCATGCAGTTATGGCTTTGGTTTGGGTGTCACTCAGTGGTATGCATGCAATCCACTAGTGCTGAGTGAATCCTGAGGTTGACAGCCACAGCTTTAAACCAATGGCGAGCAGCTCTTAGCAGATGAGCAGTTTAAGGATTATTCGAGCGATAAATGAGTTCTGTGGTAACTCAGTGAGAAGTCGTATTCGTTGCAGTTTATCATGGCGCTGCTTTGTTTGCCCTGCAGCGCTGATTGCTTTACATCCAATGGTAATGGCTGCCTAGGTCTCCGGGACTCTGGTTTTGACCTATATGAGCTGCATATGAGCAATAGATGTGTTTTACCCTAGGGGCTTTTCATTATCTTGATAATAGGATATAGGCTGTTGCACCCGTGCCTGCTTATCCAATTGAAGTAATCCAATTTCTATGAGAAGCTAATGCTGTTGCATTCAGCGTATGGATAGTTTAAACGGTATGTAAACCTTACAATTGGTGTAGACTAGGGCAATGAGCGGTTGAATTATTAGCTCTCTAATTGCGCACTGAGTCATGGACAATATGACACATTAATGTCGTAATCCTTGTTCACTATTAACGTCTATGCTATATGTGCATTAATAGATACATGCATCGATGCGCCATATTATACACTATAGGCTCGATGAAGCATGAATAATCCTGTATCGCAAATAATGGTAGCGATATTTTGAATTATCCGGTCGTGGTATTGTAAGTATCCTAGGAAGGATATCCTAGTGGTGTCCAGAGCAATAGCCAAAGGAGCATCAGTCGAGATGGATTCCCTGTCTGTCTGATAGACCTAAATGTAATCCACAGAGAAAGGTCATTAATCCTATACCATGAATAATCCTAGATTATAACCAAGGATTAAATTATATGTACTGTATGTAATTGTGCTTAAATACTCCATATGCCTTCAGTGTTTATATATCCATTGTGTCTCCTGTAAGCAATACAAACACGTGTATGATCATCTAGACTACTGACCTATAAAATATCCTATACCAAGTACTAATAAGGTTCAATGCAGATACAACCAGATCTACATAATAAAACAACTTTAGTTAAACATGGGCCCCAGTTAGAGAGGGGAGGGTCCAATAGTTAGGTAGATCTCCTCCAGTGGCTCCTGGCTGTTGGGATGAGGGTGTGACTCCTGGAGAGGTGCTGGAGGAAGTGGTGCACGGGAAAAGTGGTGCTGCTCCAGGGTGGTACCTCCTCCCTCCCTCCAATGTCCAGGCAGGCTGCAGGGGGGGGGGTATACAGAGTGTGAGTAGTAGGGGGGTACAACCTCATATATAGCCAGGTACAGATATCTATCACCTGCTTAAGCTACTCCAGCTAAATGAAAAATACCTCTTTCAGATTAAGCTACTTCTTATTATTTCCATTACCTCAGAGTGTTAGAAACACTCCTATTATCGCTCATGTCTCTTCCAGTGTCCAAGCAGGCAGTAGGGTAGTGTGTGTATGGTGTGAGTGTGAGTAGTATGGGGAGTAAAGCCCTATAGTCAGGTACCATAAATCTGAGCTACTCCAACTATTGTGAGTTATTCTAGGAACTGCTCACTGGAAACTCCTCTGGCACTCCTCTGACACACTGACTCACTGACTGACTTATAGACAGACTAGGCTCTGTCTCTCATTTGTCCAACATAATCATAACTCTCCTGTGTTGGCCTCGATTGTATAGGATGCTCTCCACACCCTGGATGGCCTGGAGAGGGCTGCAGCCCTCACAGTCATACTTCCAATACTATCTATGAATTGTGTCTCTCAAAATGAATGTGTGTATGCTCCTGAAGTACCTTTCCTGGTTTGCATGCTAAGCTCTATCAGGGATTCTCCTAGAGAAGCAGATGTGCCCAAGGCTCCTTCTATATGATACACACAGTACCTGCGGTGAAATACAATCTCTGGGAATCTATCAGGGATTCTGCCAGATACCAGGGGCCCTCCCCAAAGGAGAGGTGCTTCATTCAAGACAACGTATATAGTACAAATCCCTCACACTATTACAAGGTTCCATAGCTGAATGGAGTACTGTGTGTCTCTGAATCTGTCAGTAGACACATATTATCTCCTATGTGAAGGTGTGAACAATCCTTACACCCTGAATTGCACTCCAGACCCTGGCAGGAGTTTTATCAGACAGTGGTGATATACAATCATTCTATACAACATACAGTCTAAATCTGTCACCGATACACAAGAATACAAAGCTCACTGTAGCCCCGTGCCTGTCTGTGTGTATCTGTATTAAGGTATATGTATATCTTCCTCACACCTTGGAATGAAGTACTCCGAAATGCTCCCATACTAAATACATTGCAGTGCAAATCCCTGCCAGTAATACATAGACCCAATAGCTAACTGGGGCTATGTGTCAGTGTGTTTGTATGTCTGTGTGTGCTCCCCTAGTGTTAATGGTGGACGGGGTGTAGAGGAAGCCTTGTACTGGTAATCCCTGCTATAAATCCTCCCCTCTGCTCCTCCATCTCCTGGCCCTCCTCCTCCTTCTCTCAGTCAGAGCCTGCTGCTTGTAGTACCCAGTCACTCACCACTTACCCACCCCTGGAGGAGTCACTCACTCTGTAACACAGTCACAGGAGCGGCTCCAGGAGCTGCAGCAGGAGTCAGCTGCTCACTGCTCTCAACCAGTGCTGTGTAGTATACAGAGTATACAGGCGCGAGCTGCTCTTCCTCATGCCCCTGCTGCTGCTGGTTCTGCAGCTGCTACTGCTGCTGCTACTGCTTGCTTCTGCTTGGGATGGGCTGCTGCTACTGCTGTTTGGGCTAGAGTGTTAAGGGCAGCTGCTGCTGTTATATTTCATTAAATACATATTGGGTAGGCCACGTGCTTATGGGGGCATTGTTTTTTGCTGTTTCTTGGAGCATTGTGAAAGAAGAATTGCAGCTTCTTGGGTCATTTTGAAATCAAAATTGCTGCCTCTTGAAATGAAAATTGCCAGCGCCAAATACAAAACACTTTTATAGGGGCATGGTTAAAATGGCCTCTGGCCTTTACTTCCAAGGGAAGACATCATACCAATACTGGCCAGCAACTTATTCATATCTAGAACACAAGACTGTTGCAGGTTAGCTTAGCAAGTCCATTAATGTAGGGTAGGTCGCCCCTGACTCGACCACTAGACATGTTAGTGTACCTTGAGTCGGCCACCCTTCTATCACAGGTTACATTCACAAATTATTGGTAATGCTTGGTATATGTCCAAGGTATTCACTTAGTAATGAATAATGCACACCTACGTGATAGTTAGATGCTGTCTGAATAGAATTAACCTCGGGTGGTCGACTTAGGGTACCAACATGCCTAGTGGTCGAGTCAGGGGTGACTTACCCTACCAGGGGCGTGGGAAGCAGTTTCAGAGTGGGTGGGACCAGGGGTGTTTTCTGCAATTTCTGACCTCCCTTTGCTTGACCTTTTAGTTTTGACCTTTTAAGGAGTTGGCCAAAAGTGGGGGGGGGGGTCCTTGTCCCTGTCCCCCCTGCTTTGCACGCCCATGCCTACATTAATAGACTTGATGGCCCTGTCAGTAGGTCAGACACCAAGTCTACTGCCAGTGTTAAGGGTACTACTAGTCCTGCTGCTGATACTGCTGCTGCTGCTGGCGTATGGTCTGTCTGCATTCCCCCATATAGTGCAGCTCATACACATCCAGGCCTGGGGATGGGGGAAGGTGGAGGGGGAAAGAGGTGCAGAGGTGGAGGGATAGGCTGTGGTTCCTAGCATTGTGAGGTGAAAGAGGAGAGTGGTTTAGAGATGGAGAGAGTGGGGAATGAGTAGGAGAGATGGATTGCAGGAGGGTGGTATTGGATAATGGAGTAGTAGGTGGAGGTGGGCATACCTGGAGAGAAAACTGGTGGTGAGGGTTTATCAGAACAGCGAAATATATGGGAGGACTGTGAGATTTTGAGGGGTGGGGTGTGTGTGTATGGGGGGGGGGGTAAGTGGGAGAGATGCGAGGCATGCGGTAGGGGGAGCAGCAGTTGGAAGTAGTGCACACTTGGAGAGCAAATCCAGGTAGTTAGGGGTTGGATAGAGACAGGGAATGCATGGGTTAATTACAGGTGAGAGGGTAATGCGAGCAAATCCAGGTACTTAGGGTTTGGATATAGACAGGGAATGCATGGGTTAATTACAGGTAATCAATGGGGAATGTGAGCAAATCCAGGTACTTAGGGTTTGGATGGAGACAGGGAATGTATGGGTTAATTACAGGTGATCAATGGGGAATGTGAGTGCTGCAGGGTGTGCACTGGTGCCATGGACCTATAAATGTGTTATCATTGCAAGCACAGCAGTATGGTGCAGTATTACAGTTTTATTTCTACCAGTATCAAACATGGCAGTGTTGTATCCCGAAAGTCGAGCATCCCAGAAGTTGGCCATTATTTTCAAAATAACTTTACCCGTTTCATATTATAACGGCGTAGGGACAGTATCATTAGGGTTGTTGTCCTTTCAAATTCTATAAGGAGAGAGGGATGTTATCATGGTTTTTATGTTTTCAAAATATTATTTATTTTCATTGATGTTTGTGGCCCATGAGCGATAATAGGCTTAAACAAGGATTGCGCATGCGCAGCCAACTTCTGGGATGGGCCAACTTCTGGGATACGACAGCAGCATGGAAGAAACGTAATACCGTACATATACACCTGGAAGATGAACCCCCAGTGCACTTAATAATAAAAGCAGCAAATATTGGGGGTGTAACTTATAGGCAGTGGTGAGGTTATGTTAAATCATTCAAAATCAAACCCCTTAAGGTGCATCTTGTAGCATGGCCTCCACTCAGTGTGCATGATTCTGGTCTACTCAGGGTGCGCCTAATATGCGGGGTATACTGGGATAATATGCAGCATGTGCACAGGGATAAGCAGGCAACAGGAGCTATGTGTATTTATCTGGAATCACTGGTAGCAGCACTGCTGCTGATGTCACTGATATTGTATACAGTGTACTCACAGGAAAGGGGGGGGGGGTGGAGGGGTGAGGTACTCTATGAATGGAAAGGATGTCACTCATGGGAGCTTCCTGTACAGACTGAATGCCCTTTGTAGCTCATTATTATCATTTATAAAATGGCAGCCCATGCACTGCTGCACAATATAAGTGACCTTGAGTGCATTATAGGAGTACAGTGCACGCCAGAGCAAGGTCACAGCTTGTCTATCATTCCTGTGGGGTACCAGAGGCTTTGGACTTTTAATCAATGTGCTAACATGTTTTATAAAGACAATAGACAACTCATTCTTCATGTCTGGACTCTCTGTTGGACTATAACACACTCTGGTCTCAGGTCTTCTGAAGGCCCTCGACCATTGTGCGTTAGAGTCCAACAGAGAGTCTCAACATGAAGAATATCGTTGTCTATTCTCTAAATAAGTCATTCTCTGCTGAACAGAGGGATTATCAGATGCAGAGAGTGGTGTGCAGGTGCATGTGGTAGAAGGGGTGACAATGGAGTGAGGGGTAGGTCAATATAGTGACTGAGTACAAGATACTGCGGTGCTGCACATAGCAGGCTATTGAGATGTGCTTTTTACACTGGTAGCATGGTTGTATACCTAAATCCTGCAGCTATCACTGTGTACACATACACTGTAAAAGGTAATGTTTGAATCTACAAGGGATCCTCGCAAAACTGAGCAGTGAGCCACCGTTATTGTATTGCAGCAAACCAGTGTAGTTTTTATGACAAGCCTGAAGGTGGCAGTGCAGTGGTACACAAATGTACAATGAATCTCTGTGAAAATAACGATGGATCTTTCGCAACTTTGGGACAAGGATTCTGTCGTTGTTTCGACAAAAACTTTTTTTTTACAGTGCACACCTGGAGCAGTATGGTATGGTTGGGCTGGTGTTGGGGTACTCTGTACGAAATACACACTAAATCTGCCAGGAATCCCCAAAACAGAGCTGTAAAGCATTGCAATAATACCGGTGAAAACATTAACAATTTTTGCCAGAGGATATCTATGTTTTGACAGCATCATTAGACAATGTAGGGTAAGATATGGTACTTTTTAATATCTTTTTTGATGAAAATACAATCCACCCCCCCTCCTCCCTTAGCCTCAGAATGTAGATCCCGTCTGCTAATTTGCAGGTGACTGGTGCATCATGCCTACAAAGGGGGATGAATCAGGAGGCATTGTCTGGTCTTTAAAGGGTTAACTTAGTAAGCTGGTCCCTCAGAGGTTGGGTTAGGTTCAGATTAATTCTTTATCCAGGATGGTTTTACATCCAAGGTGTTCATTCCACACACGTACTAACTGTCTTGTTGAAGTCTGTGTAGTTTGTCCCACCTCCCACAAGATGGTGGGTGCACTCTAAAAGAATAACTGTTGAAACTAGCAGGGATTCTCATAAAACTTAACAGTGGACCACTGTTATTGCAATACAGTGAAGTATTGTCCTTTCTGAAATGAGGCCCCAATGAAGCACTGTAGTACTAGAAATCTCCGTGAAAATAACGGTAGATTTCTGGAAACTTTTGGACAAGGAATGCACTGTTATTTTGATAACAATTTTTGGCAGTCTGGGAAGTAGTGGAAAAATGTATCAGATGGAAGGTAGACTGTGGGCGAAGGGTAGGGGTTGAGGAAGGGGGTTTGGCGAGAGTAGAAGGAAGGATAAAAGAAGGGAAAGTGGACATTCTACACACGTACAAACTGTCTTGTTGAAATCCACGCTGTTTGAACCCCAGCACCTCTCAATGGTTAGAGGCATAACAGGAGCCGGAGGGAAGAGATGTGGAGAGAAGAGCAGGGGACATTGGCGTGGCATGAGTACGTTGGATCTGCAGGAGAGAGGTGGGGGGGGGGGGGTAAGCAGGAGAAGGAGAGGGAGAGAAGAAGGAGGAGGAGACATCTGAGGCAGTACACACCGTCCTGTTGAAGTTTATGTTGTTTGCACCCCAACACCGTTCACAAAGGGCGTGGCACTAGACACCGTCCACTAGAAGTGTAAATCGGAAGCTAGAAGACAGAAGCCAGAGTGCCATGAGAGCAGGGGATAGTAGCGGTATAGGAGGAAATGAATAGGTTAGATCTGCTGTAGAGAGTGAGAGAGAGGGAGGGAGGGAGAGAGAGAGAGAGGGAGGGAGGGAGGGAGGGAGGGAGGGAGGGAGGGAGGGAGGGAGGGAGGGAGGGAGGGAGGGAGAGACAGACAGACAGACAGAGACAGACAGACAGACAGACAGACAGAGACAGAGGGACAGAGGGAGGGAGATAAGCATGAGAAGGGGGGGGGGAAGGAGGAAATAAGTAAAAGGGACAGGTCAAAGAAGAACGAGAGAGGTGTAAAGAAAGGTGGGTGGACGAGGTATCAAAACGTTTAGGCAAAGGAAGGAGGGACGGCAGGATGAAGGGACGGGGAAGATGTTGGATGCAGCAGGAATGAGGAGAATGTCAAGAAGAAACGGGGGGTGGGATGACAGGCAATGGAAGGGTGGAAAGGGGGAAGGTTTGAGGGGCGGTAAGGCTAATTGATGGAAGTTTCTTGGAGTTTGGTGCATAGGAGGAGGGTGGACACATAGATTGAATGTATGGGGTGGAGGGGTAGGAAGGGGGCATTGGTTGAATGGCAGACCGTGGGTAGAGTAAGGGGAGGGGGCCCAGTAGGTGTCCAGTAGCAAGGTCCCGGTGCAGTCAGTATGGGCCTCACGGGCCTCCTATAGCAAGGCTGGACTGACAGGGGACCACACCACCAGGATTCCACTAACTGACATTTATACCCCGTCCTTGGCCTCCTGGCAGTGACGCATTCCTTAACATGTAGGGTGTATACACTGATGGCCAAAGCTATAGCCTACTACATGACTGAATATTCAACCAGAAAGATAATTTCTCTGATTCCTTGTAGATCTAGACACTATAACGAGCAAATCTGATAATTCTTCCTGGTTAATCATAGCTCACTTATTGTTACCGAGTTAAGGCAATGGCTGCGGCCACTGTGACTCCTACAGCTCTGGTGCATGCCGCTAAAACAGGGCTAGGTACCTCTATCAGTGAATGGGGCTGAGCTGCGCCTCAAAAGGCGGTTGAGTTGCTTACTGAGTGACCCCAATTTATCAACAATTAGCTCCCCAACTGCTGAGCAGCTCATGAGCGGACAAGGTGAAAGGATATAGTTCATGTAACGGATATGGATTACCCTTTGTCCATGACTGAAAACAATTGCGAGCTGCTCATGCTGGTGCTAATAACGTGAGCTGTTCACGAGCAAGTCACAAGGTCCTGCTTATTAACCCTGGCCGCTCATGTAGGAGTCCATCATGTCCATGAGTCATCCTGATGCACAAGTAAAGTCCTGGTAAAAGCCCTTACCAGCACTTCATTAGGGCATCATGCCGACCCCCAGGGACTGTATCAGCTGTAGGGTCGGCATGATGCATGAATGCAGTCCTGGTGAGTTACTCACCAGGGCTGCATTCATGCATCATGCCGACCAATGGGCAGGGTACATTCATGCATCAGAGGTCCTTGAAGAGTAGGCTTTCCTCTGAAGTGCCCTGCCAGTCCAAAATTATCAACAAAAGCAAAGGTAGAGTTAGAATGAGTCTTGAAGTGATCATTCTGGACTATGTATACAACATATATAGGGATTCCATTTGGTACAAATAGCTCTGTTAACACCATGTTTACCACAAGTGGATCAATGAGGAAAAGGGTAAGACAATGAGGGGATGTGTGGGTATCTTTTCCAATGTTGTGGGTACCTTTTCCAATGTTGACCGGGCTTTATTTCATCCTGATCACTTTTTGGCATTTCATATGTAGAGGAATGTGGCCTTAATTGAGGACTGCAGATCTACTCAGGGCCTACCTCAAGCAATAAACCAAGTCAATGCCCCCAGCCCAAAAAGTCGATATAACTTATTTCTCATAATAATCTCGATGACAATTGTCGATTTAAATGGAAGTCGAGGTCATTATACCCATAAATGCATCATGCCCATTGGTCTGCCTGATGCACCAATGAAGTGCTAGCGACCAGTGTCGCCAGCACTTCATTAGAGCATCATGCCAACTCTTTGGGAGTATCATTGGTGCATCATGACAAATTGATGCATCAATGCATCAGTGGCCCCTAAGGGCCCCTAATTATTACCAAAGACAGTTTATTGAAAGATGGCAGGGCTGGAGGAGGCCACGAAACTAGCTAGCTCCAGTGTGCAGAGGTCCTGCTAAGCATTGAATGTGAAAAGGAGGCAATCAATTGGAGCTCATTGGTCTTTTGGACACGAGGCTGAGCTGTGTAAAGCCATGGGTATGGTTTAAGAGCTTTAACCCTTTAGGTACCATCATGCATCATTGGTTGACATGATCCATGGATGCACGCCTAGTGACCAGGGGTGTGAAATACCAAAGGTAAATTTCTCTGAAGCACACTTTATGGCTTTGCGACAAAGTGCAGTTTGACATTGAGATATTGAAATATCCATAAATTGTAAAGGGGTCAGATATTATGGGAAATGTTCTGTCAGATGCCCCCCCCCCCTATAAATAGGAAAACCATTTTCTCAGTGAATGTACACAGATCTCGGGAACTATCTTTCTGAAGACATAAATCTCGGATTTCCGAGTTTTCTCGGAGATTTCACACCCCTGAACGATTTACCTGCCAGGGTTATATCCATGCAATATGCAGAGCCTACGGAATTGACACACTCCTAGAGGTCCGACATGATGTACCCATGTGATGTGATCAGTGTCACAATCACTGCCAGCAGACCAAAGGAATGAGGCACCACAGTCTAAAGGGTTAACCCCCTGTGGGGTATTAGTGAAGGGATGAGATAAACGAGCAACCATTCATTTTGTGATAATGTACTGGTCTGTGTGGAGAAGGTACTAACTGTATGGAGCCCCAGTAATGGGCGATGAGCAGGTAACAGAGAGAACCACCAGTCAAGGGACGGGGATTCCCTGTATAACGAAGCCATTTGTTTCCAAGCAACGTCAATGCTGGCAGGGAGCCTCGGAGAGGCAGTACTGGATCTACTTAATATAATCTAACTTAGTCCCACTAATTTATAAATCATGCAAAGCCCAGCAAGAAAGGTGTTGACAAAACAATTGAATTTTTTTCCAGGCAGATAGCGATACCAACACTGGTACAATGTCGGAAGCCCTGTACTGGCAGTTTGTTTATAAATCGTCTTATTAAGCATCCCCCTAATTAAAACAGATGACGATGTGAGGGCAATGCTATTTGTAAATCAACAGAACGAGGGGCACCACTTGCACTTCCCCAACCTGTGCCAACGATGGACACTTGTAGGGAATACCGCTGCTTAATCTAGGTATTAATAGTCCATGGCCAGCCGAGGCATAGATAATCGAGAGAAACTGGTATTTCATCAGAATATAATGAAATTATTGATGTTTTATCGGAATTACGCCCAGCTTATCAGGCGGCAATGAGGATTGGTAGACAGCCCATCCAGGCCGAGTGTTGAAGGGGGAGTAGCTCAGAAAGACTAAACGAGCGACTCGTGAGCGACTCTATGTCTATCAATCACTGCAATATGGTCCTGTTTGGACCTCTCCTACAACCCATTAAGGGTCCTTAGGGAATTCATGAATGTGATTTTATCTAGCTGTGCCTATACATGGGTTAAAAGTGACAGTCATGATGCTTGTGACGGAGGGGTTTTAAAAAGTGACGGTCGTGACGCAGGGGTTTTAGAAAATGATGGACAGCAACAATTTTGAAGGTTCCCAGTACATTGGCATATACATAAAAGGTGACACTCCATCCTTCCTAAAAAGTGACGCCGTAACATCCTGAAAATTGTGAGCACCCAAGTATGGGCAAATAGCCAGTAAATCACCAGTATTGAAAGAATGCATTATGTTGACCCCACATCACTGATCATACTCAACATCTGGCTGAGCAAGATTGCCTATAGACTGAATATCGTTTCTCCATGGTTGACATCCCGAGACTGATGTAAAGTTGGATATTCCCTACACTGACCTCCCAAAGGTCGTCAGACTGAAAATAGCCAAATCTACAACCTTAGGCCATCGGATTGAGTACACAGGGTAGTCAATCTGATTGTTTAGGTAAACACAAGCAGCCAAGCCAAGGTAGTGCATATGATTACATAATGTTGTTAGAGGGACAACCTTGGTGGTGACTACCTTGGGTCCTCAATCAGACTACCCAATGCTGTAGATTTGAGTATCGTCAACTTGAGCACCTAAAGTCATCAGTGGTGAGGACCTTCAGTTCAAAATTAAAAGCCTGATCATTAACCATGAGTGGCACATACCTGCCACATTGTGAGCTAGTTACATATTGTCAACATAATGTCATAAACTCATACTGGGGAGATGTGGCCTGAGGGATTTTACTCCCTGTAAGGTGCTGCCCCCTGTCTGCACATCTTCTGACACTGACTGCTGGTCTTAGTTGGTCAACCTGATGAGTTTAAAGATCTGGAGGGTTTTCAGTGTAGCCCTAACATGTCTACATTGGAGTGTAACCATTGAATACCCTCCCCCCCCCCCCACTCTACATTCCGACTTGGCTTACTTATGTATTCAAGACGGGTAGCGGCCAATCATACTACATCACTGAGGGATTGGGAGACATGGAAGGGGCCTGGTGCCAAAAGGAAACCCAGCTGTAGGGGCAGCCTAGGGGGGGACCTAGCATGATTAAACCGTTAAAGGCCGCTAAGGCAGGAATGCAGCATGCCCATTGGTCGTCATGATGCATGAATGCAGCCTTGGCAAGAAGAAGCCGGGGCTGCATTCATGCATCATGCTGATCCTATGGGGTTGATACACTTCCGGAGGGTCGGCATGATGCATCAATGCAGCACTGGCGTGTTACCCACCAGAGCTACATCGATGCACCAAGTTGACAAATGGGCATGATGCGGGAAGCGATATTCGCACGGGTATCCCGTGAGAATAACACTCTTATTCGCACGGGATTTTCTAGTACACAGGTCTGGGAAACAATGACTCTGAGACAGGGGATGACAACATGAATATTTATTTGGGAAACCGAACATCTTCAGCACACAGGATACATATTTTATATATGCGGCATAATGTGATCTATCAGGACAAAAAATTCTGGGATACAGGAGAGCAAAAATATAAAAAAAAAATTGGAAAAAATTACTTGTATACCATTTCCTAGACATACTGGTCCTGTTTCCCAAATTTCCTGGTTTTGTCCTGTTTCTCAAATATCACGTCACCCAAATTTCTTGGTTTCCTGTTTATCAATCCTGTTTCCAAAATTTCTTGTTTTTGTCCCGTTTCTCAAATATTTTGTCCCATTTTTCAAATGTCCTGTTTCCTAAATTTCTTGTTTTTTTTTGTCCTGTTTCTTAAATATTTTGTCCTGTTTCTCAAATGTCCTGTTTCCTAGAAAATCTCGTGTAAATAAGAATCTTATTTGCACGAGATGCCCGTGCCAGTATCATCGGCCGCATGATAATGAATTTGTTGGTGAGAGCTATATATCATTCTCAAGTGCCAGAACCTTGCCTAATTTTCTGATGATGTAAAGATTAGAAGCAGAATTAAAAAAAAGGTTGATAAATGCTATCTTTGTTGACATTTCAGGTTGTTGATCATTGAGCATCTTGTACTCTGTATTTCAATCACAGTAAGGCAGGTCCAAAGGGAAATGACCGTCTGAACTACCTTTGACTCGCTACTCTCTCAGGTGTCTTTCTCGTTATTGCCGACAAAAACCTGGTCTATGCATATTCTGTCAATTCTGCATGAACATGGATAGGTTTCTAAATTGCCAAATCTGACAGAGAGGGGGTTATTTTTTGTTAAATAGGCTGCCCTTCCCTTTCACCTCCCTTTCCTGATGTGCGTACCGTGCAGCTGACGTTCATGATTTCCCCTCTCTTTTCTTATGCCTACTCCTTACAGTTTTCTTCTTGATCTTCTCCCTTCGTCCACCATACTGCACGGTAAGAAAAGGAATGTCTTCTGAACTATGGCAAAATCTGTGTCCCAAAGTTACCAGAGATCCATCGTTATTTTTTAAGAGATTCCTTGTACTACTGAAATGCCATCTGGGGCTTCATTGTGGAAACTATGCTACTTAAATATGGCTACAGTAGTTCACTTTTGAGTTTTAGGAGTAGCCCTGTTAGATTCAACAGTTATCGTTTAGCGTGTACACATACACTTTCATTCTCTGCACACATCACTTTTCCTGTGGCGTGCCTCCGTCGACTCCTTCAGCCCCCACGCTTTCTCATTCATCTCACAAATCCACCTCCTGAATGGCTCCATTTCCAAACCCTTCTGCCCTACACCCTACCTCTTACTAAGGTGCTAGAACCACTCATGTCCTTGACAGCTACAATCTCCCCACCCTCCATCCTCATTGAGCTACTCACGCCTGCACTCTTGACCTCTAACCTCACAGTGACCTTGAGTTGACCTTGTTGGCCATGTTACCTGACCTTCAGCTTTCAAGAGGCAGATTCAGGTGTGACCTGATGTTGACAAGGGCACTCTCATGTATTCATTAGTACAACCTTGATCTACATATAGGACCTTGGGATGACATTGAAATGACCCCTGGTGTCAAGAAACAGATCCCCACTTACTTAGTTTTCATTAGCCATGGCAGTGTGTCACCAGGCGTAATGAGAGGAGATGTTCCTGACAGGCAAATAGCGTCTGTACAACCGGTCATGTATTATTCTGTAGGACACTTTAAAGCCACATAAAGCGGTCGTTACGGTCAGTACAGCCAGTTTGTGATGACATTTCAGAAGGGAAGGTGAAGAAGAAGAAGCTTGTTGGGGACATAGATTTAAGTTGTAGAGGTGAAGTTCTTTACAATTTACTTACAAGTGGTAGCATAAAGATAACTGAGGGCATAGGGAAAGGTATGCAGTGAAGGGGTGAAAAGGAGAGGGATCTTGGTTTTATGTAGGGGTTATTGTACGAGGACAGGGTTGTAAGCAATGTATAGGCCCCCTGTGCTAGACACCCCTTCCAACCCTGTCCAAGTATAATAATCAGCTTATACCAGAGGCTGTATGCAGCATACAAGAGGAGTGAAATCCATTGTTCTCCGTGCCCACTGTGGTATAATTTCCCAGAAAGGTTTTCATTCCCTGAGTATTTATTGTTATTCTTTTGCTCATCTTCCACCCTGCTCGTTTCCTACTTGTTCCTCCAACATTCCTCTTTTCTCTTTAGGGGCCATCCATATATGATTCCATACTATTTTTTAACCCCCCTCCCCTTACCCACTTTCTTTTGCCAGTTTCACAATGTTGATGGTTCGTCGTCTTTTTTCTGGATGACACTTTACCATCATCTTCCCTGGTGCCTGCCTCAATCATTGTCCTTTTCTTTGGGCATCCTTGATAATGTGCATAACACTAGAACTGAGGCAAACTCTCACTCTCATCCTCCAGAAACCAGGACACAGGATTCGTGTCATGATATTAGACAGAGCGGTCTTATATCGACACTGAGCTGTCACAGGGTGCTTGCCTTTCCTCACCCTCATCTCCATGTACCGTAGTGGCCCGTTTAAACGACCGGGCACTCATTAATTTCATTACGCCAGTAACCCCATCACTTTTTTGAGACAAGCGCTTATTAGAATACTGTTTTCAATGCTTAAAATTGATTTCAATATCCCTGTTACCCCAGCGCTTAGTCGAGACCGGCACTTATTTGAGACCCTGGCACCTAATGGGCCACTATTGTATCCCTGTTCATGTCCAAAGAACCAAACCCTCCTGTTATCAGACCATTATATTCCATCTTCCCACTCCCAAAACTTTTCACTTTTGTGGCATCATCCGTCATTCTTGTACTCTCCCTTTTTATTTTAAAACTACATTTACATACACCCCCCTCCCCCATGGCCTTACCACTGGTAACTGTATTTACTAGTGGTACCCCATGCCCTTGAACAGGATCTTCCCCTTCCAATCTAGATCTTATCCCCTTTCTCCTGTAGCACCCTATACAGTGTACTCCTGTACTGGTACTGGTCTATCAGTTTGTTGGCACATATTAACGCGGGTACAATACTGGTCAGCTAGACCAAAGGGTGACAATAACACACCTCTATCTATCTAACCCATCCCCATCTACCTCATCCCCCAGGGACATGGACAGAAGCTAACTCTTTAAGGGCCGCTGATGCAGGAGAGCATCATGCCCATTGGTTGTCATGATGCACCAATGAAGTGCTGACCAGTGAGACTGCTTGTCAGCACTGTTTTGGAGCACCACGGCAACCCTCAACAGAGGGTGTATCAAACCTGTCGACATGATGCATGAATGTAGCCCTGGTGAGTTACTCACCAGGGCTACATTCATGCATCAGGTCAGAAACCTTGATTTCTGCCTTGTATTGGTTCTATGAGATATACACATACACACAGATGGGACAGAAAAGAGAATGTAACGACTTTCTTAAAGATTTTAAGAGGGAATTCTGCATCTGAGATGAAGTGCTCAACTTGAAAGATAAAATCACTATCATACATAGTATCAGGTCCAAAAGGCCAGCTTAGTGCAAAGTGCACCAATCAAAAGTCACTTGACACTGCTGAATTTGAGTTCACTGTTGGGGACTAAAAACGGTGCGATATTTAACACCCAATATTTAATATGAGAGGAGTATGAAATCTTAAATGAAACAAATTAGACAAATGGGCCGTAAGGGGGGTGTATGGTTGCAAAGGGAAATTTATCTGAAGCCAGTATTGGATCGGCTGTGTAAAAACAATAGCTTTTTACAGACATGTCCCAATGACACCTGTAGCATGCCTTACACCTCCTATGATTTAACATACCTTGAAATGCCATGTCACTTGTGATTTGACTAGGGTCGCTGTCATGTCAAAGTTGTGTTGACATGTGATAATATGTCAGGTTTGAATGCATAATTGTTGTAGGATATACCACTAGATGGGGCAAACAGGCATTTTGGTACTAGGATTATCCACTACCAAGAGGTACTACCAACACCTAAGACATTTGCTGTAGCTCTGTGTAATTTTGTTCTCAGTATAGATCGATCACTAAAATGTATTGGTATTTTCACTCAAGGGTAGTGAAAACCATTTCATATTAAGTTAGCATGTATTATTTGATAATAAAATGAAACCCCTAAATCCTGAATACTTCAATAGGGGAGATCGTACACCTCATCTGAGGGCCAGGAAGAATACCAAAAGGTTTTATGCTAACACCCAATGTACAATACATAGCCTCAATGTCTACAATACATGCAGATATATGGCATTGTCATGTAGCTCCATGTTCTTGTCTTATAGACTGCATAAAGGTCCCCTGACAAGGAGAAGTTATGAAGATAGGGATGTAGGCCTTCTTGTTACAGAGCTGTGGCACCATAATATCCCCTACCTCATATACCTTAATTGTACCACTGGTACACAGCTATTGTCTGCCATTGACCCCTGCATAATTGTCACACAGTACTACCTGGCACTCAGGTGCATGAACCAGGAATATGTGGCATGTGTTTGCTAGGTTTGTCAAATGAAGTTGACATACAAAATGTGTGAGCCTCAACCTGACTTGACATGCATTCGTACATGTCATGTAGGAGACAAATCCTGACATGTGCAGTACATGTCAAAGCGATCAGTCTTCTTCTCTTTGTGCTCTCATCCCCTATGTAAGGCTCCTTTATAAAGGCATCTACAGAGACATGCACAAATTTAAGGACTTGTTTAATATAAAGGCAGCCGAAGCTTAAAGGGTGAAGCAAAGGAAGCCAGTCCAGAAGCCACTCCATCAAGACGACTGTTTCACCTTTGTTCAGAGATATGAACACAACCAACAAAGATCCTCACTTAACCCTTTAAGGGCCACTGATGCATTAATGCATCATGCCCATTGGTCGCAATGATGCATGATGCTCCAATGAAGTGATGATGAGTAGTATCGCCAGCTCTTCATTGGTGCATCATGACGACCAATGGGCATGATGCATTAATGCATCAGTGGCCTTTAAAGGGTTAAAGACCTACCACTTTGCCATCCCTTCTAACCCAATACAGGCACCAGTATAAGCCCATGTGCTAACCACCGAGCCCCGCTGTATCCCCCGGGTCTCGTAAAATCTATTGGGCTACTGGCTTCACTCTGAGTCTGGGAGGTCCGTCTAATGTTCACAACTAGGTTAGGGTCCTAAAGTTGGATACATTATTTGATTTAATGATGTTTGATATAGTTGCAAAGGAACCAAATCCTTTGATCAGAAACACAAAACATTGCAATGAGCATAACCAAATGAACAAACAAATTTAAGTGATTTTACTCAGAACCTGATGTCATATATGATGGCCCAATTTCCTAAAACTAACACCAATATTTTTTTACATTGTTTTCTTTCATGTGGAAACTGGTAACTGATAAGTGCGAACCACATTCATTCAAAGTTGCTTGAATCCAAATATTAGATCCTAATAGCATTGCTTGTCACTAAAGATATACAGGGTCAGTTATGTTATTTTTCTCCTGTTGCCCAGGCCCTGGCTAAACCAAATAATGTTCAGCAGGGGACTTAAGATGGTGATAGGGCTGTCTAGTCCCTTACATAACCCAAGTGTACTACCCAATCTTCCAACCCTCCCTGTAGGTTCCAGCCCCTTTGGCTTATTTCTTATAAGGTAGCTGCCAATGTCGGGGCCTCCTCCAGCGGGGCCCCAGAGGACCTCTCCCCACTCACTGCCGGAGAGATTTACGAGCCGCTAGCGGGACCCCATTCACAATGATATATGATATGCTAAACGCATTGTGGGTGATTTGTATTGGAGGGAGGTGGGGGAGTGGAGGGTGAGGTGAAGTGCAGGGGTTGACCCTTTAAACGCCGCTGATGTAGGAGTGCATCATGCCCATCGGGTATAATACACAAACTCCCGGAGGGTCGGCATGATGCCCTAATGTGGTGGTGCTGGCGAGCAGTCTCACCAGCACTTCATTGGTGCATCATGATGATCACTGAGCATGATGCATTAATGCATCAGCGGCCCTTAAGGG
Organism: Acholoe squamosa; assembly: GCA_949317995.1. Taxonomy (NCBI): domain Eukaryota; kingdom Metazoa; phylum Annelida; class Polychaeta; order Phyllodocida; family Polynoidae; genus Acholoe; species Acholoe squamosa. The sequence continues at coordinate 87,696,252 of OX439037.1, forward strand.
GTAAAGGAGTGGAGAGGCTGGGTGGAGGCAGGGAGAGCAGGGTGGGAGGTCTCTGGTATTGCCTAGGGTGGCTAACCATCCTGGGTGAAAGATATATAAGGGAAGGGGATTGACAATCTGTCCCTGTTTTTGCCTGCCTGTAAACCACTCTTTCCCTTAACATGCTCCCTGATTCCTTCCCCTCTGCCTCTTTCTCTCCCTCTCTCTCTCTTTCTCTATCCTTCTCCCTCTTTGACTTCCTCTCCCCTCACTTCCCTATGTGCTAAGCTCCTGTAGATGTGTGACCTTGATAGCCCCAAGGGCCATACAGAGTCACCCATGATGAGCACTCTAAGAAACAACTGCGGAATCAACCAGGCATCCACGAAAGATTGAATAGTGAATGATAGTCATAATTGTAATGCAATTCAGCAGTGTAGTTTTTACAATGAACTCCTCTCATTCCTTAAAAGGTATGTTAAATATATATGCTCCTGAGGTGAGGGCAGTACAACGATCATTGCAAGCTCAGTCGCTTAGCAAGACATAGGCAAAGTTCTAATTTCTTTTTTGTAACCTCACCGGCACTTCATTGGTGCATCATGCTAACCGACGAACATGATGCACTGATACATAGGCAAATGTTCACGAGTGGGGAGAATTTTCGAGGGTTATCTCACGCGCCGATCAGGTGCCGTATCGCACGACGCCCGCAGGGCGGAGTGCGATGCGGCACCTGATCGGCAAGTGAGATAACCCTCGAAAATTCTCCCCACGAGTGTTCATTTGCATTTATTTCATGTTATTTTGATCTAAAACTGCTGAATTACAATAGAATTTACCAGAATGACTCCCCGTGCGCATTGTTTACATCGCCATCTTGGAGCTATGACGTCATCAAATGGTCACGTGACCTCGGCGTGTGATATTTTCGCGGGTTATCGCACGGGGGGTGTGAGATACGGCCCTCGAGTGCTAGATCTATGGGCTGTCAGTATCTCGGGCATATCAACATGAAATACATGAGTGACCTTTTGATAATTAGCGGTTTAACTTGTGTGTTCACTGTAGCCGAGTCTGCCATGGATAATAGCTGCCTGTCCTTGTGGGGCTACCGTCAAAGACACTAAGTTAGCCATTGAAGAACTGCATTGCACTTCAAGATACAGATTCTATATGACCGCCTTAAATGATGAATGTTGCCCTGCTGTGTAACTTGCCAAGGCTACATTTATGTATCGTCCCCTTTATACTGGACAATATATTCCTGAAGGGTTGGTTCGCAGAGCCGAGGCAGGTATAGGACGGTTTCACCCATAGCTGAATTTGTGCATAATGATAATGTCAATGATGTTGTCCTTAAATGGTTTATTGTTGTAGGCACTCTCCCAAATGGAAGACCTAGTGAACCTCAAAACATGCCAAGGAAGTCGGTCAGGGAGAGGAAGCACCGTCTTTGTAGTACAGCTTACAGTGAAAGTGGCACTCAACAATGTCAGTTTAGATGCACAGGCAAAGGTGGCCTTAAAGAATATGGATTATATCTTCAGGAGGATGAGAGTAGTGACTTATTTATGTGTCCATTTGCTCGTTGATATAGTAAGTGCATCTACTCTGTTGCATTTTGTTGTTGAGTGGGATAAATGGGTTCCAGGAAATTGGGTCAAGGAGAATTTCTGACTGAAAGGAGGAGGGTCTTACATATGGGTTAGGAGCTAATCTCGGTCGATTTTGAGTTATCCCCGTGGAAAGGTCTACTATGGTACTATAAGTGTATGTGCCACTATTTTAATATTTCTGACAATCAGATATATATGGGAATGAGGGGTAAAAAGATCGGATTAGTCAGGGACCTGTCAGTATTTCCCTTTGTGGACTCCTGAACTGCAGATGGTGTTACTCAATGTTAATGTTACTCCTATAGGATCGGCCTCACCATGGCCCAGTCATGCCACCAGTGGCATTAACAGTGAGAATGATTTCAAACCTCATTAAATGACCCTTTCTAAGGCATAGGGAATCCGAAATGTTGAAAATCATATTTTGATGAGTAGAAATTACTCCTAACCCATCTTTTAATCACAGTGAGATATTGTTAAGGACACGGATGATAAGTGGTTTGCTTAATTCACAGGTCAACAAGATTGGAACATATCCAAAGCAACTTTTCCTTTTGTAGCTGTTTGGAAATGTGCATGTTTGTCCAGCTAAACCTTTTGCACTGGAGTCATTTGATCCCTAAGTTAATCAGATACAATGGGGAGAGTTGTAAAAGCAGCATTCTGAAAATTGACTTGGACTTGAAACCCAGTGTCTCACGATGCAACCTGGTAAAAGTAGATCTTTAAAGTTTCATCAGAATGGGTAGTGTAGCTGACACACTGGTTCGCGATCTTCCTCGATCACCCCTAATGGCTGTATAGGATCTGGTGAAATACCCAAACGTCCCAGTCCTATGTATATAAGCCACACCCTGACTTTAAGCCTCCTATAAGCTTCTGTGAGCCTTTGCTTCTAGTACAAGCTGCAGCTCCATACATGGAGATTTATGACACCTGGTTAAGAGTTGGAAGATTTCAACCTACCTTAGGGTCCACAATGGCAGAGTCGCTGGAGTCGGGGGGTGATCCTGCAGCTGAGGGCCTCTGGTGGGCCTGTAGGAGCTGTTTGGTGGCACTCATCCACACACTGAGCTCCTCTACCTGCTCTAGGTACCTGCGCCACTCCGTAAGGCGCTTCTCCAGGTGTCGCCGACGCTCTGATAGGGACTCCGCTACCTGTAAGATAAGAAAAAATGTTCGGTAAAAACCAGTGTATAAGCCACACCTGTTATAAGCCAACCATGTATATGTATAAGCCATGTCCTGGGTTGTTGACTTTCAGATATGCCAATATTTATGGCTAAAAAAGGTTACCATTACATACTCCTGCCTCGCCATGAAACACTCTGAATATAAGCCGGGCTGTGAAGTCCCTATGTACAACTGCTATCTGTGTAAAGAACCACTATCTGTAGTCCTACAGTTAGATGCTGACTACCCAACCGCTATCTGTGTAAAAATCATACCATCTGTATCGAATTGGATGAGATAGTGTTAATTTTTACACAGATAGTGGTTGGATGGCTGCCTCTATGTGTAGTACTTCAGTTAGCGGTCGTTTATGCAGATAGTGGTTGTACACTCTACATGTCAGTTATATGAGATTGATATGAAAATAGGACTGAGACTGAGGAAATTGCTTTCATTTAGTAGGTTTCCTCTAAATTTGTTGACACTTGGTGAAGATTTGTACAAAAAACATACCTACAGGACATACCAGTTCTAAGCTTTTTTACAGCATCAAAACCCAGGCCCATACCCAGGGCCTTAACGTAAATTCCCGCATAAATATACAATAGCGTATACACAAACCAACAGTTTATAAAATCACCCAAACAAGGGGTTGCGACTTGTAGTCGGGTATTTAGTATTATAAAACGCTACTAAAATTACAAGCCCAAGGTGAGGCTTATAGGTCCTACCAAAGTCGGGGGTGCGGCTTATATGCAAGAATTCACAGTACTTAATTCAAAATATGCCCAATCGACCTAAATTACAGGGAGATTAAATAATCAAAGCGTGATGATTTGCCAAACTATCAGAATCTAACACAAGAGATAATGAATGTTGTACATCTATAATAATGAAAACCTCATGTACAATCGGGAGTTTAATGCCCTAGGTGGCATCATTAAATCACCTGTGTGGCATTATTGGAAAAGCGTTTGATTTAAACTCACCGTATTCCACTTTTCATTGAGTTGGGTGAGATCCTCTTTGACCTTGATCTTATCAGCGGAGGTCAGGTTGTCCTGACTTATAAGCCGCTGGCCGCTCGCGTTTACTGCTCGCAGCGCCTCCTGTTGGACAGACATGTCTTCTGCACGCTCCTGGAGTAGAATGAAAATATTGATCTTAAAAAGTTATATGGTATATAGTGATGTTTAAAAACTTATAAGGTCAAAGAAAAGAAATGTTTTTGCCGAATTCAGCCAATTTTTTTTTCTGCTCTTATGATAGAACCCTAGTCCTGCCATAACTCGTAGCACCAGTAACGATTTCATCCAATCATCATTGACAAGATTATTGGACTTTGTTTTCAAAGTCAAATAGGAGCCCTTTGAAATGAAGTTGACACTTCTTGGAGACCATCGACATATTCAGACTACCTGTTTGGCAAATTTCTTTTTTTTCTGTTGGCCCTTAAATAGCTATTAGGAAAGTACTGAAACTCTGTCTATGACATGTGTTCCTACTTGTCCCAGTACAATGTTGCCATTTCCACTTTGTACTATAGTAACCTTATACTTCTTCATCCCTGCTGCAAAGCTTGAAAAATTTAGTTACAAACTTTTTGCACTAAGCAACGATATGCAACTTCTCGTATATGAGTGCAATCTGAGTATAGTCGCACCAAGCGTCTGAAATGGTCTATAAGCCGCTACTCATACATGGGGTTTTATAACAGTAGACTTACACTTTGTGGGTGACTAAAGCATTAATGCAACACATCCATTAGGTGGTATTATGTAGAGGCATAGGAACCAAATCTTCATTGGGGGGGGGGGGCAGGGGGACCCTGTCGCACCCAGCATATTTCATCAGCTAGAGTGTGCTGACACTTATTCATGGGTACATAGGATATATGTTTGGAATTAGTCTTTGACGACCTTTCCCTATGGTTTTAAAGACAAGGCTCCCATTTCTTTCCATTCTGCTGTAATATTGGTGAACAATTTTGGGGACATTTTGGGAAATCTTTATCTTGGGTCTTATTAAAATCTTTTTTTTTTTTGGGGGGGGGGGGCCCCAGACATTCAGGTCCCACCTCCTCTGGGAATAGGGGGGGCAGGGGTCGTCCCTGTTATGTATGAATACATTACCCGTGAGTCAATTTTGCCTTCGTCTATCATGTTATGAAACTCTTATTTTGAAGCAGTTTGTCTGAATATCTATAAACTATAGGTGTCCGTGAGGGACTGTAAGCCTCGTGTTGACCTCAGAATTTCGTCTTTATTTATCAATTACCTGTTGGCACCAGATCGGCCAACACAGAAACTACTCCCAAATTGCCCAAAGGACTTACACTATTACCCTATACAAGTCATTTCTAACAGAAGCAGAGACACCACTGAGAACCAGTTGCCTTCAGAAACTTTATAGTTCTACACTTGGGTCCTGTGCCACAGATACTAGGTAGCCTACACCAACGGAGGAACCACGGAGGAGCATTTGGGAAGTGTATAGACTAAGTGCCTCCCCCTGGTGTTAAAGTACGCAACTGCTCAGAGCTGCTCATCCTTATCTGTTCAAATGCAGCTGATGCAGGAGTGCATCATGCCCATTGGTCAGCACGATGCACAGATGACGTGCTGGCGAGTCTGCTCACCAGCACTTCATTGGTGCATCATGCCCACCCTCCTATGGGTTGATACATGAATGTAACCCAGGTAAGTTACTCATCAGGGCTATATGCATTTATCTCAAGTTGAATACGAGAGCCCCATAGGCTTAACCAAGAAACTCTGTATCACACCCCACAGTGTGATAACCCTTCCCCGTATCACACTCCCTGGGAAAACATCCAAAACGGTCAAATAACTGATGATAAAATCATTTCTAATGCCAAATAAATCGAATTTTGAACATATCTGACTAAATTAACTTGAGATAAATACAAAGGAGCACTCAAATTGGTCAGCACTGAGGGTTATCACACTCGGCTTCGCCTCATGTGATAACCCTCAGTGCTGACCAATTCGAGTGCACCTTTGTCTATGTATCATGACAACCAATGTCCATGATGCATTAATGCACTAGCGACATTCAAAGGGTTAAATAAGGTTTTACAGATTTGTCTTCTTCAAACAGGTTTTCCTTGGCAGAGCCTTTACCTTCATGTAATTCGAAATCTTGCAGGGCAGTTTTAGATTTAACCCTTTAGGGGCTGCTGATGCATTAATGCATCATGCCCATTGGTCGTCATGATGCACCAATGAAGTGCTGGCGAGTCTGCTCACCAGCACTTCATTTGAGCATCATGCCGACCCTCCGGGCGTTTGTGTATCAATCCTGGCGAATCCTTCGCCAGGGCTACATTAATGCATTAATACATCAGCGGCCTATAAAGGGTTAAAAGGGACAGAGTACTGTGTATCTCAGAAGTTTTACATAAAATTTAAGTTTTTACATCAAAGTTTCCCACTGCATTCTCCTGAATGTGAAACGTCAGCCTTGTTTTTAAATATTTGACAATCACATTTAGTTCTATAAATCCCATAATGTGCCAGAGTTATGCCTTGAAGCTTAAATGCCATTCTGAGGTCTGAGAGATTTTAGCCAGTGTTTTCAAATATTGGGGAAAAGAAACTCACTCCCCTTGTACAACTTTGCACCATGTCCTGATGATTATCATCTACTTGTTTCTTTTTCGTTTAAGTGCATTGTGTTTTAAAACTGGTATTAAGTTTAAATAAGGTTTCAGTAAGGCATACATATTCACCTGAGGCTTTAAAATTGTATACAATGATAATGTGGATCATCATGCCTCAATACAAAAATAAATCACAGCTATGTATTGACCAATCAAGCAAGAAAAGGTTGTGCTGTGATTCAGAAGGATAATTAAAACGATATCCTCTCTACATATACAACTGTCTTGCATCAGGATATTTATACGGGTCAATAGTCATTTTAGAGGTGTATATGTCATTTGCTTTTATCGTTTATTGGGGGTGTTAATCAACAGAATTCGATCTAGCCGTTCTGCCATCTTGGCCAATAATGATGCCTTAGATTACAGTAATGAGTATCCATGGCAGCGAGAAGAGAATGAATCTTGGCGTGGGCCACCATAACAGTTATGCAAGAAACTGTTGTTGCCAGCCATTCAAGAGACTGGATAGAAAAGTCTCTATTTCTTCCTGCATCGGCTTACATTATGCTTCACTGTAAAGAGATCTCAATACTAATCCAACTTCATTAACATTATGTTGTGTAATCCCTGGTTTGGGTTATAATCAGAATACCAAAGTCGGGACTTCCCATTCATTCATTGTTGTCTTGTTATCTATGGTTATCATATTTAGTGCTGTGGAACCTGAAGTGCCTTTATCAGATAACACAAGTGATGGCACAAAAGTAACACCTTCAATTTCTCTGACCTTTCATCAGACATCCTGCCCTGACATCCACAACTCAGCCACCTTAGTGATATGTGTTCAGTTCTTCTTTTGATACCTTGAAGCCTAGTTGTTAATGTATCATGGGGGCTCCTGGGTGATCAGCATGATGCCCACATGAATGTTAGCAGACCCAGCAGCACTTCATTGTTGTATCATGATACCCATTGGGCATGATGCACTCCTGTTCTAACACTACACTGAGAAAATATTCTTAATCACTTGAGTCTGGATCTAGACCCAGGCAATGTCGCAAAATGAGTATGATTTGAGACTCAGCCTGATCCTTGGATGACAATCTGAGTCAGGCTGAGTCTCAAATCACACTGATTTTGGCGACATTGCCTGAGTCTGGATCCAGACTCAAGTGAGTAAGAATATTTTCGCAGTGTATACTGTAACGGTAGTTGCTGTAATTATCTGATTGGTTCAACATGGGTGCGGCCATCTTGTTGGGTCAGGAGACCCATGCACTCTGATGGCGTTTCTGTCTGCGTCCATGTAAATTTTGAGCAAAACTGAAATCTTTTGTCGTGTCATAAGAAAATTATCAGATGTGAGTTTGTACCCTGCCCTCCACCATCGGGCTTTGCCTGATCAGGTCTCAGGTCAGGGTACAAACTCACATCTTTGGTCTTTGAGTCTACTTCTTTCTTATTACACCCTTTAAAACTATTAAGCAATTACAAAGAGGTCTTTGATTGACCTTGAGACTGACCTTGACCTTGTCGAGGAGGTCCTCCAGTGCTTCGTCATCAGCGGGTCGTACTGAGGTATTAAGGATGTTGTCGGTGTCCTCTAACCACCCCCTGATGTCCTCCAGCTCCTCCGTAAACTCCGCTGTCTGCATGTTCTCCTCCTCCAGTCTGTAACCAAGGTCAAGGTCAGTGTGGGGTTAAGGTCAACAGGAGGTCAGGAGTAATCAATGTATTTGTCAAAATGGAGCTTTGCTTAATCGTGCTTCTTATATGATACAAGGTATGGAATGCACTGCTTTACCTTCATCAAATAATTGAGAAACATTGCCCTTTGAAATTCACATAAACAATTCTCTTATATCAAATGAAGGTCAATATCTACTTATTTATACTGTGAGGATTTACGGTACCAGTGACTGTAGGAGTAGCACCCCCTAGGAGCAGCAGCAGGGGACACACAGGAGTGGGTCCCCTGATTGAGTCAGTTGGTTCCTTGGTTTTGGTTGATGCAGAAGCACCCCAGAATCCCAAGGGCTGACTGACCATACTACAGACTACACACCTAGACCTGTGAGTATAACACACATATAAATATTACATTGGTGCCAGGAGTGTGCTGTTCTTATCCATGTGGATATAGTCTATTGTTTGTGGATTGGCTCATTCTGCGTCGGTTTTAGTCATTTCTGTGTGGTTTCATATACACATTGGGTCCTTCTAGTCTTATCTTTGAATATCACAGGATTCTCATAATCTGGAGGAGTTAGGATTGTTCCCTGGGTCTATTGTTAGATGTTGACAATATTCCTTTGGTTAATTTCCTGGTGATTACAGGGTTCTAGGTCTATGCCTATGGGCATACCATGTTAATTGATTGTTAGCTTCACACACATATAGTGTGTTGCTTTGTGTTGGGACCCATGTGGGTATAGCCCTCCAGGGCTGACACCACATGGGTTGGGTGTTGGGTGTATACAGTGATACACATAGCTAGGAGATAGAGAGCCTTCATGTTACATAGGCTAGCCATTATATACCATTACCCACTGTTTTAAAGGTCCTCTAGGTGGGTGTGGAGTTGAAGTTTATATTTGTATGATTTGCACTACATGCATAGATAACATCTAGTGTGCTTTGTGAGTAGAATCTGTGGAGAAGACCACTTGGCTACCCCCCCCCCCTCTCAGTGTGAAGTCCTGGATACATGTACATGTATGCTGCATAGTGGGAAAAGGGCCTCTACCCTATTGCAAACAAAACAAAATCCAGGCCTATTCAGGTGTGGTCTTTAGTCATTTCTGTGCAGTTATATATAGATTTGGTTCTCTTATACTGTCTTTGGCTATACCAGGATTCTTTTGTTTGAGCACAGAGGTTATATCAGCTTTAATCTTCCAGGCTGACTGTCAGACACTAGAGGCACCCTGACTTGACAATTCTCATAATCAGTTATCCCTTTAATGTTAATTTCTGGTTTGGAGGTTGTGTTTTGTGGGACAGATATTCTCACAGTGGGATTGGGATCCACATGGCTGTTGCCTTCCTAGGGTATGCACCACATGGGTCAGATAGATAAAGGGGGAGAGAGGAAAGATAAGTGAGAGGGGCTCTCACCCTACATTCAGTTGTTTTTATCCCTATCTTACTGGGGTAGGTCAACTCTACAGGCAGAAGTCCTTGTTACAGAGATATCATTCTATATATCATTGTAAGCTATTTGCATGTCTAGTCCAGGCTGTAGCATATTGTATAAGACTTTGTGGATTTGCCTTTCCTGTAATTACTGGGGCAGTCATATCTCTGAAAGCTGCAACTCTATGTGAAATAGGGTAATATTTCAATAGTTTCAAATAGTTTCTATTGGAAATCATATTGCAATTTTAAGATTCCTTCAGTGCAGTGGGTGCACATCCTCTTTCCTAGGAATTACCCCAATCATCCTGACCACAGAGGGGTTTCATACCTTGTCACTCCTTCTCAGTATACTCAACCCATCCACCACAGGAAGTGTGTGACCAGTACACAGGGTGAGTCTGTGTTTCACTGAAACTCAATAAATCCACACCCACACTGGCAGCAGCTCTGTGACACACCCACTTACTCTGGGTGCACTCAAGCTGTATATACCCTGACCTCCCCCTGTAACTGTGTCACTCCTGTAACTGTGTCACTAAGTCACCAAGTGTTGATGACATAAACAGCCACAGGCAGCACTATATTTGTAAACTATTCACTCTTCACACACAACTTGCATTCTTGATCATTAATACTGATACCATAATTGTTGGTCCTTTTACCCTGATATTCTTACATGAAGCCATTGATACCTCTATACTGTGTATAGCTTTAGATGACAGTTGGTTATGCCTTTTAGTTTCATTCTGGACTTTGGGGTTCCATCAATAAAGTTATACTTTGTAATTTTAATGTCCACACTATACCTTTGCCATCAAAGAATTGATTCTACTATACTGTGTCTGATCCTAAATGGTTCTGAATACTCATTATTATATCCATATCATGCTGTCTTGCTGTACTTGTGCAGAAGTCACTGATACCTATACTGTGTCTAACCTTAGGTAGCAACCCTGCTCACACAGTACACCCAATCTCTTATTATACCCATGTATTGCTACCTGTCTGAATACCTTTGTTATTAAGACTGTGGACATTTCACATCTATACTGTGTCCATCTCTAAATGCCACTTGCCACTTGCTATATTTGTATCATGAACCATAGTCATTCCATATTATAATGTGCAATATTGAATTCACACTCGTTGATGTTTCTTAACTGATTGCCACCAATTATACTTTGTTCAGTTGTAGTTGACATTTACTGGCAACTCTGCTCACTCTCTTGGAGTCATAACAGAAACTTCTACTATACTTCATTTAGTTTGAAGTTGCATATATATTTGGTCCTCATTTGTGAGGCCACCCTCACATTCAGTCTTAACTATACTTCATCCAGTTTAAGGTTGCATTTGTTTGGTGCTGATTTGTCTGGCCATCCTCCTATTCAATATCAACTATATTTCATTCAGCACCTTGTGTTACAACATTGTATGATATAGAGATTACACCCTATGATAATTTGATATCTTTAAGTCACTTGATTGGTTAGTTGGAACTATACTGTATTCACTTCTAAGTGGCACTGATCATTTGTCCTTGATACTTGGTTCTATGTTCTGTCTCACTTATGCTTCATTCGGTTCTAAGTGGCATCTCTCAGTGCCCATTGTGTCTCATAGAGATCCTCTCATTATAATCTCTTGATTTAAGTACTTCGAATGAAACTGTGCTGTATTAATTAGTACTTGCTATCTGCTGCTGACATTCCTACCTATAGTGCTAGCCATGGATATTAACACTGCTTCCCCAAGTGAGCTGCAGTCCCTCCTCGGAATTAGCCAGCCACTGGCTGAGCTTATAGTAGACTGTGTACATAGTTATGGGCCATTCACTGACCTTACCACTCTGTTGTGGTACTTTCATAAAATGGTCAGTTCTACCCTAGAACAAGCCCAAGAAGCTGGTATCAGCTTGCCAGAGTTCAATCAGTCCCCAGAGATGGTCAGTTCTACCCTAGAACAGGCCCAAGAAGCTGGTGTCAGTGTGCCTGAGTTCACTAAGTCACCAGAAATGGTCAGTTCTACCCTAGAACAAGCCCAAAAAGCTGGTGTCAGCTTGTCAGAGTGCAATCAGTCCACAGAGATGGTCAGTTCTACCCTAGAACAGGGTCAAGAAGCTGGTGTCAGTTTGCCTGTGTTCACTAAGTCACCAGAAATGGTCAGTTCTACCCTGGAACAGGCCCAAGAAGCTGGTGTCAGTTTGCCTGAGTTCACTCAGTCCCACACACTCCCTACTGGCACAGTCAAAGATCCAGATGGATACCAGCAGGTCTGGGATCCACTCAAGTTTGGCCCTGCATCATCCTATGCTGACTCTAGTCTTGATCCCCCTGTGCCACAGCAGTCCAATACAAGTACTGCAGTGGGCAAGGATAAGACCTGTGGGATCTTAGCACAGTGCCTTCATGGGGTTATCCCAGATCCTATTGGGACACAAAGTTCGAAGTTTGATAGATGGGATTACAGGAAGCTCGGAAGAGCTCTGTATGGAAGGCCATACCCAGTTAGGCCCCCATCACATCATGGCCTGGTCATCCAGCAGTTGCAGGCTGCTGCCTCTCGAATGAAGCCGGAAAACTAGTATGGGATGGGTGCAGTGACCAACACCCATCCCCATATCACAGTGGTCGACCACCTGAAAGTTTGTCTAACGAGATTGCAGTACCTGATGCTAGGAAGAGGGATAGTGCCAGGACATATGCTGTTTGCAATGTCCCTCCAGTAAGGATTGTCAGGTTTCGCAGAAAAATGGTCAAGTTTCGTAGAATCCTTATGTTTCATGGAAGAGGTGTTGGGTTCCAAGGAAGCAGCAGAACCCGGAAAAACCTCTTATTGCCTTTGGTTATCAAGGGCAATGAAATGAATGCCCTACTAGCCATTAGGGCCCCAAGTAAGGCAGGTGGATCGCCTGAGCATGACTGCTCTGTGTGCTCCATCACCTTCCGTCCCCGCTAAAACATTCCGGGGTCCCCTTAGGCAGAAGACCCAGGTGCCTAGGGGTTGAACAAAAACGTAGTGCCATGCTTGCTCTCCTTCCTGGCCTGTGACACCACCAGCAGGCTGGAATGGGCACAAGATTGCGTACCTTATCTGGGTTATAACTTTCGGCCTTTGGCTTACTGGAGGCCAAGGCAGGGATCATTGAAGACCTGTCGATCTTGCCTGACGGGATCTGACATCGCCTTCATTGATCATGTGGAACTAATGGACATCAGAACACCACCACATATCAAGAGTCATCAAGAGAAAACAGGGGGGAATGTGAGGATTTACGGTACCAGTGACTGTAGGAGTAGCACCCCCTAGGAGCAGCAGCAGGGGACACACAGGAGTGGGTCCCCTGATTGAGTCAGTTGGTTCCTTGGTTTTGGTTGATGCAGAAGCACCCCAGAATCCCAAGGGCTGACTGACCATACTACAGACTACACACCTAGACCTGTGAGTATAACACACATATAAATATTACAATACAATCAAATAGCTTAAAGTCAGGGATATTGCCAAAATAAAAGGGATGCAGTTTTTTTTCACAATGCATTGATGTACTTTGTAAAGGCAATGAATGTCACTATAGATGTATCTAAAAGAAAATGCGCCATTCATGCAATAGGCCTTTAATGGCTGTTGATGCATGAATGCAGCCCTGGTGAACAACTCACCATGGCTGCATTCATGCATTATGCTGACCCCTTGGGGTTTGATACAGTCCCAGAGGGTCGGCATGATGCTCCAATGAACTGCTGGTAGGCAGACTCACCAGCACTTCATTGGTGCATCATGACGACTAATATACTTTAGGCGTGATGCATTAATGAGTGAGTGAGTAATAGATGTTTAACGCCATTTCGACAGCTAAGGTCATATTCATGGTGAGAACTACATTACACAATTTCACAGAGGAATGTGTCAGTGCCTGTGCATATGTGCACCACACACATCCTGAGGGGATAGTAAAGAGGAGATATAGACCCTTTTAAGTGGGCTAGGGAAGCCCTGATGTATTAATACAGCGTTTGTGAGGAACGTTAAGTAGAATCCATCTTGTGGTTCACCCACATCAAATCTGTAAAACATTGACTCTATAAATAATTCAATCGAACACACCTCTCCTTCCTATTGGCCACCTCAGAACACACAGCCCTCCATCGTCTGTTGAGTGCGTCCAGTTTGTCGTTAAGGAGACTGCAGTCAGGGGAGCTGCTCTGTCCTATGATGTCCCCTCCTGACTGGTTCAAACTGCTCACAGTGCTCTGATGGATCCTGATGTCGCCCTCCAACTCATCACACACAACCTGCAGCCGGAGAGAGGGGAGAGAGTATGAGTGGAGAGTGAGAGCTTGATTTTGGGGTTGGTGGGGAGTGTAGTGTGGGAGGGGGGTGTATGTTTGGTGGGGGTTGAAGGTATGGGGTAAGGACTTGGAGGTACAAGCACCATCTTGTTCACAGGTACCGTAGTGACCTGCATGAGCACCTGAGCGCTCATTGATTCTAATTTCAATGCAACCCCTGCACTTATGTATACACGACAGGCGCTCTTTTGAACACTGTTTTTAGTGCTTAAGCTTAATTTTAATACTCTCAAGCCCCTAGTGCTTACTCAAGAGAGGCGCTTATTTCTAATTACCATCTTGACTGTCATATTAAAGGTCTTCTTGTTGGAGAACAGTTTGCTATTGTAATGCAGAGCACTTTAAAGGATTTTAGAGGAAATGTCAAAAAAGCCTTAAAAATATTGATGGCAAAATTACATTATCATCCAATGACCAAAAAGAACCATGGGGGCCTTATCCTTGTTGTGGGGGGACCAAGAAGGACATGAATTGAGCTGGGAATACTGGGTTATTTTTAGAATAAAAGGAAGTTGCCATACATGCACATGCAACATCTGAGGGATGTAAGTCTAACCCTTTGAGGGCCACATAATGCATTGGTGCATCATGCCCATTGGTCGTCATGATGCATGAATGCAGATCTGGTCAGTAACTCACCAGGACTATACATTCATGCATTATTCTAGGCCTCCAGGGTTGATACACACCAGGAAGGCGGCATGATGCACCAATGAAGTTCTGGTGAGTCATCTCAACAGCATTTCATTGGTGCATCATGACGACCAATGGGCATGATACATTGATGCAGTGCCATAAGGAGGGAATAGGATATCTACTCCAGTGATCTACATGCGGCAATTCTAACATCTACAAGCAGGACCCCTTTTGCATTTTCAGGTAGGATATCTGTACAAAAGAGGTTTTCATGATTGCTTCTTCATCAGGATTATCGCTACAAAAAAGAGTAGATTAGCATTCCTTCTGACACTTTTCTTTGAGTGCTTTCCTACATGGCATAATGCAATATTGATGAACGGGTAGGTTCAGCTTTGCACAGGGACATACACAATACATTAACGTAGAGTGTTACTTTTTAATATGCTACTGGTTTTTCTTTTCTTGTCATTGAGGTATTCGGGCCTCAACATTGATACCCAATAAACCTTTCAGGGCCAGGTCTACTGCCAGCACTTCATTGGGTCATCATGCTAAGCCTCCGGGGTTAGGCCAAATAAAAAAAAGGTTTGTTTCCAGTAACCCGACTGACCCTAGCAAAACAGGGGGAAAAAACCTTTTTTTTTTTTGTTATTTTGAAGAATTCTGTCTCATTTTTTCATATTTGAAAGAGATTTTCATTACCTTTTTGAGAATCAAAGAATTTGATACATCCATTGTTATGTGCCCTTACATTTCCTATATAAATGTAAAAATGGCTATGATGCATTAATGCATTGGCGGCTCTTAAAAGGTCAAACAGTTTTTCAGGAAGTAGACTTTTTCATTTAGTGTTTTCCCATTAATACCTCCCTACACAACTCACCTTCTGTTGTGCCTTGGCGGCGGTGACATTGAGGTCACTCGGGGAGTGCCGTGAGTTGCTCAGTTTCTGCTCGGCTTCAGTCAACCATGACGCCAGGTCCTTCATGTCACAGTGGAACTGACGCCACTGCTCCACGGCGTGACTCCATCGACTGGAAATATAAGATATTAGGACATTAAATAGTATGATATATAATTATCTTATACCATTTTAATCACTAGTGTCGCAGTAAAAATGCAAAGTACTGCTCTGTGACGTGACTACACTGACTGGAATAAAAAAATATATAAGGGCATTAATAATTGTATACAAGAAACACAAAGATATAAATCATTGTACAATACTCATAAAAAAATATTATAAATGTATACCTGGCGAATACCCCGCTAGTGCTCCATATAAACAGGTTGACTAGTTATATTCCATACAGGGAGTAAGTGAGTGAGCAACAGATGTTTAACGCCATTTCCACAGCTGAGGTTATATTCATGGTGAGAACTACATACACATTTCCACAGAGGAACGTGTCAGTGCCCATGCATGTGCACCCCATACATCAGAGGGGATAGGAAAGAGGAAAATAGACCCTTTCAAGTGGGATAGCGAAGCCCGCAACATAGGGCAGGGCCTATCTCAGGAGAAGGAACACTCTGACAGCATGTAGTTTCATACATGCATGTTTGCATGTTTGTACAAAGGATGGGCTCCATGTATACAGGGTCCTCCCCACATGCTACCTATCTGGAAAGGTATACCGTAATTCCCTGTTTAAACGCCGCGGTTGGAAGTGAGTGGGGATTTATCTCCTTTTAGGGCAAGTCAGGGTCTTCCATTTAAAATAATGTTCTGATAATGATGGCTGATGCAGGAATGCCTTATGTTCTTGGTTATCATGATGCACCAATGAAGTTCTGGTGAGTCTGCTCGACAAATCTTATTGGAGCATCATGACGAGCCGTAGGGAGTTTCTGGGGTCGGCATGATACATTAATACATCAGCGACCCTTAAAGTGTTGATCACATCTTTTCTATCCCTTCTGTGTGTGTGGTGCATATAAACATGCATAGACACATACAGAGGGCCTCTGACCTAGCATTAATTTTGCGAAGCTGAACTATGTTAAAGATTGAGCTCTTTATTCTGTACCTCTGAACTCAGACTACCAACACTAAATACAAAAAGTGCCCTAAAAGACTCAAATAAATGCAGGTCCTATCTATAAAAGCTCCTGCTCTGAGAGGCTTATAAGGACTCTTACGGTAGGCACAGAGTGCCACCTGTACTAGGATGTCTATAGGCCATGTTATATCCTCTAGATGTAGCTTCTTTTTAATCATCTTGAAGAGGATGGACTAAAGACAATATTATACATCCAAAGGGTCTCCATAGGAAGATCATGTTAGTCTCTCTGCATGTGTTGTGTTCACCCTGTCCTTGAATGTATTGTCTCTTCTTACTCTTTTATTCTTTCGAACTCTCTTTTCAAATCTCCCATTCTCTGTCTATCTGTCCGTCTGTCTGTCGGGCTGTGTGTCTGCGTGTCTGTCAGCCTGTCGGGCTGTCTCTGTGTCTGTGTCTGTGTGTGTGTGTCTCTCTCTCTCTCTCTCTCTGTCTCTCTCTCTTTCTCTCCCTCTCTGTTTTTACCTATCTCTTTTTCCATCTGTCTGTCTTTCTGTCTCTGACTGTCTGTCTCTCTGTCTCTCTGTCTCTCATCTCTCTCCATGAGGACTGCAGTAAGGTATCTTATACTGACCTAACAGTAGTCGTGCCATATTCGCCTGAAATGGCGGCATGATGCACAAATGTGGCCAGATACGGTTGATAGGTTTGGACACACATTCCCTCACATTGAACCATTGAACAAGCATTGTTAACCAACAATGCCCTATCACTATCGCCCCCTAGTGTCTTGCCATGGAATTAATCTAAGCCATGTTCAGTGGCTCCGCCAGTGACCAAAGTAAGGACTGTTCTCTCTGACTAGGTTGCAGGCTTACCATGGAGTTCAACCATGGAGACATGTGAGCTCCTCAGAAAGTGACTCATAAAGCAGAATCACATATGCATGTTGGCTACATCTCTTTCTGTTCTTTGCCATTCAGATCTATGGTCATGGTTATATGGAGCGCATGCTCAAAGTATGGGGTATGTACTTTCTGTTGTTAAGACGATTGATTTCCATAACATTTTTTGTGCGGTCTGTGTTGGCATGGCACCAATACACTGGTTCCACATCTGTGCAAACCAATTGAATCATTCTTTAATGTTTAGCCTGATGCATTGACAAGCTGTGCTATAATTAAACAAGAATCTTCAGGAGATAGCACAATACAGCAGTCTATTCGTCTAGACTGTGTGTATGCATCATGTCAGTCTTACGCCTTTAAAGGCCGAGAATGTGGACCAGTCAGTCCTACAGATTGTAGTATTCTGCAGGTGCAGATTGATCTTGGCATGACCGAATACCTCATGATCACTATCATTAAGATGAAAAAATTTAAAAAGCATTGACCAACTCACTATTTTAATAATTTACGCCTTTAAACCTTAATAAACAGTAATCCCTTTTGTTCCATGCCGTAAAAACCTTGATAACTGTCTGATTTGTAAGCTATTAACGCCAAAATTAGCTCAAAATTAAAGCAAGACATGTAGTCCCACTGTCTGGCTATTTTTGAAGCAAAAGCCTTGGTCCGACGAGTGGTCATATTGACTGGGAAAAGGGGGGGGCTCTTAATCCGCCACTGAAAACAGCAGCGTGAAGAGCTTGGGGAAATGCCTAATAGATATATCTGGTAAGTCGTTCTAGGCAGGCAGAAACTGGTATCTCATCTCCATCCTGCCGTGTTCAAGGTCGACCAAAATTACCTTCTCCATATCTCTTCAGCGTTATGCAGAAATATATGGCAGTCAGAGTGCAGCAGTGATTATACAGCATGCAGCAGGGTGCATAAAGCAGTGGTTTTGTGAATAGCGGCTGTCAGGTCAATTTGAGGTGGGAGTGTTGGAGGTGACTTAGTGAGTAAGTTAATTCTGGCACTCCAGGATGCAGCAAAACTCTCCTACTGTTCATAGTGTACATTGTAAAAAATATCTGTTGAATCTACCAGGGATCCTCGTCAAACTGTACAGTATAGCACTGTAATTGTATAGCGGTGAACCAGTGTAGTTCTTACAAGAAGCTCTAGGTGGTGGCAGTACAGTGGTACACAAATGTACAAGGAATCTCTGTGAAAATAACAATGGATCTCTGGCAACTTTGGGACGAGGGTTGCGCTGTTATTTTTGCGAAATCTTTTTTTGCAGTGGAGAGTACTCCTTAAATGGGAATGGTACATGAGTGGGTCATTTGGCCTTACCCTTTAAATAGGGACCAATGCATAAGTGCATCATCCATATTACTTGACATAATGCATGAATGAGCATCAGGCCAGCATTCTCGCATCATAACAACCGTTGGGCGCAGTGCATTAATGTCAGGGGTTTGGGAAGCGGTTTTGGAGTGAGAGGCTGAGACAGCTATAATTCTTCTTTATTATACTCTCAAACAATTGTAATGCGACATTCCTTAGATTTATGTAAGAATAAAACCATAGTGTTGTAGATTTTAATACAATAGTAGAGAATAGTCCTGTGAGACATGGCGCGGCGACTTGTAATCTTGTGTCTAGTTTCAGTTGGTGAGACAGATAGGGCATACTATCATCTGGGCTTTTGGTAGTATATAGCACAAATTCAACCTGAACTACCCACTGCAGCTAAGTACTAATAGTCTGTAGACTGTCCATTCTGCATGCACCTCACTCAGCTAACACAGGGACATGTCTTATTCAATGTTCAATGCCATAGTCAACAGGTGTGTCATTATGAGTGTACACTGTCTCAGATTGCCAGGAGCCTGCTCTGCCTCCCCGCCCCCCCCCCCCCACACACACCCAACTGCCAATCACTTGTAATAGTCTGTACCTCGTCACAGGCCAGTGGTCAGCAAACCGGCCAGATCACTCCACCTCTCTGTACAGGGGGAGCACAGTGTAAGTTCCACGGTGTACATACATGTTTTTTTAGTGTTCCACAAAATTGTTTATATAATGAAAGGAGTAATCAAATTAACCTTTCATCACCAATAGTAGATACATATTCTGAGATAGCATTATTTCAATGTAAACTAAAGATTTTACACAGAAAAGAATGTAGCAGTTCCACAAGGTGGCCTTACACTTCAACCTCCTCTGATTTACAAAAATGCACATATGGCAACACACACTTTAGCACTGATTTCTCCATAGAGATCTTTGACAGTGAATACTTTGTTCAAATACAGAAAATATGATCCAATTGTACCATAACCCACTGAGATAAAACCTGTACTACATATATATAGTAGTTTCAAAACGAACAATTCTAAAACAAAGGCTACAGGGATGCATTTCTGAATCTTAAAATGCTATAATGCTAATCTGCCATAGGGCTCCAAATGATGAAATGTCTTATCTGCGAATAAAATCAAAAGTATGAGATATATTCTGAAAATTCCTTCACTGATAAGTAAAGTACACACACTGTTGTTATTACATTAGAATAGTGAGCAGGAATAGTCCATAGCAGACGAGCCACAAACAAAAATAGATTGCAAGGCCTCCCTATCCCTTTCACCGTGGCGACTGTGAACCATACACTAGTCTACTCATCTCACGAGTAGTACTCACTAGTCGCCGCGCTAAAAAGAGGCTCTGGGATATTTGTATGTGCGTATGGTACGTTCAGGGATGTAAGTCAGGAATGGGCAAAAATCAGGAAGCCATACATTTACTTGCTATAAAAGCCTTCTATTTTTCCAAACAGCCCTCCTTACCACTCGTATAAGGAGAATACATGTTATTCAAAAATTTCAGAACTCAGGAAATCCGAATAAAACTTGAAGACTTACATCCCTGTACGTTTGTGCGTACCAAACGATCATCTGGTATGCTTTTGAGAGCTCTAGACCAATGAGAAGCCAGTTTTGTAGGTCAGACATGCTACCTTTTCTCTGTTGGCCAATCAGAGTGCAGCAGCCCCCTGATGACGTAAATGGGCAATGGCGATGTAAACAACACTTTTATCGATTCAACATCAAAATATCACCAATTTAACATCAAAATGGCCAATACAACATCACGATATGTTAGAACAAGTAGAATTATGACTTCTGATGGTATAATAAATGATCAGAAGTCATATGCCATATGCCTCTCGCGCCATATGACAAATACGCGTCATGTTCATTCAATACTGGCTATTTATGTCAAGGTGAATATTGTAGTTCCATAGAGAAAGCACTGAACCCCCGTATTGCACCCCTGCGTTAAATAACCCGCGGGAAATCCGCACGATGATGTCATAGGTCCACCACGCATGCGCAGCATTTATGAAACGTAAACATTCAAAATGGCGGCGGTCAGGATTACGCGAAGACGATGGGTAAATAAGAGTTAATTATGGATTATATTGATGAAATATCGATTGATTTTCCACTCAAACACCTTGACATAAATGTAAAGATGAACTCTGATCAGTTTGAGCTTCCTGTTTCTTCACTCGCGCTTCCTGCCCGCTCCTGCGGAAGCGCTCGTGAAGAAACGGTCAGCTCAAACTGCTCATCGTTCACCTTTACCATTATATCACTACAGAAATATCGGCTAGACATATACGTGAGGATGGACCCTTGGATGCATAGGAGCAGCAAAAGTTGGAGGTGCGCCTTATATGAGATTAGCACTAAAGTACCCAAAATCAAGACCCAGGTGCGCCTTATAAGATGTTCCTGAATTCAAGGTGAGTCTCATCTATGAGGTTATAATACACAGGAGGATATGGTATTTTAGACCGGAAGTAGAGCTCTCCTCAACGGAAGTTAAATCCTGGTGTACTTCCTGTAAAGGGACGTCTATCTTAGAGGTAAATCATTTCTTAGCTCCCTCCTGTCACAAGTCTGGTGTTTGTACCCGTGTTTGTATCATAATAATGACTTTAATTGTCAGGGAAATGCAAAGGAACTATGTCATTAGTATAATAGGTGGTTCAGAACGCTTGAGTCATTTAATTCCTTAAACTGGAGCCAAAATGTACAAACATATCTGCTTCTGACCTACTCTAATGACTTTCATTAGGGGAGGCACAGACGACTACAATTTATAACCCCCCCCCCTATCAAAAAAGGAAAAAGTGACATAAAGTTATTGTTTTTCTCTTTTTTCTTTTCCTCCAACCTTTTCCTATTTTTCTTTCATGCAAAATTGAAGAACAAAAATGTAAAGACAGACCTGGTTTGCTAGGTTAGATTGGATATCCTAAAACCCTTTAGTCATTTTTCTTGGCCTGGCTATGAGCCCAATGCTAGATGTGCATTTTCCACACCATCAGACTACACAAACACTCTGCCATTAACTCCATTAAGGGTCGCTGATGCATTAATGCTTCATGCCCATTAGTTGTCATGATACACGAATGAAGTGCTGGCAAGACTGCTCGCCAGCACTTGATTGGTGTATCATGCTGACCCTTTGGGAGTTTATGTATCAACCCTGTAGAGTCGGCATGATGCTCAAATGAAGTGCTGGTGAGCAGTCTCGCCAGCACTTCATTGGTGCATCATGACGACCAGTGGGCATGATGCATTACTGCATCAGCGGCCCTTAAAGGGTTAAACCCACCATGAATCGGCACTTTCACCGGGTGGCAGCAGCCATTATGATGTCATCATGTTGTTACAGGTATCAGCGCCACAACACGAGCTGGTTCCCGGTAAAGTAGGTATGGCTGAGTGGGTACAGGTGCTACTTATAGACAATGTCTAGGATCTATCGGTTACAATCTGGCCGAGAAGTCACTACTGCTATTTCCATTTCTTCTTCTTTTTGTTCTACATAGATATAGTTTTGAAACATATAAGGCACACTTCCTATATAAGTCAAAACTTAAGTTTTGGGGTTGCTGATAGCCTGATGCAAATCTAAAAAGGCATGTACTACTTAGAAATATGGCTCCATTTTCATACACTACTTACATCGAGTTGAGTTCAATCCCTTCAGGCACCAATTTAGAGAAAGGGTAAGTCTCTAAAACTTATCTGGAAGATATCTTTGAACATATAATAGTTGTGTTTGCTAGATTATAACTTAACATGTGCTTGGGTCTAAAAGGAGAAGAGTCTAAAACCCCTAGCTATACTCACTGGCCTGTTTTCCCCCTTTTCATTCATTTATCCATTCATTCATAATTGCGTCCACCTAGGGATATAGGAAACCCCCGCATATCAGTATATTGACCAAAGGTCAGCCATGACATATTAATCCAATGACATAACGGCGGGCATGTGTGGGTGGGGGTTACAGGGTATATATTGTGTGTCATGTTATCAATAGTAATGAGGTGAGTGTTTATTTAGGCCAGTTGAACTGTTGCCTGATATCAACATTATCACGTTCATTTATCGTCATGATGCACCAATGCAGTGCTGACAGGTCTGCCTGGCAACACTCATTTGGTGCATCATGCCCACCCTTGGGGAATGTATCGACCCCGTAGGGTCAGAATAATGCATGGATCATGTAGTTTTGGCGAGAAGATCCTGCTAAAAGCCTGCTGTCATCAAAATACGAACTATAGTTCACTGATAGTATGGTGACCATGATGAGCTAATAATAATAGCTGAATACAATGGCCCCTCTCCCCACCCACATTAGGTATTCCCTTCTAGGTACCACGGACAGCCCTTGACCTGGGAGACCCTACTAGGCCTCTTTTGGCACATCCATGCTGACATACAAACACTATATATCCTAAACTAGTTCTCTGCTCTAAATGTGTTCACAACGCATTTCTACACAGATCAATTATGCAATAATTCCATTGGTCATTGGTCGATCAATAAGAGACCACGGCGTGGCCCTACACGGATGCCCCTTTTAGCATGCTGATTTGGTACCGCAGCAGTAGCCTGGGGAGATTTTAGGATCACTGGGGCACTGGGCTGCCAGGATATCTCCAACACTGCACGCATGTGGCACACCTCACGTGTAAGGCGCATCGGTAGATCCTTATTCAGAGTTCAATCTAATGCTACAAGGTATGAGCTCGGACTAGATTATGAACAATTTAGTTCAAATTTGATTCAATCCCTGTCGAGTTAAAAAAACCGTTTTGATTAGGTATTTAAAAGGTCAAAGAGAAAACTTTTTCTTAACCTTTTCAACACCCTTTCTGAACGTTTTTTTAACGTTAAATACGTTTTTTGTTTGCATGAATTGAGCAGGATGGAACTGAGATGATTTATCCGACAACAAATACCGTCAAAGCATGTGAATAAGCCACGTCATATACCGTATAGGCACGTATATAATCACCTGGTTTCTATTAACTAACCTATCAAGGCAAGCTGACTTGACTTAGCCATGTCTAAGGGGTAGTAGTTTTGTCTAAGGAGTAGCAGTTTTGTCTAAGGGGTAGTAGATATTTTTCACACCACTTCGCAGTGTGGTTTGCATGAGGATTTTTATGGTAAGTGCATATCATGGAAAAGCCTATGAATGTCAGAATAATGGTGTGTTCAATGACTATCGACATAATAATGCCTCTACAATTCAACCTGGCATGTGATTTAACAGAATACACTTAATAAATATATATTTGTTATTGAAGGAGCAATGACGAATAATGGAAACACCTTTTCTGTGAAAATTTAATTTACTCATATATCCACATCTTTGACATTATGATAAACCCAGAGCAACTAAGTTCATGTGTTGCAAAGAAAACGATGTGAGGTATTGAACTTGCTTCTCAAATGGAGAGGCTCTGTTTTGGATCTCTTAACCTATGTGGAGTTTACACTTACCATTTCAGAATTAAGAGAATTGCTATGTTGCTTGAAAGTCTATATAGTTAGTGGAAAAGTCTAAGGCAAGTTAGGAGAAATCAGGCAAGTCGGGCATTTTTCCTAAGGGTTAGGTGTAAACTCCCAAGAATTCTTCGGTGGTTTGGGGACGTGCAAACTCCCAACTTGGCTTAGCAAGTCCAACAAATGTTAGGCGAAAGGCCTAAGAAATTCAGAATATTTTTTTGTGTGTGCCCCCCCCCTAAATTTGAATAGGTTCCGCCGCCCCTGCGATGGGCATGGGGCGTTAATGCATTAGCGACCTTTAGAGGGTTAATGAAATGCTTAATGATCAGAAACAATAACAAACCTGTTCCTGTCGGCATAGTCCCTGTTGACCATATTCCACTCCCGCCTGAGTTGTTCCATAAGTTTGGTAATCTTGGCCTTCTCCTCTGGGTTGGCGTTGTGGAGGAGCTCATCCTTGGTGGACTCTGCTGACTCCACGGACGGCTGGATCGTGTCCAACGCCTCCTTAATGGCCTGGAATAGAGCAGAGAAAACAGGTATTTCATGAGGATAATGTATTTGATATTTGTACTTTGTCAATGGCCATGGCTGTAGGAGGGGAGAAGTGGGGATGGGGGCATATGACTCTGTCCCAAATACTTTTTACCAAACCCTCTTGAAATGAGGTAAACAAACACTCTGAAACTCCTTTTCCCCCTGAGCTTGCTAAACAGATATTGTAAATATCTCTAAGTATCCATGGCTCAACTGTCTTGATGCATCTGAAACATATATATTTATCTAAAACCTCAATGAGGATATTTCCCATGTAATACACAGATTTCAACTTTCAAATTATATTCTATACAATTACAAGTGACGACTCGGAGTTCAATGTGACCAATCAAACTGAAAACCAAACCTTGTGATCCCCAGCACCTGTAAAAATAAATATTGCAAGCAAATTTGCTGAATGTTTCCCCAACAAAATGAGTTTGAGTAAACATAACGTTAGAGGGTTAATTTTGCAGGGGGTACTCAAAATGACCATTAATGCCATTGTGCAGTAGTATTGGTACAACAACACAGAAAACATGGAAGATCCGAAACTAGTCAGCGGTGACCACTTTAGGTGCTCAAGTTGACGATACCTAAAACTACAACTTTAGGTAATCAAAATGACGACTTTAGGTAGTCATCCTGACGACCTGAGTCATCAATATGACGACTCTGTACTGTCAGTATTGTCATCCTGACGACTCAGGTCGTCAGGATGACGACCTTAAGTCGTCATTTTTACTACCTAAAGTTGTAGTTTTAGGTATCGTCAACTTGAGGACCTAAAGTGGTCACCGCTGACTAGTTTCGGATCTTCCATGTTTTCAGTGAATATTGCAATGGTCTGTTTGAAAGGCTTTAACTTTTAACGCGGACCTGCATTGGAAGTCGTGTTCTGGCCACATTATTTTTGTATGATCTACCCGGTGACTGACTGCGATTACAACCTATTTAGATCATTGGAATAAAGGTGATCGTACAAGAACCCTACCACACTCAAGATTACTGGAGCATGTACTGTATATGGGATTCTGTGGCATACAATTTGTATTCATTGGTCTTTTGTCTCTTTACTGCTCTTCATGGGTATCACTCCGATCGATGGGGACATAATTCAGTCATAAACTTCCACTGACTGGTCATCATCATGAGAACTGTCTATATATTATCGGTCGTGACAATAAAAGATATACCCTCACATGATATAGAGGACTCACTCAACTAGACGGTCCCCATGTATCAACTGCATGGACGTCAGCAGGCAAACCAGAACTAAAGTAACCTTTATTCCCAAACCCCTCTATTGATGGTATTGCTAAATCCTCCGCGATTTGAAAGGCTATCCGAATCGCAACTGCCAACAGGTTCAAATATATTGAGATTAAACTTAACTACAGAGTAGTATAGAATAGAACTCATGACCATGAAATACCCCATAACATGACTCAATGGCCACTGATAAATCTGGTCTCAGATACATGCAATGATTCCCCAGGAAATAATTCCATTTGCATTGACATGGATCGGGTCTTGACTAATTGATATCGTTAAAATATTATCCAACCCCCAAAGTAGCTGTATGAACCCCTGAATGTAAAAGTGAAAGTTGGGCTACTTTCTTGTAGCTTGAAATTGAAACTGAGAAACCTCAGAGTGTTTGTGAATAGCTTTTAAATGTAGTGCCAATGCTTCAGCCCATTCCCAATGTTCCAATGACATTGGGAATGGGCTGATTTGGATATGTGAATTGAGACATTTAACGATAAAAAGAGATTCCCCACTCCTTAAGAGCGTGTGTGTATTCGGCAGACGGCCAGTGACCAGGAATGGACCAAGAAGCATCAGGTGGGAAGAAAAGGGGCCCCCAGGGGTGAAACTGTGAAAGTATTTAACCATTTAAGGACACATAACGCATGAGTGCATCATGCCCATTGGTGGGGATGATGCATCAGTGATGTGCTGGTGAGGCTCGTTGATGCAATAAGTCGACACTCCCAGAGTGTATACATATCGGGCCCTTGGAGTCGACATGATGTGTGAATGCAGTCTTGGCGAGTTACTCGCCAGGACTGCATTCATGAATCATGATGACCAATAGGCATGATGTATAAATAAAATATCTGTATTTCAAGGGTTAAGTATTGACCATTGAGAGCAAAGTGCTATTGATGCTATAATGAAGCCAGGTCCGGTGCCGCTGATAAGCCTTCTCTGACTATTGACTTGTCCAACAACTCAACTCGCCCGAGGAAGTGGCCGGGCCAGTGTAAGACTATCTGTATTGGACAGGGGCCTAGGGGTGTAACTTAACTCACTAATCAAAGACTAGCCTCCCCTTGACTTGTCAGCAATGGGTGTCTGTTGTATTTTCTACTTTTCCTCCAATTTGCCTTGGGTTTTCCTAGTATTTCAGATTTACCACCGATGCACGGTGTCAAATTCACCTTTCAATCGGTATTTCTCATGAGATAATACCTTGTTGCATAATTTCCCACCTGAATCCGGGACTGAAGCCATTGATTGAGCATTGTATGTACAATATAGTACACTCTAAGGTGTTGGCATTTGTGATTTGTAGAAATAAGACAGGATAATTATATAGATATTGGCTCTCCCTCTACCACAGCCTGAATCATCACCTGTTGAATTCCCATATAGATTCTCCCCATGGTCAACTATCAAAATTGGCATCTCAGAAAATCTTATGGCCCATTGACATTTCATAAGTGGACGGAAACTGCATGGAAATTTTAAGGGCCTTTGAATCTCCGACAATAAAGGATCCTCTGAGGGTTTGACATCTCTAAAAAGCTGTAATTTTTGCTAACCCTTCAATATCAAGCAACTGAAAGGTTTGAAGTAACATACACATATTGAATTTCCCTATATCGATGAATGTGACGCTACCGGTAAACGACGTATATGTGAGTGCAGCACTAGATTCTAACCAACACTGTGCAGACTTTGTCCACACTTTGTCAATCTTTGTTACAACAGACATTAGTGGACAATTTCACCTCTAGTTCCTTACAATCTGAAAGCTCCTGTGCATGTACAATCTGTGCAGCACTGACACTAACTGTTGGTTGTGGAAATCCCAAAGAACTAGACAAGTGGAATTTATACTAGCACAGTGCAAGACTCAACTTCACTAAAGTAATGGATATAAATATAAATGATAATCACCCGGGAATGCGGATCAACCTGTGGGAAAGGGAAACGGACAGATGAAGTTAATGATTCATGAAATGATACTTGATAATATATCAGATAATATTAGAACATAGACAAATAGAATTGGTTAAAATAAAATGAACTAAACCAGCCATGGTAAATAGGAAATGTATTAAAATTGGCTTGAGAAATCTAATTCATTGTTATTCTTTTATACCCTAAAATATACAAACAAAGTCCCTTGTCAAATGCAAGGTAGCCATGTTATGATCTAATGCCTAGTTAAGTGAAATATTGGATTAAAAATAAAACAAAATAAAAGCTATTTTATATGGATTTTTGTTGTTTCACTTACCCAGTATAAATTGACCCTTTGCATAACTATGCAAACCTACATAACATAAAATGATGATAGTTGTAACAATATTAAATTCAACTTTATATTGAACCATGTACATAAAAAGACAGATAAATCAAAATCATTTGCCTAATTTTCTTCTTGTGTTACCCGTTCATCTGATGTTCGCATGTCACTAAACATTAATCCGCGGAGCTGTTACTCAGGTTCTATAGATTCACGTATCAAGAAGAAATTTCCTTGAGAAGAAAATACTTCCATGAAAATGTAGAGATAATCATGTCAAATTTCACACACTGCACCTGGTACACTTGGTTCCTACTCACGACGCTCTCATTAAACAACCCCCCTCCCCGTCAACAGCAAATTACTTCATGCTCCCACCCATACATAGGTTTAATGATATAATCGTCACGTTTCACCATTTATTTAATCCAGGACATTTGCTAATGATTCAAAGATACCTGAAAATTATTATCACTTAATTTCTGACTTGGCAGAAATCCTAGATTATAAGTATCATCATATTTTGCCATAGCTGCAATCTAAGCTGTAAATTGTTCAATGGCAGATCTGCCAATTTCCTTCTCAAAGTCAAGCTTCTGATGCACAATTTTGCTCCATCTTGCCCATTCCCAAAGTTAAACTTTTGTGATTTATAACAGAACATTGTGCAGTATCAAAGTTCCACATGAACTAGCTGCTGACGCTGCCCATACAATAGGAGCTATCTATAACACGTCTAAAGTGTTACAGCCAGACAGTTTTACTGTCAGATGATGTTTTCATGCTTCTATTTTGTGTCTGCTTATATATTAGCCTTATCACCACTATGCTCTATGCCTTGCAGTATTTCAACAGCTATATTTACCTCCAAAGGTATTTTGTGGAAGGCATTGTTCAAGATGGTAACAGGATACCTGTCAAGTGGCAGTAGCACCCCTGACTGTATTACCATTACAGCCCCACATCCAGTGGTCACCAATGATTGCCCTTCTAAGCACTATATAATCACTTCATAATTGCTGATCATAAGGCCAAATCCCACTACGTGAGAAATGGGTCTGAAATGTCTGTGATTCTGGATATCGGCAACATTGGACTCTTGCCAATTTCCTAAATCACAAGGGTACTCACTGCACTTCTTACCTCTCCAAATCCGACTATAGCTGATAGTAGCAGGGGAATCTCTGTGATTTTCATTACTGCACATATGAGTTGCTAGAATGATTCACAGAGATAGAGTATTTGATATTGAAATCACAGTTGTCTCTGACTGTTTTCTGTGGTTTGCAATGGTCTCCTGCATAGCATAAACAATTGTATCTTGCATAAATCACAAGCAGAACCCCATTATGACTGTAGTATGTGGAACTTGGCTGCTGATTTATCAAAGACACACCTCTTCTGATTTCCTAGAAACTGTTGTTCTCTTCTAAATCACAGGGATTTTGAGTCTATCACAGAGATTTCAAACCCTTTGTGAAGAAAATATCAAAAACTTTTGATGTACTATACTCCCTAAATACCAGAACTTTGACAGGGATTCTTAGCCTTTATAGGTCTTCCCTAGACAATATTACCACCCCAATATCGGCTAAGCACCCACATATCCTATTTCACAACGATTTCATGACCATTTTCACGTTGTGGGATTTGGCCTATACAGAGCATTACCTAAGATCACCCACTCTAGTACTGAGGGTTTCAAATTACACTGGTTGTGCACAGTCGTAACATCACAAGAAATGCCTTGCAGAAATGTTTGTCACTTTGCCCAAAGAGAAGCACTACTGGAATAAACTTTGCACCTAGACTCTTTTTACAATTACAGTCTGATTGACTTCAATATTCAATCTGCTTCAAAATAAACAGAATTGCTAGTCATTCTGTTTATTCAACGAAGTCTAATTCAACTTGATTCAAAATGATTCTTTTTACTTTAATTTGAAATTGACCTCCCTCAAAAAAGGAGGACCAGTGAAAAACAAATAAAGGTATGTTGAGAAAGTTTTGTTGGCACATTAAAGGCACTATGTATCATGCCCATTATCGTCATGATGCATGAATGCAGCCGTATACTGAGTATCTCACCAGGGCTGCATTCATGCATCATGTTGACACCTCAGGGCGTATACAGGTATAACTGGTGTAACTCACCAGGGCTGCATTCATGCATTATGTTGACACCTCAGGGCGTATACTGGTATAACTGGAGTAACTCACCAGGGCTGCATTCATGCATCATGCTGACACCTCAGGGCGTATACTGGTATAACTGGAGTAACTCACCAGGGCTGCATTCATGCATCATGTTGACACCTCAGGGCATATACAGGTATAGCTGGTGTAACTCACCAGGGCTGCATTCATGCATTATGCTGACACCTCAGGGCATATACAGGTATAACTGGTGTAACTCACCAGGGCTGCATTCATGCATTATGTTGACACCTCAGGGTGTATACAGGTATAACTGGTGTAACTCACCAGGGCTGCATTCATGCATCATGTTGACACCTCAGGGCATATACAGGTATAGCTGGTGTAACTCACCAGGGCTGCATTCATGCATTATGCTGACACCTCAGGGCATATACAGGTATAACTGGTGTAACTCAACAGGGCTGCATTCATGCATCATGTTGACACCTCAGGGCATATACTGGTATAACTGGTGTATCTCACCAGGGCTGCATTCATGCATCATGTTGACACCTCAGGGCATATACAGGTATAACTGGAGTAACTCACCAGGGCTGCATTCATGCATCATGTTGACACCTCAGGGTGTATACTGGTATAACTGGAGTAACTCACCAGGGCTGCATTCATGCATTATGTTGACACCTCAGGGCGTATACTGGTATAACTGGAGTAACTCACCAGGGCTGCATTCATGCATTATGTTGATCAACAGCATGGTTTTTGAACACTTTAACTGCCCTGATGCATTAATGCATCATGCCCATTTGTCAGCATGAATGCAGCCCTGGTGAGTGCCTCACTAGGGCTGCATTCATGCATAAAACCGACCCTAGAGGATCAATATATTCCCAGAGCGTCGGCATGATGCTCCAATGAAGTCCGGGTGAGTGATCTTGTCACGCTGACCAATGCCCTTGATACACTCCTGCATCAGCGACCCTTAAAGGGTAAGAGGGTAAATCACCAAGAGTTATTGGGTGTCTGAGTGGCTGAGAGGTAGTTCACACGTCACACTGGGGGAACACACACAAAGTGAAACCACTCTGAGCTACTCTAATTTAACCATTTAAGCATTGGTCAGCATGATGCAAATGACTGCTCGCCAGCACTTCATTGGAGCATCATGACGACCCTCTGGGAGTGTATCAAGCCTGTAGGGTCGGCATGATGCATGAATGTAGCCATGGCGAGTTACTCGCCAGGGCTGCATTCATGCATCATGACGACCAATGGGCATGGATTTATGCATTAGTGGCCTTTAAAGCGGTACCCATTTGACAATAACATGATGCTTGGGGGTTAATGTCTCTCAGACGCCATAATGTACTGGTGGAGCCCGTTATCAGTGCCATAATTTGAAATTGCTTCAATGGCTTACTATATTTGGACCCTATATGATATATGTTTTATATATTATTCTTGAATAATACGCCTGATAAGTTATCTTATTTTTGCCTTTCCCAAATCCAAGGAAATAATGGCTGCCTGTAATCACCTGGTTACCATGATGACCAAAAGATGCACCTCTTATTTTTGAGCAAAATGTAGGGTCCAAAATAGCAAAGCAACTCTTCAGTGCTGTCAAGCAAAGAAGGGGCCCTGCCTCGATCTTGACCCGAGCCCCATGCCATGGCCTGTGCCGCCGTCTAAATCGACCACTGCCCTTATAGGGTAGAGTCTAAGTACCACAGTCCAGGTACATTAAGACCACGTGATCTGAATTCTCAAACAGGACCTTGTATAGGCCCCCATTACCTTGTATGAGGCAGTCTCTATCCTACAGCTCAGGGGCTTTTCAACTTCATCAACTTGTCATTAAAGGCGTATTATGCTGAAATGGCTGATTAAAGTATAAGAATATACAAAATATGCATTCATGTGTTTAAGCAGTGTTTAATATATTTTGATATCCCAATCACATTTTCATTAATTTAGATTTAATGGTTAGTGACTATCTGTATCATTGTTGTATCATATTTCTGGGACTCGGGGTTCAGTAGTTTCAGGCTCATCTTCGTCGATGCAGAGGAAGGTATAGGCCTAGTATGATATATGTGCCTTCACAATCTTAAAAACGTATATATACATTGCAGATATACCACTTACTGTGTGTCAAAACCCAAGGAAACCTTTTCAAGGAAATTAATGAGATTTAATACAGAAGTCTTTACCAGGAAATAAGGAATTCATGGTAAACTAGGAGGAGTGACATCAGCCCTTCCAACCCATACACTTGCGGGTTGACTGTGGCCTCCAAGAAAGAACACTGAGAAAAGATTCTTACTCACTTGAGTCTAGATCCAGACTCAGACAATGTCGCCAAAATGAGTATGGATTGAGACTCAGTCTAGGATGGTACTCAGGCAGATCCGTTCAGGCAGCTTTGGAATATTAACTGCAGCGACTTGGAGGAGTAGGATGTGGGGTAAGGTGAGAGAGGAGAGAAAGGAGCAGGGAGCAGGGCGGATTATAAGACTCAACTTAACCACTGATACAGGAGTGCAGCAGGAGCGCATCATGCCCATTGCTCATCATGATGCACTAATGAACTTCATTGGAGCATCACCATGTAGGGTCGGCATGATGCATCAATGCATTGGCAGCCTTAAAGGGTTAGGGTGAGATGGGTGCTATGGAGGCGTGCAGAGACAACTAATGTTCCACCATGGAGTCCTTTACACTCTATGGTCCAACATACTCCGAGTTAAACGTCCCGGGGGAGCAGCTAGCCGAGATAAGCCTTTAGCACCAGAGCAGCTAACCGAGCAGTTCAGCATGGGGAAGAGGCCTTCTTAGACTTCCAGGGGCCGTTAAAACATTAATGCATCAACCCAATTGGTAGTCATAATACATGAATGCAGCCCTGACGAATTACTCGCCAGGGCTGCATTCATGCATTATCCTCGCACTACAGGCTTGATACACTCTTGGAGGGTTGGCATGATGCTCCAATGAAGTGCTGGTGAGCGAGTGAGTGAGAGTGAGTAATAGATGTTTGACGCCATTTCGACAACTAAGGTCATATTTATGGCGGGAACTACATTACTATTTCACAGAAGAATGTGCTGGTGAGCAGTCTCACCAGCACTTCATTGGTGCATCATGACGACCAGTGGGCATGATGCACTCCTGCATCAGCGACCCTGAAGGCATTAAGTGTCTCAGGGGAGCAGCTCAGAAAGATAAGCCTGTGGCACCAGCGCAGCACACCGAGCAGCTCAGTATGGGGGGAGGGGGGCCTTCTAAGATAAGACCAGATTAGACCCACACCTGTCACACATACAGATATCTGTGATAAGGGCCATGGATATGGGACCGTCTAGATGTAATTTCTAATTCTGACATACAGATGGTTCTGTAAAACCCTGCATATAAGCTGCTACAATCCTGACTTTAGGAGGAGGTGTGTGCCGCCGTTGTGGCTTGACAATTACCGCATATAGTATGTTTCTATATCAATGAATATAAAATGTTGTAGGCCCTATGTTTAAAACACAAATGGTACCATCCTAACAAAGTTCAAACTCTCAGCTAATACCAACAAAGTAGAAATCCTATATAGATCATATAACATGGGGCAATTACACATACATTAACTAGATGAAAGACAAGCGGATAGATTTATATTAGTTTAAATGTATATGGAATGTAGATCAAAACCCATACTAACTGGTAGCGGCATGAAGAGGGTTTTCCTGGGCATCTTGAAGACTGTTATCTAGTATAGGGTATATTCATACAATCAGCTGATGCCAAAATCAGATAATCCTCTACTCAAGAGGCCTTAGTTAATGCTGTATACTGAGTAGATAATCCTATATAATGAGTAGATAATCCCCTATAGTGACTTGGTAATCCTCTAGTAGTTAGCAGATAATCCTGTTCTGAGTATTGGGTAGTTAATCCTATAGTTGGCAGGCAGGTGAGCTTTAGATGAGCAGTTCAAGATGTAGGGGAGCAGCCCAGCTGGTCAGGGGAGCAGCTCATTTCCTTTTTGGCAGATAATCCTGTTCTGAGTATTGGGTATACCTAGTTGATCCTATAGTTAACAGTCAGTGAATATTTCAGTGTGGTGAGCAGTTCAGTGTAGTCTGGAGCAGCTCATATTGTAAAGGGAGCAGCTCATTGTGAGGTCCCAAACTCCTAATGGGATAAGGGGACTAGTGGTGCCCCCTATATATATGCTACATGTGGTTATAGGACCCACCATGCATGCTCTGTCCTTTGGGTGTGTCTAGCGAGAGGGCTCTGATAATCACCAATGGGGAAACACAAATTCCAGCGGGTAATTTCCACAATTGGTCACTACATGTATATACATATACAGCAGTGACCAGAATTACTCCATTTGTTGTTATTGAGATTGAATACCACTGTTTATCATTCAGTTGTCGCAGAATAACCATAAGGATATCCCTCCTTTAGTCATTGTCTATTCTCAATGACACTCGTAGGTCTAGCGGATTGAAGAGCCATGTGAGCTGGTGGAAAAGGGTCACATGGTCCAAGTATCCCCCAAGGTCTTTCACTTAGGTAGGCGTTACTCTCAAATGCCTCATTTTGGTTTGGCAATGCACATATGATTTACACAAGATATCGCCAGTGCATTTCTATGTCTGGAGATAGTTTTACGGAATAAGAAAGGGACTCGGCTCCCTGGGGCTCATAGATCCATTACCCAAAAGTTGCCGATTGCTCCTTGCCCTGAAGTTAGTAATCCATTTTTAGATCCCTCTCATCTGAGCAACTCGGAGCAACTCACTGCGACCCGAAGATCGAAGCCCTTGACCGACCCCACATTGATAACCCCTTCATTTCCCTTGTAGCCGATGCCAAACAACGGCCCTCTAATTGCTCCTCCAGTCAGCACCAGTGACCTACAGGTTTTCTGTATGCTCAAAGCATAACCTGGGGCCTGTTTGGGAATCAGCGCCCGCTCGGCGAAAGTGATACAAAGGAGATGCTCGGAGCGCCACAAAGGGAGCTCCTCA
Source organism: Acholoe squamosa (assembly GCA_949317995.1). NCBI lineage: Eukaryota > Metazoa > Annelida > Polychaeta > Phyllodocida > Polynoidae > Acholoe > Acholoe squamosa. The sequence goes on from OX439037.1 coordinate 87,731,816, forward strand.
GAGCTGCTCGGAGGCTCGGACTCAGACAATTAGAGAGGGGCGTATGGTAAGAGACAGCGGGATTGAAATAGATCAAGGCTGAGAATATGGATCTCCTACTTGTTGAGCCAAGACTACGTACTCACGGTAAATCTAAGAATCGCTATCAATGTACATAGGTCAGATGTTATGCGCAGACCTGCAATCTTACACCATCCTAGAATTGCCCACTACCTAGTTTCCAAGATGTTATAGTTTCAGAATTTTAGCAATTAAACATCGGAGGCAAGTAGTGCCTCGGAATGGGGGAAGCATTGGAGGAGTTTGTCTAACTTTCTTTTTCTTTGTCAAAAATAGAAGCCCATAGGAGGTATAAGCCTGTCTGATTTTGTTTTTATCAGAGAAGTGATAGACCCTTATATGGTCAAACAGTCCTAGTCTGACAATTGACGAGAGGCTTGGCTATTTTCAACCTGGGCCCGATCACAGAAAAAAAAAACAGACAATGGGACAATATAAAGAGGAAAATCCCAGTATTGAGTGTCCATGAAGACATAACCATTACTAAAGTTTAGTCTAAAGTGTCAACAGTATAGTATAGCCTCAGATATTTCCTGGAGACGCGTCTGCAACCATTCTCAGAACATCCTCGGGCAGCCAGGGAGACTGGGAATAGAATTTCCCGCAGGAATGATATCTTCAACATAGACTGCTCGTAAGTTAGTCTAATTGCATACACATTTGGCAGAGCAGAAATTAATCCATAGGGCACAGAACTTTTTCACACAGAAATATTTCTTTTCCATGTATGAGCTTTTCAAATAAATGTCTCATTTCGTGAATAATTGATCTTATAAATGTTTATTCCCTGTGTTCTCCTTGCCAATTAACAGTCTTTGTCCGAAGAGTAGCAATGAAGTGTTTTCCAATATCAAAAGTTCCAACCAGGTGCATTCAAACAATCGCCGACATGTGTAAACGATACGATTGGCATGACCTGTTCAGCAGAGAGGGTCTCTGTAAATACACTGTAAAAAATGATTGTTGAATCGACCAGGATCCTCGTAAAAGTGAATAGTGAACCACCGTAATTGTATCGCAGTGAACCAGTGTAGTTTCTACAATGAAGCCCCAGGTGGCAACGTGGTACAAGGAATCTCTGCGAAAATAATGACGGATATCTGGGAACTTTGGGACAAAGTTTTTGCCGTTATTTCGACGAGGTATTTTTACCGTGCAGTGAATGTGCCAGTCTAGACGGCGGGTGACGGAAGTAGTGGGCAGGACGGGTTAGAATCTAGCAGATCGTAACATTTATTCCATTATCGACACAGAAATGGCTGAACATCAGGACCAAACCCCTACCGAGAGAAATCATTGGACATTGCTGGTAATCTTTTACTATAACATGAGCCAGAGCGGCTTAGTATTTGATTTTATATCTAGATGGGATGTATCTAAAACTGAATGCGCCTTATAGGCAGGATAAAATTGTATTGAAATTGACTTAAAGTTGTCAAAAACAGCTGTAATCATCTGCTCCTTTTAGGTTGGCCTACAAGTCTGGGTGTTTCTTATATGAGGAGTCACTAATGCTCAATATCCACATAGATATTAAAGCCGCACCCCTTCTTATGGCTAATCCTACAACCACCAGGGAGCTTACACGTGGGAGTTGACAGTAGAATTACTGGATCAGCCAAATTGTGCATTAGGCCAATTACTCTCCTGGACACGGTCCCAGTTGTTCTGAGTAAAACAGAGGTGCTCAGTGGGTAGTACGACTCGACAAGAGCTGCTCTGTGTGCTGACTATTGCTACAACTCAAACACATTTTACTCTGTGTGGTGCTTCTAGGTCTAAGTTTAAACCTCTCAGAATCCACAAGGGATCTTGGTTAAGGGGTGAAAGTCTATGTTCCTCTGACTATCTATGTGAGTAGGTCTACCGTAATATCACACGTACATAGTCACATCGACATATCAACCGCACCCTGCCTTTAGGAGAATGATATAACGTAGCCAAAGTAAGGGTGTGAAATGGCTACCATTCCTTGCCAAAGTCTATATATACCTAAAAACCCACATATAAGCCACACCCTGAAATTAGGAAGACTCCTTAAGCGGTCTGACTGTACTCACTGTTTTGCTGATCCATACAACTCTGGTATGTATTCTGAAAGTACACAGCCTAAAGGTGGCAGGAAAGAGCAAATGAATCTTATCAAACCTCTTTGGTCTGATGATATGCTCTCTCTTTGATCAGATATGCTCCCAATCAGATACGTCTACACCATTGATATCAATACTCCTTCTTATTCCTTATTTTATCTCCTCCTCCGATATAGCATGACTAACCAAATAGCCATCCCTCGTCCTCTGTGACTGTGCAGTAAAATAGCTAAGGATATATCCATCCTGTTCCTTCTTCCTATACTGCTGAACATGTCCAGTCATTAATTACCTGGCCTCATCTGTACCTCCTTAATCAAAGTAATGCCTGCTATGATAGAGTGAATCCAGGTAGTGTGCACTTCAGCGGGCACACATCGTCAGATTAGTGTAAGGTTAGCATTAGGGTAATTAACAGGTTCGCTAGAGTGCCCGCTAAAGTGGAAAAATTCCATGAATCCATTTCACCTATATCAGCATTCCACTCTTTGGTTCTCCTCTGTAGTATTTATGAGACTCACATTGGCCACGTACTGACTGACTCACTCACTAACCCGAGTCAGAGCCTGGGACTAAGTCCCACTTCAAGTACTACTGCTACTGCTGCTGTGGCTCATGTTGCTCCTCCTGCTGCTAGGGGTGCTTTGATGCCATGCTTCCCTCCCCTCCTCCACACACTCAGACCCTCCCCATGTAGGAACAGGAGCATAACCAACCATGTGACCGCCTCCAGGGCGGCACGCATGCGCACTGCGACCTGCACACCTGCGCCACCTGTTGGCGCCTGGGGGAGGTGGTTGTAGGCGGACTGGGTTCTCTGTACAATGTGTGTAACATTGTAAGGGTGGGAGGAGTGGAGAAGGGGACCAGTGTAGGGATGGGATGGATTCCCTGTAGTCGGTGTATTAATCCTTTAAGGGTGGTTAATACATTGAGGCATCGTGCCCATTGGCCGCCATGATGCATGAATGCACAGTTGTGGATTTAGAGGGGGGAGGGCCCCCCCCCCTTTTCCCCAGTACCTAAGAGTTTAATTAGATATTTTGGACCCCAAAATTTGCTCAAAAATAGGGGGTGCGCCCCCTCCTTTAGGGCCACGCCCCCTCCTTTTTCAGATCCTGGATCCGCCACTGTGCAATGCGAGCTCTGGACATTAACTCACCAGGGCTGCATTCATGCATCAAGCCAGACCTACCAGGTTGATACACTCGCAGGGCTTTGGCATGATGCCCTGGGCTGCCCGCCAGCACTTCATTGATGACCAAGGGGTATGATGTACTCTTGTATTAGCGGCCCTTATAGGGTTAAGGGAGGTAGAAGCGGGGGTGGTAGGGGTGTAGGGATGGCATGGGTTCTCTGTAGTAGGAATGTTATAGCATTTGGCAGTGGGGATGAGGAGGAGGGGTTACAGGGATCCAGTGTAGAGTGGGTGGAGGGTATGGTGTCTATGACAGCTTGTGTGTATGTTTGTCTGACTAGGTACATGTTATCATCCATCTACCACTTTGTTCCAGTAAAAGTATCTAATCATCATCTCATCTCCTCCACTGTCTCCCTCTCACTGTGTGTGTGTGTGCTTTAGTTCTCTTTCATTCACTCTCCCTTGCTCTCTCTTAGATATGTTTTCTTGGTGTTTCTCTCTCTATCGCATTTGTGACTATGCCTGTCTGTCTCTCTGTTTCTCCTCCCCTATCCTGTCATCTGTCTCTGTCTCTGTCTGTCTCTGTCTGTCTGTCTGTCTCTGTCTGTCTGTCTCTGTCTGTCTCTCTGTATGTATGTCTGTCTCTGTCTGTCTGTCTCTGTCTGTCTGTCTCTGTCTGTCTCTCTGTCTGCCTGTCTGTCTCTGTCTGTCTCTCTGTCTCTCTCCCATTCTCCCTCCACCCACCCCTGTTGTTATTGCCCTACTTATTAGTCTGTGTAGAGGCGTGTCTATAACACCTTTTGTTATCTCCAGCTACAGGCTTCCTACATGGCCTTTTTTATGGAGCACCTTCCCTGACATAACCATGATCACTTTAATTAACCCTTTAATGGCCACTTATGTGTTAATATATAATGTGTTTCATGCCCACTGGTCGTCAGAATGCATGAATGTAGCCCTGGTGAGTAGTACACCAGGGCTACACTCACGCATCGTGCCGACCCTACTGGCTCAAATCCCCCAGAGGATCGGATTAATGCTCCAATGAAGTGCTAGCGAGCCGGGTGCGTATACAGGCCCATACGGTATATATCTAGAGACAGAATTAAGTCTTTTGCAGTAGTTTCAAAATGTGGGCTACAATAAAGGCTTACAATTGTAAGCTTTTGAATAAGGACCTGCCTAGGGTAAGCCTGAGTTTAAATCCAAAACGATGATCATGGACCGGATAATCCATTGAAAGCATCAAAAAACGCAATTCTAAAATTTAAAGACAAGTGGATCATTCACCGCCTACATCCTAATGTCTAAGCCTTGGGATTTACATCCATTTAAGCCTTCCTTCAATTGTCTAAAATTGTGCTTTGATTTCCTTTGAAAATGATAGTAAGCGTGAGTACCTTCACTTTTCTTCTAAATAAAGTTATGGAAGAATACAGCTCTATGCTGAACTAATACAAGAAGTTTTGAAAAGAAATGTTTGAATATAATTCACCTGGAAACAAAAGGAGTGGCATGCCTCATGATTCGTTTAACCCTTTACATGCCGCTGATGCATTAATGCATCATGCCCATTGGTTGGCATGATGCATGAATGCAGCCCTGCCGAATAACTCAACAGGGCTGCATTCAAGCAATGTGCCCAACCTATAAAAACTCCCAGAGGGTCATCATAATGCTCCATTGAAGTGCTGGCAAGCAGTCTCACCAGCACTTCATTGCAGAGGCGTAGGAAGCAAATCTTCATTGGGGGGGCCTAGCGGGGTCCCAATTTGAACACCTTGAATTATCGGCTCGAGCGCGATGATGCCTATACATACCCATAATAGAATTTAATAGAAAAGTATTTTTGGTGAATTTTAGATCTGATTTGAGGCTCAGGGCTCCATTTTCCCTATCCCTTTTATATATTAATCTAATTTGGGATGGAATGTTTTAGCTGCTTTTCCATTTCATTATGAATTCTTGGTAAATTTTTTGGGGGGCCCAGACATAATCAGGCCCCCCCTCCTTTATGATTAGGGGGCCCTGGCCCCCCTGGCCCTCCTTTTCCTACGCCCCTGCATTGGTGCATCTTGACGACCAATGGGCATGATGCATTAATGCATCAGCGGCCTTAATGGATAATGCATTATGATAGTGAGGATGGCATTTTCTTTTAAAAAATAGCGAAATATGTCACAAAGAATTGTAAGCATAACTGGAAAAGAAATCATTCAATTTGAATAATTCAATATCTGACACCTACCTTGAGTTTGTCCTCCTGTCTGGAGAAGTCCTCATACTGCTGGCCATGTAGGACAGGGCTTTGTAGCTCCTCCTGTATGTCTGTTATAAGGTGAAGTAACTTCTCCAACTCCTCGGTAAACTTAGCCGGTTCGTTGGAAAAGACGACCCGCGTTATATGAGTGGTCGTCACAGACGCCACGACCGTGCGCTTCATCCCTTCTGATGACGTCATAGTGACGTCAGCAGATTGAGCACCAATGATGCTGACGTCACTTTGGTCCTCACTTCCGGCCGGAGGAATGCGTCGTTGGTGGAGAACCGGGGAAGTAGCCGGAGACTCCGGTGAAGTTGGAGTCCGGTTGTTCCGGGATGAGGGACGATTTGGGCTGTGGAACTGTGCAAATTGTGCTTGGATTTCATGCCAGCGTCGGTTCAGTTTGAGAAGTGAGGGTTCAACAACGGTTTGGGCAGCGCCCTTGTGTTTGAGTTCCTCTGCGTGACGGTTCAGCGCATCTACGTCCTGCTGATGTCGGTTTATCTCCTCCTCCACAGCCTGATGGAGAAATATAAAAAGAAGAACAAATTATTATTTATTTAATAAGATCTCATGAATATATGATATAATTTGTGTGATAGAAAGCATGTGTTATTTCTGCTTGCTGTCATAAAATCTGAAATATGATTTTGAAGCAAGCGTAAATAGCGAAAGTGGTAGCAGTGCCGAAAGCAAGTTCATAACATCGTAGTGTGATTCCTTTGGCCCACTCATGACATAGGTGGGCCCGGTAATGTTCATTTTTCTTCATGATTTATGCAAACTTTCTGATGATCATAGTGAATGTTCTAGCAAGTTTTGGGACAAATTCATGGACTTTGAGATTTTGAATATTAGTTTGGATCTGCATGGACATCTTCAACATCATCTATAATCTCTATATAGGTTTTGTTGCCAAAGGAGGTTTTTAACAACATAATATATTACAGTCATTACAGGTTCTCTTTTATATGGCATTGCATTATTCAGTTTTCTATTTCAGAGAATATTTCTGATCCTATTGTTAGCATTGGCAACTCATCTAAGAGGAACATTTATTAACTTTTGTTTAAAACGATTTCATTGCTTTATGTCACAATCTGTGTATTTAAGGCATCATATTTCAGTGAATGTACATATGATAAACACAGAATACATTTACGATAGTGACATTGGGGAGGGACAACGCAAGCGCAACAAAACTGTACCCACCACATTGGAAAAAAATCATAAATCACTCTAAAAAATATCAATCTTCAATTATATGGAGAAAAGGGAAAAAAAGATGATTCATTGTTATGTATATGTCACTAAACACATTGTCATTGTCACAGCAGAAAAGCTTCCAAACATACTGAATTTGTATATCTGATTTTGCTGCAACTTGCACGTGAAGAAAGTCAAACAGTAAAAGAACTTGAATGGTGAAATAATGTATAATGATACTACAAGGAATTCTGAGTATGATTATACAATCAACGAAGGCGGGGCTTTTAAAACCAGTTGAGAAGTGGGTTATGATTTTTTTTGGATTTTACCTTAGCACTAAACAGAGGAAGCATCGGTCGACGCCGAGACCTAGGCGTCAACTTTGCATTCTGAGCCTGTGACCGGGGATGATAGAGAAAAGGTATGAAATTGTATGAATATAATTTTTACCATCAGATTGAGTATGCACATATGATGTGGATATACCAGAGTGGATATATACGAACGTAGATCTATATGATTGATTGATTGATGGGGTGGTGGGTAGCTGAAATGTGAGAGTATGGAGCATGAACACTTTGTCAAAGATGATGAATATATCAAATATGAAATGTGGAAAAATGCAATTGAAGGAACATATTATTTGTCATTTCATTAACTTCAATCCCTTTGTCCAGGTTGAATAAAAAAGGCATTGAGGCAAGTGTGCTGTCAGCCATGGTGAGTATGCAATGATTTAGTTATATGTCTTTTGACCTCCACCCGCCTAGTCCTTGGGGCCTAAATGACCTTCTATAGCGTTTGAGTACCAAGGGCATAGTGAACTGGGCAATGATTTTTGGATTGCTACGGGTCCACTGAGACCAACTCTTGATGCTAGACATCTGGGGGGTTGCCTCGATTAATTCTAACTAGTTGAACATTCACGAGGCTAATGTTCAGGTAATGGCATATGTTGAAAATGACTTGGTGGCCTCTTTGTATGGTGCTGCTGTCTGGCTGAGCTGTTCCCCCAAGGGACTTGGTGTTCTCAGACATGTACTAATCCTACAGGCATTGCCCGGTTTGCTATCCTACATAGGTACTCAAAACTGTCTGGACCCAAGGACGGACACCCATGCACAGTGCCTTTTGTCCAGGGGAGCAGCTCACTGTCAGCCTTTAGCCGAGCAGCTCCTGGGAGGGGAGGCATTGCAGCAGGCGTGCTGCTATCTGGAGGAACCAGCAGTAACCAAGGTTGGGCTGAGACTGCCAGATCGGGAGAAAAGGCAATTGTTGTGACCTGCTTAGCCCTACAGTGATACATTGATAACACAATATCAGAGTTATCTAGACTCTGGTATCTGTCTGGATGGCTGTGGATCAACAAGGAAAATGGGACTTTCAGGAGTATTGTCGTGGAGGTTCATTTTCCATTGTCAATTCTCAATCGTGTTGTACGCAAATGTTTGAGAAGTTCCTTAAGGGTGAGTTCTTACGGCAAGGTAGATTCTTGTCAGTTGAAGTGCATTATTTGGTGACTTGTAATATATTCATATAGTTGGGAGTGAGATAAATAGGTGAGCAACTGAAAGAGACACTGACAGAGAGACTATGAGACAGAAAGACAGCTGGATAAACAGAGACAGCTAGTAGAGAAACAGAGACAGCTAGTAGAGAAACAGGGACAGCTCGAGATGGAGATGAATAAATCCACTGTAGATAGACTTGAGTTGGACAGAGGGACAGAGCAAGAATCAATCAAAAGAGAATAAGCAGAGTGAGGAAATGTAAAAGAACAGAGAGTGAGTAGCAGAAATTTGAAAGAGCACCTGATCAAGAAGGATTAACAGGGCTAGATCATTATCCATTAGCTGAATGTACTGTTTTAACCATGCTAGGCTATGCATAAACCATTACAACCATAATATGAATGGTTATGTTTGCAAACTTGGTATCGATTTACGACCTGCAACTGTAATCACTGTTAAGTGGTGTTTTAATGTTAGGTACAGTTATTCTATGGCCGTTTGTCTTCACTAAAGTAGGTTTTTAAAGTTAAAATGAATGCATTTGAAATGTTTAGCAATATCAGCATGGTATGGACAGAGAATATAGAATGTGTAAAATGGATTACAATCAATATGGCCATTTGTAAAAGACAATAATTGGGTATTGTTTATGTTAGGAATGGCAGACATGTTTAATACTGTCTGCTAAGTTATATTGATTTAGTCGTGTGTCTGTTTCCATTTGCAAATTTCCATCATTAGTTTAGCAGTTTAGGCTCTTACAAGCACAATATTGATATATATATATATATATATATATATATATATATATATATATATATATATATATATGATTTTTCATCTCTCAATACTAGTTAGTCAATGCTATTTTGTTGCAAATATTTCAGTATTTCATACTTATGTGCAATAAGGTCTGCCAGACCTGCAGGTAAATACGAACAAAGTGCCTCCTCATATAAAGTGACATAGTTCAGAATGACACAGGTTCCAGGTTATACCGGACATTAATATGCGGGATAAGCACACATTTTAGGTAAAATACACATAGATATTAGATACTCTACTCTTTCCTAGTTAATAGCTACACAACAGACGCACAAGAGATTGAGATTCAAAGGCAGTGAAATTATCTCCTCTTATATTGAGGAACATAGGAAGGCAGACACCTGATAAACTCATTAAAGTGATATTTTATGGAATGCAGTGAGGGTTGCGTGACACAGTTGTGTTCTCAGTGTTTGCACAGTTGTGTTCAGATAGGAGTCAGGTAAATGTTTTAGTGGAGTAGCATTAGCGGACTTTAAAGATATAAGTGTACAGAGGTACATACTCTCCCTAACTCGTCAAGGTCTCTCAGAATCTGAAAACATTACAATGTAAAGTTGTACAACATATTGTATGCCAAGATGTCCAACACATCTTTTATAACTCCTTCGGGAGCGATCATTTTTGGGGTGTTGGATTTTCAAGAAACCTTGTGAAACAGATATATATGACTATAGATTTATGCACACTTTTATCTCATAGTGACGTACCGTCCTTTCCACTGAAAACAGGTAAAAATCCATTTGCACCCCCCCCTTCCCCCAAGAGGGGTCGAGAAAAGTCCACCCTCCGACCCCAGCTAAGAGTTCAAAAGATTCTGCAACCCCTCCAAGCCACCAACCCCCTGTTGTTAAAAATGATCACTATAATATAGCTAGACCTTCATTTCTCTTCCTGAGGAATCCCAGCCATCTTTGCAATGCAGTTGGCTATATAAACAATCACGACAAGCAATATGACGTACGCGATGCTCTTCTATGTATATTCAAACAGAGTCCCAACCCTTTGATCCGATCTCTCCTTAGAATAAATGTGTTCAAACAGTAAAACGTAACATGAATGTATTCCTATTATCACGTGTATGGCTTTCACCTGTAAGACGAGCTTTCCGTGCTCCGCAAACAAACATGCTGTCCTATTTAATGTCGCTGCGTTTAAAACAGCTTAACTCACGTCACTATTGGAAGTGGCGTGGGAATATATGTTCTGCCATTCCCAGGCCATACTTCTTATAGACGTATATTATGTAACATAAAACATAGACGTAGGAGTATCGGTTACCTGTACGTCAACTGAATTGGAATATATTCCCATTTCAATTCGCCCTTTATGGCTCGGCTTTAGCCATCTTAAAGGGATGCTGCATCATGTTCAATTTTGGACATGTCATTCAGATGCAGACCTACACCGAATGGCTCTAGACCTTTAACGGCATCAGCGGTCCTTAATTGGTTAAAACAGGCCCTCTGCAACATAACCCTATTTACAACAGAAAAGACACAGGGAGGCTTTGACTGGCTTCTTGTGGAGATATCCTAATTACTAGTTGGTCAGTGTATCCTGATTGGACGACATATGTAGAAAATTTTAAGACAAGCTCCACGTTGAATTGCACCTAGAACTTTGAGAAATGATCTCCAGACTCTCTCCATATCTGGTGTACATGTTCTGTGTAGGATGGGGGTGCATGGTTAGATATCACATTTCGCATGTTCTTCTATCCACATCAGATACGTCCCTAGTGCACCTTATAGTACTAGCCAAAGATGGGGGTGTGCTCTTTAGGCAAAGATATACTGCTTTAAGATAATATATCGAACTTCCCCAATTCAAGATCCGGCAGCACCTCCTTTAACTCAGGGTGTATCTTGTGCGCAGGATGCGCCTTATACGCCTGGTAGTATGGTATATCCTCTACTTGTTAAACATGTCACCTAACCAACATGGCCCCATGTAGGTACCATGTTAGACATGTTAGACACGGCCTGGGTATTGGCCTAAATATCAGATTGCAAATGGCAAATATTCAAATCGTGACAGACGCGAGATCTGCATTGGTCGATTCTATGATCTTGGTCTTAATTAGAGTAAATTATACAAGCCACCCACCTTTCTAGGGTCACTTACTACTAAATCTCATACAACCCTGCTGGCTATATATGATCCATGCTCGACATGATAGTGGTTCCTGTGTTAGTTCTATCTCTGTGCCTACACTTTTACACTGAATGCTAACATAGACTCAGGCATGACCTGAATCCCAAACTATCACATGTCTAAACCCTCCAAGGGCTTTATCGTCCTTTCCTCTCTGAGCCAGCAGGGTGCCTAGGTGAACTAAGCAGGTATCTCTAAAGAGTTGTTTTTGTATTCATGCATCAGGACGCTAGATGGCCATGGTTTTTTACAGTTGAGGATTGGCATGATGCACCAATGCAGTGCAGAAGCAACACTCTCCTATTTTACCGCATCAGTACGTCATGTCCCTGTCCTCAGAGGTATCATGCAGACTTCAATCCCAGGTAGTCTACATGTTGATATAATGATAGTCCTGTAACCATCTGCATGTGTAGGACCCTCAGAACATGCTCTACCTCAGGTCAGAGGATGACCAGTCTTCACTCACAGGATGGGTGTAATCCAAATATAAAACTCATTTTTAAACTCTTTTTAAATTTACACTCTAAAATATTACAGTTAGATCTATACCAGGCGTCCTCATTTGAGTGAGAGTGAGAGTGAATCACCAAAATAATTTGTAAAGCAGTTTATATAATGCTACTCCAGATGGCAGAACAGTTAAGCACTGTGTTACAAGGAATCTCTGTAGAAATAACAGGAAAAACTTTGTCCAAAAGTTGCCGGAGAACCGCGGTTAATTTGACAGTAACATGTTTACAGTGTATTCCATAGAGCAGCAAAGGTGTGCCAACATTGATGGGGTAGATACACCCTGATAATGTTCCTACCTGTAAGCATAGATCCAGGTGAAAAGTCCTACATATATAAGGTAGGGGTCTATGATGCACCTAAATAAGCTATCATATACCTCTATGCACCACTACGGTATACCGTAGTGGTGCATTTAAACACCCAGGCAATCATTGATTTCAATCCTCTGTACCCGCAGCATTTCTTTGAGACTGGCGCTTATTTGAATACTGTTCTAAATGTTTAAGATTCATTTCGATACCCCCGAACCCCCAGCACTTATTCCAGACCAGCACTAATTAAAGACCATGGCGCTTAAAATTGCGACTATGGTAGATGGTAACATATGGCATTGAGGAGTTGTTGGGAGTACACACAGTTTACTGAGGCGCCACCTGGTGTTGTCATAATGCACTCACACACACCAGGTATCTATTACCAGCCTGGTGCACCGCACTGTAAAAAATGTCATTGGAATAACGGTGCTTTCCTTGTCCCAATGTTGCCAGAGATCTGTCGTTATTTTCCTTGTACATTTGTGTATCACTGTACTGCCGCCTGGAGCTTCTAGTAAAAACTACACTGGTTCAATAATAAACAATTACGGTGCTCCACTGTTCAGTTTGACGAGGATTCCTGGTAGATTCAACAGTGCACAAGGTTTCTTGTTTATGTGTGTGCGTGGCCATGACAGTTCCAATCTCAGAACTTCACGTGTTTTTCTTATGGGTACCATACATCCAAACTGTATGACATGCCAGTAATAAATCTGATGTGAGATCAGAGCTGGAAGTCGCTGATATCAACATGCACATGGTTTCCTTGGAACCAGCCTTGGATCCCGGCTGAGCACTATTAAACACACCTTTTTGACTTAATCTATAGATGCTGCAGGCTCCTAAATCACATCCCCTTAAATCATTAGAACATATCCCTTCATCGCATTAAAGTCTACCAAAATGGCCCGTTTAAGCACTGGAGTCTCAAACAAGCACCGGTCTCAAATAAGCACCTGGAGTACAGGGGTCTTGAAATTAACCTTAGCCACTAAAAACAGTATTAAAATAAGCGCCTGTCACGTATAAGCACGGGGGGTACAGTAGGTTCGAAATCAAAGAGCACCCGGGGCGCTTATACGAGCCACTACGGTACTCACAAGAAAGAATCAAAATATTGTTTTCAATGTCTGACTCCAAAGCACAACATAAATGTAGAGATCTAAATTAAGGGAGGCCACATGGATCTAAAAAGATGACATTATATGTGCCTCATATGTAGCACAGTGCCGGCGTCCCCTCAGCCTCGACCATCCAGTTCCCAATTCCGCCACAAGAGCTACAGTAGAACTGGAGCCTTCCTTATTAGATCACTGTAACCACATACTAAAAATACTTTTCAATGCAGTAGGCCTAGAGCATATCTGGGTATAGTGTTAGTGTTTCCAAGTGATGGCCATTAATGAGTAGGTAGGTAGGTTGATAGGTAGGTTTAGTCCCTACACTAAGATAGGCCAGTGGGGGGGGGGTCTAATATAGCAGCCCCCTGTAACAGGAGACAATTCAGTAAGTATACCTGATGCTACAAGCAGTAGGCGGCTTGTACAACATGAACCGCCATCCCCTAAACAACAACATTGCAGTACGTTCATAGACTCTCTCCCAGACTATAATAGGTACAGTCTGAGACTACTCTCCCAGCTGTGTCCATGTACCTTTATGTTTACACCACACAGGGTCTGTATGTAACCATGGTAACACCCACGTGACCTGCATGATTGCGCTGGTACCTATATATCTATTTACTCTATAGGAACACACTTAAGTTAGTATGATTATTTTGTGCATATTTACAGGGAAAGCAGGAGTTCATATGCTGTTATATTGTTGCGATGCAGCGCAGGGATTTAATCACAGGTAAGTTAATTTAAATAAAACCAAATAAAATAATAATTACACAAATCATCCAGAAGACGACCAGAAGTATGTAGACCCAGGCATCACTGTATATAGAGGACAACCAGCCAATGAGGAAAAGTAATAAGGACAGCAAGGCTGGCACCAGGCGCTCTATCCAACTCATGGTACAAGGGTCCTGATTGGTTACTTCACAAGTAGTGTTTCCATCACAGTGCCAGATCTAAGAGATTTATTCAGCCAGTTATCCTATTGTAATAGGTACTTGTTCAAATGGTCTAACTCCAAAGTTGTTAAAATCTATTAGGGGAAAAGGTAGCCTGATTCCATGTTTGGTAAATCCAGCCAATTATCCAATCGAGGCAGATGCTTAGTCAAATGCTCTTATCATTCTAAAATTGTAAAATCCAGGGGACAAAACAGGTGGCCTGATTCCAAGATTGATAAATTGAGAGTAGTAAATGAAATGTGATTAAGCATGCATAGGCCTGAAATTATCAGTTCTATGTTCTATGCCTCACATAGAAATCTATGCAGATATTCAGTTATCCATTGATACATGTGTAGGGTCAAAGGAAGGCCGAGTATAAATTGTGCTGTTCCTAAACTGAATCAGGTTTCTGTACTTCAATCGGCACATTTCTTCATACCTCATATCACACTTTTTTCTCAGACGCAAAAGGCCAATTAGTCAGTAGCCAAGATACAACTCTAGGCTACGAGTTGGAAGAATAGACCCTGATCCTCTGTGGCCTCTCCATCAATACTAAGACTTAGCACAGGTCACCAGTGTAGGTCTTCACCTGATCCTGTTGGTGGGTCTCCAATTGCAGCCTGGACACTGTAGAGGTGGCTGTACCTTGACTTCTGTCTATCAGAGCGTGATGTGAGGATACAGGGGTATAATACTGGTACAGGGTAAGGGAAGGGGTACTTGACATCTATAAGTGCCCCGGCGCTTAAATACAGGCTAATACGGTATAGGTGGTAAACAAGTGATGGTCACAAGTGAGGAAGTCGTGAAGGGTGTAGGGCTTTGATACTCCGGGCTTTTGGTATTTGACTAGTCCATTTGGTACTCGAAATGTGCCAGTTTCACTCTTCCTGCAAATGCATATAATCTATAGAGGCCTATATAACCTGCTGTGAAACCAGTATTCTCTAACTTTTGTCATTTTCTTCAACATACCGGGCCCTGGCCAATAAAACCCCAAATCCATTTATATGCAAGGGCCACATCTGATTTAGACACAATAGTCAGCAAGCAATTGGTGAAAAGGAAACGTCATTTATACTGTGATTTACAAACAGTCTTTTTCAGTGCATGTATCTGCATGAAGCAGGAGATATAGTAGGGGTCAAGGGTCAAACAGGTAATGGGGTCGTTCAGTGACCATGTGCAGCTACCACCCCCTGTCGAGGTGCACGTGTGTGATCCTATCCATGGAGGGGGTGATCACAGTAAAAGGTCCTAAACAGGTGTAAATATAATCCAAGCATCCCCAGGTAGTACCTGGACCAATACTACACTGAAAACAGGGAAGATCCGAAACTAGTCAGCGGTACCCCTTTAGGTCCTCAAGTTGACGATACCTAAAACTACAACTTTAGGTAGTAAAAATGGTAGTCAGGATGACGACCTGAGTCACCAATATTACGACTCTGTACTGTCAGTATTGTCATCCTGACAACTCAGGTTGTCATTTTGACTACCTAATGTTGTAGTTTTAGGTATTGCAACTTGAGGACCTAAAGAGGTCACCGCTGACTAGTTTTGGATCTTCCATGTTTTCAGTGTAGGTATGGGATATGTATATTGGGTACAGGTAGTACCTGGACCAATACTAGGCATGAGATATGTATATTGGGTATATGCACCAACATTTTGCGATATACCTTGAAATCCCTCTGTCATGTATTTCCTCATATCTAATTCCAAGGATATGGTCTATTTCTCTTGTGAAGGGCAGTCTGTCACATAAGATGAGATTAAAGATACATTCCCTACTGAATCGACCCAAAATCAAATTATTAAATAAACTTATAAATGTAGGCTTCCATTACCCATTTCCTGATCTATTGACAGACCCTTTGTCATAGGACAGCCATATTTGATGAAATTCTAATGAAATATTGCACTGAGGTATGAGGTTATCTCCTTTGGTAGACCTATGCATATACTATGTTTTGATTGGTTCATTGCAGCCCTTTCTGGTTTTGATAAGTGCGAGCTGATAAAAGTAAAGTGTCACATGCTGTATTGATATATTTATAAGTAAAGAAAGATATAACAACCTCTGGATTCCAGCTGCATACCCAAAGGTATCTGGAAATGTGAGGGAATTGGAAAATCACCAACGATGGGGTTGGAATGTATCTTTAAACACTAGGCTTCGGTCTCCTAATATTGCATAAAGTGGCCTGGCATGGTTTCACTACCATAGACCTGCCACAGAACCAATCTTTCAACCAAGGCTCATACAAAAGGTTTGATACGATAGGCCTATGCTGGCAACCTTTTCAGTCCCCAGGTGCTTTTCTCAGGGTGTGGCTTATACTTTGTTGCAGCTTATATAAATACGCAGGTACTTTTGGTCACATGGTCTGATCTGAACACATTAATCCCATCCTACTAATAGCCGGAATCCAAATATCCTCATGCTGGTGCATGCTGGGAGGATGTTCCGGGGCTTATGGACCTCTCAAAGTAAGCACTGTCCACTGAAACCGGAAGTCCTTTACTGAGCTGCCAAGGAAGCACCTGGCACCGGAAGTCACAGTCCTTTTAGGGAATTCCTGTGGGGAAAAGGGCAGATCTGGGCTTTGCATGCGATCTCAAATGGAGCCTGGGTGCTATAGGGGCTATAGACAGACATCACAATATTCTCTGCTTGCTAGAGGCGGGTGGGATTGTATGGGATGGGGGGAGATAGGGAGAGAATGTCAGATTCTTCCTTAGTTACAAAGGTGCAAACAAATCCCTAATGGTTTTTCTCCCTGTAGCCACATTAATACCAGCTCATGCAAACTTCTATAGGCATCACTCCTAGGTGTGTCTCCAGATGGAGATCGTAATAAGGCCTTAGTAGGGGAATCATTCAGCATAGATCTATCCCTAGCCTTGGTCCATGTCCACTGTTGTCTATCCAAAGAGGGTTTCTGACTATTTACCCTATAATCACGTATATCCACTGTGTTATATCCAAGTATGTGCATTTAATAGCCATATAGGTCCTACAAAAGAGCCATATGGTACCAGGACTCCATCAGATGTTCACATGCCCAATAGAGCTCAGTCTAACTGTGTACCGTTACAGCAACAACAACATTGGAGTGACAGGGGAACTACTATGTATGTATGTCTGTATGTCTGTCTGCCCACCTGGGGGACTCTATAGGCAGGATGCTAAGGGGAGGGGACATACACAAGTCTTAACCCTCTGAAGACACTATAGTTATAGTGTATTAATCCATTAGATGCATGACTCCAGGCCTGGTGAGTAACCCACAAGGACTACACTCATACATTATGATGTGCTTCATGCAGAGGGCCGGCATGGTGCTCCAATGAAATGCTGGATAGCAGCCGTTGATGGGCTAACTGTTTAAGGGCCACTGATGCATTAATGCATCATGCTCATTGGTCGTCATGATGCACCAATGAAGTGCTGGCGAGACTGCTCGCCAGCACTTCATTGGCGCATCATGCTGACCATCCGGGAGTTTATGTATCAACCCCATAGGATTGGCATGATGCTCCAATGAAGTGCTGGCGAGCAGTCTCGCCAACACTTTGTTGGTGCATCATGATGGACAATGGGCATGATGTATTAATGCATCAGTGGCCCTTAAGGGGTTTAACACACCTGGGTTGAACAGACCCTATCTGTCTTCTTCAATCTCTGTTCTGAGTGTACCTGCCTCTCACCCTGTGTGTATTTGCCCCAGTCTGTGGAAGTGGGGAGGGATACCCACCCACACCCCCTTTTTCACATCCCCATAGATGATTGGGCTCCATAGCGCATGCGCTGACAACCATACTGAGGCCAAATAAAAAAATGGTTTGTTTCCAGTAACCCGACCGACCGTAGCAAAACAGGGGCAAAAAAAAACCCTTTTTGTGATTTTGAAGAATTTTGTCTTATTGTTTCATATATTAAAGAAATCTTTCATTACTTTTTGAGAATATTTCCTGTATCCTTTTCATGTTCTTCCCCTCTCTCACAGTTGTCATTTTCCCCTTCATTATTTTACAATAAAATCAAAGAATTTGATACATTCATTGATATGTGCCCTAACATTTCCTATATAAACGTAAAAGAAATAATAAAAAAAAAAAGAATCTGACCTACCGACCCTAGCTTTAAGCTATGTTACTGGAAACACACCTTTTATTTTTCTTGGCCTGATGCAGAACAAGGTATCATTTATGTCTACTTCATCTTCAAAACAAAGTTGAAACAGTAAAAAAAGGGGTGAGAGTAGATAGACCAAAATGCACTTCTTCTATATTTGTGTAAATTATAAATTCTTCCAGTGCAGGACAGTTCAGGTTGTAAACACGTGTGGCCGTAATAGATAATCAAGCTAGACTGCATTCATGCACCTAACTATGTCAATTCAGTGTCATCATTTGTTTTTGTTTTTTTTCATCTTATCATGTATATGTATATATTTTAAATGTGGTATGCCAAAACGATACATGAACATGTATGATCTATAGGGTTGAGGTTCAGGTCCAGCGCCCAGTGCACATGTTACCTTTTAACCCCATCCCCCCAGGACAGGGAGGACCGTACCCTGACCCTATACCAATCTTTCTGCTGTCACTGTCATTGTATCTACCTGACCCCTCGGGGGGGGGGGGCAAAGACTGGCCAAACACTGTTTACTTAGGTGCTATAGGACCGTGAGCACCACAATATAAAGTGTGGACAGGGAAGGTCTAAGGACCACACCAGAATCAGTCTACGACCTTAACCATAACCCTTTTAGCCCTTTAATTAGGGAATAAGGCACGGGGCATGGCTGTGGGGGTGCTCTAGACTGTATTGAAACATCAAGGGGCCTTGTAGGCCCCAATATGTCTCAATACAGTCTAGAGCAAGACAACAACCATGACCAAGTCCGTTATAACACAGAAAAATAGCCTATCAGCCACCTGACAACACATGAATATCAATTGTGAAGTACAAAGGTGAGATGAAGTTAACCTACTTTGCCAGGAGTGCATTATCCATCTATTTTCACTACAAATGTATAAACCTAACGATGCAGTAAATTCACACTGTCATATAGGCTTGCAGTAAAATCTGATCTAAAGGTCTATCCTTCTACCTGTGAATTCTAAGTTCTTTACTTTTCCAGGACAATCTCATTGTTTGCATGTGATAGATTGCTTATGGCATGGTATCATATCTATAGGCAGAAATGTGAATTATTCCCATCCAGATATTGATAGAAAATGGGGGTCGCCTTCATTTCTTCTTAAATCATATTATATCTAGATGACCCCATTTCACACTCGCACACACCATTATGATTAGTCATATATAATGCTATTGGTCAATATTGTATATCAATTCTTATCTGAATAAGAGCTATAGGTTTTAGACACTGTTCATGCATTTGGGCATCGTTCCGAACCTAGTACAGTGTATCAACCCCTCGGCATGATGCACTAATGCACACCTGACGAGATACTCAGCATTCGCGCTGCATGAATGCATCATGACGACCAATGGGCATGATGCATGAATGCATCATGACGACCAATGGGCATGATGCATGAATGCATCATGACGACCAATAGGCATGATGCATGAATTCATTATCATTTTTAAAGGTGGAATAGAATGCATCATTCCCCATGGGAATGGCTAAGGCAAGAGTGTAAATCTTCACTTTGTAACCTGTTCTACCCACAGGTTGGTGACAACCTGACAATAATTCAGTTTAATCATGTCAGTTGTAGTTTTCTTTTCAACACCTCCTACTTTCTACAGGCAATTTATAAACCAGAGAGAACTGTCAGCTGCCTCTATAGCTCCTGATATCACATTTCAGCAAAAGCATGTGACATTTAAATGTAACACCATCCAATGTAACCTTGCTGTACCACACACATTTCAATCGTAATTGACAGCTGCCATAAACACTTTACATGACTGGTGGGCAGGTGGCGGGGGGCAACCTAATAGTCCTAATAATAAAGAAGTGGCGGGGAAAGGAGGTGTGCAAACTAACCCTACGGATATTTATTGATGGCAATGTATAATGTTTCAGTTTCTTTACTTGGTTGAAGATGTTTTAGTTGTCAGAGAAGACAGTTTTTACTTGGTATAAGATTATAACATTAAACAAAATGACACTGCTAAAGTGAGTGCAAACCTGGAAAGGGGGGGGGAGTGAGTTCTTAGGGTATGATAGAAAAAATGGTGAAAATAATAAAAGGGATGGGGAAAGGAGTCGTGCTGAGATGAAAAGGGCCCATATTGCAAGTACATTTTTTTTAAAATTTAACATGGACAAAAAAATAAGAAATGTGAAATATATGCAAAAGATGTGTCTTATAAAGCCATTACCTGTATACTAAAAGATTTTATCCATGAATAATTGTTGAAAAAAAAATCAATAAAAGTCGAAAAAAAAACCTCTCAAAATAAAAAAAAAATTCTAGGGTCAACCCTGTTTTGCTAGGGTCGGTCGGGTAACTGGAAACAAACCTTTTTTTTATTTGGCCTATCAAGGCTGCGTTATTGCATCATGACAAACAATCGGTATGATGCAACGAAACACTTAGAAACATAAAAAAGAGTCGGGGAAGTGGCAGCGAGGCACTGCTGGATAATATAATGACAGAGGAAGCCATTGGAACTACATTTTTACCTTCTTTTGAACAAGATCAGTTTCTGCACCCCCACTTTAAATGTATCAACTTTAATGTTACTTTAAATGTACCAACTTTAATGTTACAGGTCGTGTCGGCGATATGTTAGTTTCCCGCCGCAGTCTTTCCACAGAGCTTCATAACCAAAGTACAGTAACATGAGAGGCTACTGTTGTGGGGCGTGACATTATTGAGGTTGTAGCCGCTCCAGCACTGTTAACACAGAAACATGTATCATAAACCCCCGCTTATACCATGGTGGCTTGTATAAGCACCCGGGCACTCTTTGAATTCAATCCCACCGTACCCCTGGCAGTTATATGAGACAGACGCTCATCTAGATACAGTTTTAGAGCTTACACCTAATGTCTATACCCCTATACCCCTGGTGTTTGTTTGAGACAGGCGCATATTTGGGATTTATAACGGGCTGTTATGTTACATTAGTTTCCTGCCCCAGTCTTTCCACCTTTCAGGTGTTAACACCTGTAGAGCTTTATGACAGAAGTACAGTAATGTGATAGCCTGCTTGTCGGTCTACCTGTAGTGTGATAGCCTGCATGTCGGTCTACCTGTAGTGTGATAGCCTGCATGTCGGTCTACCTGTAGTGTGATAGCCTGCATGTCTGTCTACCTGTAGTGTGATAGCCTGCATGTCGGTCTACCTGTAGTGTGATAGCCTGCTTGTCGGTCTACCTGTAGTGTGATAGCCTGCATGTCTGTCTACCTGTAGTGTGATAGCCTGCATGTCTGTCTACCTGTAGTGTGATAGCCTGCATGTCTGTCTACCTGTAGTGTGATAGCCTGCTTGTCGGTCTACCTGTAGTGTGATAGCCTGCATGTCTGTCTACCTGTAGTGTGATAGCCTGCCTGTCGGTCTACCTGTAGTGTGATAGCCTGCCTGTCGGTCTACCTGTAGTGTGATAGCCTGCATGTCGGTCTACCTGTAGTGTGATAGCCTGCTTGTCGGTCTACCTGTAGTGTGATAGCCTGCATGTCGGTCTACCTGTAGTGTGATAGCCTGCTTGTCGGTCTACCTGTAGTGTGATAGCCTGCCTGTCGGTCTACCTGTAGTGTGATAGCCTGCATGTCGGTCTACCTGTAGTGTGATAGCCTGCATGTCGGTCTACCTGTAGTGTGATAGCCTGCATGTCGGTCTACCTGTAGTAGGGCTTGACATTATTGAGAGTGTAGCCTCTCCAGCATTGTTGAAACAGATACCGCAGTGGCCCGTTTAAATGCCCGGGCGCTTATTAATTTCAATACCTCTCTACCCCTGGCCCTTATTTGAGACCGGCGCTTCAATTTGAATACTGTTTTTAATGCTTAAGATTGATTTCAACCACCTTACCCCCGGCGCTTATACGAGACCGGCGCATATTTGAGACCCCGGCGCTTAAACGGACCACTACGGTACATGTACCACAAACCACCATGGCCTACACATACAAGCCATGGCTTATAGACCATCTGAAGTCCTTGGTGCACCTTATAGCATTGCCATTGCCCTGCCCTGTGGGTGCGAATCATATTTATGAGGGCTTTTGATACTATAAAGAACAGAACAAAAGTTCAATTATTTTGGAGGTAATGCCAGTAACTTTTGGCCTGAATGATTGCCTTGAAGCCTTCTTGTACAGCCCTCTCTCATCCAATACACGTCTCTATCTTTCCACTCTTTTAATTTCTGGCAATTGAATAAGGTTTAAATTCACTGAGGATTTTTTTTTTGTATTCTGGCCTCCGTCTAATGAAGCTGCTTTTGTGCAAAGGAATGATATTATGCCTTGGGCGAGTATTTGAATCTAACTTAACACACTGGTGAAACTTAATTCCCACTCCAACAGTGATTTGTTCCCCACAAAACCCGTTAGGGGCACCACTAGTGAGGTCATAGGAAACAGGGCACTCTGTTACTGGTCCTGTTTAACAGCCCATAGCTCTCAAGGTAGGGGTATGTTAGATTCAAAAAAAGGCATGAATACAGAAAAAGGCCTCCAAGCTGGTCCCAACTCACTACCGTTATGGATGTGCGAAGGTTGTGACCATACTCTGATACTTAAATGCAGTTCTAGGGCTACATGAATGCATTATTCCACCCCTTTAAGAAATGCACCAACCCCATAGAAATAAAAAGTCAACAGCACAGTTGCTCACAGCATTATGCAACCCAAAAAGAGTTTAACTAAAAGAACAGGAAGGCTGCCATTGGAGCTCGTTGACTGGTGCCTGGCGTGAAGTACTCCCATGAGGCATGTAACACGGGAAACCAGCAAACTTAACTACCGCCAGGTCACTTCCTGTATCCGCTGACCCCAGTCATTGTAGGTCACCAGGGGACATTGGGGGTCACTCAGGGGACACCCCCCTGTGGGCCTTGTTATATGGTAGAGGCCTTTAATGGGTAGGCTACCTGACTGGTCTGTTAGGGATTGTTATGAGGGGATAGAGGCATGTGTCTCAATCTCTGTGAGAGCTACATTGCCAGTAAAGCATCACTCTGACATGAGTGGCAATTACCACCTCACAGGGATGTATTCATACGCCATATCCTACCGACTGGGCAATACAGGCTTAACCCTTTAAGGGCTGCTGATGCAGGAGTCCATTGGTCGTCATGATGCACCAATGAAGTGCTGGCGAGACTACTCGCCAGTACTTCATTGGTGCATCAGGCCAACCCTCGGACCATAGGGTCGGCATGATGCATGAATGTAGTCCTGTTCACCAGTGCTGCATTCATGCATCATAACGACCAATAGACATGATGCATTAAGGCATACAAGGTCCTTAAAGGGTTAAGAGGGACCAGGAACTACTTTTCCCGACCTACATGCTGGTGATCAATCATGACCTTTTTTCTGGTTCATTCTATGTTTCAAGAATGCCTAACCCTCCTATTATCACCCATGTAGAAGATGGCAGACATAGGTCAGTGACAGACTCACAATGTGGCTGTTACCAGGGATTAATGTTTGCACCCACTAACCAGGGTAACCAAGGGTAACTAAGGGCCTGGTGAAGCTCGTGCAAGTACATGTCCTTACATAGTGGTCTTAGTCCACCATTTTAACAGCCGTGCTGCCATCTCATGAGTCAGTCAATTTATCGGTTTGTACAAATATATGGCCGTGGCCTTTTCTATTAAAAACCAACTTGATAAAATCAGTGCTCATGTCAGATCTCAGGTCAGATGCACTTCACATGCACAACAAATTTAAATTTGCTTTTGATTTCAATGTCACTTTATTAAAGCATTGTGAAAAATAGCAATCAAAATAACGAAGGTTTACATGGCAATTTAGGGATAAAGCTACATAAAAGAGATTCCTCACAATGTAGTCCTTCTCTGTACTGTTTTCTGGGGCTTTATTCTAAAAATTAAACTTTTTCATTATATGATAAATATGATGATTCACCTTGTAGTTTCAATAGAACGCCTGAAAAAAATCCAATGTTCATTTTTAAGATGTGTGCATGTTGCATGTATTTCATGATCTGGGAATCACAATTCAAAGACCTCTACCTGGCTGATTAAAAGGAGGGTAGCCTACTACAGTCAGGCAGCTGTCTATACTAAATGACCTTTTGACCTTCTCTGACCTCATAACTACCTATAGCCTTACTGCTGATCTCCTTCCTAGAACCCTCTTTCCAATACCATAGTGGCCGGTTTAAGCACCGGGGTTTCAAATAAACGCTGGTCTCAAATAAGCGCAGGGGGTATAGGAACATTGAAATTAATCTTGAACAGTAAAAACAGTATTCAAATAAGCGCCTGTCTCGTATAACTGCCGGGGTACAGCGGGACTGAAATCAATGAGCGCCTGGGCGCTTATACCAGCCATTATGGTACCTTTACCCTAACGGTCAAACCCTCTATGTAAGCCCTCTTAAACCCTTGAAGGGCAGCATGGGAATATGCTGTGCTGCATTCATACATTATGCCTTCCTTTTGGGTTGATACATCCGGCACGATGCTCCAGTGAAGGCCTGGCTGGCAGTCTCGCCATCACTTCATCATTGCATCATGACGACCTACATTAGCGGTCGTTAAAGGTTTAAGTGTGTTTTAAGGTCAGGGTAGACCCTCCCCTCCCCACCCTATCTGTACCTTCCCTCCCCTGATAGTATGCTTAATTAGAGGTTGCCATCATCAGAAACATGTTACAGGGACACCTAGAGGACTTGCCATGGAGAAGGGGTTGGGGGGTGTATGACATTAAAAGGGCGGGCAAAGACCCCATAAATACATAGTCTGCTAGGTCTAAATCAATTGTTTTGTGCTTCAGCCCACATATGCCAAATCTGAGAGGCACAACTCAGAAAGATGTTTGAATACATCTTGACCCTTTAAATATTCTGATATCTTTTTTTACGAAATATCCAGTTAAACATTCTTGGCCAATTCATTCTTTTAGAGAAGAGATCGATGCTATTCGCCTGCTTGAGCACGGAGCTCTCATAATAAGATCTGGGCTCAAATAAGTTTTACACAAAAGGACTGTATCTCAAATAATTAAGTGACTGTCTCATATGAACGCCAGGGAAAGATGGCTAAAGGTAGGTTGAGGTTTAAGGGGGGTCGTGTTAAAACTGTGGGTTGTCAGTTCAATAAGGGAGGTGGGATGTGGGTCCCTGTCCCTAACTTAAGTGCCCTCATCGACTCCCTCCCCTTCCCTCTCCTCTCCCCCTTCCCCAGCCCTGAAATGAGTGTATAAATACTACAGGATGTGAAACTGAGGTAATGATTATGAGGCTATTGGAAATGACTCCCATGAGACAATTTCCACCCTTTACAGGCTGTTAGATCATTCATGCAGTATGTCCATTGGCCAGCATTATGCACTAATTACTTGCCAGCCCTTGAGAATTACTCAGGAATTTCTTGAGTCCCGACTTGTGAATAGAACAAGAACAGAGAATTTTGGACACACCATAATATATCTTATACTCGACAAACAGTTCTCTAGTCTAGATATCGAGAATGGCTCAGGAATTTTTGGGGAAATACTCGGGATATTCCCAGGAACTCGACATGTTTTTTTTTTCTCAAGTATAAGATGTTCTGGTGATAATCACGTTCTCTTGCCCAAATTGTGAACGTTCCCCACTCGAGTCTTGTTCAGTGGGAGGACTCCATTCATGCACCATTCCAACCGTATGGGCATTGCTACAGTCCCGAAGGGTTGGCATGATGCTCCAATGAAGCGCTGGCGAGCGGCCTTGCCGGCACGTCATTGGTGTGTCAAACCAACCAATGGGAATGAAGAATTAATGCATCAGCGGCCATTAAAGGGTTAATATTCATTGGTTTGAAACAGAGCCAACAGCATTGCAGTAAATATACCGTATAGGCCCGTGTAAGCGCCGGGACCGCTCATTGATTTCAAAATAGGCTCTACCCGTCGCATTTTAAAATTTCAACACTACTATTCCCCTGGCGCTTATTCAAGACCCAGCGCTTATGCAGGCCAATATAAAAACAAAGCCAACCTCCCCCACTAAGGATTATCTTACCAGTAAACCTGCACAGCATGGGGCACCCCCACCTTCTTACTCTGAGCTATTTATAGAACACCAGCAGGAGCAGCTCGGGTTTGCCCTAATGAGAAAATGGTAAACTGAGATTTGCAGGATCTGGGTTGGAGGGTCAGGATTGAGGATCCTGTTCTACAGGTAGGTTAGGGTCCTTTGGGTGCCATCATCATAACTACCATTGTTACCTTGCAAGAGATACTATCTATAAGGCCAGGTGCATTCTCGCTAAGAGGACGATTTAAGATATTGCAAAAGTACTGACGACGGCTGTGGAACCAGCGCTTAAGGCTTGATTTCAAGTAGTTTGGCACTGTTCTCACAGGTTGCATGCTTTCCTACAAATCATTTAGATTCTTTATGCAATCATCTTGGCAAACAAACATTACTGTTATACCGAAATGGCCCTGTTAAGAACCACGGTCTCAAATAAGTGGCGGTATCGAATAAGTACCAGGTATAGAGGTATCGAAATTAATCTTAGGCACTAAAATACAGTGTTCAATAAAGGGCCTGTCTTGTATAAGCACCGGGGGCACAGTGGATGGAAATCAATGAACACCCGGGCGCTTATCTGGGCCACTACGCTAATTGTGTTCAGAGAATGCTTATGTTGTTGTTAACAGGAATCCTAAGGTTGCTTCTAAATCTTGAAAGCGGCCTTTTATATACCTTGTTTATAAGGCACACCCCACATATAATGTGCAACCTGAGTTGGAAAAGCAACCCTGAAATAAAGGCTTGCAATTAACAAACCCAGTAAGTACAAAACTCTGAGTTGCTTTGGAAAGACAAACACAAAGCACTTCTCAAATCCCACTGGGAAATTTGGAAAGGAGACACTGATTGCACAGAGCCATTTTCTTACCATTCCGGGTCCTTAAGTGATTCTTTGCAGTTAAAAGCTGAGGTGCCCAGGAGGAATACATGAAATACAACTCAGTAAATTGACATTTTGTCATTGCAGTGCATGCATGCTCTCTTTTGTTTTTCCATCCAGATGAACTAGATTTGATGACAGCAAGAACATTACCCAGTTTCCAGAGACAGGTCTGATTTCCCCTCTCATGAATTATTTTCTATCACAACTGTTGGTGTAGCTATCCATTGTGTATTAATTTCTGGGGGAGCTTTAATTTACATATGTGAATTCAAACCATTTTTATTTATCCTCTTTGACTGTTTGAATTATACCTCCTGAGGAGATGTGAGTTTATGTATCACTAGGGTACTAGCCACTTCTTGTAGACCATTTCAGACCCCGGGCGTGGCTAATAGGTCCATCTTTAATCAGGGTGCAGCTTATATGAGGGGTTTTAGACTATGCTGATGAATGGGGACCATTTCAGACCCCTGACACGGCTTATATCAAAGCTATGGACCCAGGGTGCAGCTTATACATGGGTGTGGCTTATACGCGGGGTTTTACGGTATGGTCATACACCTTATGTCATGGCTGATACAAATGTCACTATAGATTAGTACTAGAACCGTTGTATTCGATGGGGGGCATTGAATACAATGTGTCCCCCTAGGCCATGACATAAATGCAAATGTCCACTTCCATGGGATATTTAACATCGTATTCCCCTCTGTGTGACTGGTCGTATCCCACTCAGCCATATAATGGCTTCGTGGGATATGCCAGTCCCACTTCAGGGACTACAATGTAAAAATTTCCCATAGTCATGGACATTTCCTTATTTACTCGTGAAGTACATGAGATATTCTGAGGCAATGGGAAGCATCTTGTAAGATTCATAGTGAAATATGGTCACATTGAATCATGCTGGCTGCAGCAGAAACCTATAAGCTTTGTAACGGATTTCCATAATGTTGTGAATTTTGCAAATTGGCTTTTCTACTCACACTGGCTACAGGCACTAACGACTCACCATTGAACCCTCTAACGGCCACTAGTGCAATAATTAACGCTTTAACTCCCTGCACCGTACATAGGCACCGCTCATTACACACACACACACACACATATATATATATATATATATATATATATATATATATATATATATATATATGCTTATCATATGTATGGCTGTTAGGTGACAAGCTTATAATTATTACCGCTCCTTCTGAGACAGGTTATACATCCCCAGGGATGGACTAAATATTGGACTACCTCCATTTTTACCATCTGTGCCACCGACAAAACACATGCTGTCCATTTTTAACGACTCATTGAACATGTCATTTTAATCAGACCCACACCTAAGAAAAATGCCAGGCGCAAAATGAAAGCCAACAAGGAATGCATTGCCAAGACCTCCTTTAACTTGCAGGTTAAAAAAATCATTGTGTGACCTGAAGAAAAACAAGATGGCAGTTTCTCGGCCACCAGGCGAGTAAAACAGCAATTGTGGGTGAGGGGAAAGGCGGCTGATTTGTTTGTTTGCTGAAAGCTTCAGTTTGTGCTGAAGCCAAGGCTTTTTCAGGGATTCTAACCCTTCAACCCTTTAAAGACCGCTGATGCAGGAGTGCTCGCCAGCACTTCATTGGAGCATCATGCTAGCACTCCGGGAGTTTGTGCATCAATCCTGTAGGGTTGGCATGATGCTCCAATGAAGTGCTGATGAGCAGTCTTGCCAGCACTTCATTGGTGCATCATGACGACCAATGGGCAAGATGCATTAATGCATCAGCCGCCCTTAAAGGGTTAAAGGGTGTAGAGTAGCCTCAATAATTCATACTCCATTAACCCTTTCAGGCGATGCTAATGCATGCACGACTGCATCATTGTTTTTGGTTGGAATGATGCACAAGAATGCACTTCATCGAAGCATTATGCCAATTTTTCTGTGAGTGTATCAACATTAAAGCATTGATCAGCATGATGCATGAATGCAGCCCTGGTGAGTTGTTTGACAGGGCTGCATTTGTGCATCATGGCCACCAATGAACATGATGCATTAATGCATTAGGGTCTCTAACTAGGTTAATGTCATGATGCACCAATGCAGCAGTGAACAGAGAATCGCTGATGCTCAAATGATGTATCATGCAGTGAATCGTTTGGTGTATCAGAAACGTTTGAATCAGCATCAGTCAGTTACTCGGCGCGGCAGCATCCATGCATAGT
This sequence comes from Acholoe squamosa, assembly GCA_949317995.1. Classification (NCBI taxonomy): domain Eukaryota; kingdom Metazoa; phylum Annelida; class Polychaeta; order Phyllodocida; family Polynoidae; genus Acholoe; species Acholoe squamosa. Next base: position 87,761,283 of record OX439037.1, read on the forward strand.
GGGACTGTTTGTCTTGTTATCTGAATGAGAAGCTTTGTATTGCTCCTATTTTTGTGATGAAAGAAAAGTAATAAAACTTGGTCTGCTCTATAGCTCTACTTAAATGAACCTAACACTGCATTAATGCCATGAAAAATTCCAAAAGAAAAGGGCGGCCAATGGATACATTAATTGAAAACACTTTGCAACCCCTTAGGCCCTGGTGACAGGTGAAAGCTGAGATGGATGGTGTGCACCATCCCTGGGGATTCCTGCACAGGGCGATAGGTCTTTGTAGCAAAAGCTGTCAGGTATTCAGCTTCTATTTCACTCCAATTTAAACCCATTCAGGCCTATATTGTATTAATGCATCACACCCATTGACTGTCATTATGCATTAATGCAGCCCTGGCTAGTAACTCGCCAGGGCTGCATTCATGCATCATGCTGCCCATGCAAGGGTTGATACATTGCCATAGGGTCGGCATGTTGCACCAATGAAGTGCTGGCGAGCAGTCTCGCCAGCACTTGATTGGTGCATCATGATGACCAATTTGCACTCTTGCATCAGCACCACCCCTTAAAGGATTAATGATTAGGCCCAGGGTGACGAATGGGGACTGCTGCACATGCTGGTGGGACTAATTACAGAAAAGAGAAAGATAATTTGGAATTTTTACCTTGGGTGGTTATAGGGTGATCCCTGACCATGCCTTCATATGGTAATTCCATGCACATCATAGCTTCCCACAGCTCCTGGACCGACCACTGAAAACCTTACAGCTTTCTATTTTTCTACTGATACTAATCCAGGGTACCTTGGGTACTCATCATTATGGGGTCCCTATTCCACACCAGAGACCTCTGTTAAGATAGCAAGTGGAGATATAACCCTTAGGAAGGGTGTTTATTGCATGTCACAGTTATTAGGAGTGGACTATAGTGTTGTTATATCCATCTAAGATCAATGCTAGCCACAGCACAGATATAGTATACCCATCCTTTTGGTATATAATCACAGGGTTGTAGACCGCAGGAAGTATCCATATCTAATGGCCATTGTGTGTGGTGTTAGTAGCATATGAAAGGGCTTACTGTCGATGAGAAATGTGAATCCATGGTATGAATAGTAAAGGTAAAAAGGCCTATAGTGCAGGCCTTTACTTCCAGTGTGAGTAGTATGCATGTGAGTGGACCTATACTGCAGTGTCAGTGCTATAATGTGAGTAGAATAGGTAAAATAACCCACAGTGTAGACATCTAATGTCAGTGTGAGTAGTATACAAGTATGGACCTAAACTGCAGTGCACAGTGCAGTCTATTTGTTAGTTCTTCCCCAGGCTACATATTAAAAGCTGCATGGAGACAGTGCAGTAGCTAACATGTCACCCTATGCCGAGGTAGGGGGATGTCTACCGGACACAGCCATTGTACCATCTGTCCCCCGAGATGTCTACAGTGAATAGATGGGATTATTTCATTGGCTGATAATTAATGCCTCTACGTTGGTATATGCTGTACCACTGTTGTGCACAGACAATACCAAGGTAGCAGACTGTCCAAGGGGCGCGGCCATTGCTGGAGCTTGTTACCAGTAAGTTCTGCTGATGAGAGCTAGCAGAAGGGTACCAGTTTCCCCCTGGGAGGCCCGCAGTGAATACTTGGTATCATTTCATTGGCTGATAACTAATCTTGCTAGGTCGGTATAGTCAAATCTGTTGGTTGATAACATGCTACTCTCCCAGGTACCACTGCCAGGATCTTCACCCCTCATATGGCCCTTTTTTTAAGGAAATGTTCACAGCATGATGTGTGGAGGCCTTGTGTACTGCCTGGCGCGGCTGAGCACTTCCAATATGCTATCAAGTTGAATTATATGCTCGTAGTATGTCTCAGGTGTGTGGAGGCCATGTGTACTGCCTGGTCACGGCTGAGCACTTCCAATATGCTATCAAGTTGAATTATATGCTTGTAGTATGTCTCAGGTGTGTGGAGGCCATGTGTACTGCCTGGTCACGGCTGAGCACTTCCAATATGCTATACTTATAGTCTCAGGTGTGTGAAGGCTGCCAGGTCACTGAATATGATTTGGACAAAATTCTAGCGTAGACTGTTAGATGTAAATGAATTATTTTCAAATGAGAATAATTCAAAAACAGAGTGTGACACTCTGCCAGCTATTGATGCACCTCTCTCACAGCCGTGGTAAATGGTGGTTCTATGGTAAAATAGGGTGGAGGAGTGGCTCCTCCATTTGCGCTGTGAGTTCAACGCTATGATTGGATGAAGCTTTTCCACTATACTGCAGCGTAAACCAGGTAGCCATCCAGGGTTTGCCACACCTTCTCCCTCCTCCTGGGTTACCATTCTTGAACCCTTGGAATCTAATCTCCCTTGTCATCACGTCCTATAGTGTTAGGCCGCCCTTATGTCATCCCTCTGATAGGAGAAGGAGGTAGTATCCAGCTGCATTAGTCAGAAGATGCTTAAACCTTGCCAACCAGATAAGCATCACTCACTGTAGAAAAAGAAAGTCGTCGAAATAATGAATCCTCGTCCCAAAATTGCAAGAGATCCGTCATTATTTTCAAAGAGATTCCTGGTACATTTGTGTACCGTCATACTGCCACCTGGGGCTTCCTGTAAAAACTACACTGGCACACTGAGATACAAATAAGGTGGTTTGCTGTTCAGTTTCATGAGGATCCCTCATAGATTCAACAGTTATTTTTTACAGTGTAGCTATCCCTCCATAGTTATTGTTATCCTCTAAGGTCTGCTGTTTACCTCCCCACACCAGGGTCTATAAGAGAGAGGGGACTGTCAGCATGGTGAGCCTGCCGTGCAGTTGAGGAGGGTGCCAGGTGGGGACTTCCTTTCTGTTATTCTAACCAGCTCCAGGGTTGTTGTTGGTCTGATGTCTAATCCACTACCTCCTTACACCTCAATGTCCTAGTGGGGGGAGATGTCAACAAGCTGTTATTCACAAGGAGCATTGGCAACTCTCTGTAGTTTAAATCTCAGGTAGCTTACTCTGTCTAGTAGTTATCCTCCAGGGTTACCGTTGGCCTCCTGATGTTTAGTCCTTCTACTGCTCTACACTCTGCCTCATTTCCAGGTCCTGGAGTTGAGGGACATGGTGTGATCTGTAGGGTGAGGTCATTCACCTGCCCTAGCCTTAAGCTATAGAGGCTGTCCTCATGTCCATGTTATTGGCGACTGCACAGGTTGGGGAGGAATTATATCCTGGTAATTCACAACAAGAGTTTTGTATGAAGATTAAACAAGCAGGTACCCCTTGACTATTTGCATTCTGAAGGCTGGTTGATATCCTTTATTATATTGTTTACTAATACCAGCCGGCCTAGCCTTAACGCAAAAACTGTCCCGATGTTATTTCCAGGCAGGGCTGTCCCCCATTTGCAGGTGTGCTTAAAACCTTAAACCAGATACAGCAATGAACTCCTCCAGCCTGGTTGACACCCTGGCCTGTATGATATCCATGTTATACCTCACCTAGCCTCAAGGTGAGCGCTGTCTGTAGCCTAAAAGCAAAGATTCAGGAAGGAGTTCCAGGTGGTAACTTGGAGCAGGGTACTTCTGTCAGGATTAAAACAGCAGGTATCCCTTAAATATTTGCCTACTGGGGATTGGCTGACATCCCTGCTGTGCATCACCTAGAGACTGTCTCCATGGCCAAGTGGAGTGGAGGAGTGATAACTTACAACAGGTTGGATCTGTGAAGATTAAACCAAGTATCCCTTTAGTATTTGCCTCCTCCAAACTGGCTGGGTGATACCCTGGTCAGCGAATTATTTCCTAAGCTCATGGCAATAACTGCCCCCCCATATATAAGTGATTGATGTAGGGGCTGAGGATGGAGGGTGGTAAGTTACAACACAAGGAGTCAGTCAGCAGGAGGAGGTGGTAGAATAAGTCCTTTGTGATGTATCCTCCTCCCGCTCCTCCTAACCCTACTGCAAACAGCAGCAGCTCACTGGGAGGTAAGGGGAAGAGAGCAGCTCAGCAGTAGGGGAGACCGGGAGGGGAGAAACTCTCCCATCCTGTCATGAGACATTACGTGGCAGCAAGGATAATAATAGTCTCTGTACATTTAACACCCTTGGATTCCACTAGCCACCCGCCAAATCACCAATGGCGAATCAAAGTTCATTTTGGCTTTTTCTATCCAATGAAATTTCGCCAAATTGGTGTCACAATTTCAGCAGCTTACTGGGAGGGCAAGTAGAAGAGAACAGCTCAGCGACAGGGGGGAGACTGAACCATCCTGTCATGAGATTTTCAGTGGCAGCAAGGATTATGGGCGGATTATGATAGTCTCTGTGCATTCAACACCATTTTAGCTACCGGTCTTAAATAGAAGCATCTAGGGTAGCTCTCTGTTATAGTCTTTGGTTAGACTGTGGTAGGAAAGTGATCCCTTTGCTGTGAGCTTGACTAAATCAGAGACTACATCTGTGTCACCCCTACATCAGAATGTCCTCCCTGATGGCTGTACCTGGTAGGAGACAGTGGTGATTTAACAGGGACACAAGAAGAGCAGAGTGGTGTAGGCGTACCATAATACCCTGGCTTATTATGGATGATCCTGTGAGTCTTATACATATATAGCCAACATTGTAAGGGCGTGCATTATAAGGATGTGGCCTATAGGCCATGGTATCATACAAGAGCTTACTAGTTAAGTGGTCTAAATCAGGTGCCAAGATAGGGGTGTGCCTTATATGTGAGGTGCGCATTATACGTGAGGTCTTACGGTCTTAGGGTGGTGGAGTCACACTGCTTACAACCCCAGGATGCACGCCTGGTGTTAGGTCAACACATTGTGGGTTTGTGGGGGAGGAGGAGAGGGAGGGAAGAAATGTGAAAGGATAATTGGACCAATGAGATACAGGGAGATAAGGGAGAGAAAGACAGACAGACAGACAGACAGACAGACAGAGAGGGAGACAGAGACAGATCGAAGGAGATAGAGAGGCAGAGAGAGAGAGAAAGAGAGAGAGAGAGAGAGAGAGAGAGAGAGAGAGGGATAGAAGGAGAGAGATATAGAAGGAGAAAGAGAGAGACAGACAGAAAGAAAGAGAGAGAGGGGGGCACAGAGAGGCAGACAGAGGGACGGAACGAGAAGAATTATGGTGAACCAGAGAAGGCAGGGTGGAGTGGGGAGCACAGTGGAGTGCCGAGGCCCCAGGTAACCCTAGTGATACCTACTACTTGTAAAGTGGGGGGAAGCGAGGGGGGGGAAGGATGGAGAATCAATGAGGAGGATGTGGACAGATAGCATGTTGAACCTTCTCCGCCCCCTCCACCTCCTCCCCAGCCACCCAAACAACTCCCCACTCTCTCCTCCCCCTCCTCTAAACACACACACACATACATCCTCCCCACACGCACCTGCTGGTAAATCCATGAGCAGCTCCCTCTCCCAGTCTCCTCTTGTTAGTGACACACTTCCCCATGAGCTGCTCATCAAAAGAGGAAGTGGCAACGTCTATGTTCTTTGTGGATTAAGGCCTTTTAAGTGCTACCTTATCGGCCCAGAAAGATACCCACCCCTATACAGTAGATAAGCCTAGCCTGATGGGGGGGGGGTGACACCTAAATCTGGGGGCTGCACCCTCCCGTTTGGTAAACTGACATGTCAGCTCTTGATTGGGGGGGGGGAATGGCATAATTACAGACGTGCTGATGGTGTATATATTTAGCTTTAAATTTGAGTCAGAATCAAAGATCTATATACATGTTCAAATATACACATGCAATATATATATTGCATGTGTATATTTGAGCATGTATATAGATCTTTGAGCTGCGGATGCTCAAAATAATCACAGACTGAATGCTGGTCTCACCGGACTTGTAAAATCTCCAAAGTAGACCTTAAAGGTATATTCCACTATTCGATACATCAAAAACTACCATCAGTTTCTCCAAATGACTTGTAATCATATCAGTTTTACATAATATGAGATAGCCAAAGCAATAAAAACCATGGTTCATTGTACTAGTTTCAGATTTATTGGCATCTGAAGATAGGGAATCCTTAACTCTTCCTGCTAATGGGAGAAAACCCCATTTATCAACAATTTCTCTAATATTGAAAAATTGACCATGGCTATCTTAACTTAACTTCGCATATATCTAGCAGACATCATTTGTACCATGATCACCCAATATAAACAAGTAGTCATTGGACAAACAAAAGATCCATGAATAATTTAACAAAAAAAAAGTGCAATTAAAAAGTATTTCAATTTCTTACGTTTCACACTACAGGAAAGAAACTGGTCAGAACTTGTTCACCAGACTTTGCAGGGATTGAGATACAACCATCATGAACATTTTATGAGCAAAAAATTGAAAAGTTACTTGCAGAATATAGAAGTGACAGATTTATGAAAATATTTTCTTTTTCCTCAACAACCGAAATCTATTAAGTTGACCAGTAGTGAATTTTAGTGCTGTGGTAGGATGCAAAAAGCTATTGTTCAAGAGGTCGATAGTGATGGCTTATGGCATATACAAAAGGGAAATGAGCATAAATAATAAGTTTAGGTAGTTTCAGATTTTGTCCACCAGGGGGCGATGGCATAGATGTTGGAAAATACCTTTCAGTTTAAATCCTTACTTTTAGCTATAATACAAATGAGCCGCCATCAGAATCCCTTCAACACAGTCAATATACACATATCATACTCAATGGATACCTTGTTTTATACTGGCAGAACAGATTTAATACACTTTTATTTGTGCTAAACGTGAAAGGTACAACATAAACATATAATTCTCAATCCTATTTGGATGTTTGCCCTTGCTTTCATTTCTTCAATGATTGAATCACCTCTTATAGTTAGTCTACTATAGTTGATAGAGCCCGAGCATGATATAAAGATGCTCATGTAGACACAAGAGGGCTGAGGTGAGGCACACTTATATCTCATTATTAAATCTGAAGTTGGTGAGACTGAGACTTATTTCTGTCATGTTTCACAGAATTGTTATTCGCCTACTGTTCTTGGAAATGGGAATTAAAAGCTGATATGGCTGTGTGGATTACATTCCTAGTCAACTGGTTTATCAAATTAACCATTCTGCTTGGCTCTGTACAACAACCCTGTCCTACCAAACAAGTTTCAAGATGTGATTAACCTGTATGGTCAATACAAAACACTAGCACCAAAAGAAGGAAATATTTGCTTAACTTAATTGTGTTGACTTTTTCACGGTCGATGGGGCTGTTGAATTGCGACCTGCATGAGACAAAATATTTTTCGCAAGAGGCGAGGGGTCTGGGAATCATCAGCTAACTATTGACCAGTTCTGTTTCTTTGAATCTCTCTCCTTTTTTTTCTTTTCTTTTTTTTTTACAGAGATCTTTTGTTACGTATAGAAATTATTATGTCATCTACATGTGATTCCACTAACAGGACAACTACTTTTTAGAAATATGATTGCACAGATTTCCATCAGGAGCAGGGGGCAAATAAAAAATCTAGGTGATTCCCACTAGTTCCATCTCCAATCAGATCACTAGTGGTGATTATATATTGGTAGGTAGCAAAGAGTGAAGAAAGGATGTGTTTGGTGAGTGTGAGTAGGTCAGAGAAGCTCGTGTATGGGGTTCTGCAGTGTCAGGGCCTTGGACTGCTCATCCCTTTTACAACCCGCCACTAATGCCACCCCTGATATCACCATCCTCACCCCCTTCCCATCACATCACCACCTGATATATATCCCTCCTCCAGCTCATCTAGACTCTACTTCCTGACCCTTGGAGATGCTTATACCATGCTTATACATGGAGTACCCTTGTCCTCCGTCAAGGGTACAGTAAGCAAATCTTGAGGGGGTGGGGGACTGTTCAAGTGTCTCTACATGTAGACATGTCAATAATTACAAGATCTGTAAAGAATTATTTCAGTTCTTTTCTATTCTATCACCACATTGGGAGGTCATATGGGAAATCTTTCATTATGAAAATAAAAAAGATCTTTGGGAGTGGGGGCAGACACATCTCCCATGCCCCCTCACTTCTTTTCCTATGCCCCTTTTGGTGGGTGGGGACATCCACTACCTGTATGGTTGTTTTCAGATGTCAATAGCTGGGACACACACTGTAGGTATCAGTGAGTATCACTAAATCTCCACATACCCCAGCCTATGTCTGCTACCCCTGGGCAGGTCCAGATCCCTTCATTTTATTTCTACAATTCGCACTGGACATTCACAAGTAAGCCTGGCCCTACCTTTCCATGTAGTCTCAGCACAGGACTCAATCCATATCTAAGTAAGAGTCTTGAGGCTGTGCTCTTTCTTCCTATCCCCTGAGGAGCTGCTAATACAGGAGTGCATCATGCCTATTGATGACGCTGCATGCCAGGACTCTCTGGGAGTGTATTAATCCCATATGGTTGACATAATGCACTTGTCAACCCTTTCATCAACTCAAATTGAATTTGAATCGAGGCCCTATACAGCAGTATCCTTATCCCCTGGTACTACTACATCCGGGCCACCCAGTGTCCACTAGGACCACTACTTCCAGTCCCTGAGCCCCACTTCCACGCATACGCATGTAAACATTGGGTCCTTTCATCTCGTGAAAATCCCTCCTTTCACCCTTAAATCTCCCTCCGCTTTTTAAGTGCTCACTTTAATGAAAACAAACTCAGGTGAAATTGAAATGAGGTCTGTGCATTTGCATTCGCAAGTTTCAGATACAGGAGAAACTAGAATCCATGAGTTTCAATATTTCTGATATATAAGGAAATGCCAGCATCCTGTTGGCTTTGGGCAATAATTTGCATATAAATCTTTTACTCACACAATCCCCTCATCCATTTTAGAATTGAGGAAAAGCAGAGTATGAAAAGGGAACTGAAATCGCCCCCATGGTTGATGAATTTTACTGCGGCTAAATTCACTGCAGGAATGAATAAAAAAAAAACTGAAATCGCCCCCATGGTTGATGAATTTTACTGCGGCTAAATTCACTGCAGGAATGAATAAAAAAAAATTGATTTCTAATATTTCATTGATTCAATTCTTAGTTATAGCCTTCTCATTGGACTATTTCGTCCATGAACTCTGGATCGACTTCATCATACCTTCAACCTTCAAAGCTATCTAAACTCTGGTAGTCTACTTAGCTTGAAGCTAGCAGGCAGTAAAGACAAATAATTTGCATAGTGAAATTTAACCAGCAAAAACTGGTTTTAGGTTGAGCATGGACCTCGTCTGTTCTCACTCCTTTCTATCCATGAGACCTGCCACCACCTCTTCTTGTGTTGCTGACAAAGGCTACTTAACTTCAAACAGGTGTTCTCAGCTATCAGACACAAGAGTTTTAACCATTTAAGGGCATCTGATGCAGGAGTGTATCATACTCATTGGTTGTCACGATGCACCAATAAAGTGCTGGCGAGACTTCTCACCAGCACTTCATTGGAGCATCACGCCGACCCTCTGGGAGTGTATCAATCCCAGTGGCGGATTCGGGATTTTGAAAAAGAGGGGGCCCGTCCCTAAAGGAAGGGGTGCACCCCCTATTTTTGAACAAGTTTTGGGGTCCAAATTATCTAATTAAACTCTTAAATACTGGGAAAAGGCCCCCCCGCCCCCCGCCCCCTCTAAATCCGCCACTTAATCCCGTAGGGATGCCATGATGCTTGAATGTGGCCCTAATGAGCTACTCACAAGGACTGTATTCATGAAACATGACAACCAATGGACGACATGATATAGATCCTTAAAGGCTGAATGTTGTACTGCAGGGGACTCGGCTACCAGACACAACCGTGTTAATACCCTCAACTTATGGACCCTAACCTGGGAGGTAATCTGTTCCTTTCAACTTTCCACACCTTGTTTCTAACTTCCAAGTTTTCCAAGTGTTCTGATTTCCTTTTCTTTACAGAATTAGATGCTGAGGTTAATAAAACCTGCAATAGTCAACGTCATCTGCTATATCCTGTTCGCTAAGCATCGAAATTACAAAAAATAATTACCGTAGTGGCCCGTTTTAAACGCCCGGCCGCTCATTGATTTCAATACCTCTGTACCCCCAGGCCCTTATTTGAGACAGGTGCTTATTTGATTACTGTTTTCAGTGCTTAACATAGATTTCAATAGCCCTGTACCCCCAGCGCTTATTCGAGACAGGTGCTTATTTGAGACCCCGGCGCTTAAACGGGCCATTACGGTAGCATCACTTCAGAATTCCGGACGACATTGAAACGTGCAGTTTTTCACTAGCATTCAATTCCAAACAGGTTTAATCGTACAAGGGTGTGTAAAATCCACAGACTGGTAAAGAACTGTTCTCCGAGGTCAATAAGACTATAAACATTAACCAGTCTGAAAGTATGGCTGTGTCGAGTAGTAAATTGGGTAGCAGATGCTTGAGTCTGCTAAAAGCTTTTAGGATGCATTAATTTACATGTCATTGAAGCTCATTGTTTGGGTAAGTGAAACAGGGGTTAAGGTCTCAGGAAACTCTAAAGCACTGGTTCGACAGGCGTAAATCGATTGAATTATCACTAATCCGAATGATTTTTTTCTATACTTTTCATTAACCACCGGATTTGGACTATTCTGACCAATTCTACACCAGTGGGACCAGTGATTAAGCACAGGTTATTGAGAATTGGTGTGACTAATATCTCTTTCCAACCTTTTGCTATGACCCTGTGGTCTTTTATTGCAGACTTTTATTGAATTTACAAGTAATGCATTTAGCTGCGCCATTCAAAGCCAGCAACTGACAATACACACTGAATGTCTAGACGAGATCAGATTGACCAGTGCAATGTGCATATAGCGCAATAACTTCTATCATGCCTATAGTGTGGCCAAACTATCAGACAATACTGCCCAATATCACATAGATTTACCATGATTTTAGTTAGAGTCGATATTAAAGAAATTATGTTAGTCACATTCATGGCACCAGTTTTATATCAAAATGTGCAGAATGCGAGTTTAGAGTAATCACATATATATATCTGCGTTATTATATTTTTTAACCCGCCATGAATCATACATCTGCCTAACTCCCTCTAGTAGATGGTAGAAGTGGGTTCGGGTATATATAACTGTCCTAATGGTAAGTGACTGGTGCTTCTCTACATCTGCCTAACTCCCTCTAGTTGATGGTAGAAGTGGGTTGGGGTATATATAACTGTCCTAATGGTAAGTGACTGGTGCTTCTCTACATCTGCCTAACTCCCTCTAGTTGATGGTAGAAGTGGGTTCGGGTATATATAACTGTCCTAATGGTAAGTGACTATTGCTTCTCTACATCTGCCTAACTCCCTCTAGTAGATGGTAGAAGTGGGTTCGGGTATATATAACTGTCCTAATGGTAAGTGACTGGTGCTTCTCTACATCTGCCTAACTCCCTCTAGTAGATAGTAGAAGTGGGTTGGGGTATATATAACTGACCTAATGGTAAGTGACTGTTGCTTCTCTACATCTGCCTAACTCCCTCTAGTAGATAGTAGAAGTGGGTTGGGGTATATAACTGTCCTAATGGTAAGTGACTGGTGCTTCTCTACATCTGCCTAACTCCCTCTAGTAGATAGTAGAAGTGGGTTGGGGTATATAACTGTCCTAATGGTAAGTGACTGGTGCTTCTCTACATCTGCCTAACTCCCTCTAGTAGATGGTAGAGGTGGGTTCGGGTATATAACTGTCCTAATGGTAAGTGACTGGTGCTTCTCTGAAGGTTTGACTGTCTGAAACCAAACATGTGGCTAATTGTTCGTTTTTTTCGCATTTCCCAATACAGTTTCTGTATTTCTTATAGGTGCATCTGGGACCTGCTTTTAGCTGCAACGGATAGGATTCCAGAGGTGAAAGGTATTTATAAGGCATACCTGGAGAGGTCTTCTTTCCAGGTATGGCCTTTACACTGGGTTCTGCATATACAAACTTGAGTAAGGAATGGGGACCATTTTAGACTCATTCTGATGCTCACAGTTTTCTCATAAACTAAACCGGTAACTAATCTTATATGTAGGAGTTCATGGTAGTATAGTTATGAAGGCTCCAAACGATGAAGATATAGTTGATATGAATTCCAACCTGTGCAATCCTATGTAAATTTATGTACATAACTACCCCATAACCACCCATCATTCCAAAACACTTGTTGGCTTGAAATACCACAGCACGATTTACGACACGATAATGAGGGAATGAGTGATGCATGCAGGCGGCAATCAACAATAGACAAAAAATGCTGGAATCTGTGTAATTCAAGGGAAATACAAAGAGACCGTCCCAGTCCTAAATACAAGATATATGACTCACTAATCTCTAGCATATTGCCTGAAATCTAAGCATCCCAAAAATGCTTATAGAGCATTCATTTATTTGATTCAAAGTTCCCTAAAAATTCAGAGCAACTTCTAAGGTCAGGACATCTAATGCCTACATTTGAGATCCTCGAAGCTTCTTCAAACACAGACACTAAGAAGGATGTCTATAGACCTTGCTCTCCACACAACATGAAATTCAAGACTCCTGAATATCACATGTATAAAAATCCACTCAGCGTTGACTCATAAAGCACTCACCTTTCTCTTGGCCTCGTCCTGTTCAGCTTGCTGTATCTGTACCTCGATATGGTCCAACCAGCGTGCTAGTTCCTCGGTCTCAGCACGGTACTGGTGCCAGCGGGGCATCAACGCCTGCATCTGGGTACGCTGTTCTACTGCATTAATGTTAACTGTATTCCACCGGGTCTGCATGGGGAGGGGGTGAGAAATGTCAAATCTCAGCAGTAATATCAATTAAGTACATTTTGTACAATAATCATCTTTGAAGTATGTGTAGATGGTGAGAAACTAAGTTAGACAGTGGTACGTTTGATGTATGCTACTCACTAGTTTACAGAGAGCAAATATTACGTTTTAGGGAGTGGTCATTTTTTAACAACAGGGGGGGTTGGTGAAATTTTGCGTGTGCGTGGTGAAAATCTTATTCCCCCTCTAAGGGGTCTGAAATTTTTCAGTCACCCCCTTTTATTCTATAGTCACGCACGGGATTTTTCTCTCAAAAGGGGTGACATTTTTTTTGTCCCCCCTTAGAGGGGTCTGATATTTTTTTCGTCCCCCCACCCAAACCCACCAAACCTACCCTGCTCGAGGGGGGGTAAAATTTTGTTGACCCCCCTTAAGGGGCAAAAATCGCGCGTGAACGTGCCCTTTTAACCTATATAAACCAGTGGGGTTTTCCACTGGAAACAGGTGAAATTATTATGACCCCCCCATCAGACCCCCCCCCTTAAACCCACCAGACCCCCCTGTTGTTAAAAAATGATCACTCCCTTAGTGGGTTAGATTTGAGTAATTTAAGTGAAATTTTTCTCACCTTGAGTTGTTCCATCTTGGTCCTGATGCGCTGTGCCTTGTCGGGGTCTGTATGTTGGATTTGTTCCACCTGCCGCTCTCCTGCCTCCAGGATCAGATTTATCTGGGGCTGAAGGCGTTCCATCTCTGAGTGAGTCTCCTACAGGACAATTTAAGAATAAACTCAAATTATACTTAGTGTCTAAATGTTGTTATGCGGATCGAATGCGAACTTGGAGTGTAACTTGTTGGTGGATATGCCATTGAACCCTTAAAGGGCTGCTGATGCAGGAGTGCATCATGCCCCTTAATCGTCATGATGCACCAATGAGATGCTGGCGAGACTACCGAGTTGATGCACTCCAAGAAGGTTGGCATGATGCACTCCTGCCTCCAGTAACTGGATAATCTGACGCTGGACAGTTTCTATTTCTAAGTGAGACTCCTACAGGACAATAGAAACTAACATGGTTATGAGAGAATTGTCTAACATGTTTTGAGGTAGTACAGTGAAATATTTGTTTCCACAGATTTATGAAATTGATGATGATTGCAAATAACATCAATTTGCAATATTACCCACTGAGCAAAAAGAGACCCTGGATTGGGGGTTTCTGGTGGAGCTGCTCTGACACGGTCATGCCACCTAGTGTGAATGTAGGGAACAAACCAACAACTTCAGTTGGCTCCTCCGCATTGTGCCAATTCCAGTAACACTGGTGTGAAAGTAGAAAACTAGAAAAATACACACTAGGAAACCTTGGGACTGCAACTTTAAACCTCCACCCATAATTAAATGTATCAGCCATAAACCTTTGTTTTTGGACTTTGGATGAGATGGTCTATTCCAAGAGTCATGGAGAATTGTTACATTCAATAAGAGACCCAGTCAACAAAAAACGTTGCAAAACGTATCAGAACGTTTCCCTGTGGCTCCTTATCATGGAAAAACGTCAAAAACGTTTTTTTTTACGTTAAATAACGCTTGTTTGTTGAGTGGGGATGGCTGATAGAATTGGTCACTGTAAGGCTTCTCTGTATGTACACCTGGAATCCTTTAAGGGTCGATTATGCAGAAATGCATCATGCCCATTGGTCGTTGTGATGCAACAATGAGGTGCTGGCGAGTCTTCTAAGCACTTCATTGGAGCATCATGCCGACCGTCCGGGAGTTTGTGCATCAACCCCATAGGGTCGGCATGATGCTCCAATGAAGTGCTGGTAAGTAAATGGCCACGGCGACATTCATGTATCATGGCGACCAATGGTCATAAATACATCAGGAGCGCTTAAAGGATTCAACTTTTGTTTTCCTACCTGGACATCATTGTGATTGGTCATTTGTTAAGTAAGAAAGACTCAGTAATGCATAATGTCCAACTTGTAAATACGGGCTAATGCATCTTAGAATAAGCATGCTTACCCTCTGGATTTGTACCAATCCAGTGCGGCAAGATGTATCAATGTATAACTGGTAGATCTCATCAAGCCTCAACATCTCCAAATCTGTCTGGTAATTAACTTGTCGCCACGATCTTCTTTGTTCTAACTCAAGGTCTAATTACTCAGTAACTTTGTTACTGTTTGACTTATCATATCAGGGTGGGGAAAACAGCTGCCTGCAGCAGCAAAGTCTACTCAATCTCAATTGTAGACTCTGGAGCCTGAGGTTCAATCGATTAACTGTCTCAAATTTCATTTTATTTTCAGATGTTGTCGTTCCTTGCTATCATCGATTAACTAGGAGGCTTGGAATAGTAGATCGGAACCAATAAATCGAGAGATGGGGGTAATTATAGGTCTACTGATATTAAAGGAAAGGGAAGTTAGCAAACTGTATAATCTGCAATCATCCATTTCACAAGTGACCTTGAACCAAGTTGTCTACAGACTTGATTTGGACCAGACAGTAATCCTAACGTAATCACGACACACATTTAAACTGGTAACAAAAGCTGCTATCAACTACAATCTGACAATGACCGAATTAGCCAGATACCAGAAATGACATTGAAATTGACATTTTAACCTTGTCCTATATATCTGAATTAACTTGACCTACTGACCTGTAACCTTTCCTCCATGTTATCAGCAAAGTCCTCCTCCTTGAGGTGCGTTCCGTCCATGAGGTTACTGTCGAACAGTTCTATGGCACCCGTGACCTTGTCCACCTGATCGTCAAAGTCAAGGTCAGCCAGGTCACTCCGCCATGTGTCGCTGACCTTGGGTGCTGAGGTCAAGGTCGATGTGGTCATGGTCTTACGGATCTCCATTATCTCAGAGTGCTTCATATTCTGCTTCTCCTGGAAAGACAAAAGAAAACCGTATAAATTAAGTTGTCTTCACATGCAATAAAGTAACTGTAGAATCTACCGTGGATTCTCAAAAATGTTAACTGTGAAACACCATCATTGACATTCAGTGACACAGTGTAGTTTCTACAATGAAACCCCAGATGGCAGTAAAGTTTCCTTCACAGATTACTCGCACCGGGCCAGACCAAGGGATTTTCTTTTTCAAATTGATAATTGTAATTATACAGACTATGGTGCATGACTTTCAGGAAATTCCAGGCTAGCTCCCGTCCGCCCGTCCACCCCATCACCTTTTTCAAATTCCTGACTCCGCCACTAAATACTTTCAACCGACTCTTTTCTGGAGTTGAACTAGAGCTACGTGGAGGAATGAGGGTGGGTGTGAGATTGAAGATTGAACATGAAACCAATGTGAAAGTGAAATGAACGACAAGGGGCTTAAAGTTTAACAGGTAGGACTACTTTTGAAGTTAGAGGACAAAAGAAATATCATAATTGAAGAAAAAATCCTCTTTATATTGATCGAGAAAATCCTCTTTATATTGATCCAATAATGGCTAGTTACAATTTAGAATCTAGCAATGATAAGAAATGTGGATCAAGAGACATTGAGAAGATTTTGATAACAACAAACTAAAACCAGTCATAAAGATGTCCCAAACAATCCTCAGTCAACCTAAACAAAGAAATATTGACAACTCCTCTTATTTTCCTGGTGAAATCTTCAAAGACGAGAAAAGGTTATTTGTCAGAGAGTGTAATCCTCTTTATTCTGTGTAATCCCCTTAAAGTTGGTCTGACATCCAATTGATTGAATAATGTCCTTAAAGATGGACTCACAAACAATTGATTGTGTAAATCCCTTAACCCTTTAAGAGCCGCATAGTGCATTAATCTAATTCTTTTGTTATAAACAGTGTGCAGAGAATATTGGCAATGGACTGGAGGGTGCATTATGGTCCTCTTCAGGCAAGTATACATTGTTTACTGTTGGATTTCTGTACACAGAGCTTTCAGCGAACATCATACATCCATTAAAGTAACCTGAAAATTTCTTACATTACTTCAATTAGAAGGCTAATCTGATATGACTATCAATAAAATAGCAAACAAGCAAAACTCAACCCTTTATTCCATGTTTGCGTAGCGTGGTACATTGAGTAAGTACTAGAAACTGAAATTGTGAAGTAAGTTCCCACATCCGTCGCAATTTGCCCAGATCACGCGTCTCGTGGTCTCGTAGCTGGTTGCGCAACTTATAGCAGATAATCAGCACAACGAAACCAACTGCAGTCACGGCGATTCCTGAAGCTTTCAGCGATTTTTGAAGACTTAGGAAGTTGTTTGATAATAATTAGTTGTTTTTTTAATGATAGATTTTATAGAAACATGGAATAAGAAGGGAACTACCTATTGTGACAGACGTTACAATACATGTCCCTGGGGAAGGACCTGCGGTTCAGACATCTTCGCCTTGATAACGCCTGTCTAGTTCCCCCTTGCCACATTGCTACAGTGACTCAACTTCTCCAGTGACCGACTTTGGCAAAGTAGGCCTTCTCCCCTAGGGTACCATTTTCTGACCAAAAAATCACCATATTCATACGCTACTGTCATTGAACAGTCCTTTGACCCTGTTCTGAGGCTGCACCAGAAACCAGCAACTGCTAGTACCCATCTGCCAAGCATGTGAATGCCAGAAACCAGCAAAAGAAAGTAGTACCTCCCAGCATGCCTGTGGACCAGTGACGTCGGTAGAGTACGAGGTGGCGCCAGTGTGACAGTGACTAAACAAGCAATAGGAGCAGCGCCTATGCACTAACTGAGCTGCTCAGGTGTGGTTAACCTGTCTAACACCAGGTGGCAGTGGTGGCTGCAGGATCCAGGGATCCAGGCTCTGCGTGAGGCAGTAGCGTCCCCTAGTGGGCTGAAGCAGAACTATGATTGCTGCCATTGCCTTTAGCAGGAAGCTGTCAGTGTTCTATGCCTTCTTGTAGCTATTGAGGTGCTACAATTTGTAGTGGTGTAAAACCCTGCGCACCAGCATATAAGCCGCACCCATGTATAAGCTGCACCCTGACTTTGGGAGAATGCTATAAGACACACCAGGGGCCTAAAATTGTTCCAATTCCTTTGCATAGGTCTATGTATTCAAAACCCCTCGTACAAGCCGCACCCTGAGTTGATGGCAATGCTATAAGCCACACTATAAGGGCTTGAAATCTATAAGCTATGGCTTATATGCGGGGCTTTACGCTTTATAGTTTCTAATGAATCGCTTCGCACCTTAGCCCTCTAAGGGCAGCTAATGCAGGAGTGCATCATGCTCATGGGGCAGCATAATGTACAATTGAACTGCTGGAGTGAGTGAGTAATAGATGTTTAACGCCATTTCGACATCTAAGGGAGTGATAATTTTTTTCGACCCCCCCCATAAGGGACAAAAATCGCGCGCGAACGTCCCCTTTTAGCCTATAGTAACGCGCGGGGTTTTCCACTGAAAACAGCTGAAATTATTTTGACCCCCCCCTGTTGTTAAAAAATGATCATTCCTAAGGTCATATTCATGGCGAGAACGACATTACACAATTTCACAGGGGAATGTGTTGGTGCCCATGCATATGTGCACCACACACATCCTGAGGGGACAAGAAAAAAGAGATGTAGACCCTTTTAGGTGGGCTAGGGAGGCCCGTTGAACTGCTGGTGAGTCTGCTCTGCAAAGCTTCATAAAAGCATCATGCGGACCCTCTGGGTGTGTATTAGCCTTGTAGAGTCTGATTCAAGAATGCAGCCCTGGCAAGTAACTTGTAATTCATCAGTATGGAGCATTATTGCTCTATATATGCACTGCCAAAAGTGTTAGAAAACTATCCGATGTTATAAAACGACTGGCAGTGCTCTGCTTAACGATAGAAGTGACCTTGAGTGCATTATAGGAATACAGTGCACGGCTTAGCAAGGTCACCATAGCTTAATTCCTTATTCCACTATATACATTGATTGGGTACTTGATTGATTGGAATGAAATGTAAAATGTTTTATAAAGACAATAGACAACTCCTTCTTCACATCTTGACTGTCTCACATGCATTCGTGCATTATAGGACAACAGACAGTCTCGATGTGAAGAAGATCGTTGTCTTTTCTCTAACTAAGCTGTGGAGGCAGTAAATAAGAATAAAACCAACACTAAAAAGCTCGCAGTGAGACAGGCATATCTCAGTTTTCCACTTCATTCTCTTGTATAAACTGATAATTCAAAATGGGTCTCAAGTGTCCCATTTAAGGGAAAGGGACATCAACAATATGAATTCATCCTTTAATTTAGGTGTTTAAAGGTTTGTATTAATGTATTATGCACAATGCTTGTATTAAAAGGTTGTATTTTCTGCAAATCTGCATGGTGTGTGCCCTGTTGGTTCGGCATGATGCACGCCTGCACATCTGGTAAGCAGACTCACCACAGTGGCGCTGGTTTATCGCAACGATAAAGTAATATCACCTTTATGGTGGCATGAACAGATCACCACTCTACTGGCCAGCCTGGCTCTTTTTTTTTCTTTCAATTGTTTTTATAATTTTAGTTGAATGCAGGGCAGGTGAGTTATTCACCAGGGCTGCATGCATGCATCATAGTGGTGCCTGATGAGAATGATGCATCAAAACACTCTATGGTCCTTAAATGGTTCTAAAATGAAGGCTAAAACATTGGTATTGACATTGCTCTCTGCAGAATCTGTGGACTGAAGTTTGAAGCTGATAATTCTGCATGACTGGTTAGTGGCGTGATAACTATGTGTTTGCACAGCCGTTCATAACCCAAATAGGGTGAGTAAATACTAGAGAATGTCTTCGGCATGTTCCTGGTTACTGTAATCTGTTTTATTCTAACTGTTATATTTATTAATCAACTATGATTCATTCCACTACACATTGCAGCGGAAATGCAATAGGGCGGGGGGGGGGTTGTTAGTTTGACCAAAATATAGGCCTTACTGGAGAGGTCTGTGTAAGCATCAGGTCTTTGAACAAACATCAGAATGAAGGAAGCATTGGAACATTGCAATTGAAGTATTTGCTATTAACTAAGACTTGAATAATGACTCATCCTGAACAATGGCTAGGGTACACTGAAAATATGGAAGATCCAAAACTAGTCAGCGGTGACCACTTTAGGTCCTTAAGTTGACGATACCTAAAACTACAACATTAGGTAGTCAAAATAAAGACTTTATGTCATCATCCTGAGGACCAAAGTCATCAGGATGACAATACTGACAGTACAGAGTTGTCATGTTGATGACTCAGGTCGTCACGATGACGACCTTAAGTTGTCATTTTTACTACCTAAAGCTGTAGTTTTAGGTATTGTCAAAATGGTCACCGCTGACTAGTTTCAGATCTTCCATGTTTTCAGTGTACCTTTAACCCACTAATGGTTGCTGATGCATTAGTGCATCATGACTTCATTGGTGCATCATGACGACCAATGGGCATGATGCACTCCTGCATTAGTGGCTCTTTCAGGGTTAAGCCGTGGGTACTCTTGATACCGGTGACTATGATAATCTACAAGATTATCCAATTACCAAATAACAGCAATATTAATGGGAAAACAAGATGCTTGGCGTCTTGTCAAATTTACTCACAGTTTGTTCAGTATTTAACATTGAAGAGTCCAGAGACGTAAAGAAAATTAGTCAAACTATCTTCTCCCTGGCAGTAGACTTTGGCTGAAATCAGGAGAACAGAGCGCGGGTTTCCCATTTCAAATTGTAAGCCATTGGGGAGCAATCGATAACAAACGTTGGCCCAGTTTTGTTTAAAATCCAATCTGCAATTACCAGGGGTATTATTTCTCACATTTATACCGAGCAGATTAGGAGCGAAATGTCAGCATGCTAACCAATGAACTACAGACTGGGGTTCTGAGTTGGTCGAAGTTAACGAACCACGGAGGAAAATGGAACAAGGCCTGGTTGAATATTGACTAATTGGAGCCAAATGGATGGATGGGAGAAGGAAAGTGTGGTCGTGAAAATGGATGAAGGATTGGGGGACGGAGGGGAAGATATATATGGAAGGTTCAGGAGATGGGAGGAGAGGTAGGGGATGGAACTGTGGGTGGGGATTTGAGATTAGGGAGGAAAATTGAAGGAGGGATGGAAGGAAGGAAGGAAGGAAGGAAGGAAGGAAGGAAGGAAGGAAGGAAGGAAGGAAGGAAAGAAAGATCACAAGAGAGGAAGAAGGAAGGTAGGAAGGAGAGAATGAAAGAAGGAAGAAAGACGAAAAGAGCACAAGAGAAGAAGGAAGGAATGGAGGAAAAAGGGAATGAAGGAAGGAACAAAGAGGGGAAGGACATAAGAAAGGAAACAAAGAAAGAAGCAAACCAGAGAGAATGAAATAGAAGCAAGGAAGGAAGGACAGAAGAAGGGAGAAAGAAAGCAAGACAGCAAGGAGGAATGACTATAATCACTGAGAGAGTGATAGAGGGGAAGATAAGAAAGGCAGAGTGAGAGACAGTGGCAGACAGACAGAGGCAGAGAGAGAGACAGAGAGAGAGACAGAGAGAGCCAGAGAGAGAGACAGAGAGACCGAGAGAGAGAACATAAGAGAAAATTAAGCAGGAGAAACATGCTGACAAAGCACAATAGAAACCCATTGAGGGAGAAATCCAAAAATAGCCTACTACTAGTTCAAATTCTTAATCGTTTCATTGGATCTTGAACATGACGATGTAATCAAATACCTTCCGAGGCTTTCAAGAAACTGATAGAGACTCCACACTTTTCAAAACCTCATCAAATCATAATCATCAGCATCCAATCCGAAAAATGCGATCAACAGTGTCTCCTCTTTCCATTAACCCTTTAAGGGCGTCTAATGCATGAATGAAACACGCAAACTGGTCATCATGATGCATAAATGAAGGCTTTGCGCGTCGTGAGTAACTAGCGGTCTTTAAAGGTAAACATTCCTCAGCGCCAAGTGATGCTTTAAAACATTATGCCCATGTAGGTGTATAATGCAGAGCTGCAATTCTAGTGAGTAACTCGCTAGGTATGCCAACAAGCATCATCCCAATACTGGTGAAGTGTATCAGCTCTGAAGAGTTTTCATGATGCATAAATGTAGCTGCATTTATGCATCATGCTGGCCGGGCTATTCGGACAAGATCCTCATCCAAATAAGCTTTTTTTTCGGACGAGATCTGGGAAACGGGAATCTGAGAAACAGGACAATCATTTTCCTGGTAAATGGGACCTATTATTATAGGTCCTGTTTACCAGATCATGTAAAATGTCCTGTTTCCCAGTTTCATGTAGCCTGTCCTGTCTCTCAGAAAATCTTGTGGGGATAATTCTCAGTCCCATTTCCCAGATAAAGTCTGTTTCTCAGAATCCATTTCTCGTCCGGATATCATCGGGCCATCATGCCAATCCTACAGTGTTGATGTATAGACTTCCAGGGGGCCCTTATAACACACAACGCAAACATGGTGAGTTTACTCGCCAGGGATTCATTAAAACAGCATACTTCATTAATGCATTATCCTTATTGGTCATCTCAATGCTTGATACACTCCCGTAGAAGCCTCCGGGGAGTCATCAACACTTCATTGGTGTAGCATGCCGACCTATGGGCATGATGCACTCCCACATCAGCAGTTCCTAATTGCATCATGCTGACCAATGGGCATGATGTATTTTTGCAGTATGTGGGATTTATAGGGTTAAGTTCTGTCTAATCTCAGTCACCCATGACTGGTCACACACCACGCAGATTGTGCTTACTGTCCCTTATATTATCATGACTTGATGTTAACCCTTTAAGAACGGCATGATGCCTCAAGGCATTGAATGGCTGACATGATTCACCGGTGTGGAGCCTGAGACAACCATATAGGATTTAATCTGACGGGGGGTGGGGGTGGGGCCACATTGTGTTGACATTGTGTATGTGCAAAAAATGCCACAACTTAGCATAGTGCATAAAGGAGTGACCCCGAGTCTGAGAAATAACTGCTGAATCTACCAAACGTTCTCATAAACCAATAAACCACCATGATTGTGATGCAGTGAAGCAGTATAGTTTCTACAATAAAGCCCTAGATGGCAGCACAGTGAAGCACTGTGGTACAAGGGGTCTTTGTAAAAATAATTGTGAAATTTATGTGCAATTCATCATGGTAGCAATAAGGTATGGTGTAACGATATGGAGTCATTCGATGGCTGAAACAGTAGGGGGAGATGGAGCAGAAGGTGAAGAATAAACTACTGCTCCAAGCAGAGACTTTGTTTGATATGACAGTTTGATGATTCTTTAGGAGCTCATAGATATGGAGCATATCTCTTGGTAGTGTTTGTCCTAACTGACTAAGTCTACTTTCTCGAGTTCAGTGTTCTGACTGACTGTCTTTGTGGATATAATGTTGGGCAGATTTTGACTCTTATAAAGTTATAAGAGGTCTGGCCCTAATAAATAAGCCTTTAGACATTAGAAACCTTTTAGGGAGTGGTCATTATTTATCAACAGGGGGCGGGTGGTGGGTTTCCGCATGAACGCGTGAAATTTTTTTACGCCCCCTCAACGACAGTCAAAATTTTTTGCGGCCCCCCAAACCAGAGGCGCGGAGAATTTTAGCGCCCCTCTTTGAGCCATAGTACCACGCAGGCTCTTTTGCCTAAAAGAGGGTAAATGTTTTAGCCCCCCCCCCCCAAGAGGGGTCAAAATTTTGTTAGCCCCCCCTCAGGAGGGGTCTGAAATTTTTACGCCTCCCCCTCAAACCCACCATCCACCCCCTGTTGATAAATAATGACCACTCCTTTACTGTTTTTCATTGTCGAAAGTGAAGTTGCAATTCCTTGTCCATATGATTTTGAGAAAAGATCTATTTTAGTTTATAGTGGGGAGCAAAGCTGAACCGCTTATGGCTGCAACATTCTAAAAGAAATGGGTATTGAACTGTGACTATCTGTTAGAACTGAAACATCAGCTTGGAGATCTAAGACCTGTAGCGAGGAGTAGTGTAAAGGGGGGGGGGTGGACTGACAAGAGAAGCCAATCAGAGAGAGGGAGAGAAAGACAGAGTTTGTCTAGAACAATGCTATTAATTACACGCCAATACATACTGAACTCTACACCACACATTGATGTAGGGGTATGATGGGGAGGGATTGGAGGACGAGTGGAGGCATCGCTTGGACTTCAAGTCCCCTTGCATCGCCTTGTTGTAATAACCTGGGCAGAGGATACCATACATGTAAGTCAGGAATGTGAGCAAATACTGTCATATTTGGCAGTTTCTTTTTTTTTCTTTTTGCCACAAGGTGCCGATTGCTAGATTCTATGTACTCCCTTTAAGGGCTTCTATTAAATGCAGTCTCTCAAGAGCTTCATTGGTGCATCATGACGACCACTGGGCATGAAGCACACCTGTATTTTTTAAAGGGGTGCATCCACTGCGATGGATGGACCATCCGTCTCCCTTCATCCATGATAAATTATACGGATCAAACCAACGGATGGTCCATCCGTCAGCAGTGGAGGCACCCCTTTAGCGGCCCTTAAAGCTTTAAAGAGACTGACAGGTGTGCAGCAGCAGGGGAGGCTGGGGTGGTGTCTAGTTTTACCATAACAGCAACAGGAGGAGCAGGGATAGATGTGCTATTTGTAAACAGTGTTGGTTGGCTGTGTCAGTGAATCACACTGACATGTCATGATAGCATCCCTCCATAAACCTGTAACCCTGTCTATTCAGGACTACCTGTTCACGAGTGCACCATGCACATTTGGTCACCACTTTATTGGTGCATCATACCGCTCCACATTGGTTGGTGTGTATAGGGTAATGAAAGAATGAAATGCTGTCTAGTCTGCTCGACCCTGAGAAGGTGCAATAACCCCAATAGGGTCAGTGCAATATATAAATGCATCACTGGCAAGTTACTCCCAATGGCTGTATTCATGAATCATGGCCACCACTGGCTACAATGCATTATTTTATCGGCCCATGAGGCCATTCTTGTCATTCTGCTTGCTGGCACTGCTGATGTGTATTGTAAGCTGTTCACGGATCATGTGTTTCGTCGACAGCAGAATTCCTGGGATGAGGCTTGGATGCAGTGCTGGCCGGTTACTCGTCTTGCTGACACGTGAAAAAAATTTCGTCAAAACAATGAACGATTCCTCATCCCAAAGTTGCCAGAGATCCATCGTTATTTTCACAGAGATGTCGTTATTTTCACATTCCCTGTACCACCGCACTGCCACCTGGAGATTCTTGTAAAAACTACAGTGACCCCCTGTTGGCTCACTGTTCAGTTTTACAAGGATCCCTGGTTATTTTTTTACTGTGTATTAAAGCAAATGCCTTAGCCACTCTCCAACCCTACTCACCCCCCCCCAAATTAATAATCTACTTAAAATAAAGTCCTCACCCCATCCTTCACCCAACTATAACCAAGACCCAAATCTATCTCAGTCAAATCGCTCACTTCCTGCCCCCCCCCCTGTCCAGCCATGACACCACCTACCACTGCGCCCCCTACCGTGGGTATGGCAGGAGACAGGTTACCTTGATGTGGATCAGGATGAAGATGGATGTGAGCAACACCTGAGCTGCTCCTGGACAGAGCGAGCAGCTCACTGAACCGTTCACCCTTTAAGGGGCGCTGATGCAGGAGTGCATCATGCTCAATGGTCGGCATGATGCACCAATGAACACTTTGTGTATCAAACGCTACAGGGTTGATACACAAATCCCGGAGGGTCGGCATGATGCCCCAATGAAGTGCTAGCGAGTAGTCTCACCAGCACTTCATTGGTGCATCATGCCGACCAATGGGCATGATGCACTCCTGCATCAGCGGCCCTTAAAGGGTTAAGCCCAGGGCATTTATGATAGAGGCTGATACAGTAATCTACAGGAATATCCACTCGTCAGCACTTCATTGGTACAACATGCCGACCAAGGGGCATGATGCATTAATGCATCAGCAGCCCTCAAAGGGTTAAGTATTTTGGGTAGGCAGCCTAGATGTGCAGGTCAGAACTGGCTTACAATGTATAGCTGAATCAATGCACAATGTTCAGCTATGTCACTGTCAGGGTATATATGGTGCACCCAAACTTTAATATCATACAAGTAGGATGCAATTGGAGTTTGGTCTTGACCACTGAAATACAATTCTACCACATCATAAAGTCGATCTCCTTTTTCAATTCTTTGAAGGTTTATGTAGATTTTGACAAAGCTAGGTTGGCTGGAGAGGTAGTACATGTGTTTTATGGCAGAATGGCAGTATTGGAGACCTCCTCAAGCTAAGTTGCCTCTATCTCGCACACACAAACACATGGCTACATCAGGATGCACGGCTGTGCTGCTATGTCTAATGATATTCATACAACCTATATTACTACACTATAAAAAATAACCTACCAGTGATCCTCTTAATACTATAGAGTGAACGACCGCAATTTTATTGCAGTGAACCAGTGTAATTTTTACAAGAAGCCCCAGGTGGCAGTACAGTGGTACACAAGTGTACGGCAGTGGTAGTACAACGAAGCTCTGTCAAGATAATGACGGATCTCTTAAACCTTGGGACAAGGATTCCGTCGTTCTTTTGGCGACATTATTTTACAGTGTACTCCTACACATACACATGGCTACATCAGGATGCACGACTGTACCGCTAAGTCTAATGATATTCATACCCTACCTACATCCTCCATTAGCTGGTGGCTATAGGTGGTATGGCCAGGGTTGAACACTTGGGTGTCCAGCATCATAAGTACCTACAACACCTCAACACAGTGCCAATATCATAGTTTTACACGCAAAACCCCCTGTCCCTGTCTGCCTGACTCTGTCTGTCTCCCTGGAACTGTCTCTATCTGTCTGTCTCTGTCTTTACCTCTCTCTCTCTCTCTCTCTCTCTCTCTCTCTCTCTGCCTCACTCTGCCTCCCTCTGTCTGTCTATCACTGTCTGTCTGTTTGTCTCTGTCTCTGTCTGTCTGTCTGTCTGTCTGTCTGTCTCCCTCTTTCTCTCCCTTCATCAGGTGTCAAGATGCACACATTCTGTCTTGGAGAGCAAATTGCTAATGTTACATTTTTGCACCATTCCCCTCGAAACGTCAGAATGATATACCGACATGAAGCAGAAATGTCTGCTGAGTTCGTTCCAAATCAAAAATGCTTTGCTGAGACAGCATGCTAATGGGCATAGTGCTTTGGTACATAAGGGTTGAAGGAGGGGGGTGTGGGAAAAAATTATCTTTAGTGGCCCTTATGCCCTTGTGCAAGGATGGACCACCATATGTATGCATAGGTCTCCTGGGCCTGGTCCCCTCCAATCCATCCTCATGGTCACCATGGTTAGAGTTAATACATCATTACATTGCCCCATGAGGCTCACTACCTGTATAGAATATAGAGGAGTTGGGACTAACGTTGTCTATTCTTGTTTCTTCTTTTGGTATTACATAAAAGGTAAATGTAAAGGTTCACAAGAATTGGTCTGAGTGAGGGTTATCTCACGAGGCAGGTACCTTAGTGGCCTGTTTAAGCGCCCCGGCGCTTATAGATTTTAGTACCCCTGTATCTCCGACGCTTATACGAGTCCAGTGCTTATTCAAGACATAGCTTCAATATTGAAGTCACCCTACTCCCCGGCACTTATTCGAAACCACATGTTTCCACATGATTACATTGACTAAGTGGACTTCCAGGCCAACATGCACAGAGACCTACATGCTGCATAGTAATGGGCGGGTTTGTGAGGCGATTGTCATTGCCTCAACATTCCTAATCCAGCATCATCACGAGGCGCCAATGCAGTTCTGTCGGTCTTCTAACTAGCAATGCATTTCTCAGGAGTGCATCAGGTGGATAAGGTTGGCATGTTGTATTCATGTAGCTCTGGGTAGTCTAACCTTTAAGGACTGCCAATGCATTAATGCATCATGCCCACTGGTCATCATGATGCATGAATGTAGCCTTGGTGAGTGACTCAGCAGGCCTGCATTCATGACGCATCACGCTGACCCTACGGGTTCGATACTGTCCCAGAGGGTTGGCATGATGCTCCAATGAAATGCTGGCGAACACTTGATGGCACATCATTGGTGCATCATGAGGACCTATGGGAATAAAGCACTCCTGCATCAGCAGCCCTTAAAGGGTTAAAGATTTAAGTCACTGACCAACCCTTCAAGGTGTCAGGGTGGCTGAGGTAATTGGTATGCAGCTCATTATGGCCACTTTACTGAGCTTATTTTTCCAACCTAGGTGCAGAATAGCAGGCTGCTGTAGTCATTTTGTGGTAGTTGAGGGTTGCAGGGGATGGAACGTGGCTGAGGGGTTCTTTAGAGAGCAGTATTTTACATTGGCTGGCAACCTGCCTCTATGTTGGGGACATCATAGAGGCAGGCCATGTCTAAGAAGTTACCAGTCAATCATCCCCTGTTTTAATCCTTACTCACAAGAGGGCACCCCAACACCCCAATGGTCAACCTGTCTCTCCTATACAGATGTTTGGATATAGTTTGTGATTAGAGAATAGAAATACTCCCATCTAGTGGAGACCAAGAAGTTTAAATACTATAGGAGGGGACACTGAGAGTATAGTCTATGGGTAGAGTGTGACAGGCCACCCCCCTCTACCCCCCATCAAACTAGGTGCCCTTGTGTCTTCATTGTTGATTTCTATAGAGGATTAGGTAGTTTATGGAGCTGTGGTATTCCTTTATCAGGGTGATACTAAAGGAGAAGAAGGAACCACCTAGACCAGAAAATCCTGCTGAATCCATATTTTGTGATTATGATTCTCAGAAATTGACTAAAAGTACCCAAAAATGAGGTTTGATAAGGAAAATATTTTATAGGTACAAAAATGATATTCAAAATGATGAGAAGTCTTTACAGACACAACATGTAAACCAGAGTTAGTACCTCAATGCACATATCCAAATGTCTGCCTATCTCCCAATCTGACAAGTATTCTAACTGTGCATTACTCTGCCTATCTCGCATACTGCCTTCCCTTAGTGTACCTATCACTCATACTGCCTATCTCCTGAATCCAAAGCATCTTGAGTTAGGTAAATCTCCCAAAAGGCCTAATACTAAAGCTTACTCCTCACTTTACCTAATCTTCTCTGGTCCTAGTTTCCCATAGTTTACCTATCCTCAATCTGCCTATCATTCATTTCACCTATTCCTCATGGTGACTATCCCTCAGACTATTATGTTTAAACTGTATTGTTCATCCCTTTATTTAGGCCCTAATGGTTAAAAGTACATTGCTTATCATATCGACCATTTTGATCCTACCTATCCTTAACAATGCCTATCCTAAAGCCTACCTTTCCTTCATTACACCTATCCCCCAACGCTGCATATCCGTCATATTTGACTTGCACATCTGTCCCTAGCACCCATGTTTTCCTTTTTTACATTTGTTCATGTTACTCTCTGTGCCTATCCCTCAAACTGGATATTGTTCATACTACCTATCCACCTTGCTACCAATCCCTTTGAATGCCTATCCCTCATGCTCTCCATATGGCTTTCTCACCATCTCAGCTCAGTCAGATTAACCCACTCTCTATACATATCTCAGTTTGTGTTCAATTTCTTCCACCTGTCTCCAAGTCTATGCCTTGTGAAATAAACCTATCCCCCATTATGCCTATCCTCCATTCATATCATTATATAGGTAAACTGAAATATATGCAGCATGAGTGATAGGTAGATGTATGAATAAGGTGGACTGTAAGCAGTATGTTAGGTGATAGGTTGACTAAGAAAAAGTCATCATAATGAAGGTTGGTTGTGACATAGGTAGGTTAAGAGAGTTGAGATGGGTAAGAGAGCTATATAGAGAGCCTGGGGGATAGGTAAGGAAGGGTAGCAACGGGGATAAGTAGTATGAACAATTAGAAATTTGAGAAATAGGCATAGAGTATCTTGTAAGATGAGCAAACGTAAAAAAACCCAAAAAAAACATGGGTACTAGGGACAGATATGCAAGTCAGATATGAGGGATGTGCAGAGTTGGGGGATAGGCAAAATGAGGGATAGGTAGGCTTCATGATAAGCATTATTAGGGATAGGTAAAATTGAAATAGTAGACATGATAAGGAATGTACTGTTAACCAATAAAGGCTTATATGGCAGAAAAACAGTGCAGATTAAGAATGATGGTCTGAGGGATAGTCACCATGAGGGATAGGTAAAATGAATGATAGGCAGATTGAGGATAGGTAGACTAAAGGAAAGAAGGAACAAATAAGATAAGGTAAGGTGAGGGGTAAGCATTATAAGTTAAGCCTTTTAAGAGATAACCAGATTTAGCTGTAGATGTTTTGGATTGAAGAGATAGGCAGGATAAGTGATAGGTACACAATTAATATGCTGTATGTGTGGATTTGGGTATTAAAATCTGATTTACATGTTCTATATTTAAAGATTTTGAATCATTTTTAATATCATTTTTGTACATTTTCAAAATATTTCCCTCATCAAACCTCAATACTTGGTACTTTTGGTCATATTCTGAGAGTAAATACCATCATTTCTGGATTAAGCAGGATTTTTTGGTTTAGATGGTCCCTTCATTTCATTTGGTATCCCTTTCATGAATATACATGATAGCTCCATAAACCCCCTTATCCTACATAGGGCCCCACAATGTCACCTAGTTTCATGAGGGGGGGGGGGGTAGAGGGGGGTTGGCCTTCACTATAGGACTGTATGGAGTAACCTATCCTATACTGTACCATCCTTGGTGGAGACCAAGAGTACTTGTCCCCATTATCTGGGGAGAATGTCATCAGACATGGCCAACGGGTATCTAGCTCTCAAATACCTGCGGGGACCAGCGTATATTTTACAAAGTATTCATTTTATAGATACTGTATAATATACAAAACAGTACAAATATACATTTCCGTTAGATAGCAAAGTATACATGAGCCTATGTTTAATCTCAGTTTTAGTTAGGTTAAAATCACAATTTGATTCCTAGTTAAGCAAGTCCATAGGTTATCAAGTTTTAACGTGAGATTAATTTGATACATCGTCTAGAAGGCAGAAATGGCTTTATCTATATCTTCAACCTTTTTATCACTAATTTCTTTGAATCAATTTGTTAGACAACTTCTTTCAGGAGTTCTGTTTCGTCCAGCTCACAAATCTTTAGTGAGGAATTTAAACAGAAACATTCGGTAGGCCTTGGTTTGAGGAAACCCTCAACCCCAATACATCTTCACTTTGGGAACGGAGGAAATAGATTTTCAATTTGTGAAGGAGGAAAACTTAAGCAGCCACCTGATGTGAAAGTATTTCACCATTCTTGTTTTGATAAGCGGGAATTGGCAATTCCATTATGGGAGACAAAAAGTCGAATGTATTTATATTAAAAGATCTCAGCAATCGCTTTTCATTTCAATGAAGCTGACATCTTAAAACTGGAAAACTCCAAACGGCAAAACAGAAAAATATGCACATGGAGGAATTCATCTACAGTTTCTGGAATGAAATAAAAGATGTTCTGTAAAAGATCCCCATGGAGGTTTCAGCTTCCAGTTTTAAGATTTCCAGTTCAACTTTTCCCCATTTCCTCAATAACGTGTACGTCTAAATTTTCTCCTATTCCCACTCTGTTGTGATTAGAATAACACTTAAAGTTATGCAGTAAAATTCGGTTTCAGGAAATCAGCACTAATTCTGATGGAAATGAAATCTTTTTCTCTCGATAATAATTCCATTGTTATTGTATTGGCATACTATCACTCATGATAGCTTTTCTTTGGAAACTCCCAGAGGGTTTATCTTACTTAACAACTTCTATGATGTTGTCTTAATGAAGATAATTTCTTGTCATCCTTGGGGTGATTAATAGATTCTCATTGTAAAACCTTGGTGAAATGATAACATTTCTAAAATCTCCTTATGATAGTCACTTCTAACTTTATTCTGATGCATGTCGCTGTGTCAATTGTACCAGTCGGTGGCCGGCAGGAGTGCATCATGCTCAATGGTTATCATGATGCACCAATGAAGTGATGGCGAGGCTGCCCACCAGCACTTCATCGAAGCATCATACGAATGCCCTTGGGGGTAGATCAACCCTGTCGGGTCGGAATGAATGCATTAGAGGCCCTCAAAGATGGGAGTGTACAGTACTTGTACTTCAGCATTATCAGCTTATATTCTTTTGTATCCACCCAGGTTTCTCAGTGAAATCCTGGTCTCAATCAGGGAGTATTTTTTACCTCATTCCCTCAAAGGGTAATTAAGTAGCTCAGCTAAGTGATGTTTTATGTCGTCGACATTTTCTTGCTGTAGTCAATAAACGATAAGCTGATGAAGGATACCCGGTGGGTTTAAAGTTGAAATTAAACTCTCACAGCCTGATGACATAATTCTAACCTTGGTACACTCTATCTTTGTATATCAATTTTCATGCAGATACCACTTGCATTCTCATTGGTTTGATATTTTAACCCAATCAAAAACGTGTTACCCTATTGTTGCGGATAACTGCCGCAGTGCTTACAGGTTTGAATGGATGATAAAACATGGTTTTCAACCAAAACAGGCATTTATTGAAGGCCGTTTTGAATGGCACTGCCGTTTTGAATGACACTGTCTTATTGAATGACACTGTTGTATTGAATGGCACTGTTGTATTGAATGGCACTGCCGTATTGAATGGCACTGCTGTATTGAATGGTACAGCCGTATTGACTGGCACTGCCGTATTGAATGGCACTGCCGTATTGAATGGCACTGCCGTATTGAATGGCACTGCTGTATTGAATGACACTGCCATATTGAATGGCACTTTCGTATTGAATGGCACTGCCATTTTGAATGGCACTACCGTATTGAATGGCACTGCCGTATTGACTGGTACAGCGTATTAACTGGCACTGCCATATTGAATGGCACTGCCGTATTGACTGGCACTGCCGTATTGACTGGCACTGCCATATTGAATGGCACTGCCATATTGAATGGCACTGCTGTATTGAATGACACTGCCATATTGAATGGCACTGTCGTATTGAATGGCACTGCCGTTTTGAATGGCACTGCCATTTTGAATGACACTGTCGTATTGAATGACACTGTCGTATTGAATGGCACTGCTGTATTGAATGGCACTGCCGTATTGAATGGCACTGTCGTATTGACTGGTACAGCCGTATTGAATGGCACTGCCGTATTGAATGGCACTGCTGTATTGAATGGCACTGCTGTATTGAATGGCACTGCCATATTGAATGGCACTGCTGTATTAAATGGCACTGCCGTATTGAATGGCACTGCTGTATTGAATGGCACTGCCGTATTGACCTGTAGAAGCAATGGTTAATTTTGAGTATGATTTACCCACGGCCCTAATTCAAAACTTACAAAGCTTATTCAAGACTTCAGTTATGTCATGGCTGATATGATCGTTACTATAGAATAGTACTAGAACGGCCGTATTCAATGGGGAGATATAATACAGTATGCCCATATCCAATGGGCATCCGCCATCTTGGACTTTGAACAGAGCTGAGCCAGTTTTCTTCATTGAAAAGAAAATTACCTCCCTAAGCCATGACATAAATGCAAATGTCCACTTCCATGGGATTTTTTACATTTTATTCCTCTCTGTGGGACTGGTCGTATCCCACTCAGCCATATTATGGCTCAGTGGCTTACGCCAGTCTCACTTCAGGGAATAGGATGTAAAAATATCCCATGGTCGTGGACATTTGCTTATGTACTTCATTGGTGCACTCCTTCATCAGTAGCACACAAAGGTTTAAAAGTAAATACCAATACAAAATATTTTCGTCTATTCAAAGAAAACCATTATTACCCACAGGCTAAAAATAACACAAATCTCTTAAGTCACCACAATATGTTACAAACACGTGTGACCTGTAATCACAACCTCCTTGTTTTGAAACTCAACAGGATGAAAAGAAAAGCTCGATGATAAATAATGAAAAGCCTTTGTAATCCTTCTTAGGAAAACCCTTCAGGGAGCTCATTGTATTTCTCACACTCTAAAGGCCGCTGATGCAGGAGTGGGGCGGCATGATGCACCAATGAAGTGCTGGTGACTCTGCTCATCAGCACTTCATTGGTGCATCGTGAGTTACTCGCCAGGCTGCATTTAGGCATCAGGATTACCAATGGGTATGATGCATGGCGGTCCACAAAGGGTTAAAGCCCCAGTGGAGGGTCACTGCATGACCTGCCCCCTGGCAGTCAGCTCTTTGTGCTTCCCCCTGGTGGTGTGGTTTTGTACTGAGCAGGTCAGGTTAAGGTGGGAACCAGCTCAGACACACGGCTTACACCGAGGTTGTACTATGTCTAAAGGAGGCAGCCATTGCTGAAGCTGGTTCCTGGTGGTTATCACTGGATTACCATCTCCCGCCGGCAAAGTCCAAAGCAAATAGTTGGGATTATTCCATGGGGTGATGATTAATCCCACTAGGTGGATATCCGTGGCAACGCACCCTTGAAGTGCCTCATAATAGCCAATGCTGCTGTGCATCTTGCAGGATTCTGAGGCTGAGCTGGTCACCCAAATGTCTAGTAAAGTGATTTGGGGTCCTTGGACATATACCAATCCTAAAAGCATCGTCAGATTTACTGCCCAACATCGTTACTGAAACATGTCTTGGCCAATGGACTACATACATGTGGGATGTATGGCAGACTATGTTGAGCTCAGAAGCAGCTTTAACCCTTTAAGGGTCGCTGATGCATAAATGCATCATGCCTATTGGTCGTCATGGTGAACTGAGAATGCTCGCGAGCACTTTATTGGAGCATCATGCCGACCCTAATGTTTTGGTATATATACTCCTTGAGGGAGATGGAGGATATATATATATATATATATATATATATATATATATATATATATATATATATATATATATAGAAGAGTTAATCCCTATTAACTCATCTATTAACAATCAAAAGCTTTTGGATAAATTTGATTCTTTTACCTACACCTATCTTTTTCTCAGCAGTTCTATTTCGCAAATCCACTCTTCTATCAAGGAAACCCTACTGCGTTTCTTCAAATAGAGGTGAAGTACATCAACTCATTAATCAGTAAAACCTAATTAAGATTGTTTCCTTGTATTCTCTAAGGGTCGGCATGGAGATGAAATATACTGTTACCTTCCAGTTGCATATACCGACCTAGCGGGACACATTATTGACCAATAAGACAATTCCCTTAATTCAGTGCAGACCCATTAGGGTGCATAACATAACATCTGGTACCCACTTATTCTGGCTGTTATCAATGCTTATTTCTCCAGGTACCAGACCAAGCAATGGTGTCCCCTACTACTAGTAACCTGCAACCGCGGTATACCATGACACACAGAGACAACAAGGGTGAAAGAAAAGGAGTCATCAAACTTCTCATCTGCTGCTGACCCCTCAATGCATGTATCGGCAAGGTAAGCAACCCCATACTATTATATAAATAGACTTGTAGGGGTGATGTGGAGCTCAGATTCTTCTAACACTTATAATTATATATAAGTACTTTTTTAAAGAACTAATTTTGACTGCTCACCAGCACTTCATTGGAGCATCATGCTGAACCTCCGGGTATGTAGCGACGCCGCCCTAGGGGCAATATGATGCGTGCATACAGCCTTGGCGAGTAACTCACCAGGGCTACATTCATGCATCATAACGACCAATAGGCATGACGCGTTAAGTCCTTAAAGGGTTAAAGTGACAGAAAAACTCCAAGTGGAAATGAAATCCTCGTTCCGCTACAAAAAGGTGAGGGATGAGGCCCTACTTATTAATTTGATTCGCCCTGCGGCCTTTACCGTTCTTATCAACTTAATGGGAAAAAGCGCCATTTTGTTTCTGCTTAGGCTAAACACTGATGAAATAAGACGGCTGTTCTTACTCTCTTGAACCCCTTAATGATTGCATAATGCTTTTATTTCTATGTCGTCATTGTGCGCCATTGATTTGTGGTTAAATGCAATCCTAGCGAGTCTACTCCAAAAGACTGGATTCATGCATCTTGCTGAATCTACCAAACTAAAGGTAACCCAGGTTTCCAAGCATAATCCCAAAAAGATCTTATTCCTTATATTATAAAGCTGATTTTCTGCACCTTCTAGGGTGAAATAAATACAGGCTACATGATCCAAGTAGCTGTCTCTCTCCAAAACATAAATGCACTCTCTCATAAATATACTGAATTCTAAATGATGTACATGTATCTCTTTTCCTCATTCATAATTGATGAATGTTAACCAGTTATAACTTTTTTAGGACTTTTTCATTATTCTTTTCATCTGTAATATCCTTCGGAATGACACTATGACTCCCACAAACTCTGTCGTAGATCAAAGACTCCCACGACATCATCGGTAAAACCCCAGGGTCCTTGATTCGTTCTAGCCCTGCCCCAAGACTTTGTAGTTTTAGGGAGTCACCTAACTTGACAGCGCTACATTCAAGGGCTATATATCTAAGCCTCATAATGACGCTCCAGGGTTCAGTGTTGGGAGCAATCATTAATTCAGTGGTGCATTGTGACAAAGAGGGAATGAATATCATTCGCCCAGTAAAGGGTCAGGGAACTAACCGTTCAAGAGCCACTAATGCAGGAGGGCATCATGCTATCCAGGGGTATTAGCCCTGTAGGGTCAGCATGATGCATGAATGCAGCCCTGGCAAGTTACTCACCATTGCTGCATGAATGCATCATGGCGACCAATGATTATGATGCATAAACGGCCTGAAAGGGTCAAATGATATATGAAATATAAAGTCACCACTCACCCTTATCCTCTCCTGCGCGTTCTCCCAGCGCTGGTTGAGCGCGGTGAGTTCCGGTTCCACCATCTTGTGGTATTTGTCGCTGCGGTTCATGAGGTCTACGGCGGCGTCCCTCACGCCGTGAACCTGACTACTCAGCTCTGTCAACTCCTCCTGCAGGCCCTGGAAAATACAAGGTCAAACTCAAGGTCAAACTCAGGTCATATCAAGGTTATTGAAGGTAATGCAACAACAAGGTCAGACTCAAGGTTAAACCTGACTACTCAACTCTGTCAACTCCTCCTGCAGGCCCTGCAACAACAAGGTCAAGCCTAAGGTTATCCAAGGTTAAGTCAGTCCCTGTAACAAAACAATAAGGTCAAACTCAAGGTTAAACTCAAGGGTAAACCAATGTACCTATTAAAAGAGAAGCTTTACCGGGACTCTAGTTACATGAGTTCAATGACGTGCAAATGCTATTTGATAAATTTGGAATCTTTCAAATGATATTAACAAGCACATCTAAGTTCATTCTCTAATATTGAAAAATTGATCATGGCTATCTTAACTAAACTTCTCATACGTCTAGCAGACATCATGTGTACCATGATCACGCGATAAAAACAGGTGGTCATTGGACAAACGAAAGAGCCATGATTGATTTAACAAAAAAAAGTGTCAATGGAAAGTATTCAAATTTCTAACGTTTCACAAAACAGGAAAGAAAGTCCCCAGAATTTGTTCACCAGACTTTGCATAAATCATAAGTTTTGGTACTTTAAAATTTTGGCCACCAGGTGGCGATGGCATAGATGGTGGAATATACCTTTAAAGGCCGCTAATGCATTAATGCGGCATGGTCGGCAAAATGCAGCCCTTCTGCATGACTCACCATGGCTACATTCACGCGTCATGATACAGAGTGCCAATGAAGTGCTAGAGAGCAGTCTTGCCAGCACTTCATTGATGCATCATGACAACCAATGGCATGATGCACTCCTGCATCAGCGGCCCTTAAAGGGCTAGGAGCAGGGGGTACAGGCGGTGTGCATGGGGTGGAACAGTTCGACAAGAGTCCTACATTAACCTTTGTTATATTGTGTTGTGGCACCTGAAGGTAGCCTAGGGCCCTGTACACGGCAGGGTAATAGTTACTCCACAGCCCTGTTAACCCTTGAAGAACCACTAATGTATGAATGCGTCATGTCCATTGGTCGTCATGATACATGGGTGCAGTCCTGGTGAGTCACACATCATGACCTTACAGGGCAGATTTGCTCCCGGCGTTTTGTTGTATCATCATATTCAAAAACGCACATTTAATTTGTAAAAACTACCAAATTCCAATGGACATGATGCATCCCTGCTTCAGTGGTCCTTAGGGGGTTGAAGGGTCCTGTATGACTTTGCAATTATATTGAAAGATTTACAAATTATGGAGAGAATAATAAATAACAATATTTGTGTCTGCAGCACTATGACCGCCCTGCCAAACTATAATGATTTTATTTATCTATTTATTTTTTTATTTTATTTCATTTTTTTGAGGGGGGGGTTCAAGTCATAGTGGCATTGTGCAGTCATAGTAACTTAGGAAATGGCCTCCAGGTGAAGTGAGCAATCCTGCTCTATTGCCGTCAGTGACAGGCCTTGTGCGCCTCCAGTACCTGATCCCCGTATCCCATAAAGACCATTGAAGCGTGACCATCAAAGCCTGCACAACTCATAACCTAACTCTACAAGACCCAT
This sequence comes from Acholoe squamosa, assembly GCA_949317995.1. Taxonomy (NCBI): domain Eukaryota; kingdom Metazoa; phylum Annelida; class Polychaeta; order Phyllodocida; family Polynoidae; genus Acholoe; species Acholoe squamosa. Next base: position 87,799,523 of record OX439037.1, read on the forward strand.
ATGTACCCATTCTTATCGATGACGGCCATTGACCTATGACCTAACATCATAAATGATACTGTAGGACAGACAAGGAACGATAACGGTCCATCCAACTACAATAGGCTTTTTATGGTGTCTGGAAACTGGGGTTCTAAGGTCTTATGGAGATATGGTCAAGCTCTGCAGAAGATCCACCCACCTCTGGTCAGGCACCAGTGACTGTAGATTGAGATGCATGGGTTTGCCTTTGGCCATGTTTGGGTAATGTTTTCAAACTGTGGATATTCATACTGAATCTATGAGGGTATGGATCTTATTCCACAGAAAACTTATAAAATTGTTCTCTTAAAGCCATGTTCTGAGGTCTTTAGAGAGTTTTTCAAGTTTCCGTCCAATGACATTGTTCATTAGAAATGCCATATTGTTGTCTTCTGGACCTGTCCACCTGTACCATAAAAATTAATACTCTCTATACACCAAGTTGAAATAAGACACTAATCTCATATTTGATTGTTTATAGTTTTGTACTCAGTCTATAGCTTAGTACTAGGTGTGTAATCTGTCTATTGTAGGTCAGCAGCCATCAAGGCTGACATTGTTTATTGTAGGTCAGCAGCCATCAAGGCTGACATTGTTTATTGTAGGTCAGCAGCCATCAAGGCTGACATTGTTTATTGTAGGTCAGCAGCCATCAAGGCTGACATTGTTTATTGTAGGTCAGCAACCATCAAGGCTGACATTGTTTATTGTAGGTCAGCAACCATCAAGGCTGACATTGTTTATTGTAGGTCAGCAACTATCAAGGCTGACATTGTCTATTGTAGGTCAGCAGCCATCAAGGCTGACATTGTTTATTGTAGGTCAGCAACCATCAAGGCTGACATTGTTTATTGTAGGTCAGCAACTATCAAGGCTGACATTGTCTATTGTAGGTCAGCAGCCATCAAGGCTGACATTGTTTATTGTAGGTCAGCAACCATCAAGGCTGACATTGTTTATTGTAGGTCAGCAACTATCAAGGCTGACATTGTTTATTGTAGGTCAGCAACTATCAAGGCTGACATTGTCTATTGTAGGTCAGCAACCATCAAGGCTGACATTGTCTATTATAGGTCAGCAACCATCAAGGCTGACATTGTCTATTGTAGGTCAGCAACCATCAAGGCTGACATTGTTTATTGTAGGTCAGCAACTATCAAGGCTGACATTGTCTATTGTAGGTCAGCAGCCATCAAGGCTGACATTGTTTATTGTAGGTCAGCAACCATCAAGGCTGACATTGTTTATTGTAGGTCAGCAACCATCAAGGCTGACATTGTCTATTGTAGGTCAGCAACCATCAAGGCTGACATTGTCTATTATAGGTCAGCAACCATCAAGGCTGACATTGTCTATTGTAGGTCAGCAGCCATCAAGGCTGACATGTTTCTATTGCACTAAGGTACAGATACGCACTGATTGCATGTTGGTAGTTTATCTAAGAACAATAACTATTGAAGGACCGCATACCGACTTAACGCATTATATCCTCTGGTCGTCCTGATGCATGAATGAAGCCTTGGAGAGGAACAAATCAGAGCTATATTCCTTGCATCATGCTGAACCTACCGTGTGATGCATTCAAAATGTGTCACCATGATGCATTAATCAAGCCGTGGCTTAAAGAACTATCGAAGCTGCATTCATGCAACATGACGACCATGGACATGATGCCTTAATGCACTATAAGGCTTCAAGGGTTAACCCTTTAAGGGCCGCTGATGCATTAATGCATCAAGCCCATTGGTGGTCATGATGCGCTTATGAAATAATGCCAAGGCTGCTCACCAGCACTTCATTGGAGCATCATGCCGACCCTCCATGAGTTTGTACATTAATCCCATCGGTCGTCATGATGTATGAATGCAGTCCTGGTGAGTAACTCACCAGGTCTGCATTCATACATCATGACAACCGATGGGTATGGTGCATTCATGCACTATCAGCCTCTAAAAGGTTAAGCATAAAGCATGTAAACCAAAGCTCCATACTGCCTGCAGCCACAATGGTGATAAGCTCACCTACACCATGACAGGGGTACAACACCTGATACAGTACCTCAGTACATCCTGCCTCCTACTACTCCTCCTACAGCCACAATGGTGATAAGCTCACCTACACCATGACAGGGGTACAACACCTGATACAGTACCTCAGTACATCCTGCCTCCTACTACTGCTCCTACAGCCACAATGGTGATAAGCTCACCTACACCATGACAGGGGTACAACACCTGATACAGTACCTCAGTACATCCTGCCTCCTACTACTCCTCCTACAGCCACAATGGTGATAAGCTCACCTACACCATGACAGGGGTACAACACCTGATACAGTACCTCAGTACATCCTGCCTCCTACTACTCTCCCTACAGCCACAATGGTGATAAGCTCACCTACACCATGACAGGGGTACAACACCTGATACAGTACCTCAGTACATCCTGCCTCCTACTACTGCTCCTACAGCCACAATGGTGATAAGCTCACCTACACCATGACAGGGGTACAACACCTGATACAGTACCTCAGTACATCCTGCCTCCTACTACTCCTCCTACAGCCACAATGGTGATAAGCTCACCTACACCATGACAGGGGTACAACACCTGATACAGTGCCTCCAGTACATCCTGCCTCCTACTACTCTCCCTACAGCCACAATGGTGATAAGCTCACCTACACCATGACAGGGGTACAACACCTGATACAGTACCCCAGTACATCCTGCCTCCTACTACTCCCCCTGCAGCCACAATGGTGATAAGCTCACCTACACCATGACAGGGGTACAACACCTGATACAGTACCTCAGTACATCCTGCCTCCTACTACTCCTCCTACAGCCACAATGGTGATAAGCTCACCTACACCATGACAGGGGTACAACACCTGATACAGTACCTCAGTACATCCTGCCTCCTACTACTGCTCCTACAGCCACAATGGTGATAAGCTCATGTACACCATGACAGGGGTACAACACCTGATACAGTACCCCAGTACATCCTGCCTCCTACTACTCCCCCTGCAGCCACAATGGTGATAAGCTCACCTACACCATGACAGGGGTACAACACCTGATACAGTACCTCCAGTACATCCTGCCTCCTACTACTCCCCCTACAGCCACAATGGTGATAAGCTCACCTACACCATGACAGGGGTACAACACCTGATACAGTACCCCAGTACATCCTGCCTCCTACTACTCCCCCTGCAGCCACAATGGTGATGACCTCACCTACACCATTACAGGGGTACAACACCTGATACAGTACCTCAGTACATCCTGCCTCCTACTACTCCCCCTGCAGCCACAATGGTGATGACCTCACCTACACCATGACAGGGGTACAACACCTGATACAGTACCTCAGTACATCCTGCCTCCTACTACTCCCCCTGCAGCTCAATTTTACATATACCGTAGTGGTTCATCTAAGCAATGCTGTTGCAAATAAGCGCCATACTTGAATAATCGCCGAGGTAAGGGGGTCAATCTTGACTTGAGCACTAAAACCAGTATTCAAATAAGAAAATTAATGTATTGAATAAGCACTGAGAGTAAGGGGGTATTGAAATCAATCTTAAGAACTGAAAGCCCTCAAATAAGCAAATGTATTGAATAAGGGAGCATCGGAAAACTCAATCACTCAAAACAGGGTTCAAATAAGTACAGGGCTTGAATAAGCGCTGCGGTAAGGGGGTATTGAAATCAATCTTAAGCGCTAAAAACTGTATTCAAATAAGGGCCTGTCTTGAATAAGAGCTGGGTAGACGAGCATTGGAATTCATAAGGACTTATGGGTGTTTTAACAGGGTACTACGGTGAAGCTAAAACCCATCCCTACAGGCGCTATCACAGACAAGTCACTATCAACACAACCCCCTGCCCCTGGGGCGATAGGACTGGGTGAACAGCCAGCTATGCTATCACCCCTACCCCCTGTCTGCTTGCACCACCCCCCCCCCCTCCACATCTCCATGGGCCCTACTTTATCCCTACCATAGTAGTCTGGCCCTACATCATCCCTGTGCTTTCAGCACAAATCTCAAACTGCTGTTATTTAAGGTCTAGACCTCGGCAGAATCCCCAGCACACAATTGACACAGGTAACACAGTTTAAAGAGCTCATCCCATGTAGTTATCTGTAGCTAGGATATGGCTAACCTATACCGTACAAAAACAAAGTCGTCAAAATAACCTCTGACAACATAGGAAAAAACCTTACACGAATATATTCATGGAGATTGCTTATAACAAAGAGCTTTAGTCTACTGCTATGTGGAGTCTTCTTACATTGTTTCACGGCACTGTAATATGCTTATTCATTGCAGTTCACAAGAATGTCTGATGGATTTGTTTGAACTATTATTCAAGAGTCATTTCATAGAGAGAGTGTTTAACAGGGGGACTCTTATTTGTCCCATAATCATTTGCATTGTTAACCATATATGTGACGTGCACTGGGAAAAGGGACCTTAATGCACCCTGCACTAAGGGCCCTTTTCGCAGATCCTGTCACATATTTAGGACCAAATTATGCTATCAACATGCATACATTGCCGCTATGATGTCTGACCGTTTTAGTGCTGCAGTGGTGCATTCTGGCAGTCCTTTTGATGGTTGTTAACCTTTGGGGGATATGTATGAGTGTGGGCTTGCTCTCCTCAGCTACCTTGCAAGGAACAAAGGGCCTGGGGGCCAGAATTTAATCATTCGGGTTATTCCATAAAATGGCATCAACAGTAAAAGGACCGTCCCCTATACGGCACATGGCTATTGTATTATTGACCAATGGGAAGCATCCCTGGCATTTACTGCGGAGACGGGGGCTGAAGGTGTTAGTAATAGTGCAGTCGGGGTCTAATGGCGCCCTCCATAGCCTAATGTGCTAATGCCCTATAGTTAGAGTATTGGTCATGGAGGAACCTACCCCCCCCCCCCCCACAAAAGGTCCATACTACCACCATGGGCCTATGACCCTTCTGTTTACCTCATCCCCTGACATGTACCTTTCCCATCTGCCTATAGGTACGAGAGCATGTGCTGTTCATGGTCCATGATAGGCCTAGTCATCTAGCTATTTCCATTACATCCCAATCAAATATCGTTGAGAAAAAATGAAAAAAAAACATTAGACAACAATCACAATTGTCTGTTTCCCACCTAGGAAATACAGCATGCGGGTTGGTTGTCGTAATGCATGAATGTAACCATGGTGAGTAACTCACCAGGGCTACACATTCACACATCCTGCCGACCCTGTGGGGTCGATACAGTCCTGGAGGGTCGTCATGATGCACCAATGAAGTGCTGGTGAGCAGGCTCACCACCACTTCATTGATGCATCATGACGACCATTGGACATGATGCACTCTTGCATTGCCGACCTTAAAAGGGTTAAATAAGTGGCAGTAAACACACATTAGCACAGCTACAACTGTAAGGGGTGATTGTGATTGGGGAAGGGGGGGGGGGGTTAAATCCACCCTAACATCTCTGGTTAAGACAAAAGTCCACCAGTCATGCAAACCTCTCGTCATGAGTACGCCCGGCCCGGGCCATCACAGGGTCGCTCCTCGTCCGACCCTTCTCATAAACCATAAACCCTATGTGGGGTGATAATGCATTTATGCATCATGCCAACTAATGCATTAATGCATCGCGCCAACTAACGCATTAATGCATCGCGCCAACTAACACATTAATGCATCGCGCCAACTAACGCATTCATGCATCGCGCCAACTAATGCATTAATGCATCACGCCAACTAATGCATTCATGCATCACGCCAACTAATGCATTCATGCATCACGCCAACTAATGCATTCATGCATCACGCCAACTAATGCATTCATGCATCACGCCAACTAATGCATTAATGCATCACGCCAACTAATGCATTAATGCATCACGCCAACTAATGCATTAATGCATCACGCCAACTAATGCATTAATGCATCACGCCAACTAATGCATTAATGCATCACGCCAACTAGTCATAGTGCATAAATGCAGCCCTGGTAGCTATGTCACAGGAGCTACATTTGTGCGCTATGTCGACAAATATACTTCAAGAGGCTTAAGCATGAGGCGCCAATAAAATCCTAATGAGCAGATTTACCAGGTCTTCATTGGTGCATCATGATAGCCATGGTCTTCATGATGCAGTTTGCAATCCTTAGGTAGTTAAGGAGAACTGTAAATCTCAGCTTGATGCTGGAACTATCACCAGTCATTAAGTAGACGCAGGAAGACATGAAGGGGGTTTAAAACTTGTGATGGAGATAAGATGTGAGGGGGAGGGGACCTGAGGTACAGAGTTCATGCTATGTGTACGTGTTCAGGGTCAGCTGGGTATATGATGTACGTAAAGCGGTTTACTCATCAACAGCCACTTAATTAATCATAAAGATTCCAGCAAGGAGAAGGAAGGTGTATCTTGATTTCTGATTGCCTGAACAAATCCAAGGGACAATATATGTGCCTATATAATTATGGGCGAAAGTGACAGTCATGATTGAAATTGTGATGCTCATGACCTAGGGGCTTAAAAAAATCTACGACTTCCGGAAAATCTCCAGCACCCATGTATAGGCACATGTATGATTTTCTTACTGAAATTATTGACCTTTTCAAAAACATTAATATTGATATATGCTGTTATGCAGTGATCTATCCAGGGATGCGGCTTGTCACATGCTATAGTCATTGTATATTCTTGGAAAAGGAGACATCATGAAATATCACTATGATATAACAGCTGAGTAAAGACACATGAAATACCACCATCCTGTTAACTATTATGTAGACTGAACACACCATATCACGAGCTACCGTAGTGCTCCATAAAAGCACCCGGGCACTCCTTGATTTCCATTCCCCTTCCCAGTGCCTATACAAGACAAGCGTTCATTTGAATACTGTGTTCATTTCTTGAGATTAACTTCAACACACTCCCTCGGCTTATTTGAGACCAGTGCTTATTTGAGAGACTGGCACTGAAACGAGCTATTACGGTAGGCTGTCTTTGCCCTTAGCCAGACTTCAGTAGTCTAAACAGACTTTGAGCCAGACTTCTAGATTGACATCCATTTAACTAGATTCTAAATGTCAGAGGGCAGGACTGGGAGGAAGAGGAAGATGCTGCTGACGATTAAAGAAAAGTTTCGCAGATGGGTGTTGGTATCTGTGATCCTTTATTTAGTTCAGAAGTACCTTATAAGCAGGTATATGGTATTACATTATTTGGATACCAAATAAACCTTCATAGAACTGCCGGTTGTTGGAGAATGGGTGTTTGCAAGGTTAACCATAGTCTTGTAGAAAGCAGTTTGAACGTTGGAGGTATCAGAAAATACCGTAGTGACCTTTTCTTAAAAGTGCCCAGGCACTTGTATATTTCAGTACCCCTTTATCCCAGCAATGATAGAAGACCGGCGCTTATTCAAGGCATAGATTATAGTGTAAATTTCAATTTCAAAATTCCGTTACCCCCTAGCGCTTATTCAAGACAAGCGTTCATTCAAAGATCTGTTGCTTAAGTAGGCCATTACGGAACCTATCAAGGTAAAGCTCATAAAGCAGGGGGGCGATATTTGGGGGTATTTGCCCCATGCCAGGAGTACTTATTGTCTAAATACCACCCCTAGCCTCCTATACCCCACCCAACCATTACCAAGAACTCACCAAATGCCACCCAGAGCACCAGGTTCCGGTTCCGGTGTAAACAACAGCCGCTACCATTCTCATAGGTTACCATCCACCGGCTAGACTGACCATTTCTGACTTGTAAGCCTTAACTCAATCATTGCCATATTGTCAATTGAGTGCTGGTGAGTCGGCTTGCATCATTGGCGCATCATGCCGACCATGTGGAAGTGCATCAGTCACATAGGATCGATCGACAAGATGCATGAAAGCTTCATTCATGCATCATGCACTGAAAACATGGAAGATCCGAAACTAGTCAGCGGTGACCACTTTAGGTCCTCAAGTTGATGAGACCTAAAACTACAGCTTTAGGTAGTCAAAATGGCGACTTTAGGTCATCATCCTGATGACCTGAGTGATCAGGATGACATACTGACAGTACAGAGTCGTCATATGGATGACTCAGGTCGTCAGGATGACGACTTAAAGTCGTCATTTTGACTATACCTAAAGTTGTAGTTTTAGGTATTGTCAACTTGAGGACCTAAAGTGGTTACCGCTGACTAGTTTTGGATCTTCCATGTTTTCAGTGTGATGAGCAATGGGCATGATGCATTTTCTTTTCATTAGCAACCCTTAAATGGTAACCAGGGTTAAAAGGGTTAAAAGGCGCCTAAAAGATGATGTATGACATCAAGTTTCTTAGATCATGTGCTACAAAATTTCCAAAAAGAATGATGTATCCAGATTTTGGCAGGGTTCTCGATTGCTTTCTTGTGTTCCAATTGTAATCAGAGATCCTAGGATTAGGGCAATTATGATAGTTCACTATTGTTGAATTACCCCTCATGCCGAAGAGACGGCATAGCGTTTTAACAAATAATACCATGGGTTCTACGTTTGGTGAAGAAAGTAGGACAGTTCTATATTGCACAGGACCCTTCCCTATCTGCAGGGATAAACTAGTCAGGTTTATACGACCGCTGTGCGCATGCTCAGCTCCCCGCTAATCGGTTCACAATAACAGCGTGACCTCCACAGTACACTAGGCAGCCTGAAGGTCACGGGCTGAAGGTCATGGGTTTAAACTCACAATCGAATTGGTTTTGTTTAATAATAGTCACAATTTATCTCGAGCAGCAATGACTCTATGTCATTTCACAAACAAATAAGACTTTTTAATATGAGAGAATCTCTGAGCCCTGTTGAGTGGGTCATAATTCAATAGGATGAGTTATAGTTGGACCTATTATTACAGATTTTATACAGACTGAGACATAATTAGTATTCTACATGTTGTAGATGATAAACATTAAGGGTTGAATATGGCTCCGTGCTAAGCACGTGCCCCAAACTCACAAAGGGGACTAAAAAGATGAGAATAAGATTGTCTAGGGAAGCACACTACACCTGTTTCGCCCCTTCCTGAAACATTCTATATCCTTACCACTTCTTACCAGGCAGATGCATGGAGGGTAGAAGATTACCTGGCCTAAAGAGATTGGATCCCCATGAATCTGCACAGGTAGGGTGGTAGCTTTTCTCTGATTCTCCACAGATGGTTGATTGGGTTACCCACAGAGTGCTCCATTACTACAGAGAATGTCTGCTTTTGTAATCTCTATAAAATGGCTGTTACCAAGTGAAACACCAAATAGGTGAGAAGTCTCCTGCGAAACCATTTTTGAAGCTATTGGAAATTTCTTTGTCAACCACAGCTAACTCCTTTTTTGAATATATTCCCCGTTAGAGACAAACAGAGATGGAAAGTTGCTATCTGTTATAGAATATAGGTGCTTTATTATGTCATAATAAAGTGGCAGTCGGTACCTACTGTAGAATATAGACATTTCATATCCTGTGAGAACCTGGGTTTAAGCCACTACTTGTGTCTAGGTAGACCTATTTGCCACCACAAAGAGTTTAGAAACCCTATCTTGGAGACATTTATGCTATGTCATTTCTCAAATATTTGTTGGCCGTCTATTTATTACCTGGGTAGGCACCTGGTCGGTAAGGAATTACCTAGGATACCATTTGAGGGGCAATTGGGAATACCTTGTATAAATTATAGGTAATTGAGCGGGGATCCTCTATGGGAGATTTCCCGCGAGGGATTGTATCCAGATGAACAGTCATTATATATGATAGAATAGAGACGTTTTATATGTGATATAATGGTTATTGGGCGCTAATTACATCCTCATCCTGGGTGATTGTCTATTCCCCATCTTGTCATATATGTTCACACTGAAAACATGGAAGATCCCAAACTAGTCAGCGGTGACCACTTTAGGTCCTCAAGTTGACGATACCTCAAACTACAACTTTAGGTAGTCAAAATGATGACTTTAAGTCGCCATCCTGATGACCTGAGTCGTCAATATGATGACTCTGTACTGTCAGTATTGTCATCCTGTTCCTCGCCTCTTGCTATACCAAATTCTCTAATTTTATATGCTTTTTACCCCTCCTTTTTTCATTCCCTCCTCTCCTTCCTTCTCAATATGTACCTCATTTCTCATTCAACTCCTAGAAATACCTTACTGTATTTCAGAATCATCATTGACCTCCTCTATTTTGCCATGTGTTCCCCTTTCTTCATGATTGAGAGCTTTCCTTCTTTTTTTACTCTAGCAAGGACATATTTCCATCCCTGCTCTGCCAGAGCTACCCCCAACTTCCATGTTGTACCACACAGAAACAGACACAATTACTAAGATGCAAGGACGAAACCAGGCTAAAATATGAAGAGATCAGAGTCCCTGATCAGTGAGAGTGGACATTAACCATGTCACTGATGAATGGTGCAAGGCCCATACCACCTCATCATCATGATGCACCGATGCAGTGCTGGCAAGAACTCTACTGCATTGGTGCATCATGCAAACCCACTTGTTAGTATACAAAATGGGTTGACATGATGCAGAAATGCATCACTTCATCAGTGCATCATGAATATCAAAGGTCATGATGCAATAAAATATGATATGACTGTTAAAGAGTTTAACGTTGAGGGTTCACATCGTGGGTCGACATGATCAAAGACTGCGGTAACAGATCACAGAGATCAAACCGTAAGAGAACAGGGACTGATCTATCACAGGTATGGCCGTCATCAGGACATGTTTTATCCTACAATCTCTATCAATGGCCATGCTATGAGTTAGGATCGTTCTATGATATTTATTCTGCCATCTTTTGTACAAATGGATCCTAAGACTGGTACCTGTGTCATCATCAGGTTTGGTAGAGTAGTCGTAACACTGTGGGCACTGATGTAGGCCGCTATGAGCAGCACACAGTGGTTTTACTGAGAGTTTAAACCAATACATCAAGTCCATTGGTTGTTGTTATAATATTATGATGTATGGAAAATAAAACCGGGGGGGATTACATTCATGCATCATGAGGTGTCCATGGCTGCATTCATGCATTATGAGGTGTCCATGGCTGCATTCATGCATTATGAGGTGTCCATGGCTGCATTCATGCATTATGAGGTGTCCATTGCTGCATTCATGCATCATGAGGTGGCCATGGCTGCATTCATGCATCATGAGGTGGACATGGCTGCATTCATGCATCATGAGGTGGACATGGCTGCATTCATGCATCATGAGGTGGCCATGGCTGCATTCATACATTATGAGGTGGCCATGATGCATGGATGCAGTCCTGGAGAGCAGACGCAGACATGCAACATTCATACATCTATAGCTTGATGCAGCAAGTTGGGAACCTAAAACTTAGTTTTTCCTGAATTTTCGCTAAGAAATGCTGTAGTTTAGCCAAAAATTAAACGATTTACACAATATTTGCAGCAAATGAAAGATGGAACTCATAGCTTTCAGGCCAGGGTAGATGGTATTACATTAATATAGTGCACAGTTTACCACTGAAGTACAAATTATGAATTTAAAAATCATTAGTTTAAAAAGATTTTGATTTCAAATTTTGACCAACATCACACATTAAAGTATAAAATGGCTGCTCAGTAAATGTGTATTACAAAACAAATAGGAATCACTGTGCAGAATCTCATGGACGTCCCTTTCGCCTTGTTGATCTATAGATTTGTAAATATAGATGCCCCCCCCCCTTTGCTGTAGTGAGTCCCAGTCCCAGAGCTGATCAGTGAGACCTGGTTTAATTTCCGCCTTTATAAATAAGGCATCACGAGGTTGGGTGCCAGCAGGGATATGATTAATGGGCGTGGCTGTGTGTACGGAAAGGGTGGAGGGGGAATATTTTTATACTTCTGATACATGTGTCTTAGCGTACACCAGATGTTTAAATGTTTCAGTGCTTTATGGTGACTAAGTAGAACTAGTATCATTACTATCAGTGGGAGTTAATTTATAACGTAAGAACAAATCTTTCATTGACATTATCAGAATGACATGATAGTTTAACGCTAGCAATGAAGCAAAATCCTTTCATGGAAATCATTTACAATTTTCATGGTAAAAACCATTCACAGAATGTTGTGAATTGAACCAAAACGACTTTAACAGAAACAGTTACTGACAGCAATGCCTTATTAATGTATCAGATGGACAAAGGAACATGAACCTGGAGGCACCATCTGCTCATCAAGAGATTTATGACCAGGGTTTCAAACGAGGAAGGTAGGAATAATTGTTGATTTTAGAGTATCAAAGTCATCATTTGAATGTTATTCAGTTCCCATATATAGACCATAGTAGACAATAAAGCCACTAATCTAATTCTAAACCCCCTTTGGTAGATGCAAATCTGTTTCAATCCCCCTCCCATAACTAAAGTACCTACCAGCTGACCAGGGTCATCTTTTATCTCCAGGGTTTAATGGTACTGGTACATATTCATAAGGGAGTACAGTTGCTCTTCAATAGCCAACATAAAATTTACATTGGTGTCCACTCCCAGTTAAACATATTAAACAAGGAATAAAAGTACACCAGCCAGATGTGACCTCACTCTTCATGCACTCTCTTCCAATTCTGGGACATAAGATTAGAATTAGCAGAAAGGATACCCCATTTCAGCCCTTCATGGGCTCTTGACCCGGCCATAGGTAAATCAGAGTCTGTTGGTGATCCATGCTCCATAAATGAACTCATTTGTTGGTGGATTGACTACTACTAGAAAATGGGGCAGTCAATTTTGTACTGCAAATAGTGATGTCAAAGTGTCAGGCAAGTGTCCCATGAACTTCAAAATACATGTTTTTGTAGGAAGAAAAGTACATCGGACACATGATTCATGTTTATGGTATTTTTCCCAAAACCTAGAAGAACCCACATTTATGTTGCTGAGTTTGACAATTTACAGAGTTTGTGGGGTGTTGTCCTATAGTTTCTCGTTCAAGGAAAAAGCGGTATATATATATGGTTCCCTTTGGTTTCATTAAGACATACTTCAAAGGCTGCCCACTTCCCCCCAGGGGGGCACTGACCCTATGTATTTCAACCTCAACTGCCGCCCTACCGCCCTATCTCCCAGTGATCTAAAAATGAGCTGGACATTGACCGCCCCCCCTTTTTCCACAATCCCAAATATTGATTGAACCGCACCCCCCCCCCTTCAATCCTACACCCACCACCAAGCTGCCTATTGTACTCATGTACTTGTATGGATGAACATTTTCATTGTCCAGCACTTGAGTTTTTTATCACTTCCAAGCCCTCATATATATGGTGAATTCCACCACCCTGCTATTAGAGATCTCATGGGAATCCACCACCCCCTTTTTTCGGGATTGCATGGGGATCCACCGCCACTGCTCTCAGGAGTCAGGCTGCAGTGGGTATCCATTTCAGGGGCAAGTGCCCCCCTCTCCCTTACAACAGTACACCTATTTGTGACCAGGTGTCAGTGTCTAGTGACACCAAGACCCATACTCCACTGTACAAGTGGTCAGTAGTGTTCTGCTCAGGTAAGGGGCCAGGGCAACAGGAGAAGCCTATAGGTAGGTACACCTAAACACTGCACTGGGCTTAATTTCCTTGTGTGTGGTACGGTCCTCGCGGATACAGCACCATATTGTAGACTATATTTCCAGATTTTAGTGCCACTAGATGAACGATTTACCTTGTGAATATATAGTCAAAATCTATTTGAACTAGTTAATGAAGCAAAACTCTATTATAATATGAAAATTGCCAAATCAAAAAAGTTGGGCGATGGTAGGTGATGCCCTAGAATTAGCCTGTACAATGGTCTATTTTGTGATATTTCCCTACAGAGGGGTGTTTTGGCTTGACTGGTCAGCCTGTATAATGGTCTATTTTGTGATATATAACTTATAAAGGATTTGGTAAAGGGGTATAGCATTGGCAGTCCTACTACTCACCATTTTCACCAACTAATAGTGGAATTATAATTATTCATTTTGAGTCTTCTTCCTATGTTTAAAGAAGTTTGGGTAAATGGAAGAAAAGTGCCTGAGGAAGGAAATTATCTCAGGATGTAAGTACAATAGAAATCATAAAGGCAGTTACAAATTATCTGTCTGAGGTAATGAGGGATCTGAGGAATCAACGGGTCGAGGAAGTGAGGGCTGGCTGTACATAAATCTGTTCTGGCACTCTCTGGACCCCATCGTCTGTGGTAGGATAGCAGAAAACTACACCAGTTCCATAGTGCTCCATATGGGGCATACCAAGTGTCCTACAACCACCATAAGCCGTGATCCCTGCTAGAGTTGCCCCCTGGTGGTCGCGCCCTGTACCTGTCATCAAGGGGAGGGTAAGGGGCTGAGGGCTGTCCACATCCGGTGTGTAGTGGCGACCCCTAGTGACATCTGTCAATATGAGCTGGGTAGGAATTTCCTCTATTAGGCGCTCAGGAAGGGGGCTATAGGAATGGGAGGTGTTCAGGAGAGGGTTGAAAGAGATATAATGAGAGAGACAAAGAGCAAAGAGCGAGAGCGCAAAGAAAGAAAGAAAGAATGAGAGGGAGGGAAATAGAAAATTAGAGATACAGTAAACACAAGATAGGTGGAAGGAGAAACAAGGGATGCAGATATGAGGAATGGCATCGAATGATGGGGGCGGACGAACCAAAGGGCCAGAGGTGGGTATAGAGGTGAAATGTTAAGGTAAAGGTGCAAGGACGAGGAAGAAAATGACAAAGGCAACAGCTAGGAGGTCACGGTTAGGGAGGATGAAAGTAGGAAACAACAGATAGGCGGAAGGCAGCAGGAAGAATCGTTGCCAAGAGGAAACGAAGAAAGGGTAAAGAATAAAGGGGAAATTACTGGAGAGAATATTTGGAGAGACCGGGTAGTTTGTAGAATGGAGCCTGGTTATATTGGAACGTATGTGCCAACACAACAACAGTTTGTCACACCTGATTGCCCTTTCTACACTTGTCTACAGGGGGGACCTTTGGAATTAACCAGAGAGGTTAAGACAGAGAGACAGAGACAGAGAGACAGACAGATAGACAGACAGACACAAAGTACTGCTTGTGAGTTACTTACCAGGGCTGCATTCATGCATCATCAAGACGGATGGGCATGATGCACTCCTGCATCAGCGGCCCATAACCCTCTACGGGCCACTGATGCACCAATGAAGTGCTGGCGATACTGCTCGTCAGCACTTCATCGGAGCATCATGACGACCTTCCAGGAGTTTATGTATTAATCCTGTAGGGTCATCATGACGCTCCAATAGCGCTTGTCGGAGTAAGGCCTCTGCTACGTCACAGAGCGATGACATCATGACCTAGTTAGGGGGTGAGGGCAAACACTGGCCTACATGTGGCCTGCTCCAGTACTAACTCATAGAGAAATCATGGCAACACAGGGTGATTTCCCCATCATAAAACTCACAGAAAATGATGTCCCAGGAGCAAAATTTGCATATGGGAGTATAGAGGAACATTCCAACACACAGCTCAAGAGATGGTTAGAATGCAGAGGAATAAAAACTACTGGAAATAGGCCACATCTTCTACAAAGGTTAGTACTACTTTACCCTTATATACACTTCATCTCACCCCACACAGACTGCCCAGTGCCCATAAACAATGTGATTAGGCTCCCCAGAACAGCTGTGGGGGTCAAGACTCTGGGCTGGTCATTAACAAATCTAGTGACTGGTGGGGTGGAATTGATAAAGTGTCAAAAGGTTTAAAAAGGGATGCCGTTTTCAGTTTTACTGATGCCTCAAGGTTTATTCCTTCTCCTATGATGCATCAATTCATCATTTTATATATGTAACTCCCATAATACCATGCACACAAGACTAACCCCTTTGTATAAGGTACACCTAAACTTTGTGGACTTTGCCAAGAAATATTGATGTCATAAATTTTAAGATACTTAAGGGAAGACAAGGGTGTTCATATTCAGGGTAGGTTAGGGGTATTTATTATACTTTAGGGTGTATTTGGGTATTTAAGGGTAGATTAGGATACCTTAGAATACTGTAGGGTAGTTGAACATACTTGGGAATTTTAATCAATGAGGGTAGATTAGGGGTATTTAAGATACTTTGGGGGTATATTAGGATAGTTGAGGATAGTTTATGGTTCTTTAGGGTAGAGTATTGTACTTTCCATAGTTTAGGGTACCTTAGGATATATTCGGGCACTTTAGGGTAGATTAGGGTACTTTAGAATATCCTAATGTAGGTGAGGGTACTTGCGGATAGATTAGGACACTTAAGGGTACTTAGAGGTACATTATTAAACATAGATTAGAGTACCTTAGGGTAGATTTGAGGTACCGTAATCTCCCGCGTAGAAGACGCACTACGCATATAAGACGCACCCCAAACTCAGCACATGCATTTTCGCGTATAAGACGCACCTCTTAGGGGTGAATTTTGTAAATTCAGTACATTTCTATAGTAAAATTACCCCTCGTATAAGACGCACCCCCAATTTCAGTATATCCTATAAGACTGCCCAGCATTTTGTTTGGAGTAGAGGATGCGTCTTATACGTGGGAGATTACGGTAGTGTGTTTCTCCATAGACTTGGCAGCATTGAGACAATAGAACAATTTGCAGCGTGCCTGTGATCTAGAGCTTCTGATGACAGTATGCGAGTGATCCAGGTGGTCTAGTGGCAGTGTGCAAGTGATCTAAGGGGTCTGGTGGCAGTGTGCGAGTGTCCTAAGGGGTCCTGGGACAGCATGTGAGTGATCTAGGGGCTCTGGTAACAGTATACGAGTGATCCAGGGGGTCTGGTGGCAGTGTGCAAGTGATCTAAGGGGTCTGGTAGCAGTGTGTGAGTGTCCTAAGGGGTCCTGAGACAGCCTGCGCGTGACTTAGGGGGTCCTGGGACAGCCTGTGAGTGATCTAGGGACTCTGGTAGCAGTATGCAAGTGACCTAGGGGGTCGGGTGGCAGTGTGCAAGTGATCTAAGGGGTCTGGTGGCAGTGTGCGAGTGTCCTAAGGGGTCCTGGGACAGCATGTGAGTGATCTAGGGGCTCTGGTAACAGTATACGAGTGATCCAGGGGGTCTGGTGGCAGTGTGCAAGTGATCTAAGGGCTCTGGTGGCAGTGTGTGAGTGTCCTAAGGGGTCCTGAGACAGCCTGCGAGTGACTTAGGGGGTCCTGGTACAGCCTGTGAGTGATCTAGGGAATCTGGTAGCAGTATGCAAGTGATCTAGGGGGTCGGGTGGCAGTGTGCAAGTGATCTAAGGGGTCTGCTGGCAGTGTGCGAGTGTCCTAAGGGGTCCTGGGACAGTATGCGAGTGATCTAGGGGGTCTGGTGGTAGTATGCGAGTGATCTAAGAGGTCTGGTGGCGGTTTGCGAATGTCCTAAGGGGTCCTGGGACAGCCTGTGAGTGATTAGGGGGTCCTGGGACAGCCTGTGAGTGATCTAGGGGCTCTGGTAGCAGTATGCGAGTGATCTAGGGGGTCTGATGGCAGTATGCGAGTGATCTAAGAGGTCTGGTGGCAGTGTGCAAGTGTCCTGGGACAGCCTGCGAGTGACCTAGGTGGGGTGGTGACAGCGTGCCTGTGATCTAGAGCTTCTGATGACAGTATGCGAGTGATCTAGGGGGTCGGATGGCAGTGTGCAAGTGATCTAAGGGGTCTGGTGGCAGTGTGTGAGTGTCCTAAGGGGTCCTGAGACAGCCTGCGAGTGACTTAGGGGGTCCTGGGACAGCCTGTGAGTGATCTAGGGAATCTGGTAGCAGTATGCAAGTGATCTAGGGGGTCGGGTGGCAGTGTGCAAGTGATTTAAGGGGTCTGGTGGCAGTGTGCGAGTGTCCTAAGGGGTCCTGGGACAGTATGCGAGTGATCTAGGGGGTCTGGTGGTAGTATGCGAGTGATCTAAGAGGTCTGGTGGCGGTTTGCGAGTGTCCTAAGGGGTCCTGGGACAGCCTGCGAGTGATTAGGGGGTCTGGTGGCAGTATGCGAGTGATCTAGGGGGTCTGGTGGTAGTATGCGAGTGATCTAAGAGGTCTGGTGGCAGTTTGCGAGTGTCCTAAGGGGTCCTGGGACAGCCTGCGAGTGACCTAGGGGGTCCTGGGACAGCCTGTAAGTGATCTAGGGGCTCTGGTAGCAGTATGCGAGTGATCTAGGGGGTCTGATGGCAGTATGCGAGTGATCTAAGAGGTCTGGTGGCAGTGTGCGAGTGTCCTAAGGGGTCCTGGGACAGCCTGCGAGTGACTTAGGGGGTCTGATGGCAGCTTGTGTGTGATCTAGAGGTTCTGATGACAGTATGCGAGTGATCTAGGGGGTCGGGTTGCAGTGTGCAAGTGATCTAAGGGGTCTGATGGCATTATGTGAGCGATCTAAGGGGTCAGGTGGCAGTGTGCAATTGACGTAAGGGGTATGGTGGCAGTGTGAAAGTGATCTAGAGGTTCTGATGACAGTATGCGAGTGATCTAGGGGGTCGGGTGGCATTATGTGAGCAATCTAAGGGGTCAGGTGGCAGTGTGCAATTGACGTAAGGGGTCTGGTGGCAGTTTGAAAGTGCAGTCTCACCAGCACTTCATCGGTGCATCATGCTGACCAATGGGCATGATGCATTAATGCAGCCCTGGTGAGTAACTCACCAGTAGTAAGGGTGAAAGGGCTAACATAAAGAGGTTAACCCTGCTCTATGGCTCTAGACCCCTAAAATCGACATGGCGACATGAGCATTTTTTGACCTAGTGACATGTGACATGGTCACTTCCTTAAAATCGACACAGTGACATGGCAATTTCTTAAAATCGACATGGTGACATGGCAATTTCTTAAAATCGACATGGGGACATGGCAGTTTCTTAAAATCGACATGGGACATGGGGACCCCCCATCAAGGGCCCCTGCTCTAGTCTAGCAAGCTAACCCTGTCTACCCCTCCCCCATCTATCCCCCACCCTCATGAATCAGGGACTAGTGCAGCAACATGACATGTAGAATATGCAGCTACGAGCACCCAGCTCCAGCCACAACCAGGGCCCATCTACAACCACACAGTAAAAACATGTTGTCGAATTAATGGAATTAAAGATTCAGCGTTATTTTTACACAGGGGTCGTCCATAAATGATCTCGGGCGGCAGGGTAGTCTGAGTCTCCAATACAGTTCAGTATTAAAGACAGAGATTCCTTGTAACACATAGTTACTGTACTGCCTTCTGGGGCTTCATTGTAGAAGTAAGCTGCTTCAATGAATTACAATTGCGGTGGTTTGATATTTAATTCTATTATTTAACGATGCTTGGTAGGTTTGACATTTATTTCTTAGTATACACACCACTACAAACCAAAAAAACAATACAGAAGGAACTAGAAAATAGAAGTCAAAATGTGAGTGGATAAGAAGGGAAGGCCGGGGATCTACAAGGCTATAGCGAGGGCTATCTAAACGATGAGAAGGGTGAGAGTACGGGGGTAGGAAGATTTACTATGTAAACGGAGATGGACAACAGGGAAATAATTAATATGGTAGAAATTGACAATAGTGCAAGAGAGGAAATCCTCAGGAGAGGGGAATGCTTGAGCACTTGTATAAAGTCGGTACACAATAAAAACCTTTAAACTAAAATAAATAAGACCCTATATGAAATGCATGGGACAAAGCCAGACTAAATTTAGGAACTATTCAGGTCAATGGAAAAATGTAGTAGATGGCTTAAAAGCTTAAACAATGTCAAAAGGGGATTGAGTCATGAGAATGCGAACTTCTATACTGAGAAAATTGTCCCTGTAGTACTAGTCAATATCGAAGGATGAAGCTAAAAATATCAAAGAGCATAAGGCAGCATTGACGCATTGACTAGAGATGTGTAAAAAAAAAAGATGAGGCTTATATAGCTAGCTCTAAGAGCCGATGGTCTGATATATTGAAGGGGAAAAGGCAGAGAAGTGGTTAGATTGACTGAGGGTAAGGGAGTGTAGAATTGCACTACATTACATAGTGCCTTGTCCCCTAGAGATATGGAATAGGCAATGTATGGTAGCTGGGTGAATTGCCTCAGTATAGCATTGTTTTATTGTCGTTTTAAAGGTTCATATTATTATATGAACTAATCCGTATGCCATTCTAAGTAATGTATTTGCAACTGATAACTTCTTTCAAATCGATGAAACTCAGAGTGTTTTAGGGTATTTTTCAATCGTTGGTTATAGTTGGATCTACATACCTTGCCTGTTTTGGCTGGCTTTGCTCTAACAATTGCAGTGATCAATAGTAAGTCTTATATGGAAGGTTTAGAGCATATTACCAAACCCTGGCAAAATCTGGCAAAATATAAACCTTATCACATTATCCACCTTATCAGCAATATGTATATATTAATCTCAATGTGTAACTTTATACTTTTAAAATCCTTCCTAGATAGGTCAAAGATAGCCATAGTCTACAGAGAGTATAGCTTTTGCCTGGTTTCACACCCTCTCTGACCCTTTAAGGGCCACTGATGCAGGAGTGCATCATGCCCATTGGCTGTCACGATGCACCAATGAAGTGCCGGCAAGACTGCTCACCAGCACTTTATTGGAGCATCATGCTGACTGTACAGGCTTGATACATATATATACTCCCGGAGGGTCGGCATGGAGCTCTAATGAAGTCCTGATGAGCAGTCTCGCCAGCACTTCATTGGTGCATCATGACGACCTTAGGGTATGATGCATTAATGCATCAGCGGCATTTAAAGGATTGATATGAGTCCCTAAGTAATGAAACAGGGGGATATCCTATATATATTATATCCTCAGGCCATTCATCTAGGAGAGTGCTATTTTCCCCCAAATTTGATCATGTGCACTTGAAGTCCATCCTTGCCCTTAGGATAAAGAAAACTTTAGTATTGGGAATACTCTTCTACACAGAAAACTCGTCTATAGTGTACACCACATTGACATGTAGACGTCTGGTCTCAAAAAATATCTATATTTGTTTATCTCTTCCAGGCTGCTGAGCCTATTTATTCCATAACATTGGTATTCAAACAGGAATTCATGTACTAGAGGTTTTACATGATCATCTTAAAGTATTTCAATCAGTGGTGTTGACTGAATTGTCCTAACCGTCATTCCAATTCTAGCTTTAACCTAAAATGTCAGGTTGTACCTTTTGTGATTTTTTATAATTGAAATAATGTAAATACTTTCTCAGGTCATCATATATTTTACATGCCTAATTTGAATAGGGCCAGGTGCAATATCTACCTAAATGGACCGTAATCTGTAGCAGCATCGTCACCATGAGCTGAGTATATGGTACAATGAACTATCTATAATACCCCATCAAGGGTGATAGATTCTGAAAAGCCGACAGAAGCGGCACCCACATGGGGTCGGGTTATGTTGTTGCTGGTTTGGCGGATGCAATTAGGAAGGGTGGCCCATGCCATATATCGTGGTGTATCTTTTCTGGTTGTCTGTTCATATCTAAAGTGACTAAGCAGAGTGTACACTGACAGCCTGTGCTGCGTTTGTAGGTCTTAACATGTAATTCTACACTAGGTACCACAGGGAACCACTGACAGCACACTGGGTATTGGCCATGACATGTTCATATACTGTTGCTAAGTCATATTTAGTATTGTTTTGTGATGTTGAGGAACTCTTCATATGGAATGCTGTCATTCAAATAAAAAACAAAAACATTGAAGACTTAGGTCTTTGGGCTGCAGGTTCGTCTCGTCTCCTTACAACTTATAAGTTGAATAGTACTAAAAGATAATATGAATAAGGTCAGTCCCTTTCTTTTGGTGATCCTTGAGGCAGTTCAATAGCCGCTATTTTGACTCTGATACAAACATCTTCATTTTATAATACTCTCATATTTCATACCGTATACAAAACCTCAATAAATGAGCTCACGTGCTGTGGAGGTACTAACTAAGCTACCCGCCGTCCACAATAAGCGGGTTGGACCGGACTAAGCTCTACCGTCCTCTCTATATAAATCATCTGCTCACTTCACCCTAAGCTGCTTACCTCACCATGACCTGCTCACCACCATGTGCTGGACCCATGAGCTTCTCCCTGCTTTCATTATGTTAAGTTTCACTATGCTGCTATATTGCCTTTCCCTTAGAGCTGTAAATGCCAGTGGCTATTCTATACAGTAAGATAATGTTATCAATGTGTTTAACTATCTCCCGCTGGTTCAGTGAACAGAATCATGATGTGTCAATGCAGCCCTCTCAAGGAACTCACTAAGGCTAGTCTGTGTTCTGAAATTCCCAGCAGATTATGTCACCCATTCCGTCACAGGGGCGTAGGAAGCAAATTTTTATTGGGGGGGGGGCAGGGGTCTCGGTTGGGGGCCTGCTATAATTGTATATAGGCTTATATAGGGAAGCTCCTCCTTATTGGGGGGGCCCAGACCCCCCTGCCCCCCCCTTTTCCTACGCCCCTGCCGCTAACCCTATCGCTTGTCGCCATGATGCTGGGGTGTCCAATGAAATGCTGGTGAGGACTTCTCAGGTGCATCCGGGCGACCTATAGGCAGGATGCAAGGATCCGTTAGCAGCCCTTAGAGTGTTAAGAGGATTTGGTGACAACTGAGCCCGTCTTACTCTGGTACCCTGAGTGTTTTATTGTAAGCCCTCAAGAGCCATGACAGGAAATCAACTGCACACTGGTCACTCCTAGTAAATGCTGACCATAGGTCTCCCACCATGCATATCGTTCAATACCGTATTGGCTTGTATAAGCGCCGGGTCTTTGAATGAGCGCCGGTCTTGAATAAGCGCCAGGAGTACAGGGGTATTGAAATTTTAAAATGCAGTATAATCTAAGTCTTGAATGAGCGCTGGTTTTGAATAAGGGCCGGGGTATTGCCTGGTTGAAATTAATGAGCGCCCTGACGCTTACACAGGCCATTACGGTGAGTTGGAACAGAAAATGATATTCACTCAAAGTTTATCCTGTAGTAACATAGATATGCCAAAGTCAGGGGGTTCTGTGTTGGTAGAAAATGGTGCCATCATATGGCTCTGGGATGAGTGTAAGCTCCTCTGTGCATATACATCTTCTACTTATCAGCTTTCTTCTCACCGAGATGCTCATCAGCCTAGGCTTAACAGATGACCAGCAATCTTTATCTTGATACATCGTGAGATGCTGATTTATTAACATGGTAAAAGGTATGCCCGCGCACCCCCTCACGGGCATACCTTTTACCGTGTTGCTCCACATTTTTTTGGTTGAGCCAAAACTTCGCAGTCCCCCCGCCTAAATCTCCCTCTGATGACGGCTAATAGATATGAATTTATCAATACAACGTAAAGGTTAAACAATCAATACTTGATAAGGGCTAACATGCCAATGAGGAATTGAGCTCACTGAGAGCCACTGAAACATGATATCTAAATAAAACCATGACAAAATCCTCAAAACTTCCTACTGCGAATTTGATTAGGCGCCATCTCTGTTGATAGGATTCAGTTTCTTTATTCCAAAACCCTGAGTGAAAACTGATTATAACAAATGGAAACTTCAAATTCAATTTCCCGGTAAATATGATATAGAGGATAAGTGGGTAAGGATAAAACATGTTTTCCAAAGATTATGTTTCATTTTGTGACTGGACAA
This sequence comes from Acholoe squamosa, assembly GCA_949317995.1. Classification (NCBI taxonomy): domain Eukaryota; kingdom Metazoa; phylum Annelida; class Polychaeta; order Phyllodocida; family Polynoidae; genus Acholoe; species Acholoe squamosa. The sequence goes on from OX439037.1 coordinate 87,823,194, forward strand.
TCAAGAAACGGTTCAGTGGACATGATGTACCAAGAATTGATCTGAAGAGAGAAATTTGATATTTGTCGTTTAAGTTGTCTGAAGTTAAATACGTTATGTTGCTGCTGTACTCCAATCTAGGCCTACCTGGGTGGTAGGGGAGTGAGGGGTGTGGTCTATGATCTTAAATCTGTGCCTTGTGGCATTCCTATGAGTATATCTGATGCCCTGAGGGCACAGGGGACACATTGGTCTACATTTGTGACCATCCTCCCTTTTCCTATCTTTATTAGAAGTGTTACTGCTCACACCCTGGAGGACTGAGCAGCTCAAAATGAACTGAAAAATTTATATGATGGTAATGGAGGTAGGCACATCTTAAAGCTTAATGTATTGCGTGAAAAAATATTTTGTTGTTAGATTGTATTTTGAGTAGTTTAGAACGGATTCACAGTTATATGGGGGCATATCTAAGCCTTAATAAGTGATTTTTATTATGTTTGGACTGAGTTCATCATTACAGTGGAGAGGAATGACAAAATCGACCAGTAGTGTTATTGGGTAATGCATTAGGCTTCATCCACTTAAGGAATTCCAATGAAATAGTCAAAATTAAAGGTGTATTGAACAATTAAAGTACACCACCTAGGCTGTTCACCTGCACTGCTGAGCCCTGTGTATAGCCCTGTATGGTGGGGTTGGTGAAGTGGTAGTGTGTGCACAGACCATGACCACTTTCTACCTTAGTATGGTAGAGGTAGAGGGGGTAGAGGTGTGACCTATTTTGAACATAAGGAAACAGGATGGCAGGCAGACAACACCTGTATTTATACTTCCTTGTACTGTGTAACTATATACAGGTAATACAGTTGCAACTTCATGGTAAGTAGCTACTATACAATATATGCCTGCCTTCTTGAACATGGATGATTACTTTTAGTCCTTAATTACCTAGCAGGTGCAGAATGTTGAATCGATGTTGAAAACAAGCTGATTAACCAAATATTCATTCAGTGTCCTGTACCCACTTGGCAGCTGTATTGAATGGATCCTAGTTTGTAATATATCTTGTATAATTTTCTTTGGAACAGGTGTTCCCTAACAGAAGTATGTATTCCTTTGCACACCAATTGGTGAATGAGTTAATAGATATACACTCGTACCTAGCATCATACAATGACACTAGTAAGCACCAGCATGACCCTGGACCTGACATCCTCCAAGCTATTGAGTCTTGTAGAGTGTCATCCCAGGCCACAGGTCTGCTTGAGAAAACTACGGGCCTACAGCCAAAACTGTGGGCCAGTGGCTCCTGGGCCAGCGGTAGTGTCTACCCCTGCTGACCTGCGGACTGTGGGATATGATACATATGATCAATGCTAGTTATAATCTTCATGTAACCTGCAAAACCCATGTCCTATCTACTCCAAAACGATATAATAGAAATGACCCAAGAACACCAATGAAGTCTGTGGACTGGATGGACTAAGGTGGGGAGGGGACATTGAATTCATGTGTTTTGGTATTGCACATTAATGTATACTAAAGAACAGCATATTTATGACAGTTGTTGCTGCTCAGCAGGAAATCACCTGTTGCCATATACAAACATCCTTACTAACCTTCTATTATCACTTATTGATTTCTTGGCGTTGTGATCTGGGTTAAGGTGACCTCTCAAAGGTCTATATTATGAACACAGTTGCACATGTCCAAATAAGGTAATGTTGCTATGTTTGCTTATGTTTGTCCTATGTACCTTACTATACTATATCAAGTAACATGACTGGAATTCTCTAGAGTCAGTGTGTGTAGCTATAAAGGAATTTTAGCTACGAACAAAGCACACATGTGGTGTTAGTAAATAACAATCAGAACACCTGTTGCTAGGCAACCATTAGCTTTAGCAACAATGCAGCAGCACCAAATTATTCCTTTGATTTGATTTGAATGCTGGGACCTCAAATTTTTTCTATAAATATGTAGTTAGCAGTGTCCATTCTTGCATGCTACGGGACATTTTATACATGTTCACTGTTGCTAAGCAAGAAAATAGCTGTTGCTATGTAAAAAAAAAAAAAAAAAAACATCATCCAATTGTTAACACTAATTGATTTTTTGAGGCTTATGAAATGAGATAACATGATCTCTCAGATGTGTACATATGTATATTGCTGTACATATTTGCATATAGAGGCTCATTGCTGTGCAAATTTGTTGTTGCTAAGCAACCACTTGTAATAGCGAAAATTTTTGACTGCCAATAGATTCCTTGGGTCCCATTTAGGGCATTATGTAAGGTTTCCAGCTTTCTCTGAGTAAGATTTATGCTATTGTAAGAGGGATTTTCATCTTTTGGCAGCCATATTGGATTATGCCGGCAAACACAGGAGATATTAGGACTTTCTACAGGTAAAAGCTGATATGAAGTTGAGTCATTCCTGAAAATTTCAGCTTTACTTTATTTAATTCCCAGTTTGGTCAAAATTTTGACCAAAGTTCCTGGACTGAGGTTTGCCATATAACTTGCTAAAAGACTTGCTTCGAGTGCAATCTATGTAGAACTGTGAACGCTCACCATGTGAATGGCACCATTGTCAGGACATTACCCTTACAGGGCATTATCTCCCAGCACATTGGCTTGTTCTGGTAGAATCCCTGTAGGCATTATTAAGCACAGGGTTGGCAAAGTTCACTCATAACCTGACGCGATCGCACAAAGCCAATCTGAGATAAGCAAGGCAAACTTGGAAATGGATCAATCAGGAATGAGGAAGGACATGAGTATGAGCATGTGTGCATAAGACCTATCTCATCCCCATCTCTGCCTAACCCATCTTCACCCCATATCACCCCAACATGGGCTGAGGACACCTGGGTGAGTGTGAGCGAGGTTAAAGGAAACTCGCTCACAGCTCGCTCATCCTCACATCCCCCGCTACAGCCCAGGGTACCCTCACCCAGACCTCATCCACCGGCAATCCAGCATACCCGAACTTGCTGGGCTGCCTCTAGGTGTAGGTTTAGCGTTTTGGTTATGGTGGCATATATATATATATATATATATATATATATATATATATATATATATATATATATATATATCATTGTACACCACACTGTGCATGCAAGTTCCAATGTTGAAGACATTGAGATCCTGTATGTGAATTGCAGCTAAGTATGATGATATATGTCTTGACAATATTCACTTTTTCTAGGTCTCCATGTGTCCAGGGTAGGGCACCAAGTGACTCTGCACTGCCCCCCACACGATGCATCAAATGCCGTCAGACAGTGGCTGTGGATTCAAACCCGCCTCAGGCCACGTGGCACAATATACCGCCAAGTCCCAACAAGCCCTATTGACAGTTCTAGAGAATGATCAGACATGTCGATAAACCTGTCAGACTTCAGTCTCACCATAGGCAGTCTGCAGATTAAGGACACAGGCAATATCCGCTGTGAGATCCACTATGAATCAGAAACTTTGTTCACAAATACACACCTGCTTGTCTACAGTAAGTGGATTTTACACCTGTAATGTTTCTATTCAAGATGCTACACTGGCCAGTTTAAAGCTGGGACAAGATCTGAAATATATAGATTTCCCAATTTCTGCATATCTATCATCACCCCACTTGTGAAAGTGTCCTGCAAAAATCTCAATCTATTCAGTGCATTCTAACCATGTCAAATTCAAGCATATATGTGTGTAGAAATAAAATGCTTCCAGCATTTTATTCATGTCAACAGGCAGTCTTGATTGTACCAGCACAGTGGCTCCATCTGAAGCCATAAAGCAGAGTATTCTATAATGGTGGTGAACTCAATTTGGATGCCTGGCAGAAGAGCAGACACCACTCAGTGCTGCTGTCATGAGGCTGTGACCAGAACTAATTAACCAAGTGGTTTCCCTTCCCACCAAAGAGGATAGACCAGCTGAAACTAAAGTCAAATGATGTGCACATAATGAGCCATATCATGCCATAATAAGTGGCACCCTGTGACTTGGGAATGGGTATATAATCCCCTGAAATGCACATCAGACAACTGTATTAGCTTTTATACCAGCTTTAAGCATTTGTCCTCTGTAAGATGCAATCCCTGGCACTTATACAATTCCAATACCTGGATTCTTGGTCCCATTACACTATGAATAATCTTTCCTGAAGAGCTAAAAATTAATGGTGCCTGTATACATCAGAAAGATTTTGCAAGATTTTCTTAAGTTAAAACCATAACTGTGTACACGTTGTCAAGAAATGTGGAAGTGCCTATTGTACTTTGTAAGCACTTTCCAAATGTATTCTATGCTTAATTAATGAAATAATTCCAGATGAATGGTTTGAGGCGAGACACAATGAGAGTTTTACACTGCAATGTCCATTGGATACCCTGCAGTCAACAAGGCAATGGTACAAATTTCCTGACAACAGCCTCCTAATCTTCACACAGGGTGTTGATTCCACTGTCCAATATGGCCCTGGATCATCGTCTACATACTCCCTGGACAGAGAGACCTTTGCATTGACTATTAGTAGTGTGGATATGTTTGATTACATATTTACTTGTCACTCTTTCCCTTTAGATTTCAACATAGCCTTCCTAGCAGTTTACAGTAAGTATTGATGCATGATGCTGCTGGTATGTTCACACTGTCAGCCTATACCACAGAGTGGGAACCTGTTTCTCCTATGCAAACGATTGCTCTAATCTGTGATTGGACATTTGAAAAAAAAAATCTATTGGGGCCTTTGTCCCCAAAGAATCTAGTGAGTAAATTACTGAAGTGTGGATAGACTAGAATTTATTCTACCTCTACCAACAAAGCATACGGGAATCCTATATTTAAATTCTTTTAGGGTCATATGTCCATGGGTGTGGCATACAATATCCCGTATACCATGCCCCTGCACGCAACGCACAATGCAGTGATTGACATAACATTACTGGTGTAGAAGAGGAAAGGATGATATGATGTTTAGATAATGTTTCTACATGGAATAAGGGTTTATGGTTTTTTTTTTTCTCAATGCTGATGCCAGAATTTTTTGGGAAATCATCGATAAAAGCATGGATGCCCTCTTCAACTGATGCGGGCAGTATGCGCAAAGCTGATAATTCTTTTTAGGTGACCTTAGACAATCAAATCAAAGGCTGTAAATTGTTTAATTTATGAGATCTGCTTTCTGCCAGTCATAGAACTACAAATAATGAGAGTAATTCTTTTCAGGTGATGTATTTGAAGTAGAAGAGAATACATCAGTAACACTCCCTTGTGATAAGCCGGTAAGAGTGGACCTGTCTTATACAAGGTCCTGGCAAACCATCAGTGGTGATGTCCTCTATTACCAATATCTCTATAAAGGCACCCTTTCTGAACGTATATCTGCAGCTCGGGAGGACATGTCACTCAATAACGAGACATTTTCATTAACGATTGGTCAAGCCCACCTGAAAGATGATACAGTGTTTATCTGTGCATTTGGTCATTTTCGAGAACCTACTGAGATCAGGAATGTTAAGGTTTACAGTAAGTTCTGTTTTGATACAAATGTTTTATGGTTAATTTATATCTGCCATACCTTATTCATTCTAATAAGCGCACTTGCTCTAATAAGCACACACCCCACGTTTTGGGACCTCAAATCATGCAAATGCAGTGCAATAACAGAGATTTTGAGGGCAAAAACAACGATTTTTAGCCCAAAACAACGATTTATAAGCTTTAGGGGGTGCGCTTATTAGAATTAATTTTGTATTGATGTTTTCAGCATCTAGCAATTAACTTACCGCACATGTGTGCTTATTAGAATGAATACAGTATTTGCAGTGAGATTGTTGGATGTATGTTACATATCTACTATGGGATTCAGGTATGCCATTTTTCCTGAGATTCATGTATGCCATATTTGCTGTGAGATTCCTGTATGCCATATTTACTGTCGAAATAACATCTAGCATGCTTCCGTAATAGACACTAAGCACAGAACACATAAATGCTTACTACTAACAGTTATTCATATGCACAATATTTGCAGCATTGCTGATTTCATTGCAGTCAATCCTAAAATCACCATGACAGGACTTGATGACACCTCTGTCAGTGTAGGAAGCACAGTGACAGTTACCTGTACCATAGACCGTGTGTACCCAGAGTTAGGGTTTGATGACTTCCTGATGAGATGGGGCACACAAACTATCATGTCTACAGGATCTCAGAATGCTGACAAGTCCTTCAGGTACATGGTGCAGTTATCACAAATCATCACCATTGAAGATGATGGAGTGGTGGTAGAGTGTTCAGTGAAGCCAAAAAGGGGACAAGCAGATGATGCTCTCATAAGAACCATAAATATCAATGCCCAAAGTAAGTTGATTAATGAATGTGAGAATGGAGGAAATGCAAGAGAAATAGGAAGAGAGAGAGAGAGACACACACACACACACAGACAGACAGAGACAGACAGACAGAGACAGATAAAGAAAGACAGACAAAGTGAGAGACAGAGAGACAGAGAGAGTGAGTGAGTGAGTGAGTGAGTGAGGGAATGAGTGACAGACACAGAGAGGCAGAGAGAGACAAAGACAAACAGACAGACAGAGAATGACAGAGAGAGACAGAAAGAGAGACAAAGACAGGCAGCAAGGGAATGACAGAGAAAGGCAGACAGATATGGACAGACCCACAGACAGATAGGGTGAGAGGCAGCCAGAGACAGGTAGTGACAGACAAACAGAATAAGAGAGACAGAGACAGAGAAAGGTGAGAGCATGAAAGAGAGAGAGAGAGAGAGAGAGAGAGAGAGAGAGAGAGAGAGAGAGAGAGAGAAACAGACACCTCCTAAGTTGAATCCAGCTTGTCAAAATACACATTTGATGCTTAAGCCAATACCTCACTGTAGCCAAGGGAAAATAAAATCAAAATTTACCAGAAATATGATGTTTACAAATATTTGGCATCTATTAAATGAAACTTATTTAGTACTTGGGCTGGATGGGTGTCCTCCTGACGAGCCGGTGGTCACCCTAGCTTAATTTTCTGTGGAAAAAAACCACATAAACTGCTACACTAGCCTGTTATAATTCCCCACCACTCATCTAAAAAATGTGTGGAGGTAAAAGATAATAAGGCCTCCTGGGTACCGTGAACCTTCACCAAAAATTCCAATAAAATAATACCTATATAGTATGCTCAATATTTCAGGAAGGGAGTGCCTATTATGGCTGATGGTTCCTGGGTGTAAAATTGGACCCAAATTGGCTATAAATTATAGCCAATTTGATGGTGGATTCAATCACACTTGTGCATTAGTCACAAAGCTCCAAGTGCCACTATACCTGGCAATTATAATTCTCTATTACAGACCAGAGTGATCTACCACTGCCTGCTATTATTGGTGGAGCAGTAGCTGCAGCAGCTGTGCTCATCATTGTAGTTATTGTCATCTTTGTGTGTGTATGGGTGAGGAGGAATGCCACTGGTAAGTTTGCTCTGCTATTTAAAGCCCTTTAAATTATGGGTAATAATGTGAGTTACAGTTGGTCATTGTTTCTAATTGTACCTTTACTGTACTTTTACTGTCCCTTTCTTCTCTATAAGATTGAAATCTACCAATTTTCTGTTTTCCCCAATGAAAGTAAAAATTCTAAAAATAAGGACATACAAGGACAGGGCATTCTAGTAAGACATTTTCAAATATATTGCAAAAAGAAATAAACCAATAACCAAAGTGATAATGCTCTTTTACAGATAGACCACCTCAAGTTGTTCCAGGAAGTAACAAAACTCTCCCGGACCCAGACATCCTCCACCGTAATGGGACCTATCTACCCGGGGCCGACTACCACGAGTATGATGAAATACGAGAAGAAGGTAGAATAATATATTCATGTGTTTGCTCTATGTCTTCAAGAAAACAAAAAACATTGATAGACATGTGTTGGACACCTAGTCCTAATCATGCCGGCGTAGTGGTCATAGACTATATATAATTCCGACTCTGCCCACTCCTCCAGTTAACACAAACAAGAAAAGGAACAGGAAATACTGCTCACTCTTCAAGCATAGGTTACATTTTTGTAGTCTGAAACATATGATTGGAGAGTACCCGGTTCTGGCTGTTACAGTTGCCTTTCTAGTGCCAGGTATGGTCCCCTGTGGACAGTTCGTAAAGGCCCTGAAGCGCGCGCACCACTGACTAAATTTTGGCCTTAGCGCTATGGTATTTTTTTTATAAGATGAGACACTTCAGAGAAATGATGGAGACAAATGAAAAAAGAAAACATAAACTGATGGCCGATTGACAGCCATCAGTCACTGCACTGGAAACCTACAAGTTCTGAAACTAGTCAGTGGTGACAATACTTATATAAAACAAATATCTTAGGTGTTCAAAATGATGACTTTAGGTTGTCAACCTGATGTCCTAAGTCGTCAGGATGACAATACTGACAATACAGAGTCGTCAGGTTGACGACCTAAAGTGGTCATTTTGACCACCGAAGGTAGTTTGTTTAGGTATTGTCAACCTGAGGACTAAAGCCGTCACCATTGACTAGTTTCCGATCTTCCAGATTTTGAGTTTGTTGGACAGCATAGGGACAGTATCTTTAGGGTCACTGGCTATCTAGTTCTGTTAGATAATGAAGTTTGTTATCCTGGTTCCTAATTAAGCCCTAATCTTTTAGATTCTACTATCACTACACACCGCTGGCTGACAGGCAACCGATGGATGGCCACCAGGCAGCCACCATCACTGCATGTGACATCATGACCTTGTAATCTAATTGGACTCAAAACAAGGCTAGTGGTTGTCAGCAGCCTGTAGCTGTGCCGGGATCGCCATCACGGCCTTCAAGCTGAAACAGTGATGAAATTCCCCATAGCGTTAAGGCCAAGAATCCGTCAGTGTGATTCAGGGCCGTGATGTTTGTCCACGGGGCTGAAGTCTGAGTATTATTATGTTGGTGGACGGGTGATGTGTTATGTAATTTCCCATAAGAGCAGGCCTGTGGGCCTATGTTTAGAAGTGCAAGGTGGTAATTGGGTGCTAGTCTACATAGCAAACTGTATGTATATATACAGGGATATTGCAGTAATTTCGTGTTTTTTTTTGCAAAACTACTTATAATACATGTATTAAAGTAATTTACGAGTTTATGGGGGACCATTATTTCGTATTATCAGTGTCTTGGGAAGCATGATTATAGCCCTGGTGAGTGATCCATGCATCATAATGACCCTGCGGAGTCGATGCACCCCTACCCTAGCAGGTCCGCATGATGCATCAATAGGTATGATGCACTCCTGCATCAGCAGCCCTTATATGGTTAATTACTACCTGTACAGGTGACTTTGCTGTACCCGGCCCCCCGCTGGAGGACACAGGGGTGTACCTCCACCCTCCAGACGATCACAGATATGAACAACCGACTCAAGGTAAATAAGAAAAGCAGTTTGGACTCCTATAGCAGCCTCTATAGACCCCCCTATTTTATCAAATTGTTATCATTATGGGTTCAGTAGATATTCTGGTTTAGTATACTAATCCTACACAAATATCCTTATCTATTGTAATGCACACCCAGAATTTGAAAAGTTCTGATGTGAAACACCAATCTGGCCCCAGCTCGACCACTAGCTTGCGTCTTTTCTGGCGACCAGCGTTTATGGGTAAAAGTAGTTCTGGCCGCTGGTTGCTGTAGTGGTAAAATGTAGGCAGGTACAATGCGTAGTAATATTCCCCAGAATATGGGGACCCACAATCCCCAAACACGAGAGAGGGAGTTCCCTGAATCCCGACTGGACGAGACGTGAGGTACTATGGTAAGGCTTGGTGTAAGGTTCATGTCCAACTCTTTATAATTCATTTCTTTTACTCTTTCAGCTGTGGGTGAACAGAGTGGAGATGGGTAAGGTTTAACTTTTCTTTGTTTTCGCACTAAACAGCTCTTCCACCAGAACCTATTTTCAGCCAAAGGTCCATTGGCAATGCATTTCCGATGCATCAGAGACAATTTTGGACAATCAAGTATGATCAGATATATATCAGATGAAAAAGCAAAATCAGGCCAACAATTCTCTTTGTTTTGGTGGAAGAGGGCCTTTTCTTTGTTTGTTACAGTCTTTTACAAAAAAAAAAGATTTTTGACCAAAAGTCTATGGTTTGACAATGTTAGACAATGATGGATAAAAGAACCCAAAATCGGGCCAACAGGAGGGCCTTTCTAAACATTATCATCTTTGAAACAAAACAATTGATCAACAATGAAAAAAGTGTAAAACATTTCTAGAAACTTTGATATAACCTGTATGAAGATTACATGAGAAAAAATAGGTCAGGTTCAACTTCAAAGGCCAAAAGTGAAATGCTGCATCTGAACTATTCATAGCATTATGCATGAAAGCCGCCCTTTTGAGTAACTTGTGAGCAAGGCATTGTGATGTTCAAGCACGGTCTTTGTTTTGGCGGCCTGAATTCCCCGGCCCTTATACAAAACATGCGCTTACACAAGATCCAGTTTTAGTGCTTTACAAATGTTTCAGGACCCCTTTATCCCTGGCGGTTATACAAACCAGGTGGTTATTCAAATACCAGCGCTCAAATACCAGTACATTCTTGCATCATGCCTACAAGGCAGGGTTAATAAACTCCAGTAGGACTGGCATAATGCACACACTGCAAAAATGGTGTTTAGATTTTAAACATGTTTAGGTCTAAACATGTTTAAAACCTAAACACATAAGTCAGTTAGGTGTCTCATCGACTACACATTTAGGAAATGAACTCTATTATTCTAACTACATAAACATTTATGCTAAACATGTTTAGATCTTTAGAGTTGAGACAGTTGAATAATAGGTGTTTAGATTTAAACATCAATATGTTTAAATACTTGGATGTTGAATCCACACCAGGTAGCAGCACTACCTTTGACTGGACTATCTGCACACAGTTATAATCAATTGTTGTGACAAATGTCCCCAAATCCCATGTTTATCATTGTTTCATTTCATAGAATGTCATGTGAATAGAAAGGGCAAAAGAAAATTGACTAGATTCACCTCATGCCATCATCATTACCATAAAATAAACAATAAACTCCATGACTGACACCTATTTGATGTTATTCTGGAATAGATAAGGCAATGTCCATCCTGGCAAGCTGTTGTACTTTCTCAAGTCTCTCATTCTGATGCAGTGTGTAATATATGTACACATATATAGGTGTGGCTGACATCTTTGGAGACTTTGACAAGTAAATACCTGCTGATGCCCCCCCCCCAAGTAAATGAGAAAATATATATATATCTCTGTTCTTTAAGGCATACATGTCTGCAAACCTTAACTCTACATCAAATCATTTAAACATCTAAACACAAAAATTCTTAAACACCTAAACACAAAAAATTCATATATCTAAACACAAAAGTTTTAACCTAAACACCTACATTTCTAAACACTTGAGCTAAGCACATTGTTTGGCTAAACATGTTTAGGAAATTAATGTGATTACAAAAACGTTGCAAGAATATGTTTAGAATTGTGTTTAGGATCTAAACACCATTTTTGCAGTGCATTTCAGCATGTTTCACTCCTACATTTGAAGCCCTTAATAGGATTTTCTCTAAATTATTACAGATATCTTGAAGTGATTGGTGAAAAGGAGTTTGATCAGATTCAGAGTGCTGATAGATATGAGAAGCTGAATCCATACCAGAAACTCCAACTCCAAAAACATGTAAGTAGTTTATGTACACAGGTATCGGACACAAGTCCCCCCTTGGCATTTACATATATTGTAATATTCTCTTTAAGCACTAGTTCAACAGGTGTAGAATAGGTCGGAATTGTCCTAATCTGACAATTTATGATTTATAAAAAGTATAGAAAAATAATCAGTTGGATTAAGGGTTGATTCCACGACGTCGGTCAACTCCATTTTCGACTAATCAGATGATTTTTTTCCATACATTTGCTATATAAAATTCAGTCGGATTAGCAAAAAATGGACCCAACCGGTGCCATGGAACCAGTCCTTTAGAAATAAGAGGTAATCCAATCGATTTACGTCTGTGGAACCAGCAATTTAGGATGATCAAAGCAGACAACCCACCCAAGTAGAATATTCTTTATTTCCTGGCACACCTTGGCCACACCATCTTAGTTGTCTCTCATGTAAATACTGCTTAATGTGGGTCCTCCACTATAGTCGATAAAAAAATCGGGTCAAAAATCACATTTGATTTTTTGCACAATTTGGACCAAAAAACAGGCCTTTAAGATATCAGACCCAGAAATATCTAGCATGCTAGATATTCACGGGAGGGAGCCCCGATAGTTCCCATTTAAAATTGGCCTAAAATCGTCTCTAATAGAAGTTAGAAACTGGATGTTTAAACTGACCAATGAGAAAGCTTGGTTTGGGGGCATCTATCATTCTAAGTTGGATAGAGACTTTCATGATGTTCCTACAGCTCACTGAGAAAATATTGTTACTCACTTTCAAGAGTCTAGATCCAGACTCAGGCAATGTCGCCAAAATGAGTATGGTTTGAGACTCAGCCTAATCCTTAGATGATACTCAGGCAAAGCCAGAGTATCATCCAAGGATCAGTCTCAGGATCTGCCTGAGTATCATTCAAGGATCGGGCTGAGTCTCAAACCATACTCATTTTGGCGACATTGCCTGAGTCTGGGTCTAGCCTCAAGTGAGTAACAATATTTTCTCAGTGAGAGTATAGACATCCTCCTTTGTCAGGTCTCTATATCTTGTTGAAACCCCATGAAAGTCTCTATCCCATACACCCGCTCAACTCTATGCATCCGCCACCACAGTATTCAACCTAATACGTGGCCATCACCTTTGATATTTTCAGGGTAGCGCCTCCCAAGAATAGTTGATACCGGATCCATCAGTAACTGGGGACATTTATTGCAAAGGACAGAGCCTCAGACATCCGGCCATGCTACTGGCAACCATCTGTGTGATATTTAGTCTGTTATTTCAAAGGGTAATATATTAGTGTTTTATTTCATGTGGCATGTGGTGTATAGATTGTATGGCACAGGAAACTAGAGAAAGCATGTCCAAAGTCAAGGCAATCGAAGGCCCCCAGTCAATTATGACGTCATACTATGCAGCAGAAGAGCCTGCTACTCTCCCTTATTTTAGCGCTTATTTCACTTAGTATGCCAAAATATTGTCAATTCATTATAAAGGCTATCTAAATACCTCAACATGAAAATAGGGTGTTTTTTTCTTCATGCTGGTGCATGGATACATCATGCCCATTGACGCATGAATTCAGCCCTTTACGAGTTGGTCTCAAAGCCGTAATTACACAAGGGAGAACGGAAAGAAATCAACAGAGCAAAAGCTAATGAGTGAAATAAAATTCAGTACCTAGTTAAACCAATCTCGTTGCATCCATAGTCCTACCATTCAGCCCATAGAGGTTTGGGCTAGCTTGAAGAAAGACAATGTTCAAGATGGCGCCCAGATAACTGTAACAGACCATTCCCTACCCCTGGTGGATGAATGGTAGAACTAACTGTCACCATCTATCAAGATGTAATTGTAATAGCCGTGGTCCTGTGGCGTTTTCTTGTGGTTAAGGTTTTCGTCTTTTGTTAACAAGGCAGAGCTGACCACAAATAACGTGCCTTTGGTTGACGAGTGGTGTCATTAGGCTCAGCAGCTCGTGGTAAGCATAAGGTCAAAGGTCACGTTAAGAGTCCTATAGAGCCATGCAGCAATAAAGGGTGACTTGTCTGAAAATAGAATTTTTTGTAAGTCGTTTTTAAATATCACGTGTGAGAATGGCTTCAATATGTTTACATATATCCAAACATTTTATGCTGGGGAATCTCTTCCAAGCTGAGTAGTTAGAGATAATATTTTTTGTGAGTGTTTTGGTTTCATCCTCGCCAGTAGAAGCTGCAGAAGTGAAAAATCAGAAACTTGAAAAGTCAACCTTTCCTGCTGCATTGACCTATAAAGACATATTGAGTGTTTTTTTGTTGTTGTTTTTTTATCTCATGTACAGGATTTATTTTTATTTCTTCCAACAACTCATTGCTCACACCTGTGTCCATGTGTCCTGTAGCTGTACACAGACACAGATGGAAGTCTTCACGCTATTCTTTCACGCAAACATTCTCCTTGAACACTAACGATGATGAACACATATGCTGGGCCCTAAGTTGTGTGCAAAACATCATCTGATTCCACTTACAAATTTCAAACGTCAGATGACTATAAAGAACTGATGAGGTGATGCACTGATGGGGAAAGGGTCCCATAAGTCATAAAAAAGGTAAATGAAAAGAATGAAGTCCAAGGATAGTCCATCCAAGGGTAATGGATGCGACCCTTTCTGGACGAAATTGCTCTGCAGAATTAACCCTGTATAGACTGCATCATAGCGTAATGCGGCAATTAACAAGTCAATATGCCATGGTACTGCCAGCTGTGCCCCATGGTGACCCTTCAGGTCAAGGACCAGGAGTTGTGAGGCTTCCACTAATTGGGAGGGCACTTAGTGATAGTAGGGGCTTTTAACCCTAAGGACAACGTGACGTCTTAACACTTTAAGTGAGTAAGTGAGTGAGTAAAAGATGTTTAACGCCATTTCGACAGCTAAGGTCATATTCATGGCGAGAACCTCATTACACAATTTCACAGAGGAATGTGTCAGTGCACGCGCATATGTGCATCACACACATCCTGCGGGGATAGGAAATAGAAGAGATAGACCCTTTTAAGTGGGCTGGGGAGGCCCAAACACTTTAAGCACTGCTTATGGGGGAGTGCACCATGCCCATAAGCCGACACGATGCACCAATGAAGTGCTAAGAAGACTGCTCTCCAGCACTTCATTTGTGCATCATTTCGACCTTCATATCAACCCGATACGGTCAAAACTACGAATGAATGAAGACCTGGTGAGAAACTCACCAATTGTCATGATGTATGAACAACCACTGAAAGAATGAGGCATTACATAGCCTGAGTACTCACTGGCAGTGCAATAGTGCATCATGCCGATTCACGAGAGCACATGCCGATTCACGAAGGCATCACGCCAATCCATGTTGCATCATGCCAATTCATGAGAGCACATGTATGCCGATTCACGAGGGCATCATGTCAAATCATGAAGACATATTGATTCACGAGAGTAGACTTATGAGGGTATCATGCGAATTTACGAGGGCATCATACCGATTTATGAGGGCATCATTCCCATTCTAGAGTGCATCATGCCAGTTCACGAGGGCATCAGGCCAATTCATGAAGAAATCATATTGATTCATGAAAGTAGACTCACGAGGACATCATACCGGATTACGAGGGCATCATACCGATTTATGAGGGTATCGTGCCAATTCTCCAGTGCATCATCAAGTCAATAGCAATATATATATATATATATATATATATATATATATATATATATATATATATATAGCAATATATATATATATATATATATATATATGTATATATATATATCGACTGCATCCCCCCATCCTCTGCTAAGTCCTCGCTACATCACTTTACACAGTATTCTACTCACTTTACTTCCTGGCAAGTACAATGACATGTCAGGTGGGAAGTCATTTTACTTCTCTGCTTACTTCAGTGTAACCCAATGACACGTGATCGAGTGACTAATCTTTAACGGTGCTAAACAAGTTAGATATATATTGCCTATGGAACTAATTTGTGTATACCCATAACTTGTATTATAATGGAAAATGCTCTAAGGTGCTCTATAAAGTAGAGATTGGGGTTATGTTCATTCGACTGTTCATTAGGCGACAGTTATAAGATGTTCATGCACGGTTGGCCACACACCTGTACTGTAGGATATTGTACAATGTTAATTTGCAGTGGGCCATTTATAAGCTATATACCTGGCTGTGTTGCACCAGTACATAGGTTCACCTGTTGAGTCTGACTTTTCTCACGGGGCGATGCCCGGCGAGAACCCTCAGTCTGTATTCCACTCCTTTCAATATGAAATAAAGTACAGAGGTGCTGGCGATTAACTCACTAAAACTGATAATTGTATTTTATACCTTCCTCTGTCTTGGTCACGATACATAGACAAAGGTGCACAAGAATTGGTCAGCACTGAGGGTTATCACACGAGGCTAAGCCGAGTGTGATAATCCTCAGTGCTGACCAATCCGAGTGCTGCTTTGTATTTATCTCAAGTGAATTAACTCAGATATGTTCATAATTCCATTTATTTGGCATTAGACATGAGTTTATCATTAGTTATTTGACCATTTTGGATGTTTTACTTGGCAGTGTGATATGGAGGAGGGTTATCCCACTGTGGGGTGTGATACAGACATTCTTGGTTAAACCTATGGGGCTGTCGTATCCAACTTGAGATAAATAGAAGCAGCAGCATCCATCTATTAGTGTAGATATACCAACTCAAGTAGAGTCGGCACGATGCACGCCAGCTCAGTAAACCGCCAAGAGCTGCATTCATGCATCATGATGACCAATGAGCATGATACGTGAATGCATCAGTGGCCCCTTGAGGTCCGGGTTTTGAAGGTTAATGGACGAAACCTTGTTCCAGCCATCACAAACTTCCCACCTTCTATCACTATGCTTTCACAAAAGGAAAAGAGCCATGTATAAATACTCAAGTACTAAGTCTTCCACTGACTCATCTATCTACATAGGGTGATGTAGCCTTATAGCTTGCTCTCTGTTCATCTCAAAAAGTAACACGAGCGGAGTATTATCTCTCCCCTCACAGCATTCTCTGTAATCACTTCTCTAAAAACACACACCTCACATATCATAGCTGTAAAGGCGGACGCACGTATGTGTGCGTGGGGGTTGGGGCGAGGGGTGTTCCAGAACTAAGCGTTAGAGGATTCTAAGACACTATATGAGTACGATAATTCAAAATACACATTTCTATTTTTAGTTTAGTGAGCCGACACTATACATGACATTACATTACTTGTCATAACTACTAATGTGTCTGTCCACCCACAGTGCACGAACATAAAAACCTCTAACTCTAGGGTGTAGGAGACATTTAGTAGTTTTGCAAATATATATTCTAATCAATGGCCAATTCTCTATTTGATATATGCTTCTATGGATTATTGCAGCAATTTCAAGTTAAGCTTGGGGAGAATTTACTTAGACCTAATTTTCTATTTCTACACATTATTTATGTATTTCTTTTTGAATTATGATAAATTCAATACTTGTCAAAACTTGTGCAACGAACCCCTGGGGTACAGAAAAGCAACACAACTGATGTCGTCCCAGAAGGCTCATCCCCATACGTGGCTTTATAATGGTAGTCAAACAGAGCAGAGTCCGACACAGTGATAAGGCGGGCTCTATAAACACTAGCACTAGAACTGAGGAAATAGAACAGAAACAGGAGAAGTCACCATGGAGAGGGAGACTAGTGGATGGGGATTTAACCCTTCCTATTTTGTGGGCTTTACTGTGATTGACTGTTTAACCCTTTAAGGGCCGTTGGTGCAGGAGTGCATCATGCCCATTGGTCAGCATGATGCACCAGTGAAGTGCTGGTTAGCACTTCATTTGAGCATCATGTCGGCCCTCCATTGCGTATCAATCCACTAGGGTCGTCATGATGCTTGATTGTAGCCCTGGGGAGTTACTTGCCAGGGCTGCATTCATGCATCATGACGACCAATAGGCATGATGCATTAATGCATCAGCAGCCTATAAAGGGTTAAATACCAATACTACATTGATGCATCACGTCTACCGGTCATCATGATGCAAGAATGTGAGTGAGTGAGTAATAGAGGTTAAAGGCCATTTCGGCAGCTAAGGTCATATTTACGGTGAGAACTACATTACAATTTCACAGAGGAAATGTGGTAGTGGCCGCACATACGTTCACCACACACATCCGAGGGGATAGGAAAGAGGAGAAATAGACCCTTTGAAGTGGGCTAGGGATGCCCATGCAAGGATTTAGCCCTGGTGAATGACACAGGGTCAATACAGTTAACTGAGGCACAGGATGATGTATCATGGAAAGCTTGCCAGCACTTCATTGGTGCATCATGATGCACTCCTGCATTTGCAGCCTCAAAAGCCTTTACAGTATCTTTAATATCCACTTTGCTCCCATCCCTTTTGGTGGGCTTCCCTAGCCCACTTAAAAGGGTCTATATCTCTTCTTTCCTATCCTCTCAGGATGTGTGTGGTGCACATATGCGCGGGCACTGACACATTCTTCTGTGAAATTGTGTAATGTCGTTCTCGCCATGACCTTAGATGTCGAAATGGCATTAAACATCTATTACCTACTCACTCACTCCATCCCTTTTGGTTTTGATATTTTCTCCTATTTCTTCTGTATCTAAGGATTATTTGCTTATTTCTTGGCCTCATAATTTGCTCAAAAAAGGCATGACGGGGAGGGGGGGGGGTAATCCCTTTTCGGCCACAGCCTATATTTCTCAAAACCTGTGTGTCTGCATCTGGAGAAACACGTGTAATGTCAGTGAGTCTGCCTGCCTGGGCTACATTCATGCACAACTTCGACCTTCAGATAAACCCCCAGAGAGCTGGTATGATGCACTAAACCCCTAGAGAGCTGGCATGATGCACTGAAGCAGTGCTGGTGAGTTACTCGCATCAGTGCATCATGATGACACTGAAACATAAACCTGACAACATTATCAGGTCTTTAAGGTGATAACGATAAGCCCAGTTGCCATATATTTCCCACATGTCTGTATGACCCCAAAGGGATATATAGGGATGTTGATTGTATTGTCCTATCAGTAAAGTAGGCTTTTAACCCTTTAAGGACTGTTTATGCAGGAGTGCATCACGTCCAGCGGTCGTTATAAAGCACCAAGTGTGTCATTAATAGATTTTGCATTATGATCTGTCGAGCGATTTGCCTGTGCCGTGCAATGGTTGATCATGCTCATTCAAATTAGATGCTCCCTGCCTGGGTTGCAACTCTACATCATATACAAAGTACAACGCTGCAGGATAATCCAGAACCCTCATCAGCAATTTTGCCCAAACGTATTTAATCTATATAGTGCATTAATGCATCATGTTCATTGGCCTTCATGATGCATGCATGCAGCCCTGGTGAGTAACTCACCAGAGCTATATTCATATATTACTCCAAAAGAGTTTTTGTGGTGTTTTAATTCTGTGGTGGGGAGTGAACCCACCACAGATGTATTTATGTATCGTGTCTATAAAACAGTGGACAGTGTAAGGCATTGCTGTATCAGCCCATAACGGTTTAAAGTCACAACTCAGGACATAACTGTAAGGGAGTTGCTGACGGCCAATCAGCTGAGGTCTACTATTGGAGTTAGGCAGCCCCACCCCTAACTATATAATTGGAAGCACAAGGGAAGCGTATACAGCGTGGTCGCGTACGGTAGCATTAATTGCTGCATCCACTGCGACGGATGGCCCATCCGTTGGCAGTGGATGCACCCTTTTAGCAGCCAGAAGCACGCCTCGTCTCACACACATACTTGTAAGGGAGGTCAAAGCCAATGGGGACAGTATAAAGGAAATTAAAACACAGAGTGTTTTTATACAATCCTTGGAATTTTCGAATCCCAGGAAGACCATATCATTTCCACTGAACAACCCCGTGCAATATTGGACTCACAGCCCAGAAGAATCCATTGAATACTCTTTTCTTTTTCTTCTTGCTTTTATTTTTTGCTGAATGCCATTGGGAGCTGGAATCATACTTTCAGTCCTACCATATTGAGTCCTTTTCATTTCCTTTATCTGTTCCAGCTTTTAGTCTGTAAATTGCAGGTTATCCAGCTCATTGGTTGCATCTTTGGTCAAATTGCAATGTAAGATTTTATTGAAAAGCCTTTAGCAAGTTTGTGCAAAGGACTTTCTTTTTATTTACCTCAGCAATACAAAAGCGTAAATAGCTTGAAATTTCTAGCATTCTTTAAAATTATTCTAGCCCTGTAGTAGGGAACATACTATACCAGCAAAGAGGTTTGAGACTTATTCTCAGCTAGGCCAGAACATTAAAGACAGCACTTAGAGGGAGAAGCCACATGACGTCACTGCTTATAAATACATTAGTGGTACGACGTGCCGCCCACTCTCTACTTCTGTCAACACAAGACGCTATATATAAAAGGTTACTTCTACTACATTCTAGTAGATTGGCTTGAACCCTTAAAAGAGCCGCTGATGCAGGAGTGCATCATGTCCATTGGTCGACATGATGCCCCAATGAACTGCTTATGATCAATGGGCATGATGCATGAATACATCAGCAACCCTGAAAAGATTAATGCATGTGCGACCACTTCTTTCACAAATAAACGAGTGACCTCTTATTTGACAAATCAAGCGCTCACCTATTGTCAGTGCGAGTAGTGTATGTGCAGTTTTTGAGCTCTGTGTGCCCATGGTGTAAGAAGTATAGGACACTGGTAGTGGTTTAGGGTGTAGGTAGTACATGGAAATATGTCTTTGGTACAGGCGGCGTGAGCTCTCTGAGACCATAGGGAGATTTAGTGAGCGAGTGAGTAATAGATGTTTAACGCCATTTCGATACTTGTGAAGTGACCGAGGATCGACTGACAAGTTGAAAGCCATGGCATAAAGTAAGCGATAGCTTAATATTGTGGGGATGTCTATGCTTCAATTCCTCTACTGCTGCAAACAATGTGAGACGGAAATTGGAATTTTAAAGTTTTGCGCCAGTGGCGGATCCAGGATTGTCTAGGGGGGGGGGGGCAAGATTTGGTGAGAACTGATGATGTGGCCCAGAACTGATATGTGGCCCAGAGCACTGCAAGCCCCCTGTTTGGGGCCCTTCTACAATTTTCTTACCCCTCTTTCTCATTTTTCCCTCTCCTTTTTTTGTGGTGGTGGTGAGGGGGCCCAGGCCCTCTGGGCCACTCCCCTGGATCCACAACTGTGCGCCTCTAAAATATCAACTTTCATGGTAGATTTTAGAGGGATTAAGGTCTAAAGAGATGGAGGCAGTAGACCAGCCGTGGTTGTCAGTTGTTGAATGGTGTTATATCTAATAATAACGTGATGAGGGCCTTGTCATTGTCTTGTTAACGCTTTAAGGGCCGCTGATGCATTAATGCATCATGCCCATTGGACGTCATGATGCACCAATGAAGTGGGGGCGAGACTACTCACCAGCACTTCATTGGAACATCATGCTAACCCTATGGGTTGATACATATACTCCCGAAGGGTCGGCATAATGCTCCAATGAAGTTCTAGCGAGCAGTTTAGCCAGCGCTTCAGTGTCGGTTTTGAATATTATCAGATCTATAGAGCCTGGATTGACATCTTTATCAGCGAGTCTGATAGGTAGACGTGGTAGGGAACTTTTACCATTTAAACGCTGCTGATGCACTAATGCATCATACCCATTGGTCGTCATGATACATAAATGAAGCCCTGCCAATTAACTCATCATGCCTGCATCATGCCAATCCTACGGGATTGATGCACTTCCGGAGGATCAGCACAATACACCCGTGAAGTGCGGGTGAGCAGTCACGCCAGCACTTCACTGGTCACAGTATGGAGGCCTAGTGGAGCCGCCATTTTGAATTTGGCTGGTTGAGGTAAAACCAATCGATAAGACATCCCATGATGGGTACCTTGACGCTCGTTAACACCCACTTGCTGGTCCCATCTTATCAGTTTTTATCAGTGTGTGTCACCGGAACCAGCTTCAGACCCGCTAGTGGACACTAGGCTCTTGTTACATAAAGGTAAGGATTTATGGTTGTGACTTTTCAATCGAGTGTATAAAATAAGATTTATTGTTCCCCGACCTCGACCTGGCACCTCTGTGTGTATGACCATCCTACATTTGGCAGTTTCCAATTAAATCCTAGCTCTATTTCTGTCTAAATGCCACTTGAGAAATTGTGTTTGTCAGAAAAAGTCAGCCAGCCAGGCACGTGATTGGTGTATAAAATTATGGCTTGTGTTTCTGGTTCAACTAAAATGTCATGTACCGGACATAGCGTAAACCTTTAAGGGCCGCTGATGCAGGAGTGCATCATGCCCATTGGTCAGCATGATGCACCAGTGAAGTGCTGGCGAGTCTTCTCGCCAGCACTTCATTGGAGCATCGTGCCGAATCTATGGGGTTAATGCATATATTCCCAGGGGGTCTGCATGATGCTCCATTGAAGTGCTGGCTAGCAGACTAGCCAGCACTTCATTGGTGCATCATGCAGACCAATGGGCATGATGCATTAATGCATCAGCAGCTGTCAAAGGGTTAAAAACTTTAGTTCCAGACAAAAACAACAATGTAATTTTACTTCTGACTCAGCGTGTCCAATTCTATTTTCCATTAAAATGGTCCTCGGCTGGCATATGCTATAAATAACTTATCTTGACAAATAAACTGCACCCAAAGATAAAAGCAAAACAAATGTGAAAAAAAGATGGAGACACAAGAAATGCAATATCCTCCATTTAAAAGAAAAGAAAGGACAGGGAGCATCTATTTCCAACATCTGATGGCAACTTCAAGAACCATTCCTCGACATCCTTAAATCCTTCAATGGATGGTGATGCAGGAGGGTAGTGAGTGAGTAATAGATGTTTAACGCCATTTCGACAGCTAAGGTCATATTCATGGTGAGAACTACATTACACAATTTCACAGCGGAATGTATCAGTGCCCACGCATATGTGCACCACACACATCCTGAGAGGATAGGAAAGAGGAGAAATAGACCCTTTTAAGTGGGCTAGGGAAGCTCGTGCAGGAGGGTATCATGGTCCGCATCATGCACTAATGCTGGCAAGTCTGCTCATCGGAGCATCATGCCGACCCTCTGGGTGACTCCGGCCGAGTATGTTACTTTCTGAAAGGGTCGACATGATGCAAGAATGCAGCTGTGGTGAGTTACTTACCAAGGCTGCATTCATGCATCATGACGACCAATGGGCATGATGCATTAATGCATCAGTGGCCCTTAAAGGGTTAAATTCTCCAGTTAGCTAAGCAGGCCCAGAATAAAGTATGTCGCTTTAAAACACGAACAACAAGTGCCTCCCAGATGTGAATAAATCCTTTTTATTATCTTCTATAAACTGTTCCACGGCGTGACCCTTTGAAATATTTGCTTGGGTGCTTGAACAACAATACAGCAGCCGACTATCGACAACACTGACATTATTTCTTGCTCACGACATAGTTATTAATGTATACATTGTTAAAAGAAAAGACCACCCTATTTTCAAGTTGGTTTATTTTGATAGCCTTTGTCCTAATAAACACGATTTTGG
The DNA here is from genome assembly GCA_949317995.1 of Acholoe squamosa. Taxonomy (NCBI): domain Eukaryota; kingdom Metazoa; phylum Annelida; class Polychaeta; order Phyllodocida; family Polynoidae; genus Acholoe; species Acholoe squamosa. The sequence continues at coordinate 87,846,504 of OX439037.1, forward strand.
CATACTTACTAAAATATGCACTATTATAAGGGAGAGCAGCAGGCCCTTTTGCTGCATTGTATGACGTCACAATTGACCAAATGCAGCAGAACTGTGACTGCAATGCACTGCTGGACAACAGTCAAATGCTCTCCATATCTTTCTCTGGACCATGGTTGTTTCTCTTCTTTGATAATTGGCATTAAATGACCCAGGGGAGGGTTCCTAAATGATATCATGATGTTGTGGAGTTCAATATTCTATTTACAAACAGGTTTTACAACAGCCTCTGCCACAAAATCAATGCATTCCCTGCTGCATTTGGTCAATTGTGACATCATAAAATGCAGCAGAAAGGGCTGCTGCTTTCCTCTATAGAGGTGCATATTGTAGTAAGTATACCAAAATCGTGTTTATTATGACAAAGACTAACAAAATAAATCATGAAAATAGGGTGGTCTTTTCTTTTAAGGGCCCCTAGCCTACTCCAATAGGCATGCATGATGCACTCCTGCACATGTGACCCATAAAGGTTAAGGTGATTAGTGGGGGGGTAGGACTGTAAGCTGTATATATAAGATTACCATCTTACAGACTCCCCTCACAGTAACACTGCACCCTACACCCCCCCCCAGCCCCCTAGGACCACCAGTAAATTAGGACTGAGGGAGTGATCTGCATTGTACCATTCCCAAAACTGCCTGCTGGCTGGGGGGTAAGGGGAGTGTAGCTGAAACCTTTAAGGGCTGCTGATGCATTAATACATCATACCCATTGGTCGTCATGATGTCTGAATGCAGCCCTGGCGAGTTGCATTAATGCATCATGCCGACCCTATGGGTCAGCAGCCCTCAAAGGTTTAAACCTTGAGTAGCACAATACAGCATCAATGCATCATGGCAGACATGATACACTTCTATAAGCTCGGCATGAAGCACACCTGGTGATCCTGCAATTCATAGGAGCATCAGATTGACCAGGGAATATGAAACTTGGCAAGTAAAGAACAAAAAAGTGTTGACTGTAGAAGAAGGGCTGAGGGTAGAAAGCCAGGGTAGACAGGCAGTCTATATTTATACGAAACGTATTTTTTTCCTTGCAGGCCACTCAGTCTTAGAGATTTTGTTTTTCCCCATACCTGATTAAATTTAGACCTCACTGAATACCTGAAGATTATCGTTGTCAGGAAAGAAATGATGAAAATCAAGAATTAACTCACTAATTTAATCATTGAACTAACAGTGATGTCTTTTGTTTGGGCTGTAAAAACCTCAATATTGTAAACCATAAAACCCAAAATGCAGCCCCCAGGTTCCAACATTACAGTCGGACAAGCGGTCCTGCAGCCTTTTCCAGGGCCGGGGGTGATTTTGCGAGCAAAACCTGGTGTCCTGCAAGTTTTCGTATTGACTGCTTTGAAAGGGTAAGTAGGAGAAGGAGAGGAGGGACGGGTAGTTGGGGGGGGGGTGAAGAAGGGAGGATGAGGGGTAGGAATCAGAGTTGTGTTATTGTCTGTGGGGACTGTCTGTGGCTGATGTGATAAGGAGAGAAAGGCTCCAGCACCTCCTCCCTCCCCCCCTTCTACCCCCTCCCCTCCCCTCCCCCCCCCCAGAGTGTGATGGGTCCAGCACAGTCCCCACCCAAGTATGGGGGAGATGGGCTGGTAGAGGTAGCTGGAGGAGGAAGAGGGGGGGCGAGGGTACCTGTAACAAAGTAAGAAATCAGGAAAGACAGCTATTAAATGTCAAACCTTTACCGTAAATTCCTGTATATAAGCCACACTTTCTACAGATACCCCTTCCCCTAAGGCGCGATGGGTGGAAGATGGTACGAAGGCAGTAGGAGCAGGGGGAGGGGTAACTCTAACAAAGTAAGAAATGAGGAAATGACAGTAAAATGTCAAGCCTTTATCCTAAAACCTAGCATATAAGCCGCAGCTTATCTACCTCTCATATCCCTACTCTGGCTAATCTAGCATATGGGCAAGACTTGGTCACTCTTTTATGGGTGAGGTGAATGAGTGAACCATGCCAATTGGTCGGCATGATGCTCCAATGGAGTGGGTGCCAGCACTTCATTGGAGCATCATGCCGACCCTTCCTAGTCATAATGCACAAATGACAACTAATGGACATGATGCATTCAGGTAGGTAATAAATCACTATTTTACTTGACACATTTCGCCCAACATTAAAACCTTATACCTCCCCTGCAAGTTTTACATAGTTTTTGTATTATTGTTCCTGAGGCAGATGGAATATATAAATTACAAGAGGAGCTTTTTTATACCCCTTTGAGAGGCGGTCTGTCTGGGTTTAAGATTATCTGGAAGGAGGTTGTTTTTGTCGATTTCATTCAGAGATGAAAGGCCCAAGGTCAATAGAGAAAATATAAATACTTGGATTTCAATCCTTTGTCCCAGATCTCGGTGAGGTTTGATAAGCATGTTATCCCATCTTAGATAACTCTTTGTTTTCGTTTCTTTACCACCTGTTCCCTCATCTCTACACTCTAAGAAATAACGGTTGAATCTACCAGGGAGCCCCGTGAAACAATATTAAGGGCATAAATGACAAATAGAGGTTCACAAGGTGATTCTATCAGCAAATAAGTAGCACAAGGCCGTAGGCCGAGTGCCTTCTTATCTAGCCGATAGAATCACCAAGTGAACCTCTTTTTGTAATCTATGGCGTTTATACCAGGGTTTCCACCATTGAATTAAATATTTGCCATAAATCCAATGTTATTTGTTGCGAGTGGATGGGTCCGTTCCTCAGCCGTACTATTCAAACTTCATTATCCGCTCCCGGGGCCGTAAAATCGTTCAACAATGTGATAACCATGGTATAAAGCGCTGTAATTGCATCGCAGTGAATCAGTGTGGTTTCTACAATGAAGCAGTACAGTACAAACTGTGATACAAGAATTCTCCATGAAAATAACGAGAAAATTGCTTTGATGACTGTTTTTTTAAGTGGATTTAGCTGAACAATAATGATAATATGTATGTGGTGCACCAGGAAAAGACGTTCTTCAAACTAAGTGGCATATCTATGGCATAAGTGGCATACCTTGTGCTAGGAGAAAAGGTTATTTTTTGACTGACCTTTAATTTCAGCTATAACTTTTTGGTTATCAGAGTGAACCCTCATATATGTTTTAAGTGTAATTGTTGTTTGCACTTATTGTTTTAGTCCTATCCAATTTCTAACTCCCAGTTTCAGCCTGTCTACCATTGGTGTTTTTTTAATCTAGTGTATAAGTAACAACTCTATCATCACTAACTCTTTCAATGCCGCTGATACATTAGTGTACCATGCACATTGGTCGTCACGGTGTAAGGATGTAGCACTCGGGAGTTGCTTTAACGCTCTCCCGGGGGGTCGGCATGATGCACTAATGAAGTGGCAGACTCGCCACCACTTCATTGGTGCATCATGACGACCGATGGGCATGATGCACTAACATGTTAGCAGCCTTAAAGGATTATTCTAGTGCCTATAGGTAACTGTATCACCACTAGGGGGACTAGAGGCAGTTATAGATGGCCCTACTTTATCCCCTATAGGGAGGGCACTGTGATATTGAGTTCCAATAGCACAGATTCCATCTGGTTAATCTGTTCTTGCTGTTGTACAATTGAAGCTCAGTGCCACACTGTTTACCCCGTAAGGACCGCGTTTGCCAAAACAAGCAATGCTTTTAGATTTAGTGTGTAAATATCGCTTTCTTTCATACATTTGAGGTATAAGAGATCAGATACATATACATGTATATTAGAATGAGATTGAATAATTGGGAATTCAACACAAGTTGTGCAATATTGATGATTTATTCTGTTCGCCGTATCTTCCCGTCAGGCCTGGTTGGCACTTATAGTGTCCGTAACGTTTGCAGGTACCCTCTGTCCACTGAAAACATGGAAGATCCGAAACTAGTCAGCGGTGACCACTCTGATGACTCTGTACTGTCAGTATTGTCATCCTGATAACTCAGGTCATCAGGATGACAACCTAAAGTCGTCATTTTGACTACCTAAAGTTGTAGTTTTAAGTATCGTCAACTTGAGGACCTAAAATGGTCACCGCTGACTAGTTTCGGATCTACTATGTTTTCAGTGTTCAATTCTTGATACTGATGAAGATCTGCTTTAATGTTTGTTTTCTGATTTGATTTAGTTCATAGCATCTAGTACCATCTGAAAAAGGACACCAAAATGGTTGTTAGATATTAAAATCTTGTTCGATATATATTTCAGCATACTTAATTCAATCTCCTCAGATTACCTCTCCTCTTCTAGATAAATGACATTTCAGGAGTCAAAAAATGATAGTCCGTTGAATTATATCTAAATAGTATTTAGAATTAAGAAGTACATTCATAAGCTGTAAGATTAGTTGACAAAGTCTAAAGCAGTGGCAAATATTTTCACGTTGTACACCTAAATTATCTGAAAAGTTTCGGTTTAAAATTCATTATAATTTGGTTATATTATGCGATCACAATTTATATGGGCAAGGTTGTTTATATAACTTTCAGCTATAACTTACCAAGTAGAACCAAGAACTGCTGTAACTAAAAGTCTGGAACTGTCAACTGTAATGAAACACTTCAGGTTTGGTACAATAATACAGAACAGGAACTCTAATAGTATAGTAACACTTGAACACAACATAGAGAACTGTAAATGTATCAACATTAAACATCTTATCACTGCTATGATACATATTTACCTTCCAGTGAAAATCTTGTCTTTTCTGAAATGTATTTTAGTAAGGGAATATGTCAGACAAGTCAAGGACTATAAATATCGTGAGAGGCTAAAACTGTTAGTTGTTATTTTCTACCTGGCTTTGCAAGAACAATTAATTCAAAATGATTGTGACTGATACATTATTAGATACATGTTTTTGATTCGAAATATTGTTATTGATAATGGTTATTGGACCTTATAAACTCCAAAATGTCAATAGTACGCTTAGCCTCTTGTAAAATCGAATATTCATCAAACCTTTCAGTGGGAAAAACAGGGTTTTATTAAATGATATTTTGTGGGGATTTCATTATGAAAATCCGCAGATATTTGTCGCTGGCTGTCAGATTTTCAATCAGCTATACGAGAACATGATGTATGGCCATATAAATCTGCACATGCTGCTACCTTCTGATATTTGCAGTTATATCTTTATGCAAAAAAGAGATATTAGCTTACACCTGTCACATGCCCTGGGGCATTTCTAACTAAGTTGGACTTGCTGGGAGTTCATGATAAGAACTTTATATATCAGTAATGCCTAGACAGGCATGTCCACTTTGAATTCAATGTCTGCTCTTAAACCTTTAAGGGCGGCTATGGCATTGGTTCTTGATTCCGATTGGTTGTCATGATGCATGAATGGTGCCCTGGTGAGTAACGCTCCAGCGCTACATTCATGCATCATGACCACCCTATGGGATTGCTCCCAAAGGCTCAGCATGATGCTCCAATGAAGTGCTGGCAAGCAGAACTTTGCTACTTCATTGGTGCATCATGCCACCCAATGGGCATGATGCACTCCTGCATCAGCGGCCCTTGAAGGGTAAATTCCAACCTGTCAAGATAGACCACATTATTCCGCGAAGTTTATTGCCTATGAATAGATGAAAGTTGTAGCCATGGTAGCTATATGACATTCTGTATAAATCATGTATGTCCTGCCAGCCGATCCCAGATTAGCCTTTTAAATAGGCCTTACACGGTCAAATATTATCGCCTTGGCCAATAACTTTGTGTGTAAGAGTCTATCAATAAAATCCTCCGCCCAGGGTAATGAATACTACAGGAAATCCCAGCATAAAAGTCTCGCCTGAAATCTCCTTTCAGAAGGATACTGTTTCTTATAGGATCACCAGTAACGAATTGCATGGCATCTTTCGAGATTCAAAGTGCAGCTGATAGTGAAGCAAAAGCACAGTAAGCAATACTTAATACTTGCTTCAGGGTAATTACCTTTATATGTATAGCTCAATTTAGAGTGGAAGCTTTAGATATTATGATATTGGCTAAATCCATGATAATTGACTGTGTATATGTCTCATGTCAAGTCCCCCACAAACAACACACCCCACTGCCTCAGAGAAAATAAAAAGAAGTTAAAAAAAGCTCATTTTAAAGTCAGATACATTCCATATCAGGCCGTTACTAGGCGAGTGTAAATCTGCCTCCACGTTGACCTATGTTATGGCTAAAGGATGGGGTAATTATTGTAGATTAAAATGAATTTGGAAATAAATATTTAGGGAATAATGCACGGGGCATGGCTGTGGGAGTGCTCTAGACTGTAGGCCCCTCAATGTCTCAATAAACTCAATACAGTCTAGAGCACTCCCACAGCCATGCCCCGTGCATTATTAACATTATAACACAGATAAATCCCCCATCAGCCACCTGACAACACATGCATATCAATTGTGAAGTCTAAAGGTGAGAAGAAGTTAACCTCCTGTGTTGGGAGTGCATTATCCAACTAGATAATGCATGGTCACTCAGCCAATCAGAATGCAGCATTGAGGATAATGCACTGTGACTTTGCCCGGCCGTGGTATAAAGGAATGTAGTCATCCCCTATGGACACTTTGTTAAGACCCTGGAGCATGCCATCAGTAGGCGGCATCACATGCTTTGAGGGCCTTGAGAGCACACTGAAGCCCTGCTTTAGACCAGTGATTACATATTGTTTGTATACAAGAAAAGGTTTTGAGGTAATCTCACATAGCCATACTGGATGAGATTGCCACAGGGCACCTTCTCCAAGAATTTAAAACCTTTGATAACGCTCTTATTTAACCATTTCTAGGACCATACTGGGCTTGGATGCACGTTGTTAATTTATTTATTCTCATTTCTCATCAATTTTAGGCCTGGCGCATAACTCGCCAATCCTTCATCAATAAATGCAGCATGTAGATCCTACTGATACATACATTAGTGAATCACCCACTGGACTATACAGGAGTGCATCATACCCGATGGTGTATCATGCTGACCCCCGGGTGTATATCAACCCATTATACCACACTTGGGTGGTAAGACAATGGAAAAGCATAGGTAATATATTGCGTATAGCTGTTGTAAGTTGATGCGGTCCACTGAGCACACACACCCTCCCTCATTGCCCAGTTTGTGAATGGTTTTAGTGGGTGACAAGTGTGGCATAAGTGAGATAAACATCTTGTTGGACAGTGTAGCGTATGACAGCCTGTTGTCTATATAGTGAATACAGTGACCAAACTCGGTGTTTATCTACCACATATAGGGCTGGCTTAATCGCCATAGTGGGTTATTCACCAGGGCTGCATCCGGAACCAGCAATGGCCATGATGCAATTGTGCATCATCAGTGTTACATTCAGGGGCTTTTTTCCTCAGGATGCACAAACGCAGTGCTGGCGGGTCTGGCCACCAGCACTGCATGGCTGCATCTTGCTCGCCTTGTTGGACGGATACATTCCTGACGCTTGACATGATGCATGATTGAAACTCTATTTTAAACAAAATCAACCAACGCTAGATCTGTACCGGAAATACATAATAATTATTTTCTTTTGGCCTAACTGATGGGCGTAATGTATCAAGGACGCAAAAGACTGAAGGGGGTTAAACCCTAATTTATCCCTTTCCATGTGTTTTCCCTAAGGGTATGGAGAGGGAGAGTGAACTCATAATCAGGTACCCCTCCCCCTTCCACCACCAGAGATCACATTTTATGACAATTATTAATATTTTCCAAAGGTTATTTCTGGACATTCCAATGAGGATGGAGCAAACCTGAGAGGGGAAGGTAAAAACACACAGGTCGGAATCACATGTTATTTGTGTGTCTTGTATTTTTGATTGTTGTTGTTTTTTTTCCCCGTCTTATTTTTATTGGGGGTGGGGGTGGGAGGGGAGATAAACTGGTGGTAAGGAGGGGAAGGAGTTGAAGGGTAGATTAACCGTGGTCAGGGGTGTCGGAAGCAACGTGACTTTGGGGGGGGGGACGAGGGTCAGGTGGGGCGCATTGCCAATTTTAAGCACATCAGGTGAAGCACTTTGATATTTTAGAGGGTTTAGGGGCATGCCCCCAAGGAAAATTTTGAAATTTTAGATATTGATCCTGCCTTGATGGTCAAATTGTGAGTAAATGACCAAGTTCACCATAAAAGTGTATTTTGGTTTCAATTTTTTTTTTCGGGGGGGGGGGCAAATATCATTTGCCCCCCTGGTCAAAGATTGGGGGGCATGGCCCCCCCTGGCCCCTCTTAATACTTGCTTCAGGGTAATTACCTTTATATGTATAGCTCAATTTAGAGTGGAAGCTTTAGATATTATGATATTGGCTAAATCCATGATAATTGACTGTGTATATGTCTCATGTCAAGTCCCCCACAAACAACACACCCCACTGCCTCAGAGAAAATAAAAAGAAGTTAAAAAAAGCTCATTTTAAAGTCAGATACATTCCATATCAGGCCGTTACTAGACCCTCATCCTCCAATGGGGATGGAGCAAACCTGAGAGGGGAAGGTAAAAACACACAGGTCGGAATCACATGTTATTTGTGTGTCTTGTATTTTTGATTGTTGTTGTTTTTTTCCCCGTCTTATTTTTATTGGGGTGGGGGTGGGAGGGGAGATAAACTGGTGGTAAGGAGGGGAAGGAGTTGTAGGGTAGATTAACCGTGGTCAGGGGTGTCGGAAGCAACGTGACTTTGGGGGGGGGACGAGGGTCAGGTGGGGTGCATTGCCAATTTTAAGCACATCAGGTGAAGCACTTTGATATTTTAGAGGGTTTAGGGGCATGCCCCCAAGGAAAATTTTGAAATTTTAGATATTGATCCTGCCTTGATGGTCAAATTGTGAGTAAATGACCAAGTTCACCATAAAAGTGTATATTGGTTTCAATTTTTTTTTGGGGGGGGGCAAATATCATTTGCCCCCCTGGTCAAAGATTGGGGGGCATGGCCCCCCTGGCCCCTCTTATTCCAACACCCCTGGGCTGATCCACGCAGATACCTTGAGACGTCCAACTCACTAACTGGCCATAGAAATCAGGTTACAAGTCCCTGAATCAGTTCTGAAATCTGGTTTCTAAGCAGTGATTTAAAACCAGTTAAATATGCCACCGTACTGTCATACATTCAGGGGGTAACCCTTTAAGGGTATAATCAATGCAGGAGTGCATCATGTCCATTGGTCGGCAGCACTGAGCAGGACAAATAATTGACATGCTGGAAGGTTTGTTCACCAGCACTTCATTGGTGCATCATGGTGACTCTCTGAGGCTGTATCAACACCGAAGGGTCTGTGTGATGTAGTAAGCCATCCTTAAAATGAGAGATGGTTTAAGACTAGGTTTACAACCCCCCACCCCCTCACATACCCATGATTAGAGTAGGATGAAGGCTGTCATTTTGATCAGACATCTTGTGGTGCCGTGTGCACACCCCTCCATTACCGACATGACACACTGGGACATCTTCTAAATCTCCCCCTGTCAAAATAGAACACTCCCCCTAACCCCCCCCCCCCATCTACCATATCTGCCTGCCTATTGGGCTGTACCAGCACTCACAGGTAGAATCTATTGGACGGTAGTTATTGGGTAGATTGTCTATGATAGTGTAGGACACTTCCATCTACCTGTATGTGTCAATAGTATTTGACATCATGATTATAGTAATTAACCTTTTAAAGGCCGCTGATGCAAGAGTGCATCATGCCCATTGGTCAGCATGATGCACCAAATAAGTGCTGGCGAGACTGCTCTCCAGCACTTCATTGGAGCTTCAAGTCGACCCTACAGGGTTGATACATAGACTCCGAGAGGATCGGCATGATGCACCAATGAAGTACTGGAGAGCAGTCTCACCAGCAGTTCATTGTTGCATCATGAAGACCAATGGGCATGATGCATTAATGCATCAGTGGCCTTAAAAGGTTAAAGATCAAACTTTAGGTGTCAATGGAGACAGAGAAGACAGAGAAGGTCCCACATCCTCAGATGATACTGATACGCTTGGACTAATAGTGCCCCCTCATTCAAAACATAAAACTGTTAAGTAGAACCTAAGAAATTACACCCCTTGACTACAGAAAACTAAATGGCCACAAATCGTTGCCATGATTTTGATTTGAGCTATCGTCCTTCTATAAAATCTCATTTATGAAGACATACTTTACCATTAATCGGTTATCCTACGGATTTTCCAATAGGAAAACGGTCTCACCTGAAAGAATACAAGGATGGTCACATTACATGGTTTTAAATAATGAAAAAATGTAAGAATATTTATATCAAATGGATGTAAATGATAGATGATATGGTAAAATATGGATCGTGTATGTATGTATTCAGCCGTTCACTCCTATCTAATGGCAGGTCGCCTTTTATCAAACTGGGCTTAACCCATCAAGGGCCTGCCGCTAAGATAAATGAACTCTATGGGTGTAATTCTGGAGACTAATGGTGGCCAAGCCGCTGTTACATCTATAATTAACTAAAATTAGATGGTGCCAGTGAGCCACTGGAGAATAAAACACCAGGGAACATGATTTATAACGCATCCTGCATTTTGGTTGCCATGATATATGAATGCAGCCCTGGCGAGAAGTTCTGCATCATGCCAACCCTGTCTCGCCAGCACTTCTTTGGTGACGACCAATGGGCATGATGCATTCCTGCATCAGCAGCCCTTATAGTTTGATACACCGCTGGAGGTTCGGCATGATGCGCCAATGAAGTACTGGCGAGCAGTCTCGCCAGCACTTCATTAGTGCATCATGACGACCAATGGGCATGATGCACTCCTGCATCAGCAGCCCTTGAGGGGTTAATGGCAGGTCGTCTTCTATCATAGTTACCCTATGCCCTCACCACTATATATTCACACTAGTTTGTGATGATGTAGGCCTGCCCTGGACCCTAGGGCTATAAGTCTGGAGTAGGAATAGTGCTTTGAGAACTGTACTTTGCATTTACCATTTAGTCTCTCGAAGGTGAGTGAGTGAGTAATAGATATTTGACGCCATTTCGACAGCTAAGGTCATATTCATGGCGAGCACGACATTACATAATTTTACTGAGGAATGTGTTGGTGCCCGCGCATATGTCCACCACACACATCCTGAGGGGATAGAAAAGAAGAGCTATAGACCCTTTTAAGTGGGCTAGGGAGGCCTGTCTCTCAAAGGTCAGTACTCAATCATATCATGACGAATGAATGCAGCCCTGGCGAGCTACACCTTCCCGCATCATGCCAGTCTTACGGGGCTGATACATTGACAAGACATAATGCATACGCCACACTGTCATGTTTACGATTTTGAATAAATGTCGGTCTTGTTTCAACGTTAAGAATACTAAATTTCCTTTTACAAGTAAAGCCTATACTGAATATATACATGGAGGTGTACATAGTATATTCCCAGGCTGTCCTACACAGACCAGTATGTGCTGTGTCTACAAGCTGTATCTAGCTCTCCCCCATCTGTCTCTTGTCTTGTCGGCACTGTCTTCTACAAGGAAATCACTCTCCTACCCCAACAAGACAACCCCCACCCACATCCACTCCCCCTCCATCCACCAGCATCTCCTCCCTCACAGCCATGGGGTCCTAGAGGCTACTACGATCTCCCCAGTCCTCCTCCACCAGTACTGTATATTGGCCTGTTTAAGGGCCGGGTCTTTAAATAAGCGCTGGTCTCGAACGAGCACCGGGTGCAAATTTGTACTACAAACTATATCTCGAATAGGTGGCAGTCTTGAATAGGGGCCAGGGGTAGAGCAGTATTGAAATATATTAGGGCAGGGCAATGCCTCATTCACCAGCTTCATTTTTTTTGGAGTTGTTTGCCACCTAGCGGCCGGGAGCGCAGTGACCGTTGCAACTCCATTATGTTTTCGGTTAGTCAGTGATGTCACGGTCACCTTGGGACGCAATTTGTGATGTCATACGTCCGCTGTGACGTCACACGTCGGCGGCAGAGTGGCAACTCCTATCCATGGCCCTTGCCACATTTTTCTTGTTCTTATTATTTCTCTACTCTTCTTTCCCCCTTTTCAGTTCCTGCTGAATCTTTGGCAGTACTCCCCAGATCTCTGTCAGGTCCTGCAAGCCTTTGTAGTACTCTTCCTTCACTTCTCCCACATTAGAAATCCTATTATTAATGTTGGGCCACACAGCACACCGTGTCGACATAGCCCACACATTATTTTTCTATAGGAATCCTTTTCATATAATGACCACAGAATGTGCAACAAAATGTCACAAGATCACACTTTGACCAAAGGAAAAGAAATCCTCACATATTATCCATCTGAACATATTTTGCCCTGTGTCTAAAGATGTGATTACAGACTGTACCCCTATTGCCCTCCCCTTCTCAACTTTCAATCTCTTACTATCTTCTGTGTTATCCTGTGCCTTCCTTATTCTTCTGGTGTCTCCCGTTAACCATACCCTGTATCACAAGGCACCTCCTACCCCACCCCCTCCCACAGAACAACCCCAGCTCCCCATCACTTCTGCCTCCCAGCTCAACCACTTGCCTGACCATCAATTACCCAGGACCACTCTCCATACAAACATACCCTGGGTCAGGCCAATCACACACATACACTAAAACACACTTACACACGTACACACAGAGGACCTAGGTGCCCCTAGGCGCTCCTTAATGCCCTCAGCCCAAGCCCTACCCTGATTCCTCTACAAATAGCCCTATGTATTTTAGCATTTGGCCTCCCTTTCCCCTCAGCCCATGTTCCAGTTCTTTGATCTAAGTTCTGGTTTCTTCCTAATTTTCTGAGGGCTTTCCCGTCTCAATCCCATGGATTTGATAATAGGGCACTGTCTAGAAATGGCACAATTACAACCATTCTGCATCTTTATTGTATAGGACTCAGTATGGAGGCCTAGTGGAGCCACCATTTTGAATTTCGCTGGTTGAGGTAAAACCCACTGATAAGACATACCATGATGGGTACCTTGTCTCTGGTTAATACCCACTTCCAGGGATATGCTGGTCCTATCTTATCAGTTCTTATCAGTGTATGTCACCGGAACAATCTCCAGACCAGCTAGTGGCCAAATCTGCCAAGTCTAAAACAAACTATTAGCAGGTTAAGACAATTTTGTAAAATCCGACCCCCGGCTGTCATGGAGATTTCAACTGTTTACCCACTACACATCGGGTGTAGCTTTTACCACTAGCTCTACACTGAAGGTGATGTTCACACCCTTAGAAGTAATGTCAGTGAATGATAATGAGATCTCAACAAGATGGCAGCCCACTCTTTTAAGCAGTATATATATATATATATATATATATATATATATATATATATATATATATATATATATATATATATATATATACAAAAGGTAATTTAACCCGTACCTCTATGAAATACATCAGACCAGACCCACTCCCTCTGAGGTCCTTTGATCAGAGGTTACCAGATAGATTGCTTTTTGTCCACTGTCGACTCGACTTGAGAGCCTTGTCTACCTGACTTGCTTTGACTTTGCCTTCTCCGATAGTAGAAAAGGATCTTTATTCCTTGATCACTCAGAATAAGTAAATAAAATAATTGACAAAATGGGAGAAAAAGGACAAGAAATGCACCAGACCTCCATCACATCCTTTACAGGTAGGAACATTCAGAGACAGTGAGCGAGCTTGAACGGATCTTTGATCAGCGAGGTAAGTAATTACTGAAAGACGAGAAAAAGATGTAAAAAGAAAAAGAAAAGAAAAAAAGAAACTGATTAGATGCACTTGCCTTACAGGTAGCTACACACTTAAAGGGGAACCAGAGCTTTGGTAAGAAAAGTCTGAGGTGTAAAAAGAGTTCTTTGACTTCAATGATGACTGAATGCAGATGAAGCAGATGAATCTGGCTGGAATCTTGAGTTCACTTATTGACATTCCGGCAAACTATTGACAGTTGGTGTAGTAGTAGAGGGATAAGCAGAATGAGAGGACCTTTGACAGATACCTGATCATACTGTCAGTGTAAGTCTTTAAAAACATATTGGTATTTGAGTTTCCGGAGTTGACTGGACCTGGCATGATCACTGTACAGAATATAAGGCCAGAAAAAAGGTATGGTTCCGGTAACATGGTAAAAAAAAAGTTGAGGTAGGTAGGTCGGAAACTTTTCTTTTTTTTTCTAGAATCCAGGGTCTGCTATAGTCATACTTTGCTAGGTTTTCACTGATGATTGTAAGAAATGATGGTTTCCTCCATAGGATTTGAGAAAATGATGAGAAAATATGTTTATAGTATTCACATGTAATCTTTTTGATGAAAACGTCAAAAAATCATCAAAAAATGAAAAAATGCTGAGGTCGGCCCCTCTGAGCTGAGGTCGGTCGGGTGAGCAGAAACTTTTTTTCTATGCTTAATAGGAGAGAATGCCCTAAGGACAACTACATACATATATGCTCCAAATACAAAGTGCCCCTGTTAGCCCCTGTTCTCATATGAAAGGATATGGGAGTCATGCGTTTGACCATAACTGCTTAAAAGAAAAGACCATCCTATTTTCATGTTGATGAATATTGATAGCCTTTGTGCTGATAAACAGGATTTTGGCATGCTTAGTAAACTATGTACAACTATAAGGGAGAGCAGCAGGCCCTACTGCTACATTGTATGACGTCACAATTGACCAAATGCAGCAAAGGTGTGACTGAACAGTACTGTAAGTCTACAGCCAAATGCTCTCCATATCTTTCTTGTGACATTGATTGTTCATTTTCTTTAATGATTGGCAATAAATAACCATGCAGAGGGTTCCTAAGTGATATCATAAGGCTATGGAATTCAGTATTCGATTTATAAACATGTTTTAAAACAGCCTCCATACATAATCAATGCAGTACCTGCTGCATTTGGTCAATTGTGCCAGCACGTCATTAAAGCATCATGCCGACCCTCCAGGAGTTTATGTATCAACCCCATAGGGTCAGCATGATGCTCCAATGAAGTGCTGGTGGACAGTCTCGCTCCGTATCACACCCCCAGTGTGATAACTCTCCCCCATATCATGACCAAAGGGCATGATGCATTAATGCATCAGCGGCCTTTAAATGGTTAATTAAACAATGTGGAGACTATCAGTGCCTATAGCTAGTTTGCTTGTTTATAAGTGTGCGCGGCCATGACCCTTCTGATCTTGGAATCTCTCATGAGATTAAGTAGTTACCATACTAGGGAGGTTTAGCAACCACGGCGTGACCAAAATGGACGCGGACCGGCCGAGAGGGGTAGGACGTACGTTCCCTACGTGAAAATGGCTTCTCACGTCCTCCAATGTATCATATTCCCCTTGTATAATGACCCAATCTGCAGCTATTTCCTCCCATGGGTAATAAGGTACATTTACTACATACAGTTTGAACTACAAGTCTCTATATTGCTTAATAATCATAGTGTAGATGATAGAAGTACACCTTGTGGAGGATCAGATTTCAGGCCTGCCAGTGACAGCTTCATGGTTCAGTGAGTTTCACACAACTCTTGATGACGTTCTGCACAGATAACCTGCGTCTACGTCAATCTGCTGGCGTATGTAGTGAACAAGTAATCAATGGATAAGTCATGACGAGTGTGTGTTAGCGAAGGATAATGACACGAGGCCGTAGGCCGAGTGTTATTAGCCTTTGCTAACACACACGAGTCATGACTTATCCATTGTCTACTTATTTTATACCACGAAACCAATAAATAATCAATAGAATACCAATAAATTCAATTTGAAAACAAAAATTATTCCCCCTCCCCGGGACTCGATGCCAGCCATAGTGTGTGTACACAGGTACATACACCTCATCGCCCGGCAGCGGACAGCGACAGCGGCCGTCTCGGCTAGGCTTGGCAGCGGCACATGGCAAAAAATAGTGTACATACACCTCCTCGCCTGGCAGCGGACAGCGACAGCGCACACGGCGAAAAAAAGATGCGTCTCGCTGTTATGTTTGTGTATAATACACCTCCTCGTCCTCCTCACATCTCACTAATCCCCCATCCATGCGCTAACCGCTAGACCACCGCATCTCCTCCTGCGAAAGCGTCTCGCTGTTATGTTTCTCTACTAAATACACCTCCTCGCCCAGCAGCAGACAGCGACAGTGCACACGGCTTTGTATCATATCCAGACGTGGTTCGAACCGAGCATTTCTCGTTAGTCCCTGTGGCGCAATGCATAGGGAGTTGGATTAAGGACCTGAGATTGCAGGTTCGACCCCTACCATGGCAATGAAATAGTCTGTTGGTTTTAACATGTAACATATGACATGGAAGGACATGAGAGGTGTGCGGTTATCCATGGATAACCGCACGGGGTGCTGGTTATCCATGGATAACCGCACGCCTTACAAAATTGATGTTACAGCCTATAGAGTGTGCAATATCGACAGATATGTGGTTGGGAATATCCACCAAAAAGCACTGAGTAACCAAGAAATCGTGGTATAAGGGTTGCTAAAAGCTCCCTACTAGTACTACAAAGTAGTGTGACGTACAAGGAATAAATCTGGTGTGAAATCATGACTGGATATCGTTGATATCAGCATGTACATCGTGGGCTCAGGAACTGGTCTGCTGCCCATTCAGCACTATATATACAAGATGTATGAATCAATGGAGTCAAGCACCTTCTCGCACTAATGAACAGAAGAGAACAATTACTCAGACTCAACAAGTATAGACACCCAGTTACTCCTGCTGCTGCTGCTTTTTGTAGACTGATAAAGAGGAATGGGTGACATTTTAGAGGATTTATAAGTATGACCTTTGTACCTTCTCAAGCGAAGCCAAAGAAGAAAAGATTATCAGCACGTCATTAGACATAGACTGGGTCAGGTACCAAAATAATGAAATATGGAGGTAATTGAAGTTGCTCTCAGTAATATAAGAATGTCCCATTATGCATAACAAACACATGAAATAACAAGGCCAATATGTCTATTATTGACTTCAATTACAGAATGGAACAAAATTTGAGTTATGCATGCACAGTAGACTGCCTCCTACATGATGATAAAAGTACCGGACGTTACGTAACGTCCGGTACTTTTATCAGAATTATTTCACATAAGCTGTTCTCATATGGAGACAAATGCTGGTAGACACACAATTTCTTCACCAAAGTAGGGGATGATAGGGCCCTTCATATGGGTAATAACAAAGATTTTGAAGCTTCATTTTTTCCATGTTTTATAACCGATTTAGATTTAGGTACCGGACGTTACAAATTACAGATTTCCATTTTGAAAGACAGATCATGAAAAATTCTCACTTAGTAACATGTCCAAACATCATGGAAATGATACCTATGATCATATACAATACAAAAAATAACTTTGGGATACTCCATAGTGTTCTTTATTCAATGCAGGACACTTGTAAAAAATACAAAAAGTATAAAAAAGAACAAATTTGGCTGTTTTTTCACTTTGGCAGGCTATAAGTCCTGAAGTTCTTGATGGATGACCACAAATTTACATTTTTCTGATAGCCCTAAGTGTTCTCTATGAAATGAGTCTATGTAAGACAAGATTGGTTCACAACTTCTTTCTCCAGAGCCATAAAAGTCTAAAATGACCCAAAAACACAAAATCTACTGCTTTCTGGCGACCTGACCCATCTACACAGTTCTAAGGTTGATGACTTTGATCATAGCTGTTGTATGGGACGTTTTCCACCACCCGATATGCACCCTCTATCGGCAGACGGGTACAGCACACTACCATCTCGGCCGACGGGGCTGCCATAGGGTTCAATGGTGGGCATGGGTCTCTCTCAGCTGATGGTAGCATGTACAATGGGTCTATCGGCCGATAGACGGCTGTGTCGGGTGGTGGAAAGTGGGCCTAAGGCAACATATTTAGGATTGCAGACACGCCTACAATGAACTTGAGTATTTCTGCGAAAGACCAAATGATGCACAAAATACAGTCATGGGAAGTAATTAACCAACTCTTTATTTTATATCATGTTACAGATAAGACATTGCTTATCAAAACATCCATCTAGCCTCAAAGATACACCTAGCGCCACACTATGCCACTAGTAAGCACTAGCTTGACCAAGAAGTTATCACTCTGCAAGCATATATATATATATATATATATATATATATATATATATATATATATATATATATATATATATGTATCTGACTACAAAAAATAGAAACTCTACTCGAAGATAGAAGAGTATTTCCTGTTCCCATTGACTGAAAGAGGTGCATTATAATGGTCATTAAAGTCTGACTTCGTACTGAGGATTTTACCAGCATGCCCTTGGCCTGGGATTCATACCCGAAGGCAGCGGAGTACCTCAGAGGCTGCAGGAAAAGTGCAGTCCTTCGATACTGACCATTCAGGGCATGCAATCAACTGCCCCAATACGGTCAATACATATCCACCCACCACGGTTCAATACAATAATCAGGGGGTCGAACAAACTGGGTCAAACAACTAGTTCATCTGATAATACACTTTTGTATGACCATTCATGAAGAAAATCAATGCCACATACCGGGTTAACCCGTATAAGCTTGTAGATTTCAATACCAATGTATCCCTGGCGCTTATTCAAATACTGTTTTCAGTGCATTAGATTGATTTCAATAGTCCTATATCCCCAGTCCATCATTTTTAACCGGAGCTTTTTTGAGGCCCCGGTGCTTACCTATTAAAGCCTGCTGATGCATTAATCCATCATACCCATTGATTGTCATGATGCATTAATGCATCATACCCATTGATTGTCATGATGCATTAATGCAGCCCTGGCAGGTAACTCGCCATGGTTACATTCATGCATCATGACAAACCTATGGAGGCTCCGTATGATGCTCCAATGAAGTGTGCTGGCAAGCAGAGCAGACTCACAGATTTCATGCCAATATGAGCCAACAGTCACAGTACATAAGGAGAAGATTGAAGGTATATCAATGAAGATTACACCACAAACCCACATCAACCAATTCCCCCATCTACAGCAGGAACGGGTAGTGGTTAGTGAAACTAGGTCAGAAAAGGAGCAGCTCAAACTAGCCCTTCCTGAGCAGCTCAAGGCATGTATACATTTAAGGGCCGCTAATGCAGGAGTGCATCACTCCCATTGGCTTACATAATGCACCAATGAAGTGCTGGTGGGTACCAATGGGCATGACGCTTTCATTTATGCAGTAGGGTAGATTAACCTGAAGATGGCCACATACCTTGAGACGTAAACAGCCATAACATTGGGTTTGCTACTAAATCAACATTACTAACTGTTAGATTCAATGCTCATCAACAATTTCACAATGTTGATGCAGGACTTAGTCTGTTTTTTTATGGCAGATTCGGAGGGGTGGCTGTCTCAAGGTATGTGGCTCTATTTAGGTTATGGCCCTTCAGAGAATTATGGACCACATAGCTTTTAACTGCTTCATACTCAATGGTTGGCGTGGTACACCGACGGAGTACCGGTTCACAAACAATGCACTGGTACACCATGAAGATAGCTTGAGCATAGGAAGCAGAAAGAGACACGGATTACATGCCCCTACTTACAGTTTTCTCCTACACCAAAATAAGTTCAAACGTAAAAATTCAAGCAAAAAGAGGTCAGAAATGGGCAAAACCCTCTAACTCTGATCCGTATGTCTAAGCGTCTGGTAGACCAAGGACCATTACACTTCATGTATCAGATAGTCCATAAACAGTTCCCCTCCTCCTCACAGAGAGCTCATCCTAGACCAGAAGTTCAATACATCATGGCGACCCACCGGGACTTGATACTCCCGGAGGGTCGGCACAATGCTCCAATGAAGTGCACTTTATTGGTGCATCATGACGACCACTGGGCATGATGCACTCCTGCACCAGGGGCCCTTTAAGGGTTAAATGCTTTCCAACCTCCCAGATAGCTCTTCCTAGACCAGGAGTTCATTACCAGGCATTGAGGGACTAGTCTGTGGGGCGGCAGAGATGTAATTGTATGGACTGTGAGGGGGCTAACTGGGTGAGACGATCGGGTAATCCCGGCCGGGCTCCTCTCACAACTTAGTAATGGCCCCGATGGTGGTAGTTTGGTCAAGTAGCTGCTATGTGTCCTGTTCATTGTCTGTATGGGTTTCTTTAATCCTTAGTTTTAAGTGAGTGGGGTGATATTGAATAGAAGGCTATCAGAAGGCTATTTGAATTCAGCTTTGGAAGCCATCTCTTAACCCTTCGAGGACCCAATATGCATTTATACATCATACCCATTGGTCTTAACGGTGGTTGAATGCAGAAAAATACAAAATGCCTCTGGGGGAACCTAGACCCTACATACCAGTGGCACAGCCAGGACCATGTAAATCACCAACTAGACTATTTGATTGGGCATGCCAAGACACGGTCCAAGCGAATCGGTCAAAGGCGATGCCAAGAAAGGCCAGTTTCTTCGGGTTAACAGATTTGACCTGAATCGGGGCAGGTTCAAAGGGTTGATACTCTGTGGGTTTGGTTCTCATGTTTAGCGGGTTTTATTATGGCTGTGAGAAAAGGGGCCTAGATCAAGGGAAAGTCTGCTGTGGGGCGGTAGCGAGATACAAAGTGGACAATTAGGCTGGTTTGTGTTGAAGTGCCTCTTAGAAACCCATTTTATACCCAAGTGTTAACTACTTTATACCCAAGCCTCTGGCAGATTCTGTAGAAAGGTGACATTTTAAGTAGAAAACTAAATCTTCAGACTTCAAAAACTTTGCTTGAAGAGTGAACATCATTTCCTGTTCCTGCTGACTGGCAGAGATGTATTGTGGGAGTTTATTATCGCAATTTGATTATGATTGAACCAATACACACCCTCAGAACTACAGAAATGGTTGTTAAATGTTCTAAGCATCCCTGTAAATCATACAGTGAACAACCATGTAATTTGTGATGCAGTGGACCAGTGTATTTTCTACAGTGAGGTTAGGTTCTGCAATTCGAGGAATCTTTTTCAAAATGGTGGCGAAAGCTTTGTTCCAAAGGTTTCATAGGGGTTATTGTATGAGGACACCATTGTAAGCAATAAATAACACAGGGGGCCTTATAGATCCCTTCCAACCCTGTCCAAGTATAAAAACCAGCTTATACCAGAGGCTGTATACTTAGAGAATATACAATGATCTTCTTCACATCGAGACTGTCTGTTGTCCTATAATGCAAGAATGTATCTGTGTGCATTATAGGACAACAGGCAGTCAAGATGTGAAGAAGGAGTTGTCTATTGTCTTTATAAAACATTGTACATTTCATTCCAATCAATCAAGTACCCAATCTAGGTATTTTTAGACCAATTAATGGTATTTGACTGGTTTACAGCTATGGTGACCTTGCTCAGGCGTGCACTGTACTCCTATAATGCACTCAAGGTCACTTCTATCGTGCAACAGAGCACTGCCAGCCGTTTTATAATATGTAATAGGAGGTGTGAATTCCATTGTTCTCTGTGCCCACTGTGGTATAAAAAGTAGTATTGTTATTTCCAAGGTATGCCTAGACCAATTAATGTCCATCAACTTGTTAACACCTACTGTTACCTTACTCAGCTGCACTCAAGGTCACTTCTACAGTACAGCAGAGCACTGCCCGCTGTTTTATAATGCACACCAACATCCATACACAGTTTCACCGACTGTGTGTGATAAGTTACAAGCCTCAGTCCTAGAATCGCCCTGAGTCATATAGAGACCCCGCTAAGCCAATATCTCCTCCAGACACTTACCAATATCAGTACCCACAGCAAATCTTTGCCTCAATAAGGCCATTCCAATACATCCATCCTCAAAGGGGCCGAGTGGGCGAGACGCTATTGACAAAGCTTTATTATTGTGGAAGAGGACCGGGTTAGCGCGCGGTAATACAAATGTACGATCTAATAGACTTCCTACTTGCTGGAACCTTTCAGGATGGGACGATGCCTTACCATAAATACCCCCATATAAGTCACATCATCGTTCGATACTAAAAACATTTGAGATTGAATGCAGCCCTGGACAGCAGCCTTCCTGTTCTGCACTAATGCGTCATTAATAATGGTGTATGGTTGGTATTAACCTTTTAAGAACCATAAGTGTATAACAACAGTATGCCCATTGGTCGTATTGATGCGCCAATGAAGAGCTGGCGAGTTGATAACAACCCTAAATAGATTCCCTTGAGCTGCAACTCACCACCAGACGTTTGATTTACTTGATTTCACCCTGGATTATGCCAAGACCAGCCTCGACCTGACCAAGTTAGTTCTGAATATGATTTCTCCCTTTTTATTGGTCGTACACTATCTCTGTGGCAATGACTCAAACCTTTTTATAGACCAACAGAATAAACCACTTCTTTTATGTGATTTTTCACTCCATTTGAGATGCCAACTTATTTTCTGTTGATCCTCGGCAGCTTCATCAGAATGATGAAAAGCTTTTCTGGAACAAGTTGTCGATAAAATAGCTTTCTCGACAGACCATTGACTCTTACAGATTCTGATTTATTCATATCGCAATACATAAGTGAGCTGGTTCATGTGTTTACTAAATCAAATGTCAGATTTGGAGTCAGCGAATTGATTCCACCAGTCGCTAAATGCTAAACCTGTTAATCGATCTACAACAAAACAAAATGGAAGAATTTCCACAGGTGTAGGAACGTGTGACCCTTGCTTTTTGGCTTCGCTTAAAAGAGTTTAGATCTTAGTCCCCAAATTTGGCAAAAGTTAGAGAGGTGCACCCCTTTTTTTTTTTTTATCAAATCCTGGATTGGACTGTGAAAATATTTTAAAAAATCGTGTATTTATTTCTCTCTCCTCCCTCTTCCTCTTTGCATCCCCCTAATGAATGATGAGGTATAAGAAAGGAGGTTTAGACCATTCTTCTCCTGAGGCTTCAGCTTTCTGTTCCTCTTCGACATCCCCGCCCCCATCCCCCAGTACCGCAGTGTAATCTTTACTATTATCTAAGGTTTGGGATATGTAGGGGAGAAGGGGGTCACCTACCTCTCCTTGTCCTCTCTCTCCGGGTTCACATATATAACCCCTTAGTTATAAAGCATTGATTTGCTCAAAGCAGATCTGGCTCGTGCTGCCCACCCAGCCTCCAGCTTGGTGGTAGGGGAGCTCTGGGTCTAGGATCTGGCCCTGAATGTCTCATCCCCTGCTGTTATAGTAGTCCCCTGTTGTTACCCAATATCTCTGGTTTTGGGTTTGGTAGCCAGCCCGATCCATGTACTTCATCGTCACATTCCCAGTCTAAGTTTGTGCCTGCGTTTTCACTGATGAGAGGAGTGTAGGAGATATGTCTATCTTTCAAACTGTTTCTCTGTCTGTCTGCCTGTCCCTAGCTCGATCCCTTACAATTCCTGACCCGGGGGACACTTAAATTTCTTTTGATATGATGTCTGGCTGAACCTGTGACTCCCCTTACCCTTGTGAGGGCACTCATTCACAGTTTTTTTTTCTTCAAACCCCTACCTTTGCTAGGGAACGTTTGACATAACAATCTTAGATTATGCTCAAAATATCTTAAATTGACCTTGTTTTGGGAAATTTGAATTTTGTTCATGCTATTTTCCTGAAAACTGGGAAAATATTCATTAAACTTTCTGCTTTTCCATGTGAATTTGGGTATTTTGCTGAAAGTTGACCTGTGCTAGGTACATTTTACTCAAAAGATGACCCTTGCTAGGGACATTTTGGTCTGAAACAAAACTGTTGGTAGGGACATTTTGCTGAAAAAGTACCTTTGCCAGACGCACATATGTGTATGTCCAACATATGAAGTGCCCCCCCCCCCGGGATTCCTGACACCGAAACCCTTCTCCTTGTACTGATTGCTATGCTATATCATACCACCAACGTCTTATGCCCAACATTCCCCACGCCTCCCAAGCACTGATTCCTGATACCGTGTCAGAGGAGGTATAACCCTTGAAGGGCATTTGAAGCAGGAGTGCACCGTTGGACATGGCCCATTGATACATATTAGCGGCCCTAAGAGGGTTAGTCAAGCCTTGCTATGGGTGTGGTTCAGACCCAGGCTGGTTGACCCCTGTAGGCTGTCCGCCTATCTACCTCTGATATCTCTGGGGCGGCGCTGTGTTTCCATGACAACAATGTCTCATCCTACTTTCCATCCAGTCTCCCTTTTTCCTTGTCCATAAAAACACCTTCTGTCTTGGTCAGATCTACCCTTCTTTTTTTTTTATCCCTTTTCACTGCTTGAGTCTTCAGAGTCAATCTATGGAGTTTATTAAAACTTTGACAGAAAGAAAATTTGGAATCTGATTTCCTTAATGCCCCGGCCTGTGTAAAGATAGATCTTTGGCAAATTCTGGTTGAACCTGGGATATAAACAATATTTTCCTCAAATTGGATGGTCGTTGTTTGATGTTGGTTGCCTGAAAAGGTCGGGCCTGATCCTTCTTACTGAATGTTTCTCTGTCTACCTGCTGTCTGTTCCTGTCTGCCTGTCCCAGTTTCTCTGTCTCTCCCTGTTTCTCTGCCCATAAAAAGACCATACCAAAAAGACTCTCTCTCCCTCTCTCTCTCTCTCTCTCTCTCTCTCTCTCTCTCTCTCTCTCTCTCTGTGCCTGTCTCCCCAATGCCTCTTTCCCCTTTTCTCTGTTTTTCTCTCTCTCTGCCCCCCTGTCTTTTCCTGTGCCAGTCTCTTTTTCTCTCTGCCTCTTCCTCCCTCCTCACCGCCCTCTCTTTGGCTCTCTGTCTCTCTTGCTCTATTTATGTCCCTTTCTCTCCCGTCACTCCTCTCTTACTTTCTCTTTCTCTCCTTCCTTCCCTCCCTCCCTGTCTCTGTATCTCTTTCCCTTTCATTGTCTCTTTCCCTTAATCCCCTTTCTCTGTCCCTCCCCCTATTTGTCCCCTATCTCTCTCTTTCTCTGTCTCTCTGTCTCGGTCTCTGTATGTCTGTCTCTGTCTCTCTGTCTCTCTCTCTGTCTGTCTCTTTCTCTCTCTATCTCTCACTCACTCGCTCTCTCACCCCCATACAGGCCTACCCTTGTTGTCCCCCTACCAGCCTGGTTCCAGCTAACCTCTGCCCTTTCTCTTATCAGCCCAAGGTATCTGTGAGCTGGTGCCATGTTTCCATGGCCCCAATATCAGAGCGGCTCCCGACATGTCACCCTGCACAGATAAGCACCGACACCAAGCTAGCCCAGCTCACAGTGGCTCATAGTAGCTCACAGAACTACTCACAGCAGCTCGGGATCCCCAGGGTCAATTCACAATGGCTAAAGTGTGTACAGGGGAAGCTGGCAGGTCTTGATCCAAATTACATTTCCTAAAGTTGGCAGGTTAGGCTCTAACCTAATTCACAATGGTTAAAGTGTGTCCAGGGGTATACTTGCCTTAACTGACAGTTGCTAAAGTTGGCAGGTCCTAACCTGGGTAAAGTGCACAAAAGCAGCTGTTGGCTAGTCCAGACCCAACTGACAGTTTCTGATTTTGGTAGGCTCCACCTGATTCACAATAGTCAAAGATTCTGGTATATTCCAACCTAATTTACCATGGTTACATGTGGAGGGTAGCTGGCAACTCTTGACCCTAAAACAAAAAATATACCCCAAGTTCAATTTTTCAGAAAGCTGTTACTTGTCTTAGTTTACCCTCCTGAAACTGTTGGTTTAGATTCTAGAATTGCAGCTGTGACTAACCTATGAATAGATTGTCAGTCCTCTTTCTGGCCATAAGTGAGTAGACATGATATACGTAGTTCATCAGCTTATGAGCCTGAGAGGCCTATAGGATGGATAGAACACACAGACCTAAGACGTCCTGACCCACCTCTATCAGGGAATATTGACGGTATTAGCTAACTGAAGGACCCCAATTCACACGGACAATCACCATTTGTAAAGGGGTCACTTAATAACAATGTATAAATAAGTTGATAAGGAGATTGGTGCCATTCTTCATCTTATTTTTTTATTCTTCCTTTACTTTGATTGTAGAATGGTGACCCAATACTCATTGTTTATAGATTGTAACACACTCTTGTGGCTTTTGTGCATCTTATTGAGTCTTTATGAGTCTATTGACACTGGTAAATCAACTTTCTGATTTGCTTGACGACAAGAGATTGTGACCTATTAAAGTACTTACTGCCCATAGGAACTCAACATAAACATGGATGAGGACCACCATTACTGACTGTGTGCTTAAAAGCTCTGGTGGTCATTGCTGTACAAATACATGGTCCATCAAACTATGTTAACAATATGTCAGTATGATGCTCAGTATGAGGCACAGTATTAGATCTCTTTCTCATGATAATTTTCTTTTGCTTCCTTCTATCTCTGTTTATATGTTGATGTCACTGTGCTAGCAGCAATATATATACATATACATGTAGATCTTCCGGCACTGATCGAGCCAAACCTGAGTGTACTGGAGTCTCGATGAGCTGCAGGTATTATACTTCAGGATGTAAAATATCACACTATGACAAAATACTAAACTCCTTCCAACTTTTCAATCCCCCTTCATCCCTCACCCGCCACTCCCCTCCCCTTCCCCAAGACCACTGAGTGGTTTCACCAATACTATAATGCGAGTGCCTGGAGTCTTGAACTTTTCTAATTTTTCTGATCTATCATGTGTGAATACGATTGTTAGAAGCTATTTTCTCTGCTTTATGGTCTACTGAAGATATTATTTTTTACTCGCCGCCGTACCAATTGTCAACATAGGAGGCTGAAATGTGGGCCCAGATGGCAGAACGGCTAGACCGAATTCTGGTATTTAACTTTAGACCCAATAAAACCTTTTAAAAAAAAAGCTTTAATTCAGCCCCGGTGAGTAACTCTTTGAGGCTTTTGTGTGTATCATAACAATTGTATAGGACTGATATTCTCTGAACGTAGAAACAGCATCAAAGGCAAATGTGGGTTTAAGGTTCAAGAATTACATATAATAATTTTTGGAAAGCATGCTATCCTTAAAGGAAAACCTTATCCTATTTTCATGATAGCATATTTTGATGGCCTTTCCATCAAATAAACTGATTCTGGCATAGTCAATAAAATATGCATGAGTATAAAAAAGAACAGCAGGCTTATCTGCTGCAACTGATGACATCACAATTGCCAAAATGCATCAGTTAACACACTGCTTATAATGGGTCAGGTCGTCAGAAAGTGTAAGATTTTGCCCTTGAAGGGCCTGAAAAATTAATTTTCTAATTACTTTATGTAACCTTCACAAATTTGTGAAGGGACATCCCCTCACCTCAGAAAACCAAAAAATACCGACTTGGGATGTCCGGTTCCATTTTTATTGCTTGTTTTGTGTCATGTAATGTCCGGTACCAAAATGATGAAATAAGAGGTAATTAAAGTTACTGTCAGTAATATAGGAATGTCCCATTATGCATAACAAATACATGAAATAGAAAGGCCTATATGTCTATTATTGACTTCAATTACAAAATGGAACAAACTTTGAGTTATGCATACACAGTACACTGCCTCTTACATGATGATAAAAGTACCGGACGTTACGTAACGTCCAGTACTTTTATCAGAATTATTTCACATAAGCAACTCTCACATGGAGACAAATGTAGATAGACACACAATTTCTTCACCAACGTAAGGGATAATAGGGCCCTTCATATGGGTAATAACAAAGATTTTGAAGCTTCATTTTTTTCATTTTTTATAACTGATTTAGATTTAGGTACCGGACGTTACAAATTACAGATTTCCATTTTCAAAGACGCATTGATGAAGAATTCTCACTCAGTAACACATCCAAACCTCATGGAAATGATACCTATGATCATTTACAATACAGAAAATAATTTTGGGATACTCCAGATGTTATTTATTCAATGCAGGACACTTGTAAAAAATACAAAAAGTCAAAAAAGAACAAATTTGGCTGTTTTTTTCACTTCGCCAGGCTATAAGTCTGACACTTTTCGATGGATGACCACAAAATTCTGATAGCCATACGTGTCTGTCCTCCAGACCCATAAAAGTCCAAAATGACCCAAAAAACACAAAATCTACTGTTTTCTGGTGACCCGACCCGTATGCATAGAAGGTGTTGCAAAATGTGTTATATTTACATGATAATGATACTGCACATGAGCCATCTGTTAGGCTAGATATTGATATTTGCCAGGGGAAATGGCAAAGCATGCAAGAGAACAAGGTACAAAGAGCATTTGGTTGCACCTTTACAGTCCTGTACAAGCATAAATGTGATGCAATTTGTCAACCGTGACGTCACCAGATGCATCAGATAAACCTGCTGCTCACTTCTACAGTGAGACATATTTCAATAATTATGCCAGAATCTTATTGTTTGGTGGAAAGGCCATCATAACACGTTATCAGGAAAATAGGATAGGGTTTCCTTTAAAGGATGAATCAACACTTGCCCCTTGATATTGGAACCACACATGTATGTATACAATCAATTGTTTCCATACAAATCAGACAAATTTGATATTGGACATTAAGATGTTGTGTTCACTCCATAAAAGGCACCACTTAAAGGGGCTGCAGGAACAGAGTGATTAACCCTTTAAATGCCGCTGATGCATAACGCATCATGCTGATGCACCAATGAAGTGCTGGCGAGACTTCTTGCCAGCACTTCATTGGAGCATCATGCCGACTTTAAGGGGTTTATACTCCCGTATGTATTGAATATAGATAGGTGGGGGAGGTAGGAGGGGGTAGCTCAACTAGCAATTATCATGTACAAAGATACCCTAGGGGAAGATGTTGGATTAGGATAAAAGTACGCTCCCCCCATTACCATCCCCTCTTAACATACGGTTGTGAACAACCATCTCGGAGGGCTTCCCTAGCCCACTTAAAAGGGTCTATATCTCATCTTTCCTATCCCCTCAGATGTGTGTGGTGCACATGTGCGCGGGCACTAACACATTTCTCTGTGAAATTGTGTAATGTAGTTCTCGCCATGAACATGACCTTAGCTGTCGAAATGGCGTAAAACATTCTATTACTCACTCACAACCATCTCGGTGCTTATAAATTTCAAAGGGTTATTACTCCTGACCCTATTTACAAGACCGGCGCTTATTCAAAGAATAATTTCAGTTACTAAGGTACATTTCCCCTGTAGCTCCTAATGCTTATTTGAGACAGGTCCTTAGTCAAATCCCTCTGCTTAAAAGTGATTATACAGTAATTGCTTCTACATCCACCAGTTTTACTTGCAAGTCCCGTTGTGATCGCTTATCTGGTCAGTGGCCAACAAACTTGTATTCGTTGTTCGCTTGCCCTCTCTTGCCATATGTGCCTATTTAATGATAATCCCTTCACACTCTTTTTGGGCCGATAATAGATTAATGCAATATGCCCATTGGTCGTCGAGATGCATGAGCAGTGCCGGGGAGCAGTCTTGCTAGTGCTTGACTAGTGCGTCATGACGACCAATAGGCAAGATGCACTCCTGCATCAGTGGCCCTTCAAGAGGTAGTAATAATGTGGCGGTTATTTTTGCTATGCACTTCCTCTCCCCTGCCTGAACTAAGATATCCCTGTTTCATTCTTAACCCCGTCCTCAAGTATTCTTTCTTTTTACAAATTCCATCGCCTCGTAATCACTTTCTTGTGTTTTTTGTTTCAACCTTCCTTCCTATTTTCCTTCCTTCATTTTGGTACTGTGCTACTTTCTTTCTCTCCGCTTTTCCCCCTATCTCCAGTTTTTCCCTTTGCCCTTCCTGCCACATCTTTGAACTCCCCCTCCCTCCATCTGTTCAACACAACTTTTCACAGACCCCACCTCCCCTTCAAGCTGATAACATTGTCCAATCCATCCACAATATTCACCAGCCTATTATAGGCTGTCGATATTAGTACTTTAAGGGTACCAAGCTGCTTCAGAATTGTTATCGAGTTGTTTTCATAACGCATCAATTCTACACTGGCAAATGGCTAGGCACCACTGCATTGGGGTATCACACCAACGATTTAGGTACCTCAAATGGTTAGTAATGATGCTTGAATGCAGCCATGGTGAGTAACTCGCATTAGTTGCATTCATTGATCAACCCAATCAAGTGGCAAATATCATCACTGCACCATAGGGCACTTAAAGGGTTATTCCTGATTGGGTGAAAAAACAGATCAATGCTAAACCAATTGTGAATCCATAACAGAATATATGGCCATGAATATCGACCCGCTGGTGTATGGAGGGAGTATGCACACGCTGCAGCCAACTGCTCTCATTGCTTCACCATGAGCCAAGATACGGAAAGCATTGCTCCTTCTCCAACCCTAACTTTTCCTTCTCCTCCATTCCGCTTGACACTATCTCTCCCTGACTTCAAGCTCCCTTCTTGAATCAATTTCCACGATGCAGGAGTATGCGCACACTACAGCCGACTCATATTGGCTCACCATGAGCCTCTAGGGCAAGCATTGCTGCACCCCTGTCCCTCACTTTCCTTATCCTCCATTCCACTTGATACTTTCTCTGCCTACCCTCAAGCCCCCTTCTTTTATCATTTTCATATCTTCCACTCTTAAACAAACCGAACGGAGACCAAACTGTACCGCTACTACCACCTCTAACATATAATGCTAAACCCAAGGAAATAATAGACAAAATTAATGAAATTGACACAAGGTTAAACCTCCAGGCCACTATTAGCCAACGCACACTCGAACTCCTTCAAGGATTAGAAAAACGAATCTACGGTGAGGAAGGAGCTGTCAAATCCAAAATCACTCTCCCGCAGCTTGAAACTCGCATTGACACGATTGACACAGCGCTAACCGACCATAGTGACAGCATATCCAAAAACTCTAAGGATGTAAACAAGGTCAAATCTAGTTGTGACAGCTACGAAGAAAACTTCATAAAAATGGAGACAGATCGCAAAAGGAAAATCCTTGTAATAGATGGGATAAATGAAAACTCACCTGTTACACTAAGGGACAAACTAGACCAACTTATCCAAGACTTAGGCCTATCCTTTGACAATACCTGCGCAGAAGCTGTATACAGACGAGGTAGGAAGCTTGATCCAACCCCTCAACAGAGAAATAACCCCAATTTCAAGCCTAGAAATAGGTCTATAATTGTCATATTCACTGCTACACATTATAAGTCTCTAATCTTTGCCAATGTTAGCAAGTTGAGAAATAATATCACCTGGAAAGGGGTTCATCTCTCTGATGACATGTCGCCACAAGAAAAACAAATCCAGAAGGACCTTAGATCCATCCAGGCCCTAGCCAGGAGTAAACAGATTAACTCTAGAGTACGAGGGAATACAATTATTGTTGACGGTGTAACCTACGGCTATGGTGAGCTCAACACCCTACCACATGGATTATCTCTTGAAAATGCAAAGACAATCGATACCCCGGATGGTGTAGCATTTCAAGGGCCACATTCAATTTTCTCAAATCTATATCCCTGCCAAATTCAGTTCCAGGGTCAAATGTTTGACTCTGTTGAGAGGGCATATTGTGCAGAAATGTGTGCTAAATCTAACCAACCTCATGTACTTCGTAAAGTTATGTTAGCTAGCTCACCCATGGAGGCAATGTATGCAGCCAAATCCTGTAAAAAATCGAATGAATGGTTTGATGAGGAGGAAAATACTATGTTCAAACTGATTGAAATCAAATTCAATAATCCTATCCTCAGGAACAAGCTAACAGCCTTAAAAGGTAAATACATGTACGAAGCCACACTCAACAAAACCTATGGCTGTGGGTACCATCTAGGCCAGAAGGCGGACATAACAATATTCAATGTGGCCAAGTCTAACTTTGCCAATAAGCTGGGAGAAACTCTGGTTGAAGTACGCAGACTACACACAGGTGAAGACCCATTAAAAACTACAGAGGAGGTTCGTCTTGAAATGGCTCGAAACCAGGACCTGAATTTACCCCAAACATGAATGGAAATCTCCTGATTGCCAAACCGTCTCTAGGACTATGAACTTGTTTCCTATACACATAGCTTACAAAACTAAATAATATACCGGTATATTTATTATATCTAGCTTGATCACCTATAAATCCTATATGCCTATGGAAAACTTTTCCCTTGCCCACTATGCCCTCCAAATCTAGCTAAAGACTCAACACCTACCGGTACCATGGGTGGCATAAAGGCCTATACCCGTGTAATTGTACCTAAATTATCTACTACTACATTGTACCAACTATTTTATATTGGTTTAATTATTGACTATATTATCAACTATGTACTGAATGAAAGAGAGAGAGAGTTAAAATATCAGGATGTATTCCAAGCTCTAACATGTCACAAGACGTAATTAAGCTGGCTGGCACCAAAGGTATTCATTTTGTTCATTTAAACGCAAGAAGCCTAAGGGCTAACTACCCTACTATATGCACTGAACTGTACAATAATAAGATTGAATTATTTTCTTTCTCTGAAACCTGGTTAAAATGTGAAGACCCTGAAACTTCATATCAATTTTGTAATTATACCAGATATAGATTAGATAGGCAAACTTTAGATGACAAAGGTAAAATAAAAACAGGTGGTGGCTTATGTTTCTATATACGGCATGATGTACCGCATGACTACTGTGTATTTGAACATTTAAATCTCTCTGAAGAACACATTGAAATCCAAAATATTTTGATCAACAAAGAACATATGAAGCCAATAATTGTATTCAACGTATACAGACCGCCCGAAGAAGGCCTCAAACAAATGTTTATTGATTCGCTATTAAATATCATTGATGGTATTAATGACACTAATGATATTAATAATTATGAAATTATTATCATGGGTGATTTCAATTTTAACATAAAGGATGACAATGATATGGTTAACCAGCTACTAAATAAAATGAAAGGTCATGGCTTTATGCAAGAAATTAATCAATCAACTCGTAAAAATGCCATATTGGACCTAGTTTTCACCAACTTGAGAAGAAACTACATACAAACGGGTATACTAGAATCTTATATTTCAGACCATCTTCCTATCTACTTGGTTAGAAAGAAATGGCATATTAAACCTGAAAAAGCTGAGATTACTGGTCGGTCTTACCTGAAACTCTCTGATGAAATTTTGTTTGACAAATTTGATAGTTATGACTGGAATGTATTTAATCAGGCTAACAGTGCAGATACTGCATGGGATGAATATGAAAAAGCTGTACGTTCAATCCTTGATACCTACTGTCCTGTACACAAATTTACTGTTAATAAGTTAAGAGATCCCTGGATTACACCACAAGTAATTGAACTTATTAGAGACAAAAATTCAAAATTAAAAACAGCTCGCAGATCTGGAACAGAACATGACTGGAAAATTGCTGATAAATCAAGAAATAAATCGAACAAATTGATCAACAAAGCACGTAGATTATTCTACAAAGAACAAGCTGAATCCCATAAAAATGATCATCGTAAATTTTGGCGAGTTATAAACAAATTAATCCCTGGCCATGAGAACAGAGCTAGTGATATAAATTTAGTGGATCATGAGAATGATAATACGACTATCCCCAGAAATGAAACCTCTGACTTTATTAATGAATATTTTTCCAACATTGGACCCAAATTAGCTACTAATATGTACACGCCATGGAAAAGTTATGATCCTCCTACTGTTAACACCCTTAAAAATTTCCAAACTAATACCCAAGAAGTTATTAAACTAGTCCACGACATCAACCCACTTAAATCCTCAGCTATTGACCAGATATCATCAAAAATCCTAAAAAAACTTTTCTCTCATGATCCTGATAAATTAGTTAAAATCTTTAATTTATCTTTTACTACAGCATTGGTACCTGCTAAATGGAAGATCTCACAAGTTACTCCTATACCGAAATCTGGTAATTTAAAAATGGTAAATAATTTCAGACCTATCTCATTAATCCCCTTACCCTGTAAATTAATTGAGAAAATTGTCCATAATAGATTATATGGTTTCTTAAAAGATGAAAATATCCTAACAAATTTTCAAGGTGGTTTTCGCCCAGGCTTCAGCACTGTGGATACATTAGCTAAATTCACAGATGATATTAAAAGAGACCTTAATATTGGTAATTCTACTGTTGCTGCCTTCATAGACCTGAGGAAAGCATTTGATACAGTGGACCATTCTGTACTCCTTACTAAGCTTCATAACTATGGTATAAGATCGAACACACATCACTGGTTTAAAAACTACCTGGTCGATAGGAATCAAATTGTTAAAGCAAATGGTACTACTTCTAAAATGTGTAGAGTTATATGTGGTGTTCCTCAAGGTTCAATATTAGGACCTCTACTATTTTTGGTGTATGTTAATGACGTAATTAAATGTACAAAAAATTGTAAAATTAGATTATATGCTGATGATACTGTAATCTATTCCTCTCATAATAATTTTGAAACTGCTAAAACTTGTTTACAGGAGGATTTAGAATCCTATAATACCTGGTGTGAGCAGAACAAGTTATCAGTTAACATTGCTAAAACGAAAATCATGATTTTTTCATCTTGTACCATGAAACTTAACACCCTGTCAGCCAATATTACCATGAACAATTCAATGTTACAAGTTGTACCTAGTTATAAGTATCTTGGGGTTTTATTGGATCCTCTACTGAACTATAGTTTACATATCAAAAACCAGGTAAAAATAATTGCTCATAAAACATACCTATTATGTAACCTAAGGAAGTACATCGACACTAAGTTATCTCTAAGAATTTTTAAAACCACTATCTTACCATATATGGATTATGCTGATATTATTATACATACCACCCATGAAAAATACCTGGAAATGCTCCAATATGCACAAAATCGTTGTCTAAAAATCTGTCTTAAGGTACCACATCTTACAAACACTCGTTATGTTCATAATATATCAAACTGTAATTTCTTATCTGATAGAAGGCAAATACACTTATTGAACTACATGTATACAAGATCTAGATGTAATGATTATGTCGACCACAGGCTGATAAGAACACGACAACATTTGGCTCCTATATGTAAAGTATTATTCCCTAACACTGCATCATACATGAAAAGCATTGAATACTTCGGTGCCATAAGTTGGAATGCTCTCCCAGTAATAAGAAGAAACACTGAAACTTTATCAATTTTTAAATCAAATAATAAAAAACTATTAAAGGAACTTGTTCCTGGAGTTGGGTGAGCATCCCAACTATTGAATTTTATTAAAATTTATTTAAATGCTAGTCTTGTCATATTAACTAATCAAATTATTCTCCGCCCTCTCTCTCATTTTCTTCCTTTATATTACCTTAATCTGGAACTGTACTAGTTCCCCTATACTATTGCTATTTTTTTTTTTATTTTTATTATCTTGGTACATATCCTTTTCTTATTACCTGATATGTGTGTCAATGCTATACAAATATAATTACAGCGTAGGTAGGACCAGAAGTATCAACCCATACACCCTACGTGGTGGGGATGAGGTCCATTGCCTTCTTTAGTCTCAATTTTAAAATTTCGTATTTAAACCTATATGTGTTAACGTGATGTACATTCTATACCTTTGTAATTGACCACTTCGAATCTGAGACAATAAAGAAAACTTAACTTAAAACTCTTATATTATGTCGTGTTATTTATTTTCTACTTCATTCCATATTTCAGTCTCATCATCCATGCTTCTATCATACACCTCATTCTCCCTGACCCTTGAAGGGCCGCTGATGCAGCGGTGCATCATGCCCATTGGTCGTTATGATGCACAGATGAATTGCTGGCAAGACTGCTCACCAGTACTTCATTGGAACATCAAGCCGATCCTCCGGGGAACCCGGTAGTATAGTATGTATCAGAATGGGACTATAGTATGATATACCATTTTATTATTCCATAAATCGTAACATATTTTGTATTAATCAAAGGATATCTATGAAATTAATACATAGGTTGGTTCTAAGAGCTATAAGAGCGCTCAAACTTTGTATAAGAGCGTTCATGCCCCACTGCACACCAGCCAGGTCAGTTACAAACACTCTCTCTGACATCAAAGGCTCCGACCTAATGGTTCACTGCACAATATAATAAAAATGAGGGTCTCAGTGTGCCATAACCTTCCGGTCGCTCTAGCGTCGCTCCTGAGCAAGCTAGGTCAAATATCAAAGCATTTATGGAAAGCCCATAATTAGACGGTCAAAATGAGCCCAAGATCAAGGCGGAACTCCCATTACTAAGGAAGTTATGCCATGGAGACTGAAAGGAGCTCCGAGTTCCCTACAGACAAACCGGCGGGAGTTACGCGCCTATCCAACGGACATTATAAACTTGACATATTCAACTCCGCGCATGCGCAAAATGGCGGTTATAAACGCATAAACGACCGAGATATGAGGGTCTGAAGTTGCAGAACCGACCAAGACAATGGGGGACACAGCGGCGCCCATGGGGGTCCTTTGTCCCCCTGTGACACATGAAAGACTCCCCTCAAACAATTGTAGAGTTAGGCAGATGCTGCTGGCTCCAGTCAGTCTGGAGGTGCTTTTCCAAGATTTGCTACAAATAGCCTGTCTGCACCTCCAGAAGGACAGAACACCAAGAACCACTCCAGAGGTAACATCTCCAGTCATCTCCTGCTACCTGCTATACCACTGCACTATGGTGAAACTATGCTAGACAGGCATGGGTTTCCATCATTAGTGGCCAGAGGCTATCTTCCCCAAGACATCCACCAGAGGGTAAAGTTATTCATTATTACATTATTCCTCTAAGCAGCAGGCCAGGAGCTAGGTGTGGGAACCCACCTAGAACTATGCTGGACATTGTATTATTGTTACCTCACAGGTGGAGTGGAACTGAACATTGTACTTTATAAATTACTGTATGTTTACTGTATGTACAAATTACCTACATACTAACTACTGTATGATTGATATTTCTTACATGTTGCCTACAGCTGAATAAACCAGTGATAACTGGAAATAGCACTATTTATAAGAGCCTTGAGATAATTACACTATATACCACTAGTCTTATGATATTTCTCATATGACAACTTGATCATGCACAATAACTAGTATGACAAAGTGGTGGAGAACCCGGGTATATTCATTATTACATTATTCCTCTAAGCAGCAGGCCAGGAGCTAGGTGTGGGAACCCACCTAGAACTATGCTGGACATTGTATTATTGTTACCTCACAGGTGGAGTGGAACTGAACATTGTACTTTATAAATTACTGTATGTTTACTGTATGTACAAATTACCTACATACTAACTACTGTATGATTGATATTTCTTACATGTTGCCTAAAGCTGAATAACCCAGTGATAACTGGAAATAGCACTATTTATAAGAGCCTTGAGATAATTACACTATATACCACTAGTCTTATGATATTTCTCATATGACAACTTGATCATGCACAATAACTAGTATGACAATAGCTTAGTACAGGATATTACTCACTGGGGATGCAGCCAATCAGAGGCCTCCATTTGGTCACGTGACCTGTGACGTCACTGGACCCCCTGTGGTGCATGCCCATATATGGTCATGTGACCTTAACCTTGACCTCATTTGCATAATAGGCCACGCCCCCTTGACCTAATTAGGGATTAGTGACCACCTCTCAGCCAATCAGGGCCCTTAAAGGGTTAATCACTCCCTTCCTACTTGTATGCCAACCTCTTGCTCTTTTCACAATCCTAATTCCTCCTTCTAGCATCACTGTTACACGCCCCTTCCACCTACTCCATAAGGACTAAATTCTCCTATTGATAATTAACCCTTTAAGGGCCGCTTATGCATTAATGCATCATGCCCATTGGTAGGCATGATGCTTGAATGCAGCCCTGGTGAGTAAGTCACCAGGGCATGTAAACTCTACAGGATTGATATGTGTACCCTCAGAGGGTCGTCGGGCCAAGAAAAAAAAATTTTGTGTTTCCAGTAACATGATCCAAATGTCCAGGGTCGGTAGGTTGGATTTTTTTTTTTTTTTTACATTTATATAGGAAATGTTAGGGCACATATCAATGGATGTATCAAATTCTTTGATCTCATTATAAAATAATGATGGGAATATGACAACTGTGCTTGAGAGGGGAAGAACACAAAAGGGATATAGGAAAAAAATCCTCAAAAGGTAATGAAAATTTTCTTTAATATATATGAAAATATGGGACAAAATTCCTGTTTTGCTAGGGTCGGTCAGGTTACTGGCAACAAACCTTTTTTTTATTTGGCCTTGTCAATCTTTGATGAAGTGCTCGGTAGCACGTCCCTGGAGCATGACCAATAGGCATGACGCACTGCTGGTATTGTATTGCCTCTAACAGTTAAAGGGATAGTGAGCATTTACAACTTGATCATACCTCTTATATCTCAACATAAGTTCTAATACATGAAAATGTTGTCAAGTAGTCTCTTCCATATCTATGTCAATGTCTCTTCAGAGTCTCACACTCCCCATTTCCCTCTTTTTGAAGTGTTCTCCTCCTACTAATTGGCCCTCTCTACCAATATCTCCAACTATAACCTGCCAGGTAGATGGCGTCTATCCTTCCAGATGGCGTATTATACGTGGACCGTGTTAACCCATTAAAGGCATTACAGTGCCTCCAGTTTTATACCACTTTGCGAAGGGCGGAGGGTATACCAATGCTGTGTTGGTTAGCTCATGTCTAACCGCAGCTCTGAGAACCCATTGAACAGGACTCAAGTTGGGAATGTTCACAACTTGGACAAGAGAATGTGATTATCTCCGGAAATATGGAAACTCCAGAACATCTTATACTCGAGCAAAAAAAAAACATGTCCAGTTTCTGGGAATATCCTAAGTATTTCCAAGAAATTCCTGAGCAATTCCCGAGATCTAGACTAGAGAACTTTCTCACGTATAAGATGTTATTCTTGTTGTTTTCACAAGTCGGGACTCAAGAAATTCCTGAGTGATTCTCGAGATCTTGTACAGTGGGAAGTAAGTTAGACACAAGGACTACACCCGTGCACCATAATGACGCATGGGCTTTATGTACAATAAGGTGGTTATGCTGTTGCTGCCCTTATTTGGTTAAGACAGTGAGAAGGATGGAACATGCAACAGGCAGTAATGGGATGTACTGTCTTAGTACTCACTCAATCAATAACCACCTGTTATGCAGCCAGGCTGGGGGATTGAAAGAAGGGAGGGGTGGGGTGAAGGGAATGGACAAAGGGGAGTAAGGGGGGAAGAAAAGGAGGAAAGGAAGGGAGGAGGAAAGGGAGGGAGGAAAGGAGGAGGAAAGGGGGTGAAAGGGAGACCCTGGAAGGGGTGGAACCCTGGTTGGAAGGGATTGGTGGAAGATATACGGGGTGAGACAGAGAAGGGGAGGAAAGGACGGAGAGAAAGAAAGAGAGAGACAGAGACACAGAGAGAGAGCATAGGGTTAAGGAGGGGAAAGGGGGAATAGGTGAGGGATATAGAGGGGGTTAAGGAGGGGAGAGGAGTCAGGATTCGCTTAAGCGCCCATAGGGACTCCCTCCCACTGCTGCTACATCCCATTTTCTAAAAGAAAAATTCAAAACAAATCCAATTCATGAAGAGAAAGTGCATGTAAAACATGTTCTGAGTATGAGCTCCCACTCGTATGATCAGTGAAAATGATGAGGTGAACACACGCTAGGAGGCGCCTAGATCCCCCCAGGCTATCATGTATCTGCTGTACATATGAAATTGAAGTTAATCAAGCAGAGTAATACAAGTGGTACAAGGAGTATGGCCACTAAAAGCTACATTGCCTTCTCAACAGTCCTTATCAAAATTATACAAAATGTCCCAGCAAAATGGTAATTAAGCCAGGTCCAAATGACAAAAAATGAAAGGAATCATCTAGATTAATATGAGCAAACATAAAAAAGACTGATCACTAAGATGTAATGTGTCAGTTTGAATGTCTAAATATATATAGAAATCTATTTAACATAGATTTGGCATTGTGGATACTACCACTATATCTTCCCCCTTTGGATCATATGAATAAGTTCCAAATTTCCATAGTAGGTAGCATAGGTAAGATACCTAACTTTCATGTCATATAACACTAAGGGATGGACAAGTGATGTCACAGATATCAAACCTCAACTTTATTTAAAAAAACACTCTCACCTCTTTCTTGTATGTTCAGATTGGAAGTGAACTTGGTAAGAAGGTTTTGTAACCTTAAAAGAGGTAGGTAAAAAGTCATTAATGTACATCCTTTCTCAAGTCATGAATATTTAAAGGTGAAAGGGCGCATAAAGTCTGTGTCCATTGCACTAACCCTTGCATCCTAACTCACCCCTGTACCCCTTACCCTCACCCTGTGACTTCCTCTTCCCTTTACACCAAGCTATATATGTGGGGCTAGATTTGGCTGCGGTCGGGTAGAAATGACACCGGTCCTACAAGACGCTTACTAAAACCCCTATCCTCTGGCCTGAACCCTGTGGTCTTTACTCCCCATTCCCATCCCCCATAAACCATGTTAATTGGCGCTAGATGGGACTGAAGCCGGGTTGAACTGATACTAGTAATACAGGCCCCTTACTAAAACCCATCTTGCCTGAAGCCCTCCCTGTACCCTTTACCCTAGCCATGTTATTCCTTATTCCCCACCCACATACACCCTGTTAATTGGCGCTAGATGGGACTGAAGCCGGGTAGAACTGATACTAGTAATACAAGACCCTTACTAAAACCCATCTTGCCTGAACCCCTCCCTGTACCCTTTACCCTAGACATGTTATGCCTTATTCCCCAGCCCCATACACCCTGTTAATTGGCGCTAGATGGGACTGAAGCCGGGTAGAATTGATCCCGCCTGTTGAGGACGTCATGCGAGGCGCCCCCTGTGGGAAATAGAAGGTGATTACCTGTAGGGCTAGTCTCCTGGTCTGGACGCATGCAAGCGCTCCAGGCAGTAG
Organism: Acholoe squamosa; assembly: GCA_949317995.1. Taxonomy (NCBI): domain Eukaryota; kingdom Metazoa; phylum Annelida; class Polychaeta; order Phyllodocida; family Polynoidae; genus Acholoe; species Acholoe squamosa. The sequence goes on from OX439037.1 coordinate 87,887,418, forward strand.
CAGCCGTCAGACAGGATCACTCTTCAAGCACTTGTATTGGCACAAGGTGTACTCTGCTTGGAGAGTTATTCCAATAAGACAAGTCAGATAAGGTGAGAGGGCTTGTAATTCTCTATGAATTGCAGTAACCCACTGTACACATTTACCCTAGCCACATTACTCCTTATCCACCCCATCCACCCTGTTAAAAGGTGCTAGATGGGACTGAAGCCGGGTTGAACTGATACTAGTAATACAGGCCCCTTACTAAAACCCATCTTGCCTGAACCCCTCCCTGTAGCCTTTACCCTAGCCATGTTATTCCTTATTCCACAGCCCCATACACCCTGTTAATTGGCGCTAGATGGGACTGAAGCTGGGTAGAACTGATACTAGTAATACAGGCCCCTTACTAAAACCCATCTTGCCTGAACCCCTCCCTGTAGCCTTTACCCTAGCCATGTTATTCCTTATTCCCCAGCCCCATACACCCTGTTAATTGGCGCTAGATGGGACTGAAGCCGGGTAGAACTGATACTAGTAATACAGGCCCCTTACTAAAACCCATCTTGCCTGAACCCCTCCCTGTAGCCTTTACCCTAGCCATGTTATGCCTTATTCCCCACCCACATACACCCTGTTAATTGGCGCTAGATGGGACTGAAGCCGGGTAGAATTGAAAGCGGTCCTGTAGGATCCCGCCTGTTGAGGACATCATGCGAGTCGCCCCCTGTGGGAAACGGAAGGTGATTACCTGTAGGGCTAGTCTCCTGGTCTGGACGCATGCAAGCGCTCCGGGTGGGACCAGCCATCAGACAGGATCACTCTTCAAGCACATGTGTACTCTGCTTGAAGAGGTATTTTTTATAAATATGACGAGATCAATGCGCAATTATTTTTAAGAATTTGACTCACCACCTGACTTGCCATTTGTGATTAGTTTTAGATCAGCATGTCAAATAATCAAATGCTATTCATTGAACACATTTTTGAGCCAGCTTACCCATTTATATTTCCATGTTACCCTACAATACACTGGGAATATGCAGAAATGCAATGTTCTTGAGGGTATCGCTTATGATCATAGGGACTGATGACATTCAAGTAAGTTTGCAAAGTAACCCTCAACCATTATGACAATTCTATGACTTTACATTACCAAATACCTTGCAGTGCCAAATCTCTATAACTTGGGAGCAAATAGCTTGATGAAAAGGTCATCTGAGCCAGAGGCATGGACTCTGTTCAGGAACCAATACCATGTCCTCGGTATGCCCCCATGTCCAGCCGGACCAGCTGGGCGAGGCGCTACCACTGTCCAATCCCTATTCATAGCCGGAGACGAGGCCCTGTGAATTTACATCCCATCTCCCGGGCCGGGTGAAAAACTAACCGGAGCGGACAGATCCTGGATGAGTCAACTCAGCACGATAGGCAGAGACGGATGGGTGGGTCTCAGGTTTGGTTCTACCACCTACAGTATTGGCCAATACAGGGTGAGGGTTAATATGGAAGGATGCCATAAATCCTCCTGTATAGGGGGTGGCTCCTTACGTATAAGGTGCACTTGAAATCACATCTGGGACTTAATTTTGAGCAGTCTAAAACAATTATGACATATTTCTATCGAACCTGTAAGACAAACCCTGAGTTCAAGAGTATATTATAATTGCTCATACAATCTAGTCTGTTACAGCCATTCAAGTTCATGGTGAGAAAACTACATCATACATTAGTTTGGTATGATATAATGCTCTCCATGCATCTGAGACATGTGATAGAGGGGGGGGAAAGATGAGATAAAGACCCTTTAAGGTGGGCTGTTAAGTCCTGGTAGGACTATCTGACACGTTTCACTAACAACTACATACATATTTCATGAATTTCATATGATTTGTAACTTATTTATTGTTTCTCTCTGGATGCCTATGGCACATTAATCCCTGGGACGTTTGGTATTTAAGTCATTTAACTTAATTTCAAAGTTTTCTCCTTTAAAATTTGCCTTCATTTTACTTAAGTGAAGCAAAGTGTAATGAAATGATTTATCTGAATTTGATTCACTTTCAATAGAATGCTGAATAATTCTATTTTACCATATCCACATGGTTTAACTGAATAAAAGCACTAGGCATTTCACCCCCATTCATTCCTCCCTTTCAATAGCTTCACTTTTACCAGTTGCTTTGACACTTTTAATGCCTATGCAAAAGTATAGATCGCTACAAAAAGGAAATCCTAGTACCCTCGCTTTCAAACACAAACTATGATTTTTTTCCCGATGATTAATTCTTGGTGTCCATTTTGTTTTCGGCTACTGCGGATGTAAATTGATGGATGGCGTGTGGTGATTGAATATAAATCTGTCAGTGTTGGTGCTCGGAGTGTGATACGTGGGGCTGCATTATGGATCAGCCGATAATGGTGTTTTAATTCCCTCTGGTATTTGTGGTAGAGAACTTGTAGAATACGGAAAGTGGTGTTAGTATACTGTGGAGATATCAGTAGTATAGGAGGAACCACAACTGTTGGAATCCATCATCTGAGGTGGGGGGGGGGTGATGTTAAACTCTTTAAAAACTGTTGTAGCTGTAGTAGATTCTCATATGAGACTAAGACAGTATGTCCACTTCTTTATCTGATGATTGGATTGGCAGCATCTTAACCTTTTGAAGGTCACAAATACATGAGTGCATCAAGTGCATTGATCGCCATGATGCACCAATGAAGTGCTGGCAAGCATCATGCCAACCCCACGGGGTTGATACATATACTCTCAGACGGTCGGCATGATGCTCCAATGAAGTGCTACCAAGCAGTCTCACCAGCACTTCATTGGTGTATCATGACAACCAATGGGCAAAATTGGATTAATGCATCAGCGGCCCTTATTGTCTCAGCATAATCTACAGTATTAGGAGCACACTAGGTATAAAACACACCATGACTTGAAACATAAAAGTTCTGACCAGTTCTAAATCAAAAAGGGCAGAGCAAATGAAAAAGGTCCCAACACATCGTAAGTCCATGAAGACCCTTTCCTTTGTAAAGGAGGCCAATGGCTTACACTATGGTCCTTGAAATGATGAATACACAGAATCTTATGTCTTATGTAGATAATTAGAGTAATGCAATGGCTGATGTAAAACCAATAGGTGAGAAAAGTACTAAGATCTCTTTATGGCTGACTGTGTAATAGTACAGCCTAGTAGAATAGTAGGTCTATGTCTACTACACATTGCTAAGCACCTTATACTGGCCGTAGAGATCAATGTAGGCTCCATCTGCCAAACTCTGCAATGTTCCCAGCTCACACCCAAAGGGCCACAAGAGGACTCTGGTTGAATTTACATCGCCCCCATCCTCTTTAGAAATCTGCTTTGGTATGCGATATTTCACCTGGGTAGAGATATTTGGGAGAAAGTAGATCCAACAATCAATTTTAGACAATAATCTAAGTTCTATGAAAGCTGTATAGAAACTATTTATAGATCAAAGAAAAAATGGAGAGGGAATTAATAATTTAATAATGTAAAAGAAGGTCAAGTGGCACATCTCTGCCTGGCCCTGTGCTGATTTATGTGAGAAGATAAGATGATTGATATTTGATGCAGAGATGAATACAAGGTCTACCTATCTGTAATATCTGCTTGGAGAGTTTAACTTAATGTGAGCAGATCCTACCAAGATGAGCAGCTCATAGTGAGGGAGCTGACCCATGAGGAACAAGGCACTGGAAGCCAGGGGTGAAGGGGGGGGTGGAGGGTATGGTGGGCAGGGAGGGTGAGGGAGTAGGGGGTGAGGTGGGCCTGAGGGGCAGGGAGGGTGAGGGAGTAGGGGGTGAGGGGGGCCTCAGGGGCAGGGAGGGTGAGGGAGTAGGGGGTGAGGGGGGCCTCAGGGGCAGGGAGGGTGAGGGAGTAGGGGGTGAGGGGGGCCTGAGGGGCAGGGAGGGTGAGGGAGTAGGGGGTGAGGTGGGCCTGAGGGGCAGGGAGGGTGAGGGAGTCGGCGCGAGGGGAGAACATGGGGAGGTCAGTCTTCAGTTAACTAGACACACCTCTCACATCACACACTATGATTGCCTGTTTAGGCACAGGGGTTTTAAATAAGCACAGGGCTTTGATTTGAGGACAAGGTAAGCACTACATTGAAATGAAAAATCTCTTTTCAATGGTCTCCAATGATCTGTAAAAGCTGGACAAACATGTTCTTCTAAATTCATGAGCGCAGGTGCAATAATGCATCATACCCATTGGTTGCCACGGTGCACTTCATTGGAGCATCATGCCAGCCCCCCAGGAGTATATGTATCAACTTCGTAGAGTCTGCTCGCGAGCACTTCATTTGTGCATCATGACGACCGATGGGCATGATGCACTCCTACATCAGCAGCCCTTAAAGGGATTAGATGTATACTAGAGTGTGGGCGTCACCTGTGTCAAAGTCCCTGCTTTATTCATGCTGCTAAATTATCAACCATCCCTGCCACCTGGTCGCCACTCTGGTAACTGCAGCCTCAGCCCTCCTACAGCCTGTCAACCTGTCAATGTGTCATGTCTCCTACAGTGTCCTCAAGTGTCATGGTATACTAGTACATTGACACTGAATCTCGTTCTTCACTGACTCGTTCTCCACTATGACGTCATCAAAATAACACTTAAACGGGCAATTATGTTATTAGCCACAGCTAATACATTAGTGCTTTTATGCCAATTGGTCGTTACTTGATGCTGAAATGCCAAGATGAATTGGTCGTCAATTGGTCGACCACCAATGGGCATGATGCACTCCTGCATCAGGGTAAACTCTAGCTCTAAAGATTGGTCCTTGTTTAGATGTCCAAGGGGATTACAAAGAAGCATAGGGACGATTTCACTGTTAAAAACACCCTGCTTGGAGAATGACCCCTATTCTCTCACATCTGCTTGGAGAGTGTGATCAAGCCATGTACATCTGCTTGGAGAGTGAGAGAGAAGGTCAGAAGCTTCAACCCTAAAGGCAAATCTGGATCAAGGCAACGCAGAGGTGTCAGGGAGGGTCTAGGCTACAGCTGAGGTCTCCCTAAGGCCAACATAGGATCTAGGGTGTGACATTTTCTCAAAGACCAGGAATGGGGTATATGTACGTACCGTAAAACCCTGTGTATAAGCCGTGGCTTATGAATCATTTCACGCCATTAGTGCAGCTTGTAGAATCCCCTTTAACTCAGGGTGTGACTTATACATTGGTGCGGCTTAAATGTGAGGTATCACGGTAGTGTAGGGGCCAGCATCGTTGTATATATATTAGTGCGCTTCATCCGAGAGACGCGCTTGTGTGGTGCTCATTCCTTCTATGCCAACCAGGTGTCGCTTCGCGATACCCGTTTGGTACAAGAGGGGGCAGCACCATGCCTCGCGTCCAGCTTCTACTAAGAAGCCGGATGATCCGCAGAAGGAGACTGGACATAGTCCAGTCCAGACGTATGCTCTGAGATAGAGAGAAGCTAATAAAGTCCTACCCGAGCGGTAGGGAGTCTGGGGCTTTGCCCAACCCGAACTACTCGTGTTGTGTTGGTATCTTTAGTGATAAGTGAGCCAACGAGCCACCCAACATATAAGTCGATACGAACCATTACAGTAGGTTACCTAGTAACAACTATCTTGCATTTCATAGTAAATTCATGCATAAGCTGACCCTGAAATACTAATATGGAACATTCGGGGTTTGATCATGAGCAGTTTAAAAGTATGTTACTGCAATTTTACTAAGCAATGAATCAAGAATTCCAAATCAATTGATTACCCATGATGCAAGAATAGCAAATTTCAAATTAAGTAGATAACTCTAGATCTGACTGAATGCAGTATACATGTAAATTTTATTTCTAACTTGTATAGATAAAGGCTCAGAACTTAGATATTACATAGAGTAATAACTCACCTATCATTAACTGCACTTAACTGGAAGGCCTTTCTAAAGATGGTACGACTAGACCCCTTCAAGTCGTAGTGAGATCCCTCATTTAAATGCCATTACAGCTATGCATCCAGTGGTCACTAATGGTGACATTGGTACGACTGACAGACTGCCCTAACAAACCTTATGTAATTACTGCATTAAGTGCTGATCATATAAAACACTCCAAGTGCATTACCTACGATCACCCACTCAAATTTTGAGGGTTTCAAATCGTAGTGTCTGCGTACAGTCGTACCATCTTGAGAAATTCCCGACCAGATCTGGAAGCCTGGAAGATGGTACAACTAGACACAGCCACTACGATTTGAAACCCTCAATGTTATAGTAATTACATAGCATTTGATATGGTATTCATACCAGTGTAATCATTAGGTACCACCAGATGCAGTCTGTAGTGGCTTTATAGTGAAGGATTTGAAAGGGTCCTGTCGTTTTGATTTGGATTGGTTTGGTTGATTTTACTTCCACTAATAGAACTTCAAAGTTAGCAGACATTCTGTGTTTTAATCGGGTATCAAGTCCTATTTTTCTCATTTTGGACAGATATTTAAACGCTGGGTGTTCTAAATAGCTAGGCAGGTATTTATTATGCTCCTTGCACATGACAGTAGTGACAGCATCTATGGATGACAAGGATCCAGTCGTACCATCTTGAGAAATACCTTTCTGACTGACATACCGTTATTGGTCGAGTAGTCACTGAATAATATAACCACGCTATCCCATGCTACACAGGGCAATTTTTTCCTACTCTATAATGCCTTTTTATTGCTATTTTCCTGCCCAGTGTTATTTTCTGCCAGCTGTTCCTGCCCCATGCCCTATACACTGAAAGAAAGTTGTCAAAATAACGGCGGAATCCTTGTCCCAACGTTGCAAGACATTCATTGTTATTTTCACAGAGGTTCCTTGTACCACCATGCCATAATGCTTCAGTGTTCAGTTTTACAACTATCCCTGGTAGATTCAACAGTTACACAGCTAAAAATACTTTTCTTGATTTAAGAAAATAAGATAAATTATCTTACGTGGCGGACAAAACTACCAGTTTTAAGAAAATTAAAAATCTTAAAACTGGTAGTTTTGTCCATCAGGTAAGATTATTTAAGATTCCAAGAAATAATCTACTGGACCCAGACCTGGCAGTCTACCCACGACACGGCCTATCTAGAAAGGTCAGCAGTGAATTGGTGAAGGTGGCGAGTTAAACTGTTAACTGTTAACCCTTTAAGGGGGCCGATGATATCCGGACGAGATTCCCTGAGAAACTGGACTTTATCTGGGAAACAGGACTGAGAATTATCCCGAGATTTTCTGAGAAACAGGACAGGCTACATGAAACTGGGAAACAGGACATTTTACATGATCTGGTAAACAGGACCTATAATAATAGGTCCCGTCTAGCAGGAAAATGATTGTCCTGTTTATCAGAATCCCGTTTCCCAGACTATCTCATCTGAATAAAAACATGTCCTGTTTCTCAGAACAAGTCCTGTTTCTCAGATTCCCGTTTCCCAGAAGATCTCTCGTCCGAATAGCCCAGGCCCTTTAGGGGGCGCTGATGCAATAATGCATCATGGCCACCCTATGGGGTTGATACATTCCTGGAGGGCTGGGATGATGCTCCGTTGAAGTGCTGGTGAGTAGTCTCACCAGCATTTCATTGGTGCACCATGACAACCAATGGTCTGATTCACTCCTGCATAAGTTGTCTTTAAAGGGGTAGATGGCAGAGTGAAGGCTGAAGTGGTAAATTGGGTGGGGGGGGGGAAGGGTAGAGACTCAGTGCAGGGATAGAGAGGTGAATTAACGAGAGAAACTATTAGTGAATAAGATGTAGATGAATGTATGAAAAGGAGCAAATGAGGACTGTTGGAGTGAGTAATTATTTCCAGAACCAGGGTGTTATCTCATGGTCGATACGACATCCCCATAGGTTTAAACAAGGATTGCTGTATCACATGGTGCCATGGAATACGATATCCCCGCATTCCATGGTCAGGACACGTGACTTTGTCCCCTCTGTGGGACTGTCGCATCCCACTCAGCCATATAATGGCTTTGTTGGATACCCTAGTCTCACCTCGCGGTATACCTTGTAAAGATATTCCATGGTCGTGAACATTTGCCTATATATCCTTGGCAAGCAAGCTACAAAAGAAATTACAGCTGAATAGCCTTTGGGTAGTACATACACTCTAGAAAATAAAGTAGTAAAGGTGAACGATGATCAGTTTGAGCTGACCGTTTCTTCATGAGCGTGTCCGGCCCGTTCCGCATGAGGCCGGTAGGCCGAGTGCGGAGGGGGCTGGACCCGCGAGTGAAGAAACAGGAAGCTCAAACTGGTCAAAGTTCATCTTAACATTTATGTCAAGGTGTTTGAGTGGAAAATCAATTGATATTTCATCAATATAGTCCATAATTAACTCTGATTTACCATCTTCATCGCGAAATCCTGACCGCCGCCATCTTGGATGTTTACGTTTCAAAAAGGCTGCGTATGTGCAATAGACCTATGACGTCACGGTGCAAATTTCCCGCAGGTTTTTTAACGCAGGGGTGCAATACGGGGGTTTAGTGCATTGTCAATGGAGCATCGATATTCACCTTGACATAACTGTTTTATCTACCTCGTAAAAACTGAAAAGTGGACAATTGCAATTATAATAGAGTGAAACATCTACAATGAAGCCTCAGTACAGTATCGTGGTACAAAGACTATCTGAGGAAATAAAGATGGATCTCTGGCGCCATTGGGACAAGGATTTGTTATTTTGATGACGTGCATTTACAGTGTATTAACAACAGAGGCACTCAGTGAGGACGGAAAATGTTGATGTATCCAGACACCTTTTTAGAAATTGCCCAAATGTCTCTTGGATAAAGCTAACAAATTCAATTTGTCAGTCAATTTCACGGTGAATAACGGGCCAAGGTCATTGAAGGGTTAACAAGCATGCCAACATCTTGTAGGAAAAGAAGGCCCATTACCAAGCTTACATTTCCTTTCTAAGCATCAAATCTCCCTTAGTATTCTGTTCTACGACTTCAGGACACCAACCAAGTGTAACACTACACCCCGTGACATCATGTAAAACAGTAAGAATACACAAGGCTACAGTCTCAGACTCCCAATGCAGCGCATTACACAGCCCACTGGAATCTCTCCCTGTGTGTGTGTATGGGGGGGGTTGTAAAGAAGGTACTCCTCTTTCCTATCCCCTCGGATGTTTGGTGCACATATATGCGTGGACACTGACACATTTCTCTGTGAAATTGTATAATGTAGTTCTCACCATGAATATGACCTGTCAAAATGGCGTTAATTAGAGAATAGACAACGACTTTCTTCACATCGAGACTGTCTGTTGTTCTATAATGCACAAATTCATCTAAGTGCATTATAGAAACAGACAGTCAAGATGTGAAGAAGGAGTTGTCTATTGTCTTTATAAAACGTTGTACATTTCATTCCGAACAATCAATCACCCAATTAAGGTATGTCTAGACCAATTAATGGCCCTTGACTTGTTTACAGCTATGGTGACCTTGAGGTGTGCACTGCACTCCTATAATGCACTCAAGGTCACTTCTCCTGTGCAGCAGAGCACTGCCAGCCCTTTTATAAACATCTATTACTCAATCTGCATGATTCATGTTTCTTTGTTGGCATAATGCACCACTGCAATCCTGATGCATACACTGCATTGGTGCATCATGAAAAAGAAGAGCTTCTCCCGATGTGACTCTAAAAGGGTTGTAAATGCATTAATCTGTTGTTCCCTTGGTCTTCTAAATCATGCCGACCCTAGGGCACTGATGCTGTCACCAGCACTCCCAATGACGTGTTGGTTAGTGAGTGAGTGAGTGAGTAATAGATGTTTAATGCCATTTCGACAGCTAAGGTCATATTCATGGCGAGAACTACATTACACAATTTCACAGAGGAATGTGTCAGTGCCCGTGCATATGTGCACCACACACATCCTGAGGGGATAGGAAAGATGAGAAATAGACCCTTTTAAGTGGGCTAGGGAAGCCCGCGTGTTGGTTAGTCTGCTTGCCAGCACTTCATTGGTGCATCATGCAGACCAATGGGCATGATGCACTGCTGAATAGCGGGCAGCCCTCAAATGGTCAACCCAGCCGTGGAAGGCTGCATTTAACAACACATGGACAAAGTACGCTATAGCCTTTGATGGCATGTGAGTTCCTCAACTATATTTTTCTACGTTATGTTCACTTCAATTTGATCATTATGTTTACTTCTGAATATCCAAGCAATGTTACCAAGCATAGTCCGACGATTGGTTCTGGGTTTTGCATCCCTATAAGAAAAGGACAAATTACATTAAAAGGGTCGGTTCCTATATACCTTAATCTTGCTGACGTCAGCATATTCCAGCATCCACACATGGCTTACCTGTAAGATAAAAAGATAAGAAGACATGAGAATAGCAAAAATATGGCATAAGATCAGACAAATACAGATGTTACGTTCTCAGCGTCCACATATAATACTTTGCACTTCAACCCAAAAAAGGGGAAAGGATATTCCCCTTTACCCAACCTACAGGGCACAACTCAGCACTTTTCGTTTCAATTCTGTGCAAAATCACAGACTTTAGGGAGAATTTTGGAAAATTGTCAACTTGCCTTTTCATTTCTTTAGATGTATCACATGAAACACACCTTCTTCTCGCCCTTACCAAGAGCCAGAATAGATAGCTCATTTTGAGTGAGGGTCTTTTTCACTTGTCTCTTCACTTATTTACTAACCAGGATTTTTCATTTTACAAATGCCATTTCTGAAAGTTTCATAGAGTATTGTTGCTTGATGGCTGTCCTCGGGAATTCCATCATTAGTATCTTAACAGATTAAAACACAATAATAGTCTTGGGCATGCCCTTTTATCAGAAATCACAGTGTGATAGAAACTTCAATCAGGGATATTATGAATGCATGTTATCCTTTCACAGACCAACAATGGGTGGGGAAGATATCCATCTCTTATAAAATAGTAATATTGTCTATTGATACCTTCTTTACCTCTGGTAGCTTTTCAGGACAATTACTCACTCCCTCATGACAGGGATATTCTATACTGACACAGAATTCCCTATATTCAGTGATTGGAAAAGAACATAGAAATGTATCCACCCCTTTTACAGAAGTATAGTGATTTAATGTAATGCCGCAGTTCATTTGCATGGTGCACAAATGCAGCTCTCATTGATAGGAAAGCTACCGGTGCTGCCTTCATGTATCACTCATCATGCAATACCTGATTGATGTAATCCCCTAAAGGAAATATCAATTTGGCATCAATGAAATACTCTCTAGATTTGTATCATTGCACCGCTGGGACTATTTATCATGACATTTGAAGCAGAGGGTCGGCATGATGCACCGATGAAGTGCTGGAGGGCAGATTCACCAGCACATCATTGGTGCATCATGCTGACCAATATGCATGATGCACTCCTGCAGCAACGGCCCTTAAAGGGATAGACCCCCTTTCCCAATAGGCACCGATCCATCATCGATCCCTCTCCCATCACCGGGGATTTACGATGTATTGGGGGAGATCGGAATGGCATTTATCATAGCCCTGTATATGCTTTTATATCACATTGAAAACCAATCCATATTAAGGACGCATAAAGGGTCCAAAGCCTCCTGGTGATAGGTTTGAATGATGGATGCCGGATGGGAAGTCGTCATCGTATCAAACAACCCAGGGGAATGGTGACTGTTGGAAGATCTGTCATTAGATGCATATGTAGGGAATTAACTGGTCATTGTGATGCGATAAAATCCAGGCACAAAAATCAGGTTTAGAGCGGGTTTTCAGCCATTTCTACCGCTTTCAGATTTAGATTTTGACTCTTTTCAACGTTGATTGATGTCCATGTCTCCTTTTAAAACACAGAACTTTCTCATGTTTGATCAGAGACCCCTTTTCTTTCTAATTTGTGACGGGTATCTAAAAGCTACTTGCTCAAAACCAGTATCTATTTGTACGGAGCTTGAGACATGTCTGTCTTGTCTGCTGCGCCTTGGGCTTCTCACACACATCTGAAGCACTGTACCGGCGAGTTATCCAACAGATCGTTATAGTGCATCCTACCAGTCTTAGAGGAGTCAATCTACCAACTTAAACTTCAGGGAATCATGCGATACGGCAGCCAAACTGATGCAAAGACCGATTGTCTCCCTGAGGAATAAGTCATTCGCTAGTTCTGAGGTCCCCCAGCCTCAGCCTTCCAATCCCTCCCCATCAACACTAATATCTACACTCTATACTCTGTCCCTGAACACATGGCACACCATAGAGTGGACTGAAGCTCTGGTTCCACAGGCTAATCCGTTTGACGTTCTATAATATATCTAAAGTATAGAAAAATATTGGTCAGATTAGAGAAAATCCGACTGATTTATCCCTGCGGAACCAGTGCTTAAGGCCTGCCAATAATTACAAGGGATGTGTCCGTAATTGATCAATGTATCATATATATTATATATATATATATATATATATATATATATATATATATATATATATATATATACCTAGTGCTACATGCATAAACAACTAGGTCGATTCCAATACCCCAGTACCCAGGGCCCATTTTTGAGACCGGTGCTTAGTTTAATACAGTGGTTACTGTTTAGGATTGTTTTCAATACCCCTGTAACCCAAAACTGAAAAGCTCATTCATGACAGGTACCTATTTTAGACGCTGGCACTTAAACAGCTTGTGTGACAATCTTACATTTACAAGGTGATATTCAGCTTTTAAAGCCATCTTGAAGAAGGCCAAGACTGTGTATACTGACTGTCCATTCCCTCCCCCGTGGTCGCCATGCACATTACCATTTTAAGTATGTTATTTGGGAAGTGATCCGGCCCCGGATCAAAAGCCAATGGTTCCTGGTGCCCCCTGGAACTATTTCACTAAGATGTAGGTGTCACCACTGGTCACACTTAGTACCAGCTCTCAATATGACGTCACAGGCACTTACACTCTCCATCCACTTTTTGTAGGGCATATATTGTGTAGTACAGCATAGCTGACCGTCAACTTAGCTGTAATCGGAATCACTGAAGGAAAAGTTTCCAGGTGAAAAGCCTCATTCAGGCTTATTACAGGAAAATCATATCACTGTGAAACCAATTCTGATTTTGTAACCTCGACCTCATCTATGATCAATATAAAGGACATTAAGAGCACTCTTCATTTTTGTTGTTGCTACTTTCATATTTATTTTTGTGATGGGCCTATATTCTTGTGTATGATGCTATTCAATAGATGATAGGATGCTATGCTCCCTTTCTTGCCTTCTTTTGTAATGTCTGAGTGGAGAAAAATTCAAAAACCAACAGAACTAAAGATATGCCTGGAGAGTGCATAATTTAATGGCGATGACAGTGTTGACACCTAGCGGGGGCTGAGTGTGACATTTATCTTGGTGCTGCCGCTTGGTGGGCGACTAACAAGACACAAGCAGCGACCCCAAGCCGCCAGGGGGAGACACAAGTCTAAGCACCTACTGTAAACCCAACGTATAAGCCGCAGCTTATATATAGACCATTTCTGATGTCAGCTGTGGCTTATTGGATCATTTCAAACTAGGGGTGGGACTTAAAGGCATATTTTTAGCACTATAGACCTGCACCAAATTAGCGTTTTTTCCCCAGGCCATAAGTGTAGTTTACAGCTCTCTCAGGGACAACGCCCATACGTCTGTGCAGCTTATACAGGCGGTTTTACAATATGCACAATAAACAACCTACACCCTTAGTCCTAACCACAGAGCATGTCAAGAGGTCATAAAACACAAATGTAGGCTTTCGGAAGCAAGATCCAGTATGATTATTGCACTTCCAAATGAGTGGTATGATATATTAACGTTGACAATGTATTGGGACATTGTTGTGACCAACAGGATATAGGATACATTGTGTGGCCCATAAAAGTGTAACAGATCCCTGGATAATTGAGAAAGATTCGCATGGGGTCAATCGAGGCACATACCAGATGGGGCAATGGGAAGACTAAGAAACAACAGATGAACAACTCGTTCCCAGATAGAAATTTACCAAAACAACCTGAGGTTATAATAAATCTGAAGTTAGTATAAATCTCCTTGTTTAATAAAACTATTAGCCTGTAAAAATTGACCCTTTAAAGGCCGCTGATGCAGGAGTCTGCTCGCCAGTACTTCATTGGAACATCATGCCGACTCTCCGGGAGTTTGTGTATCAACCCTGTAGGGTCAGAATGATGCTTGAATGCAGCCATGGCGAGTTAATCACCAGAGCTGCATTCACGAATCATTCCGACTAATGGGTAAGATGCATTAATGCACCAGTGGCCCTTAAAGGGTTATAACAGCTTTAGACAGTTAACATACAATAAATGTACTTATAGCTTCTTTTCCTTGGATTGCCTTCCTGCTCAATGAAGCACATAACTGACGGTTATGTCAGGGGCATAGGAAAGGGGGGGCCAGGGGGGCCGGGGCCCCCCTCCAATCATAAAGGAGGTGGGGCCTGAGTAGGTCTGGGCCCCCCAAAAATTTGCCAAGAATTCATAATAAAACAAATAACTAAAACCTTGCATCTTAAATTAGATTGATATAGTAATGGGATTGGGAAAATGGGGACCTGGGCCTCAAATCAGATATAAATTCATTAATAATTACTTTTCTATACAAATTTAATATAGGTATGTATAGGCGCTATTGCGCTTGAGCCGACAATTCAAGGTGGTCAAGGTGGGTCCCTGCTGGGCCCCCCCTAAAGAAGATTTGCTTCCTACGCCTCTGTAATATGTCCAAATTAGGACCTAGGATATAACTCCTCTTGAAACACGAGGGATAAGCCTTTCCTTTCTGGCTTTCCTGATAAACAATTTTAATATTGAACTCATGTACCCTTACTTGAGAGCTAAGGGTAATATTTAGTATATGAGACCATATGTCAAGGGAGAAAGTTCAGACAGCCATAGTCACATCACTGAATTTAATGATGTTCTAAACAGCCAAACATATTCTCCTGCCAACTTAGATTATCTTAAATGGTAAATAAAATGGTTTTAAGATTCTCACCACTCTTTTCTCTACTTATCTATATCATGCATGTCATCTAAGATATATAGAAGTTAGAAGAACTTGTTAGAAGGATATGGTTATATTGGCACCCATTAACCTACACAGCTAGTTTATATAATTGACAATCTCACCATCTCTAAAAGCATGTGAGACAAATAATGAGTCACCAATATGTTTATGACAGTGGAAACATCCAATACCACTTTAAAGGTATTCAGGATTCTTTTAGTACTAATGCCTACTTTAGGAGAAGATATCCCCCACTCTGGGTGCCAATATCACCATATCCCAATATTGACTATATGGATACCGCTACACTCAACAAAATACGGGTCTTCAAAGCAGGCAGCATTGAATAAGCAATGCCAAATGTAACGTGTTACAATTGGCACACAATCTTCATTTTGACAACTTTTGTGACTCTGTGGACAACGTCACGACCTGTCACTCAATGTCATCTGCCTGTGACATCTAAAGTTGACACAATGGTGTACTGGTGTCAGCCACAGTTGCTGCCTTCATGAGGTAGTGCCCTTTTATATTATGATAGTGTTTGAAAACTAAACTTGTAGTAAAGCTGTCAAGATGAGTCTTGATAGACTTGAAGTCATTTATTCTGTGCTGCTGGTTATAAAGACCCTTGTGACTGCTATGAAGACCCTTGCGACTGCTATGAAGACCCTTATGAAGTCCCTTGCGACTGCTGTGAAGACACTTGCGACGGCTATGTAGACCCTTGTGACCGCTATTAAGACCCTTATGAAGTCCCTTGTGACTGCTATGAAGACCGTTATGGAGACCCTTGTGACTGCTATGAAGTCCCTTGTGACTGCTATGAAGACCCTTGTGACTGCTATGAAGACCCTTATGGAGACCCTTGTGACTGCTATGAAGTCCCTTGTGACTGCTATGAAGACCCTTATGGAGACCCTTGTGACTGCTATGAAGTCCCTTGTGACTGCTATGAAGACCCTTGTGACTGCTATGAAGACCCTTATGAAGTCCCTTGTGACTGCTATGAAGACCCTTGTGACTGCTGTGAAGACCCTTGTGACTGCTATGAAGACCCTTATGAAGTCCCTTGTGACTGCTATGAAGACCCTTGTGACTGCTGTGAAGACCCTTGTGACTGCTATGAAGACCCTTATGAAGTCCCTTGTGACTGCTATGAAGACCCTTGTGACTGCTATGAAGACCCTTGCAACTGCTATGAAGACCCTTATGAAGTCCCTTGCGACTGCTATGAAGACACTTGCGACGGCTATGTAGACCCTTGTGACTGCTATTAAGACCCTGGCGACCCTACATTTTGTGTGTGTATGGATATATACCTCCTCACCACTCGGCACCAACACATTAGTAAATGGGAAGACGATTGATGGATGACAGCCTAGAGGAATGGCTTTCATATTCTAGTCATACAAGCAATGACTGACAAGATTTAAGGACTAGATTTAAGCCCTGTATGGTCTGGCCTTCTGGCCAAACCAATTTGGTTCTAAGTGTTACACTTTGCAGTCCTGGAAAAACAACTCCTACTAGTAGCTGCCCATGCAGCATTGAGTAGGCGTTGCATATAAACTACTATAAAATTCACCATCTGAAGACGTCACATAACCATCAGATAAAGGGAACCTTCCGCATAGGGGTGTGGGAATTGGCACTTAGTTAAACCTATATTATGGTTTAATCGCATGAAATACATAGGCCTTCATCAGCTACTCCCCACCTCCTATATCCTAAACTAGAGTACAAGCTATAGCATTTCTAGTAAAAACATAAAAATCAGATCAAGGAGAGGAAACCTCTGGAAAACAGGTCCTCAGAACTATCACCTGGTGGTTCAAACAGGAGTTGCCTGGGTCGTTGATTGGGGACTTAATGTAGCTGGCAGTTCCAGGTGCCAGGAATGCCCAGCCATCACAAGCCATCAGGACCCAGCAACGACCAGTCTCAGGCCCTCAGAACCCAGGAATCTCTGGTAGAACAGTCCCTCAAGACCCTGGGCCCTTATATTCTCCTGTAGCAAGGCTGGCATGAGTTGTGGATTGGAGGTTTCATGTAGCTGACAGTGCCAGATGCCAATAGCTAATTGATGAGATACAGCAGTGAGACAGACGGAGATGGCACACGCTGTTTATACATGAGGGATACACAGTAAGCACTGCCAATTAACCCTTTAAGGGAAGATGATGCAGGAGTACATCATGCCCATTGGTTGGCATGATGCATGAATACGCGAGGCCCTGGCGAATAACACACCAGGGCTACATTCATGCATTTTGCCAACCCTACAGGAGCAATGCCCTCCAGGAGGGTCGCCATGATGCCTCAATGAAGTGCTGACAAGCAGACTCGCCAGCACTTCATTGGTGCATCATGCTGACCAATCAGCATGATGCACTCCTGCATTAGCGGCCGTTGTCATGGTATATGACTGAAGCTCTGGTGAGGGCTACATTTATGCATCACACTGACCAAAAGGTGCTATCAATTGCCATTGATATGGATCCTCTAGCTTGGGAAATTCTGTCTGCGAGAAACTATTTATGAATAAAACCATAGTGTTGTAGATTTTAATACAATAGTAGAGAATAGTCCTGTGAGACATGGCGCGGCGATTTGTAATCTTGTGTCTAGTTTCAGTTGGTGAGACAGATATGGCATACTATCATCTGGGCTTTTGGTAGTATATAGCACAAATCCAACCTGAACTACCCACTGCAGCTAAGTACTAATAGTCTGTAGACTGTCTATTCTGCATGCACCTCACTCAGCTGCCACAGGGACCTGTCTTATTCAATGTTCAATGCCATAGTCAACAGGTGTGTCATTATGAGTGTACACTGTCTCAGATTGCCAGGAGCCTGCTCTGCCTCCCCGCCCCCCCCCTCCACACACACCCAACTGCCAATCACTTGTAATAGTCTGTACCTCGTCACGGGCCAGTGGTCAGCAAACCGGCCAGATCACTCCACCTCTCTGTAGAGGGGGAGCACAGTGTAAGTACCTCGGTGTACATACATGTTTTCAGTGTTCCACAAAATCGTTTATATAATGAAAGGAGTAATCAAATTAATCTTTCATCACCAATAGTAGATACATATTCTGAGATAGCATTATTTCAATGTAAACTAAAAATTTTACACAGAAAAGAATGTAGCAGTTCCACAAGGTGGCCTTACACTTCAACCTCCTCTGATTTACAAAAATGCACATATGGCAACACACACTTTAGCACTGATTTCTCCATAGAGATCTTTGACAGTGAATACTTTGTTCAAAACAGAAAATATGATCCAATTGTAGGGGCAGTATTTCTGTGTACTCGGTGGCACACCCCCAGGGGCGGGTCTCCGGGTAATCACTGCCCCCCTAGTGTGTATCATACCAATCCAGGTGTGGTTGGAAGGTAGAGAATGTGAGGCCAGGGGAAATAGCTCAGAGGAAGAGCAGCCGCTTCGAAGTTGGAGGGTCCCGGGTTCGAGTCCCGGTTTCTCCAAGACATTTTCATCTGACCACTACATTGGTGGAGAAACCGAGCATCCTAACGCAATCACGGATTGAAGGTACAGGAACCCCGTATCTTAACGCAATCATGGATTGAGGACTCGGGAACTGGGTCGGTATGATACAGATAACGCTTCAGCCTGCTAGGGGTGAACTAGTCACCTGCTGGAGGTTGGGTTGGAGGAGCAGGGTTGGTTGAAGCTGATGGGGAGGAGTGTAGGGGCAGTATTTCTGTGTACTTGGTGGCAGACCCCCAGGGGCGGGTCTCCGGGTAATCACTGCCCCCCTAGTGTGTATCATACCAATCCAGGTGTGTATGGAAGGTAGAGAATGTCAGGCCAGGGGAAATAGCTCAGAGGAAGAGCAGCCGCTTCGAAGTTGGAGGGTCCCAGGTTCGAGTCCCGGTTTCTCCAAGACATTTTCGGCTCACCACTACACAATTGTACCATAACCCACTGAGATAAAACCTGTACTACA
This sequence comes from Acholoe squamosa, assembly GCA_949317995.1. Lineage (NCBI taxonomy): Eukaryota > Metazoa > Annelida > Polychaeta > Phyllodocida > Polynoidae > Acholoe > Acholoe squamosa. Next base: position 87,906,460 of record OX439037.1, read on the forward strand.
TATATATAGTAGTTTCAAAACGAACAATTCTAAAACAAAGGCTACAGGGATGCATTTCTGAATCTTAAAATGCTCTAATGCTAATCTGCCATAGGGCTCCAAATGATGAAATGTCTTATCTGCGAATAAAATCAAAAGTATGAGATATATTCTGAAAATTCCTTCACTGATAAGTAAAGTACATACACTGTTGTTATTACATTAGAATAGTGAGCAGGAATAGTCCATAGCAGAGGAGCCACAAACAAAAATAGATTGCAAGGCCTCCCTGTCCCTTACACCGTGGCGACTGTGAACCATACACTAGTCTACTCATCTCACGAGTAGTACTCACTAGTCGCCGCGCTAATAAATGCTTGGTTTAAGACGATACTGATATTATTCTCTCTGCCAACTCATATACTTAGAAAACATCAGAAAAGAAAGTTATTTTTATCGTATTCAATGAATACTCCTGTAACACTTCATTGACTTATAACAGTGGGAATGAGTGAGCAATAGAAGTTTAGCGCCATTTTACAGCTAAGGTCATATTCATGGCAAGAAAACTACATTATGCAATTTCACAGAGGAAAGTGTCAGTGTGCGTGCATATGTGCACAAACACACATCCTAGGGGATAGGAAAGATAAGATATAGACCCTTTTAGGTGGGCTGGGAAGCCCTCTGTAACTGTGGATAAAGTCAAACCACAGCATTGGGAGCCTACATAATAAGATATATTATTCACCATAATATTCCAATCATTACTACCACTGGAAAATTTATTATTATGTTTAAACTTAAAGAATCATTGAAGCTATTTTCGATAATGATCTTGGCTATGTTTAGTCAGAGAATTGGTTTCTTTTCTTGGAATGACAAAGGTTGTAACCGTCGCTGTGCAATGCATCATGGACTAGGTGAGAACACTTTACAGAATGGCGCCTTTTTTTGGCGTGGGTGATGGGCCTGTAGACAGTGAACCGTCTACAAAGGTGACACACCTCATCTTATGACGCAGCAACCCAGCACCTTGTACACCCATACCTAGACTATAAAAACAAATTGTCAAAATAAGGGAGCAAAGTTAATGAGATTCGTCATCATTTTCACAGAGATTTCTTGTACATTTGTGTACCAATGTACTGCCATATGGGGCAATGCTATACAATTACGATAGTCCATTATTCGGTTTTACGAGGATCCCTGATAGATTCAACAGTTTATTTTCCACAGTGTATTGCCAGATAATGGCCCAAGCAATCACCCTGAACCTGGCATTCTCCAAGCCTATCTTTCGTACCAGGAAAAACAGAGACTATGCTTGAAGAGTGAGGATTATTTCCTGTTCCTGTTGACTTGGAGAGGTGTATGGTGGGAGATCTATGACCACAATGCATCTGGAATAACCAGAATGCCCTTGGCTTCCTGTTACGCTGGTTCCATAAGGGTATATATAGAAACCATTAGGGCACCAGAGTCAGGGTGACTGAGCACAGCAGAACCAATATCAACCTTCACACCAAGGCCAATATCCCAAGTCACACCTGCCCTGTAGGTCTCTCACACCTAAGTGACAGACAGCTCACAGCCCATAAACACATCTACTGTGAAGGCTGCCTCTTTAGAGAAACACCCTGTTCCATCCAGGCTCCCATAGTCTCAGTAGATCTATAGAACTCTCGAAACTGCTTTTCGACATACCACTGATTTTAGAGAGAGAGAGAGAGAGAGAGAGAGAGAGAGAGAGAGAGAGAGAGAGAGAGAGAGAGAAACACACAGACAGAGAGAGACAGAGAGACAAACAGAGACAGACAGAACATTCCTTAAACGCTGTGACACTCAGAATCATAGATGACAAAAGGAAATTGCATGTTATTACCTAATCATCTGTTTAATCATCTAGTACTAGTAGTTCGACACTAAGATCAAATATGTCTTTCATTTTCTCTTTCTGTCCTTTGTATTTGTTGAATGCATGATCACTGTTATTCTCCTGTAGCCAAAACAGAAGTTAACATGTTTCTGACCTAAAGTCCCCCTTTCTTGCTACTTGTGTCTATAGACTAGTCCCAACCTTCTGACACCAAGTCTTTGAGCACTGTCAGAATACTAATAGGTGTGAACCTTTTCTGCTACTCTCTCCTTCACACCAAACACACACATTACTCATCGCTGGCACAAGCACCTTGATATTCTAACCGATACCTCAAGCAAACAAACCGTCCCTGCTCACTCGGGAGGAAGATGTCCTTGATAGCTTAGTCTATTGTTGTTATTGTATTAGGGAGAATGATGATGAGAGATGGTTTAGTATGGCATATATATAGACCAGTTAATATCTTAGTACACTGTTGTTACTACAAGACTCGGTCTATAAGAAAGGATTTTCACCCTGCAGGCCAATTGGTGCTGCAGATATTTTACCCATTCTCATATTCGCAGAACCAAATACCTGAAGATGATTTTTGTCATCAAAGATATGAATAGACAGCATAAGACGTTATATTGAGTCTATTGTTGTAAATCTGTACGTCAACACATGATGAAAAGAGGTAGAGTCGACCCTTGGCGTATGCACGCACCGATATCTTAGTCCATTTTGGTAAGTCTAAGTGTATTAGGGAATCAGACTCAGTTAATGGGTCTCAATACCTAGTACCTATTCAAATTGCGTTTAACTGAGACAGAAGGGGCGTGGTCTACTGCTCAGATTGATACCATCTTGCAGGTTGCTCTGGCACTGACAAAGTTCATCATTTGGCACCTGGATGGAGTACCTGAGGACCAGCTAAGATAACCCCCTCCAGACACCACAGTGGCAGTGCCAGAATCAGATATCAACCTGATACATTAATTAGCCAAGTCTGGGATTGAATCCAACTCTCTGATTTAGGCCAAAGGTGTTTTGTTTCTGTTTGTAACGTTATTGACTGCACCCAAGAGACCTACTGCCTTTCTCTAGACTATGGCAATTGTGAAAATAAGTACATATCATAAGTTAATGATATTGTAACTACCAGAAGAATCCTTGATAAAAGATATATTTGGTTTTCTTGTTGAATGGCTAGAACCTAGAGTCATCATGGGGCCTATACACAGTTAGCCATTTAAGGACTGCTGATGCAGGAGTGCATCATGCCCATTGGTCGTCATGATGCACCAATGAAGTGCTGGCGAGACTGGCCGTAGTTTTGCAGCTTTGCGGAGCTTTACACAACTTTAAGCCTTTGTCGCTTAAAGCTTAAAGTTCAGTACGTAGGTGCAGATTTAAGCAAGGTTAGCCTGCTTAAATCTGAAGGATCATGCAGTGTCATCATGGTGTACTTACTAAGTGCTTGCTTGTCAGCACTTCATTGGAGCATCATGCCGACCCTCTGGGCGTGTATCACGTGGCCCTGGTGAGTGTCAACCAAAGTTAAAACAGTGTTTTAACCTATTCCAGACTGCAATAGCTCTGAGTATGCATTACACATAACGATGACCAATGGCCATCATGCACTTATGCATTATTGGCCGGTAAAGGGTTAATCCATTGTGGTAGGCATGAGGCAGACAGAAAACCTAATATATTAGGGCTGCTCCAGGATCTGCTCATGGGCGACTCATCCTGCTGCAGCCTATAGCACTTTTAGTACTGCATAATGCATAAAGAGGCACCTAATCCTTTAAGGGCCGCTGATGCATTAATGGCCAGTGGTCATTGGTCGGCATGATACAGCAATGAAGTGCTATGCACCAGCACTTCATTGTTGCATCATGCGGATCCTGGGGGAATTTATGTATCAACCCCGTAGGGTCAGCATGATGCTCCAATGAAGTGCTGGCGAGCAGTCTCACTAGTATTTCATTGGTGCACCATGATGACCAATGGGCATGATGCACTCCTGCATCAGCGGCCTTTAAAAAGTTACTGGCTACTTATGTATTTTGTCCATGATGCATGAATGTAGCCATGAATGAAGCCCTGGCGAGTAATTTACCAGGGATACATTCAAACACTGGGGTACCGGGGTATTAAATTAAAATCAATCTTCAACACTAAAACCAGTATTCAAAAAGTGTAGGTCCCAAAGAAGAGACGAGGATTCAGAGGTCTTCAAATTGACAAGCACCCATAATGGCCAGACTATAGCTGAAAGCCGATAGCACACAATTGACACGTAACACTGATATGCACCCAGAAGTGCACGGAGCCAGATGTGCTCAGGAGGTGCAGCTGATTCCGTAGCATTTTCCCCTTGCATATAAAATATACCCAGAGTTCTATGGAGTATATATAGTCCCTGAGAGACATTATACGATTGGCACGTAACACTGATATGTACCTAGAAGTGCACGAAGCCAAATGTGTTCACTCTCACTCCCAAAACATACAGGTGTGATAAGGTTTACCATAAAACCATGCCCTTAATGTACTGTTCTATATCAGCATGGCATCCTCCCTTATAAACACTGTAAAAAATAACTGTTGAATCCACCAAGGATCCTCATAAACTTAACAGGGATCAATAATTGTATTGTAGTAAACCAGTGTAGTTTTTACAAGAAGCCACAGGTGGTAGAACAGTTGTCCAAGGAATCTCTGTGAAAATAATGACGGATCTCTAGCAACTTTGGGACGAGAATTCTGTCGTTATTTTGGACGACATTTTTTTTCCCCGTGAGGTGCACCCTGACTTTAAGCTGTTTCTAGACTATAAGTTGCAGCATGGTGGGGGTTCTCGTATTCATGCTTTACATGTGAGATAGGCCTATTATTTTATGTGAATAACTTCTTCCCGTAGAGATAGCATTGCGGAGCCGATCGCCACACCCCCAGTGGCGTAACGTGTCTTGATCCACCACAGCGGCCGATCCACCACTGCAGCCTCGTTCTGGCTGCGTGTAAACATTCAAAATGGCGGACCGGCACTCGTGCGGTGAACTACGGTAACGGATTTTGCTAATTTTCAGTTAATTAAACCCTCTAAAAACATAAAATAAATATAGAACTAAACTCCCCTGGTGTCCTCGGTGGTCGATCCACCCCTCGGGAGACAACTCCCTCGTGGTGGATCGACCACCTCGTACACCACGGTCGTTTAGTTCTATCTATTTATGCACATCTTCCAGCAAAGCTGATGGACAAAACTTCGACTCGATATATTGGCCTGATTTTAATCGGTATATAATGGATGAAATTTTACAATTCTTTCATTATGCCTGATCTTCTCAAAATCAGGGACAAATCGGCTTCAGTGAAATACCCGCTTTACTGTGGTATTGTCTGAATTGCCAAAATTGCATGGCGGAAACACCAACATATATACATCTTATTAGGACTAGTTGAAATAGCACTTTGAACACACCACAAAGTGACTTTTTGTGACTTAATTGTTCACAGCCATAAAAGGACATAGTGGCCAAAGCTAGCCAGGGTAATGCCGGTGATGGTTGTATGTCATGAAGTTGTAGTGTTGAGGTTGGAAGTAAATGTAATAATGACATCACTGTCTGCCTGGTTTTCAAATGCCTATAATATAATTATGGATATTTCTATCCAAAATAATAGCTCTTCTAGGACGGCATTGCTTGACAACCCTCACTAAAAGTAGTTGTAACAGTCCAATCTGCAGTGGAGTAGAGTACTTTTATAATAAAATCGTATAAAACAACAAGGATTGCACTGTGGCATGAGGGTGAAATAGTGGTGAAAACCTTGTCCCAAAGTTGCAAGAGATCTGTGGTCATTTTCACAGCACCTTTTACAGTGTAGGTAATGGTGTTTATGACAGTAAATGGCCCGAACCTTACAGCACATGAAAGGTGCAGACAAGTACTTCTACACGTGTATTACCTCCTACTGCTAGACTTACTGACATATACAGTATTCATAGATTGCTGCTGGGTATACACTGGTTCCCTGAGTCAACTTATTCAGAAAAGGCTCTGGTACCTCTTAATTTAGAAACACAGATCTACTTGATTACGCAGCCTTAAGGTAAGCTAAAGACATCAACATACATTAAGACATTTGCAGCTGAATTAACTTGAACAACTGGTTGATCCCATAAACATAGATCGCTTGGTAAAGCAGCCTTTAGTCATTAGACCTAGCATAGACCCTGAACAGTGGTTGAAAGGAGGGCATCATGTCCATTGGTTGATATATGATGTGCGAATATGATGTGCGAATATGATGTGTGAATATGATGTACCAATATGATGTGCCAATATGATGTGCCAATATGATTTACCAATATGATGTGCCAATATGATGTGCCAATATGATGTGCCAATATGATGTACCAATATGATGTACCAATATGATGTGCCAATATAATGATGTGCCAATATGATGTGCCAATATAATGATGTGCCAATATGATGTGCCAATATAATGATGTGCCAATATGATGTGCCAATATGATGTGCCAATATGATGTACCAATATGATGTACCAATATGATGTGCCAATATGATGTGCCAATATGATGTACCAATATGATGTGCCAATATGATTTGCCAATACGATGTGCCAATATGATGTACCAATATGATGTACCAATATGATGTACCAATATGATGTACCAATATGATGTACCAATATGATGTACCAATATGATGTACCAATATGATGTACCAATATGATGTACCAATATGATGTGCCAATATGATGTGCCAGTATGATGTGCCAATATGATTTACCAATATGATTTACCAATATGATGTGCCCATAAAGTACTAAAATTCAGCATTTTAAATGATAATTGTGTACCTCAGGAGACCAGTGTGCTCTGAGTTGATCATTGCATGAGTAGTGCAGCCAGTGTACCTAGGCTGATAACGGACGGGGATTTATCTGACTATTCCTGGGCCTTCCCCCGGTAAACCTTTAAAGGCTGCTGATGCAGGAGTGCATCATGTCATCTTGATGCACCAATGAAGTGCTGGTGAGTCTACTCGCCAGCACCTCGTTGGTGCATCATGTCGATCCTCCATTAATGGATCATACCTGTAAGGTCGGCATGGTTCGCAAATGTAGCCCACCAGGGTTACTTTTAATTTCCATGTTTGTATTCACACGACACAAAGACCAAATGATGATGCAGGAATCGAGTGCAAGATATGCAATTGATGGGTCATGTTGACATGCCGCCCAATTGGCATGATACACCCTTGCATCAGCAACCCTGAAAGGGTTAACATGCATGGGTGTTATCTGGCTCTCCTGAACTACCCTGTCTATGGCATATGTAGATCCGGTTCTGTACACTACTAGCACAGCTATCTATGGGATGTAGTCTCATATGGTCAGGACAGGAGCCTTTCACAACAGAGCAGGGAAAGGGGAGGGGTGGGGCGAGGTGCCAGCAAGGTGTGAAGGGCGTCACGGAGGCTGGGAGGGGAAAAGGCAATGCAGTAGGGGCTGTTTATTTACTGCACTAAATATACGATGTCAAGACTAGAAAACCGAGCCTTGATTCTAGTCACTAGGTGCTATATAACAACATGGAACAGCAGTGTACAGACGCTGAGGATCTACAGTTGCATCACTCGTTTAGTCAGGGCTAAGACCTCTTTGTAGAGTTCCATAACCTTTGGACAGAGGCCAGCCTCCCTGCATCTCCACATCCTAGACTAAACACCAACTACAGCTAGGTGATCCTCCAGCAGGCCATGGGGCTGCTGGTGTTTGGACAACATCTGCAGATTTCTGTAAGGGTGGCATTTCTTAACATGCTAGAGTTCAAATCATACTAGAATCCTGGTCCCACAGTTGTCAGAGATTTTCACAGAGATTCCTTGTAAGACTGTGCTACCACCTGGGGCTTGTTGTAGAGACTACACTGGCTCACTGCTATACAATCACGGTGGTTCACCTGTCAGGGTGACAAGGAGTCCTGGTAGTTCCAATAGTTACTTTTTACAATGTAGATTACAGGCTCGTCGTCTGGGCTTCCCTAGCCCACTTAAAAGGGGCTATATCTTCTTTTTCCTATCCCCTCAGATGTGTGTGGTGCACACATATGCACGGGCACTGACACATTCCTCTGTGAAACTGTGTAATGTAGTTCTCACCATGAATATGACCTTAGCTGTCGAAATGGCGTTAAACATCTATTACTCACTCACAGCCTCGTCGTCATGTCTCAATAGAGTACCTCCATAGAGTTCAGTCAAGTTTCCCATCTTGAAGTGGAGGTGGAGGTGTCGGGGAGGGGGGTTGCTATGTCTAGAACATGCAAGTGAAAGTGATAGTGGTGTTTATAAAGCCCTACAATAGCATAATGTGCCTTAAATTGGAGTTTATAAGGCAGGTCCCTACTACTAAGTGGTAGTGATGTGGTTATTTTGGATAGGTCTACGATCTAAGTGCTGCTGTTCTGGTATGGGGTCTTAGATGGCTTCCTGGGCATTTCCAAGGCTTGAGTGGCAAAGTGGATAGAAAGGTGACTTTAACCCTTTTAAGGGCCGCTGATACCTTAATGCACCATGTCGATGGGTCGGCATGATGCACCAATGAACTGCTGGTGAGACTGCTCGCCAGCACTTCATTTGAGCATCATGCCAGCCCTCCGGGAGTCTGTGTATCAGCCCTGTGGGGTCAACATGATACAGGAATGCAGCTGTGGCGAGTTACTCACTAGGGCTGCACTCGTGCATCATGCATATGACGACCAATGGCCATGATACATTAACATGTCAGCAGCCCTTGAAGGAAAAAATGCCCTATCCCCTTTTTTGTGCGACAAAATATATCTAACTTGGAAAAAGGAAGAGGTGATCAAACGTACGATACATTTTTATCGGTCCTCCCTCAGGGGGCTGTCTACCCATGGGCTTCATCCACAGGGTGGATCGATGAAAATGTATACCAGGGAGTTTATGCCCTTAAGTGAAAGGGGCTTATTTATTCTCGCCTTAGCCCAAGAAGACTGAAATTTTGTCAGAAATGGGGTTTCTTCTGTTTTAACATGCATTGAGCCTTAACTATAGCTGGATCAACTATGAAAATACTGAAGATCTGTCTATTACATGTGTGCCTACAGGCCCAAGTGCGAATTTGCTGTTTCCTTTTTGTGCCATAGTAAGCGCTATGATGTGCCAATATGATGTGCCAATATGATTTACCAATATGATGTGCCAATATGATGTGCCAATATGATGTGCCAATATGATGTACCAATATGATGTACCAATATGATGTGCCAATATAATGATGTGCCAATATGATGTGCCAATATAATGATGTGCCAATATGATGTGCCAATATAATGATGTGCCAATATGATGTGCCAATATGATGTGCCAATATGATGTACCAATATGATGTACCAATATGATGTGCCAATATGATGTGCCAATATGATGTACCAATATGATGTGCCAATATGATTTGCCAATACGATGTGCCAATATGATGTACCAATATGATGTACCAATATGATGTACCAATATGATGTACCAATATGATGTACCAATATGATGTACCAATATGATGTACCAATATGATGTACCAATATGATGTACCAATATGATGTGCCAATATGATGTGCCAGTATGATGTGCCAATATGATTTACCAATATGATTTACCAATATGATGTGCCCATAAAGTACTAAAATTCAGCATTTTAAATGATAATTGTGTACCTCAGGAGACCAGTGTGCTCTGAGTTGATCATTGCATGAGTAGTGCAGCCAGTGTACCTAGGCTGATAACGGACGGGGATTTATCTGACTATTCCTGGGCCTTCCCCCGGTAAACCTTTAAAGGCTGCTGATGCAGGAGTGCATCATGTCATCTTGATGCACCAATGAAGTGCTGGTGAGTCTACTCGCCAGCACCTCGTTGGTGCATCATGTCGATCCTCCATTAATGGATCATACCTGTAAGGTCGGCATGGTTCGCAAATGTAGCCCACCAGGGTTACTTTTAATTTCCATGTTTGTATTCACACGACACAAAGACCAAATGATGATGCAGGAATCGAGTGCAAGATATGCAATTGATGGGTCATGTTGACATGCCGCCCAATTGGCATGATACACCCTTGCATCAGCAACCCTGAAAGGGTTAACATGCATGGGTGTTATCTGGCTCTCCTGAACTACCCTGTCTATGGCATATGTAGATCCGGTTCTGTACACTACTAGCACAGCTATCTATGGGATGTAGTCTCATATGGTCAGGACAGGAGCCTTTCACAACAGAGCAGGGAAAGGGGAGGGGTGGGGCGAGGTGCCAGCAAGGTGTGAAGGGCGTCACGGAGGCTGGGAGGGGAAAAGGCAATGCAGTAGGGGCTGTTTATTTACTGCACTAAATATACGATGTCAAGACTAGAAAACCGAGCCTTGATTCTAGTCACTAGGTGCTATATAACAACATGGAACAGCAGTGTACAGACGCTGAGGATCTACAGTTGCATCACTCGTTTAGTCAGGGCTAAGACCTCTTTGTAGAGTTCCATAACCTTTGGACAGAGGCCAGCCTCCCTGCATCTCCACATCCTAGACTAAACACCAACTACAGCTAGGTGATCCTCCAGCAGGCCATGGGGCTGCTGGTGTTTGGACAACATCTGCAGATTTCTGTAAGGGTGGCATTTCTTAACATGCTAGAGTTCAAATCATACTAGAATCCTGGTCCCACAGTTGTCAGAGATTTTCACAGAGATTCCTTGTAAGACTGTGCTACCACCTGGGGCTTGTTGTAGAGACTACACTGGCTCACTGCTATACAATCACGGTGGTTCACCTGTCAGGGTGACAAGGAGTCCTGGTAGTTCCAATAGTTACTTTTTACAATGTAGATTACAGGCTCGTCGTCTGGGCTTCCCTAGCCCACTTAAAAGGGGCTATATCTTCTTTTTCCTATCCCCTCAGATGTGTGTGGTGCACACATATGCACGGGCACTGACACATTCCTCTGTGAAACTGTGTAATGTAGTTCTCACCATGAATATGACCTTAGCTGTCGAAATGGCGTTAAACATCTATTACTCACTCACAGCCTCGTCGTCATGTCTCAATAGAGTACCTCCATAGAGTTCAGTCAAGTTTCCCATCTTGAAGTGGAGGTGGAGGTGTCGGGGAGGGGGGTTGCTATGTCTAGAACATGCAAGTGAAAGTGATAGTGGTGTTTATAAAGCCCTACAATAGCATAATGTGCCTTAAATTGGAGTTTATAAGGCAGGTCCCTACTACTAAGTGGTAGTGATGTGGTTATTTTGGATAGGTCTACGATCTAAGTGCTGCTGTTCTGGTATGGGGTCTTAGATGGCTTCCTGGGCATTTCCAAGGCTTGAGTGGCAAAGTGGATAGAAAGGTGACTTTAACCCTTTTAAGGGCCGCTGATACCTTAATGCACCATGTCGATGGGTCGGCATGATGCACCAATGAACTGCTGGTGAGACTGCTCGCCAGCACTTCATTTGAGCATCATGCCAGCCCTCCGGGAGTCTGTGTATCAGCCCTGTGGGGTCAACATGATACAGGAATGCAGCTGTGGCGAGTTACTCACTAGGGCTGCACTCGTGCATCATGCATATGACGACCAATGGCCATGATACATTAACATGTCAGCAGCCCTTGAAGGAAAAAATGCCCTATCCCCTTTTTTGTGCGACAAAATATATCTAACTTGGAAAAAGGAAGAGGTGATCAAACGTACGATACATTTTTATCGGTCCTCCCTCAGGGGGCTGTCTACCCATGGGCTTCATCCACAGGGTGGATCGATGAAAATGTATACCAGGGAGTTTATGCCCTTAAGTGAAAGGGGCTTATTTATTCTCGCCTTAGCCCAAGAAGACTGAAATTTTGTCAGAAATGGGGTTTCTTCTGTTTTAACATGCATTGAGCCTTAACTATAGCTGGATCAACTATGAAAATACTGAAGATCTGTCTATTACATGTGTGCCTACAGGCCCAAGTGCGAATTTGCTGTTTCCTTTTTGTGCCATAGTAAGCGCAATACTTCTTTTGCCTCTCCTTCAGAGTATGAAAAAAAATGCAGTTACAATATTCTTGCACTAAGACGACAATATAATATACGATCCCCCTGAAATAAGGGTGTGGCTTGAAAGTCGGGTTTTGTGTAGTAAGGAACATTTTCAGAGCCACGGTATGGCAAATCAGGATGCATCTTACACATGGGTGTGCTAGGATTTAGGAAACTTTTAAATCAAAATGAACTCTGTCCTGAAATGTAAACAAATTCTGTTGACCTCCCTGAGCTTGAAAACTTGCTTTAGGCAGATCTCCAACATTTTGTGAATTACTGAAGATATCTTTTTTATTCCAAGCACAATGAAAGTCAACAAACAGCGCATGTATATCTATGACTGCTCTGACAGGCGGCCATCAGCACGAACAGTATCTCATACTCCTTTTAGAAATGTCATTACTGGGAGATCAAAATTACCCAAGCGCATATCCATCCTGATCAGAGAGGCTTTTTACCTACACTCACTTTGGGAGTAGTTGTTGATTACTTGCACGTTTTGCTGAAGGAAGGCAAGATGTGTTTTGGGGTAAGGGACACTTGGGATGGAAGGAATGGTGGGGGGAGGGTGCTGGGGGGAGAAGCTCTTGCAGGACTGCAGCATACATTCTCGGTGTTGGTGTGATGCGTGAATTCAGCCCTACCGGTTCACCCACGAGGTTTGCCCTGAGTCATCATGTCAGGTTAAAGCACTCATCACATAATGAATAATCTTAGGTATCACACAGCACTAACCTATGATAGAATCCCGTAAGAGCCCTGGTGCAAGAGTGTATCATGTCCATTGGTCATCACGATGCACCAATGAAGTGCTCTCAAGTCTTCTTGCCAGCACTTCATTGGAGCATCAGGCTGACCTATTGGGAGTGTAAGTGTTATGCGCCAAGTAGAAAAAGGTACAATTCTGGAATTGCCCCTCTTATGCTGCGCAGTATAGGAATATTTGAATAAAATATACATTCTGACATTGCGCAGAAGCAAAGGGTCCATGCTTTGAATTTCATTGATACCTGGGTTTTAGAGAGTGATGGGTAACTCCTACTTGCACCAGGGCTTGTTGTTTGCCAGCTGAATGTGTTATTTTCACAGCTTTATTCGCACCTACATTTAGGTGTAAGATGAATCAGACTTACCCTACAACAGCCATTACAGACTGAGGGTGAGTTAAAAAAATAAAATGACACATGCATCTCAGTTATCTTGTTCCATGAGAGTTATCAATACCGCTTTATTATTCCTAAACTGTACAAATTCCCATATTGCGCATAAAATATATGTGACCCATCCTAACAAAATGGTACGGAAGTAGCAAATAGAAAATGTTAGGATATTGTCATTTTCATTACCAGCTTTCATTTGGTGAGGTTAAACTGAGATAATTAATATATCAAACAAATAATAATTTTGAAATCCGGTACAATTCCTATGTAATTTTATATAACAACAAAAGCTATAGCTATGTCTTTTGGGGCTTAAATTCAGTTCAGGAAGCAAGGATTCTTAAAGACATCTACCCATATGTTAGAAAAGTGCTAAAATAGCAATGTAGAAATATTTTATATATTTTTGGCACTATGCAACTTGAAAGGGCCATATCTAGGCTACTAAATGTGCGACTTCAGTACTAGTTTGTAAAGATGGGTCACATATACCACATGGGGTCATGACTCTACATTGTTGTAGCACTGTTAATGTAAGACCTGCATTCATGCATCATGATGTATCATTTGAAGGGCTATGGAGCTACCAGTGTATCATGACCCACCTCACGGAGACCTCCATCGACTACAATATATCAGCATGATAACTGACCTGACAACTTTATGACCTGCCGACCTGGTATGACATATAGGTTAACAAGGCTAGAGAGGTCTTTGTGTTGGAATTGGTAAGAGAGGGTGGGCCATGCAAATTGGTCAGGATAATGCATGAATGTAGCCCTGGAGAGTAACTCGCGAGGGCTACATTCATGCATCATGCCGACCCAACAGTGTTGATATACTCAAGGAAGGTCGGTACCTGGGCATGATGCACCAAAGAAGTGCTGGTGAGTGGACTCACTAGCACTTCATTGGTGCATCATGCCGACCAATAGGCATGATGCACTCCTCCATTAGCAGTCTTTAAAGAGTTTTGTAGTTGGCGCAGAGTGAGAGGGAGAGCGTGTACACAGATGGATTACGTGCTCAGGGCCCACGACTATCTTCACACACAGCGACAAGGTACAGCAAGGTTTTCCTACCTGAAAAACATGCCACGGTTACAAACCAAACTAAGGTTTTGGTCACAAAAAAAGACACTCAATAATTTCCAGATTTTAGTCATTCAGGACCCAGGAACATGACACTATCAGCGTATCAATCACCTGATCTTAATGAGAAAGTAGCATGGCGTCTGCTTGACTGGGTAAAGGACAAATAACATGGTATTGCTACCACTGCACCTTTGGGTGACAATGAAGTACTGTTCATTGGTGCACCGTGTCAACCAATGGGCATACTGCACCAGTGAAATACTGGAGATCCAATTCAACATCCTGATGCTTTAAAAGAAGTGATGATGGGTAATTCGCCAGACTCCATCGGTGCATCGGGATGATCCTATCTGGGTGTCAGCTCCACGATTGCCACTTGATTTCTGAATGCAGAAGTGCATGGCCAGGATTCCAATAACAACCCGATGAAGCAAAGTGCACAGGTTTCTACTTAACCCTTTAAAAGCCGTGGATGCAGGAGTGCATAATGCCCATTGGTCATCAGAATGCACCAATGAAGTGCTAGTGAGACTGCTTGCCAGCACTTCATTGGAGCATCATGCCCACTACAGGGTCGATACATAAACTATCAGTCTCAGAGGGTCGTCATGATGCTCCAATGAAATTCTGGGGAGTAGTCTCGCCAGCACTTCATTGGTGCATCATGACGACCAATGGGCATGATGCATTAATGCATTAGCGGCCCTTAAAGGGTTGATGAACCAGAATGTAAGCTTTGTGACAGATTAGATCAAAGTTCTATGATAGTACCAAGACCAACAAACATAGGTAACTCTATCCTCTTTATATTACTGTCCGCAAACCCATTTCTCTGCCCCCTACAGGTTACATGGACGTAAATGCTGCCCTCTCGTGAGTCATATGGTATTCAGGCCTGCACTGAAGGTGATCTTGGTGCTGATTGGCTTAGAAATCATATGCAAGAAATATTGGTAAAATTATGAAAAAAATCACAAGTGACCCCAAATAGTTCCTAAATGGAACAGTAGATGAGTTTTTATATTTTGCCAAGGTTTGGGGATTTTATCAGGTCTGCAAATGTTCATCTGGCCAATGGAGGTTTTGAGGCCCAAAATAGGGTAGAATGGCACTTGCTGTACGTATCACTCCCTTAGTTAAGATTTTCAGGGTTAAGCCTATCCTATATTCTAACACATTGTGTGTGAGAGATGGTTTAATCTTGCTACGGTCGAAAATATTACCAACGAACATTACGGGGGGCTGTTTTTATGTGTTATGCTATATAGAAACATAGAGGAAATGGAATTAGTTCCACGTAACCTATAGGATGATTGGACATTTGACCTACCTATTTCAAATGCCCTCTTGATGTCATTTTTCTGTTACAGCAAGGATGGTTTTACAGGAATCTGGCCAAATTAGTCACAGAAATGGTGTGTAAATAAAAAAAAATAGGAAAACCTTGCTTGCGGAGGTAGGGTAATTCACTAAATATTGCAGTTTCTATGAATCTCCCAAAACATAACTTTTTCTGGACATAAACCACCTACAGGGTAAAATTTTAAGCAGAAAATGATATTTTAGCCTCATTTTAATCTTCCAAGGGTTATTGATGCACAGATATCCATGTAGGGCCTACCATAGGGTCCATTGGAAGTTTGGTCGGGTTTGCGGTGTTCCGTCAAAGTTTCAGTGAGAGCGCAACTATCTAATTATCCAGTAGTAATTTATCCCCCAGTGCAAATATTAGTACAATATTGATAACAGGTATTCTTGTTGCATGTAAGAGAAAAGGCATGCCTTAAAAAATGATCCCCTGGTAAGATATGATCTGTAAAAAGTGGGATTAATTATAGGCCTAATATTAATCATTTTTCACCAGTTTTATCATGTTTTTCATGATTTTGTGAGTTTTTCTGGCAAAATCCTAACAATATTTTGCAAAATCAATGCCCCCTTCATCATCAGGTGACTGAATTCAATGCAAACATGCAATTTGACAGCTCTAGAACTGCTGCTTGTGCAGTGCATAGATCTTTGATGATAAAAGTCGCTGCTCGGAAATCACATTGAAAACTGGTAGGAATTTCAGTGTGAATTGCACACATCAATCCCTCATATCATAACATTGAGAAAGGCTGTTGCCACCAAACTTTAGGATTTTATAGGACAGACCCTAAGGTTTGATAGGAAAAACATTTTAGTTTTATCTGAAGACCCTACCCCTAATTAAGGTTACATGGACGTAAATGCTGCCCTCTCGTGAGTCATATGGTATTCAGGCCTGCACTGAAGGTGATCTTGGTGCTGATTGGCTTAGAAATCATATGCAAGAAATATTGGTAAAATTATGAAAAAAATCACAAGTGACCCCAAATAGTTCCTAAATGGAACAGTAGATGAGTTTTTATATTTTGCCAAGGTTTGGGGATTTTATCAGGTCTGCAAATGTTCATCTGGCCAATGGAGGTTTTGAGGCCCAAAATAGGGTAGAATGGCACTTGCTGTACGTATCACTCCCTTAGTTAAGATTTTCAGGGTTAAGCCTATCCTATATTCTAACACATTGTGTGTGAGAGATGGTTTAATCTTGCTACGGTCGAAAATATTACCAACGAACATTACGGGGGGCTGTTTTTATGTGTTATGCTATATAGAAACATAGAGGAAATGGAATTAGTTCCACGTAACCTACAGAGCTGTCCCAAGTCCTGGCCCCCCTGGTGACAAAACATCACACTAACAAGGTAAATAAGGCACAGAACACGTCCCTCTGGCTGACGCACTCATCCATCTGTGTGTGCCTGCACCACAGAAAGTAGTCCCTGCGCCTACTGTTTCTTGTATTTATACCCAGTCCCTGACAACATGGCATCTATCATTATGGGACATTTTGGTAGTGGTTTATTCTTTTCATTAAAAGATGCTTTAGTCTATGATTACATGATGAACCTAAGCTATGTAAATGTATTGAAGTTTAAATAATTTTGCAAAGCCAAAGTAATTTTCCTGACACAGTATAGAACAATCTATACTTTTGCATGGGGATGACAAAAAATCGGATCACCATTTGCAAGATTTTTGTTTTAGTTTGCAATGGTTGTGCACTATGAGAGGTTCTGTGAGACAGGAATGTTAGATCAGACAAAGTGACATTCTAGTGGCTCATTTCAAGAGCTGGAGCCATTTACAATTATGTCTTATTCTGTTCTCATAAAGTGTTCATTTCCGCTATCTGGTGGTTCTGACCTCTGTATATTGCCAACTAAGCTAGACTTACCAGGCTATGTGATTGCTGGGGGGGGGGTGATTTCTGCATACCGTATTGGCCTATATAAGGGCCTGGGCGCGCATTGATTTCAAACTAGCTCTACCCCCGGCACTTATTCCAGACCAGCGCTTATTCAATATATAAAATATAGTGAACTTTCAAATTTCAATACCTCTGTAACTTCGCCGCTTATTTGAGACTGGCGCTTATTCAAGACCCAGCGCCAATACGGTATTCAAGTTAGTGCTTAGAAGTTGAACCCTTTGAGGGCTTCATGGTGACACCCTTTTTGAGTATACAGATACTGCAGGGTTGGCATGATGAATGAATGCAGCCCTGGTGAGTAACTCGCCAGGACTGCATTCATGCATCATGCCTAAAAGTGGGCATGATGCATTAATGCATATATTCAACATTTAAACGGCTAAGGCCTTTTGGTAGGCTGATAAACTTTGGACAGTAACCAAAGGGCATTATGTCTCAAATGCTATACAATAAGTCAATGGTTAACGACCCCCTCCCTCTAACAGTCAGAAATGAGGGTAGGGCAAAAAGAGTACAATACACACAATTCCTTGGGATTGGATGAAAGTCTTAGGTTCTTTCCTATTGTTGTGGCAGTTTCACTGGAGGCTTGGCAATCTGTGTATTGTGTATGGGACTGTTGTGTCCTGACAAGATAAGACAACTATAAAGACTTTGCTTTATTGGACAGACAAAATCCATATAATACATCCTTTATGGGAGATAATCTAAGGAACCAGAAACCATTATATCACGCTCCGAGACCAACAGCAGTTGAGGCTGGTGGAGCGTGGTTTACACGTTGTGTATTGGAGCCTGGTTATGTGGGTACAAGATACATGGCTATTATGGATGCTTGTTATTCTCAGTTTAACCTATGAAGGCAACATTCTGCTTAAGGTGGCTGGCGGGGATAGGCTAAAAGTAATTACATTTTCGCCATATTCTCACCAGAGACCCAAAATGATATGTACTTTTCATATGTGCAGAAATAATGTGGGGGTCCCATGCATATTTTTGAGATACAGAGGATTCAACCTATATAGGTTTATAAAGTGATTTGTCACACAAATCCTCAGATGCATATCCAAAAGTAATTAAATCGTTTCATAACTTCTTTAGCGCTTAGATTTTATGCATATCTTTGTAGTAAATACAATATTGACATATGGTCCCAGGCATATTTCTTATGTTTTGGATGATTGAAATAACAAATGTAGGGAAATGGCCTGATTAGTGACATTTAGATTATGTAGCCTCTTCTAGTTGGTCACATCATAGAGTGTAAAAGATCTATACCCTCCACAGTCACATACAGCAGTCCCCATGGTTCATGTGTAGGGTCTCTGCCTTGCTCTCAGGAGACCTAGGGTTCAAATCCAAGGCTAGCCTTCCTGTATTTTGCAGATTTCGGTTATCTTTAGTGGCAATGTAAAAAAGAGGCCCCTGGTGTCCAAATGCTGAACTACCAATCCCTTCCTGCTACCTTAAATGCAATTTTGTTAAGTCAACCTTTTTTTGCACAGTCGGCAGTGCATTAGTGCATCATGTACATTGTGCACCATGATGTAGGAATGCAGCCCTGCTGAGTAACTGGTTGTTCCTACATCCATGCATCATGCCGACCCTCTGGAGGGTCTGCATGATGCACCAATGAAGTGCATCATGACGGCCGATGGGCATGATGCACTCCTGTGTCTGCGGCCCTTAAAGTCATGATAAAGGGACAGCAGAGGGTTCTGTGCTCAAGCAGAAATCAAGGTACACCTGAACAGATTCACAGGAGGTATGCAGTGAAGGAAACTCTTTTAACAAGATCAATATTTGCTGAGACATGTACATTACTCAGTCCATTAATCTGCGAACTGTTACCACCCCACCACCATCATCCTGCTATCCTTACACTACCACCTCAAAGCCCTACCTAAGTGCCCACGGTTGTTGAACTTCCACCCCTTTGAATACCTGCACTTGTAAAGTTTCCAATCAATATGTCCCTGAACCTTTAAGGGCTGGTAATACATTAATGCATCAGGTCCATTGATATACACTCCGGCAGGTCGGCATGATGCACCAATGAGGTGCTAGCAAGCAGCCTCACCAACACTTCATTGTTGCATCATGCCGACCTATGGGAAGCTAAGTACTGTGGCATTACCAACCCTTAACCAGATCTGAAACCTACATCAAAACACCCATATCCCTTGGAGATTGAAACCTAGTGGAAAGCAACATGACAGTTTTGCACAGACATGTATCTTCCAAATTCTTCAACAGGGTGTGAAGAAACAAGACACCTTGCCTGTGTTTCCTGCCATTTCTGCCCCCACATCAGTTCTCACTTTGGTGTCTTCTCCCTCCTTAAGTGGGCAGGGCGGCTTCATTATTAGCGCTATTCCGAACATAAAAAAAGCTTTGAAACTAGCAGTGATCTAAGACGCATGACAGACAAGATGCCCACCTCTAATGTCTCTGTAATGTGGTGTACACCATCTAGCAACCTGCCACCAACAGCTCTGATACTCAGAAGCTAGCAGTTTGGCTAAATTTATTCTACTTTTGAGGTTGTTACACCAGAGTCTGATTTTGATCGGGTGCAAATCTTGAGCCCTGACAATCCCTTCTAAAGTTTTTTTCAAAAATTTGATTTCACCAGAAGGCATTGCGAACCATTGGGATACCATCTCAATTTATTGGGTACAAATGTCCCCAAAATGTTGTAGAAGTACTTTAAAGATACAACGAAAGCCAAGACAAGGCTCAACATGATGACTTACAGGAATGGTCAATCTGACAAATTGGGGAAACCTCTTGAAATGCCTTCGGAAACTGCTGAGCAGTGCACACACAGCTCAGGTCTCCTGGTCCATGTAGTATGTTAGGGTCATTACCTCTTACTCAGCACGATTTAACACTCTTAACTGTTTAAAGGCCGCTGATGCAGGAGTGCAAAATGCCCATTGGTCGGCATGATGCACCAATGAAGTGCTGGCGAGACTGCTCGCCAGCACTTCATTGGTGCATCCTGCCGACCCTCCCTGATCAAGGGTAGTGACCCAGTCCCAGGGACCCAGTAGGGCCATTGATCGCCATGATGCATGTATGCAGTCCTGACGAGGTAATGCATCATGCCGACTCAATAGGGTTGGCATGATGCACAATAAGGTGATGGTGAGGATACTGGCTTTCTGCTTCATGCTTACTCAGATGCCTGTAGGGCAGCATGTAGTCCAAGGGGTGTAGGGACCTTCCATGTCTGGGTGTAGTGGTGTGAGCACCCAGCCCTGGAAGGCATTTCTCAAGATGGTACGACTAGACCCCTTCAAATCATAGTGGGATCTCTAACTCTTATGAAATAACATCTAGTGGCCTCTACTGATTGCACTAGTACAACTGCCGTAACAAACCCTATCTAATTACTGCTGATTGCACAGAGTAGTCATAGTAAATTACTTACGATCTTCCACTCAAATTTTCGTAGCGGCTTTGTGCAGTTATACCATATGGAGAAATGCCCTCCTGGTACCCTTAGTGTGTAAGAACCTCGATCGCCTGTCCTTGTGTATCGGTGTGAGCACGACACCGACCTATGCATTAGCTGTGTTGGGTTCAGGTCTGGTGCAACTTGGTGCAATCCCCCCACTTAGGGTGAACATTATATGGGTAAGATGGAGAGTTTAATATTTGAACTGTAAATGGAGATGGCTATGGCTAACACCTAATAAATCGGCCGAACTGAAATGCCACTATAGCCTTGTGTCCACAGGGCAACAAAATCGGTAGGCGACAGAATTCCCAATGACAAAAGCACTTTTGTTGTCCATTCCCAACGACAAAATATCAAGCATGTTAGATATTATCATTGAAAGAAGTGGCTTTGTCGTCGGGAATTCTGTCGCCCACCAATTTTGTCACCCTGTGGACACATGGCTTATGGGGACACACTGAGGCTGTGTTTTGCCATCTAGTAATTTTCACGATAGGATTGCTTAACCAGCAAGTAATAAGGACTACATTATGCCCATTGAAGGACTACATCATGCCCATTGATCAACCAATGAAGTGCTGGTGAGTCTGCTCACAAGCATATCATTGGTGCATCATGCTGACCCATTCACTAGGGCTGTGAGTTCCTCACTAGGGCTGTGAGTTACTCACTAGGGCTGTGAGTTCCTCACTAGGGCTGTGGGTTACTCACTAGGGCTGTGAGTTACTCACTAGGGCTGTGGGTTACTCACTAGGGCTGTGGGTTACTCACTAGGGCTGTGAGTTCCTCACTAGGGCTGTGGGTTACTCACTAGGGCTGTGAGTTACTCACTAGGGCTGTGGGTTACTCACTAGGGCTGTGAGTTACTCACTAGGGCTGTGGGTTACTCACTAGGGCTGTGGGTTACTCACTAGGGCTGTGGGTTACTCACTAGGGCTGTGAGTTCCTCACTAGGGCTGTGAGTTACTCACTAGGGCTGTGGGTTACTCACTAGGGCTGTGGGTTACTCACTAGGGCTGTGAGTTCCTCACTAGGGCTGTGAGTTACTCACTAGGGCTGTGGGTTACTCACTAGGGCTGTGGGTTACTCACTAGGGCTGTGGGTTCCTCACTAGGGCTGTGAGTTCCTCACTAGGGCTGTGAGTTACTCACTAGGGCTGTGAGTTACTCACTAGGGCTGTGGGTTACTCACTATGGCTGTGAGTTACTCAATAGGGCTGTGGGTTACTCACTAGGGCTGTGAGTTACTCACTAGGGCTGTGAGTTACTCACTAGGGCTGTGGGTTACTCACTAGGGCTGTGAGTTACTCAATAGGGCTGTGGGTTACTCACTAGGGTTGTGAGTTACTCACTAGGGCTGTGAGTTACTCACTAGGGCTGTGAGTTACTCACACTAGGGCTGTGAGTTACTCACTAGGGCTGTGAGTTACTCACACTAGGGCTGTGGGTTACTCACTAGGGCTGTGGGTTACTCAATAGGGCTATGAGTTACTCACTAGGGCTGTGAGTTACTCACAAGGGCTATGAGTTACTCACACTAGGGCTGTGGGTTAGTCACTAGGGCTGTGGGTTACTCACTAGGGCTGTGAGTTACTCACTAGGGCTGTGAGTTACTCACTAGGGCTAATAGTTACTCACTAGGGCTATGAGTTACTCACAAGGGCTGCATTCATGTATAATGGCAACTAAGGGACATAGCGCTAGGCTGTCTTTGGTGTCAGATCATACATATCTGTAGTTAATAGTTTTACCTAATCTTGATGACGTCAGCATATTCTAGCACCCACACATGGCTTACCTGTAAGATAAAAAGATAAGAAGACATTAGATAAATGTGTTCAAACATGGCTTAAGGTAATACAACCACACATTCTCAGCAGCAAGACCTAATCACACTTAGCACTGCCAGAAAAAAAAGAACCCATACATTAAAGGCCGGAGAGGATATGCTTTAGATCATGACTATTATATTTTGTATTCTTCCTACTTCATTAATATAGACCGACCAAGAAGGATACTGGTTATATCAGTAAATATTTTCCATTATTTCTATGATGCATTAATGCATCAGTCTCATCAGTTGTCATGATACATTCATGTAGCCCTGATGTAGGATTAACTCACCAGGGTTACAACCATGCACCTTGCTGATCCTGTGGGGACGATACACTCCCTTAGGGTCACCATGATGCTCAAATGAAGTGCTGGCCAGCAGTTCCTCCAGCACTTCATTGGTGCATCTTGACGACCAATGGGCATGATGCACTCCTGCATCAGCGGCCCTCAAGGGTTTAGAAGTCTGGCCCATGACAAGAGTACATTTAGCTGTCCAGAGACCGATAACAGCAATCCTACAGATTTGGTACCATATGGAGACCTTCATCAACATGTCTCAATATCATATACTAACTGCTTACTTCAGAGGCATAGTCTGTCATATGTAATCCAGTAGGTCAACCATCCCTCCCCGATTATTGGGTGATAACATAACATATATGGCATCAATTGTGAGCTTCTGTTCTTTTCAATCATATAAACCAATGGCTAGTTTGAGCGAAAGGGTCACAAATAAGCACCAGTCTCAAATAAGCGCTGAGTGTACAGAAATAAATCAGCGCCCAGGCACTTAAACGGATCACTACGGTACCGGGGATATCAATATTAGGAGACCATTAGGTTTATGATGAAGTGTAAAGAACTCATTTCTTACTTTCTAAATGGATTAAATAGACAGAGGTTTATGAGATTTGCTGCAAACTGAGAGTTTCTTCATGTGTTGGACTTGAAGCAGGATTCATGAGGCAAAGCTTCAAGGCTCACTCATGAAGAAACACTAAGTTTGGAGTAATTGAGTGGATCTCTGTATTTATTGCATGCTATTGTTTCTTTTTTAAACTCAATAACCAAATATATATATATATATATATATATATATATATATATATATATATATATATATATATATAATATATATATCTAAAGGAGTTTGAGGCTATTTTGATGACGTCATAGTGGAGAACGAGTCAGTGAAGAACGAGATTCAGCATCAATGTACTAGTATACCATGACACTTGAGGACACTGTAGAAGACATGACACATTGACAGGTTGACAGGCTGTAGGAGGGCTGAGGCTGCAGTTACCAGAGTGGCCACCAGGTGGTAGGGATGGTTGATAATTTAGCAGCATGAATAAAGCAGGGACTTTGACACAGGTGACGCCCACACTCTAGTATACACCTAATCCCTTTAAGGGCTGCTGATGCAGCAGTGCATCATGCCCATTGGTCGTCATGATGCACCAATCAAGTGCTGGTGAGTCTGCTTGCCAGCACATCATTGGAGCATCATGCCGACCCTCTGGTGGGTGAGCATGATGCATGAAGGTACCTGGTGAGTCACTGTCCCAGTGCTACATTGATGCATCGTAACGATAAACATGATAAAGGCATCAGCAGCCCTATAAGGACTAGTCCCAGAATGACGGACTGGATTTTTTTTATTTTTTTTTAACATTTTAAACTTTATTTGACCAAACAAGATATTACATGAGATATTCTTGGAATTTGTATAATCATTTTGGGTATACGTTGATACTGGTCAATAAAGTTAATGATAGCACCATCAGTTAAACTGTTGGAGGGATGCTATCATTAAATATAAGGAAACAAAGATGAAACAAACTTATGAATTAGATAACGGTTAAACGTTGAGAAAAAAGGCAGGCAACAAACAATATACAATTAACAAGTTTGACACCCCTTTTTAAAAGAAAAGAAAAAGTGAAAAAATGCTGACCATCTAAGTATTAATTTATATTGGTATGGAGGTCATCATAAAGGTTCTAGCTGAATTTTTAAAGATTCCATAATCCTCCATATTTCTCTCATGTACACTCAACACATTCCAGGCCTGAACACTTAGAACCATAGGAGAATTTGCAAACGCTGTACACTCAGGAATGAGGTAATAAAATACAGGGGCTTGGTTTAATCTGGTGGGTCTGGCTACAGGTTTAACGAACTGTGCATACTTAGATCTTTTATATGCAAATGTTTTTATATGAAATAATCTTCTCATTTCAAGGGTAGGGAGAGAGGCATCTTTATGGATTTGAACTGTAGGTGTGAGAATATGAAGGGATAGACAGGTTTTAATGCATCTATTCTGTATGCGTTGCAGCTCCTCCAGGTTAGAATTGCTGGCACCCATATATAATATATCACAATAATCGATAATAGGCAACATATGACTTTTGTAGATTCTGTGGTAATATTTTTTACAATCTGATTTAAGTGATATTGGTCCATGGTTTCATACAAGAGATTTTTTTCATTGGAGTTTTGTAGCGTGTTAACATTGAAATCGCCCATAACATATACATCAAAGTCATCTATTCTCTCAATTTGCAAAAATAAGGCCTTGAAAGTATCACAAAATATTTGTAGTGATCCGTTAGTGGTCTATAGACATTGTATATAATTGAACGTTTCACTACATCTTTTGCTGATAATAACCATTGAACCTCTATGTTTACATTACATCGGTTCAGATGTTTAAACTTGTCAATCGAGCAGGTAACATTTTCATCTACATATGCACATAACCCCCCTCCCCTGAATATACTTATTCTATCCTGTCATTTCTAGCCATGTCCAGCAGCATTAAGGCATTCAAAAGTTGCAAGTTCAAAATAGTCTAAGGCTAAGAGGTAGGCATAGCTCCAGGCATGAGAGAAAGTAGGGTACACATCATCAGCTCATGGGGTTCTGAAAAGAAGCCTTGTCCTCGTACACACTGTCTTTCATAGACGAACGCTGAGAAATCTAATCTCGTTGTTGTACGTTAGACTGGAATACCTTCAAATATCAACTCTCACATACCCTACAGCAGCAGCCTAATCATTCCTCTTGTACAGAGAATATAGTTATATATATATATATATATATATATATATATATATATATATATAGCCACATTTAGCACATTTACCCCGCCTATACCGAGGTAGAGGATTGTCCAATGGGCGCGGCCATTGCTGAAGCTGATTACCAGCGGTTATGACTGATTCAAACCAGCTAAGTCGGTATAAGGCACTGCCTATACACGAGGATGGACCCAGATTTTACCCTATACCATTACCAAAGTTGTGGGTGCACCTTATATAGGTGAGAATATCATATTATACATAGATCAGTACTGAAGTGTTCAAAATCAAGTCCAAACATTTAAAGCTTCGCTTCTGACTCAGTGTATGCCTTACACATAAGTGAGTGAGAGAGTGAGTGAGTAATAGATGTTCAAGGCCATTTCGACAGCTGAGGTTATATTCATGGCGAGAACTACATACACCATTTCACAGAGGAATGTGTCAGTGCCCGTGCATATGTGCACCACACACATAGGAGGGGAAAGGAAGGAGGAGAAAGGATTATTTGTAAGATGCGCCTTATATACACAGGGTGCGCCTTATACACGAGGCCTTACTTTAGCACATATAGAGTAGAGCCTGTGTCCCTGTTCACACCTTATGTTACAGTCAGTATGCTGCATCACGTACCTTATGTATACTGAACAGCACAGACTCTCACTACCCTACCCTGACAATGGGTCCTGATCATTTCTGACCAGGCCCGCAGAATGAATACCCCATGGGTACTCTCGTAGGATATCTTTTCTGCTCAAATATTGACACTGTGTCTATTTGCTAGCTACATGGGAAAGACAAAACTAGGACAGATGTTTTGGTTAGGTTTGGTTTATTTTACTTCCACTGATACTAGTCCAAAATGGGCAGAGACATTCTTCTGTACCTCATTTCGTCTTTCTGGACAGGCGTTTAAAAGCTGCTTGCCCGAAATTGCTAGATACCGAGACAGATCTTTATATACTGCTTATCTGAAACAGCACTGGTCACATCTATGCTATAGAGGAAAACGACATCACTTCTATTCCAGGTTTTGTACATAGTCTTGAATGGATTCAGACACAGAGATCAAGGAGGATCTTAGCTTCCCCCTGTAGACTTGCCAGCTATTAACATCTATGGTGGTGCTGGTAGTCACTAGGCCATAGCTCGCATCAGTATTTATCTGTAGTTTGTAGAGAATCTCTCTAAACTAATTCCTATTCGTGTACCCACCGACCTACTCCCTCCAGGCTTAATCCAGAATAGATGATGTAGCCTTGCAGGGTGTGTGAATAGCTTTGTAGGGTGTGTAAATAAGGCTACTAACCTTACAAGAACCAATAATGGATTTATGCCGACCGTACAAGATTGGCGCACTCCTGGAGTGGAGGGTCTGCATGATGCTCGAATGAAATGCATCATGACGACAAATTGGTGTGATGCACTCCTGCGTCAAGGCAGTGTTTACGGTATGATCCATTCTAAATTAGCCGATTAAAGACCACTAATGCATTATTACATCATGCCCATTGGTAGTCATGATGCATGAATGAAGCCCAGGTGATTAACTCGCCAGGGCCTCATTATTGCATCATGCTGATACTACGGGGCATCATTCCCAGAGGGCCAGCATGATGCTCCAATGAAGTGCTGGTGGGCAGACTCACCAGCACTACATTGGTGCATCATGCCGAACTATGGGCATGATGCACTCCTGCATCATCCGCCTTATAGGCGTGGTTTTACGGTAGTGACCAATCTAAGTCAGCAGGGAGCTGCTCGGTCACCATGACAACACTAGCAGTGCATGACGGGAAGTGAACCCAAGTGAATAGACCACAATTAATGCCCCTAGTCATGTTAGGGGAGATTTTTATTATTTTTCTTTCTTTTTTACTCACTATTTTTAAATTGATTGGTTATAGGGTGAGTGTCACAATATTACACTGTTATTCATGCTGATTATCACAAAACTAGCTGTTTAAATGGTCCATGGATTCCAGAGGTGACGCCAGAACTACAAGGGGGTCTGGTCACTTTGGACCTCTTCAGTGAGTTTTGGTCCCATTTTTTCTTTTCAAAATAGAAAAAGAAGACATGTAACCGTCTCTCGAAATGAAATGCACATGGAAGGGTAGGGAACATAAATTTTAAGATGCATTTATTAAACAAACACCTGAAATTCTCTTTGTGAAGGGTAAGACTAAGCAATCCTTACCATTGGTGAAATCCAAGAATACCTTCATTCTAATGTTAGTCCCCACGCCCAGCTGAATATCGACGAAGCCTCACATCATCTGATTAAGATGATTACAGAACAGACCCCAAGATGAGCTGGTTTCAATTGAAGTTTTAACCAAAAAAAAAAAATTCCTGAACTATTTTCATCAAGCCTGTTGCATTCCAATTAAACAGGTCTTGTTTACCTATTGTGAAATGGGCGCATTGTGACTGTTGACTGATAAAACGATAATCAGATCCCCTCTCAGTGATGACCCCTAGGGGAGGAGATTAGATTAATATTTTGATCTTTGAGGGGCCGCTGATGCAGAAGTTCATCATGCCCATTGGTGGTCATGATGCACCAATGAAGTGCTGGCAGTGCATCATGTCGACCCTCGTGAAGTATATTTTTCAGCCTCATATGGTCAGCATGATACTCCAATGAAGTGCTGGCAAGCAGTCTCGCCGGCACTTCATTGGTGCATCATGACGACCAATGGGCGCGGTGCATTAAGGCATCAGCGGCCTTTAAAGGATTAATACCAGTCTGATTTGGATGGTTGAGCTCTCCTTCAGTTAGGTTGTGGCTTCTCCATGGGGTATATATTTACATTCAGATGCAGTCTATTCACAAACTCACGTTGCGGCTTATACACGGGTGCGGCTAATGTGTAGGATTTTATGGTGGTGGGTAGAAATACCATGGACATGGTCAGACGCTATTAGATAAGGGAGGCAGATGGATGGGGGTCAGCAGATCACCAAACGTTAACCCTTTACTCTCAGTGTGTGTGTACGGAGATGGGGAGAGGGCAGGGGTTAAAGTAGTCCCGGTGCCCTGAGTGGTGGTGGTTGTACTAATAGTGAACTACAACATAGATCCATCAACACAGACATGTAGCAGTCTGCTAGGTGTGAGTGTGTGTGTGTGGGGGGGGGGGGGGGGGCAGGGCATCACAACAATACAGGTTTATATAAAGAACCCTACACTGTGAAAAGGAAATGTCATCAAAATAACAGAAATTCATTGTCCCAAAGTTGCCAGACATCCATCGTTATTTTAACAAAGATTAAACAGTCACTTGTTAGAGTGCAGTCTGGTAGGTAGGGATCGCAGGAAAGCTTAACATTACAGGTATATAGGTATAGGGTAAGCAGAATGGGTTGATACCCCTCCCTCAATGTTTGAACTATATCAGACTTTTAAATAGCTGAATATCATATATAATGACTAAATGTTTCTCTTCCAAAACTAGGTGTTTCTCATCCAAAACTAGTTTCTCATTGAATGTATACTCACGTATTATACTGTCAATGCTGACCATATTAACAATATATAGAGTCAATGTTTTTAAAAACTATTACGTTCATACTTATTCTTCCTAATACTATCTAGGAATTCAGAATCACCTCAGAACAATATAAATAAGTTTTGTTTCATCATAATCATAAAGTTAGCCCATGTGCATTTACCCATGGTGTAAATACTCTGAGAAATTATTTAGCCAAATTAATCTAAGTTCATAATGTGTCATTTCCTTACCACCAAACCCTTAAAGTCTACATCTTGTCACTATAAACCTACCTGTTTTGGAGAAGATGGAGGTACACCAAGCACAGTTTCCTTCTCCTGAGGGCGTATACATCTCTCCGTACATTTGTCTCCGGTACTCCCTTTAGGCCAGCGATGTGCCCGCTGGGGTTCCCAGGGGTTATCATCAGCGAATTGCACATAATCCGTTACCATGTTAATAACTCCTGGGGGAGGCCCGAGCGGCCGGTTACTACTACTCCTGGTACCAGTGACCTTGTTGTCATTGTGATTGACCTTTAAGTGACCTTGAGGAATAAATCCACTACCATGAAGGTTAAGACTCTGGTCTCCTTGAACCAAGGCACTTTGGTTGCTGTTGCCATAGAGAGACTTACTGCCTTTGTTTTGACCGTGAAAGACTTGTCGGTACTCCTTTGTATGACCTTGACCTTCTGGGTACACAGGTCGAAGGCCGGGTGAAGGCTCCTGATGCAGCCAAGGCCCTTTCATTTGGAAGCCATCAGGGCGTGTTGGCCTCCTTTTCGTATCACTTTTCACAGCCCCCTCTGTGGCAGATACAGGAACTATTGCATCATCCCATAACTGCCACCAGCGGACGACCTTGACCCCTGCCGCTGGACTGGCTGCTCGTGCTGCAGCCTCACTTTGCTTATTTCCAGTGGTATTTCCAAGTTGATCGAGGTCGTCATCAACAACAAGGAGGCTTTCACACTGAGCCCGTGCCTCAGCAATAGATGCACGATACTCGGTCTCAGTTAGAGTTCTTCGCTTGAACCTATTCTTATCATTTTTCTCTTTGTCATAAGCATTTGCTCTGGCTCTAGCCTCAAACTCAGCTAAATCATATTCCCCTCCATCTGGGCTTAACTCACTGATATCCGACTCACTCCATGAAATGCGCTTTCGTAACTGACCCCTGACTAACCGACTTTGCCCTTTGATAAAGCCATGACCTTGACCCGTCCAACTATTCCTTGAATAATTCGGGTCATCCCAGATATCAGAATCACTAAGCGAATCCTCATGTGGTGTCTCAGGAATAGTTTGCTCATTGAGGTCAAATAGTTTCCGCTCTAGCTCATCCTCATATGAAGGTGAAGAAGAGCCCTCAAAGCACCTCTGAAGACTCTCTACATGTTTTTGAGCCTCAAGTAGAAGCTCCCTGGATGACACAGGCTGACCCCGGTAGCGGACCGCTGCAGAACCTGAGCCACGAGTAGTTGTGAAGTTTTGCCTTGTTTGGCTCATCGCTCTGGTTGAAGAAGGCTGTCGTGGTGGGATTAGGGGTGGTACTGGGTATTTAGGGGGTAAGGCATTGGTTGGTGCATGAGGTGGTAGTTGCGGGGGCGGGGGAGGAGGCACGTCTGGTGGGGGTCGTCCTACCATAGGAGGACGATCTGGGTCAATATGTGGGAGCGGGTGTTGGTCAGGAGGCATCTTCTCTCCCTGCCTCCTCCAGGGTGAAGACTCCATATCATCCAGGACCTCATCTGGCAGAGGATCAAATGATGTCACTCTCCTGGTAGGACTCCTACCTTCACTAGTGACACCACAATCTGTGCTGAGGTGCTGCTTGGGGTGATCTAAAACCCCGCTTGGTCTATCCCCATGAGGTGCCAAACTGATTACACCTAGTCTGTTAGCTCCCTTACACCCTCCCTCTATGGTACAGTTTCTACTTGTGCTGTTACATTTCGGTGTGGTTTCCGCTAGTAGTTCTGGGTCAGACCCGGCTCCATCGCTGTCCTCCGGCAGACGAATTGGGGAAGGCGGGTCTACCATTGAACCAGCAAATGAACAGTATCCACCACCTCTTTTTGCTGAAGAAGCAGAAGATGATGAGGCTGAAGTTGGGGAGGATGGGGACCCAGATGTAGAATTAGAGGGTGTAAGGTAGGATAGCTTCCGGTCTCCTCCCTCAGCCTCGTCCGGGCTACATGCGCCATCAGGTGGTGGTGGAGTGTCAGGCGATGACTCGATCATAGTTTCAGTAGAGGCTGAGTTGGTGCCATATCTAAGGTGATCATTTAGAGGTGTTATGGTGTGATTGTGATAATGGTTTGGGTGTTTATACGGGCGACGGAAAGTGGTCAGGCTCTCTGACCATCCAGGCATGGCTGCGGGGGTCGCTGCTTCTCTCACCCCTGCCATGCACCCCGCCAACACTAGAAGCACCAGCGGTGAATACCCAAACCTCCTATACCTCCAGGCCTGGGCTCAGCTGGCTGGTTCCTGGCATGTTCAGTAATCCTCCTATATGAAGCCTTCAGCCTCTGGCATCGATAAAACCCGGTCAATGCCTCAACTCCCTGATGATGATACCGGACCACTGGTACATCCATACTCTGCGGCGGCAGCTCCCCATCTCCTCGGGGTCGAGTGTTGATCAAAACTAGCCTCCTGGGGTTAAACCCACTCTTTTACAACTGCTCACCTACCCTGGTAAACACAATAAGGCCACGAAAAGGCCACTGTTAGGCATAAAAAGGCCACAATGGGGCTAGAAAGGTCATGTTTAGCCTCTAGAATGAGGGTTAACTTGATTTCAATAGGGTAGTATCCATGCCACTTCCCAGCATGTACACTACTCTATCTACTATGTTACAATAATGTGAGTTAAATCTATAATAGTAATGCTTATAGAGAATATTAATGCTATAATTATATCAGAAAGGTATGATAATAACAATACTGGTGGGAATCACTTGTCAGTTGGACTGCTTGGCTGGGAGGATTAGTGGACAGTGTTGGTAGGCATGTTTATATAAGGTCAATATTGAATCTATTGACCTGGTAAAAAGGGTAGCTTGACTTCCAAGTATCTGACTTCCCTCTCCCAAATATATAGAAACATGATCTGTGAAAGTTCTTCTAACTTTAATGCACACACATTGCATATAGATGAATCATAATTGGCTTTACCTTACTAGAATAAGGTATTTAGATGATTGGCAATCTACAAAGCCTTTACAATACCAGGTAATAGGTAAAATAGGTAAAATGCTAATTTTCTGGTTGTCTACACAGCAATCCCTTAGTACACAACATTCCTGTCCACCCATCGGGCTTCCTTCCACCATTTTATTCTAAATTCATTGAATGACATCTTGTTGTTCATAACTCTTACTCCCTCTCACCTGCAGGTTACAGTAGTGGACTTATCAGATATGGTAAAGCCGCATATAAGCCATTCCTATCCCTATATTCCAAGGGTCTACTGTATCTATACTACTGTGGCTTATAGCTCAGGGTGTGGCTTATATGTGGGGTTTCAACACCATAGAACAGTCCTGGATTTGTTGTTTTCAAGCCTAAGTGGCAGTTCACAGCTCTTTCTAAAGTTGTGTGTGTGTGTGTGTGTGTGTGTGTGTGGCCTATACGCGGGTGCGGCTTATAAGCAGTGTGTTACCCTATCTCGGTAAGAACTGAGGCACAACAACACCTACCCTCCTGTGACAACTAACCACCCTCTCCGCACCTGCCGAGCGTATCAAGTCAGTACATAGAGCTTCTCAGGCAGTCCCGAGCAGCTCCCTCGGCGGGTACTCAATGATGTATTGGAAATCAAGAGGGCACTCGGGGAAGGGGTCTGCTGCAGTAGGGGGAGGTGTAGGGGTGAGAAGGGGAGGGGTGGAAGGGGTGAGGGAGGTGTTGGGGTGTTAGTTAGATAGGGCTGGGTACTGGCCACTCTAGTATATATACTTTACCCCTAGGTAACTTCTTTAGGTCAGCTTGGCGTCTGAGTAGTTGCTGGATGGAGATGTCACAGTCAGTTTATATATACATGGGGGATAGACAGTAAGCACTGTCAATTGCCATTAACCCTTTAAATGCCGCTAATGCAGGAGAGCATCCTGCCCATAGGTTGGGATGACGCACCAATGAAGTGTTGGTGAGTCTTCTTGCTGGCACTTCATTAGAGGATGGTGCCGACCCTCTGGGGGTGTATTGTTCGTGCAGGGATGATAAGATGCTCCATTAATGCAGGAACTGGCTCCCTAAAGAGTGACATATAGTCTATGTGCCAGCTCAGAGACTAATCAACCCTGATTTATGCCGTCACAGCCACCCACCCCTGATTCCAAGTGTCTGTAAGAGGACTATCAATGACCGCTAAGTCCCTCAGAATCAGGGTCAAGAAGGGGCTGAGATCCACTTATAGACTCTGTCAACCTTCTCCTTTCCACTCATGCCCTACACTGAAAAATGTGGGTGTTTAAAGTGAGCATCATAAAGTAAACAAGGCAAAACTTGTGTACATGTATTGGTTTGTATGGAAAAGTCCATATCTCGTCCAGGGACTGAACCCAGCTCCTTCAACTTATGAACCCAGATGCTAACCACTGTACCGTGGGGATGGTGCTTAACCAATGTACAACACAAGTACCTCTGCATGGTGGGGTGACTACACTTGTAAATGTTTTATCAGCCCTGGCACAGTATCTCTATGCTGACAACGTGTACGCCCATGCTGACAACTTTATGATCTGTCACTCAAGGATTGTTAGGTAGGTCGTGAATGACAGGTTTTTAAGTCGTCTATTTCATGCTGTTGATTTGGATGCCTCCGGTGATCCTAAATTCCTTTCGTGTACCCAATCCACCCAACTATTGCCTGTAAGCTCAAGCATCTTAGTCCTAGCTCTTTAACGCTTTCTTAGTATAAACTTGTCATGATGATTGAATGCATGATGCCGGCATGATGCCTGAATGCATGATGCCGGCATGATGCCTGAATGCATCATGCATGGTCAATAAACCAAACAAGAGTTGGCATGATGCACCATTTCAGTGCTGTTGAGCAGTCCTGCTCCCACTGCATTGCTGCATCATGACAACCAAGGAATACTTGCCTCCCCCTTTATTTCTGACCCCATATCCACCCACCCCTAGCTTCCAACCTCCCACAGCTCTGGGTAATACCCTACTGTAAGAGAGCCAGCCTGATCTTAATTGATCAGGGGGAATGCTCTTGATGTGAAGGCTGTGCCATGTAATTCATCCCTTGTACGACATCAAATAGTTCTGGTTCTCTGGAAAAGGGACAGAGGGAGCTGGGTGCTGAGATGTAGAGAGGAGGGGGAATAGTCTGGTGTTTACAGTCTATATTGAGGTCCCAGGTCATCCAGTGGAGACGCCATTACTTGGTCTTGTACTTGCGGGATAAGCACTGATAACAACCAGCATTATGGGTACCAGTTGTTATGTAATGTACCGTAATGCAGTGAAAGAAGCGAATTTGTTTGTTAATTCACCCCAGTATCTCCATATAATGTCTAAGTGGCACCGGTGCTGGCTCTGGTGACATGCACCAATAGGAGCTGATGAGTAGGGCACCAGCTTGTCAAGGGACAAGGTACCCATCATAACATGGCTCTGTCAGTGTTTTTCTAACTTTTCAGCTACATTCAAATGGCGGACCCACTGAGCATGGATCTACATTCAGATTGGTGGCAAGTTTTTCAAGATGGCGAATGATGGTGAATTCCCGAGTGGATGATGCATCAATATACTCATTGCTGTATCATTCTATGTATCATTCAACATGCCGACACTATGGGGTTGATGCATTCCTGGGTGCCAGCATGATGCACTTTTGCATCAGCAGCTTTCAACTCAGAGTGCAATCCCTACTCCTTCTCTATATAGCAGAATTGTGTTTTCAGACGGCCACTGATCTCTTACTGCTGCTGATGTTGTGGCGTAGTAAGGCAGTTCTCTCTCAACCTCCTATATCTGAGACTATACAAACATCATAATCTACACCACACAATCTCACCACCCACCAAAGGAGTATGGGACTCACCCCTTCTATGTCTCACTTAAAGTTGTGTTAGCAGCTATATAATATTACGAATTACATACTGGCAATTTCGCTGGTACCACTGCAGGATCGATGCAATATGCCCGCTGGTAGCTACTAACTGACCTTATGACGTCACGAGTTCTAGTAGAGCTAACACGTGACCAGAATATCATTATCATAAATTATGATTTGCATATCACACTTCAAGCATTGGCAAAGTACAAAGCCTTGGTATAGGCGAGTGAAGCGCGCGCATGTGCATGCCCATGCACGCGCTTCACTCGCCTATACCGATATTTAGAAAATGCCAATGCTTGAAGTTGCTAGCTACCTGCCCTATACCGAGTGAGGGAGGTGGGGCCGGGGACCAGCCAAACTGGCAATCTTTCAGGTGGTAGAGAAATACAAGAGAAGTTGAAAATTGAGATATATTTGGTTCAGATGGACATAATCAACATTAATCAATGAGTTGCTAGCATTGATATAAGGAAAAATGTGACCACTGGCTATGACATATAATCCATCTCTAAGAATGACAAGAAATAGAAATCTGCTATACCACCTTAAGGAGACACAAGGGCACAGGCGTCTATTTGCGGCAGCAATGGGACAGTCAGTGATTTCGGGAGTCAAGCATTGACTGACTGCTGAGGAAAGTATTCCTTATCCTTAACAGCTCAAATACCATCTTTAACTTATATATCACTTATATGCCAACTTTAATAGACACAAGGGCACAGACCTCTATATGTAAAGCTGTAATGGCCCAGTCAGTGATGTTGAGAGTCAGGCATTGACTGACTGCAAAGTATGGTATTTCTTAATTGGATTGGGGGTTCTTACCAGTGGAAAATGACAGGCTCAGAAGTGTCTAGCCCCTCCCACTCCTCCCTAGCCCCACCCTACCTACACTTTTATCCCACAGGATGATCAGAGACCTGTGGTATTGCCATTGATTGGTGCGCGGGGCAGAGGGGTGCGGCTAATTTAACGTTGGGGGAAACTGATCCTGTGATTATGAATGTCTATATGTGTGCTGGTAGGGTGGTACGCTGGAATCCTGTGGCTGCATATTAACACCGGGGATGTATACTGTGGTACTCCATTACTACTGTCAGCTGCTTATAATTATTTGGGTTTGCTTATAAATACCTCCAGAGCTAGAGCCCCTCTCCGTTATCTCTTTGATGCTTACACCTGTGCAATTGCAGTAAGACCATTCATCAGTGGATCTACCAATGGACCCTTGACAAACCTGTGGCATGTACCTTGTCAGGATCTGTTTACAGAACATTGCCAGCTTTGATCATTGCTATGGATCTTTACATGTGTCTGATGCACAACGAGGCTTGAAGGAAAGTCAGTCTCTACTTAGTAACATAGACCCAGTCATCTAACAAACAAGCCACACCCTCACATCGCTATAAAGAGGGCTTCAGCTTTATCACTTCTTTCCTTTTCAAATCTAAGAGGATTACACTTTTTAAGTGATTCTTTGCCTTACTTTGAGGGACGTCTTTCGGGGAAAAGAATTGCTTATTGATGTCAGCCTATTTTAATCCTTTAGGGTGGCGGATTGAGACTGGGGCTTGGGGTGCAGGGTTTCGCGACCCCTCCTTTGTGTCTGTTAAGAGTTTAATTGATTATTTAGGACCTCAAAAATGGGGGCCATACCTACTTTCCTAAAATCTGGATCCGCCACTGCTTTGAAGGGCACTAATGCATGAGAACATCATACACACTGGTTGGCATGATGCACCAATGAAGTCTCCATGTCATCACTTCATTGTTGCATCATGCGGCACTCTGGGGTTGAGTGCATCCACTCAATAATATCAGCATGATGCTTCCTTGAATTGTGCCCTGTCAAAATGAAGCTCTACATGTGTCTTTTCTGATTCATTCATCAGTGGATCTACCAATGGACCCTTGACAAACCTGTGGCATGTACCTTGTCAGGATCTGTTTACAGAACATTGCCATCTTTGATCATTGCTATGGATCTTTACATGTGTCTGATGCACAACGAGGCTTGAAGGAAAGTCCCTGTAATAGATCCCTCACAAGAGGAAAGGGAATTACTACTTCCTTCCTAGGCTAAGAGAAGTGAGGAAAGTTTAAATATATTGATATAACTCATAGCCTAGTGAGTTATTTACCAGAGCGACATTCATGCGACATTCATGACCGCCAATATTCAATTTCCTATAGTGTATTTCTAAGCAACTTTAAGTTACCTTAAAGCAATTTAAAATTTCTTAAATGTCATATCTATAATTATTTGAGAAATCATAGATTGCATTTGCTGAACATTATATAAGGATTTGGATCTTTGTTTGAGTCCCTCCATTCATGCAGTAATAGTACTCACAGCGCTATTGAAAGGGTAAGACCTATAGTGGGATAGTTAGGACATGGAGTGCTCAGTGCTTTCTTGTGATTATAAACCTTACAAGACGATGATAGGAAGGAGCCACTTAGAAATCCACCTGTAGTCTCTACTTAGTAATATAGACCCAGTCATCTAACAAACAAGCCACACATCGATATAAAG
This sequence comes from Acholoe squamosa, assembly GCA_949317995.1. Lineage (NCBI taxonomy): Eukaryota > Metazoa > Annelida > Polychaeta > Phyllodocida > Polynoidae > Acholoe > Acholoe squamosa. The sequence continues at coordinate 87,944,495 of OX439037.1, forward strand.
AGGGCTTCAGCTTTATCACTTCTTTCCTTTTCAAATTTTAGAGGATTACACTTTTTAAGTGATTCTTTGCCTTCCTTTGAGGGAGGTCTTTCGGGGAAAAGAATTGCTTATTGATGTCAGCCTATTTTAATCCTTTAGATTGAGACTGGGGCATGGGGTGCAGGGTTGCGCGCCCCCTCCTTTGTGTCTGTTAAGAGTTTAATTGATTATTTAGGACCTCAAAAATGGGGGCCATACCCCCTACTTTCCTAAAATCTGGACCCACCTCTGCTTTGAAGGGCACTAATGCATGAGAACATCATACACACTGGTTGGCATGATGCACCAATGAAGTACTAGCTAGTCTCCATGTCATCACTTCATTGTTGCATCATGCGGTACTCTGGGGTTGAGTGCATCCACTCAATGATATCAGCATGATGCTTCTATGAATTGTGCCCTGTCAAAATGTTGCTCTACATGTGTCCTTTCTGATTCCCTAAACATTGAGGACATTGTTATAGGCGAGGTGTGATGGTAGATTGGGGTCAGACAATACCTGACCCTGCATGACTACAACCTATCACCTTGTTCCTCACACCACATCAGGTAATATGTAATAGATCAATAAGCAGGTGGGAAGGTGGTAGTATCAATAGGACTCTTGCTTCTGTTCCTTTGACTAAGAGACTTTGGGGTCAGGAGACTATTTCCTAAAGCAATACGACTGCACACACCTACTACGATTTGAAACTCCAAACCTTAGTGTCAGTAATCGTAGGTAGTGCTGCTCTGCACAATCAACATTGTGACACGATCTGCGAAAGGGGGCTTAGTGCAGAGGGTTCTAAGACCCCTTCTCCCAGTCCATGTCACAGCTTTTATGTAGTTATTATATAGCATTTGGTAAGGCAGTCGTAGTGCTGCAGGTACTACTTAACTAATACTAGTTGGCTGTAATGCCACTACACTAAGGGTCCCCACTATGACTTATAGGTGAGAAGTTGTAGTGTGTTAAGAAATGGCCTCCTGATCAGCTATTTATAGACATAGCAGATTATGATCCAACATCACCATTACACAGCCTATATAAGAGCGGCATAACAGGACCCTGAGACTTTGAATCAGGTATAAGTGGTAGGGTACGCTCTCTAACCTTGGTACTGGCAGATACATGGGAGAACTATAGAAAGGTAATCCAGCATATATGACTCAGTATGGATGCCTAGCGGATCCACCATCTTGAATTCCGCTGGTTGAGTAAACCCCACTGATAAGATATACGGACTTAGCTGGTTTGATTATCAGCCAATAAAATGACACCCAACTATTCCCTGCGGTCCTCTCGGGGGCCAACTGGTACCCATCTGATAGGTGTTGTCAGTAGAACCTGCTGGTAGCAAGCTCCAGCAATGGCTGCGCCCATGGGACAACCTGCTACTGAGGAATACTGTGATGGGTACCTTGTCCCTGGTTAACACCCACTTCCAGGGACATGTTGGTCCCATCTTATCAGTTCTTATCAGTGCACGTCGCCAAAAACCAGCTCCAGACCAGCTTATAACCAATATAAATCCTAGTTCTATATCTCCATCTTTTGTAAACTGCTCCTTGCACCACTTGGGATGTTCCTTTTCAGTAGTACATTGAGTTATATCTCAAAAAGAAGTAGCCATCTGGCTGAACTGGATTCCTTTCCTATCTATAACCGTGTCAGTAGTATCAGTAGACCTCTGGAGCTGGGATTGAGGCGGATGTTTGACCTACACCACATAGTTGTAGTAACTGCAGGGCCATTCAAAGTCAGATTCTACTACCCTGAGCTACTCCCCTCGCACTGAGCTGCTCCTATTACTAATGGGCTTCTCATTGGTTATTTCCTCTTGTTCAGTAAGTATTGCCGGGAGTCTAGCTGGTATGTGGAAGGTATGTAGGCTCTCTATCCCTTCTGCAGTTATAGTAATTACATGTTCTTTCATAGTGAGATCCTCCTCTTTTTTTTTGAGCTGCACCCCTCACACTGACCGGTTTTTAGCCCTGAGCTGCGTCCCTCTTATACACAGGGAGTCTTAGTAACTGGGGTTAGATGGACATCAGGGGCAGTGTGGTAACATCATACATGCCATTCAATAGAGAGGTTAAGATTTGCTGCTGCTGTAACGTGTACGGCGACGTGTAGCCTACCATTTCCTATCATTCTAGACGTACACGTTGTTGTACACGTCCTGATTTTAACCTCTTCAATTAGTAGGTACCTGAACGTGTATACTGTTCTCATTAGATCTCTGAATAGATCTGGGACCAATATCTACAACCTTAGGACAAGAGACCAGGTCCTAGCTAACCCTTTAATGCCCGCTAATGTAGGAGTGCATCATACCCATTGATCGGCATGATGCACCAATGAAGGGCACGTCCAAATCTGAAGGGCCAGCATGATGCATTAATGCAGCCCTGGTGAGTAACTGGTCAGCATTCGTGCATCATGATATCCATGGAAGTCATATTCATGATGCATTACTGCATCAGCAACCCTTAAATGTGACGGAACGGTCTCTACCAACCTATGGATACTATGTGTAAACATGATTTCAAGGGAAAGCTGAGTGCCCTAGATTAGGAAAGATTTTTGTTTAATTTTGAAGGAATAGGGAGTATTTTCTAAACCAAAACGTTCAAATTATTGTATGAACTGCATATATGTTTTATACGATAATGGGTATTTATTTGGACCAAATTCTTCATGTGTTAAATACCTTGCCTGAATATGTTTTCCTAGGGTTAGGGGTGATTTTTAAGGGTATGGGGCTTGACACTTCTCCTTGGAAAAGAGCTTGATTTCTATTTGTTCCCCTTAAATCCAAATCATTGTTCACATATATGGAATCCCCTGGGTGAAAGGGGTAACTGAAGGCAGAGCGTACATTAGCTGTACCAGTGGGCAGTGTACCTCTTCGGGACCTTTTCACTAATTGAGCCCAGCTTGGTATGCGGCCTTTGGTTCATTAGTCAATCTAGGCAATGTTAGTGATAACCTTCACCCAGCACTTCACCCTAACACTTAGAGAGTGCCACATTCCTTCACTCACCAGGAATACATGCTACTAGCATGATACACCTTTGAAGCACTGCTTAGTTGCATCATGCTGACCCATATGGAAGTGCATCAGTCTATATGGGTCAGCACCAAAGGGCAGAGGTCTTAGAGGTAGGCCTGTTCACAGAGCTATCTGACATATGCCATCCATACAGCACCAAAGGGCAGGGGTCTTAGAGGTCGGCCTGGTCACAGAGCTATCTGACATATGCCATCCATACAGCACCAAAGGGCAGGGGTCTTGGTGGCAGTCCTGGTCACAGAGCTATCTGACATATGTCATCCATACAGCACCAAAGGGCAGGGGTCTTAGAGGTAGGCCTGACTACTGGCCTGTTCACAGAGCTATCTGACATATGTCATCCATACAGCACCAAAGGGCAGGGGTCTTAGAGGTAGGCCTGGTCACAATGCTATCTGATACATGTCATCCATACAGCATCAAAGGGCAGGGGTCTTAGAGGTAGGCCTGGTCACAGAGCTATCTGACATATGTCATCCATACAGCACCAAAGGGCAGGGGTCTTAGAGGTAGGCCTGGTCACAGAGCTATCTGACATATGCCATCCATACAGCACCAAAGGGCAGGGGTCTTAGAGGTCGGCCTGGTCACAGAGCTATCTGACATATGTCACCCATACAGCACCAAAGGGCAGGGGTCTTAGAGGTAGGCCTGGTCACAGAGCTATCTGACATATGTCATCCATACAGCACCAAAGGGCAGGGGTCTTAGAGGTAGGCCTGGTCACAGAGATATCTGACATATGGCATCCATACAGCACCAAAGGGCAGGGGTCTTAGAGTGAGTGAGTGAGTAATAGATGTTTAACGCCATTTCGACAGCTAAGGTCATATTCATGGCGAGAACGACATTACACAATTTCACAGAGGAATGCGTCAGTGCCCGCGCATATGTGCACCACACACATCCTGAGGGGATAGGAGAGATGAGAAGTAGACCCTTTTAAGTGGGCTAGGGAAGCCCAGGGGGTCTTAGAGGTAGGCCTGGTCACAGAGCTATCTGACATATGTCATCCATACAGCACCAAAGGGCAGGGGTCTTAGAGGTCGGCCTGGTCACAGAGCTATCTGACATATGTCATCCATACAGCGCCAAAGGGCAGGGGTCTTAGAGGTAGGCCTGTTCACAGAGCTATCTGACATATGTCATCCATACAGCGCCAAAGGGCAGGGGTCTTAGAGGTAGGCCTGTTCACAGAGCTATCTGACATATGTCATCCATACAGCACCAAAGGGCAGGGGTCTTAGAGGTAGGCCTGGTCACAGAGCTATCTGACATATGTCATCCATACAGCGCCAAAGGGCAGGGGTCTTAGAGGTAGGCCTGTTCACAGAGCTATCTGACATATGTCATCCATACAGCACCAAAGGGCAGGGGTCTTAGAGGTAGGCCTGGTCACAGAGCTATCTGACATATGTCATCCATACAGCACCAAAGGGCAGGGGTCTTAGTGGTAGGCCTGGTCACAGAGCTATCTGACATTTGTCATCCATACAGCGCCAAAGGGCAGGGGTCTTAGTGGTAGGCCTGGTCACAGAGCTATCTTACATATATGTCATCCATACAGCACCAAAGGGCAGGGGTCTTAGAGGTAGGCCTGGTCACAGAGCTATCTGACATATGTCATCCATACAGCGCCAAAGGGCAGGGGTCTTAGTGGTAGGCCTGGTCACAGATCTATCTGACATATGTCATCCATACAGCGCCAAAGAGCAGGGGGTCTTGGTGGTAGGCCTGGTCACAGAGCTATCTGACATATGTCATCCATACAGCACCAAAGGGCAGGGGGTCTCGGTGGTAGGCCTGGTCACAGAGCTATCTGACATATGTCATCCATACAGCACCAAAGAGCAGGGGCCTTTGAGGTAGGCCTGGTCACAGAGCTATCTGACATTGGTGCTGCCCTTTGCTATATCCTGTGGGCTTCTTAATGTTAAACCTTTAAAGCATGCAGAGTGCTTTATAATATCATTGCGCTTTGGTCGTCATGATGCATGAATGAGGCCCAGACGAGTAAAGTACCTGAGCTGCATTTATGTATCATGCAGACACTTTGGGATCGATACACAAATTACAATACCCGTACGGTCGGTATGATGCATCAATGAAATGCTGGCAGGGTCCGTATGATGCATCAATGAAGCGCTGGCCAGCAGTCTCACCAGCACTTCATTGATGCATCAAGACGACCAATGGGCATGATGCATTGATGCATCAGCCGCCCATAAAGAGTTAAAAGGAGCAGAGAGGAGTCACTCTAAGTCAGTGGCTGTGAACTAAATATAGTAATCGCCTGCCGTGAGCAGCTCAGAGATCAACCCACTCTAGGCAGCAGGGTTATGGGATTAGTGATAATAATCCACAATACCTCCTCCTTATCCTCCTCTAGTCTTGTAACATGACCATTTACCACAAGGGGGTATGGGTCATGGTAATAGCAACTGTCTGTGAGCTCCAGTTGGCTGGCTATAAATATCTCAGAATATTCTCATTGGCTGCAGCTCAAGGTCATGACCTAGGTCATGACCTATTTAGCTGGTACTGGCTGGTCTTGTTCTGACCACAGTTAGTCAGGACCAGCAAAATCCCACTTCCGGAGGGGTTTCCATCCAGAAGTGATGTCATTCAATCCATCATGGTGCTGCTGTTACCTAGACCTACACTACCAGTAGCAAGCCTGTGCCGCCTGAGTAACGTGGGGCGGAACTAGACTAATCCTGCTCCCTCCTCCTCAGGCTGTGGGAAGAAGAAGGTGTGTCAGGCTACATTGGGCTGATTGAGTATCCTACCTAAGCAGGAGTGCATCATGCCAATTGGTCGCCCCTTGGTCGCCATGATGCACCAATGAAGCTGGTGAATCTGCTCACCAGCACTTCATTGCAGCATCATGCCGACCCTCTGGGAGTGTATCAAGCCTGTAGGTTCATCATGATGCATGAATGAAGCCCTGGTGAGTAACTCGCTGTGGCTGTATTCATACATCATGACGACCGATTGTAATGCTGTATGGATGCATTAGTTGCACTTAAAGGGGACGCTAGACCAACTATGGAGTCTACTGGGACTTGGATATAGCATGGTCTGCACCTCAGTGTGCAGCTAAGTAGCTTGGTTTTTAAAAGTTCAAGAATATATAAACTTGAATTCTTTGAGCCTCTGGTGCAGCTGAATTGGTATAGCTCCTAAGCAGGTGCGGCCTAACTATATTGTGCTGTCGAATTTTCTCTGTTTACTTACAATAGCACGATACCGACTTATAAGATTGACTCGCATGTTGAGAGAACGCCAGAAGGCACAGGACTTAAGCTTAATCAAAGTCTTGTAGAAAGAATACCCTATCAATGAACAAACCCTGACTTTATGCTGATCCTAAAGATAGTCTGCAATAGACCTCAGTTCTACACATATATGCTGCTGCTTATATGTTAGGTATTACAATAGTCCCAAAGGCACAGATCAACTCAATCAAAACCCAATACGCGAAAGATAATTTGTTGATGACAAGATGAATAATGGCCCTCCCCCCCAAAAAAAACCAACAAAGACTAAAGCTAAACAACCTTAAAGATTAAATAATCTGGGTTCAGAACTGTTTTCAGCAAATAGTGCCACGTTACCTGAAACACACACACACACACAGATATATATATATATATATATATATATATATATATATATATATATATATATATATATATATTATATATATTATCTGTGCCTAACCTGAGCCGCTTTCCTACTTCCTAGAATAGAGACTCCCCCACCACTTTGTGGATAAGTGGAGGAGTGCGAGAGTCTGTGGGGTGGGCAGGGAGAGCTCGGACAAGGGTTGCACAATTTACCCTGTCAGGTCGTACTTGTGGTTACATGGCTCTAATTTGTCCCTCACTGCTCAGCCAAAACATGAACTCTGCTCAGCAGCTCTGTAAGTTAGGCCTGGTCTGCCACCTTGGCCTTACCCTGTAAGGGCCACTGATGCATTAATGCATCTTGCCCATTGGTTGGCATGATGCACTTTTGAAGTGCTGCATCTCCTCACCAGCACTTCATTCGAGCATCATTCCAGGAGTGTTGCAGCCGCGCAGGGTCAGCATGATGCATGAATGCAGGCTTGGCAAGGTGCCCACCAGGGATGTATTCATGCATCATGAATAGCCATGATGCACAAATGCAGCCCTAGTGCTGTACCCTCCAGGTCTGCACTCATGCATCAAGACGATGAATGGGCATGATGCAATATTGCAGTATTGGCCTTTAAGATGTTAACCCTCTACGGACGGGATGATTTCGCTATCTCAATGGCTTCATATTACTTAGTCTTCATGATGCACCAATGCAGTGCTTTTCATCAGCACTGCATTCTCGCATCATGCCGATTCCTAAGGTTGTATCAACCCCAAGGATTGTCCCGATGCATGAATGCAGCACTGGTGAGTTCCTCATAGAATAAAGGGCTAGGAGTTATTTCTAGTATACACAATCCTAGTGAGCAGCTCAGAAATCAAAATTAAGCAGCTCCTGCATATCATAGCTGCTGATTACATTTAACATCCAAAAAATTGCTTTGTTGTCCTGGGATAACAACCAAAGCACTCAGTCCTGAAGGCCTCTGGTTAGGTTCAATTTAGGCTTTACCTCTCTGTGATTAAGACAGTAGTGATCTGGTTAGGCTCTGCCGTAGGCTGAAGTACTCTCTGCTCATCAGGCCTGGGACACTTCAGCCTCATAAGGTTACATTTGGAGTGCTCTGTTTTGGCTCCAGTTAGGCCTGAAGTTCTTTAACCCTTTAAGGGCCGCTGATACATGAATGCATAATGTTCATTGGTCTTCATGATGCACCAATGAAGTGCTGGCGAGACTGCTCGCCAACACTTCATTAGTGCATCATGCCGACTCTACATGATTAATACATAAACTCCCGGAGGGTCGGCATGATGCACATATCAGACCAATGGGCATGATGCACTCATGCATTAGCGACCCATAAAGAGTTAACAGCCTCCAGTTACAGTTTGAGTGCTCTGCTTAGGCTCTGTTTAGGCTTGAAGTGCTTTCCTTGTCTTAGGCCCTTGTCAGGCCTGAGGTATGTTGGTTAGGGTGAATGTCTCTGAGTGACTGTCTGAGTAATTTCCCGATAGCCTAGATCAACACTTTCACATCTAACTATTGAATGGCAAACTGAAGCAAGCCACAAAATCGGGTGCAGGACAGAAAAGGGGATAGATATCCCCAGCTACATTTTACATTCTAGCTTTTATAAATTTGTATATCTTTTCTGTTCATATAAGTGAATTAAGGCTCTTGTGCTTTTGAGCAGGTTGGATTGCACTTAACTTGAACTTATCAAACGCAAACCCTGAGCTTCTCTTTTGCTTAGAGAATCGGGTTCAACATGAGTGCTACCACGGTGCATGAATGCAACCCTTGCGACTAACTCATCAAGGCTATATTCATGCATCGTGCCAGAAACTCATGCATCGTGCAAAAAACTCCCTGATACATGTAGAGCGTGATGCAAAAGTGCAGTGCTGGACAGCCATCTCGCCATCACTGCATTGGTACATCATGACAATAAAGGGACATGGACCGGGCGGCATCATGTGGCCCCTGTAGGGTTAATCCAGTGAGTGACTGAAGGCTGGGTTATGGGATCAGGGGTAATAATACACACTGCCTTTACTAAGACCATTCTCTACTACTAAGAATAGACATGTACCACTTAGTTTTAAAGTGGGCTGTTACTTAAGTCTTAACCCTCTAAGTGCTGATAAGGCATTGGCGTATCATGCTTGATGCAGAAGTGCATCATGCCCATTGGTCATCATGATGCACCAATGAGGTACAGGTGAATAAGACCCACCAGCACTTCATTTTATTTTATGTGAATAACTTTTTCCCGTAGAGATAGCATTGCAAGGCCGATCGCCACACCCCCAGTGGCGTAACGAGTGCTGATCCACCACGGCGGCCAATCCGGTACCGCAGCCTTGTTCCGGGCGCATGTAAACATTCAAAATGGCGGACTGCCACTCATATGGGGAACTACAGTAACTGATTTTGCTGATTTTTCCTTATTTAAACCCTCTAAAAACATAAAATAAATAGAGAACTAAACTCCCCTGGTTGCCTCGGTGGCCGATCCACTCCCTCGTGGTGCATCATGAAGAACGTTTAGTTCTCTCTATTTATGCATCAGACAGACCCTCTGTTGATGTTGATGATGTAAGGATGCAATCCTAGCAAGTATCGCACCAGGGCTGCATTCCTCCCAGTTCTGGTGAGTTACGCGCCATAGCTGCACCCATGCATCATGTCAACCCTATGGCAATGTGGCATAGAAGCGCTATCGCCCTTCAAATGGTTAAGTGGCGAAAAGGGAATCTATTAAGGTTGCTAACAGCATGCCATGGTTACACAGAGTTACATTGCTTTATTGGGTTCCACTTCCAGGCTTAAATAACCCCTTCCCTCTGTATGTTTATGCTATAAATTCATTTGTTGGGCTAAGTAGGCCTTCCTCTAGTATGGTTCCTTTTGCCAATATTCTCTTGAGCTCACTAAGTCTAAATTAAATCTCAAAAACAAGATCTATTCTTGGTCTAAGGCTATAAAAACTTCAATCCAGGCTGTTATCAGATCCTCCTCCCAAATAAAGCGTGAGTGTATGGCTAAATTGTGGTACTTCGATTCCCAGAACAGCATCAGCGTTGAATCTTTTAAAGGCTGCCTATGCATAGAATACTTCGTACACATTGGTTGTCATAATACATGAATGGGTAACTTGCCGCCAGGGCTAAATTCATGCCGACCGTGACATACACTACTTTACGTAATTCGCACACCCCTCTGTGTACAATCCTGGATTGTCCCACCCAGGCCTCACTTACTGCACAGAGGCCTTAAGCTGCTCTCCTCCTTAGACCTGAGCTGCTCAGAGCAGCTCCGCAGCGCCCCCCTGTGGCCTGTGAGTGCACTGACAGTTGTCAATAGACCATGACCTGTGCTGCTGCCCCTCTCAGGGTAACCACAGGCGGCCAAGGAGTGCCTGTCTCCAGCACTAACAGAAGGGGTACCAGGGCACTAGGGTAGTTGGTGCTGGTGGGGTACAGAGACACACAGAGGGTGCAGTAGTATCCTTGTTCCAGGGTTGGAGGGCTGTAGCTTAGGCCAGAATCCTCCTACTTAGGCCTTGATTACTCCTTGACCTATGCTTGAATTGCTCTAGTTAGGCTTAGGTTGATTATCCGAGGTTACACGTGAGTGATAGCTCCAGTTAGGTGTAGTTTAACTGAGGCCTGTTCCTCTCCTGTTTGGCCTCTAAGCCACTCCGTTGTTCGTTAATCCTAGCTTCAAATGCTCCAGCTATTCCTAAAATATCCAGGGTTGTCATACCTTACCATAGCTAGTATGAAGTGTCTCTACTGAGGCCTCTTGGTCCTCAATGTAGACCTGAATGTCTCTGGTTTCCTCAGTAGCTCAATGTGTAAGTATCCTATAGGTGAGAAGTGTTCGGACACAGAACACCCCAGGTTAGATATTGATGCATACTATTTCCTTTCTCCCCATAGTGAAGAGTACAGTTACTTGTAACCATAGGAGGTATACGTATAGGAGGTACACTTTCATTTCTAGTACATGTCCTCCCAAAACACAGTGCATTTAGCAAGTATTTAAGCATCCAACATGACTCGATGTTCGACCATGACACACACGGATCTCACAGACATTGATGCGTGGTAATCTTCTGGTGTTTTGTTCTCTACTGTTACTGCTAAGCAGTAGGACATAATGGCTTCACTTTAGATTCATCTACTCCAAATACAAAGGTTGTTAAACAGGCGTGCAATGCTCCACACTGAGAGTCCATAGTCAATGATGCATGGTGGCTCCCTGCTTCCACACCAATACAGGCTTCTCTCCAGTAGGTGTCAATAGCCACACCCATACACACACAGAGTAAGAACCGGTGATGTATGGATGTCCTGATACTATCTCCCCGCCTGCCTATTGGGTACTGGAGCAGTGAAAACAATAGTAGAGTACACGTCACTTCTAGAGCAGGCTATATATCGATGGTCAGATATTGTCTTCTGTGCTACCAATGGTATAAAGGATAAGTCTCCAAGACATGCCTGCCTATGGTGCCAATGTTGTAGAGGATAAGTCACTGGTTTAGAAGGCAACTAAAGAGACACACACTGTAAGAATCAGTGGTGCATGTCAATCCTAGAGATATAGGGATGACACAAGGGTGTTAGTCAAGTGTATGGCTAATGACAATGAACAGTTATAAAGGCTGAGAGGTGGATGAAGGCATCCACAGTCTCATTCTCAGCAAGAGTCAGTGATGCATGTCCACATGGCTGTACACTAGTCCCTCCATATCTGTCTTGTGTCAACACATACATTTTATGGTGATGGGAGACCAGTCCTGAGTGAGAAGCTGAGAGGAACATGCCAACCAACTCCTCTACTCACTGTCACCCTTATAAAACACTCATCCATGGTGTGATAGTGTGCCCATGTTTACTGGTGTCTCTCCATGTCTCACTGCCTCCTATCTACTGGTACTTATACTATAGGCAGCTTGTAGTATGGAAAAACAGCCAATGGGATAACACCTCCTATTCTCTGCAGAGTTTTAGGGGGACACCCGTTCGATAACTCTCAAAAGTCATAACTCGCTCGTGACCAACTTGTGTAATGGCTGCAGCCACAGTTCATCCAACAGTATAGGTATAGGATGAAGAGGCAATAGAGTCTGTGGTCCATGGCTCCCAGCATTGCTTCATCCCCCATCTCCAGTCTCCAGCAGCAGCTAGCACCCCTCAGAACAACACCAGAGGCAGTAGGCTTGGCACTCCTACCCCTGCAGCTACCAGCAATAGTAGTAGTATACCCATGGGACCTCTGGTGGCGGTGGCAGTAGCTCCTGTTTCTGCCTCCCTGTCCCTCCTCCTAGCCAGCTTCTACCCCTCACAGAGTAGTAGAACCAGTGGTGACTCTGATCGTGGTGGAGGAGGGGTCCGATCTGCTGGATGGTGGTGGAGGGCTAGGTAGTGCACAGTGTTCAGCCAGAAGTGGTGCTGGGTACTAGTGGTGCTGATGGTGCCATGGCGGTGCCATGATAGTGTTGGTGGACTCTGGTAGTGGTGCCTCAGCCTCCTCAGTGGCCTCAGAGGGAGTGGGCAGAGCAGTAGTGGCATCAGTTGTAGGTGCAAGAACTGCCAGAGCTGCCTGGCTGCATGCTGGCAGTGGGAACTAGTATGAGGGGTTAGGGCCAAGTTTCGATAGCATTCCAATGAATTCCTCAATGATCGTCATGATGCACCAATGCAGTGCTGGTGAACAGACTCTCTTGTAGTGCATGGGCGCATCGTGATGACCATGGGAACTGGTAGGGGTGGCCTCAGTTGTGGCAGCAGGAGTGAGTAGGAACTACTACTACTACTACTACCACTACCACTACCACTACCACTACCACTACCACTACCACTACCACTACCACTACCACTACCACTACCACTACCACTACCACTACCACTACCACTACCACTACCACTACCACTACCACTACCACTACCACTACCACTACCACTACCACTACCACTACCACTACCACTACCACTACCACTACCACTACCACTACCACTACCACTACCACTACCACTACCACTACCACTACCACTACCACTACCACTACCACTACCACTACCACTACCACTACCACTACCACTACCACTACCACTACCACTACCACTACCACTACCACTACCACTACCACTACCACTACCACTACCACTACCACTACCACTACCACTACCACTACCACTACCACTACCACTACCACTACCACTACCACTACCACTACCACTACCACTACCACTACCACTACCACTACCACTACCACTACCACTACCACTACCACTACCACTACCACTACCACTACCACTACCACTACCACTACCACTACCACTACCACTACCACTACCACTACCACTACCACTACCACTACCACTACCACTACCACTACCACTACCACTACCACTACCACTACCACTACCACTACCACTACCACTACCACTACCACTACCACTACCACTACCACTACCACTACCACTACCACTACCACTACCACTACCACTACCACTACCACTACCACTACCACTACCACTACCACTACCACTACCACTACCACTACCACTACCACTACCACTACCACTACCACTACCACTACCACTACCACTACCACTACCACTACCACTACCACTACCACTACCACTACCACTACCACTACCACTACCACTACCACTACCACTACCACTACCACTACCACTACCACTACCACTACCACTACCACTACCACTACCACTACCACTACCACTACCACTACCACTACCACTACCACTACCACTACCACTACCACTACCACTACCACTACCACTACCACTACCACTACCACTACCACTACCACTACCACTACCACTACCACTACCACTACCACTACCACTACCACTACCACTACCACTACCACTACCACTACCACTACCACTACCACTACCACTACCACTACCACTACCACTACCACTACCACTACCACTACCACTACCACTACCACTACCACTACCACTACCACTACCACTACCACTACCACTACCACTACCACTACCACTACCACTACCACTACCACTACCACTACCACTACCACTACCACTACCACTACCACTACCACTACCACTACCACTACCACTACCACTACCACTACCACTACCACTACCACTACCACTACCACTACCACTACCACTACCACTACCACTACCACTACCACTACCACTACCACTACCACTACCACTACCACTACCACTACCACTACCACTACCACTACCACTACCACTACTACTACTACTACTACTACTACTACTACTACTAGTAGAAGGAGGGCTAAGTTCCAATAATATAATTCCAATACATGAATTCCTGAAGGCTTGTCATGATGCACCAATGCAGGGCTGCAGAGAAGCAGATTCGCCAGCTCTGCATTGGTGCATCATGATGGTCATGGGAACTGGGCTATATTTACCATCACTAAAGGCAGTTTGGCGGAGGCACTGCTGCCTTCTGATGAGAGAAGGAGTAAACATATCGTAGGTGTTTTGGTGTACACAGAGATGGGGAAGAAGGTGCTATTCAGAAACACTCTTTGATCCTTTGATGACTACTAATGCAGGAGTGAACCAGCCCTGTATGAATGCAGAACTGGTGACTGAATAATCTGTCAGGGCTAGATTCATGCATCATGCTGTTTTTATGCCGCTGATACAGCCCGGTTGCTGCTGCAATGAAGTGCTGCTGCAATGAAGTGCTGGTTAGTCTGTTTAATTGGTGTGCCTTGTTAACCAGTCAACATGATGCACTCCTGCATCAGCGGTCCTTAAAGTGGCCCTATAGTTGTATGTCACTGTGTCCTTAAAGTGTCCATATAGTTGTAAGTCACTGCGTCCTTAAAGTGGCCCTATACTTGTAAGTCACTGCGTCCTTAAAGTGGCCCTATACTTGTAAGTCACTGCGTCCTTAAAGTGGCCCTATAGTTGTAAGTCACTGCATCCTTAAAGTGGCCCTATAGTTGTAAGTCACTGCGTCCTTAGAGTGGCCCTATAGTTGTAAGTCTCTGCGTCCTTAAACTGGCCCTATAGTTGTAAGTCTTTGCGTCCTTAAAGTGGCCCTATAGTTGTAAGTCTCTGCGTCTTTAAACTGGCCCTATAGTTGTAAGTCTTTGCGTCCTTAAACTGGCCCTAAAGTTGTAAGTCTCTGCGTCCTTAAACTGGCCCTATAGTTGTAAGTCTTTGCATCCTTAAACTGGCCCTATAGTTGTAAGTCACTGCGTCCTTAAAGTGGCCCTATAGTTGTAAGTCACTGCGTCCTTAAAGTGGCCCTATAGTTGTAAGTCACTGCGTCCTTAAAGTGGCCCTATAGTTGTAAGTCACTGCGTCCTTAAAGTGGCCCAATAGTTGTAAGTCACTGCGTCCTTAAAGTGGCCCTATAGTTGTAAGTCTCTGCATCCTTAAACTGGCCCTATAGTTGTAAGTCTTTGGGTCCTTAAAGTGGCCCTATAGTTGTAAGTCACTGCATCCTTAAAGTGGCCCTATAGTTGTAAGTCACTGCGTCCTTAAAGTGGCCCTATAGTTGTAAGTCACTGCGTCCTTAAAGTGGCCCTATAGTTGTAAGTCACTGTGTCCTTAAAGTGGCCCTATAGTTGTAAGTCACTGCATCCTTAAAGTGGCCCTATAGTTGTAAGTCTCTGCATCCTTAAAGTGGCCCTATAGTTGTAAGTCACTGCATCCTTAAAGTGGCCCTATAGTTGTACGTCACTTCGTCCTTAAAGTGGCCCTACAGTTGTAAATCTCTGCGTCCTTAAAGTGGCCCTATAGTTGTAAGTCACTGCATCATCAAGGGCTCAGTGCTGGATTTCAGGAAAAAGGGATCATAGTAAGGGCAGAGGAGGCCAGGGGTATGCAACTGGCTATAGGTTAGTATCAGTAAGCCCGGTCATGGCTGCTGTCCCACACTCCTTAGACATAAGCCTGGGATCCAAATATCTGGAAAAGGCTGCTCATGTGAAAATGCACAGATTGTTGCAGCAAGCAAATCCACCGCTCCAACAAAGCTCTAATGATTGCTGAGCAATCGTTGGAGCGTACAACAGGATTTGCAGAAATCAAAATCTTTTGATATTGGCAACAGCTTATGGACAGCCTTCCATATGTTATCGCAGTACACAGTAGGTAACAGAGAAGTGGACCGCTCCCTACCCAACAACAGTCAGCATGAGACTAAGGTCTTTAGAACAGGATATAGGATGGCAGTAAGGAGAGTAAGGGTGGCCAATAAGCAGGCAGACAAACGGCAGGGATGTGGGACTGGCCTAGATCTATCAGTAAGCAATCTGACCATTGGGTCAACTCTAGCCTCACTAATCCTCAAGTACAGTACATGTACATAAAGGGTCCACTGCTCTAGGCAGCAAGGCATCCTAGAATGGGGGCAGTGTAGTAAAGGCCAATAAGAAAGAGGCAATGACTGGAAAGACCCAGTACAGTACACAGGAGATCTGCACAGATTAACAGTCTGAAATATATAGATAGAACTAAACGACCGTGGTGTACGAGGTGGTCGATCCACCACGAGGGAGTTGTCTCCCCCTCGGGCTAACGCCCTCGGGGGAGACAACTCCCGAGGGGTGGATCAGCCACCGAGGACATCAGGGGAGTTTAGTTCTATATTTATTTTATGTTTTTAGAGTCTTTAATTAACTGAAAATTAGCAAAATCCATTACCGTAGTTCCCCGTACGAGCGCCGGTCCGCCATTTTGAATGTTTACATGCATCCAGAACGAGGCTGCAGTACTGGATCAGCCGCTGTGGTGGATCGAGACTGGGGGTTATGCCACTGGGGGTGTGGCGATCGGCTCCGCAATGCTATCTCTACGGGAAGAAGTTAGTCACATAAAATAAACGAAAGGACATAACCATAATGACCCATTTTTAAGAACCTGGGGGCTCATTAGTTTCAATACCCCCAGTCCTCAGTAGAGATAAGTCCTTATATGAATACCATATTCGACATAATCAGCGCACTGCGCGCTTAAAATATATCCCAAATCTTGGTCCAGTAGTGAAGAGATTAATTAGGCTCCAAAAACGGAAATTTTGGGTCATTTATAGTCTAAAATATCACCAAAAAGAGGGTGGGTGCGCTTATTAGGGTATGTGTGCTTATTAGGGTATGTGTGCTTATTAGGGTGTGTGTGCTTATTAGGGTGTGTGCACTTATTAGGGTATGTGTGCTTATTAGGGTATGTGTGCTTATTAGGGTGTGTGCACTTATTAGGGTGTGTGTGCTTATTAGGGTGGGTGCGCTTATTAGGGTATGTGTGCTTATTAGGGTATGTGTGCTTATTAGGGTGTGTGTGCTTATTAGGGTGTGTGCACTTATTAGGGTATGTGTGCTTATTAGGGTATGTGTGCTTATTAGGGTGTGTGCACTTATTAGGGTGTGTGTGCTTATTAGGGTGGGTGCGCTTATTAGGGTATGTGTGCTTATTAGGGTGGGTGCGCTTATTAGGGTATGTGTGCTTATTAGGGTATGTGTGCTTATTAGGGTGGGTGTGCTTATTAGGGTATGTGTGCTTATTAGGGTATGTGTCCTTATTAGGGTATGTGTGCTTATTAGGGTATGTGTGCTTATTAGGTTGAATACGGTACTGTTTTTAGTGCAGGAGATTGTTTGCAATACCTCTGTACCCCTGTCTCTTAGTTGAGACCCTTGCGCTTAAACGGGCCATGATGGCATTTAGGTACACCTATTATGCTTGACCACAGAAAAAAAGCATTGACCCAGCTGGGAACTATTTGGAATGGACTATGCCCAGATATAGTGGGAGTGAGTTTCTGGCCCTTGGCTATGTCCATATAGGGGGTGTTGATATCATCCTCATACATATCTTTCAGATTTCCTATTCACTCTGTACCTGCAATTTAGTTATAGAAAATATATTGATACTGAGTGGGAAGGAGCAAGAAGAGCAGTTTTATGGACATTATGAAAATGTTTCACATTATTTGTTTAACTGTCTATAGGCTACTGATGCGGTCCTGTCCGTGTGTCAGTATGATGCACCAGTGAAGTGCTGGTGAGATTGCTCGCATACAGTCAGCATGATGTGTGAATGTAGCCTTCGCGAGTTACTCACCAGGGCTGCATTAATGCATCATGGCAACCAATGCGCATGATGCATTAATGCATCATCCGACATTAAAGGGTTACCGGAGTTCTTGGTACAATAGGACCGTATATAGTGCCTATAATAGTGGACACGGTCTACAGAACAGCAAAGTACCCCTGTACTACTAGACAAATAGCCATACCACCCTAACACCAACAAGCCACCAAGGACGTAGCCATGGCAACTGGGGGGGGGGGAGGAGCTCCAACCCTCCTATCTACCTCCAGGCTGGTACAGAGGGCTATCTGATGTAGGGGTATACTGGGGGTGGAAGAAGGGGACACAGGAGGTATAGCGGTCAACAATAGGGGGAGAAACAGGGTATTTTGTGAAAGCGACTGGTCACAGAAATTGGCCATAACATTGACTTTGATACTGAATCAACATTACCAACTGTCAGATTCAATGCTCATCAACAATTTCACAATGTTGATGCACGGTTAAAGCTATTTCTCATGGCAGATTTGTGGGGTGGCCGTCTCAAGGTATGTGGCCGTCTTTAGGTTAATCTACCCTACATGGTTTTATTGGTATGTCTATGTCTCTGGAATGTTAAGATCCCTGACTCCTGAAATCTTGAAGACTTCCATCCATGGGGAGGAGTAGGGAGGACACGAAGGATGCAGGCTTGGGTACATCGGCGAAGGCTGGCAGTGAGAACAGGAGAGGTAGAAGGATAAGCAGGGGAAAACAGAGGTGGAGAGAGTAGGAGAAGGGGGAATGAAGTGGACAAGGCGAGAAAGGACAAAGACTGTTATGAATAATCGAGGAATCGAGGGACAGGGAGGAGAGACACAGTGAGAGGTATGGGCTAGTATTAGTTGACACCATTTTAACATCAAAATAATGGTGGGTAAATGTGTCCATGACATGGTACATGGGCATGGGATACATATCGTATCACCATAGTAAAGTGCCGGGTTTTGAATGAGCTCCAGTCTCAAATAACTGCAGGGGTTAAGGGGTGCTAAATTCTTTGAAGCATTGAATATAAAACCCCTTGTCTTGTATAAGGGCTTGGAGAAATCAGCCTCTAAATCTATTAGTGCTGGGGCAGTTTATCACGACAATGTGGTGAAGGGACAGAAAAGATAGGATGAAGTCTCTTCTCACATGAGGATTGAAGCCCCACAGTAGGAAATGCTATGGTCGGGTAAGGCTGGAGGCTGGGGGGCGGGGGTCAGTGTGCAAAGAGAGGTGGTTGGGAGTATTTGGTCAAAAGGTCAGTGAAGTTAGAAATGTGGGTAGCAAGGAGTTGGGGAGGACGTAGAAAAGAGTCAGCAATGCCCCCTGGTGGACAAGATGGGAAGATGGTGTGTCTCCAGAGCCCTCTAGTGGCCACATCTGGAATCACGGATTCATATTTAACTGTCACTATGATTTGTAATGAGTATTTCACAATCAATGCCACGAAGCATCATATCAACCCCTCAGGACAGTAGCGACATAATTATAATTATAAGGCTCAGCATGATGCATGAATGAAGCACTCGCGAGTAACTCGCCAAGGCTGTATTTGGGTCAAAACATTGGTCGGGGATATCAAAGCGGTATGCGGTACTTGAGTGGTTACCATGGAGAGCGGGTAATTAGGGGGAAGTTGGCCAATTGACTGCGCTGTGTGGAAGGAGGTTACCTTAATTCTTTGAGGGCCGCTAATGCATTAATGCATCATGCCTATTGGGGATCATGAATGCGACCCTGACGAATAATTCACTTGGGCTACACCATGCCAACCTTGCGGGGTTGATAGTGTCCCGGAATGCCGGCATGATGCTCCAATGAAGTGCTGGCAAGCAGTATCACCAGCACTTCATTGGTGCATCATGACAACTAGTAGGCATGATGCAGGCCTGCATCAGCGGCCCCTAAATGGTTTAGATTAACAAACCTTAAGGCACAAACTAGTTAAGGTTTGCCAACATGTCCAATCATCTTTAATGTAATGTGACTCCCATCTAAGGTTTGGCTTCACTATGGTAACATAAACATCTAATGAAACCCTAGTAACCCTGCCCACCCACCTTTATACTCACATCCCTTCCTTTTGGTATCATAAAGCACTGGCCAATGTATCAATGTTCTTAACTCACCTTACCTATGTTGAAAATGATGAGGCCTATTGTAAAGTATACAAGGGGCATGGAAGATCTCATTCACTACGGCCAAATTATCAAAATGCTGAGATGTTGTCAAATAACCTCAAACCCATTATCAAAAGATCATACATGGTCGATTTCTTTTAACAACATGACGTACAGAGTTTTCGGGCTTCCCTAGCCCACTTAAAAGGGTCTATTTCTCCTCTTTCCTATCCCCTCAGGATGTGTGTGTTGCACATATGCGTGGGCACTGACACATTCTTCTGTGAAATGTAATGAATATGACCTTAGTTGTCGAAATGTCGTTATAAATCTATTACTCACTCACTCTCGTACAGAGTTTCACTTCAAATGTTAAAAACTGAAAGTTTCTTCATTTATAGCCTTGGGGTATTATCCCCCCTCATAGAATAATCGCCCCAATGCTAACTCTGCCCGTTTTGCTGCTCTGATTAACCAAACACACTTTAGAAAAAGGTTGTCGGAATAAAGATCCGTCGTTATTTTCACAGAGATGTTGTTACTTTCAGAGAGATTCCTTGTACCACTGTACTGTCACCTGGAGCACACTGTAAAAACTATACTGACTCCCTGCTATATAATTAAGGTGCTTCACTGATCAGTTTACAGAGGCGTAGGAAGCAAATATTCATTGGGGGGGCCCAGCAGGGGCCCAACCTCGAACACCTTCAATTGTCGGCATACCTATATAGAGTTTGTATAGAAATAATTTTCAATGAACTTTGGATCTGATTTGAGGTCCAGACCTCCCATTTTTCCTATCCCATTATTATATCAATCTCATTTGACATGCAAAGGTTTAGATCCTTGTTCAATTTATCATGAATTCTTGGCAAAAATTGGGGGGCCCAGACATACTCAGGCCCCACCTCCTTCATGATTGGGTGGGCCAGGGGGGCCCGGGCCCCTTTTCCTACGCTTTTTTACAAGGGTCCCTGGTAGATTCAACAGATACCTTTTACAGTGCACACAAGGCACCTGTAATGCAATATGCTTTCCTTTAAACTTTAAAAGAGGGATAAAATGGGTCCGAAACCTTTAAATTTGAACTACAAAGGCTGTCAATAATTACCATGAGGGCAGGGTTACCCCGGGAACCTGCTGGAGGTGGTGTCAGTATGGAGAGCCCATAAAGGGTACGTAGGGAGGAACTCTTCAACAGTTAAACGTCTTTGAGAGGGAAGGAACCTAAGTTTTAGAATAGAAACACTCAATTTTTGGTTCCTTGATAGCTTGCCACCTCTCTTTTTTCCTGTTTATCCCGCATGCCGACCAATGGGCATGATGCACTCCTACATTAACCACCCCTTAAAGGGTTCAGGACTAGAATGAAAGCCATGCTGTGACCCCTGGGGGTGACAAGATCAATGTTTGTCTCTAGTGTCAGTGTGACCCTTACCCTGTCTATACTGTTAGATGCCAGCCTATTGTCAAAGAACTTCTCTGGATTCAGTGTTCATTACAACATCGACTTACAAGTAATGGTTCGTTGACACTATGTAGACCATACAGTGGCTTATAGACTATTTCAGGCTGTTGCTGCTGTTTATAAGATATCCCTGAACTCAAGGTGCGGCTTACATGAGGGGTTTTAATCATATAGACTATAGTTTGAGAATAGACAACGACTTTGTTCACTGTCTATTGTCCTATAATGCATGAATGCATCTGAGTGCACCTTGACTTAAGACTGTCTCGATGTGAAGAACGAGTTGGCTATTGTCTTTATAAAACATTGTACATTTCATTCCGAACAATGAATCACCCAATTAAGGTATGTCTAGACCAATTAATGGTCGTTAAGTAGTTTACAGCTACCGTGACCTTGCTCAGGCGTGCAGTGTACTCCTATGATGCACTCAAGGTCACTTCTACTGTGCAGCAGAGCACTGCCAGCCGTTTTATAATAAGAAATGACAACCACCAGCTGTAGCTTATAGAATTCTCCTTAAGTCAAGGTGCGGCTAATATGTGGGTGTAGCTCATGTGTAGGGTTTCGATGTACAGAATGGCAGGGAATATCTGATGACCGGTGCCTTGTTAGCATCGTTCGGATAGATTTACCACCCGAGGGGAAAGATCAATTAAGCCCTCAATCTATTTACACATAGAAAGAGTACTAGCCATGGGCAGCTCTCATCAAGTAGAGCTGCAGCTAGACTTGACAGGTTCTAGGATTATTCCAGACTCTCATGTCACAAAAAGACAGAAATGGGATAAAGGGTCAATTGCCTTCCTAGAAATTGCCCCCCCCCCGACCTTGTAAGAGACAGCTACTGACAACATTTGTCAATATGGGGGATGAATCAGTCCACACTTTCATACAGCATAATGGCGGAATACATCCCAGTGATTGACCAGCTTGGACAGACAGGGACTGCTAAAGTTATATAACATAAATTGTTTAATTGCTGATGAAAAGGCAATACAAGATCATTTGGAAAACCTACTCGTAGGTTTGACTAGTGATCGGAGACCAATCTAGCATTGATGTCCGAGGGTATTTTCTTTGCCATGTCAATATTCAAAAATAATTAAGGACACGGGCGTTATTTGAAGTTGGAATCCCACTAGGAAATTGTGATTTTCCACCTATTTTCTCTTGGAATTGACATTTATCTATGGCAGTGATTTTAAAATCATTGACACAGAGAATGTCTTTTTCAAAGTGTTTAAAGCCCTATCAACAGCTGCCCCCAAGGTACCAAGAATCTCACCATAAGCTTATAGATTTAGAGCCAGATTTGACGAGCTTCAAAAACACACACGCGGGCTGGAGTGTGAAATCCAGCGTATGCTCATATCGCCCCAAATCAATGGCAATAATCCGGTGGATTGATTCTGAGGGGATATTTAAGCGTACTATATTCAGACGTCAATAAGAACGGGAAACAGCTGTGGCTGGAGGCGGGGTGGCTGAGCGCAGCACGCTTGTTGGTTAGATTCCCTGTTATGGGGTCCTCTACCCCTAAGGTGAAAGCAAACATATGCTTACCTATAAGGCGCACCCACATTTAAGCCACATCACGAGTTATGGGCTTAATGGTACTGTATTTTGACTAAATTTGTTTGGAACATTTTTATTGGCTCCATTTCCAAACGTGCTGAGGTGCTGTCTGAAGGTGCGATATCCCATTGACATGATCAGTGTAGAGCCATAGAAACTGTGGCTGTACCATGCTACATAATAGAAGGGAAAAGTCACTAATGTGTTTACTATATCATGTGATACTCATCCTGTGATGGCAGCATCATTGTCCCTGTGAAAGTCCTTCCGGGAAATGATAAATTAAAGATTAAGATTGAAAGACCTACATGTGTAAGGTATGAAAAGAGCCTTCATGGCGTGCTAAAAAAAATTGTGAGATCAACTAACACCCCACACCCAAATAACTATAGATATGAACGGATTCCTCTTCATACTAAAAACAGATGACCTTATCTGTGACTTAAGAAATGTGGTGCTGTAATGTAGACCTTTTACCTATGTATAGAGTAAAACATTGATCCATACTTTACTCCTTCGTATTCAGCTTAGTTTCCCTAGCCCAATATAAAGGGCTCTTTATCATCTCCTCTTCTTTGACCCTTATTTTGTTCTTATGCATGGTACACATTGGCTCACCGAATATCATCTTAGCTGATGTAATTAGGCTAAGCTAGTAGACCCGATCTTGCTCGGTAGACTCGATCCAACTGTCAAAAAGATAATGATAATAAATACCTTACCTGTTTTGTGTAGAATTCAGGATTCACATATTTCAAAAGGATTGTGCTCACCTGCAGAAGAGAACAAAAAGTAACATTAAAAATCATTGTAAACTTGTGTAGTCATTCATTGCTAACAGACAATGAGGCGATACAATGAAATCTATTATCTAGATAAATCTGATTTTCATCATTTATTACTAATAATACCAACAAAATATATTGAAAATATATACTGGTATTAGAAAAGCCCACAAGAAAATGTATAACAGATTTTACACTTTACAATTTTCTCCCCCCCCCTCCCATCACCACCACCTCACACCCCTCCCTTCTTCCATCCCCGATGTCGTGGAAATGAACTGACAGTCTATACGGTCCACCTCTGGCCTCCTGTCAATGTAGCTGTCAACATGAGCACCTTCTTCCCATCCTGTAACCACTCGAACACCTCCATGTTCCTCCACACTCACACGGATATGTGAGGGGCTTTTCAGCTTGTGTATCACTTTATGGGAGGGCTATGTCACTCAACAATGTATGGCCTTGACTTTTGGATGTATCATAGCCTATTGGTAGTCATGATGCATGAATGCAGAGCTGGTGAGTAACTCGCCAGGACCGTATTTGTGCACCACCATGACGACCCTACAAACTGTTGACTCCACCAGGGATCCTTGTAAAGCTGAATAGTGAACCATAGTGATTGTATTGCAGTGAACCAGTGTTCTTTTTACAAGAAGCCCCAGGTGGCAGTACGGTGGTACACAATTGTACAAGGAATCTCTCTGAAACTAAGGACGGATCTCTGGCAACTTTGGGGTAAGGATTCCGTAGTTATTTCGACGACTATTTTTTTTTACAGTTTTTCCTACCTGATCCACCAGTTTCTATGATCACTTGGGGCAGCACTTCATAGGTGGGGATGAGGTCCATAGCCTTCTTTTTGTCACATGAACTATAATCAGTTATTAAGCACCTGATACAAATTTTCACTGTTTTTCTCTGTATTACTTAATACTCTGTTTTTGCCTCATGATTATGTCTTACGACTATGTACATATGGAGTCACTCCTATCCAATGTATTATATGTGTGGTTATAAAACTGAAACTATATATCATAAGAATTAAAGGCGGAAGACCTGATGAGGCTTCCACCTTGCGTGTGATTAGATATTATATTATAGATACACAGGTATATTTTCTAAACTAACGTGCAAACTATGTGAATTGATATACCAAGCATATACACCTTGAAAATGAATACCAGTAATTATGTATGAAATGACTGAACGGGACCATTAGCTAAGATGTTAACATTGAATTTGTACCGATAACATACACTACTGACAATAAAGAGATTTAAAACAAAAAGGTGCATCATGTGGACCTTTGGGCATGATACACTCCTACATTAACAGACCTTAAAGTGTTCAAGTACCTAATATGAAGCCCTCAATGTGTTGATGCCACCAGGGCAGCTGAGTGTGAAGGGCTTCCTAGGTAAGGTGTCACCAGTAGTATAATAGTCATAGTACATATTCCTGTACATGCAAAAGGTGTATCAACAGAAAACCGAGCTTTCTACATCGTCACCTTTAAAATAGTGCAATACGGTTGTTATGTACATTTGTACCTACATCTGACATATATATCAACTCAGAAAATAGGACTTTTTGCGGACTTATATGTCCATTATGGTGTAAATTTATCTTCCATGTCAGGAACTAGGCCACATTGAAGGATGTTCAATCAATAACTTTCACGCCGTTATAACAGTGTCAACGTGAAAATGTGTGACCTAAAGACGTCAGCTTCATTAGTGAGAGAACCACTACAGCTCAATGAGACTCTAAAGGCCGCGCATTGTATTAATGCATCTTATAACACAGCTGGGTAGAGTCACGGTGCATTATCCTCAATGCTGCTTTCTGATTGGCTGATTGACCGTGCATTATCTAGATGGATAATGCACTCCTAGTACAGGAGGTTACTATGTATGTACTGTATTCAGATGTCTCAGGGCCTATGAGTCCCCCCCCCCCCAACGTCTCAATTAGGGAATAATGCACGGGGCATGACTGTGGGAGTGCTCTAGACTGTATTGAGACATTGAGGGGCATTATAGGCCCCGAGATGTCTCAATACAGTCTAGAGCACTCCCACAGTCATGACCAAGTGCATTATTCCCGTTATAACACAGAAAAATCACCCATCAGCCACCTGACAACACATGAATATCAATTGTGAAGTCTAAAGGTGAGATGAAGTTAATCTGCTTTGCCAGGAGTGCATTATCCATCTAGATAATGCAGGGCAATCAGCCAATCAGAACACAGCATTCAGAATAATGCAGTCTGATTTAGCCGAGCAGTGTTATAATACAGTCTAGAGCACTCCCACAGCCATGCCATATATGCCTGCTGGTTTTCATCATGCATGAATGCAGCGGTGGTCATGTACTCACCATGACTGCATCGTGTGGGTCCATATGCATCATGCATGGATGCAGCCCTGACAGGTGCATCATGTAAGTTGATACAGACCCAGAGAGTCGTCATGATGCACCAATGAAGTGCTGGCGAGTAGTCTCGCCAGCACTTCATTGGTGTATCATGTCGACCAGTGGGCATGATGCATTAATGCATCAGCGGCCTTTAAAGGGTTAAACTAAAGCACTATTGTGAAACCACAGTGTCCCCCCATTATGCATTGGTTGTGACTTGCTGCAGGAAAACATCTCATGTAGCCCATTAGTGGTAAGCTGATAATGAGCAACTCACGTTTTTGAGCAGCTCACAAAAATGTAGCTAGGAAAAATGAGTTGGTTGGTACATGTTGGAGGTGAAGTTAGATGGAATAAGGTTAGATGACATTTACCTCTTTAATGAGAAATTATGCCAGACTATTTTGAAGATTTTTTGAATGATTATGGGTCAGGTCGTCAGAAAGTGTAAGATTTTGCCGTTGAAGGCCTTGAAAAACTTATTTTCTAATTACTTTATATAACCTTAACAAAATTGTCAATGTACATCTCCTCAGCTCAGAAGACCAAAAAATACCCATCTAGGCCATCCGGTTCCATTTTTATTGCTTATTTTAATGAAATATGGAGGTAATTGAAGTTGCTCTCAGTAATATAAGAATGTCCCATTATGCATAACAAACACATGAAATAACAAGGCCAATATGTCTATTATTGACTTAAATTACAGAATGGAACAAAATTTGAGTTATGCATGCACAGTAGACTGCCTCCTACATGATGATAAAAGTACCGGACGTTACGTAACCTCCGGTACTTTTATCAGAATTATTTCACATAAGCTGCTCTCATATGGAGACAAATACTGTTAGACACACAATTTCTTCACCAAAGTAGGGGATGATAGGGCCCTTCATATGGGTAATAACAAAGATTTTGAAGCTTCATTTTTCCATGTTTTATAACTGATTTAGATTTAGGTACCGGATGTTACAAATTATACATTTCCATTTTGAAAGACACATCATGAAAAATTCTCACTTTGTAACATGTCCAAACTTCATGGAAATGATACCTATGATCATATACAATACAAAAAATAACTTTGGGATACTCTATAGTGTTCTTTATTCAATACAGGACACTTGTAAAAAATACAATAAGTATAAAAAAGAACAAATTTGGCCGTTTTTTTCACTTCGGCAGGCTATAAGTCCTAAAGTTTTTGATGGATAACCACAAATTTACATTTTTCTGATAGCCCTAAGTGTTCGCTATCAGATGAGTCTACGTAAGACAAAATTGGTTCACAACTTCTTTCTCCAGAGCCATAAAAGTCCAAAATGACCCAAAAACACAAAATCTACTGCTTTCTTGCGACCTGACCCTTAAATAGGTTGGACTCATCAAAGATGCCACTCACTTGTTGGCAACTAATAGAAAAATAGGGTTTAAAACACATCTCCGAAGGTAATCTCTGAAAACCATGAAATCCTGGTGAAGCCTTCAAACTGGTGATGTTTGTGTCTTTCCAAAGCTTCCCTGTGTGATTGACAGACACTAATCTATACACTGCTAAGTTAGCATACAAACTCTGCTAAAAAGGTGTGATTATTCAAAGAAGTGGTGCTTAACTTTAATGTCCGCTGATGCATTAATGCATCATGCCAAATGGTTGGCATGGTGCATGAATGCAGCCCTGAGTGGAGTTACCCACATTGGCTGCATTCATGCATCATGCCAAACCTACGGGGTTGATACACTATCAGAGGGTCGGGATCATGCGCCAATGAAGTGAATCGCCAGCACTTCATCGGTGTATCATGCTTACCAACGAACATGATACCCCCTGTATTGGCAGTGGGATGTGTCGTGGTGTTGTGAAAGGAGAGTTAAGTCAGCCCCACCCTGGGTGGGGTGTGACATGGTGTTGCACAAAAAGGGTTAAGTCGGCCCCACCCTGGGTGGGATGTGTCATGGTGTTGTACAAAAGGGTTAAGTCGAACCCACCCTGAGTGGGATGTAACATGGTGTGTACAAAAAGGGTTAAGTCGTCCCCACCCTGGGTGGGATGTGTCATGGTGTTGTACAAAAAGGGTTAGGTCGACCCACCCTGGGTGGGATGTGTCCTGGTGTCATAAAAGAAGGGTTAAGTCGACCCTGGGTGGCACGTGTCAGGAAGTAGGTAAAGGTGTGGTTACGCTTGTACCTACAGGTGTTATGCTTGTACCTACAGGTGGGCCTCGTTAACTCTATAACCACCAGACACCAACAGGGAACTAGCGAGAGTTGGTCCTCATTAACCAGCGAATGTCAGCACGGCAGGAACCAGTGCAGACTATCAAAGATGCCCACTGACATCAGGACGAGGAAGTCCAAAAGTAATATGAAGTACATCCTAAATCACTTCCTAAAAGTTACTGAAGACAAACTTTGTACCGCAGTGGCATGTATACACACTCTGGTGCTGAAGACCTGACTAACTATTGCTTATGATTTACTGGTTTTCTGTACACTTTTAATTCTTTAAACATAATTTACCTGAAAGACCATATTAAAAAGGCAGAATTAACACTGAAGTTATGTACTTGAGATGTGAAGGTGTGGGGGGATATCAAGAAGGTCTTAGTGTGCTGAATTTGTGTGGAAATGGTATGCACAAAGATCCTTGGGGTTAGAATGCTTTGCTAACTGCATGCATCTTAGAGCACTCCGTCCCTTCAACTCACTTGGTCCCTACTTTACCTCACATCAGCCCTAACCCCTCCTAAAACCTATAAACAACACCCCTAACCCTTTCCCTAACATCTTGAGGGGCAGCCATATATTAATGCATATTGTGACATATTGTGTAAATAGCTCGGCAGCTCCATTGAAGTCTGCTTCTCTGCACTTCATTGGTGCATCATGGCATCATAAAATGTGCCCCTTAAAGAGTGAAAAGAACCACCCTCACAAAAAGCACTATTTAAATGCATGTCTAGCTGCACTCTTGCTATGATTAATCAGATTGGTTGGCCAAAATGGCCGACCCCATCCATTGAGGCCGCAATAACGACATTGGTTATGCATAACCTAACATTAATTGCCTGTCGTTTTACTATCGCCTCTACATGAAATGTCAGTACTCTTTTTATGAGCCAATGGTCCTCAGAACAAGCCACTCAAGTGATTCGGGAAGGACTGGCTTAAAATGAACCCGGCGAAAAGAAAAGAAGAAAGGAGTAATCGAAAAAAGTGGATAGAATTAAATGTTTTCTGTCCTTAGATTACGATGAAGTAGCCTAATGAAAGTATTGTTAATCTGAACTGTAGAACTAAGTCTATTTGAATTTAACACGACATAAATATCCATATACCTCATATACAGTCCTACACTCTAAGAAATTACTAGCAAATCTACCAGGCATCCTGTAGTAGAATTGAGCAGGGAACCACCATAATTATAATGCAGTGAAGCAGTCTAGTTTCTAAGATAAAGCCCCAGATGGCAGCACAGTAAAGCACTGTGGTATATAGAATCTCTGTAAGATAATTGTGAAATCTCAATCCCAAAGTTGCCAGAGAACCACAGCTTATTTGCCAGTATCGTTTTACAGTGGTCCCCATTAGTGTATATGAAGCTCCCCTCTTCAAGAAGGCAAATGGTGTGTTGACTGTATATATATATATATATATATATATATATATATATATATATATATATATATATATATATATACTATGATCTTTCTAATACAGGAAACTACTGTCTTGAACAAGAGCAGATGTTGACAAAACACCAGGGGCAAGTTTTAGTTGTTATTTAGGGTAAGGGCCGCTCCTGTTTAACCACTCAGGTTATAAATAATGGCATTGAAAAACACAGCAACTCTACAGTGCTAGCAGGATTCTGACTGTTATTGCAGCATTGAGCTGATATAAAAATAAATCTTGATTATATGTATGTATAATCATAGCGGAGGGTGGGGTAATAATCATCATGTAATATTTGTACTGAATATACACTACTTAGCCTACTGACATGATGTGGCCACACCCAAGTCAATTATTGTGTTAAACCTTTAAGGGCCGCTAATGCATCATAACCATTGGTCGTCATGATACACCAATGAAGTTCTGAAATTCATCAGAGGTAAAGGAAAGGAAATAAGAGAAGAATCAGCTCTAGCCGACAGTTACAATGGCTTCACTGAATTACAACTGTAACATTACAGGTGTGATTATAAGTTTACATGTAAATGAATGCAAATATTTAAAATAGAAATAGATCAACTTAGTGCCTGACTATGTACATTTGTAGTTAAATCACAAAAGTACTACTGGTAATACTTCATCCAGCGGCAGCACCAATAAATAAGTTGAGATTCCCTGTCATTCAACACTGATGAGCACCATGTTGACTATTATATGGTGTGAAGACGGTATGAGAAATAGTAGCACCACACTGACTATCTATCTAATTTGACTAGTGTGTCCTAATGACAATATGAAGTATAATACGCAACTCTAGCTATCCAACTTATATTTATCATGGCAGGTGACTAGGTGATGAAAAAAGTTACATCATGCTATAGGCTATTATTGCGTAGACATTTTTCTTCTTGCTCTTTATTTATTGTTCTTTTTTTGCTGGGGCTATCCTCTTTGTAGGTTTGAATTTTTTTCCCATGATGATTGCACACAAGTGTGGATAAGTGTGTAAGAACGATGGTACTTTTGTTATTAAAAAGATCCACCATAGCCACCATACTTGGATGTGGTGGTATGTAATCTGTAACAAGTAATGCTTGGTTAGTGTCAAAAACTGGACAATGAAAAATATAATGAAATTCGTCCCCAATGTCATTACTCTTACATAGGGGGCACTTTCTTTGGGAATACTCAATACCAGTATATCTCCCAGTTACCACTGGGAGACGGTGATTCCCACACCGAAATTTACACAAGGGGCCTGAGTATTTCGTGTTAAGGTTTAGCAGTTTTGAAGATTATGTAATTGTAACAGTGTCCAGAGCCTATTGCATTATTGTGCCAATCCTTTTTTTTTTTAATTGAAAATAAAGTTTATTGAGCCTCTCACAATTTACAGAATCGTGGTAATTGAAGCACAACTGGAATTATAGTCAAACATCTATCAGTAAGTCAAACACAATCATACAATCAAGAAAAAAAGCTACAAATCATATTCATATGGTAAATTAGATACCATATCAAATTGTACACCATATCAATTTTATAAAAATACAAACAATTATAGACACAACAATGAATCATGAGAAATCTATGTAATAATGATAAATAATGATAGACAAAACAGGCCCAGACAAACAAGAACAAAAGTAACACAGGCTAAGGCAGAGAAATGTACAGGATTGTTGAAATTGCGACTCGCACCATACACCAAACTTATAAGCTTCTATCAAGGAGGGCTAGCATTGTACAAAATTCTAGGCTCAACTATATCATGCTCAAAACAAGTAGGATCATGTAAGGATAAAGTAAGAAAGAAAGAAAACAGCACTTCTGTTATAACCAATCAGATTACCACTACAACTAATGCAAGGTCAAAAAGTACAAAGTACAAAGTACAAAATACTAAGAAATAATAAATCAATAAATGCTTAATGAATGCTTAAATGCTTGCCTAGCCTATTCCAGGATCAGAATCAGAGTCCAAACCATCATCACTGGTCAATATCAAGCTCCCGACTTCATTAATGGAGTTGTCGTCATCATCATCATCCTCGTCCCCATCATCGCCAGGACCATCATTTGGTACTCCTAGATTTTCAATACGTCTGATTCTCTGCTTAAACTTCAGTTTTGTTTCAGTATGTTGATACCAGGTTCCTAATAGCGACCACAGTTCTGCACCGCGGTAAAGGGGTGACCTTTTATATGTACTTAATCTAGGTTGTTTAACCAAAAATTTAATTTTTTTTATCTGACCTAGTGACTCTGTCACCTCTGTGATGATCCAACATATCATTACATCTGGAGTACTTATACATCAATACTAATAATATTTCATCACGTCTTCTATCCAAATATGGAACCTTGCTCCTTGTATGGAGTTCCTCAACAGAGAGATATTCCCTGTTATACCTATAACACGTTCTTAGACCTCTATTCTGAAGTCTTTGAGCTTTGACAAGATTATCTTCATTACTACAACCTGCATAAACAAAGCTGCAGTAATCAAACAAACTTAGTATAGTCGTTTTATACACCAATATTGCAACTTTAAGTGTCAGTAAATGACGCAATTTAGCTAATCTGAACAACCTGTTGTTAACCCTTTGGAAAACATTTTTCATTGCCAATTCCATGGTTAGGTAATTATCCAAGTGTAGGCCCAGGTAAGTATAGTCATGTACAGTTTCCAAATCGGTCTCTGCCATTTTGAAAGTACCCAACACAAGTTTAGGTAACTTCCTCCTAGAGCCAAACCATAGTGTTTTTGTTTTCTCGACATTAACTGTTAGACGCTTTTCTAAACACCATTTGTAAACATTATCAATATCAGATTGCAGACGTTTATGGGCTAGGGTTGATTTGTTACTGGAAGTATAAAATACTAAATCATCCGCGTACATAATATATTTACAATCAGTGATTACAGACCCAATGTCATTGACATATAAGATAAACAACAACGGCCCTAGAACAGAACCCTGAGGCACTCCATACTGAACTGGCTGAATAGATGATTTAAACTCCCCAATTTTTGTGTATTGAACACGGTTCTTTAAATAGCTGGCAATCCAACTTAAAGTGCTGTGGTGAATTTTTAAACGAGTAAGAGTGCGTATTAAGAGATTATGAGGAACACTATCAAATGCTTTTCTCAGATCCAAAAAACATGTCGCAGTTACATGAGACCTATCAACATCATCATATAAATTGTTAACAAATCTAAAGATGGCATCACCAGTTCCTCGACCACGATGATAACCAAACTGATTACAATCCAGAAAGTCCGCTTTCTCCATAGTGTCATACAAATGTGAGTGCACTATTTTCTCCGCTATCTTTGAGGGTACCGATAACAATGATATGGGTCTCCAATTGCTAACTAATCTTTCATTGCCAGATTTTGGGATTGGACTTACTCGTGCTAACTTCCAGCTGTCAGGAAAAATACCTAAGTCAAAGCTCATTTGGTACAACCAAGTCATTTGAGGTAAAAGATTTTTTAAAGCCAGTTTTAATATGTCACAGCGAATATTTTCAATGCCTGACGTCTTATTTACATTAATCTCATCTATCAAATACTCCACTTCCTCTTGGCATACACTTATCTTGGGGTTACAGTCCTCAACCAGACTGTCATGGACTACTGGTGGATTTAAAGACTGAGGCAAGTCACTGTCTAGCTTTGAACCTATTGTAGCAAAGTATCTGTTTATGTAATCAACTGAATCAGCATTACTTTTCATTTCACCATCTTCACCAATTAGCATAGGCGGATGGTTATCACTAGATGGCTTTAATACAGAATTAATATTTCTCCAAAAACACTTAGGATCATTTTCAGACTCATCCAACTCGTGTTTAACATAATCCGCTTTGGCGTATCTACAACTGACATTGATTCTACATCTCAATCTCCTGGCACGTTCAAGATAATGTGTTTCATGCGTTCTTAGAAATAAGGATACACGAGTTTCCCTTTCATGGATTAAATTTCTTATATCAGCTGTCATCCATTTGTTACCCATGTCTTTAACAGTAATTTGGACCAGAGGACACACACTATCTAGGTAACATTCTATATGAATAAACAACCATGCATCACTCGGATTTTCTAGTTCATAATACTCCTCCCAGTCTGCCTCAGCTAACCAGTCCAAGAACAGCTCTTCATCAAAATTC
The DNA here is from genome assembly GCA_949317995.1 of Acholoe squamosa. Classification (NCBI taxonomy): domain Eukaryota; kingdom Metazoa; phylum Annelida; class Polychaeta; order Phyllodocida; family Polynoidae; genus Acholoe; species Acholoe squamosa. The sequence goes on from OX439037.1 coordinate 87,978,571, forward strand.
TTATAAGTACGTGTAGTAATTGTCTTTATAGTAACTACACTTTTCTGCTTCGTTTTAACACAATAAACGGGCAAGTGGTCACTAACCATAAAGTTCAGGGTACCAGACAACATTGTATCATCATAAGATGTCATTATATTGTCTAGACAAGAGATTCTTTTTTTATACGGCCGCGTACATTGATGTATTAGCTTATGTAAACCATAGTTTCTGCACATGTCTACAATTGTATTTGTGGATTTAGCTTTTTCGGACAATGTATTTATATTTATGTCACCAAGACATCAAAGTTCAATATTGTCAGGTATCACTGTTTTATACAATTTTTCTATATAATTGAAGAATACATCCAGCTTTCCAGAAGGTGGACGATAAACCGTGGCTAATCTCATGATCTTTTGGCCTGGGACCTTTATATCGAGTACTATAGACTCTATGTTACAGTTTCTGACACATAAATCATCCACAAGATCGGCAACAGGAGCTAATTCATGTCTAAGATAAACTGCAAGACCTCCACCCTTCTTGCCTCGTCTATCTTGTCTATACAATTTCATACCACTCCATTTGACCAGGTCAGCATCAACATCATCATGAAGCCATGTCTCAGACATAGTAACTATGTCAGTACCCATCAAATTCCTGAATATCTGATCCTTCTTTTTATACATACTTCGTGTGTTGAGATGTACTATTTTAAAACCCTCCATCGAAATAAAATCTTTAACTAATGTTGTTGACATTCCAAGTCGCACAATCCACCAATACCTAGACTAATAGACACAGAAAATAACACAAACAAACAAAGCAGGCTCTAGGCTAATCCTAGAACCAAGATGACCCCCCACGGATATACCAACCAAATGTTCCGTGATAGATATCCTGATATTCTATGTCAGTGAGTCTTCTTTTAACTTTGGCTCACAACAGGTTGTGTGGTGTGTTAGCAACCACATACCCTAGAAGATTGCCAATCCCATTTTGATTCATACATTTCTGAACATATGTGAGCCACTGTGACTGTAGGCTTCTATTAGTCTGCTTATCATGCACAATTTTATACAATATATGAGATATCTTGCTTGTTTTCCCTGTAACAATCTTGTGCCAAAAATTAATTACCCTCTGTTTTACCAAGCAACTTAGTCTGGATCGACCAAGCTCTCCTAGTGCAATACAGTTAGCTGTGTGGCCGTTCAATTATAGAATAAATTTACAACAATAGCTCTGAACAAGTTCAATCTCACTTAAGACTGAGAAACCCATTCTTCACAGCCATACAAAATTATTAGGACAATGCAAGTATCATATAGGTGGCACTTTATGTCAACTGGAAGTTGAAGTCTCCTTGTCTTTGATAGTAGGCTGAACAAGGCTCGCTTAGCATGTGTAACTTGCTTCTTTATAGCTTGGGTGAATTTTCCATTAAAATTGAATTCTATACCCAGATATGTATAACTATATTGCACCTCGAGCTGCTCATCTTAGTAAAACAGTTTTGGTAGTTTCTTTACCTTTCCCCTGGAAGAAAATGACTACTTTTGTTTTTGAGGTATTCACATCAAGATTCCAATCACAGCAATATTTCTGCAGCACATGTAGCATGTTTTGCAGATCCTGACCAGACTCACTAACTAAACAAATCCCCTAATCTCAACAAATATCATTGTCATGACCCAGTTCAACAGTGCCTTTCTCAGAGAAGGTTATAACATGATTGGACAGGATTTATATCTCGACAGAATACTGATTTAACCCAATTACTGCAGTGGAAAATACTTAATAAACCACAACACCGGAAGTGGAGAGTTTTATGTTCATCCTAAGAGAAAAATCGCGATTAGAACTTAACCCTTTAGAGGCCGATGATGCATTGATCCATCACCCCTTTTTGTTGTCATGTCATATGAATGCAGCCCTGGCAAGTAGTCCATGAGGGTTACAGTCATGTACCATGCCTACCACACAGGGTTAATACCCACCAACACTTGGAGCATCAACACAGCCAATGGTACTTGAAGGGTAAATCATCATTTATTTTTTTTGGAGTTGCAAGCCGCGTCAGCGGGTGCGTAGCGACCGTAGCAACTCCATAATGTTTTCGGTTTTCTCCCTGTCACCTATGACGTCATTGGTGATGTCATGCTGCCTCAGTGATGTCACCGCAGTGGCTAGTGATGTTGCCATGATCTATGAGTATGAGCGCAACTCCTATCCGTGGTCCTTGCCACACTTTTCTTGTTGTAGTGAGGAGCCAACACTTATTTCATTGCCTGATTTAGAGACCACTTTGTGAGTACCACTGCCCTTTGTTATAATGGGTACTAATAATTACAGACAGGAAATAATCTCATTTTCACAAACAGCCCCCTTCAACACATACATTATCCTGTCACTAATCACCTTTCTGTTATTGTTTTTACTCCTTACGCCTTTACGGGCTACTGATTCATGAGTGGTCATGATGCACCAATAAAGTGTTGGCGACTCTGCTCGCTTGCACTTGGGGCATCATGTCAACCCTGCAGGAGTGTATCGTATGCATAGTGTACGCATGACGCATGAATGCAACCCTGACGGGTCACTCACCGGGGTTGCAAATGCATGAAGACCAAAGGGTATGCATCACGTCCATTTGCCATTGCTACATGCCTGTATCATTCTCGGGCTTCCCTTGCCCACTTAAAAGGGTCTATTTCTCCTCTTTCCTATCCCCTCGGGATGTGTGTAGTGCACATATGCGTGGGCACTGACACATTCCCCTGTGAAATTGTAATGTAGTTCTTGCCATGAATATGACCTTCGCTGTTGAAATGGCGTTAAACATCTATTACTCACTCACTCACTGTATAAATCTGAAGCTGCCTGCTTCATGAAAACAGTTCAAAATGATCAAACTGATGCTTGAATGCAGTGCTGGTGAGTGGACCCACTAGCACTTAATTGGTGCATCATGCCGACCAAGGAGCATGGACCTGGAAGCATCATGCGGCCCTCAAATTAACACTTTGCAACCCTTACAGGGTTGAGCTTGCCACCAACTCACTTCTTTAAATAAAGTAATTTAAGTTCTTAGATTTCCAAAATCAGATCTCTCATTTAATGTTATGTCAGTGTCTCCCTTGTAATGTTATTTAAGGCTTTAGCAGTAGACAAATGACATACAACACAATAGTGGATTGATTATGTTAGGGAGAAAGGGGAGCTTTGGAGGTAAATTGAAGTACAAATTGAAATAGCCTAATTAGGTTGTCAACGTCATTAAAAGTTGCAGTTTCTTGGCTGAGTGAATTAAATTGATTAGGAATGAAAAGGTTCCGTCAGATGTATTTTGTCCACCTTGAAATGGATTCAGAATTGGGTTTTTGGAAATAAGAAATCGTATCAAAGGTCCTGTCGTCAATAATGGTATTGAACATGACATGGCAATGTAACAAAACGAACTAACAAATAGACGGCTAAAGGGAAGGGAATACTCTGATTCAGGAGTGAGATTGACTTTGTCAACAGGCCCTGTTATTATTCACAGATGTGTTTTATATTGATCAAAATATGTCTTTTCTTATATATATTTTGCCTTTTGCAAGGTTATATAATCGCTCAGTGAATGAAGTTAAAACTAGTTCTGACCATTGCCATCGGTGGCATGACTGGGTCAGACCTACTGGACTATAACATCGTGTAACACCATCTGGGCCGGAGGAGCCCTGTCAGGGAAATACTGACGGGTCCCACAATTACTCTGGCCATGGTTTTCTCTCATTTTCATACATTGCTGATTGTCAGAAATACCCAAAAAGTAGTATCCGCATCATGCTCCAACGAAGTACTGCTGAGCAGAATCAACGGCACTTCGCCGGTGCATCATGCCGACCAATGAGCAGGATGCGCCCCTACATTAGCAGACCTTAAAGGGTTAAAATGTAACCTTAAGGCATATTTCCCCATGACAGTCCCAAGAGCTTCCACTATAGTATACCTCTTACAATCTGGTAAGACTTTTGTTATTTTAAAGTCATTCCCTGAAGCTTGAAATGAAAGGCTAGCGTTGGAGCAAAGTTTTCTTTTAATTTTCTTAAGGTCAATCATTTGACATTCACCAAAGCACCACTGAGTTATCCAATATGACTCAAATACATTGCAATCCACAAAAAGGAAAATATGTAACCCCTTTACCATTTTAGGGCTGCTGATGCTGGTTGCCATGATGCATGAATGCAGCTCTGGCGAGTAACTCACCAGGACTGCATTGGTGCATCATGCCGACCCTATGTGGTTGATACACTCCCGGAGGGTTGGCATGATGCACCAATGAAGCACCGGTGAGGAGACTCGCTGAAAGTCATTGACGTATCATGACGACCTATGGGAGTGTCGCACTCTTGGACGATACACAAAAGAAGCTGCGGTAAGTTACATGCATGGATGTATCATGTCGACCAATGGGCATGATGTATCAATGCATCAGCGGTACTTGACCATTTAAATCCCTGTATACAGTGTTATAGTTCTGCATTATGCAGTATAGGGAGAGAAAGGGTTAAAGAGTCAAGGGTTCGGCATTGGTCATTTCTCCGTGTGAGGCTGTATGTAGCTGTAGAGTGCGATTCAATAAATGGACCCTTCACACCGTATTATTGGTCTGCTTCTGTGAGGGCCATTGGTAAAATACCTTTATCTGCAGTCCTGATAAAATCATTTAGTCAGATTGGTGGCAGGGTCAATGGTAGTAGGGCTGTCAGATGGAGGAAATCACTCTGTACCTGACCTGTCCAGACCCACCTATCAACTCTATGTTCAGTTGCCCCAACTTGCCCTGCCCTACCCACCCACGTGCTTCATCCCCAAACTAGCGAGTTTCCCCAGCCAACCCCTAGCAGTGAAATACGTTTTACAGATCTTGTACCGAAGCACAAACAAAATGGTGTAGGTTTGCAATGGTATTGTATGTGAGCGTTTAATGAGCAGGTCAACGCCTGTAAAATTTAACTTGTCATCCAGGGTGGCAGGTCTTCTTACTGACTAAGTAGCGCAGGCGCTACTTAGTCAGTTGATTTGATAACTTCAGAGGCAGCACTTATTCCACAGTTCCATATTTATCCCATACGTTCAACATATGTGGCCATCATTGACAAAAATTGGAAAAAAATCTGATCCGTGTCTGCTCGGACCGCGTCTGCTCACTTCAGATGTGCATCATTTTCACTGGACTTGGTCTCCACTGCCTGTTCTTGATCTTCCTAACTATTGCACATAGAGGCACTCTAAGGAGGCTGGTAAGCGATTTATTTACTGCATGTATTACGCAAACTGAGAATGACCTCTGCTCAACTGACTGAGATCTGGCCCTCGTTGGAATGACTTCAAGGGTCCCTTTTAACAGAATAATGCCATAACACTCCTCTTGGCTTCTTGTTAAGCTTCTTTTTCAAGAATTCATGAACGCGACCTCGTGGACACATTCTTAACCGATTTAAGGTAATGCGTTACGCCTGTTGGTCAGTATGATGCATGACTGCATCCAGTGGGGGGCGAGTTACTCGCCAATGCTATATTCTTGCATCATGTCAACCCAGTGGGGTTTATAAGCTTGCAGACTGTCTAGATGATGCACCAATACATTACCAGTGCTTCAATTTCCAGGGCGCTGTTTGTACGATGACAACAAAAGAACATGGCCCAGAATGCATTGCGAGGAAATTAAAGGGTTAACTTCGGGAATCCTTTTTCACTGCTATTCATTTCGTTATTTCCGGTTGCCGGTGTCGCAGGTTCCCCCCTGAGAGGCTGATGAATTTGGAGGATGCTGGGAACAAGATTTGCCAGGCTCGCAGGTGGCTCACCCTGGTGGCATTCACAGGAAGCAGTTTAAAGGCACTTCCGGTGTGAGGAACTATGGGAAGTGGGGGGTGAGACAAAGGGGGTTGTAACTGGTATCACTCTATGTGCAGCCTGGCTCTTTGCTGGACAGTATACAGAGGACTCGGGATCCTCAGTATAAGCAGCCATCTTGTCCCTCATCTTTCATTAATTGCCTTTCACCTATTGCCTCTCATTGATTGTAAAAAGCACCAAGTGTCCCTCACCAAATGCCTTAACCCTTTAAAGGCCGCATATGCAGGAGTGCATCATGGCGACCCTATTGGGTTGATACATATCCTCCTGGAGGGTCGGCATGATGCTTCAATGAAGTGCTGGCGGTCTCGCCAGTACTTCATTGGTGCATCATGACGACCAATGGGCATGATGCATCAATGCATCAGCGGCCCTTAAACCAATTGCCTCACATTATATGCCTTACAATAACTGCCCTCACCAATTCCCTCTTACATATTACTACTCATTCTGTCATGACAAAAAGCAGACATAAAACCTGTCCCTATGTAACCTTGTATTTATATGGCCTCTAATATCTCTAATGAACTATGCCAATTTCAGCCTCTACCTTAGAGCAACTACATTATGGCAGTCGATATGCCCCTATTACAAAACATGCCTTTATGAAACCCTGGCATTGGATGTGGCCATAGCTCTTATGTCTTTATGGCTAACCAGTTATGTCCTATGGCCGCAAGGTGTTGGTAGTATATCAGTGACCCACCATGTAAATAGACAATACATGTTACCTTTATATTTGAGCTAAACTAGGGCTCCTTGAGTAATGACATTGAAATGCTCCTATCAGTGGCGGATCTAGACGGGGGAGCGAGGGGGCACCTCCTCCTTTTTAGCCATAGTTTGGAGTTTAATTGTAAAAATATAGCCAAAATATAGTATAAAAACAGCCCCCCCCTCTTTTTAAACATCCACTGCCACTGCCTTATGGCTCTCTGACAGGCCGGTTACACCCCTATAGCGGCAAGCTGCAAGGTGGTGGTAGTGTATCAGGCGCTCACCAGACCCACAAGCTGATATGCAGCCAAGCAGTACCCACATGCTGTACTGACGAGGTGCTGGGGTGAGTGAGCGAGTAATAGATGTTTAACGCCATTCCGACAGCTAAGGTCATATTCATGACGAGAACTACATTACACAATTTCACAGAGGAATGTATCGGTGCCCACGCATAAGTGCACCACATACATCCGAGGGGATAGGAAAGAGGAGATATAGACCCTTTTAAGTGGGCTAGGGAAGCCAGTGAGGTGCTGGAGGATATATATATATATATATATATATATATATATATATATATATATATATATATATATATATATAAGCTCTTGTATATAAAACCTCCTCCTGCAAACCCTCAACTCCCTCCTGGGCCATGCGTCTTACACCACAAGTGTGGAAAGATGGGAGCACACTGTAAAAGTGTGACCGTCGAATTAATGGTTGTTCTTAGGCAATTCTTGGACAAAGCTTCCATCATTAATTTCATGGCACTTCCTCATAATTACATTTTTACTTCGAATAAGTGCATCTACTCTATTAAGCACATTCCTAATTTCTGGGCCATTAGCGTGTACCCCTAGTATCAAATCATATGAATGGAGTGTTTTTGGTGCAAAACCAAAGGATTTTAGGCTTGGGATGGAATTGTTAGAATAATTCTTTTGTTTTAGGTTTTTAGCATCTTATCAGAGGACACATGTTAATATGATAAAACAGTGCTCTACTATACTGTTTTTGGATTTTGTCATGTAAGTTAAAACTCTCTTACTACAGTTTACAGTGATTCCTCGGATTTCACGGTGGTTCTTTTGAGTGGAGGGGAGGAGAAAAATTTATAGAGATAAATTCTGGTCTGTGTGTCGTATGGTGAAGGCTTATTAACAATATGAACAGCAGAGAATATACTATGGAGAAGTATATGTGGGAGGCTTCTTTCTCTTTTTTAAGTTTGATATCTGTGGATCAACACTGTAAAAGGTATGCCCGCGTATCCCCTTGCAGGTGTACCTTTTACCGTGTTGATCCACATCTATTTATAAATGCACAGAGTGGGCACCCTATATACATTGTCGACAGGCTAGAGAGATATCGCTATGAGAGAAAAAAAGACCTGATGATAAAATATATCATGTCTGCTTTATATGTGTTGTTATTGTTTGATAGAATGGATAGCAGTGAAAACATTGTAGAGAGGTACATGTTGTACATATGTATTCTGATACACATCTCAACATACCAATGCCGCTGTAATGTAGGAGATTTCCACTATTCATTACATAATCTATAATTCGTAGTATGTGTTTTTTATAATGAGTGAAGACAGATGTATGTGCCTGTTACTCACATACCGCTTGATGGGTTGTACTTTGAGTGGTTGTTACATGACCTCACCAGCATCAGCTTTGTTTTTTTATTGTGTTGTATCTAGTTTACCAATAACTAAATAGCTTTGCCAACAGTATCCATATATTTTGATTTATCTAACTATTTGGGCCTGGACAGTGCTTTTTTGGTCATAACCCCGGTTCATTATCCAGCCATAATGCACTCTCAGACCTTTTCTTCGTCTTCAAGAAGCTGCTGGTTTCAATCGGGATATGTTAATAAATTGGCGAAGCATACAAAGTCAACTACGCCATAGTTTTCCAGTTAAAACCGTTTAGGGTTCAACGGGGAATCGGTCCCCAGCCGCTGTGGCAGGAGACGAGCTCGCTGTCCACTATACCAAGCCAACTGGTGGTAGAAACCAATACACAAGGAGGATATGAAAAAGTTTTCCGACATACCTGAAGTTTACACACCTCGTTAGCAAAGATTCCAATGGTGGAAGGTGGAGTTATTAACAAAGAAACATCCTTAGATATCCTAGATGAACATGCCATGCCTGATTTCTCCATTTTGTTTGAAATAAATAAGAATCAATTGATTTTCTATAGCGATACGTGTCGGCACCCACCATTGCAGCTTGCTGACCCCGTTCTTCAGCCGAAAGCAGGTCAGGTACATCCGGGCACCTACCCGCGCACCTACCCGCTTCGTCAACAAGAGGCAATGGCCGTGTACCGGGCCATGTGTGTTGGATCGCTATGTAAAATCATTGGAAGTACATGACTTGACATGCTTGGATTATACCCGAAAAATGTGTGTAAAGGTGGAGGTATATCCGGCAGAACGACAAAATGGCCACGACGGCTTGGCAAACTGTGTGGATTGCATGCACTTACAAAATGTCTTTTCCTTGATCAATTCTGTGGTTATAAGGTAAGAAATTCATATAAATAGATGAATAAGTTAGATAAATGCATTAATCCATGTTATGAGAGAACACTCGTGGGTTTATGGTTCAATATTCCACTCCCGCTGCGTGGTCGTGGAATATTGAACCAAAACCCATTAGTGCTGTCTCATAACATGGATTAAACGCTACATAATTGAGTGGGTAGATCATCATTCCTATTTCAGGTAAAAAGGAAATGTCCATATCCATGCAGCACCAAAGGGCAGGGGTCTTAAAGGTAGGCCTGGTCACAGAGCTATCTGACATATGTCACCCATACAGCACCAAAGGGCAGGGGTCTTAGAGGTCGGCCTGGTCACAGAGCTATCTGACATATGCCATCCATACAGCACCAAAGGGCAGGGGTCTTAGAGGTAGGCCTGGTCACAGAGCTATCTGACATATGTCACCCATACAGCACCAAAGGGCAGGGGTCTTGGTGGTAGGCCTGGTCACAGAGCTATCTGGGTGCTGCCCTATGCTATATCCTGCGGACTTCTTAATGTTAAACCTTTAAAGCATGCAGAGTGTTTTTAATATCATTGCTCTTTGGTCGCCATGATGCATGACTGCAGCCCTGATGAGTAACTCGACATGGCTTTATTTATGTATCAGGACGTCCCTTCAGGGTTGATTCACCCTGATGCACCAATTAAGTGCTATCGGGCAGTCTCGCCAGCACTTCACTGGTTCATCATGGCAGCCAATGGGAATGATGCATCAGTTTTCCTTAAAGGTTTAAAGATAAATGTAGCCATGGGGACTGATCAGTCACATGAAAGGGAGGGGTGGTGGGGAAGGGGTGGAAAGGTTATGTGTGGATGGGTGAGGGGTTGTCATATTTCGCATTAAATGGTATCAAAGGAGAAGAAAATGTGCAAATGTAGCACATAGGAAAATGAATGAACTTGAACTTGGAGCAAGGAAAGTAGAAATCCCTGGGGGTGGCGAGGGGAGAGAATTATCGATTCGAGAGAGATGGGAGAGGCCAGTATAGAGAAACAAAGACTTTGGGTTGGATGCCCTACTACTACAGTGAAGCAGTGTGATTTCTACAATGAATCCCCAGGTGGCAGTACGGTGGTACAAGTAATCTCTGAAAAAAGCAACAGACCTCTGACAACTTTGGAACAAGGATTGTGCCAGGTTTTCTGACGACATTATCTTTTACAGTGCACACTGTTGCTGCGGTCATGTGTACTATACCTCACAGTACAGCGGACCACATTTGTTCAGTTTTAACCCCAGCACCAGGTGGGGTAAAGGTAAAGGCGGACATTGGCAGGAACTAAGATGTCATGTGATGTCATGTACAGAGGGATGCTCCATGGGTAGGTTGACCATTTACGGATTACATCGTGCTTTATGCTTAAACCTTTAAGAGCCACTAATGCAGGAGTGCATCATGCCCATTGGTCATCATGATGCAGCAATGAAATGCTGGCCAGCACTTCATTGTTGCATCATGATGATCCTCTGGTACTGTATCAACATTGAAGGGTCAGCATGATACATGAATGCAGCCTCGGGTGAGGTACTCACCAGGGCTGCATTCATGCATCATAATTACCAATGGCTATGAAACATGAATTTATCAGAGGGCCTTAAGGGGCTAAATAGTGATACCCTCTTGTGGCCACCAGCTAACGAAGGCCATATTGATCAATATTTATGATATGGGACCTTATCGTCTAAAGACATTGTTGTGTAATCAATAGCCTGTTGGAACATTGCATAAGAATTGATAAAAGTTTGTAAACCAAACAAAGTTTGTATTTTTTATTGCAGATCATCATGGAGGTGTGTAAATGATTGCTATTGGCAACATTGGACTACTATCTACAGATATAGTGAATGCTCAGAATGGCTAGCATACTCTGCCTTTTGCTCAACCTCTCCTCACCTCTAACCTAAGCTCCAATAGTAAGCACTTATCCCCTCCCTCACATACACCCTCCGCTCACATCTTAGTACCAATCCGATGGTGCTAATCGAGACCCGCGGGGGAGAGCACTTCCCGATAAGCCGCACGACAGAGCCACTCAACACGACAGCCGCCAAAAGGAGCAAGCATGGATTTTGGGCTAATCCCTGGGAGATTAGTTCTAACCCTTAGATGTCTACATAATGCATCTAGCTTTTCATTTGTCATCATGGTGAGTTACTCACCAGTGCTGCATTTGTGCATCATGGTGAGTAACTCACCAGTGCTGCATTTGTCATCATGGTGAGTAACTCACCAGTGTGTATTTGTCATCATGGTGAGTAACTCACCAGTGCTGCATTTGTCATCATGGTGATTAACTCACCAGTGCTGCATTTGTCATCATGGTGATTAACTCACCAGTGCTGCATTTGTGCATCATGGTGAGTAACTCACCAGTGCTGCATTTGTGCATCATGGTGAGTAACTCACCAGTGCTGCATTTGTCATCATGGTGAGTAACTCACCAGTGCTGCATTTGTCATCATGGTGAGTAACTCACCAGTGCTGCATTTGTCATCATGGTGAGTTACTCACCAGTGCTGCATTTGTGCATCATGGTGAGTAACTCACCAGTGCTGCATTTGTGCATCATGGTGAGTAACTCACCAGTGCTGCATTTGTCATCATGGTGAGTAACTCACCAGTGCTGCATTTGTGCATCATGGTGAGTAACTCACCAGTGTGCATTTGTCATCATGCTGAGTAACTCACCAGTGTGCATTTGTGCATCATGGTGAGTAACTCACCAGTGCTGCATTTGTGCATCATGGTGAGTAACTCACCAGTGCTGCATTTGTCATCATGGTGAGTAACTCACCAGTGCTGCATTTGTCATCATGGTGAGTAACTCACCAGTGCTGCATTTGTCATCATGGTGAGTTACTCACCAGTGCTGCATTTGTCATCATGGTGAGTAACTCACCAGTGCTGCATTTGTGCATCATGGTGGCCTTTTAAGTGTGTATCGACCCTGTAGGGTTGGCATGATACATATATGTTGCCCTGGTGAGTTACTCGCTAGGCTTACATCGATGCTTCAAGATGGCTGACGGGTGTGTTGCATTTAATCACATCTGGGCCTTAAGTAACTATCTAGGGGCCACTGTTGCATTGAATCATCATGCCCATTGGTTGTCATGGTGCCTGCATCTAGTTACTCACCAGGGCTACATCCAGGCATCATGCTGACAGGATTGATGCACTCCCAATCAGTCATCATGATGCCCCATTGCAGGTGAGCAGCACTTCATTGGTGCATCCTGGCAGACAATGGCTATGATGCACTCCTCCATTAGAGGCCATTAAAAGACTAAAAGTTCCTCCTAGTGCTAATCCGCTCAGAGGTTGTCCAAGTCTGTTCAAGACAGATAAACATCGACACTTAGGGAGAGTTGAAGAAGGACATTGGTTGTTGACATTTTGGACATCTGTCGAGTTGGCCATTAATGGCCGTCTTTTTCTTTAAGATAACTTGCAACTTTATTGATTCTAAGAATAATGCTTAATATATTTTTGCCAACACTTGACATGAATGATCCGCCTTTAACTACTATTTCTATTATCCTAAGGCAAAAGGTACAAAGAAAGTTTTTGTCCATTATAGAAATCGTACCATCTCGGTAAAACCAATAATGTGATGTCAAATGTCTTTTGTAAGACTCCGTAATTCAACATCAAGTGATTATGTCAAGGTGAATATCGATGCCCCATTGACAATGCACTAAGCTCCCGTATTGCACCCCTGCATTGAATAACCAGCGCCAAATCCGCACGATGACATCATAGGTCCATTGAGCATGCGCAGCCCTTTTGAAACGTAAACATCCAAGATGGCAGCGGTCAGCATTTTGCATTGGTGGTAGGTGAATATTAGCTAATTATGGATGATACTGATTGAAAATTGATCAATTATCGATCGAAACACCTTGACATAAATGTAAAGATGAACTCTGATTAGTTTGAGGCTCCTGTTTCTTCACTCGCGGGACCCTCTCACGGGACCCTCTCATGAAGAAACGGTCGGCTGAAACTAATCATCGTTCACCTTTACCATTTTATGAAGATATGGAGCAATTCGAGTTAGATATTTTATTCAGAACTCGAAATAGCATGAGGATATAAGTGTTTCACTTGATATGACACAATCAATATTGTATAGGCCTATGTCAAGAACTGCTGAGTAGCCAATTTTTTAGATACCAGGTACAATAGATCAATTCACCTGCTGGGTCACTAAAACTCTAGCCTATATATTATGTATTCTTCCTCACAAATAGAGGGATGTTAGGCCTATAAGGGCTGTACATATACTGTTTCAATGCATCATGCCCCCTGGTCAACATAATTTAAGAATGTATTTCAGAATCCTAATTTTGGAGAATTCACTACGATTTGAATCTTTGATATATCAGTCAGTGCCTCTCTATCCCGGCCCTTATTTTAGATCCCAACGCTTGAACGGGGCAATAGCGATGTTTCTTGTTCATGTGTGTGCGTGGCCATGACAGTTCTGATCTAGGAATATCTCACAATATTTAAGTAGGTACCAGACACCAACATAACAACACCCGCCCAAAACCAGCAAAAGTGTAAGACCAAAGCCGGAAGTCTCTGATGTCAGCGTGCACATGGTGGGCTTAGTAATTGTTCGGCTCTCAATTGGTTGCTATACCCAAGGACCACCTTGATGGCGTTCTTTAGAACATTGATACATCATAACGGCAACAGACACCAATATGGAAGCATCAGGCAGCCCCGGCTAGTGACTCGCCAAGTGCATCACGACGACCAAAGGGCATGATGCACTCATGCACCAGCTGCCCTTAAAGAGTCCTGGCTAGTGACTCGCCAACTGCATCATGACGACCAAAGGGCATGATGCACTCATGCACCTGCAGCCCTTAAAGAACCCCGGCGAGTGACTCGCCAACTGCATCATGACGACCAAAGGGCATGATGCACTCATTTACCAACAGCCCTTAAAGAGTCCCGGCGAGTGACTCGCCAACTGCATCATGACGACCAAAGGGCAGGATGCACTCATGCACCTGCAGCCCTTAAAGAGTCCTGGCGAGTGACTCGCCAACTGCATCATGACGACCAAAGGGCATGATGCACTCATGCACCTGCAGCCCTTAAAGAGTCCTGGCGAGTGACTCGCCAACTGCATCATGACGACCAAAGGGCATGATGCACTCATGCACCTGCAGCCCTTAAAGAGTCCTGGCGAGTGACTCGCCAACTGCATCATGACGACCGAAGGGCATGATGCACTCATGCACCTGCAGCCCTTAAAGGGTACAGAAGGATCTGTGAAGGATGAAAGGCGATTTTTCCTGTAGGTGGTGCTGCTTTGATTTCTTATGGTGCTGAGAACTTTGAGGTGAGTAGTCCAACAGGATGATCAATGGAGGAGCCCACGGGGTATCTTTTGTGCCTGCTTGTTCATTTTCATTGGTCCCTTTAAGATGGTCTTCCTGAATGACAGCCCAACATCAAACTTTTATATGAATCTATAGACCCTTCCACTTGGTACCAAAAAGGAATTGGCTTGAAACTGCATTTACTGTTTCATCTTTCATTTCAAATACACCCTATCTGAGGAGTTAACATTCTCAATAGGTTTGTCGTTTTCACCCCATTTTGTTGGCTTCACTATTTTGGGCTTGGGAGCTACCGTATTGTCGTGTATAACCGCCCGGCGCTCATAGATTTTGAGGGGTGGTCACCCCCGGCCCTTCTACAAAACAGGCGCTTATAGTTATACAAGGTCTAGTTTTCAGTGCTTAAGAGATATTTCAACACCCCCTTACCCCCGGCACTTATACACGACCGGCGCTCATTCAAATCTTGGCGCTGAAACACGACAATTCGGTAGTTTTATGCCACAAAAATGTACGATTTATGATATCTAACAAGGCTGTCAGTAAGTATCGATCTACATGACTTTGATTTAAAGATCCCGAATTCCTATTTCTTCTTTTTCGTCAACCAGGAATTAAGATATGGCACATGACAGATACGTGAACATGGGAACATGACACAGTGCTACAATGTAATATACAGCATAGGCTTTAGTATAAGATACAGATAGATGTCAATGAGGTATATGGATGGATCTGCAGATAAGATCAGGCAGTCAATTCCACAACCATCTGATACAGCTGGGTGCCTCTATACTCTGTCTACTGGACATTAGAAATGCTATGCTGTGATCTGATTATTTCAGGCTTTAGTATATTATTTCTAGCACTGTTTACAAGATACTCGTGAGTGGATCTAGATCTCAATATCTCATCATTTTGTTTGACATTGTTGCCCTTTGGTTAATTGGAAAGTCGGCGTCAACAGAAATTGACACTACAATATATGTGTGTCTTTTTTTTCATTCCTTGCCATTGTGGGCCTGTATAAGACCCCATGTAACAGCCATTTTGAGCATAGGGGAAGGAGAGGGAGGGTAGCGGGAGGTAACGTGGCATCTTCCCATAGTTCCCCCCAATATTTCTATTGGCATAGGGCTGTGGGTAGCCCTAAGAACCCTCATTGGTTAAAAAAAGTTATGAATTTTTAAAATGTTCAAAACAATCCACAAACTAAGGGTGCGGCATATTCACGGGGTTTCACATAAAAGGTCATAACAAGCAGACTGCCAATGGATACTACTGTACATATCGCATAACCTATGACTACCCAAGTCATGACTACCCAAGTCATCCTCATAGTTGGATAGTAGCAAGGATTTTTAAAGGCTTTTTGGTAGTAGGCCTACTTACACTGTTACAGCACCTCTACTGTATATATTATGGGATGTTATTAGATTCAACCTGAACTAACCACATATCATCATTCCAAAGGTATAAACCAAAGCATGCATCAAAATAGATGCATATATCAGCATTGCAATGTTCCAGGCACTGCCTATTGTTTTGGGGTTTTATTTATAACCAATTGTTTTGTTTTCCCTTTAGCAGATAGATCACTTCTATCACATGCTCCCTCCTTTGTCACTCTTTGACCAGGAAATTACAGACCGTCAAATGGCTCTATTGGTATTGCCAATAGTGGTGGGTGGGATGAACAGACTGCCTAAGCCCTTAACCCTTCCAGGGTGGCTGATGCATTGAGCAAACCGATCAGGATCCAGATCAAAAGGCATTTCGGAGTCCTGCATCAGTGGCCCTGCTAGGGTTAACGCATACATGGCACCTTTTGTCGGCACGATACATGGATTTATAAAACGGTTGGTAGTGCATTGCTGCATGATAGAAGTGACCTTGAGTGCATTATAGGAGTGTAATGCACACCTGAGCAAGGTCACCATAGCTGTAAACAAGTCAAGGGCCATTGATTGGTGTAGACATACCTTAATTGGGTACTTAAGTGATTGGAATGAAATGTATGTTTTATAAAGACAATAGACAACTCCTTTTGTACATCTCGACTGCCTGTTGTCCTATAATGTACTCAGATACATTTGTGCATTATAGGACAACAGACAGTCTTGATGTGGAGAAGATCATTGTCTATTCTCTGAATATAGACCTGGTGATTTCCTCCCCAGGGCGGCCTCATTGCCACCAAGAGGCACACCCTATTGTTGCCTTCAAGCATTTTAGGTTTTTAAATGCTGGCCTTGTATCAGCACTTCGGTATGGGGGTCATGAAATGGCCCATGAAATTTACAGCAAGCACTAAAACCTAGACCTTAAACAAGCACCTGTCTAGTGTAAGTGCCGAGGGTAATGTCTCCGCCAAATTCATAAGCGCTAGGCCGGTTATCCATGACAATATGCTAATGCATCAATACATGGAGCAGCATATGGAGGGCCATGTGGACATGTCTTTGATGAGGGGGATGGGTAGTGACCCAGCACGTAGATAGGGGGCGCAGTGAGCAGAGCAAGCAATGTCAATCGGCGTCTTTGATCTCGTGCATCAAACGGCTTTGGATCGAGTGGCTGTCAGACATGCTTGATAAAACCTTGGGTCAGGCTTGCTGGTCATTTCCCTATGAATAGTGAGTGTTCCACATGTTACATGTACCATTCTGTTTTATTTGGCTGCTGATGCAGGAGTGCATCATGCCCATTGGTCGCTATGGTACACCATTGAAGTGCTATAGACCTATGCGGCAAAAAAGTGACTTTTTCATGAATAAAGTTGTGTTTAGGTCAATTTTGTTAGAATGCTCGTAACTTTGCTTGTATTGACCACATGTGCAAATGACTTACACCAAGGGATTCACAAGACAATTATCTTTCAATTAATGGGTATTACATGGCAGGTCTGACATTGAAAGTTTGCATTCTCAATAGATTTCTCTAAGAAAAGTCGAAAAACTTTATCAACAACTTCTCTGAAAAGTCACTCTTTCGTGCCGTATTGATCTATAGCAAGAGGTCTCACCAGCACTTCATTGGAGCATCATGGCAACCATTCAGGATGGTATCAACCCTGTAGGGTCAGCATGATGCGTGAACATAGTTACTCACAAGGGCTGCATTTGTGCATCATGACAACCAGTGGGCATGATGCATTGATGCAGCAGCAGCCCTTAAATGGTTAAACCCTCTATTTATGTCATGGCAGATACAATCGTTAATATAGAACAGTACTGAGCATGCCATATAACTATTTAATGGGTCAGGGATGGAATACAATATGCCCATATTCAATGACTGATGGTCACGTGAGCTGCTGCAAGAAAAACAGCAAAATATTGTTAAATTTCTTTATCTAAAGCCTTTCAAACCTGTGTAGCCATGACATAAATGCAAATGTCCACTTCCATGGAGTATTTTTGCATCGTATTCCCCTCAGAGGTGCTGCCCGTATTCCCCGAAGCCATTATACCACCTCTTGGAATACAATGCAAAAATACTCCATGGTCGTTGACATTTGCTTATATATTCTCGTTTTCCTCCCCTCTGTGTGTCTTGAGGACATATGTCATGGCACCAATACATTCATCTACAACACTGTCTAATGTAGTTTTCTCGCAAAGTATATGACTGTCCAAATGACGTTAAACAACCACTTCATGAAAAACTGGATTCCTCTTCAAAGGCCAGGAGTGCATTGGTTTGTGGGATAAAGGTAAAATTGTTGCCAACTCAAATACATAGCTTTACCTAGCCAATCTAGCATTGACCTGTCAGTAATAAGGGTCTACATAGTTACCTGTTTAACCGCAGTGAAGCATAGATTTGAATACCGCATCATCCCTGGTGCTCATTAAAGACCGGCACTTATTCAACACATAGAATCTAGTGAAAATAATTCACCCTACCACGCACATACGCACACTGCCAGTGCTCATTTGAGACCAGTGCTACGTCAGAGACCCGGCGCTTAAACAAGCAACTATGATATCTCTGATTCATGAATCTAGATGAAACCCCATCTATAGTAAACAGTCAGTGACCTCTAGCCTCCATCTGGGTATTCCAAAAGGAGGGCAAACATGGGTAGGTTTGAATAATACAATTGCCTTTAGATGAGCTTCATGAACTGATGGTGCACACAGACACGGAGGATATCATTCAATCATCAAAAGCGACACTCAACCATCAAAGCACTGACCTTTGATTGACCAAAGGAAATTACTGCGTATGTAAAACACATAACAGTAAATGATCGATAACTGTGGCCCATTTCAGCACCTAATTTCTCATCGAATTCAGCCTCGCTGCTTGTCAAATTCAGCGATTCTGTGCTCTCGGCCCTTATTTCAGACCTGGGCTTACTATTTTCTGATTTTTAGTGCTTTAAATTGATTTCAATACCACTGTGACAAAACCCTGGTGCTAAGAAGAGCCGTACAGTCCACTACTTATCAAATATAACTATATGCTTCTCCACACTTAATTCTGGTCGTATCTGGCCAAATATAATCGAGAAATCCCTATGCAAAAGTTGCACCCAAGTATAAGCCGCATTCTGAGTGTGGGATAAAGCTATAAGCCGCAGCAAGAGTCTGAAATTGTTCACATGCTGGGGTTAAAGGATTGGCATGGAAACCTTATAATTCTTTACCTTTGCAGGCATTCCTTGGGTTAATTTGAGAGACATCGACTCACCTGCAATATATAAGGAGCAATTGGTTATGTACATGTCAGAAATATTGTAAAATACAATACATGGTACAATAAAAAAAGAATACCTAAATATACAAATAATGACACTATGAGTAGCTACAAGGCTAACTCGAAATATCAAAAAGAGGAAAACATCAATAACAGAAAATACTAGGACCAAACTCTCTGGTATAGGAGTGCAGAGAAGAAACAATGATTAGTTTAATCAAGAAAATAAGCTAAAACTTAATGCTATACCTTAAAAGGAGATAACACGCCACGTTTCACCTTAGGTACAGTAAAGCTTCCCATAAGAGGCCCCCTTTTTTCAGGCCTTTGTACTTGCATACTACAAAGGCACATCCTTTTTTTATATGATAAAAGGGCATTTAACATCTTTTAGGTCTTGCTTTTAAACATTGTTATTTTCTATTATCTCTTTTAATACTTTCTAAGTGTTTACTCCTCTACTTTGTCTTTGAACTGACACAGCATAAAAGCTGATTTCTTTCATTCTTTTCCTCTTTTATTTATTTTTCTCTTTTTTTTTGTCTGCCCTGTCACATTGCTCTGGCTGGTCGCCTGTGCTGCCATACTCTGTTGTTTGTTCAGTGTAATGGATATGTCAAAGTGTGGCAGAGATCCAGTGTATGTGTGGCAGGACAGGTCTATTACTGTGTTTACATATAAACTGCCATGGAGAAGACAATACTGTTGTCGATTATACCAAACCAACAGGAACTAATGTTAACCCTTTAAAAGGCCGCTGATGCAGGAGTGCCCGTTGGTCATCATGATGCACCAATGAAGTGTTGGTGAGCAGTCTCGCCAGCACTTCATTGGTGCATCATGATGACTAATGGGCATGATGCATTAATGCATCAGCGGCCCTTAAAGGGTTTAAGGATCAGCGTTCATATGAACCCTTAGCTTGATAGGGAATTTAATCAAATTTAAGCAGAGTGAAAACCCCTCTTGTAGATACAAATACAGAATACTCTGCTTACTCTCACACCAAGAGAGATGGTAAGAGCAGCTCAATACGGCCCCCTAGTGGTCCGTCTGCTAACTAAACTGCAGCTTCTGGTACTTATACAGAGCTAGTGGCGCCCCCATGTGGTGTTTGGATTAAACAGCTGAGATGTACAGAGTAAATAGAGGTCCATCTATAGGTCGTGACATTCTATAAATCATCAAGGTATTGGCAGTTATTTAACAGAAAGTCAATTAACGAATACTAGTATTCCGCATAATCAATCAGGGTCAGATCCGGAATTTTTAAAAGGAGGGGGCACGACCCTTATTTAGCCCCTTTTTCTGGAAGATTCTATGTTAAGTAGAGGTTAATAACCTCTTAAATACAGGGTAAAAGGAGGGGGCGTTGGGCATGCATAAATCCGCATAAAACCTTTCACGTGAATTATATGGTATCTTTTTAGCTTTTCGTTGAGAAGGCCAATTAAAAAAAGAAACTGGGTGGACCTCTTTTCAATAAGTTCCACATATACAGCAAAGTCGTTTCTATCCTATGAATTATTTAACACTGCGCTCCCCCTCAGACTCTATCAGAACGTAAAGGTAATGAGATATAAGAGAGGTTAAGATCTGCCTACTTCTAATGTGTACGGCAACTTCTAGCCTACCAATTTCTACCATTCTAGACGTACACGTTGCCGCACACGTAGTCATCCTAACCTCTCTATTGACTCTTCCCACGCCCCTGTAGAATAGGACAAGCGACAGAAGGACTTAAATCAGCATTTGTATCACTGATTTATCGAATTCTTTGATTTTGTGTTGAGCCACATACTCGATAGAGTGGGTGCTAAGAACATTTCAGTGGATCCTGGATCTGTCATCCTTATTTTAACCCTTTAGGGTCACTAATGTAATAATGCATCATACCCATTGGTCGTCATGATGTGTACAAGTAGCTCTGGCGGGTAACTCACCAGAGCTGCATTGATGCATCATGCCGACCCTATGTGGTTGATACACTCCCAGAGGGTTGGCATGATGCACCAATGAAGTGTTGGTGAGCAGACACATTGAAGCATCATGGCAGCGTACGGGCATGGTGCACTGCTCAAAGACTTACGTCCCCAGCACTCAAAGCTGTAATCTGACACATCTGTACATGTAGTAGTATGGCACTTATCTATAGACTTTGTTCATATATAGGAAGACATGGTGCACCATGCAATGCTAAAATATACCTGTCACAAGTTGGTTTGCATGAGTTGACACCTTGACAGCAATGAAATAAAATTAACATTGATTTTGGTTTTGGACTCTAATTTTTTGTTGTGAAATCAACCCTTTGCTCCAACTTCAACTTCACCCTTGTGGGCCACTGTACTACTCCTGCCGCAAAGGAACTTTTTGTTATACTACTTACAGACAAACAGTACACAACAAACTACATCCACTGTGGGATGTAGTGTTAAAGATTTCTAGGATTTCTATCTCGTAGTACATACATCTCTTGTTATCTCCTTGTTATGAATATAATATGTAACTACATATGACTTACAATGGCGATATGTACAGGTCTCTGATATACAAGAAGCAACAGCACTAGCAGTAAAAGAAAATATCTGTGCACATGTGCCGATTAGGAATGGCACTGTGTCTCTTACTATGGGTTGCGACCAATGTTTGGCAATGAACTATATCCTACTGTGAACTGAACGTTTTTCCTTTCTATAAATTAAATGGTTGTAATTATTTGGAAAAAAAGGATTAAACAAGTGGAATACGGCCTCATCCCCGCATTGAGGGCAGGGAGCGTCTCTCCCCCTTCCTCCCCAAACTAGATTGTTTCAGTTAAGATAAATCTCTGAAGCTCGTCCAAAATGAGGGTATATTGTGTAGATCTATATAAGAAAAAGGTCAAGGATTTCTATTTCCTCTATTTCTTGTTTCAGCCAAATCGTTATGGCCCACACCATGGTTGGGATGTGGAAAGGAGGGTTGGAAGCTGGTGGTGCCACCTTGTAGCAGTGGCAATAAGTACTACAAGAGTACCTGTGGTTCCACATCTGGGAACCACCGTTATATGAAACTGCCAGGAGAACAGCAGGAACAGGAAAAGGTTTTTGCTCTTCGAGGTCTCATTTTTGTTATTAGGCATTAGAAACTATGCTATGGTCTACTCGTTTAACCACTGCGCCGGTAGAGTGAGCCTTAGACCAAGGCATGACGTCGAGGGGTGCTGGCTTGACCAGCGGCCTGAGATGGATGGCCTTGGTCTGAAGCTCACTCTTAATTAAGGGAGAGATGGTTAAACACGGTTCTACAACGAACATAAGATGGGAAACAAAATGAGAAGGAGTAAAACTACATTAGATGGCAGAACAACCTGTTTCTTGCTGACATTTTCCCGGACGATGCCATGACATGCACTCTCTACTGGGCCGTAGACCCAGCTGTGGAAAATGACGCTGACTGGCTGTCAGTGATGTTGCTAAGATACACGGCAAAAATTAAGCACCATGTGCTTGGTCCCGGGACCAAGTGACGGCGCTTGCTCCACTGCTGCTGTGAGCGTGTCACTGCCTTGAGTGTTAGAACTAAGTTTACAGTTCAGAGTGGTTGCTCGAATCGATACGATAGCAGCCTGTATGAGCACAAGATCTTTGAATGAGCGGTGGTTACATTGAACTTGAAGGATACACTATAACGATAAACGAAGTCTTGAGTAAGCGCCAGTCTTGCAGAAGGCTGTAGATAGAGCTAGCCTGAAATATATTAGCACTTGGGCGCTTAAACAGGCCACTTAGAAAAACATATTGCCCAAGGTAGGATAACTGACTGAAAGGTCCACTCAAGGGGCCTCTCTCATGACGTGACGAGACTGAGGGATTTGCATAAAATGTGCACAAGAACCTGTCAGGGCAGGTGAGTGGGGTGTGCCTCTAATGTACTATACAGCTTCCTGTTGGTGCGTGACCTTTTAAAGCAGTAGGAAAGGGACCCTCAACTTTATGACCCGATGGCCCGAGTCCTTCCCCATGGAGTACAAAACATGCACTGCCATCACACAGGGCATACTAGACAAGTAATGCACGGCAAAAATATAATGTTGTCAAAAAGGCAAAGGAATCCTCGTCCTAAAGATGCCAGACTTCCATCATTAAGTTCACAGAGGTTTCTTATATATTTGTGCACCACTGTACTATCACCCTGGGCGTCTTGTAACAACTATACTGGTTCACTACAATACACTTACCACGGTTCACTGGTAGATTCAACAGTGTGGGTGAAAGAAGAAGTGACAACTGAAGCATCTCTGTCCCCAACATCTGGTTCTGGCTGTTTGTTTTTCGCCATGCATCATGCTGACTTGGTAATGCACTTATTAAAGACAAATGCTACAACATCCCCAGATTTTGTTCTGCTACTGATTATCCCATATAACTCTGGTGGATTATATTAGTATGATGCACTAACATTAAGAAAATGCAAAAAAAAAAATCCATAGGTCACCATGCTTACTTTTACAGTATGATAATTTAAGTGTAAAATGCCTTAACGAATGGGTAAACTATGTTTTCGTATCATGTCTACTGATCCTCTACTGATTTGTCTACAGGAGTCTCTGGATAGAAAGAGGACATCTTTACAAACATTTTGATGAAAGAAAAATGTGGGGTCACCATTGAAATGAAAAAGTTATGATTTTTTCAAAAATATATTGTCCTTGATAGGTTTTGCTTTTTGCCACCAGGTGGCTTCTGTATATCTTGGCGCATTTGTCTTTAAGTGATGGCGAGCACACTGGTCAGTGATTTATTGGTGCACCATGTTTTACTTAGGGTGTGATACAATCCTACATTAAGAGATATTCTTAGTTCACCGACCACAGCCCAGTCCCAAAAGTCGTTACAAGACACCATTCACCCTATCGCAATCACCAGACCCCAGTCCTTCCTCCTTTCCCCAGATTAGACACAGACCTTAATAAAAACCATGCAGGTTCTTACCACTAATTCCTCAATTCGTAGGCGCATCCTACTCACTTAGGGGCCTTAGGGGACCCCCGTACCCCCATAGAATTCCCAATAGAGAGTATGGCATGTGCTGATGTAGAGTCCCCAATACAACTGTTCATTCAATTTGTCCCCTAACCAAATATATACTTCTGGCTATTTTGGGGGAGTCGAGAGACTGAAATGCTCCCGTCTGGCCTCTCTGCACACATTGGCTGGTTTCCATCAGTCTGACCAGACATTTACGAAAGAAGGAAGGAATGCATTTATTGAATTAACTA
The DNA here is from genome assembly GCA_949317995.1 of Acholoe squamosa. NCBI lineage: Eukaryota > Metazoa > Annelida > Polychaeta > Phyllodocida > Polynoidae > Acholoe > Acholoe squamosa. The sequence goes on from OX439037.1 coordinate 88,003,083, forward strand.
TTTCGCTGATCAATGCAGGAGTGCATCGTGCCCATTGGTTAGCATGGTGCACCAATGAAAAAACTGGCACTCCACTGGAGCATCCTTTTAGGATGGGCACGATGCATCAACAGTTCTGGGCTGTAAGTAGGTTAAAAAGAAATGTTCGACCAACCCCGACTTTGAAAAAGAAGCTATTCAGGAGGCCCCCCTGATGTCCTCTGATGAGATTTTGAAGTTTTACGTCTAGTGAAACCATCAGGAACACATCTCAAAGTTCCATCAAGTTTCATCCAAAGAAGTTCTACTCGTCAGTATCTGATTGGAGGATCATGCCAACCCTGTGTGATTATATAATCGCTGTAGCGTTGGCGAGTTATTTGCCAGGGCTGCATTCATGCACCATGACGACCAATGGGGGTGATACATTCATACATCAGCAGACCTTAAAAGGATAGAGTAGTGCATGTCTACCATGAGGTGTACTAGTATATCTTAATGTCTCCGAAATGATACTGCAAAAAACATTTGGAGGGAAATTCGGATGGGAGAATAATTCACTGTTGGATCCTAGTTCCCCTTACATGCTATCAGTATGCCCGCTGGGAGTACCAGATAAGACGGTTACACAGCACTAGATACATCATTAAGTACCGTAATCTCCCGCGTAGAAGACGCACTGCGCATATAAGACGCACCCCAAACTCAGCAAATGCATTTTCGCGTATAAGACGAACATTTTAAGGCTGAAATTTGTAAGATTACTACATTTCTATAGTAAAATTACCCCTCGTATAAGACGCACCTCCAACTTGAGGAAATCCTATAAGACGCAGTAGGGATTTGTTTGGTGTAGAGGACGCGTCTTATACGCTGGAGTTTACGGTACTTATCAGTGGCTGCAGGTGCAGGAGGGGGGCTGTATAAGCTCACCCCCATCACACAGCATGGTGCCCTAACAGAATACGACACGTACTTATACTGACAGACAAACTGGTGGTTTGTACGTGTACAGCATTTACAGAGGTGCTCTGAATGGGGAAGTCACTCAAAGTTAGAGCGGTTAAGGGTGAGGGGAGTAGCTCATAGTGAGGGGAGTAGCTCATAGTGAGGGGAGTGGCCCATGGTGAGGGGAGCAGCTGATGGTGAGGGGAGCATCACATGGTGAGGGGAACAGTACATGGTGAGGGGAGCAGCTGACGGTGAGGGGAGCAGCTGATGGTGAGGGGAGCAGCTGATTGTGAGGGGAGCAGCTGATGGCGAGGGGAGTAGATGATGGTGAGGGGAGCAGCTGATGGTGAGGGGAACAGTGCATGGTGAGGGGAGCAGCTGATGGTGAGGGGAGCAGCTGATGGTGAGGCGAGCAGCTGATGGTGAGGGGAGCAGCTGATGGTGAGGGGAGTAGATGATGGTGAGGGGAGCAGCTGATGGTGAGGGGAGTAGATGATGGTGAGGGGAGCAGCTGATGGTGAGGGAAGCAGCTGATGGTGAGGGGAGCAGCTGATGGTGAGGGGAGTAGCTGATGGTGAGGGGAGCAGCTGATGGTGAGGGGAGCAGCTGATGGTGAGGGGAGTAGATGATGGTGAGGGGAGCAGCTGATGGTGAGGGGAGCAGCTGATGGTGAGGGGAGCAGCTGATGGTGAGGGGAGCAGCTGATGGTGAGGGGAGTAGATGATGGTGAGGGGACAGGCTGATGGTGAGGGGAGCAGCTGATGGTGAGGGGAGCAGCTGATGGTGAGGGGATCAGCTGATGGTGAGGGGAGTAGATGATGGTGAGGGGAGCAGCTGATGGTGAGGGGAGCAGCTGATGGTGAGGGGAGCAGTGCATATTGAGGGAAGCAGTGCATGGTGAGGGAAGCAGCTGATGGTGAGGGGAGCAGCTGATGGTGAGGGGAGCAGCTGATGGTGAGGGGAGCAGCTGATGGTGAGGGGAGCATCACATGGTGAGGGGAACAATGCATGGTGAGGGGAGCAGATGATGGTGAGGGGAGTAGATGATGGTGAGGGAAGCAGCTGATGGTGAGGGGAGCAGTGCATGTTGAGGGGAGCAGTGCATGTTGAGGGGAACAGATGATGGTGAGGGGAGCAGCTCATGATGAGGGGAGGGGCTCAAGTTGAGTGGAGCAGCTCAGTGTGGGGGGAGCAGCTTTTGGCGAGGGGAGTAGCTGAGTGTAAGGGCAGCAGCTCAGGGTGAGGAGCTCATGAAGAGAGCAGCAGCGCAGGGTTAGGGGAGTAGCTCATGGTGAAGGAAGCGGCTCATGCTGAAGGGAGCAGCTCATGGTAAGGGGAGCAACTCAGTGTGAGGGAAGCAGCATATAGTGCAGAAAACAGCTCTATACCACAAACATTGATATGAGAGTAAGGGAGGATAATGGTTTTACCAGGCTATTGAAGAATGAGGGATTTTAGGATTCAGGTCATGAGGGGATCATGTAGAGGAAGAGTACATGTGACCAGACGTGAGCAGCTCGGAGGGGGGGTGGGGAACAGCTCATAGATATAGCATACACCAGGAGCTTATAGCCAGACCCCATTAGGGCCTGTTGAGGGGAGCAGCTCAGTGTCAGGGGAGCAGGTCATGGAGAGGGAAGGAGCTCATGGCGAGGGGGGAAGGTCATGGTAATGGGAGCAGTTCAGTGTGAGGGGAACAGCTCAGTGTGATAGGAGCAGGTCAGGGTGAGGGGAGCAGGTCATGGTGAGGGGGGCAGGTCATGGGGAGGGGAGCCGGTCATGGTGAGGGGAGCAGGTCATGGTGAGGGGAGCAGGTCATGGTGAGGGGAGTAGCTCATGGTGAGGGGAGTAGCTCAGTGTGAGGGGAGCAGGTCAGTGTGAGGGGAGTAGCTCAGTGTGAGGGGAGCAGCTCAGTGCGATGGGAGCAGGTCAGGGTGAGGGGAGCAGGTCAGGGTGAGGGGAGCAGCTCATGATGAGGGAGCAGCTCATGGTGAGGGGAGTAGCTCAGTGTGAGGGGAGCAGGTCAGGGTGAGGGGAGCAGGTCAGTGTGAGGGGAGTAGCTCAGTGTGAGGGGAGCAGCTCAGTGCTTAAAATGCAGGAAACAATTCAGAAACTGAGCTAAAGCACAAACATTGATATGAGATTTAGAGATGATGAGATGCTTTTTTTTTTAAAGTGTTTTATTGGGAAAATACTGAATACAAAGTAAACGGTATCCATACCTAGCACCCACGCATTGTGGTACCTCCGCTAGGCCCCCTCAAGTAAACATTCACTATGACAGCTCAATGAAAAGTAATGGCATGGCGTAAGCACGAATAATATCAGAGTTTCTATGATTTATCTATAGAAAAATATCAGTTATACAAATACAATTTATGTAAGCTGAGGGTACTGATGAGATGAGATGGAAGATGAGGTTCTAAGGAAAGTCACAGTGTAATAGACAATTTCTACATAAAACAGTTTGGATAATCTTGCGTTATTTCATTCTTGAATTTTTCTAGTGTGTCTATTAAAGTGTACCGGGCATTTAATTTATTCCAGCGAATTATGGCTCTCTAATAAGCACTTCTCAGACCAATGGGCTTCAGGCAGTGAGGAACTATTAATCTTTTTCCTATATGTAAACGGGTTGGTAATTGTCTATTATCCACATATTCATTATTTTGTGCCAACAGAAAGGCATAAAAAAGCAGGTGTTGTTCTCTTCTAACACTCAGTTCAATGCAATTACTTGCTTGCCTTATCTCAGCAGTTGTCATACGTGGGTTTTCCTCAAGTTTTACCATATAAGCGACTGAATGAGGTAATGAGAGAGGAGGGATTATAGGATTCAGGTCATGAGGGGATCATGTAGGGGGAGAGGTCATGTGACCAGACAGGAGCGGCTCAGTGTGTGTGTGGCAGGGGGCGAGAGCAGTTCATAGATATAACATACACCAGTAGCTTATAGCCAGGACCTGTTGGTGCTCTTATAGGATTAGGTAGTGTCTTCTTCATAGTATACTGGATCAGTGAAGGGACTTGATATAGGACTTATATCAGTCAGCTGTTATTATCTTACCGTAATCTCTTGTTTAACCCTGCTTAAGCCGCTGATGTACGAGTGCATCTTGCACATTGTCCATCATAATTCGCCAGCATACATGAAGTGCTGGCCAATCTGCTTTGTGTTTTTGCACCTGAATTTTGCTTATTCACAATCCTTCCAACAGAGTTCTGTGGTTCCATAGGTTCCCACCCCTGCACTCCTATAGTGAGACTTATGCTCATTTGGGACGTATATATTACAATGAGGAATCACAGTATGTCAGATCAGTGAGGCCTTCAATATATATGACCTGATACTCTATATGAGAACAGGGTAATCTATACCAAAGTAGTTCACCTAAGTTATGATGAGGGATAAGCTGTAGTGAGCTACATAAAGTATTTTAGGATCCAGTGGTGCAATACAATAAGACCGTACTTACAGTGTATGCCTCAAACCAGGGCCACATGTTATTGGGATTGATAGAAAGCCAGGGGTTTATAAGAACTAAAGTGGCAGTAAGATACCCGAGGGACCGCTAATGCATCATGCCTATTGATCGTCAGGATGCATGAATGTAGTCCTGGCGAGTAACTCACCAGGAATACATGTATCATGACCACACTGAAAGGTTGATATACTCCTGGAAGGTTAACTATGAAGCTCAAATTTGAGCATCTTGCCGACCAATAGACGTGGTCAAATGTAGGATGGGTATGGGTGGCATGTCCCCCACCCCTCATCTTCCTACCCCAGTGTATAGTGACATTAGGATCTTAGTGCATTAAGCACTGAGCACTACCTTAGTGGCCTCTATAAGCGACCGGGCGCTCATTGATTTCAATCCCACTATCGCTTATAATACGGACACATGCGCATTTGAATGCTGTTTTTTAGGTCTTAAGATTAATTTCAATACCCCCATATCACAGCGCTTATTTTAGACCGGTGCTTATTTGAGACCCTGGCGCTTAAGCGGACCAATACGGTATACTTTATGAACTGCTCAATAAGCTGCTCTACACACACAGTAAGAGCTTTATAGTGTTTGTATAAGAGGGACCGGGAAGCTGTAATACCGCTTTATTTCATGGTGAATACAGCACTCCCATAGAGGCGCTCAGCCTCAGTATTCCACACTACGCCTTAAAAGCCTTCTGTTTTTTACGTAAACCAGAATAAATTTATATGCAACATTCAAAAGTGACCATCAATTCACGTATATAAGTTAGTTTTAATGAAAAATTTATTATAAAAAAATCAGACCCATCTAACTTACATATTAACAACCATCTAATCTGGCACTTATTTCAGACTGATGCTTATTCAAACACCCAGAGCTAAAAACAGGCCACTTTGATAATCACCGCTTGTGATGTGACATCGAAGTTAATTAGACTTTAGGGAATTTTTATTAAACAATACAGTTTACAAGAACATTGTAATATGAGTCGCTTATATAAGAACCCTGAGCCCTTAGAGCCGCTCTGAGCAGCTCAGACAATGACAGAAATGTGAGTAAATACTCCATTTATCGCCCACTCCTATTACTGAGTTATGGGTACTGGGGTCTTATTAATCCAATATGGCGGTGTTGTAATCTGAGGTTCTATGGGGATTTATTTCTCTGTTTCTCCAGTTCTTATCAAGTGAACCCGAGTAGGGACATTACGTTAGCGCCCGGATAATTTGACATATTGTACATTTGCATAAATATTCATGTTGTCTGTAAGAGCTGTCTGAGAATTGTCTGAGGGCTACATGTTTATGGCTTGATTCGATTCTACTCAAGTCGTTTATTTTCTACAATAGACTTCGCGAGTCGTAAAACCCTTATGGACCGGTAATGCATTAACGTATCATGCATATTGTTCTTCCTCATACATTGGTACAGCCCTGTTTACTGCAGTATAAATAGAGAGAACTAAATGACCGTGGTGTACGAGGTGGTCGATCCACCACGAGTAGTTCCCCATACGAGCGGTGGTCCGCAATGCTATCTCTATGGGAAAAAGTTATTCACATAAAATAAATGTATAGAACAAACCAAGACTACAGCCTTTGTGAACACCGCCGAATCAGTGTACACAAAGCTAGAATGACCTGTACATCTATCTGGAATTTGAGTTCCTTGACATCCAGTACCTGCATACTCATTCATGCAAGCAATGAGAAAAGAGAGAAAGATTATGACAGGTCGCTTGCACGGACTACCCTTTCTACTTGGCTGCTCCTAATCCTTATCTCGGAGTGTTACCAGTTTAAGAAGGCCTCATACATTGCGTTGATCGTGGCTAATCCCCAGTCCACTCACACTCTGTAGCTGGTAGTGTGTAGGCTGGGCACGTGTTCCTCCTCTAGCTTACCAGCTCCTCTCTATTCCTAACTCCTCAACCCTTTTAGGGCCGCTAATGTAGGAGTGCATCATGGTCGTGTATTGGCCAGATGCGTCATCAAAGCGAGTCAAACTGTATTGAAGAACTACCTTAACCCTCTAAGGGTGTATCAATCCCTGCATTGCCATGATGATGATCATCATCATACATTAATTCACCCTGCTCACAAGGTTCTCTGTCTTCCCTAAGTAACTGAGCACCATATAATGGGGTATGAGTGCGGGTTTGTATGTGTGGGGGGGGGGGGGTAGATCAGAAGCATTAAGGTGGATGTAACAAAAGACAATTTAACAGGTACATGTTCCTTCTCCCATCACTCAGCCATGTTCCACACTTTAACCCTCTCCTAATATCTGTATAATCCAACCTAATTAACCCTTGACGTTCCGGTGATACATTAGTGCATCATGCCCATTGGTCGTCATGATGCACAGATGAAGTGATGGCATGTCTGATATGTATTAGTGTCTCTTCTCTCAATCATATAACACCTACCCAACACACAAAAGGTTCTTCCACACCCTCCTGCCGTTCTTCTAACTTTCCTCCAACTTCTATCTGACTTGTTCCCTATCAACTCTCTCATCATACAGTTGGCATCATGTATACAGGGAGGGACTATCTAAAGCATGTTAACAAGACCCACTTTTGTTAGTCCCTAAAACAAAAACAGCAGTCTTCACCCTAGATTAAGGAACCCCATCCACCAGCCTATCCTTCATCATCTAAGTCATTAAACCTTTAGGGCCTGCATAATACCTCCAGGTTTATGTCCCTTTAGAAAACATGATGCACCGATGCGACGCCAGCACTGCATTGGTGCATCACATTGACCTAGCATGGAAGAAACAATCGTATTTGGTCCGCATGATACATGAATCTAGTTTGTTTTTTTGTGAGATAGATGAGGAAGATGGTACTCAAGCATCAAGAAAGGGGGATGGTCCATTAGAGTGGTGATCAGTACTTAAGTATTTATGGACCGCTAATGCATCAATGCCTCATGCGAAACCACAGGCATTGACACACTCTCTGAGAGGAAGCATGATGCACTATGAAGTGCTGGTGCGCAGACTCGCCAGAACGCCATTGGTGCAATCATGCCGACCAATGGGTAAGGTAAACTCCTGCACTGAGAAAATATTCTTACTCACTTGAGTCTGTATCCAGACTCAGGCAATGTCCCCAAAATGAGTATGATTTGAGACTCAGCCTGAGCCTGTGGATGATACTCAGGCAGAGCCAGAGTATCACCCCAGGCTCAGCATGGACCAGCCTCAGGATCTGCCTGAGTATCACCCCAGGCTCAGGCTGAGTCTCAAATCATACTTATTTTGGCGACATTGCCTGAGTCTGGATCCATACTCAAGTGAGTAAGAATATTTTCTCAGTGTGTATCAGCGGCCCTTACAGGGCTGAGGAACTTTTTCATCTTGTTTCTATCAATATCCTTATCATCTACCACCAGCTTGTATTCTCTACCCCTCCCTGTACAAGGCGCAGTTTGCTAAATCAGCACCGCCCCACTAAGTACCAACTCAAGCATGGATGGTACTAATCGAAACGCTCATTCGGCTATGCATATACAGCGTATACCTCTGCCCTCATTTAACCTGGGTGCTTATGGGGCTTTATAGGGGCCCGGTACCATGTATAGTCATGGTATAATAGGTAGAATACCAAAGCAATGCTCTTTTCAGTCCTATCTAATTATTTCTACAGTGGTCTCAATAGTTTCCATAGAAATACTATAGATGCCTTTGCCCCCATCCAATATAAAAGTGTAGGTCTATCTGCTGCAGAGAAGTGGGACTATAAAAGGTGCACAGCAAAGTGGTTTCCCATCCAGTGACACCTAATGAAGTGCGAAAGTTCTAATCGATGCATATAGCACAAAACTTTGCCTAGTTCATATTTCAGCTTTTCCTCTCTGCTTATCTAATGTTCCTTAACATATATAAGAATAATTAAGAATGCACTACTGGTACATACCTGGGGTAAAGTTTCACTTTCCATACTCCATCCTACAAATCTGGGTCTTAACATAATACTGTGTGCATAATGCATGGCCTATAGATTTGCAACAATGAATTCTTAGTGCACCTCATTAGATGGGTGGGGGTGCACCTTGTGTCTTATAGGAAGAGTACTGTTATAGTATAATTTATGGTACTGAATTTAGATGTATGCTTTCTCTCAGGTTAGCCGTGCTTTTCATATAATGGTTGCTTCCTATATATGGTTGCACCATACATGGGAGGTATTTCGGTATTAATTGGCATTAGAACTGTTTAAAATGTGCATGTACAGGACCGTGATGCAGTCTTTACGAAAAGTTTTTCCCCCCACAGGCCATTTGGTCCTGCAGATCTTATTGTTCTGTAGGCCTGAACTGAGTTTGGCAGGACCGGACCCAAAACGTAGCCCAAGGTCCCCAGATTACAGTCAGACATTCGGTCCCACAGTCCGGTCATTTCTGCAGGCCCAGCAGTGATTTTGACAGCAAGGCCTCGGTCCTGCGAGTTATCATATTTACTGGTAAAGCAGAGAACAGGCACGTCCTTGCATAGGTTTGCCTGTCAGAAAATGCTCTATGACTTTCTTTAGCTTAAGGGAAGCTTGATTGTTTTAAATCTCATTACCTTTGCTCTACAAACTGACAAATAGGTAAGTTAACATCAGCAGTGTGACTGTATGCTTAATACTGGCCTGGATCAAAGTCTAGTTGTATAGACTACTTACACTAGTACCTGCACTTTAGGCCACCTCCTGTATACTACTTACACACACCATACACTGGTAATAGAGACTAGTCCTGAGCCTGTTCAAGTCCTGGGTTCTGAAATGAATGCTAGTCACAAATAAGCCATCTAAATAAATATATTCCTAAATAAAAAAGGGTGTGGTTAGCTCCTTTGGCCGGACAAAGGAAGAGTTCTAATCTACGCGGGCTAATATGGCTACTAATTAACTGTACCATAAACCATGCTCTAGGCCCTCACAAAATGGATTTAATGCCATGACTTAAATGCTGAGCTAAATGTTTGAGTGATAATCATTGCTATTATGTTCTGCTCACCTGTTCATCAACTCGGCGCTTTGCCCCACGGTACTCCATCTCGTTAGTCTTGTGTCGGTACATTGTCAGCAATCCTACGGGTAACCTCTCTAGTTCAATTAAACCAGGTCCCCCAGCCTTTAGCCAGTGTTAATAAGCCAGAAAGTTGCCAATTCATTAATTTAATTAACTCACTCAATGAATAAATACAATAGCGTGCTTGATCCTTCAGGCCATTCAGGCCATTGATTGGGGCGGTCGGCTGATTCTTTAGGGCCACACATCACGATTCAATTGAGTTGAAGGATTACAGCTGACTTTATTTGAATGTGAGTAATCTCGCTCGGCATGAGTGCAGTGAAGGGTGTGACTTTGGAGTCCTTAGTATTTCTCCGGTAGTGATTTTATAGCAATTAGGTAAGAGATCATTGCATTTCTACCTGCATTTTGAGCTTTCAAGTCTCCTGGGTGCTGTTCCTCCAGTAAAATTGATTTCTGCTCTTTTAGGCAGTTTCATATTCTTGAAACCATTACCCTTTCAAACAATTATTCTTCATTATTATTCGTTGGCATCTTTCTAAGTTCAATGAAATGTGCCCTGGTCTTTTATAATTAGTAGTAGTTCCTTGCTGTTGATTTGGGGTCCCTACTTTGGTAGTCACAAAAAGAACAGCCTTTGAATAAAATATCCCCTTGCACACAATGTCTAAATATGTGAGAAGTAGACAAGTGGCAAATCTATAATAAAGACCAAAAGCCAAGCCTATCTATCTTAAGAATATTATTATCAACTGTCAATTTGTTATCAAATTCTAAGCAGACGCATAGTATATGTGTAATCTGAAGAATTAATCTATCATGCTAAATGTGCATTTAGATGACACAATGGTACAAGGTGAAAGGGTGTGCCACAGCGATAAAAGTGGCCTTAGTCCGTTATATAATGGGCTCAGGTTTCACAGGTGAAGGAAGTACATTTTACGTGTGCCTGTGTCTGCCTGAACTTAAGGTAGGACCCCCCAGTTTCTGTAATGACACTCTCACAGAGATCTGTTCACCCTTAAAACTGCTTTTGTCACGACATGACATTGTCATGATAGTTAGACCAGTCTACTCCCCATCTACTGTTCACAGGTGTACAGGTTCTCTCTCCAGAGCTGCTCCCTGGATTGTTCTAGTGAATGTGAGCTGCTTGCCCCAGTGCAGCATAAGGGCTCATGTCTATTATTTTATGTGAATAACTTCTTCCCATAGTGATAGCATTCCAGGGCCAATCTCCACACCCCCAGTGGCGTTACGTGTGCCAATCCACCACAGCGGCTGATCCGGTACCGCAGCCTCGTTCTGGGCACATGTAAACATTCAAAATGGACCGCCGCTCATATGGTGAACTACAATAACGGATTTTGTTAATTTTCAGTTAATTAAACACTCTAAAAAATAAAATAAATAGAGAACTAAATTCCCCTGGTGTCCTCGGTGGCCGATCCCCGTCGTGGTGGATCAGTCACCTCGTACACCATGGTCGTTTAGTTCTCTCTATTTATCCTTGGTGTAGTGTTACCCTTCACGGAGGTGTGCAGGGTATGAATCTCCTAGTAGAAGGTAGCAGGTGTATTACTTAGCAATAAAATAATCCCCTTCCTTCACTGCATACCTTTTAGGGTGTATTGCATAACAACAGGACCCCCAAAATGCTGGCACTTATCAGTGATTATCTCTCCAGGTACCAGATCAAGCAATGGCGGACCCACTGGATAACCTTGAGCCTCGGTATTGCTCAAGACTCACTTTTCAATCTAAGGTCTCTGAGTGCACCTTATAAGCACACCTCTGTGCACTGTTAAAAAAAGTTGCCAGAGATATGTCGTTATTTTCACAGAGATTCCTTGTACTACTGCATTGCCACTTGGCACTTCTAGTAAAAACTACACTGGTCCACTGAAATACAATTACGATGTTTCACTCTCCAGTTTGATGAGGATCCGTGTTAGATTCAACAGTTAATTTTTACAGTGCGAATAGCTACTAATAATACTTCTGTATGTCTGTGTGACTGAGTGTCTCTGACGGTAGCAATGCTGTGACTATGAGTGGCTAAAGTATGAGCTTCTCCACTGATTCCACACTCATGGCGTGAAAACCTGCTCACAGCTCAACTGATGTCCCTCACACTATATTAGTACCTATGTTCACAGTGATATTTGTCTCATGTGGGTGTTACTAGGCTGAGTCAGGGAGATCTAGCTTTTGTAGTATATAATAAATCCATTGTGCATTCTTAGTTTATGTTACATCTCCTTTCTGCATATGAGCTGCTTCAATACATGTACTGTTAAGCTAAATCTGAGAGCTGTCACAAGTACTACTTAGCACTTCATGTGATATTTTGTGGTGCCGTTGGCTATGGCTACTGCTACCATACACGTGTAAGCACTGAGGCTGAGGACAGGACCAATGATTTTCTCACCCTGCTGGTGATATTGTGCTGGTAAGGACGGTGTTAAAGCTAATGCTAGCTAGCTGCTCAATGAGCCCTTTCCCCTCTCACATACATAGGTACTCTGGGCAACTGTGGGTCTGAGATTTTTAGCTTAAGTAACGTAAAATCTCGGTCAGTTTGTGTGACAACTGCTCCCTCCCTCCTCATGAGCTGCTCCTGTACCTAGGTACCCAGTGTGAGAGCAGGAATTGTCTACCTACTGATGTTCAGAGTACCTGCACTGAACTAGCCCCACTCATGAGACTATTGAGTTGCTCACTGGTATTTTCCCTACAGTTTCTTTAATATAGGCACCCCTGGCTCGAGTCTGGGAGCCTGAGCGTTAGCGATGTGTAATCGTGTAATATGTACTCGGGGTTTATGTTACAACAAGCTGTTCCAATACATAGAAAGAGTCGGAGAACAAGAGGTCTTCCTCCTCTCATCCTCCCCTCCTACGGTACTTTTGCTACTGATGGTGAGAGTAATCTCGGCCTAAATGACTAGTGAGTTGCTCACTGTGACTCCCCTTGAGGAGCTCCCATATAGCCGCCCCTGGGCTGAGTCTGGGAGCTTTAGCAATGTGTACTCCAATCCACACTGCCAATTTATGTAACAACTGCTCCCTTCCTCACCATGACCCGATCCTGCGTATGCCTGAGAGCAAGAAATCCTCTTCGGTCCAGTGTCCCTGCTGGTTGAACTAGTCCTACTCATTGGGCCTTTCCGTTGCTTACTGGCATGCTCCACAAGTTGCTCCAATAAAGGCACCCTGGGTCTGCAAGGGAGCCCTTGAGCTTTAGCCATGTGTGCTCTAATCTAAACAACCAATTTAGGTGACAACTGCTCGCTGTGTATCAGAACGCCTGCTTCTGTATGGGCTGCTACAATACATGTGAGTTTCTCCAACTGCTGTCCTCTCATTGAACTAGTCCTGCTCATGTAGCTAGTGAGTTGCTCACTGGGTCTCACCCTGAGCTGCTCCCCACACCCAACACGTAGCGCCTGGTGTCGTACAGAGGCACCAACAGGTATCTACTGCCTCCACACACACGGGGAGAACCAGCGGAACACGCAGCACTCACTCCCAGCATGCCCTCTGGTAGACTTCCTGTGAACATGCGCAGTGCGGTCTGTTTGCATGATGGGTTCAGTTTTGTGAGTATGGGTGGATGGGTGGTTGGTTGGGGAGGGTTAATTAATTGCAGAGATTGTGTGATAGAATTCAAAGATTGATATTGTAAATGGCTAGCCCTCTAAAGGCCACTAATGAAGGAATGCCAATAAGGGTCACTGATGCGGTAGTGCATCATGCCAATTGGTCGGCATGCTGGTGAGTCTGTTCACCAGCACTTCATTGGTGCATCATGACAATCCTAGGGGGTGTATCAGGCAAATGTAGCCGAGGTGAATGACATGTGTAATGCACACCCTGAATCCATGCATCCAATGGGCATAATCGACACTTACATGACTTTTTAGCACCATGACAGGCTGTTGGTCAGAGATTAGAGTCACTGGTTTACACCCTGTGAATGACCAGTGTCTGAGGGACTGAGGGAATGAATTCATACCGAGATCCTGACGTGCCCAGCCTGGTCTGAAACTATAGGTGACTGACTTTCTAGCACCAACAGTCGGATTTGGTGCTGAGTGTAAGGACTGGAAAGTAAATCTTTAAAGGTCCCCAATGTCATTAGGCCCCATGTTTGAATGAGGGTGTGTGTGATATGCTACGACTGCTCAGTACGATCAGCACTTAATGAGAGTGTGTGATATGCTACGACTGCTCAGTACAATCAGCACTTAATGAGGGTGTGTGTGATATGCTACGACTGCTCAGTATGATCAGCACATAATGAGATTGTGATATGCTACGACTGCTCAGTACAATCAGCACTTAATGAGGGTGTGATATGCTACGACTGCTCAGTACAATCAGCACTTAATGAGATTGTGATATGCTACGACTGCTCAGTACAATCAGTGCTTAATGAGGGTGTGATATGCTACGACTGCTCAGTACAATCCAACACATAATGAGGGTGTGTGATATGCTATGACTGCTCAGTACGATCAGCACTTAATGAGGGTGTGTGTGATATGCTACGACTGCTCAGTACGATCATCACTTAATGAGAGTGTGTGTGATATGCTACGACTGCTCAGTACGACCAGCACTTAATGAGGGTGTGTGTGGTATGCCAAGACTGCTCAGTATGATCAGCACTTAATGAGATTGTGATATGCTACGACTGCTCAGTACAATCAGCAATTAATGAGGGTGTGTGTAATATGCTACGACTGCTCAGTACAATCAGCACTTAATGAGGTTGTGTGATATGCTACGACTGCTCAGTACGATCAGCACTTAATGAGGGTGTGTGATATGATACGACTGCTCAGTACAATCAGCACTTTTAATGAGGGTGTGTGATATGCTACGACTGCTCAGTACAATCAGCACTTAATGAGGGTTTGTGTGATATGCTACGACTGCTCAGTACGATCAGCACTTAATGAGAGTGTGTGATATGCTACGACTGCTCAGTACAATCAGCACTTAATGAGGGTGTGTGATATGCTACGACTGCTCAGTACAATCAGCACTTAATGAGGGTTTGTGTGATATGCTACGACTGCTCAGTAAAATCAGCACTTAATGAGGGTTTGTGTGATATGCTACGACTGCTCAGTACAATCAGCACTGAATGAGGGTGTGTGATATGCTACGACTGCTCAGCACGATTTAATGTAGCACTTACAAAGCAGGGTTTGGTAGGGCAGTTGTACCGATGGAAACAATAGTGACAACCAGATTCAGGGCGGTGATGGCATCAGCGGTTTGAAGGAGTCTAGTTATATAGCATTTTGACAAATGCCTTCCAGGACCCACAGAGTTGGGTTGAAGAGGACCAGGGGCCTGACCAAGGGCAGTATTTATAAAACCTTGGCACCTCCCCCCTGGCGGCCTTCATAGACACTAGGCACGAACTGTAGACATTCACCGCTGACCAACACGTGAGGAGCTAGCCCTGGGGGTCCTCAGTGGGGTGGTTATTATAGGGAGGGGGTACATTGGTTGAAACAGGACGAGTATGGGGAGAGCGCATAGGGCAGGGTAAGAACGTCCAAATACCTTCAGATATCCACCCCTCATATAAATGCTATACCGACGCTACAAGTTTGCTACACACATGCAGGGTTGGTACTCTAATAAAGTGTTGGAAAGCATTCAGCTGGAACCTAGAGCAGTGTAAGACTCTCTGTACCTCATAGACATCCACTGAGGAAACCCTGCCTCTGTACCCGAGTTACCAGGAGCTGTGTTAGCTTTAATCATCTCTGCCACACCTCGAGACATTCATGATTACTACTAGACACGTACAAAGGTCAGCCCTAATCAGTTCTCCCTAATAACATCCTATAATTATCCTGTTCAAGTGCCAGTCTCAAATAACCACCGGGGGTACAGGGGTCACGAAATATATCTTAAGCACTAAAACTGGATCACAAATGACCGCCTGTCTTGGAATAGCGCTGGGGAGATTGAGGCTGCCAAATCAAAGACTGCCCAGGCGCTTGAATAAGACGGTAAATACGGCCACCCCCTGGTGATTTAACCCTCCTGGAACTGCTACCTGTCCACCCCCCCCCCAACCATCACCACCACCTCAAACAACCCTGAGTTATTTTACTACCCACTTCCTTCTCGTCCTCCTGACAACAGCCAGCAAGAAGCTTTAATGTTTCAGTCTATACGAAAGGTTTTCCACCTCACAGGCCATTCAGTCCTGCGAATTTTGTCATTCCGCAGGCCCGGATTGATTATGGTAGGAGCAAAAACCTCAAGAATATCATTGTCAGGAAGAAAATTCCCTTGCTATTTTAATGATTTAACTCAAAAAAAAATTAACAAAAGATGACACCTTTTGTTTTAGGCTGTAAAAACCTTAAAAATGGCCAGATTTGCAAACCATGAAAACCAAACTGTATCCCAATGTCCTGACATTACACTCAGACATTCAGAGTGACAATTGCCATTAGCCCGGCAGCAGTTTTGTCAGCAAGAGCCGATGTTCGATGAGATTTCGTATAGACTGATGTTTCTCATCACCTAGCCATTTTTACAAAGCATGATAGAAAAAGGTGTACACGTTTCTAAATATGTTGAGAATTTTCTGTCATGTTGTTGTCCATGGTACTCTTTTCAAGCACCAGAACGATTTATCTCCTTTTATTCTTTCCTTTTGCTCAATTTGGGGAAAGATGTAATTTATAGAGTACAAGAGACAATGGTTTTTATTGTAATCTGGACAATGAATTTCATCATATATCACCAGTTGGAATATGGCAATAAGGATATGTAGGCTACAGTGCATTTCTGAGCTAGCTCCTACACACTTCTTTCTTTAATTTGGCCTAACCATACTGCAAACTCCCAGCACAGCGTTTTCCTGCCTCCCAAATCATATCTAGCCAGCCATTGGTTAAGTCACGGATAAAAGGGCGAGGTGTCGTGCCGAGGAAGCATTAAAGATGATTGGGCAGAACCAGCAGTGTTGGGTGTGTGTGTGGGGGGGTGTGTGGAGCGGAGGGCTGAGAATAGGGTGGAAGGAAGTTTATGATGTTTAGACGTTTAATACATAATGCAGGGCCAGACTCCAGACCTTTGAAAGGCTAGAGTCTGATTTGATGGCGAACCCTTACAATATAACCTCTATTTTGCTTCTTTTCTTTCCTCTTTTAGAGTTTCCTTTGTCATCTAATTGAAAAGCAAATCTTATAAGGTTATATGGTGCACTGTTAGTAGTAGCCAGGGTTATTTTACAGCATATTGTGCTGGCAACTTTGGTTTCAGTATCTTTTACTGTAAGTCTACAGGAGTCACTGTAATTTTACAACACAATCCACAGTAATCATACAGTAACAACTACTGTCATCATGCAGCAAAATCATACAGATCTACAGAAACATGTGCTGTAAATTAACAGGAAAACATGTTGTAAAATTACAGAAAAATGTCTACAGTAATATTTTCTGTGAATAAACAGCAAGTTTTGCTGTAAATGAACAGCAAAATATACTATACAGAAACCTTTCCTGGCAACTGAGGTTCCAGCAACTATTGCTGTAAATTTACAGTAACTAAAAGTTTAGAATTACAGCAATAGGTTCTGTTAATCTACCACAAATGCATTGTATATATAGGTAGGCTACAAAGGACACTGCTATATATGCTATCATTGAGGTCAGTCCATGGGGATCATCCCCATAATATCATTTATTTGCACTGCACACCATGCATGCATTGATACTATAAACCATATATGCCTAAGGAAGACAACGATGTCTCCAATCTCAATGAAGTGGCATTTTTGAGCGTGAGAGAAGTAGAGAACCATCTCTCCCAAAACATTTCATGGCTATTCAGTTTTAACACTAAATTGACCTAAAGGCAGGTAGGCCTATGTTAGCTACAACCTCCTGGTCCAGACACTTGTATTTCAGCTCTAGACACAGATATGGTGTCATCTATGCACATTATTAGTTGTTCCAAGTTTCTTCTTAGATATTTTCTAAGTTTCTCCTCGTACACTCTCATTCATGCACAATGCTAGATTGAACCCATTGAGGTCATTATCATATTGCAATTGATTGATAAGCTCTGGGGACAATATTGGATTGAGATGGGCACTATATGAATATACATACTGAACAGATGGTTATACTACTACCCTCTAGTGGGAGAACCTACAGAGGTAAGGTTACTTAGGTAAACCCTTTGTATGGTCAAGTACCTACTATAAGTATGTACTAGCTAGCCTAGGGCATAGTGTATGTAGAGTAATTATACAGGATCACCTACTGTACACATCTATATACTGATATGAGGAGGCGCAAATTTGAGGAGTTTAGGATCTTTTTTAAGGAAATTTTCACAGCATAGCTGTGATGAATTATTTTATTATGGTTAAGGAACATAGTTACCATAGAACTATGTATGCATGCTGTCTGTAAGGGGTTATTGTATGGCATGACTAATAAAAGATCATGTTGCCTGTAAGGGGTTATGGAGGCCGTGTGTACTGCCTGGTCACGGCTGAGCACTCCCAATAAGCTATCAAGTTGAAGTATATACTTGTAGTACATCTCAGGTGTGTGGAGGCCGTGAGTACTGCCTGAACAGGGTCTATGGGTCACTGAGTATGATTTGGACAAAATTCTAGCGCGTGGTGTTACATGTGAATGAATTATTTTCAAAATGAAAATAATTCAACAAACCTGTGCCTCTACAATAAGACTCACTGTGTTAGAGTATACTGTACTTTCTGCTGTGAATCTACTGGAAACGTTTCTGTGAAAACACACAAACTCCTAACAGTGTATACCATATGACACCTTAGAATACTCACATTTGTTTGATGTTTCTTTATTCAGTGCTAACATATATGACCTGTATCTCTGTAATTCCTCGCAAGCCACAGGAGTGTCTTATGTGGAGGAGTAGGTAACCATGGTTACATGTGTAGAACACATATTTTCATTAACACTGTGTGTAAAACGTCAACATTAGATTTTTTTGTTGTTTTTCTTTATGGCAATGTGCTCCCAAGGTGCCACAATGCTGGCGTGGCTTCTCATTGAAATGGAAAAGTGTTTTTTTTGTAACTGTGCACATACATGCCCTTCATCTAATGATGATATTCATAGATATTGTCATGGAAACATGACTTAATGTACCATATCGCCATGTTGAAGCGCCAGGTTTTGAATAACTGCCTTTCTCAAACTCAAATAAGTGCTGTGGCTAAAGGGCATTGAAAATAATTATTGAGTACTAGTAAAATTAGAACTAGAGGGACGTTTTGCAGGTTCATTCAATAGTTCATTCATTTATATTTCATGGAAAACAGCTGGCTAGGGCAGCCACAACCCGATCCCCTCGTCATAGTGTCCCTTAACACCCCCTCATATTCTCATCGCCTCAGAACCTGTATACTATCTTTGTAATATGAATGCTGCCTAATCCTCACTCGATTTCTTTTTTCGCCACATTCATCATGCCTGCACACTGTCGACCTTCCTTCAACTTCCTACAGCCCCCAAACAGCCAAGGCTTCTTCACCCTCCACGCGCAGGCAGCGTCCCATAGGGTTATAGTGAGCAGACTGTAGACTCCCAGATATATGTAGGGTAGGGGTGTGTGTGGGCGGTTAGGATTTCAGCACTCTAAAGGATACTTCTCCATGATTTCTGACAATATTCACACATTGCAATTGACAATAGCAAGACAACATTCATGCATAAATTTAAAGGTTTGCTTCAAAAGGGGTTAATGCATCTGAAACCACATCTGTAGCGTTGAACACTACGTTGCACGCATCTACATATTGCATACACATACTGTACACTTGAGCATCACTCAGCTGCATTGAGTTAGAAGTCGGATGGAAGGCCTCGCGAGTAACTCTCCAGGGCTACATTCACACATCATACCGCCACTGCGGGGTGGATACAGTCCCGCAGGGTCGGCATGATGCACCAATGAAGTGCTGGCAAGCAGTCTTGACAGCACTTCATTGGTGCATCATGACGACCTATGGGCATGATGCACTCCTGCATCAGCGGCCCGAAAAGGGTTATGCATACTTTGTGTAACCTGCAGGTGGTAGATTTGTTACAAAATGACAAACACTGCCATTACCATCTGGGGGAGGAGAAACCTGTAAGTACCCTGCCTCTGCTTGGAGACTGCACGCAATATGCAAATCAGTGTGGGTGCCAAAAAATGACGAACAGATAGACAGATAATAGCCTCTATTTAAAAAAAAAAATTATTTAGTACTCTAACAGGATGTAACTGGTTCCCACATACACCAGGTATAAGGGTCATATGCGGCGCTGGTGACTTACCTACCAAGGCAGGATTGGTGCAAAGGAACATGAACCTGGGGACATCATGGTCGTCATGATGCACCAATAAAGTTCTGGGGAGCCCACTGGTGAGCCATTCCACGTGATTCATAAATGCACTAGCGGCCCTTAACGGGATATTCCGAGGTAGCAGGTTGTCCCATGGGCACCGCCATTGCTGAAGCTTGTTATCAGCGAGTTCTACTGATAACACCTATCAGATGGGTACCAGTTGGCCCCGGGAGGGCCGCAGTGAATCATTGGGATTATCTCATTGGCTAATAATTAATCCTGCTAAGTCTGTATAGGGTTTGTCTGTTTAAATTTCCAGAACCTAGTCATACTGACTGTGAACAAGAAATGGCTGCCCGCATCAAAAGATATCTGACGGCACTTTGTGAAATGAGTATCTTCTGTATTCTCCTATTTGTTCTGTTACAAGTATAACATCATGGGATGCTTTTTGTGTACCAGCGTTTTAAGAAGCTGTGTCGTACATTTCACACGGTCTTATTTCTCTGAGCAAAAATCATGTCAAGAATTCAACTCCTGAATAGAAAGCAGGGTAATCATGGGTGATACAAGATGCTAAATCTTCTTATACCACTATTCTGCCACCTCCCTTACTGTTATGCCCTCTGCTACCAGTGCATTATGAGAGCATATACGCACATGTGCATTTTTGGGATTTTTGGATATACTTTTTCGAGGTCAAGTTGGACTTAGAATATTTTGGGAAATGTGTGGCAGACATACAAATTCAGTCTCGCCATTGTTTCAAAGTGAAAAATCGTCCAAACTCGTAGGAGAATTGAACCCCGGCTGCAGTGGAGGTAGGCGAAGACCTTAGCCATAGCGCCACACTGAACGGTGTTGAAACCCAATACGATAGTAAATAACTTCTAACCTGGGGTCCTTGTCCTATGTTTGCACTCACTTTTCGTATGGAATCCAACCATGACATGTTATAATATCAAAGTTCCAAGAAGTTTTCGATCCATAGACGAGGAATGCGTGCTAATTTTCTCCATTTTCTTCGATATAAATAAGAATCCAATGATTTTTCCATCGTAAGCGAGTCGCGGTCCGGCCATTCCCACCCGCCTCCTTGTTCGGCGAAAGTGTGTCAGTGGCCCGGATGTAGATATAGGTCATCTGCTCGCCGTACGAGGAACATGGCGAAAATTTCGGACCATTTTGGAAAATCAATGGATTCTCCTTTATTTTGAATATATTGGACATAATACATATGGAGGGATCATCTAGACTATCTAAGGATGTGTATGTAATAATTTGAAGACTTGTCATGGTTGGATTCCATACGAAAAGTGAGTGTGAACACAGCGGTACCTCTCCCGGCAAGGAACAAAAACAATGGCTTCGCGCAGAGCGGTGACCCGGGCCGTATCGCTTGCTTTTACAAAATGTTTTCTCGTGGCTATATTCTGTGGATATCAGGTAAGAAATTAATACAAAATGGAGGAAAAGGTGGTATAAATGCAATATGGCATAAATATGCCAGCACACGGGTGGTATATTGACGATATTGCACTCGGCCTAACAGCTTCGTGCAATATTCGTCAATATACCACCCTTGTGCTGTCATATTTATGCTATATTCCATTAATATTTCATTGCTGAGCATTTTGATGGAAATAAAACACCATGACATTCTCGCAAGTAAGCCGCATTTAAGACAGGGATGGCCTCAGATGTCCCTTATAGAAATACAGAATTGTCATGTATGAGTGCCCGGGCATACAATGAATTCAACCAGACAACACCTCCAGCCCATTATCAAGAAAGGGCACTTATTTATCCAAGACCCCAAGATTTCTAAATGTCAATACACCTTAACCCTCGGTGATTGTTAAAGACCAGAGCATCTTCAAAGAGTTTGTGCCTATAAATACAGGGGCCAATACTGTACTCAGACTTAGGTTGTATTTAAAGGAGCCCTGGCATGGCGAATGCACGCCCGCACTAAAAAGTCACGTGACCACCCCTCAACCAATCAGATCGTTGCAAATTTTCTGCTGGTTTCCGCGAATTTATCAACGATCTTTTGTCAGGTACCCATATTGTTAAAAGTCTGTGCTAGGCCCCCTTTAAAAGACTATAAAAGCAAATGTCCACAACCATGGGATATATTTTTTTTCATCGTATTCCCCGAGGTGGGACTGGCATATCCCACGAATCCATTATATGGCTGAGTGGGATACCACCGGTCCCACAGCTCAGATCTGTTCAAAATCCAAGATGGCGGACACCCATTGAATATGAACACATTGTACTCAATGCCCCCATTGAATACTGCGGTTCTAGTACTAATCTATAGTAACGTGCGTATCAGCCATGACATAAAGGAAAAGCATACAGCAGGTCCTGTAGATGCAGCAGCATATGTAACCAGTGTTTTATTGCTAGTTCCCTCCGTCTACTTTTCATTTTATTGAGATGCCCTCCTACTCCATGGTTTTATAGATAGCACAAGATCATGTCTGGACAACTGACAACTGTCTGAATATATATACCCAATACCAGCTTTATGGGAGTCCAATACGGAAAGTGTAATAAAACCCACATAAAACCCAGTGCTATAGGGGGCAGCTGGAGTCAGACTCACCACTCCATGGTCATAACCCTTTAAGATTTGCTAAAGCATTAAGTCTATCGGTCATCACGATGCACCAATGAAGTGCTGGTGAGTCTGCTCGCCAGCACCTCATTGGAGCATCATGCCGAACCTCAGAGACTCTAGGTGAACCATAGGGTGCTATCCACCCTGTACGTTTGACTTGATGCATGAACGTAGCCCTGGCGTGTTACTCACCAGGGCTGAATTCATGCATCATGAAAACCAATGGGCATGATGCAATAATGCATTAGCGGCCCTTAACGGGTTAATAATGAGGTCCTGAAGTCATGTCTGCAAGCATTTTGGGATCACTTCCCTTTTTCACCCCTCACTGGTTGTCATCTCTGCACTAACCTGTTTGTTTACACCCTGCACCATGCAGCTGCAGTTTACTGATGAACTTCACCATAGATGTAAATGGATAAGAACAGTGCCAGATCAAGCAATTGGAAGAGGGGTGGCATGCTAGTGGAGATTCCATTCCTTATTTTCATTTGTAGGCAATTCAATGATAGAAAGGTTGGGATTCCCCTCTAAACATATAATGGTTCATGCCCAACGTCTCCTCTGAATCTCTCAATAGAGAGGTTAGGATTTGGACTTGTACACCTACCTGTACGGGTAGCGTCATAGGTCACGTGGGGGGGGGAGGCTAGGCGTGTTGGACGTGTAGGGGTGCTCTAGGCATACATGTAGGGTAAATAGATATATAAAATAATTGATGGTGATTATAATTGTAATTGATATGTCTAACTAAAGAATAGATATCTGACAACCTGGTGTGGTGTAAATTGGCCCAAATCTAATTATATCTCAAGGTAATTAGATTTTGTTTACATGCCTTAGACCATTCAGCTGAGACCACATACTCCAAGTGTTGATAGCCTCATTATAAGGCCATCTCACCTTAACCTCTTTACCTGTATCTATACTGGAACCTGTACCTGTAGACCTTGCCGTACCCGTACAGGCACACGTTCAGGAATCTTAACCTCTCTATTGTCTTCAGGACACAGTTGTACAGACATAGGGTTGCAATGCAGGTATCAGGGGAATAAAAGCGTCATGCAATTGGGAGGTACTAGGGCTTGTGAAAAGGTCTCACCCAATCCTTTCCCATCTCACACACTGCTACAATTCGGGTATAGGGGAGGGAGGCAGGAATGACCGAGTCACTGCAGGGAGTGTGTGAGAGAGGTCAATAGATCAGACATTAACAGGGCCATGGCAGCTCTCCTACTGCCCCTCCCACCCCCATTACAGCAATGGCTGGCAAGGTCCAGACGGCGGGAGATCAATACACCCGTCCCAGGACGTCTCTAATGGGACGTCTGTAACAGGCTGGGGGCACCTGTAGGGGGATATTATAACCCCCTCTTACACTGTAAACGATAACTGTTGAATTTACGAGGGATCCTTGCAAAACTGAACAGTGAACCACCGTAAATGTATAGCATTGAACCAGTGTCCCTTTTTTTTACAAGTAGCCCCAGGTGGCAGTACAGTGGAAAAAGGAATCTTTGTGAAAATAACAATGGATCTCTGTAAATTCGGGACAAGGATTTCACCGTTATTTCAACAACATTTGTTTTATATATGATATAACGTCTGTAACAGGCTGGCAGCAGCTGTAGATGACTATGATATCCCACTGATCAGGACTCGAGTTGGGAACGTTCACAACTTGGGCAAGGAGAATGTCATTGTCTCCTGAAAATGTAGACACACCAGAACAACTCAAGAAAAAAAAAGTCCAGTTCCTGGGAATATCCCGAGTCTTTCCCAAGAAATTCCCGAGCCATTCTCGAGGTCTAGACTAGAGAACCTTCTCGAGTATAAGCTGTTTTGGCATGTCTACATTTTCAGGAGATAATCACATTCTCCATTCTTCTTGTGTTCAAAAGTGGGGACTCGAGAAATTCCTGAGTAATTCTCAGGATCTTGTTCAGTGGGATGCTCCAACTCAGGATATAGATCTGTAAAAAATGTCTATAACAGGCTGGGAGCAGCTATAGACTGTAGTTTTAACCTGATGTTACTATACACCTATGTGACAGAGGGGAATTCGTTACTGCTTTATTTTCAGTAACTCGGAACCAAATTGTTATCGGGAGTGTCCTAAGGGTCTCAGTTGGGCGACACAATATATTTTGTATATATAAGCTAAAATAGAAAAAAATATGTTTAATATCAATATAGACCTGTGTGACAGGTCTGTATAAGTTCTTTCCATTCTATGCTATTAAGTTACATGTCCTCAGAACTTACATGTTGTTACGCTATATCCGTCCATGCTCGTGTTTCTGATTCAATTACTTTCACTGGCTAGGTACTTAATCAGGTGAGACACACTTGCCGTGCTACCATGGGTATAAGTTGATGCTTACATGCAACAACAGTTCCTTGCTGTGCCTGATACAATTTGTCCATTTTCTATGTTATTTTTGAATAGTTCTAAACTGGTGCTCCTGATCAAGCCCCAACTGAATGATTGACTCTGATTCTGGACTTCACTGATGCTTCCTCATAAAGGAAGGTATATGGGGAGACACTTTACTCCCCGCTCCCCGTCCTCCACCCCTCCATCCCGTCCTCTGTCCGTCCGATATTACGTCTTGACTCCATTAGGTACAGGTCATTGACTCTGTGTGTACTGAGGAAGAAGGAATCATAGAGTGGACCTTGGCTATGGAGGGAACATGAGGGGGAGGGGTAGAAGAAGATGTGGCCCATCATGTCTGTGGTTTTAACCCAATCACAAGAAATCTCTTCATATATCAAAAGGTAGACGAGCAGCTTCCATGGGAGCTGCAATTATTACATGTATATATCCTGATTTTTTTCCCTTTTCATCTATGCGAGTAGAACATGCTGCCTGTCCATAAAAAAAGAGCCTACATTGAGGATTGCAAAATGAACACCTTTTTATGATGGGCAAACTGCTCGCTGATTGTATTCAAGTCATCTGCCCACACAACACAGGATATTCACAGCTCAGGGTATATCAAAAAGGGAGATATACATGGAAGCTCACCCGGGGATTACAATTTACAGACAGAGAATATCACATAGAGCAAAGCCCGACTAATTTCCCTGAGTTTCGCACAACCCTATGCGAGACTACCATAGATGGTGAGAGTCAAAGGACGGGTAATGGAGGTGCCTTCACTGCCTATCATGTCTGAACCACTCCACTACAGACCGCTTTGAGGCACCTACCCTACAGCACACCTATAGCCACTGATAGGCTCACGCCATAAAACCAGCACACCTATAGCCACTGATAGGCTCACTCCATAGAACCAGCACACCTATAGCTACTGATAGGCTCACTCCATAGAACCAGCACACCTATAGCCACTGATAGGCTCACTCCATAGAACCAGCACACCTATAGCTACTGATAGGCTCACTCCATAGAACCAGCACACCTATAGCCACTGATAGCCTCACTCCATAGAACCAGCATACCTATAGCTACTGATAGCCTCACTCCATAGAACCAGCATACCTATAGCCACTGATAGGCTCCTCCATAGAACCAGCATACCTATAGCCACTGATAGCCTCACTCCATAGAACCAGCATACCTATAGCCACTGATAGGCTCCTCCATAGAACCAGCATACCTATAGCCACTGATAGGCTCACTCCATAGAACCAACACACCTATAGCTACTGATAGGCTCACTCCATAGAACCAACATACCTATAGCCACTGAAAGCCTCACTCCATAGAACCAGCACACCTATAGCTACTGATAGGCTCACTCCATAGAACCAGCACACCTATATCCACTGATAGTCTCACTCCATAGAACCAGCACACCTATATCCACTGATAGGCTCACTCCATAGAACCAGCACACCTATAGCCACTGATAGGCTCACTCCATAGAACCAGCACACCTATAGCTACTGATAGGCTCACTCCATAGAACCAACACACCTATAGCTACTGATAGCCTCACTCCATAGAACCAGCACACCTATATCCACTGATAGGCTCACTCCATAGAACCAACATACCTATAGCTACTGATAGCCTCACTCCATAGAACCATCACACCTATAGCCACTGATAGGCTCACTCCATAGAATTGATTGATTGATTGATTGATTGATTGATTGAACCAGCATACCTATATCCACTGATAGGCTCACTCCATGAACCATCATACCTATAGCTACTGATAGGCTCACTCCATAGAACCAGCATACCTATACCGATCTAGCAGGATACATTATTGACTAATGATATGATTCCCTTCATTCAATGCAGACTTTTTAGAGAGCATTACATAACAACTGGTCCCCATCATGCTGGTTGTTATCAGTACTTATCTCTTCGGGTACCAGATCAAGCAATGGTGCCCCTATTAGGGAGCTCGAACCTCGGTATATCAACTGAGAGGCCCACCTTATAAGCCTGGCATGCCTATAGCCATTTTACCTGGGGGATGGGGGGAAGGGGACATGGGGGGACATATCCACCCCCCGCCCCTCATTTTCCTCTGTGATTGATAGGGGTACAGGCCCCCCTGCCCCCCCTCTAATTTTCCCATGTGATGGTCTATACCCCTATAGACCAGACGTACCTGTAGCCTAATAGATCCAGATACAACTTATCTACGACTTACCCTCATAGTTTGTATCACCCTATGTCTTATAGGCTACCTTACCTGAGACGTCTGTTTTGTGAAGAATTCAGATATCTGATATTTGGCCTCACCTGCAAGATAAAAAGTCAAAGAAGGATTAGATATTTGGTATACAGTCATAAAAGGTGATTCCGCAGTGATCTAATGTAGATATTTTAGATTCTGTGCGTGAAGGGATAGTTAAGCTTATACAGGACGCGTGTGACCTAGCATCAATTGTGATTTGGATTTAAAATCTTCAGTACGTACTTAGAGCTGACAATGAATCAAAATGGTGTTTACAAATAGTTTAAATCCAACATTAATCATCATAACTACACACTACTCTAGTGGTCCGTATATATGTCGGGGCTATCATTGATTTCAATCCCACTGTACGCCTATATATGAGACAGGCACCCATCTGAATACAGTGCTTAAGATAGCTATGATAACGAGATTTGAAGTACTTCATTGACTGTGTCATGTATTCAATGTAAGATAGAGTTAATTAAGTGGATTCTGGAACTGCAATCCATTTACTTCTATCTTATCCGGTAGACTGTAGGTGACATTCCAAAGAACCTTCTCCAGGAAAATGAACCTGTCAGAATTACCAGCTGGTATCTCCATTCAAATTGGTCATAGTGGTCATAAGGTGGTGCCACTGGGTGCATAGAGGCCACTGCTACTAATGGGTGATTGAAATTGATTGCTTTTTTTAGAACAATTTCCTTTATTTGCTATATATTCTCTGGATGGTATCTAAGCACGTATTGTTAATAACACATGCAAACATCAGGTGGCTGCCATTCACCTTTGCGGGTAGTCTCATAGGCAGCCATGGTGATATTTTAAAGTGTTATATCATACCTCTAGGTGGCAGTAGCTCTCAACATGTTCCCTGCCTACGGAGGGTATTTCAAATAGAATGTATCTACAAATAAATCCCCAGAACACAAATGTGGCATGAAATATTGCTATGAATCAAAGGGTTATGTTGATAATTAGTGGTTGGCCTATGTATTGGTGAGGGTTCAGTGGGGGTGGTCTATAATAGTTAGCTAGTTACACCTTAATTCTACCAGAAAAAGTGTCCCAGGTCAGAGAGAAATGTGGGTGTTAGCAATCTTTTCCCTATCTACAATCACCCTTTTTAGTGAATGAACCAATTGTAACTTTACATGTCCCTAAAGATTTAGACCCCTCCTGTACTACTGATAGGCTATATTGTGCCCTACATCCATTAGAGACAGTCCAGGGCATGTGTAAAGTTGAGGTCTGTAGCACTGTGACACATATGGAAGTGAATATTGAATGAAGGGCTGTCCACCCTACTTAAGGTTAATTTTCACACACCTATACCCCTGGTGCTTGTTTGCAACCAGCACTTCTTTGAGATCCTGGCGCTTAAACAGACCATTAATGTATTCAGCCTTAATTCCCAACCTGGATTATGGCCAGACACTGTAGCCCCAGTCTTACTACCCTAGTCCGGCTTCTCTAGCCCACTTAAAAGGGTCTATTTCTCCTCTTTTCTATCCCCTCAGGATGTGTGTGGTGCACATATGTGCGGGCACTGACACATTTCTCTGTGAAATTGTGTAATGATGTTCTCGCCATAAATATGACCTTAGCTGTCGAAATGGCTTTAAACATCTATTACTCACTCACTCACTACCCTAGTCACACCAGACCCCATGATGTAGATGAAGACTGATTCTCTCTGACAGAATAATCTGTCACACTGACTTACGAACTACAGATATTACAGCCTCTGACAAATCCCCACAGCTCCTCCCCTCACCACAAATATACAGGGTTGGTCGGATTGCTACAATCAGCAAAAAAGTATCCATATAAGAGTCTTCTATAGAGACCCCTCTCAAAACAATGACCACAGAAGGTCTACAGAGCCCACTTTGTCTGCGAAATCCCTCACATATTGTCCACATTGACATTTTGTACCCTGTGGACCTGGATATTTTTACCCTGTGGCTAAATCAGCTAAAACGAAGGGTAAGGTCCTGGGGTTACCAGTCTTCTATACTTAGGCTGGTTCTTATTGTATATATGGAAAGTAGGGTCAGGATGATGTCTATTTTTAGTTAATTAATGTTGTCTCCATCTTTCCGGTTCAACGATAAACTGTGATTTAATTATGACAGACAAAATGTATTGAGCAGTGCATTAAGGCTGTTTGCCTTTCCAGCTCACACTGCGCCCCCGTCCCTCAAGCACCACCCCAATCCACTCCCACCACCCACATAGACACCAGCAGTCACATGTCCCTAAATTGATAAAATACCCATAATTCCAACAGGCAACTGAACATGCAAAGTGACAAATAGGAACTTCACGCATGCGTATCAAAACCATGTGACAACTTATTAGGGAGAGGGGGTGTAATGCTTCGTTTTGTCCACATGGCACAAAATGTCCATGTGAACAATATGTGATGGGTTTTTGGTCAAAATGTACTCTATGGACATCTTGCAGCACCTTCTGTGGTCATTTTGTGAGAGGGGTTTCTATAGAAGTTTGATTTGTGGACACTCTGTGCTTCGTGGCTAAAACGCAGCACAACACAAACAAACTATACCCAGTTGAGTTAGGAAGTGATATTCGAAGCTATTCCGACAGCTAAGATCATATTCATGTCGAGAAAGCTACATTACACAATTTCACAGATAAGTGTGTTGGTGACCGTGCATATTTGCACCAGACACACCGAGGGGATGTTAAAGAGGAGATATGGACACATTTTAAGTGAGCTGGGAAAGGCCCCACCCACTTGAAAGATGAATATATGATTGTATTCGTGCTTGCGTATATATTTGTTCACATGAAATAAAGAGATTACAAGAAAGACGAGATGAACATGTCATTAAGCGGGGCTAGGGAAGCCCCAAAGTAAAGAGGGAATGGCTGAATTATACAGAATTCATGAGAGTAAAGGATAGGGAGGGTACCCATGATAAAGGAACAAAAGGGCAATCAAGTCAGTGAAACTGCCTGGCACGGATAGAAAGCATACCATAATGGCCGCGTGTATAAGGTCAATAGGCACCACTTGTCGTGATTTAAGCTTGATTGGACCTAAAAATAAATATAATAGCATATGTAAAAAACATTTGTGGGTGTATACTACAGTAATTGGGTGATAACATCCATATATGGGGGTAGATTAAATATGAAAACTAAAGGTACAGCAGAGCAGCAAAGATGGGCTATAAGAAGAGGTAGGGAGATTCGTCTCACGCCCTACACTTATACACAATGACATCCCTTTACATTAGGCAACATTAAATCTACTTTCAATTTTGTGAATGGTAATAAAAGTAGACATGTTACTGTCTAATATAAGCCATAGAACAGCTATATTGGCCCATAATTTCCTCATTTTCTAGTCTGTGAGAAAATGGTATAATATTGTGCTGTATTACTAGGGAGTGAGACGAATCTCCCGGGCATGAGACGAATCTCCCTCCCATTATATTAGGTATATCTCTGGCCAAGGTGGTAGTGGAAAAATGATACTCATGTGTCTTATTCCTTTACTTTATAAATACTTAAGCATCATAAACAGGATAATTAGATATGATGGCCTGGTAGTTATAAAGGCCTGGCAATAGAGGGCGTGAGACGAATCTCCTGGGCGTGAGAAGAATCTCCCTCTCCTTATAAATGGTTACATTTCTGGCCAGGATGGTAGTAGGAAAACTCCAGTCATAGGTCTTATTACTATCATATATAGGTACATAGGGATCATAAGAAGGATAGTTAAATATAAAAGGCCTAACAGCATATATCCATCCATCTGTACTGTTCTGTGTAGAACCCAGACTTCTAATTTTATATGCATATATAGCTGGTAGTTAAGGATGAATATAAAATATTTTATTAGTCCATGTTGTGTATTTATATTATGGTTAGAGCCCATCTTTTTCACAGTTTTGCTTACAGCATAATAATGAATTAGTTTATGTATGTCCAAATGGCCTTAAAAAAATCCTTAAGTAATGCTTAACTTACCTAGAAATATATCTCTGCCCTCCTACCTTTTATTTTGTTTATATTCCTCTCTATATATGTGCATTTTAAAATTTCAATGATAAAAAACGAGTCTTTTAGGGTGCATTTAGGCCCCTCACTCTAAACATATGCCTCAGACATATGTAAAACCAGGGTTCCCCACGTAGCTCTAACTAAGGGCTATTAGAATAAATGATAATAACACATATATATGCTCCATTTTGAACGAGTTATGCAGTCAAAACAGCCAAATCACGACAAGCGGTGCCTATTGACCATAAGTGCCGGGGCGCACATTGATTTCACCTAGGCTTTACCCCCGGGCCTTATTTGAGACCAGACTTAAAATACAGTGATCTTTCAAATGTCAATACCCTTACACCCCTGGCACTTATTCAACACTGGTGCTCTTTCAAAGACCCGGCGCTTATACAGGTTAATGCAGTAGGCAATGGGTGTGTGGAGGGGGGAGGGGTGTTTTTTTATCTTTGTTTTAGAGCTGTGAGTGCCACAGTGCTGAGCTGAGATCACGCACATCCTGTTTTAGTGTAGCTGAAAGGTCTGGGCTGCATGTACCACGTAAGCAGCTTTCTTTTACGTTTTAAATTTTACAAATGCATTCTTGCTGCTTGCCTAATGCCGGTCGATATGTATTTATCTTCTATCAATAGTTCACTTCTTTCTTGATTTAAACCTTCAATAGAAGCAGGGTGCCTAATGCTCTATGTCGGCATGATGCACTTAAGCAGATCTGGTGGGTAACTCGCAGTATGATATGGGAAGGTATCAATATCATATGGTATTTATGGCGTATGCATGCGTTACTCACCAGGGCTGCATTCACGCATAATAATTACCCTGATACACTCCCAGAG
Organism: Acholoe squamosa; assembly: GCA_949317995.1. Classification (NCBI taxonomy): domain Eukaryota; kingdom Metazoa; phylum Annelida; class Polychaeta; order Phyllodocida; family Polynoidae; genus Acholoe; species Acholoe squamosa. The sequence goes on from OX439037.1 coordinate 88,035,088, forward strand.
GGTCCGCATGATGCTCCAATGAGGTAAGGGTAAGCAGAATTGAGAGCACCTTTGGGCATGGTGCACTTCTATAGATAAGCGGCCAATAGAGGTCCAAGAGTGGTGCTTAGTCAGCTTTGGGGTACGTTCCACAACTCCTTCAGCGACCCTTAAAGGTTAAGAGTTTTTAAAATCTCCCTCCATTGTCTGCTCCTCAAAGCTTCAACATGGAGAGATTAACAGTCGTTCTGGTGAGTTAGAGGAACATTTTAGCAATTAGAGTCTATTATAGTGTCATGTTTGAGCAAAGAACTTTGAATAAGGGCCGTCTCATATATACACCAGGGATATGAGGCTGATGAATTGCATCTTAAGGACTTGATATATAATTCTATCGAGCCCCTTTCAGTCACGTCATTGCCCTTAGTGCTGTTCCATGTACATATTCTCTCCCGTCGATCTTGCCGCTTAATATTATCTTATTATTCCTCCACATTAACCCTAGTTAGGGCATTTTGTCATCACTTTGGTAGGAGGATCTATAGGTATGTCCTGCCTGACCTTCAGGAACGACTCAATACTTAGAGGTCATGTCAATGACAGACTATTTACAAGTACATTTATGTTGAAAGGTCGTCATGATGCATCGATGAAGTGCTGACGGGTGTGCTCGCAGCACTTCATTTGAGCACCATGCCGGCCCTCCAGGGTATATATGTAGCCCTGGCGCGTTACTCACCAGGGCTACTCTTAAAAACCATTGAGGCCTAGCATTGACTATAGTCGACACCATGGTAGGCCTAGCATCGACTTTAGTCGACACCATGGCAGGCCTAGCAGCGACCATGGTCGACACTATGGTAGGCCTAGCATTGACTATAGTCGACACCATGGTAGGCCTAGCATTGACTATAGTCGACACCATGGCAGGCCTAGCATCGACTATAGTCGACACCATGGTAGGCCTAGTATCGACTTTAGTCGACGCCCATTATATAGGATTTGTATAGGAATTGAAAATAGTCTCGTCCTCTAGAAACTATACTTTTTTTAGAGGCCGTCCCCATGGCCAGGGCAACCATTTTTGCTCTGCCCTCAAAGGGTTATTAACTTAATCGATCTCAAATTTCAAACATGGCTTCCATATCAATACATACATGTCAATTATACTCAACATCCGCCCCTATATGGATGTTGAGTATTCTCAACATCAGCCCTCAATGGCTTAGGGTTAAACACTAATCTATAAAACACACATAATCTCAGTATCTCCATCCCGAGTCTTTGTAGAGGATTATGATACATAACCTTGTCCCACAATGACAGGGCAGATTGCATGTAAATATTTGACGACCCTCCTGTAGACCACGTGACACAGAGTCAGACAGACAGGGGGACTACCTGTAACTCATAATGCTGGTCTATCATCCTGTATCATTTAGTCCCTTCTATGGCGGGGGCTATAGTCTGTATGGGGAAAGCAATGATTCATCAAAGTCTACCAAAGCAAGGCTCGAGCTTGGATCCAGTTTTCTCTTGCCATATTGGCAAATAAACGTTTATATTTCGTCAATTTCGGAGAGAATTCATCAGAACCTGTGACGTTCTAATGATATTGGGGGAATTTCGTTTGGGACTTTTGGCAGCATCTTGAGACTAACAACAGTGTTTCTCACAACAGATGTTGATGCTTCCCAAGCTCCCAAGTAAAGCATTTGAGGATTTGCCTGCAATTTTTAGAAATAAAAAATGTTCATCGCACTCTATATAAGGCCAGATAAAAAAAAAGGTTTGTTTCCAGTAACCCGACCAACCCTAGCAAAAAAGGGAGGAAAAACTTTTTTTTTTGTGATTTTGAAGAGTTTTCTCTCATATTTTAAAGAATTTTTCCATTACCTTTTGAGGCTTTTTCCTGTATCCTTTTCATGTTCTTCCCCTCTCTCACAGCTGTCATTTTCCCATCATTATTTTACAATTAAATCAACAAATTTGATACAACCATTGATATGTGCCTTAACATTTCCTATTTGAATGTAAAAAAAAAATTACAAAAAAAAATCTGACCTAGTGACTCTAGCCCTTTGAGCTATGTTACTGGGAACACACCTTTTATTTTCTTTGGCCTAATGGATTGCTGTCTTCACCACAGGAAAAAGGGTCTTCACACGTCAAAGCCTATCCATACTGCCACTCTAATATCTTACCCAACAGTTTTCACTCTAAAGACCGATAGTGCATTATGCCTATTGGTTGTCATGAGGAAGGAATACCTCCTCCTGAAGCATCCTGACAATCCTACAGGCCTGATATACTCACACCTACTGAAATATCCTGGTAATCCTACAGGCCTGATATACTCACACAGGGTCAGCATGATGGTCAGCATGATGCCAACAAGAAAAATGTGGCAAGGACCATGGGTAGGAGTGGCAACTCCTACCCGTGGTCCTTGCCACATCTTTCTTGAGCTCTAGGGAGGGGGGCAAAGTTACGTTGGTACACGCCGTAGTCTACTCGCCGTGACTTGAGGAGGTACAGAGATGCTTTCTGACCTATCTTAGTCCATGTTTCAAGATCAATCATTGAACAATCTCCCTACATCGCTGACAAGGTCACAAACATCGTCGTCGTGTTTGTTGTTTTGGTTGCGCTGGTTCTCCCCTGCAGTTACGCAACCAGCCACATGTAGCGGTGACGTCACGGCACTGTGTGTAACGTCACATGTGACGTCATCGCTCAGTAGCAAAGCTGAAAACTACGCGGCTAGGCATCAGCACTTCATTGGCGCATCAATAGGCATGATGCACTCAGCAGCTCGCTAAAGGCTAAATCAAGCATGCAATGATTGCCCCCCCCCCCACTCTGCTATAAATCATCCATTTTGTGTTAGTAAAATAGCCATTAAATGATTACCCCTAATGGAATAATCACAAATTACAATCTCAGCATACCTATTACTGATAGCACTATCAGTTGTATGGTGGGTTGGTAGCCCTATTACATTCACATTATGTTATCAGATCTTATCAACCCATACCAAATTACTCTATCACACTACCCCGCACACTACCTATTACAGCGGTTTCAAAACCCTGTATGATGCATTAAGGCTTGTGTTCATTTGTAGGCATGATGCACCAATGCAGGAGTGCATCATGCCCATTGGTTGTCATGATGCACCAATGAGGTGTTGGTGAGTCTGCCCACAATCACTTTATTGAAGCATCTCGACGACCTCATAGGCTCTGCATGATGTTTGAATGTAACCCTGGTGAATATAGTTCGAATGTAGTGTAGTGGTCAGTGAAAACCTCTTTGGAGACACCGGGATTCAAACCCGGGTCTCTCGCTTGCAAGTCGTGTGCTCTACCGCTGAGCTACATCCCCTGGCCTGACATTCTCTACCTTCCAACTACCCTGGATCGGTATGGTATATATATAGGGGGAGTGACACAATCAAGTGAACAGTCCCTCTGTAGGCTCTGTGCACTCGATGGGGGAACGAACCCCTACAGTAGTCTATAGGTGGATAGAGTTACCGGGGTTACAAAAAAACACTCTGCAACCTTTAGAACTTTAAGGGCATATGCAGAAGTGTATGATGACTATTGGACGTCATGATGCACCAATGAAGTGCTGGCTAGACTGTCCACCAGCACTTCATTGTCCAGGGCACCATGCTGACCCTCCAGGATCGTATTAACGCTGTAGGGTCGTCATGATGCATGAATGCAGCCCTGGCATGTCACTCACCAGAGCTGCATTAATGCATCATGACGACCAACTGGTCATAAGGCATTAATGCATTATTGGTTCGTTACAAGTTAAGCCCTTATTGCTTTATATTCGTTCATTGTCATGATGCACTGATGTAGCTCTAGAGAATAACTTCATTGGTGCATCATGCTGACCCTTAAGTATTGCATCAACATCATATAACTAGCATGATGCATGAATGAAGCTCTGGTAAATGCACCAGGGCTAAACAAAAAAACATCAGCACTAAGCTGAGGTTAACCCACTATGTCATCTCTGAATGGCTGATTTTAGGACGTGCTTTTAGCTGTTGTTAAACACGGTGTCTGGCTTCAGGGACATGCATGTTCCCGCTACATCAGGGGCCGTGGGTACTAAATGGTCCATATAGGGCTCACCATTTAAATACCGCGTACTACATTAACCCTTTATGTACAGTAGCCTACATTAACCCTTTGAAGGCTCGTGATGCATTAACCCTTTATGTACAGTAGTCTACATTAACCCTTTGAAGGCTGGTGATGCATTAACCCTTTAACTACAATAGCCTAAATTAACCCTTTGAAGGCTCGTGATGCATTAACCCTTTAACTACAGTAGCCTACATTAACCCTTTGAAGGCTGGTGATGCATTAACCCTTTAACTACAGTAGCCTACATTAACCCTTTGAAGGCTGGTTAGGCAGTAATGCATCATTTCCACTGGTCACCATGATGCATGAATGCAGCCCTGATGGCAGACTAGCCAGGGCTCCATAAATGCATCATACCAAACCTAAGCATTTAGTCAATTCTGGTATAGTTTGCATGATGCTTCGATGAAGTGCTGGGGAGCAGACATGAAGTACTTCATGGCTGCATCATGATGATCAAAAGGCATGTGATGCACCAAATAATATGAATTCTGATGCTGCATCATGATCTGGCATGGTATGATAAATACAGGTAATGAAATGTTGCAAAACACAATGCCAATTTGATGTCAAACTATGCATGTTGTTGCCGGGGACCAGCGGTAACAGCCTAGGACAATATGGCGGCCACTATGGGACATCCCACTACAGTGCTATAGAATCTATCAATCTCCATCCACCTAAACACACCACATGACGACAAAAACCTCACGTCACGTGATTAAAACACCCAAATCAGACTGAACGTCCCACAAGCCCCTGCTTCATCTGTGGCACTTCCGGTTCTTTGTGTGCACTATAATGGCGTCCCTGCAGCGTCCCTGTAACTGCCGCCAGGGGGAACTACTGCTGACGTATGACCTATAAGGGCCAAATAGTGCAATGGTGCATTATCCCTTTACTGGGCGCTAATGCAGGATTGATTAATTAATTGATTTGTGTCGATAAGGGTCATTATTTATCAACAGGGGGCGGGAGGTGGGTTTCTGCGCGGATGCGTGGAATTTTTTTTTATGCCGCCCCCCTCGACGACAGTCAACATTTTTTGCGCCCCTCCCCAATCTGGAGGCATGGAGAATTTTTCTCAAAAGAGGGTAATTTTTTTGGCCCCCCCCCTCAAGAGGGGTCAAAATTTTGTTAGCCCCCCCCCCCCTCGGGAGGGGTCTGAAATTTTTACGCCCCCCCTCAAACCCACCATACCCCACCCCCCCGTTGATAAATAATGACCACTCCCTAAGTGGGATCCGCACTTCATGGAATTGCCTCTTTATAGTTCAGTCCTTTCTTTCATAGTCTTGACAGGTTTTTAAAAGCTGCTTGTCCCAAACAGCAGTGGCCGCATAGATCTATGGATGATTGAATGCAGGAGTGTGTCATGCCAGCTGTTTAGGTTTGGCATGATGCATGAATGCAGCGCTGACCAAATATTCACCAGGGCTGCATTCATGTATCGCAATGCCCAATAGCTATTTAAACAACGGCGACTATTTAAATGAAGAGCTGGCGAGTCTTAACTTTCATGTCAGCGTAACCAGTAGGCAAGAAACATGCAACCCTGCACAGTGTAATCACCAAGACAGAAAGATGAAAACGAATGCATCATCAATCAATTAAAGAAAGCCTGTCTGTTGGCAGAGAATCTGGCCTTCTGCTTCGATGAAGAGGAGCCACATAGAACAAAGACAATATGGCCGCTATAGGCCCCCTAGCACATTACCAAGTCATGGCCGGTGTGGCAGACATGATAAATATAGATACTAGATATAGAGTCATGATGCTGTTCTCTGATGGACTTTAACCCTTTAAGGACCGCTGATGCATTAGGGCTAGAGCATCAGCCCTGGTGAGATATTTTCCACAGCTGCATTCAAGCATCATGCCAACCCACCTACAGGGGTCAGCATGATGCTTCAATGAAGTGCTGGTGAGAAGACTGGTCAGCACTTCATCGGTGCATCATGACGACTAATGGGCATGATGCACTCCTCCATCAGCGTCCCTTAAAGGGTTAACACACTGGTGATGGTCTACTAGATGGTATCTGACGGTACTGCATGCAGGAAAACTGCAGGTAGTCACGAATGGTTGACAATAATCCTACCCTGTTGTTCTTATGTACTCTTATATCGTTTGAACGCTCATTTCTATACACTGTAAACAATAACTGTAGAATCTACCAGGTCTCCTCGTCCAACTGAACAGTGAACCACAGTAATCATATTGCAGGGACGCAGCATAAGTTTAACAAGAAGCCCCAGGTGGCAGTATGGTGTGAAAAAATAGCGGTCGATCTCTGGCAACTTTGGGACAAGGATTCAGCATAATATTTTTACAGTGTAGACTAGATCTGGACTAAGGGTACCCAATACGCTGCTCATTACAGTGTTATCTTGTCCCAGACCCCATGTACTCAACAGCAGAGTACTCTGGCATCCTATAATACTGCTAACTGTTGATGAAATATCTAATATCATTAACAGAGGATGTATATCATTTTAACTAAAGTATGGTGTTATTTAAAGAACGTTAGCATCTAAACTGTCGACTGAACATGAGGATACAAATAAAAGCAACCGCCTAGACCTACTCATTAATTCAATATAAATGAAAGAAATTTAATCAATCAATCAGGAGATTGAAGATTAATGATACCTACAGGATATCAAATCTCCATCAGGACACAGTAACTGAGGAGTACCTGAGAGAATGAGGAAAGTGACGGTGCCTCTATTATATAGGTGTCAAATTATGTCATTTCTGTGATGGGATATTAAGCTGACAGATAGGGATATAAAGAGCACATTAGCACAAGGTGAATGGGATCACTTTAGGAGGACACCGAATAAACCTTAATCATAAATCCATGTTTGGAATATGCCTCATAGTCTCCCTGGACGGTGATTCATAAAAACGACGACGTTTCTGTTGTCAAACAATCATGTCAGAAGCAAACATATAGGAGAGATAATAATCAAGAATTGAGATAGGAATTGAGATAGTATGCAATTCCATTCTTATTTATGGCCAAATGACACATGAAATTATGTACAAACTACTGCTGGAAATTATTGGAAAAATTGGAACCCCATATCATTAGTAATCACCCTCCAGATATGACAAATTTGATACCTAGAACACTATGTATATTACTACCCAAATCTGACCTAATCTAATGTGAAATATCCTATCTATAAACATACACCTAGGACTAGGTTCGTACAAGGTGCATCCTTGCCTATTAGCCACACCTTATACACAAGGTATTTTCAGTGTTTAGTACTAATTCTCATATCTGACACACGATACTAGATATAGTTCATCAATATAGCTTACATATGCTCTTTATACCATGGTTCCTTCCACAAACCTCTATATTAAGTATTTACCTTTAAAATCAATGAATTTTGATATGAGTCAAAGCAGACGAGCAGGGAGACATTCCGCCATATTGGATTCTTGTTTACCAACAAGCCAGCCGGTTCGCTGAGAAAAACAATCTATTTATACATCTTATAAACCAAAAATAGGTTCCTGGGTTCCTTGTTTTATGTGGTGAATAAAGAGATATCCGTTTAAGTCATGCTGGCACACAATACATGATTTGAAGCCTATATTTCCTCATAATGGCCATAATACGATCGCTATGGGTTCGCTTTCGAGTAAAAGGGTAGTACTCTATCTATACACCAGACCGCGGGACTGCAGTGCGACAGGGGAGGTTGACACTTAGGCGGAGATGCACAGTCTGCTGTCCACCATGGTAAAGAATACGAGTCAACTCACTGTCAATGTCTCTCGCGTTCCAGTGTCAACATTGTTCTTTATAGTAGTGGATACATGAACTCCTTGTATCATTAAACTTGAACGCAAAAATATGCACATTCGTCATAATCATGGTATAAATATATATATATATATATATATATATATATATATATATATATATATAACTGATGGACATACATGGACTGTGCATTAGGACTGGAATGGTGCATTGACTCTTGGCGGACATTTGTTTATCATCCTAAATTGTTAAAAAAAAATCGTAGAAATAACGGCACATTCCTGGTCCCAAATTACCAGAGATCCATTGTTAATTCCACACAGATTCCTTGTACATTTGTGTACCACTGCACTGCCACCTGGGGCTTCTTGTAAAAACTACACTGGTTCAATGCTTTACAATTACAGTGGTTCCGTGTTTAGTTTTACAAGGAACCCTGGTAGATTCAACAGTTATTTTTACAGTATAAAGACAGCGTGGGTGTAAATGAGCACAGATAGCAGCACACAGAGTGGCTCAGGGCTTTATTATTTAGTCAATGAGCTGCTCATAAAACGTCTCTGTCCATACTGAGATGCTCCTACACTGGCAGCACCAGCTGCTCACGACTCAGCAGGAGTTAACCCTTTAAGGGCTGCTGATATAGGAGTGTATCGTGCCCCGCAGATGTGTATCGATTCCACAGGGTCATCAGGATTATTATACAACATAGGCATGGCGAGTTCCGGAACAGGGCTACATTCATTCATCATACTGTCATTTTGGCATGATGCATTATTTCCCATTAATTATTTCAGGGCTGAACACAGCACTGGTGAGCTACTCACCAGGGCTGTATTCATAAATACAGCCCTGGTGAGTTACTGCCGCCAGGGCGAAGTACAGCTGATGCGTGACCTATAAGGGCCAAAAGGTTCCATGATGCATTAGGCTTTTTCGCTTGCTAATGCATGCATCATGCTGACCCTTTTAGGAATGTCTCAATCATGTAGGGTCGCCACGATACACAAATGCAGCCCTGGTGAGTACTTGGCCAGAGCTGCATTTACGCTGACCTTTCCCCCTCACAGCCCTTCGATCCTGCATATTTTATCGCTCTGCAGTCCTGAATTGATATTAGCAAGACCATATATCTCAAGATTAGGGAGTGATCATTTTTTAACAACAGGGAGGCTGGTGGGTTTGAGAGGGGGTCAGAATTTTTTTGACCCCTTGACCAGGGGGGTATCAAAATAATTTCTCCAGTTTTCAGCAAAAAGTCCAGTGCGTTACTATAGGTTAAAAGGGCGTGTTCACACGCTATATTTGGCCCTTCAGTGGGTCAACCTTTTTTTGACCTATCGAGAGGGGGGTCAGAATTTTTTTCGCCCTGTCGCGCGCAAAACCACCAGCCCCCCCCCCTGTTTTAAAAAATGATCACTTCATTACCATGGCCAGGAATTGTAACTCTTTAAACCCTTAATAAACAGTAATGCCTTTTGGTTTAGGCTGTAAAAACCTTATTAGTGATCTGATTTGCAAGCCCTAAAAGCTCAACAAAATGTACCCCAAAGTCCCAAAATTACAGCCATTTATTGCATGGCAGTGATTTTTGCAGACAAAAGCCGATGTCCAACGAGTTTTCGTAATGAGACTGGCTAGAGAAGAACAACTAATAATGACATTGTTTTGTGAAGGCTGAAGATCACAGACATATCTGGATTCTATGGTTTTGTAAAGCCTGAGAATCACATAGTCATCTCTATTCTTAGAGAAGCGCCCATATCTATTAAGCGCTGTGGGTAAAGGGGTGATCAAACCAATCCTAAAGACTACATATACATCAGTATTCAGATGAGGGCCAAAGATACAGGGGCACTGAAATTGATAACCATACCCCTTGTTGCTTCACATAAAAGCATGTGACTTGGGACGCTCTCATGCTACAATTCCCATGAACATAGGGCCATAAGGCCACATAGAGCAAACATAATAAATCATGGCCGCTACAGGCCCCCTAACACATTAACGAGTAATGGCGGATGTGGCAGACATTAATAGAGAGACTAGACAGAGTATCTACATGACATGATGCTGTGCTCTGATGGAAATGAGCCCTTTAAGGGGGTGCTATAATGCATTATAAAACGGCTGGCAGTGCTCTGCTGCACGATAGAAGTGACCTTGAGTGCATTATAGGAGTACAGTGCACGTCTGAGCAAGGTCACCATACCTGTAAACCAGTCAAGTATCATTAATTTGTATAAAACTACCTTAATTTGGTACTTGATTGGTTGGAATGAAATGTACAATGTTTTATAAAGACAATAGACAACTCCTTCTTCACATCTTGACTGCATTTGTGCATTTTAGGACAACAGACAGTCTCGATGTGAAGAAGATCGTTGTCTATTCTCTAATTAACACATCATGCCAATGGACCACCATAGTGAATGAATGCAGCCCTGGTGAGTAACTCACCAGGGGTTGATACACTCCTGGAGGGTCCTCATGATGCACCAATGACTCACCAGCACTTCATTGGTGTATCATGGTGACCAATGGGCATGATGCACTCCTGCATCAGCAGCCCTTGAAAGGTTAACCAGGTGGCGATGGTCTACTAGATGGTATCTGACGGTACAGCATGCACAGATACTGCAGGTAATCACGAATGGTTCACAATGATCCTATCCTGCCAAGGGGGCCATGAGCCCTGTTGTTCTTTTGTTCTCTTATATCGTTTCAATGCTCATTGCTATACATTGTAAACAACAACTGTGACCAGATCTGCGAAAAGGGCCCTTAGTGCAGGGTGCATTAAGGATCCTATTCCCAGTATATGTCACACTACTGTTACTGTTGAATCTACCAGGGATCCTCATCAAACTGACCATTGAACCACAGTTATCATATTGCAGTGACGCAGTGTAGTTTTTACACAGGTGGCAGTACAGTGGTACAAGGAATCTTTGTGAAAATAACAATGCAATTTTTTGGACAAGGATTCGCCATATGCATCGTATTTATCAAAGTGTGGACTAGATCTAGACCAAGGGTACCCAATACGCTCCTCATTCCATTGCCCTTCCACCCCAGGCTCCATGTGCTCAACGACAGAGTACGGGTTTCCTATAATACTGATAACTGTTGATCAAATATCGGATGTCTTTGACAGAGGATGTATGTCATTTTAACTAAGGTATGGTGTTATTGGAAGACAAAAAATACAAGCAACTGCAAAGGCCTACTCATTAATCAATATAGATAAAAGAAATTTAATCAATCAATCAATCAGGAGATTGAGGATTAATCCCACCCACAAGTTATCAAATCACCATCAGGACAAAGTAATTGAGGAGTAAGTGAGGGAATAAGGAAGGTAACAGTGCCTTTATTATTAGGTGTCAAATGATGTAGTTTCTGTGATGAGATGTTAAACTGACAGATAGGGATAGAAAGAGCGCATTAGCAGGGAATGAATGGGACCATTCTAGTAGAACACAGAATAACCTTAATCATAAATTCATGTTTGGAATGTTACCAAGGCGCCTCATAGTCTCCTAGGGGATGATTCATAAAAACGTTTTCAAACGATTCTGTCAGAAGCAAACATTTAGGAGAGATGATAATCACGAATTGGGATAGAATTGAGATAGTATGTAATTCCCTCCTTATGTATGGCTAAATTCCATGTGTAAGTTTGTTCACTACTGGAAATAGAATTATTCAAATGACCTTTGGATCCTGACAAATTTGGAACTGAACATCATTAGTAATCACCCTCCAGATATGACAAATGTAATACCTTGAACCCTACGTACATATTACTACCCAAATCTGAGCTAATCTAATGTGAAATATCCTATTTATAAGCGTACACCTAGGACTAGGTTTGGCTGCCTGTACAAACTGCATCCTTGCCTATTAGCCGCACCTTAAACAAAAGGTATTTTCAGTGTTTAGTACTAATTCTCTCATACCTGACACACGATACTAGATATATATAAATGATGGACATACATGGACTGTGCATTAGGACTAGAATGGTGCATTGACTCTCAGCGGACGTCTGTTTATCATCCTACATTGTAAAAAAAATGTCATAGAAATAACGGCACATTCCTGGTCCCAAATAACCAGAGATCCATTGTTAATTCCACACAGATTCCTCGTACATTTGTGTACCATTGCACTGCCACCTGGGGCTCAGCAGGAGTTAACCCTTTAAGGGCTGCTGATATAGGAGTGCATCGTGCCCATTGGTTGGCATGATGCACCAATTGAGTGCTGGTTAGTCTGCTCGCCAGCTCTTCATTGGAGCATCACGATAACCCTTCAGATGTATCAATTCCACAGGGTCATACGGATAATATACAACATAGCCATGGCGAGTTCCGGAACAGGGCTACATTCATTCATCATACTGTCCTTTGGCATGATGCATTATTTCCCATTGATTATTTCAGGGCTGTATTTATAAATACAGCACTGGTGAGTAACTCACCAGGTCTGTATTTATAAATGCTGTATTCATAAATACAGCACTGGTGAGTCACTCACCAGGTCTGTATTTATAAATGCTGTATTCATAAATACAGCACTGGTGAGTTAATCACCAGGGCTGAGTATACTAGCCAGCACTTCGTAGGCATGATGCATTCATGTATAATGCTGAGTAATGGGCATGATGCACTCATGTATCATGCTGACTAATGGGCATGATGCATTCATGTATCATGCTGACTGACGGGCATGATGCATTCATGTATCATGCTGACTAATGGGCATGATGCATTTATGTATCATGCTGAGTTATGGGCATGATGCATTCATGTATCATGCTGACTAATGGGCATGATGCATTCATGCTGACTAACGGGCATGATGCATTCATGTATCATGCTGACTAACAGGCATGATGCATTCATGTATCATGCTGACTAATGGGCATGATGCATTCATGTATCATGCTGACTAATGGGCATGATGCATCCATGTATCATGCTGACTAACGGGCATGATGCATTCATGTATCATGCTGACTAACAGGCATGATGCATTCATGTATCATGCTGACTAATGGACATGATGCATTCACATATCATGCTGACTAACGGGCATGATGCATTCACATATCATGCTGACTAACGGGCATGATGCATCCATGTATCATGCTGACTAACGGGCATGATGCATTCATGTATCATGCTGACTAATGGACATGATGCATTCACATATCATGCTGACTAACGGGCATGATGCATTCACATATCATGCTGACTAACGGGCATGATGCATTCATGTATCATGCTGACTAACGGGCATGATGCATTCATGTATCATGCTGACTAATGGGCATGATGCATCCATGTATCATGCTGACTAACGGGCATGATGCATTCATGTATCATGCTGACTAACAGGCATGATGCATTCATGTATCATGCTGACTAATGGACATGATGCATTCACATATCATGCTGACTAACGGGCATGATGCATTCACATATCATGCTGACTAACGGGCATGATGCATCCATGTATCATGCTGACTAACGGGCATGATGCATTCATGTATCATGCTGACTAATGGACATGATGCATTCACATATCATGCTGACTAACGGGCATGATGCATTCACATATCATGCTGACTAACGGGCATGATGCATTCATGTATCATGCTGACTAACGGGCATGATGCATTCATGTATCATGCTGACTAATGGGCATGATGCATTCATGTATCATGCTGACTAATGGGCATGATGCATCCATGTATCATGCTGACTAACAGGCATGATGCATTCATGTATCATGCTGACTAACGGGCATGATGCATTCATGTATCATGCTGACTAACGGGCATGATGCATTCATGTATCATGCTGACTAACAGGCATGATGCATTCATGTATCATGCTGAGTAATGGGCATGATGCATTCATGTATCATGCTGACTAACGGGCATGATGCATTCATGTATCATGCTGACTAACAGGCATGATGCATTCATGTATCATGCTGACTAACGGGCATGATGCATTCATGTATCATGCTGACTAATGGGCATGATGCATTCATGTATAATGCTGAGTTATGGGCATGATGCATTCATGTATCATGCTGACAAATGGGCATGATGCATTCATGTATAATGCTGAGTTATGGGCATGATGCATTCATGTATCATGCTGACTAATGGGCATGATGCATTCATGTATAATGCTGAGTTATGGGCATGATGCATTCATGTATCATGCTGGCTGATGGGCATGATGCATTCATGCCTCATCGTCATCAGGGACCAAGGATCCGAAATTTGATGTATAAGAAAAATAGACCAAGTATCCCCCCATGTATTATACATAAAACCAAGCCTTTGGCAATCAGCATTTTCCATGGATGTAGCTCCGGCTCGGTAGTCGCAAAGATAACATAGACATAGTCCATGAACAATTCTTGTAAGGTTAATAAAAGGTTACTTTAGAAAGCTCCAATCATCCATACATTCTCATCCCTGTGACAATCTACTGTTTGTTCATCTTGATCGTCCTGATCAATTTAATCTACGCCTTTGCTCAATGTGAGTCCAAATTGCTGGAACATCAGGTAAATTGACTTACAGCATTTGGTACTGATAGGCAGAGTGCTGGGAGAGTAGTGGTTATATTGAACAAGATGCACCCTTCATCCTGTCCACATTACTATCCCCTTAAGGCCCGCGGATGCATCACGCCATCGGTAATCATCGGCAACCATGCAGCCCTGGTGAGTAACCTATTTGGGCTACATTCATGCATCATGCTGACCCTACAGGGTCAATACACTCCCGAAGGGTCAGCATGATGCAATGAAGTGCTGGCGAGCAGTCTATCCAGCACTTCATTGGTGTACTATAATGGCAAATGGCCCTTAAAGGGTAAGAAAGGTCCTAGTAATTGAGATACGATGACAACAGGGTTGTGAGAAATGTGACCTACCGAGTAGGATCGAGCTTACTTCTATACAGCTAATTATCACAGAGTGCAGTAAAGATCTGTATATTCAATCAATATCTATCATTACATTCATTACTATTATGCTTATAGCCTGAATTAAGCGGTGAATTTAAACACAATTTTACTGGAATGAGTCACTATTTCCTGCTGCCTGGGGCTATAGTGCCACAGGTGGCAGGCCACAATGTTCTTATATATAAGTAACACAGTCTCCCCATGTTAACCCTTTAAGGGCTGTTGATGCATTAATGCATCATGCCAACTGCTCATCATGATGCATGAATGCACCTCTGGTGAGTAACTCACCAGGGTCTCATTCAAGCATCATGCCGACCCTATGCGATCGCTACACTCCCACAGGGTCAGCATTGTGCTCCAATGAAGTGCTGGTGAGCAGTCTCGCTGGTGAGCAGTCTCACCAGCACTTCATTGGTGCATCATGCCGACCAATGGGCATGATGCACTCCTGCATGCATCATGGTGACCTATGTGCGTGATGCACTCCTGCATCAGCGGCCTGTAAAGAGCTCTAAATGTATATGTAAGTAATACATAGCCTCAACCCCTGTTAGTGACTGAGAGATCAGTTACCTTAGACCTTGTAGTATGTACCCGGGGCACTGTCTGGGAGGAGGAGCAACTCATTATTTATCAATAGCTCACCAAGACATCCTGTGTCTATACCGAGAAAGCGGATTATCCACTGGGCACCGCCATTGCAGGAGCTGGTTACCAGTGGTTATCACTGATAACAGTTATCAGATGGGTGCCCATTGGGTCAGTATATTGATCTACTAATTTTCTTTCTTCTTCTTAAGAATAATACAGACATCTGCAAAGAGGATCAGTATGATGAACCAATGCAGCTTCTCTGTGATACATGAAATGCTGAACTTAATTTGTAGGCATCATGCTACATCCCTTCATTCTCTCCTGACAGTCTAAGTGATGTTTGTCATAAAGCTGACAGTCTAATTGATGTTTGTCATAAAGCTGACAGTCTAATTGATGTTTGTCATAAAGCTGACAGTCTAATTGATGTTTGCCACAAAGCTGACAGTCTAATTGATGTTTGTCATAAAGCTGACAGTGTAATTGAGGTTTGTCATAAAGCTGACAGTGCAATTGATGTTTGCCACAAAGCTGACAGTCTAATTGATGTTTGTCATAAAGCTGATAGTGTAATTGAGGTTTGTCATAAAGCTGACAGTGCAATTGATGTTTGTCATAAAGCTGACAGTCTAATTGATGTTTGTCATAAAGCTGATAGTCTAATTGATGTTTGTCATAAAGCTGACAGTCTAATTGATGTTTGTCATAAAGCTGACAGTCTAAGTGATGTTTGTCATAAAGCTGACAGTCTAATTGATGTTTGCAATAAAGCTGACAGTGTAATTGATGTTTGTTATAAAGCTGACAGTCTAATTGATGTTTGCAATAAAGCTGACAGTCTAATTGATGTTTGCCACAAAGCTGACAGTCTAAGTGATGTTTGCAATAAAGCTGACAGTCTAATTGAGGTTTGTCATAAAGCTGACAGTCTAATTGATATTTGTCATAAAGCTGACAGTCTAATTGATGTTTGTCATAAAGCTGACAGTCTAATTGATGTTTGCAATAAAGCTGACAATCTAATTGATGTTTGTCATAAAGCTGACAGTGTAATTGAGGTTTGTCATAAAGCTGACAGTCTAAGTGATGTTTTCAACAAAGCTTACAGTCTAATTGATGTTTGTCATAAAGCTGACAGTGTAATTGAGGTTTGTCATAAAGCTGACAGTCTAATTGATATTTGTCATAAAGCTGACAGTCTAATTGATGTTTGTCATAAAGCTGACAGTCTAATTGATGTTTGTTATAAAGACTCTAATTGCTGGTTTTGACAGTCCTAGAAAATGGCGATTCGAGGCAGACGTAGACAAAGACAAAGTAATTATACCTGTGATGTGTCAGCAGACCTACACTGTCCATGCCACAAAAAGTCTGAATGTCAGCCTTAACTCTCTAGGCCTAAGGGCCACTGCTGCAATAGTGTATCATGTCCATTGGTTGTCATGATGCATGAATGCAGCCCTGGCAGTGAGTAACTCACCCACCAGGGCTACATTCCTGCATCAGGGCTACCCTATGGTGGATTCTGCTTCCAGAGGGTCGGTATGATGCCCGGGGTATGATGCTTCATGAAGTGCTGGCGAGTAGTCTTGGCAAGTAGTCTTACCACCACTTCATTGGTCAGATTAACGGTCATGATGGCTTCCTATATTAACGGTCCTCATAGGG
Source organism: Acholoe squamosa (assembly GCA_949317995.1). Lineage (NCBI taxonomy): Eukaryota > Metazoa > Annelida > Polychaeta > Phyllodocida > Polynoidae > Acholoe > Acholoe squamosa. The sequence continues at coordinate 88,052,283 of OX439037.1, forward strand.
TTAAAGTAAGCATGAAGGTCAGTCTCTTATTGCCTTTATCAGTTGTTTTTATTACTTCCTTACTCATCCATTGTTATGTCATCTTAAGAGTTGTTAACTTGTGGTGACGTTGGTTTGAAGTGGGCGAATTGGCTATGAATAGCAGGCAATAATAGTGTGTGGTTTCTCGGGAATTCTAGGTCCTGTCTTAATCTTCTGACCACAATACGAGAACTACATGGGTCATCATGCATTTTTTTCTAGATGAAAGAAACGGAACATGCGTCGCGAAGATCACTTGGGTTTGTCACTTTACAGTAGTAGACACTCATATTTTGGTCAAACGTATGGAGCCCTGGAGAGGACATCCGTTTTCTACATGTTTTTATCTGAAGTTCGTTTTCACAAGCTAAATTTTCGTTTTCGCAAGTTAAATTTTCGTTTTCACAAGTTGAATTTTCGTTTTCGCAACTTTTATTTTTGTTTCTGCAACTTTTATTTGTTTACTTGCGGAAACGAAATATAACTTGCAGAAACAGAAATGAAAAGTTGCGGAAACAAAAGTAAATCTTGCGGAAACGAAAATAGTTCTTGCAGAAACGAAAATAGAACTTGTAGAAACGAAGATAAAACTTGCGGAAACAAAAATAAAAGTTGCAGAAACAAACTTTAGAAAAAAGTAGGTAGAAAACAGATGTCCTTTCCACGGTTCTGTACTAACGTAATAGCAGTTTAGTATCTGGCAATTTACTTTTAAATATTATATCGACTGAAATGGCCACTTTTAAAGGAAATCTAGAATAAAGAGCCAAAACTACTGGCCATTTGCCAGCAGACAATGTGTTAAATAGTTGTCTACCCCAGCTTTATATCTAGACACTGGATAAATTCAGAAATTTAGAAATTATTCGTTCAAAGACAATACTTCATATGAAAACCGAATGGCATGATGCATCAAAGCAAACTCGCCATGATGCAGTGCATATGAGCATCATGCATTCAGAAGTGTACCAACCTCATATATGTAGGGCATGATGCAGAGATGCAGCATTGGGGCTGCATTCATGCATCATCTCAGCAATGGTGCATTTGACCACGCATGCATTTGAAAGATTAGCATCACACGAATAACAAGAGATATTTGTCAGGATTAGGTTCTGGGATGAAAGGATTTCTTGATTTCGCTAATTTTCACAATTCAAATACCTTAGCTACAAGCGCTCTGCATTAGAACAAATCTAAAACCTCTACTGTTCCTTTTATAATAACCAACTCATCCCAATTAACAATACAAAGCAACTCCCAAATCCACACCCAAAACACACACTGTAAAATTCATCATTAGAAGCTCCCAGCCACAACTCAGATTTAACCCTTTAAGGGTCGCTGATGCAGGAGTGCATCATGCTCATTGGTCGTCATGATGCACGAATGAAGTGCTGCTGAGTTAAATCCCCCGCTTCGCAATCCAGGAAGAAAGTAAAACAGAACTTTGTCTGTCGTCAACTTTGTTGTTTTACTTGATGTGAAACAATCCAGGCGTGGAGTGTTTGATGGATGGGTAAACACGTTAACCCTTTAAATGCCATTGCAATGCCTTAAATCTAATTGTCACTATGCATTCCTAGGAGGGGTGAGTAGCTCACAAGAAGCACCATTCAGACTATTTAGGAGTCTTATCATAACCTAAATAGATTTAACATGCCAGGGCTATATTCATGCATCATGACAACAAAATGGGCATGATGGTACAATGCAACAGCAGGTATTTAAGGGTTAACAAATTCAATGCTTCAGCAGCACATTGCCAGAAGAGTGTATTTTAGTAATTTAAGTAATTGAGGAGTTTCTGCTGGAGATTTGTCAGCACTATTATTGACATTATCCAGACGAGAAGACAGAGTGGAGCTAGTTTTAGCCCCACAATACTCACAATTTGCATAAGGACTCGGAAATATAAATAGGAATATTATCGCAATTATTCAACTCCTCTGCAACAATCTATTTTTGACTTGAGTTGGAGCTCATGGTCCATTTCATGTATCATGTCTATTGACTTCCTGCATTTCCTCACAATTTAATCAATCATATAAAAAGGAGTTATCAGGCTCCCTCACCTGCCAACTTGCTCCGAGGAACATAAAACACACAATTTTATCTTTGGTGTAGGGAGATAAGTTCCTAGCCTTACACTCTATGAAACTACTATTGAATCGACAAGGAAAGCCGACATTCCATTCAGTAAACCATTGTATTTTTGATGAAGTGAATTAGTATTATCCCTACAATGAGGCCACAGAAAACAAAACAGTACAAGAAAGCAGTCGATTGCATAGAATCTCCTTAACAATTAACGGTGAAAGCATTGTAATGATGTCATATTTTTTCATAGTGTAGATCGAAATGCCTTTTAACCCATTTGATGCCGCTAATGCATTCACCCCCATCGGTCATCATGATGCACCAATGATGTCATTGGTCGTCATGATGCACCAATGATGTCATCGGTCGTCATGATGCACCAATGATGTCATCGGTCGTCATGATGCACCAATGATGTCATCGGTCGTCATGATGCACCAATGATGTCATCGGTCGTCATGATGCACCAATGATGTCATCGGTCGTCATGATGCACCAATGATGTCATCGGTCGTCATGATGCACCAATGATGTCATCGGTCGTCATGATGCACCAATGATGTCATCGGTCGTCATGATGCACCAATGATGTCATCAGTCGTCATGATGCACCAATGATGTCATCGGTCGTCATGATGCACCAATGATGTCATCGGTCGTCATGATGCACCAATGATGTCATCAGTTGTCATGATGCACCAATGATGTCATCAGTCGTCATGATGCACCAATGATATGCTGTATCTCTGCTCGCCAGCGTTTCATTGGAGCATCACACTGACCCTCTGGGAGTGTATTGATCCCATAGGTTTAGTGTGCAGCCGAGGTGAGTAACTCGCTAGGGATGCCCCGGTGAGTTACACACCTGGGCTGAATTCATACCGACCAGTAGGCCCTTAAAGTGTGAACAACTCTATATTTCCGCATGATTTATAGTATTATAACAGTGTTACCCTGACGCCTACCTATCTGATGGTCTGAAACATGCAATGTGTACATTTAGCCTTCTTCCACTCACCTCGCTCGGCATGACAACAGGAAATTACACCAAAACATGTTGAACAACACGTTTTATATTCAGATTCTGGCCTTTTGCCCAGGGCCATGATTTTAAATGCCGATTCATCATGTTCAGCCTAATATGATTACTATGGTTTTAATGGAAGTACATAAATCATTGTAACAAGAAGGCAGCTATTTTAGAGTCTAGTGTACAAGGTGAAGTTTTGGAATAGACTTAACTACAACGATGCCTTTAAAGTAAAGACCATTCACCAGCAACTTTGGGACAACTCTTTCATGATTACTCATTAAGAGATTCATTGTACCACAGTACTTTACTGTGCTGCCATCTGGGGCTTCATTGTAGAAACTACACTGTTTCACTGCATTAGAATACATAATGTAACAGTGTTTCACTGATCGGTCTTACTAGGATGCCTGAGATATTTAAGTCACGTTTCAAAGTGTGACGTATACCTGAAGAAGGATAGAGTTCGCTGCGGAAGATTCAATTTGAAGGGTTATTAAAGGGTCAAAGGCAGGGGCATAGGAAAAGAGGGGCCAGGGGGGCGTGCCCCCCCGATCATAAAGAAGGGGGGCCTGATTATGTCTGGCCCCCCCCAACAATTTACCAAGAAGTCATAATGAAATGTAAAAGCAGCTAAAACTTTCCATTCCAAATTAGATAAATATGTTAAAGGGATAGGGAAAATGGAGCCCTGAGCCTCAAATCAGATCTAAAATTCACCAAAAATACTTTTCTATTAAATTCTATTATGGGTATGTATAGGCATCATCGCACCCGAGCCGATAATTCAAGGTGTTCAAATTGGGTCCCCACTGGGCCCCCCCCCCCAATGAGAATTTGCTTCCTACGAAAGGTGAGCATTTAAATGGGTCTAGACCCTAACGACTGAGAGTGTGACTTGGCATTTTCACAAAATTGACATGTGACAGAACTTGGTGATAAGGACATGGTGAAATAGAAACTAAGTGGCATGTTTCATGACCTTTGTGAAAATTTACATATAACATGGAGCTTAGTGAAAGGGGCATGGGAATAGGCCTGACCGAGTCCCTCTGCGGATGATTGGGGCCTGTCTCCCATGTATCCATGTATATGGGGGGGGGGGGCTTCAAAAATTCCATAGGGAAAAAGAAATGGCCTTTTCTTAAAATCGACAGGTGACGTGGGGAGCCCCCCATCTAGACCCCTATAAAAAGAGTTATCCACCATAAAACACGTGGGTTAGAGTTACAGACACAAATACAACACTCTGACTGCCCTCCTGTGTCTGTCCGCCCTTTAACTCCCAAACAACAATCAGCTAAAACACACACACACTACGTTAAAAGGGCTTTGGTCCTGTTGTTGGGGCTTTTAGCCCTCAGGCCCCATCATCCACTAAACTCTATAAGCGCCGCTTGAGCATTAATGTATCATGCCTAGTGGTCATCATCTTACATCCCTCCCTCTGGCGAGTTTCTCACCAGGGCTACATACATAGATCGTGCCTAGCGTAAAGGATGGATTCACCCCTGTAGAGTCAGCTTGATGCTCTATTAAATGAAGATCAATGGACGCCATCCACTCCTGCATCAGCGGTCCTTAAAGGGTTAACACAAGGAACAGAATCCAGCGTCAGTATTAAGAACTAGACCTAGGGAACAAAACGGAGATTCTACATAGCATTGACTGAGTTTGGATGGGGACCAATTACTAGTCCGGAATTATATATGAGCCTTGCTATTTCTATGTTTCTTTGTCTGTCTATCTGTCTGTCCCTCTTCATTTCTGTTTGCTTATCTCAACTTCTCTCTTCCTCGGAGTCCCCGGCGGTCCCTGCCTCTGTCTGCCTCTCTCTCCTCCTGTCTCTTTCTCTCCATCAGTCCCTTTCCCAGTCATTCCAATATGATCAACATCTAGAGGACAATGCTATGACTGGCTGCCTTTCCTTTAGTGGCACATGAAGGAAGTTTGTCAGGAAGGAGTAGGGCGGCTTAAATTGGCCACATGTGGAGGCACGGCCCTAGAAGGGAGGCACTGTAATTAAAGGGTAGAGTTCTACAGTGAGGAGACATGGATCACAGAAGGTGAAGGGCGGGGGCGGTGGAGGAGTCTTAGAGAGCAAGCTGCCTTATTAGTTTAGCACATGGACCTAGAGAGTCTGTGAACAACCAGCGAAAGGGAGGAGGAAGAGGAAGGTTGACGTAATACCATCACGGTCTGCCCCCAGTAAGCATAGACCTTTGAATCAATGTTGAAAGCATGTCGCACAACGTACTCTGTACCCATTGGGAGAAAGCATTGCAAGTAAATGAAATACTTTTATTTTTAAAAATTCTGTATTTTAAAAAGTAGCTCGGGACCCCACATTTTTCTTTTCATTATTCAATGCTATATGATTTAAACTGCCCATAGGCCAAAAATTAAGATTTTCTGATGACTTTAGATAAAGAGTAGCCACCAGGAGTCAGGACAACGCCTGCGCAGTGCGCAGCATGCTGGGAACTAATCCGGGTTGACGCCCAACACGTACCCTGATTGGTCCAGACAACCGGAAGTCAAAGGCCAGGCCTGAGTGCCGCTGGCGAAACTGGCCAATCATTGAAGAGTTAGTAGTTCGTTATTTTATCTGTCAGTTTGTTCTGCCAGCTAGTAAGGTCTAGGATGTAATGGGGACATTTTCCTTGAGATATCCATCACCTAGATGACACCTTTCCTGTTCCAGATTTGTTTACTTAAGGTTATCTCACGTGACAAATGCAATACCATAATGGCCCATTCTAGCACCAGGTCTCAAATAAGCGCTGGTCTTGAATAAGCGCTGGTCTCGAATAAGCGCTGGTCTTGAATAAACACTGGCAGTACAGGGGTATTAAAAACAGTATTAAAATGAGTGCCTGTCTCTAAGTACCTGGGGTACAGAGATATTGGAATTAATAAGTAACTGGGTGCTTAGATTGGCCACTAGGGTACCCATCTTAGCTACACTATAATGCTAACACCCTCTATGGTATTTGTGAATAGTAATGAGGTGGTTATAAACCTTACTATAGATGGTGTTAGGAGTCAAGGTAGCTGACAGAGTGGCCCTGCTCTCAGGGTGACGGGGCGCGCCCTGGTGGATAACGACGTATCATGGACGTGACGACGTGTTGTCATGGACGTTTTGTGTCGCCATCTTGTATGTCAAGGTTAAATAGCCAGAATGACATGTTGAAGAATGAAGATACATGCAGTAACATATTTGTGTGTTTTTTTTTGTTGTTTTTGTGTTTTTTTGGGGAAGGGGTCGTTTCTTTTTTTCTTTCGTTCAGAGGAACATGGTCTGCACTGTATTGTAGCTACCATTTTGTTTACATTCAATTCTCAAGAGCATCGTAATTAGCCCTATGCCTTTTTGCTATGTTAAAAGGAAGAATGCAATATATCCGATTACAAGTGTTCTGATAGATTTTCAAGAGCCAGAGTTTCCAGACCCCATAAACTACATCAGCATATCAGAAGACCATGTACAGTCTTTATGATGTTATGACACCAGGGTGTATTCAATACAATGGTGCTAAGGCATTGAGTAACCCATGTCAAATTCAATTGCAATGCAGGAATGCAGAAATGCTGGATTCCGTAAGGGTCGGTACAAATAAATGGGATTAGGAATGGGGCCACCTAGAGCAAATAGTATGAACACTGGGGGTTAGGGTTAGGCACATTAAATAATGTGATTGTGAATAGGGCCAGCTACTTTGTAAGTAGTAAAGAGAGATGTGAAATAAAGTCAGGCATACCGTGAAAGTGGTAGAGAAGGATTGGGTCATACACAGTGCGAAACATGATACAGGCAGTGTTTCCCTTCCCACCTCAATTTTTACTCTCTGATTTTAAACCCCTTTAATTTCCCCTTCATCTCACTTTTCTCATGTCGCCTCTGTCTCTGTCTCAGTCTCTTTCTCTCTCTGTCTCTCTCTCTGTCTTTGTTTCTCTCTCTCTCTCTCTGTATCTCTCTCTCTCTCTCTCTCTCTCTCTCTGTCTCTGTCTCTCTGTCTCTGTCTCTCTCTCTCTGTCTGCCTCTATATCCATCTCTGTCTCTGTCTGTCTCTGTCTTTCTCTGTATCGGTCTCCCTCTGTATATGTCTCTCTGTATCTCTCAATCTCTCTCTATATATTTCTCACTCTGTCACTCTGTCTCTCTGCCTCTCTGTGTGTCTCTGTCGGTTACTCTGTCTCTCTTCAAGAAATTGTTTAAAATAGCTGTAATAGTGCTGCTAATTAATATGCATTAAGGAGATAGTATTCAATTTATCCTATTTTTTTCAGTGCACCTGCTCATACATATCAACTACCTTCATGACCTCACACCTAGTCAGGGCCTGCACTCATGTCAGGTCTTCTAAAGGGTTAGAGGTGGATTGAGGGGTTCTGACCCTGCATATCGATTAACCGCATGCTCCTTTGAGACCTACGTGCTGGAATGGGCAATTATGGTATGTTTCCAGTGAGGAAAAGCCTTTGTGAGAAAATATATCGGCAGCCATCTTGAATATTTCAGAGAGTCTAAAATATACAAATATGATAAGTGTACTTTATTTATATTTTGCATCCCAATGTGGTTTTATGTCACTTGCAGTCAGAAAATGCATATTTAAGGCAACTCTGGCTGATGGCGGCCATCTTGGATTTCTAAGGGAGTCTAAAATTGTCTACAAAGTGTATTCTATTAATATTTTGCATCTCAAAATGGTCTTATATTATGTCAGGAAATGCATATTTGGGGACATCTATGGCTGATGGCGGCCATCTTGGATTTTTAGGAAAGGTCAAAATAGCTCAAATTAGTCCATTTTATTTTAGTGCTGCATCCCAGAGCGGTTTTATACAGATTTCAAGGCAGGAGAAGAATGTAAAAATTAAATATCAATTAAAATTGAGTCAATTAAAAAACTTCAGAGGAGCTGACGAAGGGGGGTTAGAGTGCTCGAATTCAAAAACGAACATGATATTCTTGTTTCCCATGATGAGTACCATGTTTTGAGATGGGGACCCCAAAAAATTGGGCAAACTCCCCCCCCCCCCCTTCTACTACTGTGTGAGAGCCAACTACAAAGCAGTGGGGGAGCACCTCAATATATAGTGGGGAGCACTTCAGTGTGGTGGGGAGCACTTTAGTACAGTGTGTAGAGGATTATTAGGCGTGACCCCCTTCTGTACCCACAGGGCAAGTAGCTGTAAGCCTACTCCTAATGAACACCGCCTGGCACAGGGAGAGGTGGAGGAGAGGGGAGGAGGTAGTGGGGGGAGTGGTGGCTATAGAAGGAGGTAGGGGTATGGTGGAGGTGAGGAGAGGACAGAGGCTGAGAGGGCTGCAGGTGCCTGGGTGCTTGTTAAGGAGGGTGCCAAGAAAGATGTAAAATATTAGACAGCATGAAATCTCTCCAAAATGAGAAGGGACCTGCTAGGAATTTCACCCTTTTTCTTGAAGAGAGACAGAGACCGACAGGGAGAAAGAGAGACAGAGACAGACAGGGATAAATAGAGACATAGAGACAGAGATACAGAGAGAGAGGCAGGATGACAGAGGGAGAATGATAGAGAGACAGAGAGGCAGACAGATAATTATAGAGACAGAGACAAAGAGAGACAGAGGCAGCTGGTGTGTGGGAAGGGAAACGCTCCGTCTTTCTCTACTTCTTTTGTGGTGTGCCTGACTCCATCTCCCATCACTTTATAGATACTACATACAATGTAGCTGGTCCTATTCCCAATCCCATAATGTACCTAACCCTAACCCCCATTATTCCTACTACTTACAATGTACATGTCAGCTTAAGTTCAAACCTGTCAAGGTGATTATGGCTACTTTAATCTTAATGAGATCTCACATAAAATGGATAAGGCTGGTTTGAGAAACCATGAGAAAACTGAAACACTGATAAACCACCTAGTTAAAGGGTTTCTTATCAAGAAAATAACATTATCACCAGCTTAGTATTTACTGAGCCCTTTCCACTCCAGAACATTTCATAATATTTTCCTGGTCTTCTTTTTTCCTTTTATGCGTCTTCCCTTTGGAGAATCCTTAGTAAGACCTTCCTCCAATCCTCAAAGTACAGTCACACACTTCCCCATGTGCCTCCTCCCATACCTCAGGAACTGAACCCTTTAATGGCCGCTCATGCATTAATGCATCATGCCTATTGGTCGTCATGATGCATGAATGCGAGTTACTTGCCAGGGGTACATCCATGCCTCATGCCGACAATATGGGGTAGATAACCCCTGGAGGGTCGGCATGATGCGCCAATGGGTACGGTGTATTCCTGCTTATAAGCGGTCCTTCAAGGGTTAATTCGTTGGAAGACCATTATGGCCTACATCCCATTTGTGAAGCCATTTGTAGGCTGGGGATAGGTGAGGGGAGGGGAGGAAATTTTTTGGAACACCACCCTGCCTGATGCTTGTACATGTGTTGAGCCATCTGTGGGGTAGGTGGGTAGGTGGGTGGACATGGAGGGGTGGAGGGGGGATCTAACCCTAACCTAACTAAGGTTCCCACGTTATCAGCACCCTGACCTATTTCCCACTAATCGTCTTATCTCGTGTTCCCACCCCTACAAGCCGTTACATTCCTCTTCTACCCATTAACTGAATACCTGGATGCCAGCATGAAGCCTCCAACTTAATGAGCACCGGTCTTCATGATGCACCAATGAAGTGTTAGGGAAATTGCTCGCCAACACTGCATTGGTGCATCGTGCCTGCCAAGGGGCAGGATGTTGATGACCGAAGCATTAATTCCCCTTTAAGGGCCACTGATGCAGGAGTGCATCATGCCCATTGGTCATCATGATGAAGTGCTGCTTGCCAACACCAGCACTTTATTGGAGCATCATGTCGACCCCTCAGCGTTGATTCATATATACTCCCTAAGGGCGGGCATGATGCTCCAATGAAGTGCTGGCGAGGAGTCTTGCCAACACTTCATTGTTGCATCATGATAACAAACGGGCATGATGCATCAGCGGCCCTTAAAGAGTAAAACATGATACGTTTCCTCCTCAGAAAGTCTCAGGGCCTTTCAATTCATTGCTATGAGTATGCCAGTAATATAACATAATTAAAAGTAGGGACCACGGGTGCTACTTACAGTTAGGGACGACCAACAGATGCTTTTCATTTCAGTGTTGGAGAAAAAGGATGATTCTACCAGGATCTTTGCCCATTACCACTAAATGTACGTGTCACTCTCTTGGAACACTGGTATCACTAGTGTAAAACCCCTTTGAAAGGAAGAGCGCCACACTTGGGTGGCCTTGATTTCAATAGGGTGAAATTTCCTGTCCATATTGCCCATGTTTTTCAAACTGTAATTCCCACCTTTCAGAAATCTGTCAAAGGGCCCCCCTTCACCTCCTCGTCCACCCCAGTCATATTCCGACACTCAACCAACCTCTCAGTAGCTTTTATGAACAAGATGGATGATAGGAACCTGTCATTTAACCTTTTAAGGGTCACATTTTGCATTAATGCATTCTGCCCATTGGTCGGCAAGATGCGGGAATGCATCCCTGACGAGTCTCACACCAGGGATGCATTCTGGCATCACGCCGACCTAAGGGGTCGATAAGTACTGGAGCGTTGGCATGATGCTTCAATGAAGTGCTGGTGAGCAGACTCACCAGCACTTCATTGGTGCGTCATTACAACCAATGGGCATTAAGCACTCCTGCATCAGCGACCCTTAAAGGGTTAACCCGGGGAGTTAGGAGACACAAAAGGCAGCTGTCAGAGGCGGTATGGAGGCTTCACATACCCGGTCATAGAAAGGTGATTGATCCATCTTTCTGTCAATGAAACCCAGCAATATAGACATGATAGGGTCCCAGGTATGACCCCCCACACACACACACACACGCACAAACACAGGGTAGAAACCCCTCATCTAGCCATAAGGTAGATTAACCTAAAGAAGTCCACACACCTTAAGATGTCCAGAAAACAGTCATGACATATTTGGTTTATTGCTGAATCAACATAACCAACTGATTGATTCAATGGCCATCAATGTTGATTCTGGAGTTTACCAATCCGTTTTTATGGCCAGTTTTTTGGTTGGACATATATGTATGTATACATATGTATGGAGGTATGTGGACGTCTTTAGGTTAATCTACCCTACCCTTCTGCAGTAGTTTGCCCTACATCTCTAGCTTTATGGTGCTGTTGCAAATAGCCCGTCAACCTGGTGAGCCTACCCTGTTGGCCTGTCTAAATGCTGGGTCTTAAATAAATGTTCATCTTGAATATATAAGTACAGAGGTACTGACATTTTGAAATACATTTATAACCCTAGACTCAATTGCTGGTGTTGAATAAGTGCCGGGGCTATAGGTTTTTTTTAAATCGATGAGCGCCTGGGCGTTTAAAGATGCCAATACGGTATCACCAGGGCCGTATCCCTGGTGACCAATTGACATGATGCACTAATGCATTAAAAGGCATGAAAGGGTTTACTTGTAAAGCAGACCTATTCAAATGATATATTGATTAGTTCCAGGTTATCCTATTTAGTATGTGTATGTAACCCCCCCCCCCCCACTCATGAAAAAAAGAAAAACATCCTTTTATGAATAAAGTGAATGCGTCATGACCCCTTTCCCACTCTCGTACACCTGCTTTCATGGGAAATGCTTTTTGCATGCGCCTAACATAACCCCACAACCCATATATCCTTTTTTCCTCTAGAATAGGGGCCACACCATCACTTCACACTTTACATTGGTGCAGAGGACCTTTTTTGTCACACATAACCCCATCCAGTGTATCCCTTACACCCATTGTCCAGCCTGATGCATAAATGAAAACCTGCCGAGGCACTCACCACTACTGCATTCAAGCAGTATGACCACCCCGTGAAGTTGATGGCAAACGACAGATCCTTTGCCTCCCAAACGAAATAATTACTGTAAAACCCTGCATCTATAAGCAACACCTTATAGACTGTAAAACCCTGCATCTATAAGCAACACCTTATAGACCGTAAAACCCTGCATCTATAAGCAACACCTTATAGACCGTAAACCCTGCATCTATAAGCAACACCCTATAGACCATAAAACCCTGCATCTATAAGCAACACCTTATAGACCGTAAAACCCTGCATCTATAAGCAACACCTTATAGACCGTAAAACCCTGCATTTATAAGCAAGACCTTATAGACCATAAAACCCTGCATCTATAAGCAACACCTTATAGACTGTAAAACCCTGCATCTATAAGCAAAACATTATAGACCATTCCAGAGGTCCACTGCGAATTGTACAACTTCTAATCTGGTGTGGTTAAATACGTAAGGCTTTGACAGCATAAATCAGTACTAGAATGCCAATCCCCAAGCCCAGCTGCAGCATACAGCTCTTCCCAAAGTTATTAGAAGTGTAGCGTACCGTAATGACCCTTTTAAGCGCCGGTCTGAAATAAGCGCTGGGGGTACAGGGGTATTGAAATTGATCTTAGGCACTGAAAACAATATTCAAATAAGCGCCTGCCTCGTATAAGCGCCGGAGATACAGTGGGTTTGAAATTAATAAGCGCCCGGACACTTATAGGGGCCACTACGGTATATGCGGGGGATGGTTTTTACGCTGGGCTTTATTGTAATAGCTTCTTACATTAACCCTTTTTAGAAAGGAGTGCATCATGCCCATTGGTTGTCATGATGCACCAATGAGGTGCTGGCGAGACTGCTCACCAGCACTTCATTGGAGCATCATGGCGACCCTATGGGTTTGATACATATACTCCCGGAGGATCGGCATGATGCTCCAATAAAGTACTTGTGAGCAGTCTCACCAGCACTTAATTGGTGCATCATGACGACCTATGGGAATGATGCATTAATGCATCAGCAGCGCTTAAAGGGTTAAAAGATGAGTCCATTATGGGCAATCATCTGCCATAAAGGGGCAATATTTGGTATTAATGTTGGGGGGGGGGGCGCTATCCCTTAATGGACACCACCAGAGGTGTTAACAGGCCATCATAAATCTACTACCCGCAGCACCAAAAACGTGTAAAAGTGTGCCAAATGCCAGAAGGCACTTTTATGGCTGTTGCCACATAGACCTGGCTGCTGTCTTAATAGCTTACATATTGTCATGAAAATGTATTACTATGATTAAAATATTGATTCCTATAGCTGTTAGATTACTTGGAGGCTTGTATAGTGTAAAGTGGTCTGCTTGGGGAAAAAAACCTAAGCTAAACGGGACTTGAACCCGGGACCCTCAGACAGCAAAGCCAATGCTCTACCACTGAGCTACTGAGATGGTACTTAACCAATAAAAGGCACCTACCTATGCAGGGTTCACTACAGGCCGATACATACACAACAGTATACTTTGTAGATACTGTATGTTGCCTTATTCCCTAGGACTTATTTGCTATACTGGTGTTGTACAACTAGTTGTACACCATATCCATCATACCTGTCGTGTGTACATGCACTTAGACAGAGCTGGTCAAATGACCCCCCTCACGCACATAGGCAGAATAGGCACATATGCAGAATGGTTGGGAGGATAGCCTGGGAGCTGGAGGGAATGTTGAGGATGAGGATGGTTGTTAAGGGAGGAGGGAGAGAGAGGGAGAGATAGACAGAGACAGAGAGAGTGGAAGGGAGGGAGCATGCGAGTGAGAAAACAAGGGAAAGAAATTACTTCTCTGGTTTAAAGTACTTCTCTGGTTTCATTCTTTGTCGTCCATTCTTTGCCAGTACTTCATTGGGACACCATGCGATCCTATGGGGTTTGATATCATTGGCACAGGTCAGCATGATGCATGAATGAAGCTTTGGAGAGTTACTCGCCAGGGCTGCATTCATGCGTCATGATGACCAATGGCCATCCTGCATTCATCAATCACAATAACAATCATGAATATGGGCCGATGATATACCCACGGCGCGGCCGTGTGTATACTGGTCCTATGCAGACGGCGCAGCTGCCGTGTGTACAAGGTGCGCTGTGCAGACGGCACAGCGCAGTAATTGTATTGTAGGGGGCCTAATTTTTAAGAAAAATAGTAAACCATGATAATATCCTGCTCTTCTTATAGAATTTGAAGGTTAGCCCTAAACCCTAATGATACTGTCCCTACGCCGTAGAACTACTTTAACCATACACGGCCGCGCCGTCCACACAAAGATAGTTATACACACGGCCCCGCCATCTGTATATCGCTTTCGATGCACATGCTCTGAGACAAGATGGGATCCTGAATGGGTTAAATGACCCCTCTCATGCACGGAGGGCAGCGTGGGAGAGTAGAGAGAGAATTAGGACTGCAGGGAGGGGTGGGTGAAGGGGAGGTAGAGAAGATTAGAAGTAGTGAGTAGGGTAAGGGTTAATAGTTGTAGTGTAGTGCAGGGAAACCACAGGTGGTACCTGGCACACGGTATACTGCAGTGTACTGGTGCCAAAACTGTATATAAATATGGCTTTAAAATAAAGGTGGAATCCTTGTCCCAACGTTGTTGGTGATCCGTTGTTATTTTCACAGCGATTCCTTTTACCACTGTACTGCCACAAAGGGCTTCTTGTAAAAACCTATGGAGGGTCACTGTACTATGATTACAGTGGTTCATTGTTCAGTTTTGATTCAGTTTTGATTCAACGTAATGCCTCAAATAGATCACCAATCAATATACTACTATTACTGGTACTACATGTCATTTCATATACTACTTACAGCTTACTGATGTAGGAGGCAGGAGGGATGTAGATTTAATTAGGATATATCCCATTCTGCTGAGTAAAGATGCTTTCACTGATATAGGCTCTTCGGGTGTCAACATGGGAGCTTTTTGATAGACACATTCACAAGAGATTCTGTCCATGTCATCCGTACCTGAAGATCTCAGAACCGACTTCACCCCCCTACCCCACCCCTGCCCTCACCATCCATGACAGGTGGCAGGGACCTCCTAAAGCAGCACCACAGAGTGGTGACAGAAATTAATTTATATTTTAATTAGCTTGTCACTGTGTCTCACAGCCTTATCAGAGACACATGAGAGGACTCCTTCTAGTCTTCTGATGGAATCAAAATATATAAGGTAGGATATAGTCTGAGCTTGAGACTTTATCCATAAATAAAGGCCCCAGGGAGTTTTCAGTGTTTGATCCATTTTTCAATGAGACAAACACAGACTTTGACCATTGCAGACAGGCCCGACTCTGTCGGTAGCTAGGGAGAGGGGTGCCAATCCGATCTGGAAGATCAAACTTGTTAGATATTGACCGACTGGATCAGATGTCCGCGCAGATGCTCCCGATCAGGATCGGCCAATCCAGTCGGGCCCGTCTGCGGTCAGCTTAATGAAGCGCTGGGGAGCACACTTGCCAGCACTTCTATGGTGCATCATGCAGACCAATAGGCATGATGCACTCCTGCATCAGCGGTCATTAAAGGGTTAATTTCCTCTCATGAAGGATGAGATTACAGATGAATTATTTTCCCCGATTCTAACCATTTTTTTTCTTCTTTTTTTTTTTACAATTAATGTAACCAATTATTGAAATTGATTCTGGTGGTGATGAAAAATACACTTGTAGGGAAACATCCCCAAGATGGCAATATCCATAACAGGGCTGACAAATTCTAAGATTCTGATATTGAGAAACTCTAGTACATGCATTACTGATCCATCAAGTGAATGTAATAGCTATCTGTAAAACAAACTACACTGAGAAATGAAAACTGAAAGTGAGTAATTAATTAGAAATGATGCACAACCTAAGAAATTTAACTCATCAGACCTTGCACAGACTTGCCATTTCAATAGACGTATGTGGCTAGGTTGACAACTTCATGACCTGTCACTCTCGGGTCGTCAGGTAGAGTCATATGCCTGGACCATCTAAAGTTATCAACTGGAGGAGTCTACGCCAGGGCTGATGAGTTAAATTTGACAGGTTTTGACTCACTGCTGTTCAATTAGAAGACCCTAGCAACTCTACATTTCTCTCTCTGTGTATTTGAGTCCTCCTTTATTATTCTTTGAAATAGAGTATAATGGGATAAAGTAGATAAGTGATTTCTTCCAGGACTTTACTTTCCAAAATCTCATGAGAATAACTTATTTTCCCATGGCAAGAAAACTGACCGTCCTTTACTGGTCCAGCCCATGTCCATTTGGTGTATGGGGACATTCATTTTCTGAAGGCACAAGGACACCCTGCATCACTCGACCCCCTCTCCCACTGCCTGGTCTATACCTATTTGTGTAAAAGATCACGTAGGGCCCTTCAATGTAATTGGATCACCATATATAGGGTAGCACACAGACTGGGGATGTGCTGTCATACAAACAAATGGTGACCATAGGCCTCCTACTATCTATAGCAGCCTGTTTAATTGGCCCGGTGCTTGTACATCTCAGTGCCCCTTTATCTGCGGTGCTCACAGAAGACTGGTGCCTATTCAAGACATATGTTGTAAGCCTATAGTTTTTTCTTGAATTATGAAATCAAACTACCCCTATATGGTTATTCGTGACTCGGCGCTCAAACAGGCCACTACAGTATACACGACTCACATCTAGTCTTTGCTGTCCCAAGCCCTTCATAAATAGTATCTATATATTCCTTTTTTCTGTCCCCTCTGAGTGTCATGGATATGCACTGTCATATTCACATGATAAATCTCATATTGTCTATCCCCTCCTATGTGTGTCTGATATCTAATGGACGAACCCTGGTTTTTTAGACTAAGTCACTTTGAATCGAAATATCTAATATCTTGGATTTTGTAGTCCTTTGGAGGCTGATACAGGAGGTCGTCATGATGTAACCATGATGTAACCATGATGTAACCATGATGTAACCATGATGTAACCATGGTGTAACCATGGTGTAACCATGGTGAAACCATGATGTAACCATGGTGTAACCATGGTGTAACCATGGTGTAACCATGATGTAACCAGGATGTAACCATGATATAACCATGATGTAACCATGATGTAACCATGATGTAACCATGATGTAACCATGATGTAACCATGATGTAACCATGATGTAAACAGGTTTAACCATGATGTAACCAAGATGTAACCATGATGTAACCATGATGTAACCATGATGTAACCATGATGTAACCATGGTGTAACCATGATGTAACCATGATGTAACCATGATGTAACCATGATGTAACCATGATGTAAACAGGTTTAACCATGATGTAACCATGATGTAACCATGATGTAACCATGATGTAACCATGATGTAACCATGATGTAACCATGATGTAACCGTGATGTAACCATGATGTAAACAGGTTTAACCATGATGTAACCAAGATGTAACCATGATGTAACCATGATGTAACCATGATGTAACCATGATGTAACCATGGTGTAACCATGATGTAACCATGATGTAACCATGATGTAACCATGGTGTAACCATGATGTAACCAAGGTGTAACCATGATGTAACCATGATGTAACCATGATGTAACCATGATGTAACCATGGTGTAACCATGATGTAACCATGATGTAACCATGATGTAAGCCCGGTGAAACCATGATGTAACCATGGTGTAACCATGATGTAACCATGATGTAACCATGATGTAACCATGATGTAACCATGTTGTAACCATGATGTAACCATGATGTAACCATGATTTAACCATGATGTAACCAAGGTGTAACCATTATGTAACCATGGTGTAACCATGATGTAACCATGATGTAAGCATGGTGAAACCATGATGTAACCATGGTGTAACCATGATGTTACCATGATGTAACCATGATGTAACCAAGGTGTAACCATGATGTAACAATGATGTAACCATGGTGTAACCATGATGTAACCAAAGTGTAACCATGATGTAACCATGATGTAACCATGGTGTAACCATGATGTAAGTAGGAAAAAAGTGCCGCCACTTAACTCTCCAGTTGTCATGGAAACTGACGGTGGGGAAGTGTGACCTCACAGAGGTCCGTGACCCTGCCCTGGGTCACGGGTCATGTGACACCCAGAGGTCAGTGAGGGTCAGGGTTGGAATGACAGGTAGAATAATGTGAGTGAGTTATGGGCAGAATGTAGGATCTGGTTTTATACGATTTATACAAAATTTGGAAGGGCTGGGGATGAAGCAATCTCGTATAAATCCTGTTGTGGTAGCATCAATACTGACTTAAAGATAAAGGAATGGTCTCCTACAATTTCCTCCTAAAGGTCATTAGATGCCTACCCTGCGTATATGCCCATACGTGCATACATAAAAAGATGATTTTAATAACAAAGTTTGGTTCCAAAACGCAACAAATCCATTGCAGCTTTCATCACATTGCCTTTTTTTTATAGCCCTCCAGATAAACATTTTAGGATTTTCAGGTACAGATCTCTCAGGTACAGTTTTATACAATACCACTGTTACCTGACAATAACTGCTAACTCATCCTGACCTCCAGGTCACAAGGTCATTAAGGGTACATCTATTGGATCTAGGGGTCATGGGGTCATTATTAAGGTCAAACTCAGACCTACATTGGGTTTTATTGGGACATGGGAGAGATCATACGTAACCCTCTACGGGCGACATATTGTGTAATTGAATTATATATCTTCATCGCAAAGATGCACAAATACAGGGAATGCCTCATCAGGCCTTCATGTGTGTATCATGCTGAAACAGTAAGGCATCATACCCATTGATGCCTCATGCCCATTGGTCGTCATGATGCACCAATGAAGTGCTCACCAGCACTTCATTGGTGCATCATAACGACCCTCTGAGAATGTGTCAGACCTGTAGGGTCAGCATAATGCATGAATACAGCCCCGGGTGAGTTACTCACCAGGGCTGCATTTATGCAAATAACATCCAATGGGCATGGTGCATGAATGTATCAGCACCCTTAAAGGGGACTGCAGACAGGGCCGACTGGGTCGGCCAATCGTGACGTCGAGGGTGACTGCGGGGACGTCCGATCCAGTCGGTCAAATATCAAACATGTTTGATATGCCCAATCGGATCGGGAGTGACTTCCTTAGATACCGATCGTATCTGGCCCATTTGCGGTCGTCTTAAAAGGCTAAAGTCTACCTGCCGGCTCTGCATCGGTACATGATGAGTGGTAAAGGAATATGAACCTGGAGGCATCATGTTGCCATTAAAGGGTTTATAGAGGATGATATTGATGTACATGGATGGGAGGAAAGGTACAAAGGTGGGTACTCTCTATGATATTGTGCCAATAAGCTGTAGGGTAAAGCTATGTGCAGAACCCCGCCCCCAGTGCAGTGATGTCATAGAGCAAAATAGGTATCAGGCCTAAAAAAATAATTTTTTAGACAATTTTGATATTTTTTGAGGATTTTTATATATTTTTTCATCTATTTTCCTTTATCTTTTTCATATTCTTCCCCTCTTCACAGTTGTCAATGTTTCCATCATTATTTTGCAAGGGAATCACAGAATTCGATACATACATTGATATGTACTCTAACATTTCTTATGAATATGTAAACCAAAAATGAAAAAATGAAAAAAATCTATCTAACCTACCCTACCTTTTCAAGTCATGTTACCGGAAACAAACAATTTTTTTTTACCTCAACAGTGTAAGCTGCATCATAACTTAACCCATTAAAACTGACATGATAGCTTCAGACTAAAAAGTGCATCATGACCAGTGGTCGCTGGTGTATCATGCCCAAAGGATATAAACCCTGTAGGGTCGGCATGATGCATGGATGTAACTGGCAGGGTACGCACCAGTTAAGCACACCGTTACGTCGGCCTAACCCCAACCAATATCCAAAATGAGATACCTATGTCCCCTCTGCTTCAACCATTGACTCTTCTGGAAAAGATAACTACAGACCGCTATGGCGACCTGGGATTATGCATTATTTAGAGAATAGACAATGACTTTCTTCACATCGAGACTGTCTGTTGTTCTATAATGCACGAATGCATCTGAGTGCATTATAGAACAACAGACAGTCAAGATGTGAAGAAGGAGTTGTCTATTGTCTTTATAAAACATTGTACATTTCATTCCGAACAATGAATCACCCAATTAAGGTATGTCTAGACCAATTAATGGTCGTTAAGTAGTTTACAGCTACCATGACCTTGCTCAGGCGTGCACTACACTCCTATAATGCACTTAAGGTCACTTCTACTGTGCAGCAGAGCACTGCCAGCCATTTTATAATGACTAATGAGATGAATCCCCTCATTCAGTGCAGACTTTTTTAGGGTGCATTATATAACGCTTAACTTGCAGGTACGAGATCAAGCAAAGGTACCGCCTACTAAGGATCCTAGAACCTTGGTTTCCTGAAGACGGACCACGTAGAGCCACATTCCTTATCAGCCAGTGATTGATGTCAGTGCCTGTAGATGGCGCTGTGGTTGTCAGAGTGATGTGAACATCCACCCATCTTGTACCCCTGCGTTATCTGTAGAGGACCTTTAAAGGCTGCTGATGCAGGAGTGCATCATGCCCATTGATCGGCATGATGCACCAATGAAGTGTCCCAGGTGTCCTTGTTACTCAAATCCATTGCTGTTATACAAAGCTTTAGAAGCCGATTTATTCCTGCTTTTGAATTTGGAGCTGATCTGTTATCTTCCCGATGCATTTCCAAACACTTCTGTTCAAATCAAAAAGTTTAATTTTCCTTGGATAGTGGGGAAGTGCATCAGGAATCCACCAAATCTGATTAAAATCGGGCTGATATTAAGCCGATAGTTTGTTAATAGGCTTAAGTGGAATGACCACTTAAGCATTGTGGGGGAACTACTTTTCTTAGTTGGGGGAACAAGAGGAGGAAGGGGTGATCCTGACATGATTATTTATATGGAGGAGCACTTGTACCAAGGCCTAGTTCTATTTGCACTGGTATGGTGCAGAGATCTAGATTTGAAGGAGGAGACAGTTGTAAAGCTCGCCTTTTACACCTTATTGAATAGAGCTGTAACTGACCACTTCTACCATGGGCCTGAGCAGCCTGACAGAACCTATTTCCATATATGAGAAAATTACCTGTTGCTTGTTGTTAGTCATACTCCGAAATGGAAAAGGCCTCACCTGAAGAAGGAGAAACAAGTTAAATATTAAACTGCAATATGGCAATTAGACATGATACAAATTGACATGATTTGAACAGCAGATGGAATTTCAAAGAAAACACATAATTGTAGGCCCATGTGCATTGGCTTAGAGAGAAACATGATACAGTTGGCATGAGACTTTTAGATATAGGTAAATTCATATACGCCACACCTGTATATATAAGCCATACTCTGACTTTGGCAGAATGTTATAAGTTACACCAGGAGCCTGAAATGCTTGTCAGTCCATTCGATATCGGCAAAACCCCACATATAAGCCACACACTGTGTTCAGGCTATAACCTAACTGAGGGTTTGAAATTGCCTCTAAGCCATAGATTTAGAGTGGATCGGTTCTGGCAAGAGGAAAAA
Source organism: Acholoe squamosa (assembly GCA_949317995.1). Lineage (NCBI taxonomy): Eukaryota > Metazoa > Annelida > Polychaeta > Phyllodocida > Polynoidae > Acholoe > Acholoe squamosa. Next base: position 88,073,924 of record OX439037.1, read on the forward strand.
CTTAGGCACGTATCCAGGGCTGCACACATGTCCTATTTGGCCTGCCTGATTGAAATTATCCATATTTAGATCCGGCCATGTGTACAAACCTATTTCAGCCTTACCCTAATCGTGCCACATCCGTACACCATGAAAACCTCCATAAGACAATAAAAAGCTCATCAACCACCATCCCCTCAGCCCCGGGAGCTAGTTCCACTGTGGCCCACTAGATGGCTAGGTAATCATCCGGCCACACCTGCGCAGTATGACCAGGGGCAGAGGACAACATTTATTGGCAATAAATCGTGCACGTGTCAGTGTGTGTTTCTTATGTGGAGAGCACCGTGTGGAATTAGGAGTTGACCTGTTTCCCATTCTCCACCTTACACAATAACTGCTTCCTCACCTTGGCACTGTCGACGTTTGCTGTTTGCTACCTGCCTCATCATTTATAACCTCTTAAGGGCCGCTAATGCATCATGCCCATTGGTCGTCATGATGCATGAGTGCAGCCCTGTCAAATGACTCACCTCGGCTACGTTCAAGCATCACGCCGACCCTATCGGTGGGTCTTCATGATGCCCCAATGAAGTGCTGGGGAGTAGACTTGCCAGCACTTCATTGAGCAATGCATCACTGCAGACGAGCCAGCATTTCATTGGGAGCCCTGTGCGGCCTTTCAGGGTTAACTCTTCAACTCTCAACCATTCGCTTATCATTCTCTTGCAATATACTATTTCATCTCCATCTTTTTTTGTGCATTTCATCTTATTTTGATATTACCAGCCCTTCTTTATTTCCAGTCCTCTTTACTTTCGCCCACTTGTACAAATCGTACCAGATTATCCCCCTCCTCTCCCATGTCTTCCCCCTGAAGACTAGAAATGTTTACAAATGCAAAGCCTTGCCAAGGTATCACCAATTCTAAGGCGGGGTATTCTAACTTCCGGGTCGCTCCTAGTAGAGCCGTGTCTACCGGCAGGGTACTACATAGTAGGTGTAGAGGGAAGGGACTTGGGTACTTGGTAGGATAACCCTACAGAGGCCACAAAATGCCTCAAAGGGGCAAAATAAGCTCGAAGGAGCCTTCATTTAGGTCTCCTTGGGGATCCCTTTTAGTTTGTTGACTACTGTCATGTTCTTTTGGCATCAAGATGCATTAACCCTTTAAGTGCCGCTGATGCAGGAGTGCATGATGCCCATTGGTCATCATGATGCACCAATGAAGTGCTGGCAAAACTGCTCACCAGCACTTCATTGGACCATCATGCCAACCCTCTGGGAATAAACAATATGTATTAACCCCACAGGGTCGGTATGATGCTCCGATGAAATGCTGGCAAGCAGTCTTACTAGCTCTTCAATGGTGCATCATGACGACCAATGGCCATGATGCACTCCTGCATCATCCACTCTTACATGGTTAAGCGCCATGCTGCCTGTACAGGCCTGTACTGTGATGTGTTCAGGTAGCAGCCCCGGAGTGGATTTGAGTGAGTGAGTAATAGATGTTTAACGCCATTTCGACAGCTAAGGTCATATTCATGGCGAGAATTACATTACACAATTTCACAGAGGAATGTGCATATGTGCACCACACACATCTGAGGGGATAGGAAAGAGGAGAAATAGACCCTTTTAAGTGGGCGAGGGAAGCACAAGGATTTGGACAGAGCTACTATCATGGTAACCACATTTGGGGAGTAGGGATATGTAACACCCCCTCATGGTGTAGTAGGCTGAACTGGGAAAGAGAAATACAACTCTTCAAAACTTTACGAAGAATACATTCGGTCAAGATGCACCAATGCAGCCTAAGCAGGTAACTCACCAATGCTGCATGGATGCATCATGCTAACTTTGGTTGATGTTTATAACTAGCTTTCAAAACTCTCATGCTCCTTACTACTCACTCTAACACTTTCATTCTCTTGTGACAGATATTACATATTCAATCGCAACCACAAGCAGTATTAATGTCCTACTTCCATGTTTGCTTCACATATGTCCTCTTATTGTTTCCAAATATACTAATTTAACCTCAATTATTGTCAATATACTACTCACAACACACTGACTATACCAGTCTTACCGTCCAATGTCCATACACTACTCACACACTGACACTATACCAGTCTTAACGCCCAATGTCCATATACTACTCATGCACTGACTATACCAGTCATAACGCCCAATGTCCATATACAACTCACGCACTGACTATACCCGTCATAACGCCCAATGTCCATATACTACACACTGACACTATACCAGTCTTTACGCCCAATGTCCATATACTACTCACTGACTGACACTATACCAGTCTTAATGTCCAATGTCCATATACTACTCACACACTGACACTATACCAGTCTTAACATCCAATGTCCATATATTACTCACTGACACTATACCAGTCTTTACGCCCAATGTCCATATACTACTCACTGACTGACACTATACCAGTCATAATGTCCAATGTCCATATACTACTCACACACTGACACTATACCAGTCTTAACGTCCAATGTCCATATACTACTCACTGACTGACACTATACCAGTCTTAAAGCCCAATGTCCATATACTACTCACTGACACTATACCAGTCTTAATGTCCAATGTCCATATACTAATCACTGACTGACACTATACCAGTCTCAATGTCCAATGTCCATATACTACTCACTGACTGACACAATACCAGTCTTAACACCCAATGTCCATATACTACTCACTGACACTATACCAGTCTTAACACCCAATGTCCATATACTACTCACTGACTGACACTATACCAGTCTTAACAACCAATGTCCATATACTACTCACTGACACTATACCAGTCTTAACGTCCAATGTCCATATACTACTCACTGACACTATACCAGTCTTAATGCCCAATGTCCATATACTACTCACTGACTGACACTATACCAGTCTTAACGCCCAATGTCCATATACTACTCACACACTGACACTATACCAGTCTTAATGCCCAATGTCCATATACTACTCACACACTGACACTATACCAGTCTTAATGCCCAATGTCCATATACTACTCACTGACACTATACCAGTCTTAACGCCCAATGTCGATATACTACTCACTGACTGACACTATACCAGTCTTAATGCCCAATGTCCATATTATACTCACACACTGACACTATACCAGTCTTAATGTCCCATGTCCATATACTACTCACACACTGACACTATACCAGTCTTAACGCCCAATGTCCATATACTACTCACTGACTGACACTATACCAGTCTTAACACCCAATGTCCATATACTACTCACTGACACTATACCAGTCTTGGCGCCCATGTCCATATACTACTCACACACTGACACTATACCAGTCTTAACGTCCAATGTCCATATACTACTCACACACTGACACTATACCAGTCTTAACGCCCAATGTCCATATACTACTCACACACTGAAACTATACCAGTCTTAACGTCCAATGTCCATATACTACTCACTGACACTATACCAGTCTTAATGTCCAATGTCCATATACTACTCCCTGACACTATACCAGTCTTAATGTCCAATGTCCATATACTACTCACACACTGACACTATACCAGTCTTAACGTCCAATGTCCATATACTACTCACTGACACTATACCAGTCTTAACACCCAATGTCCATATACTACTCACTGACACTATACCAGTCTTAACACCCAATGGCCATATACTACTCACACACTGACACTATACCAGTCTTAATGCCCAATGTCCATATACTACTCCCTGACTGACACTATACCAGTCTTAACACCCAATGTCCATATACTACTCACTGACACTATACCAGTCTTAATGTCCAATGTCCATATACTACTCCCTGACTGACACTATACCAGTCTTAACACCCAATGTCCATATACTACTCACACACTGACACTATACCAGTCTTAACACCCAATGTCCATATACTACTCACACACTGACACTATACCAGTCTTAACGCCCAATGTCCATATACTACTCACTGACTGACACTATACCAGTCTTAATGCCCAATGTCCATATACTACTCACTCACTGACACTATACCAGTCTTAACACCCAATGTCCATATACTACTCACACACTGACACTATACCAGTCTTAACGCCAATTGTCCATATACTACTCACACACTGGCACTATACCAGTCTTAATGCCCAATGTCCATATACTACTCACTGCCACTATACCAGTCTTAACACCCAATGTCTATATACTACTCACTGACACTATACCAGTCTTAACAACCAATGTCCATATACTACTCACTGACACTATACCAGTCTTAACACCCAATGTCCATATACTACTCACTGACACTATACCAGTCTTAATGTCCAATGTCCATATACTACTCACTGACTGACACTATACCAGTCTTAATGTCCAATGTCCATATACTACTCACTGAAAGACACTATACCAGTCTTACTGCCCAATGTCCATATACTACACACTGACACTATACCAGTCTTACCGTCCAATGTCCATATAATACTCACTGACACTATACCAGTCTTAATGACCAATGTCCATATACTACTCACTGACACTATACCAGTCTTACCGTCCAATGTCCATATACTACTCACTGACTGACACTATACCAGTCTTAACGCCCAATGTCCATATACTACTCACACACTGACACTATACCAGTCTTAATGACCAATGTCCATATACTACTCACTGACACTATACCAGTCTTAACACCCAATGACCATATACTACTCACACACTGACACTATACCAGTCTTAATGCCCAATGTCCATATACTACTCACTGACACCATACCAGTCTTAATGCCCAATGTCCATATACTACTCACTCACTGACACTATACCAGTCTTAACACCCAATGTCCATATACTACTCACTGACACCATACCAGTCTTAATGCCCAATGTCCATATACTACTCACTCACTGACACCATACCAGTCTTAATGCCCAATGTCCATATACTACTCACTCACTGACACTATACCAGTCTTAACACCCAATGTCTATATACTACTCACTCACTGACACTATACCAGTCTTAATGCTCAATGTCCATATACTACTCACACACTGACACTATACCAGTCTTAACGCCCAATGTCCATATACTACTCACTGACACTATACCAGTCTTGATGCCCAATGTCCATATACTACTGACTGACACTATACCAGTTTTAACGTCTAATGTCCGTAGCCTACTCAAACAGTACCTACTGGTATTGTAATGTCTAATTTCCTTGTAGAACACACATCCTACCTCGCTCTACCTCGTATCATGTCCAGCCTCATGTCCCGGCCTGTATAAGACTTGATTTCCAGTCCTACTGTTCTAGAAGGCGTATAATCCAAATTCTACCCACACTAGATAATATATAAGCATATATGTAGTACATGCTTATAAGCTATAGTGGGCTTTTTTGTCGTTTTTTCTCTTTGTATTCAATATCCAAATACTACTACTAAAATTATTCAAATGGCTCTTTACCTCAGACAGAATTGCTGGCTATATCTGGTTGAATATTATAGCATAATGAATGAGCACCAGTGTTTGAATACCTCACCAAGATCTTGCGCGACTACTTACAATATGATAAGAATCTATAGGAGAAAGATACTCTGAAACGAAAGTAGTAATTGAACACACTGCTGCGTGCGAATCTCTCTCCATACACCCTCCATACATCCATAAACGCAGCAGCCCCTCCCCCACAGGCCTCATTAGCACCAACTAGCAGGCATGCATGGTACTACCGTAATCTCCCGTGTATAAGGCGCAGCCCGCGTATAAGGCGCACCTAGAGTTTTGGAAAATTCTCAAAAAAATGAAAAATTCATAACTTTGGTTCTATTGAATGAATTTTGAAAATTGAAAAACCTATGTGTAGTTTGGGCCACCCCGGACCCTCCTTGGCCCCCTTATGTCCTATTATGACAAAGGGGGCATGTAAGATATCAAAAGAAAGGTCTTGGTGTCCCCCTTGTGGATCCAATGAGACCTAAAAACACCGTATAAGACACGCCATATACGTGGGAGATTACGGTAGTGATAAGCAAGGGGAAGGGTGTGTATTGCAAAATTGCTGATTTTCATTTTGCCTCAAGGTAGAGCTATTACAGTGGGGTGTATGGAGGTGTCAGTTGGGGGGGGGGAGAAGAGGGCGGTGGGTAGGAGAGCTGACTGCTGCAGTCAGTGAAATATCTCCCATGCCTTCCATGAGACAAATTACATCGAGCTTCCTAGTAGCCTTAGGCATGACAATTATAGGAAGTCCATTTTTCCATTTACACATTTCCCAAATAGTATCATATAAATGGAGTTTCTTACTTTCACTTTTTTAAAGTCTGCTTTGAATATTCAATGCACAAAGCATATTCTATAAATACATTCCAAGATCACTAATGAATGGTCAGTTCTAAAAGTGCAAGTTCTCCCCAGAGTCAATTCCACATTCAACACACACACACACACACACACAAACATATATATATATATATATATATATATATATATATATATATATATATATATATATATATATATATATTTATTTATATATATTATATAAAACACACACTAAAATTCTAAATAGCACCGGTGATGTTGAGAGACATTCACGCAGTTTTTTTCAGTACATATTCTGACTTTGTTCTCAGCTTTGGATGACACTAACTGACCTTAGTCCATTAAAAGGCTGAAGCTGTACGTATACATGTACATACAGTACAGTATAAATGTAGGAAATCCTACACACCTTAGTGTGTGTAACATTACACCATAGACGCTGCCCGCCCCCATACCTACACAAGGGGAGTTGGATTAACATAATACGTATCCCTTTATGGACCACATCATGCCCATTGGTCGTTAGACATCAACTTACCTATAGATCATGATGTACTAACCCAGTGCTGGCGAGTAACTCGCCTGGCTGTATGATATTAGAACAGATCACTGCGGGTGCATTGAAGTTGTGCCAAAAATGTATCAGTTCTACTGCATCGTGGCCATCTGGTCGATGCGACGTTGCCTCAGTTTGATGGCTAAAGGATTGGTTACACGGCATCGGTCGGGTTCATTTTCTGCTAATCCGACCCTGTATGGGACAAAATTGTCAGCTTAGCAGAAAATGGACTGCAGCGACACGATGGAACCAGTCCTTCAGGCTCATACACCTCGCTGATACTACGGCACAACAACAATACTTTACCATACAAAGCACTGTCAGTCCATGTTTGGTGGGGCACCATGCATAATTTATGAATGTAATATATGTGACAGGATCTGCGAAAAAGGGACCTTAGTGCAGGGTCCCTATTCCCAGTACATGTCACATATGATGATTATACTTGCACTAGTGCCTTTTAGGTACTATCAAGTACTTAAAAGGAATGTGTGCAAGCATAATCATCACACACTGCGTTTATACCACATCCTTTAGGATGCACCAGAATACATTCTGCATTCACTGACATGCAAGCATTATATGGTATCCATAGGGTCCCAAACATAAGACTCGTCTAACCCAGCACCATTGTCCAGCCCCATGGCCTAATGGATAGGTTGAAACACTTTGGATCAGAAGATTCCTGGATCGATCCCAGCCCATGCTCAGCTTTTTCAGTATGAACCAGTCTCAAAGCTATGTCATAGCTGCTGTCAAATATAAGAACAGTATAGAAAAAGAACACTGTCAATGTTCAAGTGTCAACCCAGTGCCTCTATCCTGTGATATAAGCACTCAGATTATCCAGTTTGGGCACCCAAAATCGTTCTGAAATGTGATAACCATAAACGGCCCTAGGCTAGTCCTTTAAAGGCCAACAATGCATTAATGCATCAAACCTAATGGTCGTCATGATGCATCAATGCAGCCATAGCGAGAAATTCACCTATTCTACATTCATGCATCATGCCAACCCTTAGGGTTGATAACCCCCCCCCCCAGGGCTGGCATGATGCACAAATGAAATGCTCACCAGCACTTCATTGGTGCATCATGACGACCAGTGGGCATGATGCACCACTGCCTCAGCGGCCCTTAATCGGTTAGGGTGCCTGCGGTAGGTAAACATGTAGGACATAATGTACATAATGATTGACACCCACTCCCTGCCTATGTTCTCACATTGACCTGTCACTTTTGGCGAATCTGTGCCAAAAGGCTGCTGGCTGTATCAATACAAATAGAGATAGGACCCATACATACCCTACACACAAAATAATAACTCTACACTGTACAAGATAATTATTGAATCAACCAGGGATCTTCATAAAACTGAACAGTGAACCACCATAACTGAATTGCAATGAACCAGTGTAGTTTTTACAAGAAGGCCCAGTATGGTGATACAAGGAATTGCTGTTAAAATAACAACGGATCTGGCAACTTTAGGATGAGGATCGTGCTGTAATTTCAAAGGCATTTCTTTTACAGTGTACGGTTATAGCTGACCCAGTAGAGACAGTGAGGGGTGGGGCAGGAGTTGGCATGAGGTGTGGGCAGACTACCAGGATCCAGTGGATCAATGACCAATCAATGCAGATCAAAGCAGACCTGTGCAACCTGCAGGTAATGGTCAGGTAGCTTACAGGTACACACAGGGAGGTAGGAACACCTGTATGGACACCTGTTGGTAGAGAAGGCAGACAATAACTTCACCAATCCATTGTTTGGTACCATCCGCCTTCAAGGGCAGATAATCAAATATAGGCAGGGCCTGTTGTCAGGATATATGACAGGTTGGGGCATTTTAAGTCAAGGTTTTTCTTTTTTCTAGTTGAATTAGGGCAAATCGAGCATGCCAAAATTTAAATCTGCCGTATCCGACCAATTGATATGAGGGCTCAAATGTACTATCGGTCTTACTTATGTCTATCATCCTTCAGGTATCACACAATCAAAGTATATTGGCTCACTTGTATTATAATAGAGCAGGATACAATAAATGAGTCGAATCCTGGCAAATCAAGCCAGTCCTCGAAATATCATGTGACTTATGAATGTAATATATAATGCTTAGACTTGAACGAATGCCTTTCAGGGCATGATATATGCACGACGCGGAGCGGAATGCATATATATGCCCTGAAAGGCATGAGTTCAAGTCTAAGCATTACATATTACATTTATAACACGGTTTCCACCATTAATTCCAAGTATTTACCTTCAAAAATGATCTAATCCATTCATTTCTTATGCCAGTCGACAAGACGGCCCTCCGCCATCTTGGTTTCATGTTGTCGTATGCTTAGGCTGGTGAACTCCTCAAACTCCAACTCTCATAGACCCACTACTGTGAACACGTCGAGACAGGGCTGCGCCAGTCTAAAATATAATCCATTCTGTACACACCAGGCAGCAGCACCTGTAGTATTGACAGAATGGTGAAGACGCACGGCAAGTCGCTCGATTCGAAAGTTTAATAATTTTTTATGTTAAATTCAGCCTTAATATCAAGTAATCTACCCAACAGGGAGTTAGAATATGGTTTCAACTATGTTATGTCCAAAGGATTTTGCAATATTTGGTCTATAAGCTTCAAAAATGGAGAATTTACTTTCGTGTCAAAGTACGTTTCAACATGTCCGCCCCGCTGTCCGCTCGCCGTGAATTTTGGGTGCTCTATCGCCAGATATAGGAATCGATATTATCCATTTTCGGCACTGAAAACTCTCTAACCGTGTTATAAGAGGAAGTAGTGTGGTTGACTGCAGGTACTAAGATGACTGAGACAAGGTCAGATTACCCTACCCTGACAACAGAACAGTGGACATGGAGGTTACCATGGTGACAGAAGGTGATGGGGGTGAGGGGTTGGGGGTCCTCAGTGTCTTTGATTTGGGTGTTATTTGATGTCAGTTAGACATGACATGAGTGCCATCATATTGGGAAGCTGGTCTGGGGTAGGTGGGAGCAGATTTAAACCATCTAAGCGCATCATGCCAATTGGTTGTCATGATGCACCAATTATGTGCTGGCAAGCCTGCTCACTAGCACATTGCAGTTGTCTAAACCCCATGCATGACCATAGCCATGGTGAGTTACTCGCCATCATGATGACCAAAGGCCATGATGCACTAGCAGCGATGAAAGGGTAATGCTAATATCTGATTTTCCATTGCAGTAGCTCGCAGATCCAGGGTGAACAACATCTCCTACCCCTGAAGACTGGAAGAGATTCATAGTGTCAGTTCCATGCACTGTAAAAAAATGTCGCCGAAATAATGAAGGATCTCTTGTCCCAAAGTTTCAAGGGTCCTATGTTATTTTCACATCATTTTCACAGAGATTCCTTGTACCACCACACTGCCACCTGGAGATTAAACACTGGCTCCCTGTTGTGTAATTATGGTGGTTCATTGTTCAGGTTTTACAAGGACCCCTTGTAGATACACCAGTTATTTCTTACAGTGTGGCCCATCTCGAAAAACCAGCCTGCACTAGGATTCTTATTTTGATGGTTCCCTTAAGGATCGTTAAACTATCCATGCACCCTGTGCAAAGTGAATCAATGTCCACTGGGGGCTATCTGAGGTAATTCCTTTGTACCCTTAGACATCACACACACACAGGGTTGTTCACCTGTGGTCACTAGACCTGTAATCAGTGTACAGGTGAGGTGGGTAATGAGGCAGAGGGAACCAGTGTCATCAATAACCTATTATCATATACAAGTTAGTATGGATGCCCAGTGGGTCAGCCATTGCTTGATATGGTACCTGGCGCTAATACCAACCAACACTATGGGTACCACATGTTACAAAATGTATCCAAAGAAATCTGCATTGAATAGAGGGAAATATCTCATTGGCTAACAATGATCCTTTAGTATAGTAAATATGTTCATACATATACCTGGATAATCATAAGGTCTACTACTATGCAGGTCTACTTATTTTCACAAATCACTATTGCCTTGGACAAAATGCCTTTTCTATTCCTAACCTTATGGCATATGAAATTCAACCAGAAATGTTGGAGGATAGGCCAACGTTTTGCCCTCCTCCTATGGAAAAGGGTTGCCAACGTTTTCCAAGCCTGATGGATACCACATGTTACATAATGCATCCAAAGAAATCTGCAGTGAATAAGCAAATGTTTCCATGACCAGGGAATAAATTTGCATCGCATTCACCAAGGTGAGGCCTGTCCGCATTCAACTCCGCCTATAAGACGTCATTGAGTAGGGACAGCCTCGCCGAGGTGAATATGATGCAAATTTATTCCCTGGAATGGACATTTGCATTTATATCATGGCTTACAGCATTGAATTGCTTTTAAATAAAGAAAAACAGCGCAGCTCTCTTCAAAATCCAAGATGTTGGATACCCATTGAATACAACCACATTGTATTCCATGCCCCCCCATTGAATACAACATATCCAGTACTGTTCTATAGTAACAATCGTATCTGCCATGACATAAAGGGAAATATCTCATTGGCTAATAATGATCCTAAGTACTCTCATATCCAGAACCATTTTGGTTCATTTACATTGGTGCATAATGGTACAGAGGTGTGCACCAGGCTATACTAAAAGCAGACAAATCTTGCATATATATATATTCTGCAGTCTGTTACCCCATAGCCAGATGGCAATATATAGGCAGCGATCATCGCACAATGTATCCCCCCCCGATCTACATAAGCCGATACCAGCCATTGACATAAGACATGTTTAGCTGTGTAGGCCTAGCACCCTTATCCCTGCCTATCTGTATGACTAAGGACCTGTGAGGTAACACCTACCCACCCCATACACAGCAACATTGGACAGGGAGGGGTTAGGAGGCCTCACTCCCCTTAGGCAAAGGCCATGCCACTGGGTTAAACCAATAAAGAACCCTGAGAGCCCTATTGTAATGTTTCAATTGGTTACTATGCATGGTTGGGGCCCTTGTCATGCTAGTGGGTATAACTGCATGGGTCCAAGCATCATGCCAGCTCTGTTGATACACTCAGACAGCAAATGTGATAAAGCAGGGAAGGGGTCACCACCTGTAATATATAGGCTCAGGTGATGACAACTGCTGATATCCATGCATTTATACTTATCTAAAGTTCCTGTGCAGTCTGCAGATCGACTGCTTGGGTATATGGAAATGGGGGGGGGGGTGCAAATGCAGGAGATGCTGTAATTGCATATATATATATATATATATATATATATATATATATATATATATATATATATATATATATATATATACACAGTCCTGCCTCAAACACAATAACAGAGACACAGACAGGCCATTGCTCATATTAATGCACATAATTACACATCTACAGTTCCTATTGTCTCTGCAGGAAACTGACAGCTGGAGGTGACGTTATTCAGGGAGGAGGGAAGCTGAGGTCTGCATATCTGCCTACAGTGCTGTAACAGGCAGCATGCACAGACAGACAGAGACTATTTGTCTCAGTTAATGTACATACTTATACATCTCTGTAGTTCTTAATGAAAGTCCAATGCCTGAGAAGGTAGGGAGGGGGCAGTGGTTAACCCTCTAAAGGCCACGTGGTGCATTTACCCTCTAAGGACTGATGATGCAAGAATGTATCATGCCCATTGGTCGATATGACGCACCAATGAAATGCTCGGAAACCAGTTTGCTAGTACTTCATTATTGCATCATGCAGGAGTGCATCAAACCTGTAGGGTCTGCATGATGCATAAATGCACCCCTGCTGACTGATACTCACCAGGGCTGCATTTATGCATCATGATGATCAATGGTCACGATGCATTAATGCACAACCGGTCCTTAAAGGGTTAAGGGATGGATAAGGGGCAGGGGGCATATATGCATACCCGCCTACAGCCCCACTACAAGGGGTACGTCTGAGACAAAGGCCAGACTTCCTGTTAATGCATTATGCATCTACAGCAGATACGTGCTTCATACAGGCCCTCCATCAGTTCCTGGAGGGTCCGCATGATGCGTGAATGCAGCCCTGCGGGCAATGCGCCTTCATTAAGAACTACAGATGTATCGGCATCACTGCCCTGAAAGGGACTGATTCTTTAACCTACAATATGTTTACAATAAGGCATTGGGGCTAAGTATGAAGGCACCTATGTACTAATGAAGCGTACTATTCTTCATTCGTCTACGTCCCTTTACCTTATAGTGAATGCGATACGAGAATGTTCTCTAAAGCATTGTATAGAGGATTACCTGGGAGGCGTTAATGGTTATTTGTAAATAAATAGAATCGCCTATTTTGGGGATTTCTGGCATGTCAATTCAAGGTTTTAGAGAGTTTTAGAGTAATATCTATACCATTAACATTCTTTCTTCTCTTTCCTATCTCTCTCTCTTTCTCTTCCTCTCTCTTCTTGTGGAGGGGGCGGGGGTAACCATTGCCCACCCCCTTACTCTCCAATGGGTCATATTAAAAGTGAAGGGGGAGGGAGTGGAGGTTGAGACAGTCGTGTCAGAGTTCAATATCTGCACACTGTTGTCAGTGCCTGGGACTATCCTAATCCTGTGGGGCGGCTTAGTGTCACATCTTAATGTATTATGACATTTACTGGTCATACCAACCCCCAAGAGCTGATAAAAGGCTATCATGGTGAACCAATGTAATGCTGGTGAGTTACTCACTGGTAATGCATTGGTGTATCATGCTGGCGAGTAACTCGCTTGTACCACATTGGTGTATCATGGCTGCAATTGGAAATTCTCAAGATATGTAAATGTATGGCCCTGACCCTGGCTAAAAGCATTTAAGTCTATATAATCGTGGTACAGAAGGGGAATGTGAAATCGTGATTGTACTGCATCGTATGGTCACTTTCACCTCCAGTCAAATATATGTATCTCACAAAAGTGTTGGCGTTTTGTAAAGGACATATCTATACTCACCTTTTATTAAGTCTTGTGTATATCTGTATATAATCCACAAAATGCAATCAGTAGGTGCCACTTCGGTCCCTAGCTCCACAAGTTCCTGATCTTTGTCTTTCAGCGATTCCTTTACACTTCTGCACTTCTAATATAATGTGTACAAAACTACACTATCAGTCTTGGTTGGGGGATGAGACCCCCTGATATCGCCCTGGATTCAACACGTAAAGTGCCTACAGTACTTCACAAACTAGAGGTAGTACTGGGAGGTGCCTGCTCACCTGTGAGACTGGAGGTAGTATAGGGTTATTAGATATGGCTCAGGTAAGGTTCCTACTCATCTCCCTCTCAATGTACATCCAAAATGTCCAATATATAGTGTCCAAGTGTGAAGGAATGAGTAATAAATATCCTAGTCACGAAATGTTTATACTAGATAGTACATTAAACTGGCAGGAGTCAGCTGTTTAGATACCTGGCTCTCCACATAGATGCTAAGGCAGCATCTTAACACTGGTCAGCGGCTCAGTGCTCCTATTACCCTGAGGTAGTAGTGGTGACACAGGTCCGCGTCTGATATCCCCCCTCTCTTCCAGCAGTCTAGTCAGAGTTCCTCTGCCAATACCCTCGTATCCTGAAGTAGTTATGCCCCAATTCCAGTGCTGCCCATACCCACACCTCTGCCAATAACATCCAGGTTCCACTGTCCCGTCCTTTGGAAGAGCTGGCAGTAGCTTCTCACTTACCAGTCAAATGAAGAGTTTCTTTCCACATTCAACCACCCTATCTACTAGGAGCAATGCCTGAACTCCACGGTTTGTATGACAACCAGCCTCTCTTTACTCGCACTGCTTAGAGTTTGAGTCAAATCCACAGGTCTTTAACTTTTCCTGAGTCCCCCTGTTAACACCGCCCTATCTTGAAGCACCGATGCTTTGATAGCAATTATAACTGAATTGTCATGGCCTACAGATTGGTCCCTGTAGTCCCAGAAGTCGATCCTCTACCATATCATGAAGGTGTGATGTTCTAGATCTACTGACGGTTGAGTTACAATGTACTAGGTGTCACAGCCTACAGGTCGATCTTCATAGCTCTGGCAGTAAAACATCTATCGTATCCTGGAGGTGTGATGTTATATTTCTACTGGTTGTAGAGTTACAATGTTCTAGGTGTCAGAACCTACAGGTCGATCCCCATGGCCGAGCCACTGACAGGGTAGTACATAGACCAGACCACACCCGTGAGTGAGTCGGTGAGTGAGTGGGTGTGTGCCCCACTCTGCCAGCCACCACCCACTAGGGGAAACATACACACCTACCATCAGACAGCTAGGTTATACAATGATATTTGATAGCACTGATATCCTAGATGTTGCCACGTCATACATACAAGGTAAATAACTGTTGAATGTACCAGGAATCGTAAAACTGAACAGTGAACCACTGTAATTGTCTTTAGAGTGAACCAGTGTAGTTTCCACCGTGAAGCCTCAGATGACAGTACAGTGTTGGAAGGAGAATGATAAATCTCTTTCAGTTGTGGGACATGGACTTTGCCGTTGTTTTGAAGACGTTGTTTACAGTGTATACATCTATGCAGTAGCACCTGACACCATCCTTTGGAGTGTATAGGCAGGGATTTTAGCGCTGGACCTCCCTAATCAATGTGGCACAGGGCACAACTGGAACTCCTACAGAATCTTGCTGCAGTACCGATATCCCTAACAGAGCCTTCCGCTGGGAGCAATGCAGGTATCCACGACTGTGTGAATGATTCTGTCTGTCTGTGTGCAACCAAGTTGGGCCTTTATTGTATCCAATGTCTATGCTCTGTTAGTCAATACACTTTTATCAGGCCTTCCTGATATATACTGATGAGTAGTGGTTCCTCATTGGAATGGAGGCTCATACAGATCTACCCAAAATGGGAGAGAGAATGGGATTCAGTCTTACAACAGGTGTCTCGTATACACAGCATTCAACAGTGATGTTATTGTGGTTATAGCGTCAATACTAGAAACTACCAATGATGGACTCAATTACTCCCTCCCCTTTTGTGGCTGGTCTCTTCCCCTGTACTGGAGTAGTTCAGTGACCAAGGAGGGATTGTTTATCGGCCGATTAAATGATCCAATCTATAAAATAATAAAGCCCCAAAATGGGCTGCAGGGGTGGTGTAGCAAGCTGGTACCCATCCGACAGCTGTTGTCAGCAATAACCTGCCAGTAAAAAGCTCGAGCAATGACCACTCCCATTGGACAATCCGCTACCTCAGTATAGGAAGTCTAGTCTGGCTGCAGCAGGTGCAGAGACTCTGATGTCTGTTTCCTCCAGTGACTGTAAGAGACCTGTAGTACCTGGCACTACCCCTGCTGACCGCTCCAGTGGCTGACTGCCTTGTCCCCTTACTGTTAGAACTATGGGTTAGCCCTGGGCTTGCTGCTATTGTAGGATGGCAATGGACAGACAGTGAGGATCATGCTATTGGGCTACATCGGTGGTGTAGTACCTAGCCCTACCCTTACTGAGTGCTCTAGTAACTGATCGCCTTATCCACTTACAGTTCTATGGGGTAGTCCTGGGCTTACTGTTATTGTAGGATGGCAAATGAGAGAGAGTTTGGGTCCTGCTATTGGGATATATCAGTGGCGTAATACCTGGCCCTATACCACAGGTTGGCACACTAACTGCTCCAGTGAGAGTCCAGCCGGATCCTCCCACTGGTCCTGCAGGTGGTAGCTAACTATTGGGTGTAGTAGTCTGGACGTCTGGGTTCGCTGCTATTGCAGGATTGCCGTCACTGGCAGTCTGGATCCACCTATGGGGTATATGAGTGGTGTAGTACCTGGTCCTATACCACAGGTTGACACACTACCTGCCTACCTATTACTCCACTGGTCTCTTCAGCTCGTCCTGCAGGTGGTTGCGTACTATGGGGGTAGTAGTTGTAGTGGACGTCTGGGCGTGCTGCTTTTGCAGTGTTACATCTAGTGGCAGTCTGGATCCACCTAGGCTATAGACTATATGAGTAGTGTAGTACCTGACCCTACCACAGATAGCCACAGACCCGCCCTCCCAGTGATCAAATCTCAGCCACAGATAGGTGCCAGTGACCAAGAAGTGACTCTCATGTCTCCTGTGAGCTTTATTAGGGTCGTATACATGTGATCCTTCCACTGTTGAACACGCCCCTCACTATATCACTGAGTGGCTAGGTTGAGAAGCATGAGGTAGTATACCTGGTCCTACCATAGAGCAAGACACACTCTCTGTGCTCCTCCAGGGTTGACTCTCCCTGCCTCCTGTATCAGGCTGATGCCGTGTTGGGCTGAGGTAGCACGGGCTACTGGCACACTGCTGGAGGAGTCTGGAGGAACTGGGAGACAGGGTATGGGGCCTGGTGGTGGAGGAGGAGGGGGAAAGAGAGGGGGCGGGGCTGGAGTGTGGGAGCCTGGCCACACGCGGCAGTAGGCACTGAGGGAGAGGGAGGGGGATAGAGGCAATAGGGTGGGAGGTAAGAGGCTTGTAGCATTGAGGGAAAAATAGTAGATACAGTAGTAGAAGTAGTGGTAATGATAGTAAAATAGGGAGAGGCTGGTACGAAAAAGTCTTTCATAAAGTTGATATCCACTTTCATAGCATGTCCAATAATGGGCAAGATGCACAGAATTCCTAGAAGGAGAGGGGATGGGGGGGGGGAGCAGTATTGGGATTCTGGAGAGTAGTAAATGTTGTAGTGGTAGCAATATTAGTTGTAGTAATAGTAAAATGGGAATATTTTTCTACCTTCTTTGACACAAACATCACAATAAGCTAGAAATTCCACACCATGTTTTGTGAGCGTTTTTTTTTAACTAGAATGGCTTTCTGAACTTTTAGTCAAGTAGGTTTAAACCCAAGGGAGTAATGGTGCAAAGACGATGCATCCATCTTCTCTCTTCTTGATCCCTTTCTAGCTTTTCCTCTCTCGAAGTGGGAGGGTTTTCATACCATACCCTGTCAACCCATGGCCCACCAATTGTCGGCATGATACTCTGATGTAGGCTGGCGATGCTACTCACAGCCACTTGGAGCATCAGACCAACCCTCTGGCAGTGTATCAACCCCAGAGGGTCGACATGATGCATAAATGCAGCCCTGGCGAGTTACTCGCCATGGCTGCATTCATGCATCATGATGACCAATGGGCATTATACATTAATGTATCAGCGGCCCTTGAAGGGTTAAGGTACTAATGAAGGGGCAGGTGCCCTACCACAAAAGGAGTAGGTGATCTTCAGGTGGTTGGACAGGGTCCAACAGCAGCCTCATGTACCAGGATGTTGGTTTAGGAGTAGTATATACATGCAAACTGAGCGCAATGGATTAGCTACTAACTAGGTCATGACCTACTGGTAGACCGGAAGTGACCTAGTTTCAGCCAATCAGAGGGCTGGATTTGACAGGAAGTGACGTCATAAGGTTATGACCTAGTTTTTTCGACCAATCAGAGAGCTGGATTCCATTTGACCTAGTGACCTGACCTAGATGCATAAATTAAAAGAATTGTGCAATACCTAGAGCTGACCTACTTACAAACCGGAAGTGACCTACTAACCTACTTGCAAAAACGTATGACCTACGTATGAGGGTGTATTGTGCAATCCTTGAAAGAAATTACACAATAACCATGACTCATTTTCTGATGCAATGTTCCTATGAATTTACGCAATACTTATGACTCACTATTTTGATATGAGATTAAATGCAACAAAGACACAACTCGTTTTTTTTTAATTCAATCTTTTTATTTTTTCTTCCTATCAGAGTACATGCTAGGTATGAATCATTATAATCAGATATGCTTTGCAAGCAGAGTACATGGATATTATATGGAAAATGAATTCTTGTTGCAGTACCAACTGCACCCGGTCTTGGCTGGAGTAGGACTTTGACTACGGTCCTCTAAGGCCCGCATTCTCTCCATTAAATCCTTCAAGGCCTTTCTTCCTATGTCGTTCTCCTCCAGGGCTACCACTTTGTCCATTAACTCGGCCATGATGATGAGAATCTTGTCTATTACTTCCGCCGTGCTCTGAAGCCCGTCTATCACGTCCAGTTCACGTTTAACTTTTCCTTTCACCAAAAGATTGCTCACGTCTGCTTTGACTGCTACTTCTTCTGGACTCATCTCGAAATTCATTGCCTCTTCTTCTCTCTTTTTCTCAGGAAGGGCCTGACTATTTTGTCCATTAAGTTGAAGGGGACCTGAGAAAACCTTTTCACAGTGTGGTGTGGATCCTTGGTCCGACATGTTTCTATGAGGAAGTTAATGCAGTGGGCTCCACACGTTTTAACGTAAAAGTTTTGCACTTGTTTTCTGCTGAACGACCCGTGACCATCTGACGACTTTTGCATGAACCTCTGGTGATATATAGTAAACGGAGGTAAGCCATAGGGATCAAAGTAGAATACATTCCCGTTATGAGAAACGTAAAATGCCACCCAGTGCTGACCAGGTTTAGAGCTTGGATCTGTGTTACTGACGAAACATGTAGAGGGAATTGGTTTTTTAGGACATTGATTACTGGCAAAAGTTCCCAGGTAGAAACGCCTTGTGTGTGGATGGTTTCCCAGTGCACCTGTTATGTCTGAAGTTCTCATTTTTTTTCTCAGTTCATGTGGTAGTCTGTGACAGGAAGACAGTCAGCCGTTAGTTGGATGTTGTTGTCGTAGAAGGAACACAAGACGGCAGATATGGCGTGAGTAGTCGGGGCGGCAAACCTAAGGGAAATGCCCAGCTTTCCTTGCTTGATGAGATTTATACGACTGTCTTCAGGTGCTCTGTCTGGGGTGAGGTCGAAAACAAAGAAGGAATATCCATCTTTGAAATCTTCCAAAGTTATGCCACAGTCTTGCCCCAAAGCCGACAGCCCACTGTCTATGAACATTTGACTGTAGGCTCTGATGCAGTTGCCTGTTTCGAAGTCGGTCTTCAACTCAAACTTTTGATCGTCATATCTCACGCATATTTCCTTCACGTTGAAATGCCTGCAGTTGAAAGGATTTTCTGTCTTAGTCCCAGCAGCTGCTGTTTCCTTTATCATACACAAGACTATCCTGGTGGGGATCTGAGTAGTGTCAGGTTGAGTCCAACTGTAGTCTTGTGAGCCACCGTCCAAAGTGTGTTTAGTTACTTTACACCTGGCTATGTGATAGTTGAAAGGGCCCCAATGTGGATTCCTGACACTGCTGACGTGAGTTTTCACCACCTCGTCGTCGACACATTTTTGGAGAAGTGTCATTTCAGCTTTGGTGATTTTGACCCAGTAGTTTTGATCGGCTGCTTGCATCATGTAGTAATTGGGCTGATTTTTTTCGAATATGAACTTGATTTCACAGTTCGGAGGCAGCACCTTGCACTGTTTAATTAAATCCAGGTGCGGCTTCATTACTAAGGCATGCTTGTTGCGGGCACTGAACTCTGCTCTCCGTGCCGTCCATCCAGCATTTTCGCCCGCTCTGGCTTCCATGTGACCACAGGTGTCTTTCATGTACTTTTGACACCCTTTCAACCGAGTCTCTTTGTCTTCTTTGTTGCAACAAATTGTGTCCAAAATGTAGGCCTTGAGACCATAGTCTTCATTGTTGCCGGTGACTTTCTCCCCATTTATCAGCAACTGGCAGGAAGCAAAGAGAGCGTGTGCCAAGTTGTTGACTGGAGCAGCTTCTATGCCTACGGCAAGGTGAGTTGTTCCGTCTGCCGCCACGGCTTCCAGTTCCATGTACAGCTCAGTTTCTGAGAGGTCTGTGTACAGGTTGCTTGGTTCGAAGGTGAAGTCAAATGATTCAGTGTGTGGAGTCAGGGCATTGTTGGTAGTTTTGGTTATTTTTTGACACTTTAATATGTCCTTTTGAGTGACAGGCAAGGCGTGTAGGTCTAGTTCACCTACTGCACATACCTGACCCTTGGGATGAAGGAGACTCATGACTAGAACAAGGTCCTTCCTCTAGCTTGTCCTCTGCCTCTGCCGCGTTGCCCCTTACGTCCTCCGCGCTTGCCGGTTGCTCGTCGTTTGACTGGAGGAGGTTCAGATGTACCTTTTATGTATCCTTGAGCAGAAGAAGCAGCCCTTTTGAGTAAGTTCTTCCCTGTAGCTTTACTTCTCCTAACTACACTTTTCTTGAAGCCTTTTCCTGTTACCACGTCGGACAAGACTCCAGCTCCTGTAGAAAGCAAGGCTTTGCCTGCAGATTTGGCAGCTGAGCGTCCTATTTTACTTAAGAGGGGAACAGCTCCTCTCAGTAAACCACCTATTAACGAACCAAGTCCGTGCCCTCTTTGTCTGCCCCTGCCACCGTACGCTGGTAAAGCACCGTTCCCAAACTGTGATTTCCTGTAGTATTCAGCGTACTGACCCCTAGGGGCCAGGTATGGAGGTGTTCCATAGTAGTGAAGCATGGTAATATACTCCTATCCTTGAAGAGGTCTGAAGGCAAGTACCACCGACACTGATCCGCTTTCAAATGGTATAGGTTCCCCAGTCTTGTCTCTTAAGTATATCCCTATCTGTCTGAAGGTGGTTTTAGTGACTGGCAGATATATCAAGTTCTGGAAACTTATGGTCTGCATGTCACCGTTGTAGCGATTTATGTTGATTTGCCTCAGAAGGGGTGCTTTAGAGTCACCCACAAGACTGTGCTTGACTATGTCAGAGTACACGAAAGCACATCGACTTTTGTACTGAAGGTCTACCACGTAGGGGCTTTGTGTTTTTCCACTTAGGAAAACACTTCCGTCAAAACCTAATTGTTTCCCTAAGTTTTCTGGGAGTTGCATGACCACACCAGGAGGCAAGGAAACTACACTTTTCATTGTGTATTTGTTGTAGTGAAACACGGTGGCTTTGTTGTTTTTCCTGTAGTTTCTTAGTTTTCTCACCAACATGCTCTGTAGTTTATTTATGGTCCTGTTCAAGTATCCTATCAACTCTGAGTTGCTTTCCAGGTTCACACCTTCTAAGGCAAACATATTGTAGATACTACCTTCCTTAAAGTAATACTTAGACAGGTATCTGCTAATTTCCTTGAAGCGTGTACATATTTTGACAGCCTGTAACTGACTGGGAGAGAGCGGAGAAACATTAGCAGAGTCTGTGAAGACGGCCTTTTCTTCAAAAAAAGAAAGAGACCTTTTTTCCCTGTCATCCATAGACATCACTTCAGCCACAGCCGACGATATTTCCCTTTTCTCTCTGCCTGCCGTGTCACACTCCCCCTCAGCCTCCTCCTCTTCCTTTTCCTCCTTCTCTGGCGTGGGTTGGTTAGAAGTGAATCCTCCAGATGGCGTCTCAGTCGCAGCAGCAGGAGTTGGTGGACTTTCACTTGCAGGACCAGCAGGAGGAATGGTTTCAGTCGATCCCACAGGGTTGACATGACGTAGGTTTTTTGTTATTTTTACTCCTCTCTTCAAAGCAGATTGGGCTGATAAATTTGATGTAGAGCTTGAAGCTCTACTGAAGACACTATGGGCTCCTGGTTTTTCCAGAGGAAAAAATTCTCTTCTGCGTTTGTTCAATAAAGCTACTACAGAGCGGAGGTTGTTTGTCAGGTCGTTTTCTCCCTGTACCAAGAGAATGGGTTCTTCTTTGACGTTGTACCACGTGGTAGGACAGGTTATTTCTTGAAGAGCACACTCTAACTGAGTAGGAGAGTTAATGTATTCTGCCAAAATTGTATTGTAACTAGTTAAAGTGTTGTCAGGAAAAACGTTCATAGATGAGTTACTAGGTAAAGTTAAGGTAAACGCCATTTGTTTATGTTCTTGACAGGTTCCCAAGAGTTAAACTTGTCTCCATAACCCTTCCACTTGATCAAGGCTTCTCTTTTCTTGCCTTTTCCTCTGTATTTTACTATTTTTTCTATGTTGTAGCGTCTTCCGTGACGGACTTGCACCTTCTGAACTTCAGGTTCGTAGAAGCTTCCTTTTATCTCTTCTCCAAGGAGATCTTTCAGGTGGTACCCTTTGGGCGAAATGTTGTCGACTGTGTATATTTCCTCAGTCCAGTTAGGTTCGTACCCTCTGTTAAATGTTTTCTTTGTTTTCAACATTCGCACTTGATTTTTTCTCTTCAACTGAAGGACAGGAACTTTTTTCTTTTGAGGTTGATCGTACAACCTGTAGAACAAGACTTCAGAGTTGTCTTTATTTATGTCTGAAGGGGCAGCTCCTAAGGATTTGTGGTAAGTCAAATTGTAGGACTTAACCAAGTCGGGCAGCAAGTCAACCCATTTGTAGTTATTGAAATGAGAGAAACATCTCCACATTTTTCCTTGTAAAGTAGAGTTGAATCTTTCGGCTAAGGCACACTTCACGTCGTCGTTCTCTCCTGTAAAAAAATTGATTTTTTGATCTTCACAGTGTTTTTTGAAAATTTTGTTGACAAACTCTTTGCCCTTGTCAGTTTGAATTTGTTGAGGTTTTCTTTCTTTGCTCATTTTTTTGAAAGCCTCTGTCACGTCATCAGCTCTCTTACTTTTCACAGGTTGTCCAAAACCATACCTTGAAAAAACATCTATTCCCGCTAGAATGTACTGGTATCCTTTGTTTTCCTTTGAAAATTCTCGCATGTCTATGAGGTCAAGTTGCCACTGTTTGTCTATCCCCCATGTTTGTGTTTTTCTTCTTGGAAATCTTCTCTTGTAAGGTTTGTGTCTGGTGTAAGCGTCTACATCTTCCAAAGCTTGTTCTATGTTTTTTTTCTTTGTTTTCTTGAAGTGATGACGTTGAAGTTTAGATACGCTGGTGAAACTTCCAGGTTGTTTAGGATCTGTGTAAAACCTGAGGACATCTTTTTTCAAAGCCTTGTGCGCCATATAAACTTACGTCCAGTTCCTTTTTGACTTACTTTCCTCTTCTTAATAGGGGAAGCTCTTTTCAAGGGACTGGCAGCAAAGGAAGGACTGTGCCCTGCAAAAGCCGACTTGTTTTTGACAAATTTTAAGGTGGGGTTTAGCCTTTTAACTGCTCTCATGAAAACCTGGCTTCCTTTAGGTTGGTCCTTTTTCAAAGACTTTGGTCGGGCAGCAAAAGCTAACAAATCTGTTATGTCAGTTCCAGGCACACGTTCCCCGTTAACATATATTTCTCCGTCTCTGTTCCAATTCAAAATTTCACTTCCGTGACGAGATAATTCTCTGTAGAGATTTTTAGCAGTCGTTCTGTAACTTGCAGGTATTCTTTCTTTTATGTCGGCGTCCATACCCTCTGTGATGTCTCTTGCACGAGGTTTAAAGCCTTCCTCCCCTTTGAACTCGTCTACACTGTCTCCGTCTGAATCGTCAGGAAGTGGTGGATCGTCTCTAGTCTCTGTGAAAGTGTGGTCATCATCGTCGTCGCCGTCGTCGGTGTCTTCTAAAGAATTGTTTACACCCCCAGCTGCTGCTGCTGCTGCTCCTGCAGGGCCTTGTCCTACTGCTCGACCAGGATAGGGACCTTCCCTACGTTGTCCTAAGGCCTTGGCTTTTTTAGTTAAAATTCCCGACTTTATCATAAGTTGATTGTACAGCCTTAACTTTTCCTTCAGTTTGAGGTTAGGAGAGTTAAGCACCTCATGTGCTTTACTTTGAAGGTGGTTCAGGACTTGAACCAGGCTGGAATCAGGAGTTAAACCTTCTCTTAAAAGTTGAGTGCTGTAGTACTGGTCTTGAACACTAGGTCCAGGCTGGGGAGGAGAGGAAGGACTAACAAAAGAAGGTTTTTTTTCTCGGGGAACAAGATCCGCCCTTACGAGGGCCATCCTTGAATAAGACATGATTTTTTATCGACGTGCTCCTATGAGACCTGTTATCAGGGGTAAGGCGAGGCCCAAAATGGTTCCCAAAAATCCACCCTTTTGCTCAAAGGTTTTCCTCTTTGGCTTAACGGTAGCCTTGTGCCTTGTGACTGACTTGAGTTCTTTCTTGTAGGGTGATAAACGTTTGACTGCGTCGGACTCGTTACGCAACAGGTTTTTGTTCATTACGTTGACGCAAATTTGACTCATCAACCTAATGACCTCATCGCTGAGACCTTTGATAATGTGGGAACACTCTGCCGAGGAACACTTGGATATGTGTTTCAACAAGTGGTAATGTTTCCTAATTGTTTTAAATTTTCCTCCAGAAGGAGATCTTTTGGTCACCATTCTATCTTTTTCTTTTCGAAGCTGAAGCTTGAGGAATGAAAACCAAGGTGTTCCAAGGAGTTGTTATGCTGTTTCTTACCCTAAGCTCGTTAGGTGTGCTCTGCTTAAAGTCCAATAGGATGTATGAATGTTTCTCTTTGGTTTCTGAGTTATATACCTCCGTCAAAAAGGATTTCTGTCCTGGAAAGGCCTGTTTGCTTATGTGCCCTATCTGACTCATGTCTCTAGGGTTTTTAAAAACAACTAGGTAGTGTGCATTTAAGCTCAAGGTTCTGAAGGCAGGATTGTTAAAAAACAAGTTTTGAGTAACAAAAATTACACTTAAACTGCGATGGTGAGAGCCCACAGTGAAAAGTTTCATTATGGTGGGAACGTACTCGGGATCCATGAGATCGTCTATTACGACCAGTCCATGTTTAGTCACGTCTCTTTCATCCTCGAACAAAAAGTTTTCTGAAAGAAGACCTTTGTTAAACTTAACCCCCAACTTCGCCATTTCGTCGAATCCATCTTGCCATTGACTGTAGCAGTAGTATATGTCGTGTATTTTTGGAGTAACAAGCTCGTCTACACCTTTAATCAACTTGAAAACAAGTTGACTTTTCCCACAAGAAGTAGGTCCAGCTATGATCATTGTGAAGGGGCTTTGTAGACGTGGGTCAAAAATGATCTCCTTTTCCTTGTGATCCATGTTGGACGATATCTTAAACCAAAGTGACCAAAGGAGCAACCTCGTCCTCTTTTAAACCAGTAGAACCCTTGTTTAAACCTTCCACGTAAAGAGCTACATCAGAAAGTCCCATGTTGTATAGACTGGCTATTAGGCAGCTTGGATGAGATATTTCTCTATATTTCCAAACCATCAGAACTTCGAATACAGGATTTGTGACACCTTTTTTCCCTGGAACAGGGGTGGATATCAGGTTAAGCTCGTGGTCGCTCAATCCAAGTTGAGTTCCCAGTTTCCTCCAGTCAAGCATTTCGAACTTGTCTGCCAGGTTGACGAACAAAGTATCAACTTTCCACTGTTCTGGAGGAATTTCACAATGGTCCACTACGTTGTAATATCCCATGTACCATCTACAATAATCAGTTAGATCGTAACGACCTATGTCACTTAATGCATGTCTCAATACCATCCACTTGCAACACACGTTCTTTCTGCTCCATGAAATAAGCATTTCTCTCCCCATAGAACGAAGAGACGGTATTTTTTCCATGTAATCCATTAAACTTAGTCTAAGTCCTAAGTAAACCCCTAATCGAGGGTAGTCTTTTTCAGATATTTTTTCACTGACCTTGAATAACAACTCGTCCGAAAGGTGAAACTCCATAGCGTCCAAATAAAAGGTGTTGAGCAAGTAAGGTAGGCAGGTAGGAAGGCAGGTAGGTTATGACAGGCTAGAAAGCATACAGTTGACTTATATAGGGTAGGGTAGGGTAGGGTAGGGTAGGGTAGGGTAGGGTAGGGTAGGGTAGGTGGGTAGGTGGTTTAGGTGGGTGGGTGGGTGGGTTAGGTGGGTTATTTTGGGCGGGCAGCCCGGGCCAACAAGCCCCAAACCCCCCATACTTGAGGGGTGCCCCCACCCCCCCACCCCATAGTTTTTTAAACCCAACCCCACCCTTTCCTACCCTACCCTACCCTACCCTACCCTACCCTATATTATCCTACCCTATTCTATCCTATTCTATATATCTCTCCCATTCCCTTCCCCCTGTTTAGGTAAGCATGTTACATCGTTCTTCGTTCGTTTAAATTTGTTATGACGTTGAGTGTAAAGCGAGCTGATTGTGGTGAAAACAGTGAGTAAGGGAGATAAGCTGGGTGCACCACATAGCCAGATAAAACCAAACTTTTTCTTTCTCCTCTACACTGAAACGATCCAGGGACGATGATGGGATGTGAAATATGGGGCAGGAGGAAAACAAAGTTTTGGTTTCTAAGCACTCAGCTAGAAGTTCCAAAATAGACATGAAGAAATGAAGACGCTGGTTAAGTAGGCGGGGATTTTCTTTGGCGTGATGCTCTTCTGCCGCTTTCAATGCTTCCAAATGGAAGGGGTTTTTCAGTGGGCCCTTTCCCTTTCTTCCATGCTTCAGGGCATAACCCAAGGTTTCCACCGCTGAAAATTTCGACAAGTTATGACTCAAAACCATTTTCCTCAAGGTTTTTCTGTCTTTGGATGTAAAACTTGATTGCACTGAAGAAAAAACTAAGTATAATTTTTTCCGGTGAAGAACACATTCTTTCAAGTATTTGCACACGTACCTGAAACAAATTGAAGAGCAACATATAATTTCATTTCTTTCCCTCACGTATGTCAGAACTTGAGTGTCGTCGGGGTGACGTTGTTCTAATACACGCTGCAGGGAGTAACGCGACATAGTAGGTCGAAGGTTGTCGTGTCAAATAACGATGGTTTAGTCCCCGTTTAACCTTTATAGGAAACCTGTCAGTCTTTCCTTATCGCACTTTCCTGAAATGATTTATTGCTCAAGGACGAAACAAACGTCAGGGTCAGTGCCTGAGCGTTCTGAAAAGAGGGGAAAACATGTGGAAGGGTGGGTTTGGCCCAGGGGCCTTACCCGGAGGATCATCGTTTATTTTTATTCAGTTTTATTAGGAGGACCAAAAATTAGATACGGGGTAGGCTGTTACCACCTTCAGCTGACCTTTTTCATGGGAGGTAGTTATTTCAGTTATAACTCTCACAACATGACAGCATCCATGGTAATTGTGTCCAATTTCTGTCCTGAATCCTCTTTCATAGAAAATTTTTGAACCTAAAGAGTGTGTAATTTTGTCTGGGTGAAGTAAAGTGGCTTTAATTAAAGCCTTCACCATAGTAGAATCGATGAAAACTGAATTACCAGGCCCTCCCCCCAAAGGTTGATCCCTTAGAAAAAAGGGTTTTTGTCTGTCTGAAATGAATTTCTTTGAACTTCCAGAGGAAATGGAATGTCTAGACATCAAGTGTACCATGGCACCATGTCCCAAAAGAACACCTGAAAAAAAACTTTCCCCATTTTCTGAGATAAGTTTTTTCACAGAGGGTCCACCAGGAACCAATGCAGTGGTTTGGTTGTGCAGAAAGCATTGTTTGAAGTTACAGTTAGGAGGGATGTAAAGATCCCTGTTCAAATTTTCAGGACAGAATTTCCACACAGCCCACACCTTACCTTCTTCTACGCCCCTCCTGATGTCTGAAATAAACACCTCCTGACGCCTTTTGTGACCTACGGTCAAAGACAAAGGCAAAGGACAAAAGTTAGCCATGTCTGCTTGAGAGAAGCTAGTTCTGATAAATGACGAATGGTCTGCGTTAATTACAGAATGGTAACAACAAGATTCGTTTTACAAGCCTCACCCTGAACGTTGACTGAACGTTATCACGTTTTTTATTTGAGTTAAGCTTTTTACTTTTTTCCAAAACAACACTGACTAAGTGTAAAACATACTATGAATGGAAAAGCACGGTTATCTACGACTCATGGACGTGGTTGTACGTTATCTGAACGACAAGGGAACGTCCCAGCATCGTATCAGGATAGTTACTATAAAGTAGACTTGAGCTGCTCGATCTTCATCAAACCTTTTCTGACGTTTGTCTGCTGTTCGCCGTCCTGCTCCTGCACCTTCCAGCCCTGCCACCCTTTCATCTTCAAGGAGAACAATGCCTGGTCGCATGAAGACGGGACTTAGTGTCAGGAGAGGAGGAGCTAAAAAACTGGCTCCACTAACTTTTACTACTTCTAAACAGACAGAGGAAAAGACGTCGGGCATCGCCCCTCCTCCTACCTCTCCAGCCTCACCTGATAAACCACCTGCAACTCCTGCTCGGCTTCCAACTGAAGTGCCTGATGCAGGAGAACAGGAAGCCGCTCTTGCAGCTCTTCATGGCGAAATCACTGATTTCCTGGATCGCGTCCGGGATCGCTCTCCTCAGGAAGCTGGCGACGGCGATTTTGACATCAGGGAATACATCAATCCCCCGGCACCTTTGAACTACCAACCCCCCACTGAAGCACCTACGTCCGCCTCTTACTCACCCGTGACTCCGGAGGAACCTTCTCCCCAGGTCAGTCCAATAAAGGTTATAGACCTTACAACCTCATCACCGGCAGTTAAACCCATAGAAGTGGTGGACTTAACACAAGGGACACCTTCACCTGCTCACCGCGGGGGGTATTCGCAGGTAGAGGTTATAGATTTAACCGACCCTTCTCCTCTGTACTCTCTCCCGGTTCCGGTAGAGGAGCTGCTTCTTAAAAGCCCGCCGGAAAAAAGAAACTGTTCCAGTGAGAGAGAAGGGGAGCCTAAGAAAAAAAGACAGAAGCGCGCCTACCACAAGAAAACCCCTGTCTCTACCCCTGCTTCAGTTTCCTCAGCGACTTCATCCTATGGCGCCGAGCCAATTGGTTCTGTCCCAGGTGTTCCTTCTCCTAAAGACAAGTCACACAGGCAAAAGTTTGGGGAGGGCACTGCCCCCAGTTCTTCCAGCAAGCTTGTGGGCTTTAGGTTAGTGCCTTTGGTGGTAAAAAAGTGGCCTGCTCGATTTGGTTTCCAAGAAAAGTCACCTGCCCCCAACCAAGTTTTTTATCCGGAAGGGGATAACAACGCCTGCATAGAAATATACAGGGAACCTAGCATCAGGGGAGTATGCTTGAGAACCTACCTGGACAAACCTTACGAGCGGTGCTTAAACCTAGAGGCGCGTGAATTCAGGAACTTAGTGGACCAGATAGAGTGCATCCTAGGAAAGTACAAGGAGTTACACCGCCTAGCTGCCCTTGGAGAGAGGAAGGTGGATAATCTTTTGTTGTCCTTGAACCAAGACTGCACCGACCCCAGTGGAGGCCGGGCTATGGTCCTGGTAAACTTGTACAAGGGAACTCCTAAAGTTCACATAGGAACAACCAGCTACGTGGAGGAAATGAATGCCTCGGTGTCTTCCAGCTTCAGAATGCCCCCCTCAGCCACACACTGCGGACACACTGTGTCCCCCTTCATTCTGGAGGACATAAAATCACGAGTTGGTCCCTTCCTAGACGAAACGACCGATTTCTACTCTGGGTAAGTGGTCAACTTTGTATAGTGTCTGGTCAACAGCTCCTTGTTCAGTGCTTTTACATTATCATGTATATCAGCTAATTTGTAGTTAGATTTAGATGTACTCCGTTTTTAGTCAACATAGCCCAGCGTAGGTTTAAGTTCCATATGTACTCCATGTATACTTAGGTTAGGTTTTAGTTATAAGTTTGTATATAGAACATAAAGTGAAACAAGAAAAAGAAACCTTAAAAAAAAAATGCCGCCCAAAAAGGTAAAACAACTTTACACCGTCAACTGTCCAATGTGTAACACCCCTAGACCTCCACGTTTGGTTACTGTAGGAAACAGTGGAAAAACTTTATGTAACTCAGATTCTTGTAGAAGAGAAACTTTTTCCGCCAGCTTAGAACTTCCAAAAGAAATAGAAAAAAATTCTTTGCATAAAAGCAGTTACCGTGACAACTTCAAGTCCATAGCTTCAGGTTTGGCTGTGCTTGGTAAGCTTCAGTCCATTTTCAACGTCAGAATGACAAGTTTCAACAAAGACTTGGGAGCCAAACAGGTAATAGAGGCGCTTACCTCTATTCATAGAAATCAAGTTATGGCTTACAAAGTGGCTGTCTCTTTTGGAAGGTTGTTGTCTTCCTCTAAGGAGGAAGAAGAAGAAGAGAAAGTCATGTACTTTCATGCTTCTGCCAACAACTCGTCTTTGTTCTATGACAGTGAAAGTCATAGAGACCCTTACATTTTTATAAGGGACGACAAAGACTTTGCAGAGTGTTTAGATTTAATAGAAAACAACATTAAAGAAGACACTCAAAGACCCTCTACTAAATGGAGTGTAATAGGCAACGTGAACGCCAACATCACACTGATAAGGGCTACGGGAGGAGAATATCTTTTAGGTAAAATGAAAACTGTTCCACCAGGTTTAAGACAAAGAGGAATGCAACACTTTCACAGAGACCCTAAAACCAAAAGGGCGTACAAGGACAACTTGTGTTTCTTTAGATGTCTGTCTTTCTTCCTGTATGAATCTTTAGAAAAAACTCAAGAGCTTTTCCTTGAAGCCTATCCAGGGGTGAACAAGGAGACTTTTGAGGGTGTTAACATAAGAGATTTAGACAGGTTAGAAAAAATGTTTGAAGTTAACATAAGAATCTTTTACCTTCCCTCTTTTGGTAAAAGAAAGGGGCGACCTAAAATTATAAGGTCAAACATGTGTTCATCCAAAAAAATCATGAACTTGAACTTACACAGAAACCATGTAAGTTTAATAACTAACATGGGACTGTATGGTAAAATGTACCCCTGTGAAAAGTGTCATAAAGTTTTCACTCGTAGCTTCCTTTTGAAACAACACAATGGGGTGAAAAAAGATTGCACCAAAGTCAGCTTCAGGTACAAAGGTGGAGCATACAATCCATCCAAAACAGTTTTTCAAGTTTTAGAGGAACTGGGAATAGTTTGTTCACCTGAGAAAAAAATATACCCCTATAAAATTGTTTTTGACTTTGAAAGCTATTTCGTCCAACCTGAAAATTCGTCCCCAGAAAATGCTAACACTGTGATAGAAAAAACTCACATACCCCTTTCTGCCAGTGTAGCTTCTGATTTTCCTGGGCATACAGAACCAGTGTGTTTTGTCAGAAATTCCAACAGGGACGACGATCCTTTGGTTAAAAATGTGTTGGAACACATAAACAACTTGGGGCAGTTGATAGGAGAACAGGTGAAAGAGAATTTTAGAGATGTTTTAGACGAACTAGACTCTCTAGAAGAAAAACAAAAGGAACTAGAACATAAAGCTAGCAAAGTTTTTCCAGCAAAGAACAAAAAAAATCCCAAAAAAAAAATCTCCCATGTTCTTGAAGTGAAGGAAAAACTTCTTACCTACATAGAAAGAGTCCCTGTTCTAGGTTTCAACTCTGGAAAGTATGACATTAATTTGATAAAAAAGGAATTTCATTCTTTTTTTATAGACACAGACAAAACAGAAATGAAAACCATAAAAAAATGCAACAAGTACATAGCAGTGTACACAGACCATCTTCTTTTCCTTGACATGTTTAACTATTTGGCACCAGGTTATTCCTACGCAAACTACCTGAAAGCCTTTCTAAAAGGGAAATCTGAAAAAGGTTTTTTTCCCTACGAGTGGATGGACAACATAAGAAAACTGAACAACAAAGCTCTTCCTCCACGCCACTGCTTCTACAGTTCTTTGTCGGGTGGTGGAATAAGCAAAGAAGATTATCTTGAATGTAAAAAGGTCTGGAAAGAAAACAAAATGAAAACTATGAAGGACTACTTGATATATTACAACAACCTGGATTTTAAACCCTTTGTTTTAGCTATAAACGAGCACACAAAATTTTTTATAGATCGTGGGGTAGACATGTTCAAAGACGGTTTAACTTTGCCAGGTTTAACCTTGAAGTTTCTTTTCAACAACACTGCACCTAATGCCACTCCTTACATTCTTTTTGGTGAGAAAGAAAAGGATGTTCACTCCTTGCTCAGACGCAACTTAGTAGGGGGTCCCTCTATTATTTTTCACAGACATCACAAAAGTGGAGAAACAAGAATAAGACAAAAAAAATACGGGTCACAAAGCAAAGTATGCAGACACATAGTAGGGGTAGATGCTAACAGCTTGTACCTCAAGTGCATGGGTGAAGAGCACTGCACAGGTTATTATGTGGTGCGCAGGAAAGAAAACGATTTTCAAGCTGTTTGCAGTCAACAAATTAGCTACTCAGCCACAGAATGGTTGCGATACAAAACTGTGACAGACAAAGTCAAGATATTACACCAATACAACTACGGGGAAGTAGTATTGGGTTCAAGGAAAATAAAAGTGGACGGATATAATCCAGCTTCAAAAAAAGTATACCAGTTTCACGGGTGCTACTGGCATGGTCACATATGTCACCTCACTAAATCAGTTTTAAAAGACCCCAATGGAAAGGCATGGTTAGAAGAAAAAAAAAAAAAATACCGTTTTGACTACCCTATATCTTCAATCGTTAGGTTACCAAGTAGAGGAAAAGTATGAGTGTATGTGGTTGAAAGAAAAAACTGAAAACTTGTGCAGAGAAACAAAAAGTGAATGGGAAATTAAAAGACCGTTGTGCCAAGGCAGAAAAAGTCAGGATGAAATACTGAGAGGGGTTTCTAAAGGAACAACTTTTGGACTTATCCAGGTAGACATAGAAACACCTGAATACTTGAAAGAAAAATTCAGTGAAATGACACCTATTTTCAAAAACTGTTTAGTAGGAAAAAAAGACGTAGGTGAACATATGAAACGTTACCTGGAAGCAGCAGGTAAGCTAAAACAACCGCAACGCCAACTTATAGGCAGCTACCACGCAGAGGGAATTTTGTTGGGAACTCCTCTCTTGAAGTGGTACCTGGAGAAAGGTTTGGTAGTTACGACAGTACACCTTCTCGTAGAATACACTCCAGAACAGACTTTTTTACCCTTCATGGACGAAGTAACCAAAGCTAGGAGGAAGGGCGACGAAAATATAGACTGTAAGATTTTGTCAGATCTGTACAAACTTTTGGGAAATGGTTCATACGGAAAAACCATATGCAACAAACAAAACTTTGTTCAAACAAAGTATCTTCACCCCTCTAAGGCAAGACGTTTGGCCATGCACTGGTCAGTGCAAGATGTGCAAGACATAAGTGACAACACGGTAGAACTGTCCTGTTTGCCCACCTCCATCACCTACGACCTCCCAGTTCAAATAGGGTTCATGGTATACCAATATGCCAAACTTAAAATGTTGGCTTTCTATTACGACTTTCTCCTTGAATACATAGACGAGAAAGATTTTGAAATGTGTGAAATGGACACTGACAGTTTTTACTTTGCTTTAAGTGCAGAGAAAATAGAAGACGTAATTATTCCTGAAAAACGTGAAGCTTTCTTCAGAGAACGTCACAAATGGTTGCCCTCTGAATCATGTGACAACAGTCACCACAGAGAGACCTATGTTCAGACCAAAGTTTTGGGTGAGCTGTGGCTGCCTCAACCATGCTGTAAGAGCCGTCTGGCGTTTGACAAGAGAACCCCCGGGTTATTCAAAGTGGAGTGGGAAGGTGATGAAATGACTGCCTTGAACTCCAAATGTTACATAGGCACAGGAGTAAATGTGCCCGTTAAAATGAGTTGCAAAGGTGTAATTCAAAAACAAAACCCCCTGACCACTGACAAGTACAAAGAAGTACTGGACAGTGAAAATGTTGTCACGGTAGTCAACAAAGGATTTAAAGTAGTTAACCACAGCGTTACGACTTACTCTCAAAGGAAACAAGGTCTAACCTATCAGTACATAAAGAGACAAGTATGTGAAGACGGTGTAAGCACCCTACCCCTATCTATATAAAAAATGGTTTCTTTTTCTAGTTTCACTTCCAGTTGTACATTTCGTTGAAAGAAAAAATTTTAAACAAATTGTTCAAATGAACAAATTTCCTTCATAGAAAAGAGTGTTAAAATGGAAAATGTTCATTTGAAAAATTGTTCAAACGAACATTTGTTCAAATGAACATTTTTCCCCATAGAAAACAGTGTTAAAATGGAAAATGTTCATTTGAACAATTGTTCAAACGAACATTTGTTCAAATGAACATTTTTCCCCATAGAAAACAGTGTTAAAATGGAAAATGTTCATTTGAACAATTGTTCAAACGAACATTTGTTCAAATGAACATTTTTTCCCATAGAAAACAGTGTTAAAATGGAAAATGTTCATTTGAACAATTGTTCAAACGAACATTTGTTCAAATGAACATTTTTTTCCATAGAAAACAGTGTTAAACTGGAAAATGTTCATTTGAACAATTGTTCAAACGAACATTTGTTCAAATGAACATTTTTTTCCATAGAAAACAGTGTTAAACTGGAAAATATTTTTTGTTCAAATGAACATTTTTCAAATAAAAAACAAAGGTAAAAAAAAATGTGTACTGTATCATGAAAAAAAACTAATAAAAAGTAAGAAAAGTGAACTGTATCACCCAAAAAATAAAAAAAACTTTTCACAAAAGTGAACGCTGTACATGTTCACGACAAAAAATAAAAAATCCGGCGCTGAAGAAATTAAGTTGGAACAGAAAAAAAAGTGGTACCAGATTTCTTAACTCATAGCGTCACGTTCACCAGATTATTAGTATCTGGTTAGATTTAAGCAACCATTTTAACATGGAAAGTTTAGAAGCTATGCTTGTGGAGCAAACCACAGAAACTCCACCTTATGACTATTACATGCGTCCAGTTTTACAAAGTGTTGCTTCATATAATCAAGCTTCTTCTATAACACCTGACAATGATATAAGTTCTGTAGCATGTGGATGTTCAGAGAATTTCTTTTGGGAAATAATACCTGCAGAAAACATTGGTTATTTTAGAGGAGCTGAACCAGACACTGTTGACCACTGTATAACTAGTGTTAAAATGTACAAATATTTCTCTTCAGCTTTTTGGGACGCCTACAGAAACTGCATGTACTATTGTCGAGTGAAAAAAGTTAACTTGATAATGCATGATTGGTGTATAGGAGTATATCAATTGCACACTGAACCTGGCTGCCCAAGACACTACACAAGGTACACTTTAGGAAGTGTAAGAAAGTTTGCTCTTACTCTCCAAGAGTTAGAATGTAATCCCATAGTAGGAGTGTTTTGTCAGTGTAATTGTAAACTGGAAGTATCTGCTATTGCTAAAACTATTTGTTTCA
Organism: Acholoe squamosa; assembly: GCA_949317995.1. NCBI lineage: Eukaryota > Metazoa > Annelida > Polychaeta > Phyllodocida > Polynoidae > Acholoe > Acholoe squamosa. Next base: position 88,109,775 of record OX439037.1, read on the forward strand.
CATGTCTGCAGGTCTCACTGGAACTTCATGCCTTAAGTATACCTGGAGTGAAAAATCATTTCTCCTTTGAGGTAAACTTTAAGGATGGTTTTTTATCTGGTCTTTTACCTGGACCCAAAAACAGTCAAACTTACTTCCTGGCCCAGGCTTTGTTCGAGCATGCTATATCTAACATAGCCAAACTTAACAGTTATTGTTTCCACAACACATGGAAAACTAGTCTCACTGGCCAAAGCTGGTATCAAGCAAGTAAATTCACACACAACAAATGTTTTTGTAGTATATGTGCACGCCCCGGAAATGGAAAATCTGTCTTCATCTGTAAATATTGTGTCTAATAAAAAAATATAATCTGTTATGTGAAATAAATGAGTTGTGTTTTATTTTAATGCATGAAATGAAGAGACATAACAAAATGAGTCATAAGTATTGCGTAAATCCATAAAAGTATTGCATCAGAACATTGTGTAAATTCTTACAAGCATTGCGCAATGCACCCTCATACGTAGGTCATACGTTTTTGCAAGTAGGTTAGTAGGTCACTTCCGGTTTGCAAGTAGGTCAGCTCTAGGTATTGCACAATTCTTTTAATTTATGCATCTAGGTCAGGTCACTAGGTCAAATGGAATCCAGCTCTCTGATTGGTCGAAAAAACTAGGTCATGACCTTATGACGTCACTTCCTGTCAAATCCAGCCCTCTGATTGGCTGAAACTAGGTCACTTCCGGTCTACCAGTAGGTCATGACCTAGTTAGTAGCTAATCCATTGCGCTCAGTTTGCATGTATATATTACTTTTAGGTCCAAATTCTGTGTGAGTCCACATTCAGGCCGTCTCTCCCGTTCTCACAGATGTGAGGATAAGTCTTCTACGCGAGCAGCACAATATAAACAAGCTGCCACCTGTCAAGGTTAATTTATCATACCTGACACAGACTCCTTGTGATATCAACGTATAACGTGTACCATAATCTCCCGGGTATAAGGCACAGCCAACGTATAAGGCGCACCTAGAGTTTTGGAAATTTCTCAAAAAAATTAAAAATTCATAACTTTGGTTCTATTGAATGAATTTTCAAAATTCAAAAACCTATGTGTAGCTTGGGCCACCCTGGACCCTCCTGGGCCCCCTTATGTCCTATTATGACCAAGGGGGCATGTAAGATATCAAGAGAAAGGTCTTGGTGTCCCCCTTGTGGATCCAATGAGAAGTAAAACCCCCTGTATAAGACGCGCCTTATACGCGGAAGATTACGGTATCTGTTAATGACTCAATGGCCATCAGGCATCGTCATCCCCCTGGACCATCTAACATTGTCAGGTCTGTACCAGAACCAACAAGTTAACACTGACAGGTTTTAACTCATCTATTTTATGCTCCTGACTAAGAAAACCCTATTGACCCTATATATTGTGTGTGCAGAGATTGGGATCATGCTAACCCTGTAAAATTCTTTGTGTAACCTATCGACAACTAGGAGTGACTTAAATATATCATATTTGAAGCCGAAAAGAACCAATGAAATCTTTTGATTCTCCAAGGAACTTCTCCCATTGAAATGTTTTGAATGTTGCATAAAGGCCTCGGGATGGCTCCTGATTTGCTTCTGAATCCCAAGATATATGTGCCTTTAATAACCTTACCTGAGACATCTGTTTGTTGAGAATCAACATATTTGGTATATTGCCTCACCTGCAAAATAGAAAGACAAATCAAGTATTAGATATTGGTATACACTTGGGGATGGACTCAACAGTGCTGTAACAACCATGGTTTGTAGTTTGTAGATATCATAGTCAGAGAAAAGTGTGTAGATAATAGATACTAGTGTTCTTACTCAATCCGAAGCAGGTTAACAAAGTTTCTCCAGGCTGCTCTTTTCTTTTTGATAAATAGTCGAGCCCCTGTATAGTACATATCAAATGGAAAGATTGGGGACTGTGGACACGATGCTTGAAGCGGGGGATGGTGGTGAAATAGCAGGTACACTTCATGGCCAGATTCCAGAAACTGAGATTGAAGAGATCAGGACAATAGGCGGAAACCCTCCATTTCGTTTTATTGTCGCAGGTACAATGCAAATCACTGCGGTCAATGGGAACCTTGGTAAGGGTCCAACAGGTGTACACTCTAAGAAATTGTCATAAAAAATAACAACATTTCTTCTGCAACTCTGGGAGAAAGCTTTTACTGTTATTTTCACAGATATTCATCATAATGTCTACCTCAACTGCATCGGTCCAGTCAATTTTTTTTTGCTAACCTGCCCGATTTTTATACAGTACATGTATGAGAAAAATTGTCGGATAAGCAACAAATGCACCCGACCGACGCAGTGGAACCAGCAAACCCTTTGCACAGTGCTTTGCTGTACTGCCACCTGGGGCTTCATTGTAGAAATTACATAACTTCATTGCATCACAAATACGGAGGTTTACTGTATATTAATTTACCAGCCCTGCATATTTAACAGCTACTTTTCAGAGTGTGCTGCCATCATCATTTATGTATACCATGCCCTATTCATCTGACAGAGTCTGCCAGTCTTGGCATCGGGAAAAGGATACTGAGGAAGGCAACAGAGTGAGGCCCAATTACTTTTTGAATCCATCTAGAATGACTTGACTTAGAAAACTTAGAAAACACTGCTAATAAGGACATATGGATACTTAACACACTACACTGGTGAAAAGATGCCATCAAAATAACGGCTAAATCCTTGTCCCAAAATTCCCAAAGAGATGAATAAAAAATAACAGTGAAATTCTTTTCCCAAAGTTGCCAGAGATCCATCAAGATTCCTTGCACCGCCTGACTGCCATCTGGGACTTCATTGTAGAAACTACACTGTTTCACTGCAATATAATTATAATATATTCACTGTTCGGTTTTATGAGGATCCCTGGTAGATTCAACAGTTATTTTTTGGAGTGGAAACATGTCCGACCGCTGGGTTAAATAAATCATACCATGCACCTTACCTGTAACTCTACCTGTACTGGCGACTGTCTAGACCAGCATTAGCCCATTTATGAACGTGGTTCCTATAGAATTATTCTTTTTATATAGCTTTGTCCTATGCAGGAACAAAGGAGAACCTTTTCCAGAATGAGTGGTATACCTGGGCTAGTTTAGAATAAGTAGGGCAAAACCTGCCAATGCCAAACCACAGGGACTGCATTCATGCATTATGACAACTGATGGGCATGATGCATGATACATGAATGCGCTATCAGCTGTTAAAGGGATAATGGTAGTGCATCATGCCCATTGGTCGTCATGATGCCCCAATAAAGTGCTGGTGAGACTGCTTGCCAGCACTTCATTGGAGCATCATGCCGACCCTACAGGGCCAATTCATAAACTCCCAGAGGGTCGGCATGAACCACCAATGAAGTGCTGGTGAGTAGTCTCGCCAGCACTTCATTGGTGCATTATGCCGATTCATGAGCATACACAGAGGGTTAAATCATTGCCACTGTGCTGCTTGTATTTCTGTGGTAGACACCTAGTAATAAGCAAATGTCCATGACCAGTGAATAACGGCTTCGTTGAATACGGGCAGCCCCACCTTGGTGAATACGCTGTAAAATTAATCACTGGAGTGGACATTTGCATTTATGCCATGGCCCTATGGGATGAATTTGCTTTAAATTCAAGAAACACAACCATATTTACTGTTTTTCAACGTGTCAAGTTGTCCCGGTTTGTTTTGATCCGCCATGACACCTTGCTCGACGAAATTGGTCACGTGATACGGAGCTAGCCGCTACTTTTAGTTTCGATAGAAATGTTCCTTGCGCAGGACAATATCTTCGTTTTTAACATGGCGCTAATACATAGATATACCTTAAACAATTCATAACATATTATTTAACTAGTTCAATCATTCTATTTTGCGTAAAACTTCTAATAACCATACCTAAATACGAAACTAGTTAGCTCTGTATAAATTTCAAAATGGCGCCGCGGAATATTCGAGGATCGTATTCCACCCCCCCATTGAATACGGTGTAAGTAGTACTAATCTATAGTGTCATCGATATTAGCCATGGCATAAGTTCCCACACTATATGTTAACCCGTGAAGGACCGCATAGTGCATTAATACATCATGCCCTTTTACCAGGCATGATGCATTAATGCATCAGCGGCCTTAAAGTGCCAGGAGCTATTGTAGACAGAGTGGTATACAGCACTGAGTAGGCTACACTGGTATAGGGAATGCTCTAAGTAGTATCTGGGAAGTGGGGTTTGAGGCAGGCTCCTTAGTAGCAGTAGTATACACATTAAGCTTTGGGTCAGGCTGCTCTAGGATGGGATTTTCCACTGATGGATTTTGAAATGTTGAAACAGATCTGTAGTTCCCTAATCTACTTCCCTAATTGCTCTTGGCATCTTTGGTGTCGATGAATGTTGACAACAGGATGGCCTAAAGTAGTCTTTATGTGGGATCTCACATAAAGTATTCTTGGTTGTCAAGAACTGTCAAGACCATGGATGTCACCTTTCGATAATATGATATATGGTAGAGAATAGGCTTAAACATTCTTCACATAGACTGACTTCACATAGAATTTCAGTATTCATCCAAAAATTGATACCATCCAAGGACATGGGCTAAAGGATGTCAGGTCTGACACGAAAAGATACACACTGCCTCCACAGCCGGTGGATGTTATGACAGGACGTCCTAGTAACAATCTCCCTCCCCCCTCCCCTCCATCTTCCTGAGATCTGTGCTTGACTTGGCTGGAGTGTGGGGCAGTAGCAGGATAGGGGGTGGGAGATTATACCTCGTCCACATCTACATACTTTGGGCACAGAGATATCAATGTATAAAGCGTCCATGAAACGTGCAGTGATGAACATTTACAAATATGACATGTCCCTACAATTTGAGGTAATTTGATTGTTCTGAAAATTAAGAAAACCCTGAATATGAATTTCTGGACTGCTTACCATGTAAGTGAAGTCCATGGAATTTCCTTATTCAAAAGTTTAAGGCCGTCTATTTAGGTTGCTCTTTATGAGTAACAGATCCAAAGGCAACATCCTGACTTCTCTGTAATGTGTCAAATTAAGAGGCTAGCCCCATGTATGTAGCATTACCCTAACACTACCTGGGTTAGCTGTATACCCAGGGGAAAGGGCTTTCTATGTCCACAGATGTTAGGTAGCCATGAGGTCATGCATACTTTCGAACAAGGCTGTGTCTGGAGAGCATCTTCCGCCAATGGAGCATCATGACGAAAGGGGGACTTTAACCTGGAGGCACTATCCCAGGCTTTGATTGGTTGATGTTACCTCCAGTAATAGTACTTGAGGTTAGCAAAGACTGTGGTCTGGTTTGGTGTGATTGATTTTACCTCCACTAATAGTACTTAAGGTTAGCAAACACTGTGGTTTGGTTTGGTTTGGTTGATTTTACCTCCACTAATAGTACTTGAGGTTAGCAAAGACGGTGGTTTGGTTTGGTGTGGTTGATGTTACCTCCACTAATAGTACTTAAGGTTAGCAAAGACTGTGGTCTGGTTTGGTGTGATTGATTTTACCTCCACTAGTTGTACTTAAAGGTTAGCAGACTTACTGTGTATGCTAAGTCTGCCAACCTTTAACTACTACACTCAGTTCTCAGTTTTCTCTTTCTGGACAGGTATTTAAAAGTTGCTTGGCCAACCAGCTAGAAGGGTATCTATAGGCTTCTTGCCCAACACAGTAGTGACCACATCTATGGATGACCGAATCTTTGACGTGAATACATCAAATACATGAGGACGGGGGCTTTATACCCCTACTCTTCTCGAAGGATAGCAAGTCTTCTTTTATTTGATGCCGGGCTAATGTATATAGTGTATACATGAGAGGCATTACCCAAACACCACCTGAATGTAGGCTGTACCCAGAGGATAGGACCTTCTTTGTTACATTGTAAAAAATAAATGTGATTGAAATTGCGGTGAAATACCTGTCCCAAAGGTCTGCCGTTATTTTCCCGCAGATTCTTTGTACCATCATACTGACATCTGGGGCTTCATTTTAGAAACCACACTGTTTTACTGCAATACATGTACAATAGCTGCGGTTCACCTTTTAGTTTTACCGAAATCCCTGGCTGATTCAACAGTCATCTTTTAGAGTGTAGGTAGCTGTGGGGAAAGAGTAGGTGAGGCATACTTATAAAGATAGGGGCAGCCAACCACCATCTTAGATATGAGATTTATTGTGAGTCTTAGGATTAGAGGAATGTCAGAATTCTAGTTGCATCAGTGAGAGCTATCTGGGTTTAAAATCTATAACCCTGTGATGATTAGGCCACTTTTTTTATTTTTATTTTTTTACTCTGGGCATAAACGGGTTTGGATCTTTTCCCGTCTCCCGAATATTTGGGACCAAAAGTTTCGGTTTTAGTACTTAAGAGTTTACTTATTATAAAAAATTGTGAAAATGCACTCAATCTCTTGCCAACATTGTTATACCAAATATGCCCATCCTTTTCAATTTTTACCATATTTCTGACTAAAAAATTGTAAAAAAAAAAAAAAAAAAAAATCTTCAAAACCCAATTTTTAGATGCGCACAGTGATGAGAAACCAGTTTTTTTTTGTTGAGTGGCCTTAAATGGAATATTGTAGTAAGGAGGACATGCTTATGATGCCTATTAAATAGAGTTAGAAATATACCACAAAAAGGTCTACTATTGTGGGACCCGAGTCAGCCCCAAGGTGATTCCTTTATTGGGCTTGATATTGAAGAGAGGAAAAGGATTGCTTTAATAGCTATGGCTAAACCAGTATTAAGTCAAGGTAAATCTCACAGAGGTTGGCTGCTATTTTTGAGATGATAAAGAGGGGCAGAGTTAAATGTGCCCCGGTCTGAACAAATCGTGATAGAGGTCACATTGGGTAATATTGGCTCGCCACGTCCTCTGTCAAAATGTAGTGGACAAGGAACCTGTAGATCAATAAAGCAAGGAAGGGTGACTTTTTCAGAGTTATTAAAGTTTTTTGTTTGATTTTCCTTTTCCTTTCTGCAGATTTTCCTTTTCCTTTCTAAAGAAAACACAATTTTACTCAAAAATAAATCATGCCGTGCAATCTGCAACATTTAAGCGACAGTCTTCTTGCAAACTCCTCATGTAAGTTGTTAACATGGATGGACACTAGAGGCAAAGTTCGCATCTCTTCTCACCTGATGTGATAGATTCTAGATGCTAACCTAGCAGAGTCTGAGTAGAACATGATAGGGGTGACTGGGGTAATACAAGCCTGCCTGATGCATGTGAGAAAAGGTATTAGTCACATGGGTCAAGGTTAAGGTCTAGTGAAGTTCTGATAGGCCAGCCAGATCTGAATACAGAGTAGGCCTATGGATCAGGGGCCAGTCTAGAGTGACTAAGGAGGGCAGGTCCATGGCCCAGAGGCTATTCCTATTAGATTCTATTAGATTTCCCATGAGCAAGACTTATATGATACCTAGTACTCTTAGATTTAGATGTTTAAACTAGAAGGATTACTTCTAGCCTGCTGAGGAAAAGTAAGTCATTGGTAGATTCTACAGTCATTTTTTACAGTGCAGGGCCAGGTGGGGTAGGACTAGAGTATAAATTTATGATGTTAGAGAGGAGTAGGGTTAGTGGGGTCAGGATAGACTGAGTGGGATAACACAACCTTTGGGAATGGGAATATGAATGTGTGGTTAACCCTTTACGAGTCGTATGATGAGTCTAGGATCATGTCCTGTTGCCGGCATGATGCACCTGTCCAGTGCTGGTGGTGTATGGGAGGGTGTATCATACAATGGTTCACAGCCCTGTAGGGTATGCATTTATAGATGAGTGGACCTTGGCCTAAGGAAATAAGAGTACTGTATTCGACCTAAAAAGCACTCAGGGCTCTTGAAATAAGATATTTCTAAGTCAAACAGGAAGTAGTATTACAAAACACGATACCTAGATGTACCTCAGTAGGCTCTATGCGTGCCAAAATATCCTGAGAAAAGTCGAAACGTTAATAACTACATGCATCCTACATTTACTACTTAATCACGTGACTACTTATTCAGCCTGTAACAACTGGTAAATAAACACCAACATTGAAATTGATTTGACTGTGTCTGGTTTCATGTGTATTCCAATTTTAAGTATTTAAAATATTTGTATGGTACTTCAGCTCTTAAGAGGTTAACTGCCTCTAAAATCGTGAGGATCTTGCCTTTTTCTAGTCTCCAAAAGACTCCAAAAGGGGGGGGGGGAGGCGCTAATTTGGGGGAGGGACATCTTAGGCCGAATATGGTATTAATTTTACACAATTTAGAGTGGCTTTGGTTGTACATGTTGAAGGAGCTATGGGAAGGGAAAGTGACGGGGTGGGGCAGGCTATACTGAGGGGAGGGGCGGGGTGGGTAGCCACATGGGGTACAGGATAGATATGGGAGGAGCAGGGTTAATGGGAGAGTATGGGATGTAGACTGTAGGTCAAAGAGCTGGGGCACAACTCCTGGGACATTGAACTCTACCCTCTGACTGTCTTAACTAAAGTCTACAGCTATTACCAGACCCTTTAATAATGTAATATATGATGAGTATGCTTGCACATGTGCCTTTTACTGATAGAGGCACAAGGCAGAGCCGTGTGCCTCTATCAAGTACCTAAAAGGCACGTGTGCAAGCATAATCATCACATGTTGTGTTTATAGCATGGTCTGCACCTTTAGGATGCATTAGAATGCATCAGAATGCATTCTGCATTCACTGATATACAAACATATATATGGTATCCATAGGGTCCCAGACATAAGACTCATTTAACCCAGCACCATTGTCCAGCCCCATGGCCTAATGGATAGCATGAAACAATTTGGATCAGAAGATCGCAGGTAACCATGGCTGGAATCTTACTAATGAATTACCGTATTTTATAGGAATAGACCTTTTTATAAATGGTCTAACAGAATTTCCACCCCGTCCATTCTCTCCGATCCATTTCCTTGTACCATTGCCTGTAGGAGATCTGTGGGCATTCTCACCAATTACATATTAGTAGGGTGGACATTCAACATTCACTTCCACACTCCTAAAGACCTCAACTTTACACATGCCCTGGACTGTCTCTAATGGATGTAGGGCACATTATCACCTATCAGTAGTACAGGAGGGGTCTAAATCTTTAGGGACATGTAAAGTTACAGTTGGTTCATTCACTAAAAAGGGTAATTTTAGATAGGGAAAAGATTGCTAACACCCACATTTCTCTCTGACCTGGGACACTTTTTCTGGTAGGATTAAGGTGTAACTAGCTATTATAGACCACCCCCACTGAACCCCCACCAATACATAGGCCAACCACTAATTATCAACATAACCCTTTGATTCATAGCAATATTTCATGCCACATTTGTGTTCTGGGGATTTATTTGTACATACATTCTATTTGAAATACCCTCCTTAGGCAGGGAACATGCAGAGAGCTACTGTCACCTAGAGGTATGATATAACACTTTAAAGAGCAATCATGTTCAATCACCCATTAGTAGCAGTGGCCTCTATGCACCCAGTGGCACCACCTTGTGACCACTATGACCAATTTGAATGGACATACCAGCTGGTAACTTTGACAGGTTCATTTTCCTGGAGAGGGTACTTTGGAATGTTACCTACAGTCTACCAGATAAGATAGAAGTAAATGGATTGCAGTTCCAGAATCCACTTTATTAACTCTATCTTACATTGAATACATGATACAGTCAATGAAGTATTTCAAATCTCGTTATCCTAGCTAATGTTAGAAGTTAGACGGGACATATGAATAGCCAGTGTAAGCTATTGTTTATAAGTATCAGTGCCCTCGCCTCTTTTCTATACCCAAATTAAACAGGACTGAGATAAAGGGATAAGTTTATGTATATGAGATTGCCATTTATCTATTTGGAAACCTGAACTATTAATTTAAGGGCCGCTGATGCAGGAGTGCATCATATCCATTGGTCATCATAATGCCCCGATGGATTACTGACAAGACTGCCTGACAATGGATTACTGACAAGACCGCCTGACAATGAATTACTGACAAGACTGCCTGACAATGGATTACTGACAAGACCACCTGACAAGGGATTACTGACAAGACCGCCTGACAATGGATTACTGACAAGACTGCCTGACAGCAGTTCAATCATCGAATCATCATGGCAACCCTGTCAAACTAATCAACCCAGTAGGGTTGGCATGATTGAAAATGCAGGAACAAAATCCTGTTGCGTTACTCACCAGGGCTGCATTCGTGCATCATGATGACTAATAGACGTGATACATTATTGCAAAACTGGCCCTAAAATTAACAATTACCCTTTTCACATTCATTCCAGTCCTTGAACCAACCAGCGAAATATATATGATAGGCTATATCGGTAAAGTCAGGTTGAACCAATTCAAAGGCATCTGCCTGTCAATGACGTGGAAGGAGGATTTATGCCTTTCCCTCGTTTCTGCCTCCCGGCCTGGAAAATAACCACTCCATAAGCTTTGGGCTTGGAATCTCTTCACTGAGTAGGGATTTCAGGGATTTTCCCAGTGTTTGATACAAGTTATAATTCATATAATCTCCATTTAGCTCCCTACATATACAGATACTATATGCTAGGACTTAAAAGTCATTCATCACATCCTCCCTATCTACAGACTGGTTTAGGGTTTTTTGGGCGAGGCTTAGCCATTTGAAGGTCACAAAGTGCTTAGATTATAAATGCATGTGTGCAGCCATAGTGAGCTACATTTCCCAGGACTTCCTTCATGCCTCATGCCAAAACTTTGGGGTTGTTGAACTCTGGAAGGGTCGGCAAGTCTGATGAATCTACTCTTAAGCACTGCGGTGGTGCATCTTGACGACCAGGGCAGATATGGGCCTGGAGGTACCATGCACCCTGTAAGGGTTAACCCTTTCAGGGCATCTGATGCAGGAATACATCATGACGATTGGTCATCATGATGTACCGATGAAGCGCTGGCATGCCGACCGTATGGAGTGCCACGAACCCGTAGTGTCAATACGATGCCTGAATGCAGCCCTGGTGAGTTATGGGTCAGGGCTGCATTAATGCATCATGAAAACCAAGGGCATTAATGCATCAGCGGTCCTTAAAGGGTTAGGGTTATATAGTGGAGGTTTAGCAGCAGGAAATTACAAACTGATCTCACCATGATTAACTTCCTTAGAACGTGGTGAGAATGCTATCAAACTCATGGCCTTAAAATACATTAGGGTACTCTTTCAAAGCAAGGTATTCAGGAATTTCATAAGGATTTCTATCTATCTACTTTTAGTTTCTAGTTCTCTGTTATGGGAGAACTGTATCCAGTGAACAAAATAGACTCTATTATAGTATCTAGGTACATAGTCCTGTGGATAAATACCTTCAAATTGTTATTGTCAAAAATGTAGTAAGGGAAGATTTAACTCACTATCTTAATCATTTAACTCATGTAAAACCTAACAAACGGTGATGTCTTTTGTTTAAGGCTGTAGAAACCTCAATTGTTGTCTGATTTGCAAGATCTGAGACCCAAAATGCAGACCAAGGCCCCGCTATCACAGTCAGACATTCGGTCCTGAAGTCTGGTTATTTTCCCCAGCCTGGGAGCAATTTTGCCCGCTAAAGGCAATGCTTCATAATGGCTGATGGAGTATTGAAGGACTGCACCCAACAGGTACAGAGGGTGCATAGGTTTTTTTTCTTATTTCATGTTTAGAATGACAGTTCCTACAGTAAAGTATAGACACAGCTATTCCCCAGCAGGATGTGAAGAAACTAATCCCATTCTTCACTACTCCATTCTCAACTGTGACATCATCAAAATAGCCTCCAATCCATCCTCAAAAGGCAATTCTGGAAGGCAGTTTTAATGATCTAACATGAAACAAATACATAGTTGCACTTAGAAGTGTCTCCTATCCCAGTGTCCTCATCTGTGGGGTTGTTACTGTTCCAAAATTGGCCTCTAGTCTAGTATGTAACACCATCAACCCACACATACAGAAACTGGTCGTATTGACACTTTAACATGTGATTCTGTCTATATTCTACAGGTTGTGGTCCAGGGAATGGCTGGGCCTGGCTACCTAAACTTAACAGGTCAATAGTACCTGATAGGTCATCATGTCTTTTGGTTGGCATGAAGCAAGACTGTAGGTAGCTATTTTCATGCATCATGCCGTCCCTACAGGGTTGATACACAGAGTTGTCATGATGCACCAATGAGGTGCTAGCAGACTCACCAGCATCTCAATGGTTGATCATGATGGAAATGAGCATGATGCACTCCTGCATCAGCTGCCCTAAGGACTTTAAGGGCCACTGATGCAGGAGTGCATCATGCCCATTGATCGTCATGATGCACTAATGAAGTGCTGGCAAGTCTGCTCACCAGCACTTCATTGGTGCATCATACCATCCCTCCCGGACTATATCATCCCCTAGAGTCAGCATGATGTTTGAATGTAACTCGGTGAGTTACTTGGAATGGCTGCATTCGGTATGTGAGCAAGTTGTATTATTGCTCGTTAAGCATTGGGCACAGGCCAGATTTCGCTCTTTCCAGGCTCGCAACATACCTAAATAGTGAACAATCTTTATATAGAAGAGGATATTTAGTGTGAATTAGATATGCCTGGATATGTTGGCCAGGAGACCGGGAACCTAAACAAGTATTCTAAAACCTCTCTACCTTCACATCAATACAGGTACTCTAAAGTCAAATTCCATCAGTAAAAGTTATTTTTGGCTCAATTTGGATTGTAGAGAAACATTATCTGATATGCTGTTGGAGAACAACTGTCAATTTGGATTGTAGAGAAACATTATCTGATATTCTGTTGGAGAACAACTGTTCATTTATACTAGATTCATCTTTTTCACAATGACTATGCACACACATGAGATGAAGATTTGTGGATATGCATTGACCAAATTGACTTGTTCAAATAGTCTATAATTTATATACCCCCTCCACATCCCTTATTCCAAAGATTCCTTACAGTGCATTTTCAGGTTGCAATACCCCCGTACCCTGGTGCTCATACAGGCTAATGCGGTATGTGAGCAAGTTGTATCATTGTTCATTAAGCATTGGGCACAGGCCAGATTTCGCTCTTTCCAGGCTCGAAACATAATGCCGCGTATTTATAAATGCATTCATAGGAATGTTGGAATGGGACTGTATCCCATGGGCCTCTGTCTCTAAAACACTTCCCAACTCACCCTATGATAAGAGATGAAATAGATTTCTCCCTTCCTCCCTCCCTCACTCCATACCCCTCCACTCCCCATGATAGTGCACAAATCACATATTAGCCTCCCTCCAGCCCACAGCCTCTCCCCAACCAAAGGCACCCTACACTGCAAGAAATAACTGTTCAATCTACCAGGGATCCTCATAAAACTGAACAGTGAATCACTGTTTTTGTATTGCAGTGAACCAGTGTAGTTTTTTAAGAAGCCTTAGATGGCAGTACAGTGGTGCAATGAATCTATGTGAAAATAACGAAGGAACTCTGGCAACTTTGGTACGAGGATTCCGCCGATGTTTTAGACAACATTTGTTTACAGTGTAGCCGCAGTGATGAAAACCTCCAAACACCCACAAGGCATTCATTCTACACCTCCCTCACACCCCTCACTACCTCTAATGGACCACCGATGGGATCAGGAGGCCCCTGCAGCTGCTACAACACATGCCTCTGTATATCAGCTGTTTAATCACTTTAAGGGCCGCTGATGCAGGAGTCACGATGCACCAATGAAGTGCTGACCAGTCTGCTCACCAGCACTTCATGACGACTCTCCGGGACTGTATCAGCCCTATAGAGTTGGCATGATGTTGGAATGCAGCCCTGGTGAGTTACTCACAAGGGCTGCATTCATGCATCATGCCGACCAATGGGCATGATGCACTCCTGCATTAGCGCCCTATAAGGCTCAATGGACCACCGGTGGGAGCAGGAGCCCCCTCCCCCCGAGCTGGTACAACATATGACTCTTGAAGTAAGCAGTTTTATATTATGTTTTATATCAGCACATTAGGGAAATAGGAAAGCTAAAATTTGGAATGTTTCAGTGAATATTTGAAATTGATATCTCAAAATTGGTTTAAGCTGAAATGTCACCTGTGTGACTTGAAGGCACTTTACATAGCCAACCTGAGATAATTCTAAAACCTATCACTGATTTCTTATTAGTTTTTATGATACTGGGTGTGTGTTATGTATGCCGAGTGTGCCTTATGCGGAGGGTTTTACGGCATCAACCAAACAGCAAATAGAGTTTCTAGCGGTTTTACAGTAGATTCATCCTCTAGAGTTGGCAATACACTTAGATGTAGTGGTGGGGTGTGCCTCTATATAGTTAGGTTAGTGCCATCTCATCCTCCTACACCAGTATGGTATTACATTCTGATATAGATGTATAGAGGACCCGCACACCAAGCGGTTTCACCGAGATTGAACTTTAAAGGAGTATGGACGATGGGTCTATAGAAGAGGCATCTTGATTGTACTGTAGGAAGATTGCTGTCAAAATAACCATATATTCTCCAGTAAGTTTGGGATAAAGCTTTCGCCATTTTCTTTTCGCTGAGATTATTCATGCAGTGCCTCACTGTGCCTTCATTGAAGATATTACACTACTTTATAAAACGGCTGGCAGTGCTCTGCTGCACGGTAGAAGTGACCTTGAGTGCATTATAGGAGTACAGTGCACGCCTGAGCAAGGTCACCATAGCTGTAAACCAGTCAAATACCATTAATTGGTCTAAAATACCTAGATTGGGTACTTGATTGATTGGAATGAAATGTACAATGTTTTATGAAGACAATAGACAACTCCTTCTTCACATCTTGACTGCCTGTTATCCTATAATGCACTCAGATGCATTTGTGCATTATAGGACAACAGACAGTCCCGATGTGACGTCCTGAAGGGTTAACTAACATTGCATCTGGATGTCTGGTATATCCAACAGTCAGTTTTAACAGTACAGTGAATGGGATGGGGGGGATACAGCAGAGCTATACTGATGATATTAGGGGTAGATACACTGCAAAAATGGTGTTTAGATCCTAAACACAATTCTAAACATATTCTTGCAACATTTTTGTAATCACATTAATTTCCTAAACATGTTTAGCCAAACAATGTGCTTAGCTCAAATGTTTAGAAATGTAGGTGTTTAGGTTAAAACTTTTGTGTTTAGATATATGAATTTTTGTGTTTAGGTGTTTAAGGATTTTTGTGTTTAGATGTTTAAATGATTTGATGGAGAGTTAAGGTTTGCAGACATATATGCATTAAAAAACAGAGATATATTTTGTTTTTTCTTTCTCATTTACTGGGGGAGGGGGCATCAGCAGGTATTTACTTGTCAAAGTCTCCAAAGAAGTCAGCCACAGCTATATATGTGTTACATATATTACACACTGCATCACAATGAGAGACTTGAGAAAGTACAACAGCTTGGCAGGAAGGACATTGCCTTATCTATTCCAGAATAACATCAAATAGGTGTCAGTCATGGAGTTTATTGATTATTTTATGGTAATGATGGTGGCATGAGGTGAATCTAGTCAATTTTCTATTGCCCTTTCTATTCACCTGACATTCTATGAAATGAAACCATGATAAACATGGGATTTGGGGACATTTGTCACAACAATTGATTATAACTGTGTGCAGATAGTCCAGTCAAAGGTAGTGCTGCTACCTGGTGTGGATTCAACATCCAAGTATCTAAACATATTGATGTTTAAATCTAAACACCTTTCATTCAACTGTCTCAACTCTAAATATCTAAACATGTTTAGCGTAAATGTTTATGTAGTTAGAATAAAAGTGTTCATTTCCTAAATGTGTAGTCCATGAGACACCTAACTGACCTATGTGTTTAGGTTTTAAATGTGTTTAGACCTAAACATGTTTAAAATCTAAACACCATTTTTGCAGTGTACAATCTAGCAAGGACAGTACATTCTGGGGGGGGGGGGGAGTGATGGGCTTGTATTGAGTCCATTCATGGAGGCTTCCCCCATATTTTGAATCTTAAGTATTTCTAATTGAGGAGTAGATACTTGGTGTTCAGTTCTAAAGTTTAAAAAGTATGGGAAAACTCTATGTAGCCAAGGATTACTGTGACTCATAAAGTGCTTTAAAGTATGAAGTTATGAGGCTGCCAATAAGGTGACATGCACAAGGCAGCCAGAATACCAAAGGACATAAATTGCAGACAGATAAAATACCCCAAAACATGAAATTCTGTAGGGGACCTGACCTTTCTCATGCATGTCTTTTAGCAATTATTCCATCAGGGCTGCCAAATCATGGCATGTAGTTTGTTTTCACCAAAATACACTATTTTCAAAAAAAGCCATGTTCTCACGGAGAAGGTAATCTGTCGGAGTGATTTCACCGAAAGCCTTGTTTGCTGTTTAATGGTTACCATATTGCCCAAATTAAACATCATAATTAAGCACCTGCATGAAAGATGCATTAGTGGTAAGACGTGTAAAAATCAACCCTACACATTTAAAAATAAGGGCATGTCTCAAATATGGGCCGGTCATACAGGTTTTTTTTTGCAATCTCTACACTGAAGAAAAGTGAGCCGCATAAAATAAACGAGATTAAACCTTTCAAATCTAACTTGTCAGACCAGGCTGTGACTATTTATACTGAGAACTTCTGTGCTTACTTTGACAACTTCACAACCTGCCACTCAAGGGTCGTCAGGTGGCGCCATCTGCCTCAGCAACCTTAAGTTGTCAACATGAGGAGTCTGTGGTAGGCCTGACAAGTGGAATGGCAGATTTTCACTTGTTTATTTAGGCTGTTCAATTAGAAGACTCTAGCTACCGCACTTTTGTGTGTAAGCACCTGGGACGCATAACCAGGCCACTTCGGTACCAATAATCCCCTCCAGTGTCAGCCATGGGAGAGGAAGCCCTGAGTGGAAGCTCCAATTGCGGGGAGGGCAGGAGCTCAGGTAGAGGAGGCACTCCACTGAAAATAATGTGTTTTTAGCAGCGAGAAAAAGTAATGTGGGTGGAAGTGATTGGAAATGACAGCATATGGCTTGTGTCAACATGGGGGGGAGTGTGAGGGGAGGGGGGTGTAGTGGTGCAACAGTGTATAGAAAATACTCCTGTGAGAGACCCTTGGGAGGCAACAAGGGAAGGGTCCTTGGCATAGCAACCTGCAGTCTATGATGAAATGACCTGATATGCCTTAGGATTGTGTAAAGGCCACATACCTAACTTTGTATAAGCTATAATGCATTATTTAGGGAATAAGGCAGGGGGCATGGCTGTTACTCCGTAGACGCTCTGAGGGAACCTCAGAGACCAAGTGTGTCTGTTGTAGTCTGTTTGGTCAGCCAATCTGGCAGAGTGGCCATTTCTCACAGAAGTACTTACTGTTCAGGTCCAATGCTTCCACCAACACTTCCCTCAATGTATATCCAAAGATTCACAATAAACAAATCACTTGAAATACTTGTAATAATTAATAATCCAGGTGATTTTCAAATCTCCCTCCCTAACTCCAAATCATTGTCGGCCATCTTGAAGGGCAGGTGAAGCCACCTAGTGCCAAAAAACTACACTATTCTTGGTTGGTTAGGGAGTGATCATTTTTTAACAACAGGGGGGGTCTGGTGGGTTTGCGCGCGGACGCGCGAAAAAAAAAATTTTCGACCCCCCCCATAAGGGACAAAAATCGCGCGCGAACGTCCCCTTTTAGCCTATAGTAACGCGCGGGGTTTTCCACTAAAAACAGGTGAAATTATTTTGACCCCCCCCATCAGAGGTATTGAAAAAATTCTGACCCCCCCCGGTCAAGGGGTTGAAAAAATTCTGACCCCCCCCTCAAACCCACCGGCCCCCCCCCTGTTGTTAAAAAATGATCACTCCCTTAGCCCTATGTTTCAACATAGGGCTAACACCAGGTGGAATCCCCAGCATGTTGACAATGGAGGCCATTGAGGTAGTGATATCTAAGCTCAAGATAAACATGTCAGATTTATTGGATATATCTCATGCTTCAGTCAATATAAGCTGATGTACATGAAAACTACATGTTTGTGAATAGGAGGGACAATTTCCAGGAACTGAAAGTGAGTACTTAGTTCAGACTAGCCATATGTTTGTGCCACTATAGACTTGTATACATCTTGGATCCTGCCTGTGAGCAGGCAGGTATTTCGGCCTAATGGCTGTGGGAGTACTCGATTAGATCTAGGACTTCTACCCCCCACGACATTCACCCCCTGGACATCTACCCCCAGACATTTACTCACATGCCATTTACCATGGGGGTGGATGTCCAAGGGGGTGGATGTCATTGGGGGTGGATGTCCATGGAGGTGGATGTCCAAGGGGGTAGATGTCATTTGGGGTGGATGTCCATGGGGGTAGATGTCCATGGGGGTGGATGTCCAAGGGGGTGGATGTCATTGGGGGTGGATGACCGTGGGGGTAGAAGTTCATGGGGGTGAATGACTAGGGGGTAGATGTCTGGGGGTAAATGTCCAGGGGGTAAATGTCCTGATACCGGAGTACTCTAGACTGTATTTAGACATTGAGGGGCCTTATAGGCCACCTAATAGCATAGGGACATCAATTGTGAAGTCTAAAGGTGAGATTAAGATAACCTCCTGTACTGGGAGTGCATTATCCATCTAGATAATGAAAGGTCAATTAGCCAATCAGAATACAGCATTGTGGATAATGCACTATGAGTTTGCCCAGCTGTGTTATAAAAGATGGCAGGCAGTGCTCTCCTGCACTATAGAAGTGACCTTGAGAGCATTATAGCAGTGTAGTGCACACCTGAGCAAGGTCAAGGTAGCTGTTAACAAGGTGAGGGCCATTAATGGGTCCAGACATACCTTGATTGGATTCTTGATTGTTTGGAATGAAATATACAGATGCATGGGTGCATTAACGGACAACAGACAGTCTCGATGTGAAGAAGGTCATTGTCTATTCTCTAAATAGAACAAAGTCGGATGGAGAAAGATGTTACCCACATCTGAGGCTTGAAAGTTGCTGATTGGGCACTGTTCGATATTGTTAAAATGCTGCATATAATCCGGAATGTGCATTCAACGATATAACTTTATAAGCCGTAGTAGGCCTCTAAAATAGCTATTTGGACATGGCTTATACATATCGTCTCACAGTAGGTCTGATGCCATAGACCATTAGGCATAGGGAAATAATCCACCTTCTACCATCTAGGCTTAGAGAACATGAGTGAAAATTAGTATCATCCATGGATGCAGAGTAACTATATAAGAATCCATCAGAATAGAGGGCAGGAGTGTGTCTGGGGCGGGGGTAACTACATAAGAATCCATCAGATAGAAGGTAGAGAATAGAGGAAAGCAGTGTGCCTGGGGCGGGGGTAACTACATAAGAATCCATCAGATTGAAGGTAGAGAATAGAGGGCAGGAGTGTGCCTGGGGTGGGGGTAACTACATAAGAATCCATCAGATTGAAGGTAGAGAATAGAGGAAAGCAGTGTGCCTGGGGCAGGGGTAACTACATAAGAATCCATCAGATTGAAGGTAGAGAATAGAGGGCAGGAGTGTGCCTGGGGCGGGGGTAACTACATAAGAATCCATCAGATAGAAGGTAGAGAATAGAGGAAAGCAGTGTGCCTGGGGCGGGGGTAACTACATAAGAATCCATCAGATTGAAGGTAGAGAATAGAGGGCAGGAGTGTGCCTGGGGCGGGGGTAACTACATAAGAATCCATCAGATTGAAGGTAGAGAATAGAGGAAAGCAGTGTGCCTGGGGCGGGGGTAACTACATAAGAATCCATCAGATAGAAGGTAGAGAATAGAGGGCAGGAGTGTGCCTGGGGCGGGGGTAACTACATAAGAATCCATCAGATAGAAGGTAGAGAATAGAGGAAAGCAGTGTGCCTGGGGCGGGGGTAACTACATAAGAATCCATCAGATTGAAGGTAGAGAATAGAGGGCAGGAGTGTGCCTGGGGCGGGGGTAACTACATAAGAATCCATCAGATTGAAGGTAGAGAATAGAGGGCAGGAGTGTGTCTGGGGCGGGGGTAACTACATAAGAATCCATCAGATTGAAGGTAGAGAATAGAGGGCAGGAGTGTGCCTGGGGCGGGGGTAACTACATAAGAATCCATCAGATTGAAGGTAGAGAAAAGAGGGCAGGAGTGTGCCTGGGGCGGGGGTAACTACATAAGAATCCATCAGATTGAAGGTAGAGAATAGAGGGCAGGAGTGTGTCTAGGGCGGGGGGTGAGGGGAAGGTGTTACAGCCTATAGAGGCAGAATCCAAAGGTTGGTCTAGTATTAGATATTCAATTAGACAGGAGAATGTAAGTTGGCTGTGGTCAGGGATCAATGCTAAGTTGGGATGGGTGGTGGGGGGGGGTCTGAATATATAACGAAAACCTTTTTATCAGAGGCCATATTTTTTATAAGATTTATATTGGAGGACAAATAAATAATACACTGTAGAAAGAATGTGGAGTGGAGAATGGCAGAGGGGAAAGACTCCTGTTCCAAGGTGATTGCCATCAGCTGAGTGAGGGATCAAGATTGGTAAAGGGAATGCTCAGGCTACAGGTTGTACACTAGGAAATAGGGGTGGGTAAGGGATGTTCCTAGTATGGGGAACACCCCGCTGGGGTTGGGTGAGGCAGTCATGGTGTGTAGTAGAGTACCCTAGTATCTCACATAGCAAATCTGTCATAACGCATTTTTCATATAAGGCGCGAAGAGAGTCCATAGCAGTAGTACCTCACATGATCATACTAGAATCAGGGTGCACCTTACAGGTAGGCATGCGAAATTACATTAGATTAGTATTCTACTGCCTAAAGGTGACACTAAAAAGTCTAGCCTATCCATCAATTCAAGGTGCACCTTAAATTAGGGGTTATACATCACCAGAAAATCCAGTGTCAAAGCTGCATGCGCATATTAGCTCCACCATGACTTTGGGAGAATGACATAAGCTGCATAGATCTGAACCCTGAAAATGGTCAATTCCTTAATAAGGAAGAAGTCATTATTTATCAACAGGGGGGGCGTAAAAATTGCAGACCCCTCCCGAGGGGGGGCTAAAATAATTGTGAGCCCTCTTGAGGGAGGGCTAAAAAGATTTACCCTCTTTTTAGCAAAAAGGCCAGCGCACTACTATAGATCAAAGAGGGGCGCGAAAATTCTCTGCGCCTGCAGCACTGGGGGGCGCAAAATATTTTGCCTATCCTCGAGAGGTAGTGTGTAGGGGGTGGTGAGTGCCACTGGGGAGAGATGCATTTTCCAGTAGTAGGGAATGGACAACCCTGGAGCTGGGAGAGGTAGTGAGGAGGGGTGGCCAGTGTCACTGGGCATAGATTGGCCACCCAGCAAATAGATTTCACAGATCAATAAGCGCGGTCTGACAACCTTCCCGCGCCATGTCCCGAGGGGCTAGCAATCGCTATCTCATTGCTATCTCTTCAACTCTGTGATCACAGTCTCTCTGATAGTGACTGCTGGCCACAGGGCAGGCCCCTCAGGATGCCTGACAGATTTTCCTTATTTTGTTTTATCTCGATGATTTCTTCACTCGGCCAGTGAGATGGAAAATGGGGGAGAAGAGGATGTTATATTAGGGGAAAGGGCACAGGTGTTCTGCAACTGATAGTAAACAGATATTTCTTTTATGCAAGGGTTGCAATTGCTTCAATGTATACAAGAGGGATGATGATGTCTGTGACCAAAAATCCTTTGAATATTCATCTCAAATTGAATACTGCGGCTCCATAGGTTTAACCAAGGAACCTCATATTGCACAACTCCATGTCATAACCCTACTCCGTATTTCACGGCCAGCTGTAGCATCTTGAAGGGCCATCAAATCATTATTTATTTGCTCCGCCTTGTGAGATAACCCTCAGTCAGTCCAATTCTCGTGAACCTTTACCATTTTACCTAGAATATCTATAGGTTTTATGTTAAATACACAAATAATGCTTGGACCTTTCAAACTACAGATATCTTCTATCATTATATCTGAGTTTCCTAATAAGAGAACATTAAGAAAAGGAATAGAAAAGGAGAGAAAGAAAAAAGAAATAAAAGAGGAAAAAAGATTAAAAGCCAGATGCCGGCAGTTGTGATCTTTGTCAACGGCTCATTCATTCATTTCCCTCACCGCCGTCCTATTCCTCCCAGCTCCATCTGTCCCAAATTGAGTTTTCTTTTTAGTGCAGTAGCTCTCCCTGACTGGCCCATGTGACACAGTGGCAGCCAATGAGGGGTGAGTACTGAGGGCCACGTGACACAGTGGTGGCCAATGAGGGGTGAGCTCTGAGGGTCGCCACAGTCAGGCCTAATTTGTCACATTGCACAGGGCATTCAGGGAACTAAAACTGTGCAGAAGAGCCAAATAGGTAAATTTGTAAAATGTAGAGGTTCGAGCTAGGGGTGGCTCTGTGGCTTGCATAAGGCTATGAGCAAAGCACAACATGTTTGGGCAAAGCAGACAATCACAGCCAAAGGTGGCTTTATTTCTTTGGATACAATGGAAGGTTCAAGTAATGCGTCTGGACTGAGCCCCCTATTGCTGATGACCCCTTCACTGGACCTGTCGACTAGGTGCCACTGCTGATGCCTCTCCGAACCAGAAGGAACTAATGACATACAAATCACCATTCAAATGATCCGAACTAATATGTATATATATATATATATATATATATATATATATATATATATATATATATATATATATATTAGATACTGTCAGGCCCCTACAGATTATTTCAGGTCTGTAACTAGATAACTGTAAAGAATTATTGAACCAGAATATCCCCTTACTGCCCTGTGTTGAAACTGTCTGGAGTCTGGTTATACCATTTAGAGGAGGATATCATATAGAAGCGTACTAACATGTCCAAACACTGATGCCCAATGTTCATGGTTGTAGGTTAGGATTTATGGTAATGTGAGCACATAACGATTGCTTGGGCCATTTATGGCAAAGGATCATACCTCAATATATATCGTCGCTTTAGTGCAAGAAGGTTATAACTGCATTTTTCAAGTTTTCAGGAGAGTTTAAAGAGGCCTTCCACTTACTATAGCACCAAGTGCTATAGTAAGTGGAACATTGCACTGGGGCCTGTAGATTCATATAGATGTAGAGGTCGGTGAAAATGTTCTTGGAGAAACCGGGACTCGAACCCAGGGCCCTCCAACTTTGAAGCGGCTGCTCTTCCTCTAAGCTACTTCCCCTGGTCTGACATTTCCACCTTCCATCCACACCTGGATCGGTATGATACACACTAGGGGGAAGTGATTACTCAGAGACCCGCCCCTGGGGGTCTGCCACCGAGTACAGGGAAGTACTGCCCCTACATAGACAAAGCTTCAGTTCTTTCATAGTAGCTAAATGAGGGTCAATATGTGTTAAAAATAGATGAAAACCCATTTTTTGCCCAACTGTCAGTTACAACCTTCTTGCACTAAGGGAACGACATGTACGGTTTTAATCCCACACCGAATATTGTCGCTGACAGTAAGCCTTGTCTACGACAAGATAAGAACATGTGAGAACCTACAGAGAGAAAGCTGTCATAACGCGTTTTATGCCTCATCTTTTTTGAATAGATGAGGCATAAACCCTCTAAGCGTCACATACTTATGTGTTGTCTTAATGTATACACTATTCTAACCCTACAGGGTTGATATGGTACGAAAGGGTAAGCTTGGTATAGTAGTAGAAGTAGTGTACGGTTTACCTTTTCAATGTATGACTGTTTTCTGCTTAAATATTTAAGGGATGCTGATGCAATAATGCATCATGCCCATTGCTCTGCATGATGCATGGGTGCAGTGCTGCCGAGTTACTCACCAGGGATATGCATCATGTACTCTACACAGTTGATACACTCCCGGAGGGTCGGCATGATGCTCCAATGAAGTGCTGGTGAGCAGTCTCACCAGCACTTCATTGGTGCATCATGCTGACGGATGGATATGATGTACTTCCGTATTAGCGGTACTCAAAGGGTTAAAAGGTTGTAGTGCAGTGCCTGGCTGTAGGGACTGTGCCCCAGCCTGAAGGTCTGACCACCTGTGTCCCAAATCCTGTCTTGGACACATCAGTAGGACTCAGCATGGTTTAACCACTTAGGGTCTGTATACTTCATTACTGTACTATGCCCTCCACACTCTGCAAAGATGGTGTCAGAATAACGATGGAATCTTTGTCTCAAAGTTGCCAGAGATCAGTTGTTATTTTCACAGAGATAGCTTGTACTACTGCACTGCCACTTAGGAAAATTCTAAAGTGTATGTTGTATTACACTAGGAAGAGTAAAATCAAGTCTGATTTGCGTTCCTTAAAGGAAGACTAGCATATACTTGTCCCATATACATTCTTTAACCATGCATCATCCCCATTGGAGCATCATGCCGACCGTCCGGAAGTATATATATATATATATATATATATATATATATATATATATATATATATATATATATATATGTATCAACCCTGTAGGGTCGGCATGATGCTCCAATGAAATGCTGGTTAGACTGCTCACCAGCACTTCATTGGAGCATCATGGCGACCAATGGGCATGATGCACTCCTGCATCAGCGGTCTTTAAGTCTTCTGTCTGGCAGCAGTGCAGGAGGGGTCAGGGCGACCATGGACACCTCCTCCAGGGGGTGTTGGGAGGTAACAGGTACTATAGTGAGTAGAACCATTGATTTGTCTGCCTTCCCTGGAAAAGTGTCTGGGTAAATTATATTCACGGACTACTAACGTATTACTATCACATTGTTTGGGTGCATCAGGGATTCTAGTATAAAAGTAGGATAGGTAGGGTTGGTTAAAACGTTATCGCAGATAAGATTTCCCTTGCACCATGCTCAAGACCTAACCAAAAATATCAGGTGGTCAAGAAAGTCAGAAGGACATTTCATTATCATGTCGATAAGCATCATTTATCTTTCTTTTTTTAAAAAAAAAAAACAGGGGCCTTCAGAGATTTATACATAGTATGTTGTGTATAATTTTTGATCATGTGCTTCTGAGGTCTGCAATTTGAGCAATTTGGATTTTTTTTTTAAGATCTATCCAGGGCCAAAGCAGTTCCCACAAGGAGGAATGCGAACATCTCACTCCCTGTGTACCACTCCCTAAACATTACCTGCTTATTGATGTTTGCCCAGTGAGGTGGGAGACCAAATTGGAGATGAAATATCAAAGAGAGTATATATGTGTGAGGAAGCCATCTAAGTAATCTACACACTGTTAAAACATGATACGACAAACAAACATATCAGCCATATCACGTCTTTCAGAATATCAAGGCTTATACAGGGATATACCTCCAATAAACTCTTTGTAAGTAGTAGGATGCCTTAATCGAGCATTCATATTGAGGGCATGGTGCACTAAGGGAGTGATCATTTTTAACAACAGGGGGGGGGGGGCTGGTGGGTTTGAGGGGGGGTCAGAATTTTCAACCCCTTGACTGGGGGGGTCAGAATGTTTTCAATTTCTCAGATGGGGGGTCAATATAATTTCACCTGTTTTCAGTGGAAAACCCTGCGTGTTACTATAGGTTAAAAGGGCACGTTTGCGTGCCACTTTCACCCCTTATGGGGGGGGGGGTCAAAAATTGTCTTCATTCGAGAGTGGGGGACAAATTTCTTTTCTTGTGTCCCTGTGCAAACCCACTGCCCCCCCCCCCACCCGTTGTTAAAAATTGATCACTCCCTAAGAGTCAAGCGAGTAACTCGTCAGTGCTACATTGGAATAGTATGGTTACCATAAAACTTTAAGACACTTACAATACTGGCAGGCCCAGAGAGCTACTCACCAGGGCTGCATCCAGAGTACCAAAACACGATGCAATCTTTACATGGATAGTAAACTACTCAAGTAGAAAATTGAATCTAAAGCCTTGGATCTAAAGGTGCTCTCTGTAGCATCTCACAGCAGCAAGGTCTGAGGATACACCAGCTTATGTTGCCTACAAAAAGCAGCAATCGGTCCCATCACATAGCTTCTTTTATATCGCTTTTCTCCTTTTTTATCTACAGGAGGATCCTAGTGATATCTTCTTTCTAGATGCCACACGCAAACACAGAATCAGGATCCATTGCTTGCATGATGCGGGCTATATTTTACATGTATTACACACTATAAAGGAATAGCATCTAAATAATGATGGACTTGTCTTACCAAAGTTGCCAAATGTCCGTCAGTATTTTCAGATATTCCTTGTACACTTGTGTACCACTGTGCTGCCACCTGGGGCTTCATGTAAAAACTACACTGCCATACACTTATGGTGGTTCAATGTTCAGTTTAATGAGGATCCCTGGTAGATTCAACAGAAATGTTTTTACAGTGTATGTAGTAGCACTTGGTGAGATATTAATTCTCTGTACTAGGCCTATGTCAGTGACAACTGAAGTAAGGTTGCCATGGTAACCATATATAAGGTGTAATAGTAATTATCCTGTTGCACATCTGCTGGTATAACTACTTTAGTCTCACATAATTGCTCAAAATATATATTTTATTTGTTGTTTTAAGGCAAGAGGTAACTCATCAACTGAGTATTAAACTGATGTTATTCTATTTCATCTATTCTCCCACTCATTCGCATAATTATTTTTCACCATTAGCAGTACATCCAACATCCCTGCTTTTGACCCTAACACTGATTCATTATCTACAGCTGATAACTAAAACCCAATCACACATGAAAAATTCACCCATAAAACAGAAATTATTGAGAGAGGATAATAGATTTGGAAAGCTGTCTTGTTAGAGATCTGAATGGATGGAATTAACAGGACAAATGGCCCAAGCAAATGAAGTGATCAAGGCCTGTGTGGTTTCCTGACTGTGGAAATTGGTAATTACACTGTAAATCCTTGTCCCAAAGGTGCCAGAGATCCATTGTCATTTTCACAGAGATGCCTTGTACATTCATGTACCACCATACTGCCATCTGGGACTTCTTGTAAAAACTACATAGGTTCAATGCTATTTAATTATGGTGGTTCACTGTACAGTTTTACGAGGATCCCCGGTAGATTCAACCTGTCGACAGTTTTTCTCTACAGTACATAACCTTTTACTGGAGAGCTACAGGTTAATATCTCACTAGCACTGCATCGGTGCATCATACTGACCAGTCAATCAATCCCATATATGATACATGAATGGTGTACTCGCGAGGTTTTTACCAAGTCTACATTAATGCATTATGAGGACTAATGAAGACAATATGCAAAACTTTTAAAGCCCCTCATTGATTAGCATGATTTTAGCCCTGTGAGTAGACTGGCTGCAGTCCCTGAGCTCTCCTCCCAACGTCACTATACCCCCCATGCCTCTCCTCCTCTGGCTGCTGAGCTCTCAATTCACTAGAGGCCTTCTTAATTTTTCTGTTTAAAATGTGAAATCATTTCAAATTTTATTCCAATTCTCTTGCATTAAATTGAGAGACTTGAGCAAGTCTACCCTGTGAGTTACCCATCAAGGATATGTTCATACATCATGCCAACCCTATGGGATCTGTGCATCATGACAACCAATTTTCCTTAACCTTTTAAGGGCCTCTGATGCATCAATGCATCATGCCCATTGGTCGTCATGATGCATGAATGCAACTCCACATGGCTACTAACTCAATAGGGCTATATCCATGCAGGGCTCTGGAGGGTCGGCATGAAGTTCTGGCATGGAGGCCGACCTGCCAGCACTCCATTAGTGCATCATAATGACCAATGAACATGATGCACTCCTGCATTAGCAGCCCTTAAAGTGTCAGGATCTGGGAAGTGGGCTTGAGGCAGGTTCCTGAGTGGCAGTAGTATACACATGTAGCTTTGGGTCGGGTTACTCTAGAATGGGATTGTCCACTGATGGATGTGTGTACATAATATTGCAGCCTTTGTAATATCGAAAAGATCTGAAATTCCTTAATTGCTCTTGGCAGCTTTGGTATCAATGAAAATTGATACCCAATAGATATTATGGTATAAGGTACTTTTAAGGTACTGAGAAGAGTTTAAGTCACTAAGATATTGATTATCACCTCAGATAATTTTGAGGTGTTTAACCCATCAAAGGCCCCTAATGCATTATTGAATCATAGCCATTGGTCAACATGATGCATGAATGTAGCCCTGGTAAGTAACTCACCAGGGCTTCATTCATGCATCATGCTGACCCTACAGGGTTGATACACAAACTCCCGGAGGGTCGGCATGATGCTCCGATGAAGTGCTGGCGACCAGTCTCACCAGCACTTCATTGCTGTATCATGACGACCAATTGGCATGATGCACTCCTACATCAGCGGCCTTTAAAGTGTTAAAACAGCACATCCTCCTAAGAGATGATAATACACAAATAAGGCATTATCAGATTATGTAGCCTTGAAACAGTTCAAATATACAGCAGTCGGCATGGGCGTGGAAAGCAGGGGGGACATGTCCCCCCCCCAATTTTGGCCAACTCCTCAGAAGGTCAAAGCTAAAAGGTCAAGCAAAGGGAGGTCAAAAATTGCAGAAAACCCCCCTGGTCCCACCCATTCTGAAACTGCTTCCCACGCCCCTGCAGTCGTGACAGAAACACCATGTACCTTGTTAATGCGGCTGTCATCTCCTTCCATATCCATCTATACAGGGGTGGCAGCCCCAGGTTTCCCAGATCATTCTTAATTTGGATTGGTAACCATGGCAACATTGTGTAGTGAATTTCTGTTTTGAGTGTTAGTGAGTGTGGGAATGGTACTAGGAGGGGGATGGTGCATGGGGGAGGGGGCAGGGTAGGGGTTGGATTGGAAAACTGAGAATAGGCTTAGCAAGATATGATGTTAGGGTTAATATGCATCTGTCACTGATCCAAGTAAGCCTTTCAGGCCACTGATGCAGGCAGGTTTGCTCACCAGCACTTCATTGTTGCATCATGCCAACGCTCCAGGATGGCATCAACCCTGGAGCCCTGGCAAGTTCCTCGCCATGGTGCATTCCTGCATCATGCCGACCAATGGGCATGATAAGCGGCCTTCAGAGGGCGAGGTAACATGTACTTGATATACGAAAAGGTACGAAAAATGGGTAAACATCATGCATCAAGAAAAGATATATTTTATGTAGTGCAGCTGGCAATGCTGGCAATGCTGGTATAGAGCCTGTTGAGGTTTCCGAAACCGTAGCACTTTCTCGCCTCCTTTCGCCGAAACGGTTGAGTTCCGGTGACACCACCGACACATTTCAGTCAGATTGGAGATTGTCATAAAAGCTTTAATTTCCTTCCTGTACATGAATTACTGATTGATATCAATAAAGAAACCACCATTTATTCATAGATAATTGCTGCAGGGTCTAGATATATGCTGTTATTTTGTAATAATGGGTGTAACTTAACATGAAATGCGTGGGCGATATCACTGGAACTCAACCCTTTCCTGCGAAAGGAGGCAAGAAAGTGCTACGGTTTCGGGAACCTCAACAGGCTCTATTACACAGGGATATAGTGCCCTGAATGTAAAAGGTATGAGCCTGGCAATTTGTACAGGACCTGCCTGTACTATGACATCATATGGATTAGGGACAACCCAAAGCGTGAAGCGGCAATGCACTGATGGCCAGTTTTACTCACCAGCACAGTACTGCATTGGTGCATCATGATGGTAAAGGGAACATGAACCTGGAGATATGTATCGCGCTGCCTTTAGATATTTAGAAAACAAAAGGAGACATGTCCACCATTGATGGACGCCATCTTGGCGTGCTGTAAACACTTAAACATTACTTAGATTCTACTCATTCTCCTCCACAGAGTGAGTGCTGGACAAAAAGGAAAACCCTCATGGGACCGGATAATGCCTCAGGGCTTTAATCCCTTAAGGGCCACTGATAGAGGATTGCATCATGCCTACCAATGGGCATCACGTCCATTGGTCGGCATGATGCACTAATGAAGTGCTTGCAAGTCTCCGCGCCAGCACCTTATTGGTGCATCATGCCGACCCTTCGGGACTGTATCAACCCCGTAGCTGGTTGGCATGATGCATGAATGTAACCCTGGTGAGTAACTCACCAGGGCTGCATTCAAAAATCATGACGACCAATGGGCATGGTGTATTATTGCATCAGCGGCCATCAAGTTAACGTAAAGGGTTAAAATGTGCCTCAATGCTTTAAGCTCATTCGTCATCACCATGATAGTCCATCGCACCAGCACTGCACTGGTGCCGCATGCTGAGCCTTCTGAATACATCAACCCCATATGGGCTGGTTCTATCGGTGAAAATATACAGACCATGTATTAGCATTTTATGTCCACTAGTTGGCATGAAATGTCTAAGTCCACACACCAGGTGCATCACCTCCAAAAGTGTATCAACCCAGTCAGGTTGGCATGATACATGAAAGGGGGGGGGGGTAGATTGTGCTTTATCAGTCAGTACTTGTGCCAAAGGCTAGATTGTGATTTAATTAATATTTTGGGGCTATGATTTGCATTTAAATCACAAAAAAGGGGGGTTTGGGGGCACAGCCTTGAAAAAGTAAAAACATTTCATTGGATATTAGAACAGAGAAGGGGGTTTGGGGCCGTACTGACATTTTACCGGCCGATAAACAGCAGTAGTTCTGAAAGGGGTACTGAGAGTAACAAGTAATGTTTTGCTCTTCCTACAGCTTAGATTTAAGATCCCTATAACCCTTTCTCATTGTTTCCTTCCTTTACTTCATCTTCCTGTGATAAGATAAATTGCCCTAAATAATACCCTGATTCGGGTAATATAATGCACTGTAAAGGCCCGTTTAAGCACCCAAGTACTCATTAATTTAACATCTCTTTACCCCCGATCCTTCTTTGAGACAGGCACTTATTTGATTACTGTTTTCAGTGCTTAATATTGATTCAAAAAGCCGTGTACCCCCGGTGCTTATTCAAGACAGGCGCATATTTGAGACCCCGGTGCTTAAGCGGGCCACCATGGTATGTGCCTCCACTATGCACTTTTAAGGGTTTCCTTTGTTTGATTGACGAATGCATTGTGGTCAATGTGTCAGTCCTGTTCCTGCTCAGGTAATTGGTTAGATATTACCAATTAAGGCACATTCTAAGAAATGACTGTTGAATGTATGTACCAGACATCCCTGTAAACGGTGCAGTGAACCACCATAGTTTTTCTCAGCCTGGGCTAGTGTATTGCTACAAAAGGCATTTGAACCAGCTCTCAGCATAAAAATGGTCACGGCCCATTATATAATTCTTCTGGAGCTGGGAATGCTGACATCGCACAGAGATGTGGTGTAGTGAATGCAAAAGGTATGGATGTGTGAAAGGTTTGGAACCTGTCAATGTCTGCAGGAAACATTTCTATTTATCAAGCAACATTTCTTGTCCATTTAGCTGAAGTGAACTGCATTCAAGGCTGAAGTGAACTGAATTCAGCTCCATAAGGGCCCATAATGACACTGCACAGAGGGGGGGGGGTGCTCTCTACATGTAAATGAGGATAAATGTTAGACTTTAACCTTTAAAAGGCTCGTGGTGCATTAATGCATCATGCCCATTGAATTCATGCCCTATGGCGATGATGAAATGCGAATCAATTACCAATGTATTCCATTAAATCAGTAGGGAATTACCCAAAATCACTTAGTGACATCTTGGGCATTGCCCATAGAGGAGGACTCCAGCATCTAAATGAGTGTAGAATGAAAATGGTAAAATTAGCCAGGACGTTGCTGACAGCTCATAGTCCATGTAGATGGCAGGGGAGTATAATTACAGTCACTGCGACCGCATCTAGTCATTGTCACTTTAACCCCGCTTAAAGTCCACAGAAAACTTTGAACAGCTGCTAATGAATTAATGCATCTTGCCCGTTGGACGTTATGATGCATGAATGCAGCCCTCATGAATTACTCATCAGGGCTACATTCATGCATCATGCCGACCGTATGGGGTTGATGCATACTACCCCGAAGGGTCGGCATGATGCGCCAATGAAGTGCCGGTGAGCAGACTCGCCAGGGTACATCATGACGACCATGGTGCACTCCTGCATCAGCTGCCCTTAAAGGGTTAAGGGGCCATCTAGATCTGTCATTAAGATAGACACACATCCAAGTGATATAACTAATGTGCCTTCGAATATCTCAAACCTCTCATTTCCACTCCACACAAAAGGGGCGCTTTGCCACCTGATTACATACATAAGCCGATCTATAGCACAGGCGCAAGAGAAGACTCGATCCCAACCAATCAGCAGCCAGCTTTAATGATGGGGTTTATTGAACCTATCAGGAGAGAGCTTTCAGCAGAGTGCTGCCAGCCAATCAGAGTTTGGCTTTAATGAGGGGTTCGGGTGGCAGTAAAGCCGGGCGGAGAAAGGAGAGTCGAAAGGAGGGAAAGTAAGATGTATAGTCTATCTACCTCCTGGTGCTGCCACCTGCTGGGGTCATTTATCACTTTAAGGGCTGCTGATGTAGGAGTGCATCTTGCCTATTGGTCCACCCATTGCACTAATTAAGTGCCGGCAAGACTGCTCACAGCACTTCATTGGAGCATCATGCCGACCTTCTAGGATGGGTGTCTCAACCCTGTAGGGCGGTATGCATCACCAGGGCTACATGATGAATGTAGCCCTGGTGAGTTACTCGCTAAGGCTGTATCCATGCATCATGCTGACCAATGGGCATGATGCATTAGAATCTCTTTAAAAGTGCTAAATAACACAGGATGACAGACTGTATGCAGATAAGGTGATTTAACTAGGAATGCTCCAGTCTCACTGTTGTGGCGGAATTGGGAACTGGCAGATCGAGGCTGATTCTATGCACCAATGACTTTTAGCTTATGTCTATCTTACCCAAAGGTGGCAGATGAAGGTTAGGTAGGAAGCAGGCTTTGTGAAACCTGCAGCAGCATACATGGGGACACAGCATTGATTTGACTGAGTCTATACTAGAAAACTTGGCAAGTCAATGACCATGATTCTCCTCACAAATCACCAAAGTGATTGCCTGAGTTGCTTTGCCACTCTCATAAAAAAAAATCTGAAAATGAAGGATGAAATATTCCATATGGATTGCAATGAATTTCACTATTTTGCCCTATTATCTGCTATAAATCAGAAGGGAAAAGATTTCTGTGGTTCCATTTGTCAATTGTGATATGAAATTTCCTTTTTACAATGGTACAAATGAAGTCAGATGATGAATTTCTCATCAGCCATAGATCCGTCAGAATCAATTTACCCGCTTTATATCCATATGGCGGGAATTTATAACACCTATAATCAAAAACCCAAGGAAAGGCCTCGGCAATTCTGTGCATGATGCTAAATTGAACCAATCTACAAGGCGGTTGTTAAATTAATTATTCAGCTGAGCACGGAACGCCTTTCAATCAAATTCAGCCGAATTGAAACCAATCTCACCGTGTCTAAAATCAGAATTCTCACACCTTGCGTGCAATGGGGTGTAGATAGGGGGTAGATCAAAGAATGTAACCCTTTAAGGACCACTGATGAATTTATAAATGCATCATGTCCAGTTACTTGCCGGGGCTACAACCATGCATCATTCCAATCCTATGGGGTTGAATGCTGGCGAGCAGTCTCGCCAGCACTTCATTGATGCATCATGACGACCAATCAGGCTAAACTTGCATTGACTGGAGAGTAGGCTGGAGGTTACACGAGAGGGTCTAAAATCTGTAATGTAGGCATGCCTCACGTGATGTCTGTTGGCAGTAATACCTTCTGGCTCATCTTTGGTAATATAAATCATCTCGCACCTACTGGCGCTAAACTCTTTATGCTTTACATTTAAGGACCACGGATGCATTAGTGCATCATGCCCATTGGTCGTCGTGATGTACAAATAAATCACTTCATTGGAGTATCATGCTGACCCTCTGAGAGTGTATCAACCCTGTAGGGTTGTCATGATACATGACTGTAGCCCTGGTGAGTTAGACATCAAGGCCACATTCATACATCATGATGACCAATGGGCGTGATAGATTAATGTAAAAAGGAGATGTCAAAACAACGACAGAATCCTTGTCCCAAAGATCTATCGTTATTTTTTCAAAGGGATTCTTTGTACCACCATACTGCCACCTGGTGTTTCTGGTAAAACCTACACTGGTTCACTGCAATACAATTACGGTAGTTCACTGTTCAGTTTTACGAGGATTGCTGTTGGATTCAACAGTTACATTTTACAGTGTACTTCATTGCCCTTAGAGGTGAAGCATTGCAAGCAGACCAGCTTTAGGATATGCAGTTTTGTGACTTTCCTCACCAATTAAATCTCCCTTGTCAGCTGTTTCAGGACAGACCATAGCAGGTTAGGAGGTGAGGAGGCCTCATTCCGTGCTTACACTCTAACTGGGCACCACCTCAACAACACACCACATACCATAAAAGCGGCCGTATAAGCCGCAGCTTATAGACCATTTCAGAACCCTGGAGTGGCTTGTAACACCTCCAGGAACTCAGGATGCGGCTTATATATTGGTTCTACTTTACTTATAATTAAATAGACTATAGTAAGGGATGGGGACCTTTCAGACCCTCAGTGTGGTTTATAGCAAAGCTTTACACTAAGGCTGCGGTTTATCATAAACCCCCGTATAAACTTAATTTGTGGGTGTGGCATATATGCTTTTACAGTACGCCTACTGCCCCACCCCCCCTGTCCTTGCCAAAGCCTCTCTGCTGACATCCATCAACCCCATGGCACACCCTCTCATCTAACTGGACAACACCTCAACAACAAACACATCCATCCTACCATCCCACATGGCCATGCACCTCTCATAGGTGTGAATGTAAGCTGATATATCCAGGTGGAGCAGGCAGAGCTGTGTCTAATGACACCATTGTACAACAGACCACACTATTAGAAATATTTGCTGAATGTACCAGATGGCAGAACAATATAGCACTGCCTTATAATAAATCTCTGTAAAAGGAAATGATGAAAGCCTTGTCCCAAAGTTGCCATATTTTCAACTTCCATTCCGAAAGCGGACCTTATGTTGGTTTTGACATCAGTAATGAATATCACATCTGAGCTTAATGAATATAGGGGTACCCTTATGAGTCCAGGTAAGTTTTACCTTCTGTATCATTCCATATATTTAGTTATTTATCTTATATGGTAATTTATCAGTAATAGGCAGAGGCGGTAGTATGGTGAACACCCCAACCACCGACCATAACACCGAATTATTATTACATTTTCCCAAACCCGATGTCAATGAAACCAGGTTCAGTAATCACTAAGAAAGGCTAATCAAGTTGGAAAGTTTTCTTGTCAAAGATTTAAATAAATCAAATTAACAGGACAAATGACCCCAGGAAATGAGGCGATTAACGAACAATTGCGATGGTTAAGAAACCATGCAAGGTTAAAGCGAAGGCATGGATTCAATTTTCTGAAAAAAATCCTTTTAATATGATCAATAACTGGAATTTTCTTTTTAAGAAATAAATGATACATTGAATGGGTGAGAACTGGATTTAGAATATGGATGGCTGAAGAGAAGCAGAACAAGTTAAATCACTTGATCAATCTTAATTTGATCATTTTGACTGCCATTGAAGACTTTGGAAAGGCTAATGACTAATGTATATTTATTAATATGGCATCCCCTGGTACACTACAAAACAAAATGTCGTTGAAAATCAGGCGGGTTCCTTGTCCCAAAGTTGCCAGAGATCTATCATTATTTCCACTGGTTGACTTTTCAGTTTAACGAGGATCCCTGGTAGATTCAACAGTTATTTTTTTACAGTGCACGGTAATAAGAACGAGCTCTTTGTCATAACTTTGTGAACTAACTTAGTACAATCTGATGATTAGTAAGTTTATCATATTTGGGCCAGAATCATAAGCTTTGAAGATGTCGCAGGCAACTGTGCAAGCTACTGTAGGAAATTATGCAACATTATATGTATGATTATTAATATTTCATTTCCCCAGTAAGTCAAAGTTAATAAACTTATACTACACATATTTTTAAAAGATTGCTCATATTACCCTTTAAGGGCCGCAAATGCATTAATGCATCATGCCGTTTGGTTGTCATGATACATGAATGCAGCCCTGGTGAGTAACTTGCCAGGCCTACATGTATTCATCATGCCAACCCTATGGGGTTGATACACTCCCAGAGGGTTGGCATGGTGCTCTCATGAAGTGCTGGTGAGCAGTCTCACCAGCACTTCATTGGTGCATCATGACGACCAATGGGCTTGATGCACTCCTACATCAGCAGCCCTTAAATGGTTAAAAAAGACTGAAGTTATGACCACAGTGTCTATATATATATATATATATATATATATATATATATATATATATATATATATATATATATATATATATGTATGTAAAAGCGGTAAACAAGTTACCACGCATCGTGTATGAATCATTTATATCGGCAATTATAGTATAGTGACATGTAGGGGCATGCCAATGTCATCTCAACACTTCTGAGTATGACACCAAACAAGTTTCCTTTTCATCTATACTATACAAGTGAAGTCACTTTATGAAAATTGCTGTCACTTCCAGTATAGCCCCCATCTTCTATCTATTTAGATAACATCTTACTGTTAATACACTACAAAAATAACTGTTGTATCTACCAGGGATCCTTGTGAAACTGTTCATTGAACTACCATAATTGCATTGGTATGAAGCAATGTAGTTTCCACATTGAAGCCCCAGATAGCAGTAATGTGGCACAAGGAATCTCAATGAAAATAATGATGGATCTCTGGCAACTTTGGGATAAGGATTTTGCTGTTATTTTGATGACATTTCCTTTACAGTGTACTCTCGGATCCTGTTTATGTGTCATTGGGTGTGTAGGCGGTAGGAGTCCTGAAAGCTGTCATATCTCAGAATCAGGTCTAGATTAGATGGTGGGCTGCAGACTGTGGGAAGTCTAGGTAGATAAGCAATGTTACGATATCACTTCATCAGTGATGCAAGTAATGGCGATATTATGCTTGCTCAACATATAGAACGGCGAAAGCAACTACTTTTTATTTCATGATAGCCGGAAGTAATCTGATGTATTCTTTATAGATCCTGTTTGTCATAGATGCCTTGTGATAGAATCCATTGAACACCCATCCTATCGACTCCATTATATCAGTTATATCAACCTGCTCATATCCTGATAGCTATCATCTTCTGGGAGCTGTGTATATGGTTAAAAATGCGTCATGGCTCTTCTTCGTCAAATACATCCTGAGGAAGGAATACTGACATTCTCTTCAAAAGCACCCTATTACTCTCCTGAAACATGAGAATACAACATAACCCTACATACCTTATATTTCTGCAGTTCCTCATCCGTCCCCTGCTGTTCTAGAGGCAGTGTGTCTGTCCGTCTGAGTGTGTGTTCAGCTTTATCCAGCCACACTTCCACTTCATGTAGATTAACCGTAAACTCCACATAGGCCTTGTCTAGTAAATCCGCCTGGTCCTGTGAGGAGGAGAAGGAAAGTGGGTGTTAGAAGTGCATCATGCCAATTGGTCGGCATGATGCGCCAATGAAGTGCTGGCAATTGCAAGCAGTCTCACCAGCATGCCTTGGAGCATCATGCCGACCCTCTGGGAGTGATTCAGGCATTACACTGTCAGGTTATTATAATGAATGATTGGCCGTACATCTTCACATAAGTCTTGTCTAGTAAATCTGCCTGTGCCTGTGAGGACAGGATAGAATCATGTATTACCTCTCACATAAGTTGCAGTATATACGCTCTCTGCACCTTATAGAACCTCCCAAGGGTGTGCCTTATAGGCAGGGTCAATACAATGAGGTCAGATTGGTAATAAACAGGTCAAAATGAACGCTCAGCTGGACCTTCGTGATCTGGTATAAATTCAGGGTGCACCTTATGTGCAGGATGTGCATTGTATGCAAGGTAGTGCAATGGGAATCTTATTTCTGAGCTTTCCATTTAGAAATACCGTATTCATTCTAAAAAGTGCACCTGTTCTAGTAAGCGCACCTCCAACCTTTTCGGGCCATAATCGCGCACCCTGGTCAAATCAATTGCAGTCCTCTATTGTATTCTGTATATGGTTGGATGAGGGATGCACTTATTATCATGATTTTTTTTTTGTATTAAGGTTTTGAGCATCTAACAACTTATTGCGCTTATCAGAGCGAACATGGTATCTATTTTATTTTCTTCTGAAATCCCTCTTTTGATCACTATGAGAATAAAAACTGGAAACAAATCCCACAAACAGAGTGACAGGATGACTGCACATACTAACTAGTAAACCTTTAAGGGCTGCTGATGCAAGGGTGCATCATGCCCATTGGTCGTCATGATGCACCAATGAAGTGCTGACAAGACGGCGCACAAGCACTTCATTGGAGCATCATGCCGACCTTTGAGGAGTGTATCAACCCTGTAGGGCTGGCATGATGTTTGAAAGTAGCCCTAGTGAGTAGCTCACCAGGGCTACATTCATGCATCATGACGACCAATAGGCATGATGCATCAGCGACCCTTAAAGGGTAATAAGGATCCAGAGTGCTGTCTATAGACCTCATTACCAAGATAGGAGAGGTTTTACAATGTGATAACACTAGCTATAGACCTCATTAACAAGTGTAACACATAGACAGACACCTTGCACGCCATCCTCACATTGTACAGAGTCCCAGGCAGTATTCACAGAAATCCTCATCCCTATAAATGGTCCTCCTCCACCACCACGAGCTTTTAACCCTGTAAGGGCCGCTGATGCATTGATGCATCACGCCCATTGGTAATCATGATGCATTAATGCATCACGCCCATTGCTCATCATGATGCATTAATGCATCACGCCCATTGGTCATCATGATGCATTAATGCATCACGCCCATTGGTCATCATGATGCATTAATGCATCACGCCCATTGGTCATCATGATGCATTAATGCATCACGCCCATTGCTCATCATGATGCATTAATGCATCACGCCCATTGGTAATCATGATGCATTAGTGCATCACGCCCATTGGTCATCATGATGCATCAATGCATCACGCCCATTGGTCATCATGATGCATTAATAAGAATCCTATCAATGTACTCCAACCTTGGGGACTGCATAAAGGCAGATGTCCCCAATGTGGTATTAAAATTGACAACAAATATATTGATGTTGGGGGGTAAACTGAGAATATCCATTGTTTATAATGTATACGGTAATAAGTTCTTTGGAACCCAAGAAAGGCTATGCAATATAACAACTTGATTAATTTGAAAAGCACCCGAGGTCTGCGTTTCATGCACTTGAATGCTAGAAGCTTTAAATCTAATTATGCCTCAATATGTGCAGAAATATATCCTGCGAATCTGGAAATATTATCCTTTTCTGAAACTTGGTTAAAAAATGAAGATGATGAAATGAGCTATCAGTTATATGGTTACACTCGTTATAGATTAGATAGACAAGTACTAGATGTTAAAGGTAATATTAAAACTGGAGGTGGCGTATGTATCTTTATAAAACACGGTCTACCCCATGATTATGACAAGTATTCCCTTCTTAACAGGTCTGACAGAGATATAGAAATCCAGATTGTATCTATTACTAAGGAACATATGAAACCCATGATTGTACTAAATGTTTATAGACCTCCAGATGGAGATAAGAAAGAATTCATAAATATCATGGAAGGAATAATTGTAAGCATTGAAAATAGGAATAGATATGAGATTGTTGCAATGGGAGATTTCAATTTTAATGTTGTGGATGATAATGATATCATAAATAATTTATTGAACCGTATGAAGACCTATGGACTTGAACAAGTTGTACAGGATGCCACACGTAAAAAAGCCATTCTTGATTTAATCTTTACTGACATCAAACCAAACTGTATTAAATCAGGAGTAACTAATAATTTTATATCGGACCATTTACCAATATATTTGATAAGAAAAAAATGGAAAATTATAGAAGAAAAAGTATATATTACTGGTCGCTCCTATACACGTCTAACTGATGAAACCCTTCTAAAGGAATTTGATAATTATAACTGGACCATTTTTAATAATACCAATGATGTAAACTGTGCCTGGCTCCACTATGAAACAGCAATACGTGAGATTCTAGACAGGCACTGTCCGGTTCATAAATTTCTAGTATCGAAACACAGGGACCCATGGATGACACAAAATATACTTGAAATAATTAGAGAAAAAAATAGTAAATTATGGAAGGCCAGACGCACAAATAGAGATGTTGATTGGACAAGATCCTCTAATTTTCGTAATAAAGCAAATAAAATAATTAATAAGGCCCGTAAGAATTTTTTCAAGGAACAATTGGAAAATCATAAAAATGATCACAGAAAATTCTGGCGTGTTATTAACAACTTGATACCAGGTCAACCAAACAGATCGAAAAACATTAACTTAAATGATCACGATAAAGATAATACTCCTGTTCCCCCGGACAAAATTCCTGATTTTATAAATCAATATTTTGTAAATATAGGCCCTACGCTAGCGAAAGACTTGAATATCCCCTGGAAACCTTATGATGATTGTATAATAAATAAAATTGAGCGTTTCAGCACAAATCTACAAGAGGTTACAATGCTGATAAATGAGATTAAGGTGTTTAAGTCTTCAGCTATAAATAACATTTCTACAACCGTTCTCAAAAAGGTATTCAAACATGATCCTGGCAAATTGGTTAAAATGTTCAACCTATCCTTTCAGACCAATACTGTACCTGACTCATGGAAAATGTCTAGAGTTACTCCTATCCCTAAGTCTGGTAATTTGAAATTGGTAAATAACTATAGACCTATATCATTATTACCTCTTCCCTGTAAACTAATGGAGAAAATTGTACATAATAGAGTATATGGTTTCTTATTGAAAGAAAATATTCTAACTACCCACCAGGGTGGTTTTAGACCTGGTCATAGTACAATAGACACTTTGGCAAGCTTTACTGATAATATTAAGAGGAATATAAATGTTGGTAAATCCACGGTGGCTGCATTTATAGACCTACGTAAGGCTTTTGATACCGTAGACCACTCTGTCCTCCTCACTAAACTGCATCACTATGGCATAAGATCAGATAACTACCATTGGTTTGAAAATTACCTAATTAATAGATACCAAACTACTATAGCGAATGACATCCAGTCTGAGAAGGAGAGGGTGGTCTGTGGAGTACCCCAGGGCTCTATATTAGGCCCTTTACTTTTTCTAATCTATATAAATGATGTAACAAATTGTATAAAAAATTGTAAAATCAAATTGTATGCTGACGATACTGTGATATATTCTGCAAATGACAGCTTTAATAACGCCAAATGTGAGCTCCAAAATGACCTTGAAGTCTATTATACATGGTGTGTCCAAAATAAACTATCAATTAATGTGACAAAAACGAAAATAATGATTTTTTCATCGAGCTCAAGGAAATTGAATACTTTATCAGCGGATATCTTGCTAAATGACCAATTATTACAAGTTGTACCTAGTTACAAATATCTTGGAATAATGCTTGATCCATTATTACACTATAATCTACACCTATCTAATCAAATAAAAACAATTGCTTATAAGATGTATAAATTGTGTCTATTACGCAAATATCTAGATGTAAAACTTGCAATTAAGATATATAAAACTACTATTCTACCATATATGGAATATGCTGATATATGTTTTATGAGTACTTTTGATAAATATTTGGACCCTCTACAATATTACCAGAATAGATGTATTAAAATATGTCTCCAGGTACCGCATCTAACTAACACCAATTATATACACAACTTGTATAAGATAAATTTTCTATATGATAGAAGATATATACACCTGTTAAACTATATGTACACGAGATCACAAAATCAAATATTTATGGACAATAGACAAATCAGAACCAGGTTACATGATGCCCCAACTTTATTGTATTAACTCCAAATTGTTTAATGTATGCTAGGAGTGTAGAATATCTATAAGCTGGAATGCCCTGTCAGCAGGTAGAAGAAATGCACCTAGCCTGGAACAGTTTAAAGCTGAATCCAGAAGCTACCTGGCAAATCTTTTCCCGTATACCAGGACATAGTGCCACATACATAGCTGTTTTATTGTTATAGCCTACTATGTATTTAATTCTAGAGGTGATAATGTAACAAGGATTGAAATTTAAAGTTTGAATTCTGAATAATTATTGTGCCCTCATCATCTTATTATTATAACATTTTTGTCTTATGTGTCAACTGTTTAGCTAAATAAGACTAGAAGAAAGGTTGAACCAGAAGAATCAACCCTTACACAGATCCCTTCTGTGGGGATGAGGTTCACTTCCTTCATTATTATCTCGATTCAATTTGTTGATTATATTTACATGATAACTCTCTGTCCGTCCTTGTTAGACATTGATATACTGAAAATCACTGACACTTAATACCATGTTTTACTACCGACGACATCTATAGATAGGTATATTAACCACCTAATATACTATATATCTAGAATCAAATATGTACTTTATCGGTATTCAAAACATGTATACATGAAAGCTCAGTTATTGATGTATCGACGGAAATTACTCATAGACTGTATCTAATATTTGAGATAATAAAGTAAATTCAAACCAAAAATGCATCACGCCCATTGGTCATCATGATGCATTAATGCATCACGCCCATTGGTCATCATGATGCATTAGTGCATCATGCCCATTGGTCTCCATGATGCATGAATGCAGGTCTGGTGAGTGACTCATCAGGGCTGCATTCATGCATCAATCTGACCCTATTTGTTTGAATAACCTCCAGACAGATATGTCTGGGTGTGTACAAAGGGTATGGTGTGAAGGACACAAGATGGTGGGACGGGCGTCTCATATCTGGTCTCAGAGAGTTACACACCAATAGGGTGCGTAAGTCCCATCATTCCGTGCGAGAAATATAGCCTCCAAACTGGACAGGAAGTTTGGTGTGCAATGCTTTGCGGCCATAGGCGCTGACAAAAAATATTAATCCTTCATAACTACTAATTTCTTATGAGCTACCCTTCATATGTTTGTGTGTTAGACATATCTGCAACTGGTTATGATGGTCATTTATTCTGGAGATTTCTGTTTGGAGAGAAATTCTCCATCATTCAGAACC
The DNA here is from genome assembly GCA_949317995.1 of Acholoe squamosa. Taxonomy (NCBI): domain Eukaryota; kingdom Metazoa; phylum Annelida; class Polychaeta; order Phyllodocida; family Polynoidae; genus Acholoe; species Acholoe squamosa. Next base: position 88,153,035 of record OX439037.1, read on the forward strand.
CCCTATACTTAAAGCATACCGCATTGTGACATCCTGTCCAATTTCAAGGTTATTTTGGCGGCCATTTCCTGCAAGGGACGATGGGATTTACGCGCCCTATACACACATGAGCCTTTAAGGTTCACTGGTGCATGAGTGCATCATAACCATTGTTGCATCATGCTGACCCTCTGGGAGTGCATCGACCTGGTAGTGCTGGCATGATGCATGAATGCAGCCCTGGCTAGTAACTCTGCATGTATCATGACGTCCATTGGGCATGATGCATTAATGCATTAGCAATCCTTAAAGGGATAAGCTACCAGGGGATGGGACGGGGGCCATAAAAGGACGGTTTTGTGGGGTAGCAATCTTGCAAGCGCACCAAAGGAAATCTCCTTTATCGACACTTTCCCATCTTAATGTTTGTCACTTTACCCCGGGACCCGTGATTGGTATGTTTGCCAACCTGACCACTGCGGGCTAAGCTAATGCGATGAGATAGGGATATAGCTTGGTTGTACATGGTCCAATTATTAGGAACAATCTTTCTGTTAACCTCATAAAAAATAAGAATCTCGCCAGAAGACTTTCAGATGTGCCCTGGATGAATTCATCATTTTTATTAGTCCCAGCTATCAGTCAGTTATGGAATAGCAGACTTTTGTTGGATTTGACAGTTTATGATGCCTTGGTTAGTGGTCATCCACGCCATTGGCTACATAATTAACCCTTTATGGGCCGTTAATGCATCATGCCCATTGGTCGTCATGATGCACCAATGAAGTGCTGGCGAGACTGCTCGCCAGCACCTCATTGGAGCATCATGACGACCCTACTGGGTTGATAAATATATGTGGATCAACACGGTAAAAGGTACGCCCATGCACCCCTCGCGGGCATACCTTTTACCATGTTGATCCACATATACTCCCAGATGGTCGTCATGATGCTCAAATGAAGTGCTGGCGAGCAGTCTAACGAGCACTTCATTGGTGCAATATGCCAACAGATGGGCATGATGCATTTATAAAATAGCGGCCCATGTAGGGTTAACGGTTCGCAGGACCCACCCATGCAGTGTTGGCAGTTAGACTCACCAGCAACACGTGGTTCCCAATGGAAATAGAGGAACACGAACCTAGAGGTATGGGGCAGCTCTTTAAGAATTGATGATCTTTAAAGGCCTCTGCATATCTAGATTCCTGTTATAGGAGTCATAGGAGAGAAGCACAATAGCAGTTTGCATGCAGATGTGTCGTAAACCAAGGGGAACTGGGCGAGGTACTGTGGCAGCTGCTCACTCCTGCCACCTGGTAGCGGTATGATGTACTAGACTAGTAGTCACCAGGGGCCTATAGCTATCAGGGATGTGGTTTCATTTTGGCCAAAGTGTACGAACCTTTATCAGACAACATGTCTGCGGCTCATTAGGAATTCCTAGTCTCAAACTTTCAAAGACATACCCCCCCCCCCCATAATGTTAAAAGCTTTTTTCTCATTGGATCTGTGAAAATCACGAGGGTCAAAAAGGAAATCCTACAGATGTAGGAGAAATCACATCCTTGCCTATGGATGATGCATAGGGGAAATATTACAAGACACATGTTTAACGGGGTCCTTATGCCATCTTAAATATCATCCATTTAGCCTAATGTTGATGAGAATGTTATGGATTCTTTAGATAGGAATTGCCAATGCTAGCCTATAGGTCTTCAACCTCTTTATCCCATGGAACAGTTAATCTTGGCTTACTCCTTTGCTAAACATTGCATTTTTATTGGAGATATTGCATTGTGTATTTTAATTGGAGCTACTAATGTAACACAACAATAGGTTTTCCCCTTAGGGACTTGAGGACATTGAGAGCGTTTCCTTCCCTCATTACTTTAAGCAGTTGTGTTATCAAAAATATTGTGTTCCTACATCTTTGCGAAGTTTTTCTGCCGAACACATCCCTTGACATCACCATAGTTAGCTACGATATGAAATCATGGAATCCCTTTGAGCAGTGCTGTTGACAAATAAAATGGCTGATCAGTGCATATGCAGCTAGAATGAGAGCCATGCTGCCATCTGGGAGAAGTCAAGCCTGACCCTTTGATTCCTCAGATCCCTCATTAGCTGAGACAGAAGTTTTGCAGCTGCCTCTATGTTTTCTATTGTATTTGGACTTGAGTTCTTAGATAATTTGCCTCCTCAGACATTTTATCTTGCATTTTTTTATATATCGGAGGAAGCAAGGGCTGACTGTATAACTACAAGATAGGAAGCTGGTGTATCATGACGACCTATGGGCTTTATACATTGGTACAATGGCATCAGTAGGCCTTAAAATATATTCATACTTAATGCATCAATGTATATATATATATATATATATATATATATATATATATATATATATATATATATATATATATATATTACAGATATGTGCAACATATTAAAGAGAATACTCACTTTAAGATTTTGTTTGCGCTGGTTGAGTCGTTCATTTAACTCAGGGAGTTGCTCAGTGACTCGTTTAGTCTCCTGCTCTCCCTCTACCAGCGCGCCTTCCTCCGCCATGTCAGCTAACTGAGCCATGAGGTCAGTACACGCTGAGGTCACTGGGTGACGCTTGGTAATCTCTGATTGTGTCACCTGTAAAAAAAAGATTTTCAGAGCTTTCATCAACTCAGATAATTATTCAGTGTAATTGATGACTTGATGCTTAAAACGCGTTTTTCTTACCCAGCAAGTATCCTTGACAAGTCAATTCTAATTTTTCTGGCTTCAACCCAAATACCGTAATCTCCCGCGTATAAGGCGCATCTTATCAACAAACAAAATGCTGCTTGGTCTTATATGTGGGAGGTAAACTGCCTTGAGTTTGGGGTGCGCCTTATAGTGGGGTATTTTTACTATAGAACAGTACTAAACTGACAAAAATCTGCCCTCAGGGGGCGCCTTCTACATGAAACAGACCCCCTGTGATTTGGGGGGGGCGCCTTATACGTGAGCTGTGCCTTCTACGCGGGAGATTACAGTAGATATTTATAGTAATCAGGCATAAAGTGCTAGAGGCCTACAGTCAGAATAAACTTTTTGTTGTATAACTGGTTTTTTTTTTGCAGTGATGATTTGATATTTAGGTAACATCATTAACCAGACGAGCAGGAGTTAGTGGATGTTCAAAACAATTCGCTAACAGGCATGAACCAAAGTGCAGCCCTTCGGACGGTTCTCGTCCGCCGAATGACTGCAGAACAGGAGGCCCGGGAAGAGGCTAAGAGGGCAGCGGAAGTACCCGCACCTCCTATCCCCGACCTGAAGCTTGCCACCCGAAGCACAGCCTGTTCTGCATCAGCCACCGGCAGTACTACCACCCCGGTAGAAGCCTCGACCTCCAGCGCATCCGGAACCCAGGAACCGGAGGAAGACTGGAAGGTCAGTAAGAACAGGAGGTCAGCTGCTCGGAAGCTCAAGAATCTACCGGATTCTGCTAGAGCCGAGCCGAAAGCCAGCACCTCAGCCACTGGTAGTACTGCCATGGAGGTTGAGTCGTCAGACGAGGAATCGGTGCACGAGTCCTCGGTTGAGTATGATGAGAAGGCTACTCCATCAACTCAAACCATGGCCGAACGATGGGCTAACGCCAAATCCGGATTCAAAACCCGGATTCTGACGTGTTTCTCCGACTGTGCCTACGGAGTAAAAAAGGACGGCTCTACCCTATATGCCTGCCCGGACTCAGTCAATAAAAAAAATGAGTCAGATAATGAAGATTGGATGCGTCTTTCGGACGAGGACCCCAATCCGAGCAAAGCCTATCGAAAGATGTGGCTTATGCTAAACCACACCGAAGGGTATTACACCTATACCCAGAGGAGAAAGCTGCGTTGGGCTCTTGAGAAGTGGTACGGTCAAGAATAGTATAGGTTCCCTAGGATATGTTACTCCATAGAGTCCTATAGTGCAAGCCACCCCCCTCTATCCCCCCTTCAAAGTAGGCTACCTTTTGTGTTCAGTACTGAGTCCTATGTAAGATAAGGGGGTTTATGGAGATGTCAGGAATCTTTATCAGAGTGATATCAAATGGAAACAAGGGGCCACCTATACCAAAAACTCCTGCTGAATCCAAAATTTGTGGTATTGATTCTCAAAATGTGGCCAAAGGTACCTAAAAATGAGGTTTGATGATAAGAATATTTGAAAAATGTACAAAAGTTATATTGAAAATGATTTGAACTTTTTATAGATGCAACATGCTAATCAAAGTCAGTACGTCAATCTACATATCCCAATGTTTGCCTATCCCAACCTGACAAGTACTCTGCCTGCATATGGCTCTGCCTCTCCAACATACTGCCTATCCCTTAGTCTGACTATCACTCATACTACCTATCCCTTGAAACATCTAGAGTTTAATTAGGTTTTCCCTCAAATGGCCAGTCAAACATGAGTGATGTGAAGAGTTGGGGGATAGTCACCATGAGGGATAGGTAAAGTGAATGATAGGCAGATTGAGGATAGGTAGACTAATGGTAAGAATGTACAGAGAAAATTAGGTACAAAGGTGAGGGGTAAACTTTAATCCTTTAAGCCATTTGAGGGAAAACCTAATTAAACTCTAGATGTTTCAAGGGATAGGTACATGTAGTATGAGTGATAGGTAGATTTGTAGATTGAGGTATTGACTTTGATTAGCATGTTGCATCTATAAAAATTTCAAATCATTTTCAATATAACTTTTGTACATTTTTAAAATATTCTCATCATCAAACCTCATTTTTAGGTACTTTTGGTCAAATTTTGAGAATCAAGATCACAAATTTTGGATTCAGCAGGAGGTTTTGGTATAGGTGGCCCCTTGTTTCCATTTGATATCATTCTGATAAAGATTCCTGACATCTCTATAAACCCCCTTATCCTACATAGGACTCAATACTGAACACAAAAGGGAGCCTACTTTGAAGGGGGGGTAGAGGGGGGGGGGGTCTGTTACACTGTGTCCATAGGTAAAGCTCTGAGTTTCACCTCCTATCTATTGAAGCTTCTTGGTACGGTGACGACCAGAAGTCCTGTCCCTTCTCTATCTGCCAGGATGCGAGTGATGTCTCGGTCCGGACCTGGAGTACTCCAGCGATAGCGATCTGGCGAGGCACCAGAAGAAATGCCACGCAGAAGGTTTAGATGAGGCTCGGAAGCATATCATGGAGCTTCATCAGGAACTCATGAAGGAGTTCGACGGTCTGAGCGAGGATGCTTGGTCTAAGATCCGACCAGGGGACCAAGTCCTCTGCGAGGTTCCGAAGACCAAGGATTCGAAACTCCGCGCAAAGATAGTCCTGACTCCTGGAAAGGGTAAGCTGGACATGCACGAGTCTCTCTGGCAGAAATGCGAAATGCGCTGGGCTTTATATAAGGACCCAGGTGTTCGTCGTCAGATGTCCCCACAGACCCGGATCGGTGCTGCCACCTATCCGGAACCTGAGGAACGTCCGACGACTCGACTCACCCGCCACGTCAGACGGTACCCAACTCTATGGTTAAACAATACGTACCTCTACACTATGATTGCTTAAAGTCTTGTTTATTTCTGGTTAAAACTAAACTTAAATATTTGTTACCTTAATCCATGTGAGCTCTCCCTCAATGTCTCGTGGAGCGGCTATGGCTTCCCTTGTCCCTAGCTCGGCGTATACTCCATCGACAAATTGTTTGAGGGCAGTGACTTCCTTACGCAGCTTCTTGGCCACCTTCAAGGCTTTCTCCAGCTCACATTTACCCTGAGTCACCTGGAAATATCACCATAAAGTAAGGTTAGAAAATAATTTTTGGCTGCGCATCAGACCATCACGTCCTCCTTAGCAAAACAGGGCTAACCCTGAACTGTTATTTTTGCATTTTGAGAGATTAAGATGTTTTGTACTATTTTGGGGTGATTTCTAATTCTGAAGAGAACATCTATATCAACCCCATAGGTTCAATATGATGCATGAATGTAGTTCTTGCAAGTCTTTCATCACTATATCATAGAGATATATCATTTATTCCAAATTTGACATTACTAACTGTTCACATAAAATTAATATGGAGTGTAGGACTACACATTTATGTTAAGTACTACAACCCCACCTGGCATTTGATGCCAGAGTAATCCGCCTAATGGAACTATTTGCTTATTAGTATCAGTTTAAAGACAATCAATTAATCAATCAATTACTACAGCCATCATGGTACATCATGGCGGCTAATGGACATTGTACAATATTGTATAAGAGCAGTGATGTTTTTTGCTGACCGACAAAACCAGGAAATTTGGGACACGTGTCCCAAGAAGGTTAACAAAAAGGAGTACATAATTCTCTGCATAGAATCACCATGAAATTGGTATCCCTCTCCCTTACGACATTTTTAAACACTTACTAGACCACCAAGCACGTTATACTGCTGTTTAATGGCATCAAGCTGAGCACTCAGCTTTTCTGGAAAGTCGACTTGGCGCTTTTCGACTACACCGCGTCCAGTCTTAATCACATACTCCACCTCGTTCTTAATCTCTGCCATACTTTTGTAGAATTTCTGAAATCAAATGAAAAGTCCATTTTAAAGTTTGTAGGGGTACCTAAAAGCTATGTCCCATATACCGTTTCAGAGCCGTGTTGTAAATTATAGGTCAGCTCTGAATTCAGGATATGGCTTATGCATGGTCTCCATACATCACTTACCGGTAGTAATAACCCCGTTGGTGTTTTAACTAAATGGTCTGTAGAAAGGAATAGCTCCCTTTTCAGACCTCAGGCACAGCTTATATCATTCTCCCAGAGTCAGGTTGAAGCTTATATATGGTTGTAGCATATACAGGTGGTGTCATATATCTCCTACAGTTCTCATATCTATTATACAACTCACCATGCAGTGGTCTAGTTGAGTTTGGAGTGTCTCGGGGTCCTCAGACCATACATATATCTATAGTACAACTCACCATGCAGTGGTCTAGCTGTGTTTGGAGTGTCTCGGGGTCCTCAGACCGGACGTCCAGGAGATGCATCCTCTCCTCGATCTCATCCAGCACGCGCTTTACATGCGACATCTTGGGTTCAAAGTCCACCGGGCGCTGGAACTTGTTGAAACGAGCCATGACGTCCACATAGTGTTTCTGATGTTAAAGGTTAAGAGAGATTACAGAGTGTAGGTTAGATTGTTTAGCAGGTCCTATTTGTAAACTCAAAGGTTCATATAGGTCATATTTGGAACCATTTTGGACTCGGATGTCTTCTTTTGCTCCATCTTTGGGATATGATTAGTGCTTGACTTGAAATTGTTAAAAGGGGTTATTTCTAATATTTTAGCTGCACTGATTGTTTTTTTTTTATTTGATATGCAATTTTGACCCTTACCATAATCTCCACTCATCTAATCAAAACTAGTAAGGGAAATGCAATGTCAGAAAATTCTTATTGAGTTTGAAATCAGTTAAATTCTACATCAGGCGTCTAGGCGAGTGAGTATCTTTAGCACAATAGGATGATGAAACATCACACCTCATTTGCCTCCACATTTTATTACCCTTGCAATTTGAATTTTGCAACATCTGTACCATCCACAATATAAATGCCCTGATCCAATAATCAAGATTGGAGAAAATAAAGGCTTCCTCTCTTACCCTCAGTATTTGGACTTGTTGCTCAAGGCGGCCAGCGGCTTCCGTCTTCCCGGCTGCCTTGTATTCTGCTGCCTGTTTGTCAAGGTCATTGAGGAGGTTGTCATGTTCTTCAAACTCCTGTTTGAGTGACTGGGGACAAGGAAAAACAGAAATAATCAATATCAAGAAACAAATGAAAAAGTAATGAGTCAGCATATTTTTACCTCTCTCTCAGCAATTTTGTAAGAAACCTAATGACAGAGCAATTTATTGATTTAGAATGTAAATGAAAAAAAAATATTGGTATGGAGTGTATTCCTAATTTGTGCAGTCTGATATTTTGTTACAAGGGATATCTTTATCAACATAAAAAAAACCCTTTAACTGACTAAGTAGCACCTTTCTTTATCCAACATTTATAGCTATTAATAGATAGTTGCAAGTTTTATTGTCCGGCATTTTCTAGTGTGTGCACTATTAAGAATTTGCACTTTATCCATTATTTTCAAATTGTGTTCAAGTTGCCATGCAGGTATTTTATAACTGAGCTATTCAATAGCCAGATATAAAGGGAAAAGATGTGAAGATGGATATTTTGTAAAACTTTCACAGATAGTTCCTCACAGCTGCCATAGGGCATACATTATCCTGACATGATGCATTTCCTGCTATCTGCCGCAGCCAGATATATGTTGATATATATATGTCGATCAACACGGTAAATGGTATGCCCATGCAACCCCTCGCGGGCATACCTTTTACTGTGTTGATCCACATATATATGATGTTATTTATGCGTATTCAACAATAACCATGAAGAAGCAATGTACTATGTGAAATACAATATCCAAAGAGAATACACCAATCTGGAAAAGACTGTACTGCTAAATCCAGTGGAATATAAAAGATATGATGTAAATTAACCCAAAAGATATGCTGTATTCATGATTGCAAAAGAAAAAATTCTATATGATTTTCGAAAGCTAATATACTTCGTGCAATGACTATTGAATGGCAGATATCAAGTATTGACTAGCAATGTCTAAGAAGCTATAGTATATATAGCCCATTCCAGAATCTTGCCATAAAATCGAAAACAATTTGTCTAATGCCTCATCACCGAACAAAGTGTGCATCATCATGGAAGTAATCATAAAATCATCAATTGCTAAGCATGAAATTTAAAACCACAATATGAAAGTGTATTTAATTCTACTACCAGTCTGCTCCGCTAAGTACTGACTACGGAAAACAAGGTAAATATGTAATTTATGTGGAAAATGTACATTGAATATAAATTCAGCATTCCGAGAAGAATTGTGACTGTATCGTTAAAAGTCTTACCTCCATGCTCCGGGGCAACTTTTTACCAACATATTTATGAATTATGCATTGTCTAAATTATGGGCTTATGCTCAATTAATTCTGCTACAGTAGAAAAGACTAGCTTTGTTATTCAAATGTACAATTTTCTTTAAAAACCAGGACCGAGGCACCACCAGTGTATGAAATTGATGTAATAGAATTCCAACGTCGGTAAAACTGCTGTGTTTTGAATCACTCTCTTGTGGCATATTTAAATCCTTATGTGAAATGAAATGTGACATGTCTTGGTATTATGACTGATAAATCAACAGAAGAACACTCTGAATAATATTTGGTTGATAGATTCCTTCATAAGCTCATTATAAGCTTTTACAGACTATCATTAAGTATATTCAACCACTCACATCATACTCAGGCGGTATGTCCCCGGCCAGGATGTCAGCATCTAGTCGCTGCTGAAGGATGTGGGATATCTCCGACATCCATGACGTCATCTCCAACATCTGAGACTCTCGCGTCTGGGCTCCAACGATCGCCTCTTCTAAAGCCTCAAGACGGTCCTTAGCCTGAAGGATTTAGATGATTTAGAAGCTATTAATAAATTATTTGATGAAAAATCAAAAGTATACATGTCTTCAAATTAGAAAAAAAGTTTGTTTGTTCTTCAGTGTCTGAACTCTGATGAAATCTTTTTTTCAGTATATATTTTGTCTTTTACTTTGCTTTTCAATCATTGTATTACAGTTGTCTTTTCTTCATATATGCTGGTTGGCTTGTTGTATATATTATGATGGTCATATATTTAATATTTATCATTGAGGTTTGAGAACATCCTTTTACCAAGTACCCAGTGTCTGCTTGTTATTTGTCAAAATTATGCACACTATATTATTATCAATCATATTAGTGTGACTATATTATCATAACCTACCCGTTGGTCGGTGCCAGCTTGTCGCTTGTTAAAGGTCTGTAGGTGCGTAGATACGGTGGCCACCATAGCGTGTTTGTTCATGAGGGCTTGTGCCAACTCCTCAATCTGTCCCTTCTCTACACTGTGGGACCTCAGGAAGTTCTCCAGGTCCTACAACATTTGGGATTGAAGCACTTAGATTCAAGAAGAGGTGACTGGATATGTACTTAGTATGATATGTACTTAGTATGTGGTATCTAAGGAATTTACCACAGAAAACACTCCTTCCATACATGCTTCGTATTTACTTTCTTTGTATTTTCAAATTGTCTTTTCCAGGTTTCAGAATTCTTTTAGGTGTTTATGAAGGCGTTTTCAATTTTAGGTCCTTGTTATAATTAGAGAATCTTCGTTTCTAGTCCTGAGTGGATCATACTTTTTGCTTAGAAGCTCCCTTTTGTTTTTGATTTGTATCATACATCTCTTCAAAGGTTCTTCCCAAATTAAAACCTTTATTTCTCCTTATATCAGACATTAAAAAACATGTTGCAGGAGGTTAATGAGCTTTTAGGCATTCAAACCAGGGAATACTCACATCGAGTTCCTCCGAGATTTCCTCAGCGTCCCCACACGGAGACCCAGCCTCAGACAACTTCTTATCTACTTTATCAAACCACTCATTCTCCTTCTCACACAAAGCTGGAAAAGAGGAAAAGAAGTTTGGAAATATTAGAAATGTTTGATGATGCATATTACATGGACTATTTTTGAGTTTAACACAACACAAGGGGCTGGATATAGAGGACTCAAAAAGGAATTCTCGATGTACAATGGTCTGAGGTATGTAGTCACTCTTGTGTCACCACGCTTTAGATGTTTTTGAAACTATCACTGGCATAATCTGCTCAAATCATTAAGAAAAATCTCAATATTTCTAAGATATCAGTGATTTTCCTGACACACAAACTTCAAAATAAGGGGGAATATCACTCATGAATCTGTTTGGGGAAAAAGGAGAATTGGAAAAGAAAGTATGATGCTAGCTATGCCTCGACACATCAAGACGACTAAGAAAAACAAGGCCAAGAGCATCATTTGTTCTGGGGTGGTTAAATTGGGATGTTAGCAGCCTGTCCACCTTAAAGCGTTAAAGTGTAACCCATCTTTAATACCTGCCACTCTAAATACACTTTAACCCATCTTTAAATGTTGCTGCACTAAATCCTTTACAACCCACCTTTAAATGCCTGCCACTGGCTGATGGCATCAGCAAACCTGACCTGTAGACTGACCACCTTCTGCTCCATCTCATCCCACTTAGTCCTGAGCTGCTCGGTGCGCTGTCTGAGCTCCTCGACAGGCGGGACATCGACCGGGGTCAGTACCTGTTTGCTGCTCTCCTGCACCTCTGTGTGTAACGGGGCCATCTCGGACACCTCGGTGCGCAGTTTCTGTAATTGAAGATGTGTAGGGTTTGTGACATGGCGTGCAGCAAGAGATTTCAAACTGCCTCATTGGCTTTTGACAAGACGCCTCTCTGTGTCTGTGGAGTGGAGGTTACGAGTGAAGATTTCGAAAAAAAAGGAGTTGCACCCTGTTGTTGGAAAAATAGGGGGTACTACATACTTTGTGATTGAATTTGGGATCAAATACATAGCCAACTATAGCCAACTCTGCAGGCTATGGCCTGATCTTAATCAACTAGAGTGCATAGTATACCTGGCTATGCACAATGTGAATATATTGTTATTGCCTTTAACAATAAAAAAATATGCAACACATATACTCGATATCGATCGGAAGGGTTGTTGCATATCCTGATGTGATAAGTTTCCAAAGGAAAAGACATGACCAGGTCAACAGGAGAGCTTGAATCTCTAGTACACCATGCTCAGAGTGCCTCAAAATGACAACATGAATCTCCTCGCTCAGTAAGAAAAAAAAAGAGAAAAGAATTCAGTAAACCAACCTTGAACCTGTCGTCCAGTTCCACCAGTTCATCATAGGAGTGTACAGTGTACTCGCGTGCTAAGTGCTCCCGGGTTACAGCTTCGACCTTAGCCTCCACAGCCACCAGGTCCTTCACAAACTGACGCGTCTTGGTTAATGCCTCCTCCAGGCGCTTGTGCTGGGCAGCTGCCAGCATCTTCACCTGGTACAGGGAGAGAAAAGTGAGTGAGTAAAAGTTGTTTAACCCCTTTTTGACAGGGTAGTGCAAAGGTTTTTAGGATGAAATAAAGTTTTAAACCAGTTAAGGTCCTAGTGTCTATTCTCTAAACAAAACCTCAGAATCATCATGATGCTTGGGTGCAACCTGCCTATGCAGTGCTACATTCAAGCATCAAGATGATTCTGATGCGTTGAAACACCACATCCATACGTATGGGACCCAGTAGGCCTTTGAAAGTCTATCATTGTACTAAAGAGCTTGTAACTTAATATGTGTTGAAAAAAGCTATCCACATTAATCAATAATATGCAATGTCTAGGCATGTGACCGTGCTCAGCATAAGCTGGAAAATACTTCAGAATTCTCACAAATCAGAATGGTAATAATAGATTTTGATTTAATCATTGCATTGTAAAAATGCTCTCACCTGCTTCCACCGCTCATTGAGCTGCTCCACTTCTGCCGTGAGCTGCTCCTTGAAATGCGGCTCAGCATTCTCCAGGAGTGAGGCGCTGGAGGTGTTTACACCGTCCAGGGTGACCTGCAGGGTGGAGAAGTCCTCCTGGGCACCCTATGGTATAGATGAAACATATCAGGGTATCAGTGGTTATTGCATAATGTACTGTGGCTAGAAGTGATTATGAACATGCATTGCTTGTGGTATTTAAGCGGTTGTGGTACCCAATCAAATGCTACAATCAAGAACAATAATTCGGTCAGCTGATCCGATCCAATGAAAATAAAGAATTCAATTTCAATGGAAATAATTGGAAGGCATCATGGAAAAAGCCATGAATTATCTTTTTTGATACAGCTGCAATAAGCACTAATCCAACGATTTATGATGAATAAAATGTATAGAAAAAAATCGGTCGGATCATTGCTAATCTGACAGATTTCCGCCTGTGGAACCAAAACTTTAGGAAACTAGCCCAACCATTTCTAACTATCCCTGAAGTGAAAATTGGGAACGAGCGGCTCCAGTAAAACACTTCTATACCCAAAAACTTCACTTTGTGATGTGCTCATGAAGATTTTTTTTTTTATCAAAATAGAACACCTGGAGAAAAAGCGAGAAACTGACGTGTTTCTGTCCATTACAGGCATTTGATAGAATTCTTGTTCCTAGAAAAGACACAAGTGTAGTAATATGGTGGAAGAACCTACCGGTGGATCTTTAAGCCTTTAAAGCATTAATTAATGGCCCTTAAAGGGTTAGAATGAAATCTGCTCGATTCTTTTTAACCATCATGTCTATAAGTCAGCAGAATGCAGGGGCGTGGGAAGCAGTTTCAGAGTGGGTGGGACCAGGGGGTTTTCTGCAATTTTTGACCTCCCTTTGCTTGACCTTTTAGTTTTGATCTTTTGAGGAGTTGGCCAAAAGTGGGGGGGGGGTGCAATTCCATCATATTACTACACATGTCCCCCCTGTCCCCCCTGTTTTCCTCGCCCATGTTGAATGGCTGAAAGCAGGACTGATAAGCATCACTGCAGCATCCATACCTCACCCCTTATGGGTTGATGCACTCAGGAAGCACGATGCGCCAATGCACACCTGGTTGGTTACTCGCCAGTACTAGATTGATGCATCATGATGAGAACGGAAAATGAATATAAGACAGCCCTTCATATAAAGTAGTCCTTCACGGGCTGCTGATGCAGGAGCACATCATGTCCATTGTCTGTCATGATGCACCAGTGAAGTGCTCGCAGGTATGTTTGAGAGCACTTCATTCGAGCATCATGCCAACCCTCCAGGTGTATGAATCCTGTAGGGTTGGTATGATGCTTAAATGTAGCCCTGGCTTATAACTTGCCAGGGCTACATTCATGCATCATGACGACCAATGGGCATGATGCATTCAAAGGTAATGAAAAGAGCAATATATATTGAGGGAAGATTTTCAAAGGGTTTATGAATGTGTCACATTCCAAAAGATAGAGGAGGTGCAGAGCTTTAGGACCGAAAGATGGTTATAGACTTTACATTAATTCCAGCACACTTAGCCAAAAACCAGAGGCCCTTAGACAAAGGTATCTGATAATGGGCATTTCTAGTTGTGGAACAGATGTAATCTATACAACAAAATAGACACCTTGGAGCTTGTGCATTCCTTACAATGTTCTATAATTATCACGGACGTTGGCATCACAGGAAGCCGCAGTAAATTCTGCTTAAAGTTCCTGAAAGCCATTATGGCATTTAGGCAACTTTAGAAAGTTATGAAACCTAAAGTTGCCCAATCGTGCCTAAATACCAACATCAATGCATTGATAACAGATGTAAACATGATGCATGAATGCATCATTGGTGATTAACTCCCCAAGTCTGCATTTATGCATCATGCCAGGTCTGCATTTATGCATCATGCCAACCCAGTGGCTTACAGAACATTTAGGAATGAAATTCCAAGAATAAACCCACAGCAGGAAAGAGTCGCCCCCAGGACCAAGATAAAAAAAAAAAAGAATGCATTTAACTAGGTTAAAAGTTGCTTAGATTATTAGTTTACTTACATTCTGTTTTAAACAAAGAACATATAGACTTTGAGTTATGCTATGTTGCACTGTTCTATATCAGTTGTATATTATTTCATTGGTACCGTGTTAGATGATAGTGAATGCTAATTGTATAACAAGTATTAGTGTTTTTACAATAAGGTACAATTAGTATCGATACAACTATTTTAAACCATCCATACCTGCTAGCAGCACTTATTTACTAGGCACATATATAAACATTCGTCGCCTTAGTGCAAGAAGGTTGTAACTGTATTTTTTTAAGGTTTTGCAGGAGAGGCAAAGGAACTTTTTCAATTACTATAGCACGAACTTGATCCAACAATATCCCACTGCAGCCTGTAGGCACACATAACTTAGACAGAGCTTCAGAACGTTCAGAAGAAAACTTAATTTTCCCGAAATGTGGGTCAAAGCCTTCTTTCACTAAGGTGATGAAACCTACTATGCTGAGGTGACAATGGTTAGATGGCTACTGTTGACTTATCATCGGCAACACTAAAGTGTTACAGTGGACAACAAATGTCTTCACATTCAGAGGGGGTTGAACCCGGGACCTCCTGACATAGAAGCAGATCTATGTTCTACCACTGAGCTACAAAGACTGAAATGCAAACTATGCACACCTGCACTACGGGACTATGTTCTGGGGAACTTCAGTGCCCAGGTCATAATGGATCCTACATTAATTTGAAAAGGCAGTCTGCAATTTTGGAAGTCCATGTCAAAGCTCTTGGAACAGGAATCATTTGACAAGGGCCCTTGAACTTAAGCATTCTTCTCAATATCACTTTGAACTCAAACTACAGTAATAGAAATGGAATGGAATGCACCCACAGGTGCCAAGTGCCCACAGTTGTGAAGGTGCTGGAAAGTAACTAACAAACATACCTTGCTCTCCTCAATTTGCGCCTCGAGTGTAGCGATGTCGCCGATCGCAGCGTGTTCAGTCTGTAGGAAGGTATCCATCTCCTTCATCCACTTGGACAGGCCTTTAGCTTGGTTCTGCATAATAAAAGATGAAATAGTGTAAGAAGTTAGTGTGAGAGTTATACGTAATGAAGTTAGCGTGAGAGTTATACATAATGATGTAATTTATAAGACTGGAACAAATGCTCTTGAACTAAACATGTGCAGTTTCTAGTTACTTTTTTCATTTGAACTCTTCCTGGAACACAAGGACTTGATCTAATGGTGTAACACACATATCTATTTCAGTGATTTATTGAATATATAGTTAATAAATGGTTCTGCCCTCTTTATAGGTTGTATAAGGGATTAAAGAGAATAAAAAGATCAGTATGGTGCAGGAGTGCTCCCTTGGTGAAAAGAATCAGGAACCTGTTTATAAATACATTATGATAACCTACTATGGAAATGAGCATTCTATCCTTATAAACTGCCTCCATGATTCTAGGAAGGATTATTGTAGCCTCCTCTGTGGGTAACAGGAAGTCAGCTGGGGGTGGATACAAACAGAGTAACTGTGCCACACCTGGTCCTGGTCACGTATGGTAGGGTGAATACTGCCACCTTACTGCACCTACCTCATACAGTCAACTCTCTCTAAGGGAGTGATCATTTTTTAACAACAGGGCGGGGGGGGGGGGGGGCTGGTGTGTTTGAGGGGGGGTTAGAATTTTTTTCAACCCCTTGACCGGGGGGGTCAGAATTTTTTCAACACCTCTGTTGGGGGGGTCAAAATAATTTCACCTTTTTTCAGTGGAAAACCCAGTGCGTTACTATAGGCTAAAAGGGGACGTTCGCGCGCAATTTTTGTCCCTTATGGGGGGGTCAAAAAAATTTAACCCCCTCGAGAGGGGGGGTTGAAATTTTTTCGCACGTCCGCGCGCAAACCCACCAGCCCCCCCCTGTTGTTAAAAAAATGATCACTCCCTAATGAAGTCACCATTCGTTCTTTCCAAAAGTGAACACATTGGCGAGGTGACCACATTAGAGAGAGTGCATCAGAATGACACTCCCCAGGTCACCCACCAGGCCACACTAGACATGACACTCCCCAGGTCACCCACCAGGCCACACTAGACATGACACTCCCCAGGTCACCCACCAGGCCACACTAGACATGACACTCCCCAGGTCACCCACCAGGCCACACTAGACATGACACTCCCCAGGTCACCCACCAGGCCACACTAGACATGACACTCCCCAGGTCAGACACCAGGCCACACTAGACATGACACTCCCCAGGTCAGACACCAGGCCACACTAGACATGACACTCCCCAGGTCACCCACCAGGCCACACTAGACATGGCACTCCCCAGGTCACCCAACAGGCCACACTAGACATGACACTCCCCAGGTCACCCACCAGGCCACACTAGACATGACACTCCCTAGGTCACCCACCAGGCCACACTAGACATGACACTCCCCAGGTCAGACACCAGGCCACACTAGACATGACACTCCCCAGGTCACCCGCCAGACCGCACTACACATCTCACAATATTTGCAAGGGCTAGGGGGCGTGTAGAGAAGTCCTGTGGCCCTCCAGACCGCCCTATATACCCCACAATACTTATATATCCTGCATATAAGGTGCAAACTTACTGTACTGTAAATTCTCTCGTATAAACTGCTCCCTCATATAAGCTGCACCCCCGGCTTTGGGAGAAGCAATAAACCACACTCAAAGCTTCAAAGTGAAGGCTTTACACTGTTCTATACCCTGTATAAACCGCACCCAGACTTTTGGCGCATTTTATAAGCTTCATCTTGGCTTGGCTATAGTATAAGCCACACCTTTTACGAGAGAATATACGGTATATAAGCAAAGGTTCACGAGTTGGAGGAATGTCGGGGGGTTATCGCACGCGCCGATCAGGTGCCGTATCGCACGACGCCCGCAGGGCGGAGTGCGATGCGGCACCTGATCGGCAAGTGCGATAACCCCCCGACATTCCTCCAACGAGTGTGCCTTTGCATTTATTTCATGTTATTTTCATCTAAATCAGATAAATAGAATCAAATTTTCCAGAATGACTCCCTGTGCGCACTGTTTACATCGCCATCTTGGACCTATGACGTCATCAAATGGTCACGTGACCTCGGTGTGTGATATTTTCGCGGGTTATCGCACGGGGGGTGTGCGATACGGCCCTCGAGTGTTAGAGCTATGGGCTGTCAGTATCTCGGGCATATCAACATGAAATAAATACCTGTTCCTGGTAACGTATGGTAGGATGAACATTGATACTGCAACCATACTACAACTACAGTGATATCCTGTGTATAAGCCGCACCCTGAGGATATAGATAGAGTTGCACGGTAAAGTGACCACACTCTCAGTTACTTCAAGCATGGGGTTATTCAAGTTTCAAGTTTGTAAATTTTTATCTCCAGGAAAGAGTACAGAATTCGCCATTTTGGAGATGTCCCTGTTTATCCACCCACGAGATATTAACAAGCAAAATATCTCAATGTTTGATGCAAATAAATGTTATGCAGATATCAAGACCTTGTTATACAGAAGCCTTAGGGGCGCTATCATCAATTAAAACAGTTTTGAAATATAAAGAACAGATAAAAGTAGATAGTAACACAGAAGGACATTGCTGTTTCAAACGAGGCTGGAGGGATCCTTGTAAAACTAGACAGTAAACCACTGTAATTGTATTGCAGTGAACCAGTGTGTAGCTTTTACAAGAGGCCCCAGGTGGCAAGGAATATCTGTGAAAAACATCTCTAGATCGGGCAACTTTGGGACAAGGATTTCGCTGTTATTTCGATGACATTTTTTTTTTACAGTTCATGACAGCATGACACTTTATAAAAAAAGATACTTACATTAAACTGCTGCAGCTGCTCTATGGAAGCCTCCAGTTTCTCCACTCTCTGATCTACAGAGTTTGAGCAGCTTGTCCAGCGCTCGTTAAGTCGCGCCAAGTCGTCGCGGAGTTTGGCGGCTTTCTCCTCCTTGTCAGACTTAGAGAGGAGGTCCTTGCCGGTAGAGTTGATGTACTCCAAGTTACTGATGTGGTCCTGAACGTCCACCTGAAGGTCCTGGTTGGGAGATAGTATGTAATTAGAGTCTAATCAACCTTTTGATGCAGGAGTGCATCATGCCCATTGGTCATCATGATACAGTCACATCAGCTCTTCACTGGAGCAACATGCCGAACCCCTGAGAGTGTATCAACCCATAGCGTTGGCATAACGCATGAAGCCCTGGGGAGTAACTCGCCAAGGCCACATTCATGCATTATAATGACCAATCAGCATTATAATTGCTTCAATGCATCAGCGCCCCAAATTCAAATCCATAAAACTTGAGAAAAAGAAAAACCTCTATGGATCTATTTTAGAGTTCTAGAATGTCTAAAGTCTCATCCATACTAACAAATTGGGTCTCCTGAGATGAATACTTCCGGTTTGTGGTGTTTCTGTCTGTTTGCATGTAAATTTTGAGGAAAATTAAAATAATTTCTTGTGTCAGAATGTACACAAAAACATCAGATACAAAGTTGTACCTTATCCTCAGCCGAAGCTTTGTCTGATCACCTTTGCCGATCTTGGGCAAAGTCCTCAGACCGAGGGCCAAGGGCAGGGCATGAAATTGCATCTTCGGTCTCTGTTATTATGATAATACTTACCCTATAATGGTGTAGCTGCTCGTCCATCTGTTCTGCTGTATTGTTAACCACAGGTTCAGACTTAAGCAGTGACTCCACCCCCTCAATCCATGTCACCAGCGCATCCAGAGCCGCCAGGAACGACTTGGGTGGCGCCCGCTCCATCGCCTTACTTAGCAACTGCTGTCGCTCTCCTGAGAAAACAAGGTCAAGTCAAGGTCAAAGAGGAAGGTCATAAATGTATTTCAGATTAAGAAGTAAATGATGTTTCTAGATTTGATACAATAAACATCTAAGCTAGTGTCCTATTAGTTGCCAGAACTATAGGTCATAGCCACTCATAGCATCAAAAAGTAATGTCAAATGTATACAATGTATGTCCATCCAAGGTTTTTTGTTTGCAGGGTCGCAGGGGGCACGCCCCCTCCTTTATGCCTATAGTTTAGAGTCCATTTAAGTCCATTTAAGCCTGGAATTTAGCCAAAAATAAGGGCTAAAACAGGGGCACACCCCTCCTTTTTTTTCAAAATCCTGGATCCGTCACTGTACTTTGCCGATCCAGGCTCCATTATGTTCACAAGACGTTGACAATTTGTTCAAAAGGTCCACGCCTTTACAAAACACTGTAAATCTCAATATACCAGGTAAAACTCTCATACCAGACTATGATCCAGAATTAAGCTCCCGG
This sequence comes from Acholoe squamosa, assembly GCA_949317995.1. Classification (NCBI taxonomy): domain Eukaryota; kingdom Metazoa; phylum Annelida; class Polychaeta; order Phyllodocida; family Polynoidae; genus Acholoe; species Acholoe squamosa. The sequence goes on from OX439037.1 coordinate 88,172,862, forward strand.
TAAAAATCCTGCTATTAATGAGTACTCCTTCTGTACACTTATAACTCACACCTCTGACTCTGACCAGCATGCACTGCGGCATATAGCCTGTTGCCATGGTGACCAGCTGCTCAGGAGGTTGGTTGATCAGAGATTTGGAGTGGAAATCTGCTCATACCCCCTTAGAGCTCATACTATAGGGGCGTAACTGAAATCTGCTCTTGCCCCCTTAGAACTTATTTGGGCATAACTGCTGAAATCCAATGCTAACCATATGGAGCCTATAGTATAGGATTGTGCTCACTGAAGGACAGAATATGTCATATATTATAGTATACTCATTTCTGGTCATTTTGAACTTCTCTGCATTGAGACACTCAACAGATTTGTATAGGTTTCCAGTGGTATCATGCGACATGAAGTCACTGGAATAAGACAGTGATGGTTTTGCGAGATGAGGAAGCCTACAAAGGAGGATAATCTAGTCCTTCACCAGCTAAATACACCAATTCAAATATGGCTGCTCTATGGTACAACCAGTTAAAGCCTTATACCTACTGACCCCTGGTTGGATGAACTACCCTCAGACAACTGATATCAATATGGCTGCTCCTATGGTGCAAACAGTTAAAGGGATATAGTCAAGCAGAGAATGAACAGGATAAGTCTATGGATGTAACTGAGAGCTGGAGTATCATGTGACACAGTTACCAGAGTTTGGGGTGGGGGCAGCAGATGGGGCCTGTCTAACCTGTCAGCACCTCCGGGGTCAAGGGTCAAACCAGACATTGGAACTGTTAGAATTTGAATCTGAGGATCAAAACAAACAGCTGTCATCTTCTTTATATGCAATATACTAGCATGACACTTTCTTCATTTTATATGAGTCATTAGTATATTGGTCCATGCATTGAAATGTGTGAAAATGGCATGTCCATTTATGTTCTATAAAGAGTAATTTAGCTATTACTAGACACCCTTCCTCCTAAGCCTCACATCCACAGTGTACACAGATATGTGAGGCTGTCTCTGGGTTATCAATCAGATTTGGTTCACCCTGTGGTTCTGGCGGTGGTGTACAACCAAACTGAGCATGAGTATATCCCTTTAAGGTCAAGTCCTGTACCTGATGACCTCCGATTGGACCCTGCATCCAAGATCAATCAATACCAGTATGGCTGCTCCCATGGTACAACCCGCTGAAGACCTATACCTAATGACCCCTGGTTGGAGCCACCTACCAAGGACAAACAATAACTGATATTCTTGGCAACGTATGATATCTGCACGGTCGGTGAGAGCCGAGCAGAAAGTATCTAACTTTACCTGTACCACCTGATGGATACATATGAGCTTATGCAGGCTGGTAGGGTTAAAACGGACCAAACATGCTTGCACAATTCAAATATATTCAACTGATTAAGTGGTATGATAGACATGCTTGCCTCCTTCATGTCTAAGAAAGCTATGGCAGTGAAACTAAAATTTGTGTTCCATAGAAATGTGCTTCTTGATTTGGTCCAAACAGGTATTTGTATGTTTCCTATGCATTCTTCACGTGAAACCCTTTGCCACTTTGTACCCGTACAATGTTTGCTACTATAGATACTCAATAACTGTATATATGGGACTCTGTGCACTCCTCAACAATTTGTAATCACAGATGGATATGAGAGAAGTACATATGATTCTTACATACCTGGCATTCCATTCAATCAAGGCGGCTCACCGCTGTTGACCAAAGGCATTATCATGTGCATATTGCTTCCACTAACTCACCCTCTTTCTTATACTTCTCAATGCAATGAATCTACAAATAAGCATCTACCAAGACTTACCTATTTGTTTATAAGTAGCCTGCCAGCGCTTACTGAAATCTGCCACTTTACCACTAACTTTCTGACTGTCCTCAGTATATTCAGACAAACTAGCACAGTCACGCTCCATCTTAGAAACTTGATCCTCGTGTGACTTCATAGCTTTCAGTTTTACCTGAAATGTGAAAAAAGTAGATTACATACATTATAATGTAAGATATTCTTTAAATTTTGCTTTTATACTAGTAATGTCAGGAAATGTAAGGAAAGGAATATACTACTATTCCAGTGATGAAAGTGACCCTTACCGAAATTTCCTGAAATTTTAGTGATTAAAAAAATGCCTAAAAATACCCTTTTAAATGATTAAATTCACTAAAAATACATATACATTGACAGGCACCCATTAACTCACATTTACTAATTATTCAGGACTTTGGTTGCCATGATGCATTAAGTAGCCCTGGGACGACTCATTAGGGCTATGTGAATAGATCATACAGGCCTTATACTGGTTGATGTATCCTAAAAGTTCAGCATGATGCAGCCCCATGCAGTGCTAATAGGCTAAGATGAATGTCGGTACTGCATTGATGCATCATGACAACTAATACTAGATTGGGTGTTGGCTTCATAGTGTCACTAAGTGTGCACATACACTAGTGTAAGGTCAGGCTTCATGGTGAACACACACACAGTAGTATAGGGTTAGACCTCCAGCTGCCTTCTGTGTATCACCCCCTCTCTCCCCTGCACTGCTGTCTACTTTCAATACTGTTCTTTGTTCAATCAATCTGCTTGTAACATCCATAGTCTTGTGTGCTCTGGTTGTACTACCTTAACTTAAATGTACTTGCTGGAGGTGGAGGTGGCTACTACTAAGAGTGTCTTAGAGTGCAGGGTGGTTTGTTTGGGGAGGGGTTGGGTGTCAAGAGTTGCCCACACCCTCCCACCTGACCTCCTTAATTCTATTCTTAGAATCTGTGTCAAGGAATGTGAGCCCCTCACTCTGTATCTAGCCCTATGGAATATGAATACAGCTGCCGGGGGATTTTTGTTACCCACAGCTTTAGAGGTTTCAGTAAATCCTGAGAGGGGTAAGGCTCAGTAAGGGGATTTTGTGGTGGGTTTCAGGATTTTCTGAGGGGCCTGGGTGTATACACTGAGTGTGGGTGGCTCTGACTGGGCAGACTGCAGCCATACAGTGGGCCTGTTGGTGAGTGAGGGACCTTACAATGATACATGCCGGTTATTAAACTAAAAAAAAATAGATAGGCTAGACTGAATATTTACAAATATCTAGTATTTCAATAACAGTCATTAAAAGGAATTATAGGCACTATAGAAAATGTTGTTTTACTGAATGAAAAAATATAAAATACTGGTAAAAAGAAAATTCCTGATTTAAGGAAACTTCCTGAGGACTTTCATCACTGTATTCCCTCTTCTCCCCCCCCCCAAAAAAAAAAAGAAAACGGAAAGAAAAAAAGAAGAAAAAATCCTATTCATGGGGTCCTTGGGGCTGCACACTGCAATACTGAATAGAAAGGAGCCTAGCAGTAGATGACCACAGTGACACAGTGAATGGTGTCAAATTGCTGTTATTCTAATGGCATCAAGGACAAGATATGATAATGAAAGTTTCCCCTTACCCGGCACTGTTCTAGTTGGCGGCTTATATCGAGTGCCTCGTCCGCGACTCGTTCCTCTGTATTTATCCACCTCTCGTATGACGTGAGGATATCTTGTAATGCTTCACGCTGGTCCTCTAACTCCTTCACCTGATGGTAGTATACACATCAATATTGTAATATAAGGCATGAGGTGTTGGAGATGAGGTATTGGTACAGTGCAAGACATATGTTTCTTTCATGCAGCTTGTCTCCTAATGAGTTATTCTTTCCCTTGTAAAGATCATTTTCACCAAGACATAGACAGAAGATAGACAAATTTAGTGCAGCAATAGTTAGGGACTTGGAATCGGCTGAGAATTATTGAGCGGAATACAATATGGGTTACTTACCTTGGAGTCGACGAGTATCTTGCGGCCTGTTTCTGTGAGCAGCTTGTTTAGGCTGCTCCACCGCTGGTCAAGTTGAGCGATAATGTTGTTGACATAGTCTGTAGACTCCCCCGCTGTAACACAAAGTTTATGAACATCAGAAACAGGACTTTTACTAGTGATCAATGTTTGAAATTGCTTAATATAACCCTTTAAGGGCCGCTGATGCATTAATGCATCATCCCTGGAGGGTCGTCATGATGTACCAATGTGCATGATGCACTCCTGAATCAGAGGCTTTTAAAGGCTTAAAATTGCACTGAATATAGTGCTCAGAATATGGCACTGTGAAGCAGAACCATGAATTTAGAACCTGCAGATACCTTAATTTCAGTCAGAGTGCTAGTCATGCTCAGCAACTATTCCTGCATAATGTGTAGGCTACTGTTCGAGGATTTATCATTCATTTTGAGTATGAATAATGAATCCTGTCCTGATAATAGTCACAAAAAACGCAGGTGAGTGCTGAAAACAATGACAAGTGTTTACATCGGTAATGAGGATCAGCATAAATTTCAGCTAACGCTTTAAAGTATATGCCCCTAACTCAGATTTAAGTACATTGAAATAAAATCTATAGATGTGGACAGAAGTTCTAGATGTTACGTAGGTAGGCAACATGTGCATGATTACTATGTCTTCTAGTGAAATCTCAAGTTATCAGTAGTATGTTTTGTCCTGTGATGTCCTGTCCTGTCTGTATAGATCAATATACAAAAATCAGCATAGATCATACTTTGTACACAACATTCTTGAGGAAATAAGGAGAGCACTGCTCATTTAAAAAAAAAAGCTTATGGATGCATTCTCATTCAGGTTATAGGTTGAATATGTAGGGTTAAACTGACCCATGTGGAGCTCCTCGTTGTACTTGTCCGCTGTGTCCCTCAGCATAACCATGTCCTTCTTGTGTGCCTTTACATCACTCTCCGTGTCCTGAAGAGGTAAAGCGTAAAAAGGAGATTATAATAGATATCATGATAACAAAAGTGTGAAAATTTCCTTTAACAAAAAAGAGTGAAATCGATGGTTGTGATCAGACAAGGAAGATCAAGACAAGAATCAGAAATTTGTGCATTATCATGAGTCAAAAAGTAATATGAGGACATTAATATTCCCTGACTGAACTGAAACAACATAAAGATCATAAAAATTTCTTCAATTGCCCTACAATGGATGATGTCAACAGTTCAAAATATTTGACATCACACTGGAATGACAAGGTTCTGAACTATAGATTATCATTTGTATTCTCTACATTTGTTCTAATTTGCTAACATGGCATGGGCAAGCCTCCACCACCTACCTGCACCAGTACCAGCTGTTCCTCGAGCGTCAGCCTGTCCTGGGGGTCGGCTGGTTCAGTTGTGAGCAGCTCCAGATTGACCTCTGTCTTGTCGAACCACTCATTGAGCTCGGTCACTCTGAGCTCAAAGTCCTTCTTCATAGAGCTTTCCATACGGGGCCGCTTGGCACTGGAGGTGTACATGGTGGACTTGATGACGGTCGTCGTAATCGTCTCAGTGACTACCTGGCCACTGTCCTTGCGGGTTATCGTAATGGTCTGGCTGCCGTTAGGACCCTTCGTGACTTTTAGATCAAGGCCTGAGCCAGCAATCTGTGGAAGAGGTATGTATTTAGTATTATTCACAGAAATGTATGGTTGTCATATTGTGGGAATTGATGGGAATTACTCAAGGGAAAATGAAAGTATTGGAAATCTTATGTCTTTTTGAATACATATACTTGTACTACATTCTTCTGGGCTGTATTGTAAAAAATAAAATACATTGGAACTCATCAAGGAAATGTACACCAGGCTGTCTCTGCCTATGTCAATATTTTTCTCAGAAGACATTTTCTGAGATACAGTGCTAAGTTTCATATTTTACATAGGCGTAAATCTTTGAAATCTTTTTGAAAAGGCTAAGCTTACATTAGGAACATAGATGACTTGGCTGTGAGAGATGTGGTTTAGAGGAAATAACATATGGGAAGATTTAACATTATTATGCATCACCAATTGATTCTTATGAGGGGCCAGTAAAACCCTGGTCATGAGCCAATTTTATTTTGGTATTTTAGATTTTTTATTACAAGAGAAAATGTTGTAAATCAGGCACCAAAATGGACTTATAGCTTTTCCTTAAGCACCGATACCACAGGCATAATTTAACCAATATTTTCTATACTTCTGCAATATGATACATTTTCTGATTAGGGCCATTCTGATTGGTTGTATGCCTGTGAAGCCAGCACTTTAAAGTCTACCCCTGGTATATGACTGAGGTCAGCTTATGGGCAGAGTTTTACAGTAATCATGTAATACTTCTAGCCGTACCTGTTTACTCTGGTATTCCATCTGGTGCACGATACTGTCCCACCGCTCTTGGAACTCCTGAATCTGTGTGTTTATCTTCTCTACAGCCTTCGGGTTAGTGTCGAGAAGACCCACCAGCTCGTTACCCAGGTCGTTGAGATCATCGAAACGGCGCACTTGTACATCCATATCCTGCTCTATGCTCTGTAGGTATTTAAATTTGAAGTGAGAATTTTAATTCAAAGATTTGGTGGAGTTATGCAAGGTGAAATCAGATTCACAGCATTTTTTTCATAATTATCCCTAGTCTTATACCAATTCAAAATCTGATTCATGATTGAAAATGAAATGAATTATGCTCTAGGCTCAAAAGCTATGGGAAAAGGTGTTCATGTCAAAGTCACTAAATTTGGTACTATAATATTATAATTCATCAGAGAAAAATTATATGATATAGAGTTATTATGTTTTTCAGACAATGCAATGCAGCTTCATAATAAGATAAAATATCTAACATTGACTAATCTTTTACTTTTGATAAGTTACAAGCCCTTGAATCCCTACCTTGAGCTTTCGAACCTGCTCAATTACAAGTTTTGGGTTGGTCATGTCGACGAGTCTCATCTTGGCGAGGACATCTTCCTTTTCTGTCAGCCAATCAGAAAACTGCCGCTGCTCCTCAGAGAAGTGGTGCCATCTTTTGAGCACTTCTTGAAGTAAAGCCCAGCGGTCCTCCACCCAGCGACAGACCCCGGCCCATCGCTGTCCGAGCACCTCTAACTGCTCCTCTAGAGCAGTGTAGGCTGAAATATGTATGGTCAGAGGTTATATAAAACCATATAAATTTTTTTCTATAATCATTAGTAAATTTGTAGTTAGTATGTGGCAAGCAGACACTATGGGGTTTGGTACTGCCATTTGGAGAATGCATAGAAAACTGGGTCTTTGCAGATAGTATGATATCTATTTGCCATGCTGAATACCATTTTTAATACAGAACTATTAAGTTTTCTACTATAAGCTGGGCTCAATCACTCACAAATATCACTCTCCTACCTGGATTGGAATATGTATTGATTCAAAATAAGGCTAATGTAAAATAAATGTGTCAAGAGATAATTTAGTTGAGGAAATTAAACAAATATCAGGGAGAACTAGAATATGGACACACTTTAACTTTCTGGCTACAATAGCATCCACTTTCTCAATGCAGCCATTGACTATCTGTTGAAATGGCTTTTACCTGGCGGACTTACGCCATCTAGTCTCTAATAATTCATGCGAATAAATGATGCGATTCCACTTGTGCACCTTCCAATGAGCATTTCACAACTCAGACAATATATTTAGCATTCCATATATGTATATTAACCTAGATTAGAAATAACATAGCCTTCTTCAAGAGGAATGTATAACATATTCAGGAGGACATACATAATCTACTTTTTATAAAAGATGATCTATGAAGAACAATGTGTCCAATGCACCATCTTCTAATAGGCAAACTATAATATAGTCATCTACACTCAACAAATACACGGTCGATTAAGTCAATCAAAATTTGTAGTTATCTCTGTTGCATAAACTGTGGAGAATTTAGAAAGTATATAAAAGAAGAGGTGCTAAACACAAGACCCACATCCTAAGTAGTAGTGGTTCAAGAGATTCAAAATCACCAAATGCTGAAAAATCAGTCAACTGAAAAAAATATCCTAATAGGAGTGTTCCACTGCTGTTGTTTAGGAAAATTTAGGCTAATTGACAATCTTACATAGCAAATGTATTGAAGAAAGTCAAGTCATTCAATTAGCCCCCACCAACAGCAATGGAACATCCCCTTAAGTTTGACTCAGAAACCCATGCGAAAGTGATATTGTATCACTAATGCTAAGAATAATAAAGTTAATGTGCATCAGAAGTAAGAGTCAGAGATACTTAGTTTTTTTAGTGCCTTCTAGGTATATATAAGAGATGACAGACAAGAGTTGGAAAATGCTAAGAGTTTCTGGATTTAAAAAATCATATATCTTAAAAGAAGAGCTAGATTATTTTCACGACCGACGAGCGATGACAGGACAATTTGACAACATGGAAATACAAATGGGTAGCTACCCCAGGACATCAGGAAGCTGACTGCCAACAGGAAATTTAAACAAGACGGTTCAGTATTTTTAATTTCGTCTTAAATTGTGAGTACACTTTGTTCAGAAAATTGTCCATACCTGCCCTTATTTTCAGAGATGAAACATTAGGGATGTGCATTTGAAACAAGAATTATTTATCTCCCTCCCTTTTCTTAAAAGCAAAAGAAACCCTCAAAATCTGGATTGAAGTACCCCAACATATAGATTCAAAGGGGTTGAGTATAGACTGATAATTTGGTATATCCATTTTGTTTCAATCTTACTAATACAGTGAGCAAGTAAATGGCCTTTCAGCCTGTGTGAAAGCTTGAACATTTGAAATTCAGAGAAGATACAAACAAGAATTACTCATCATTTCTCCTAGTATGTAGGATTTCCATGTGTGGCATCCTAGTAATGTTTTGTAAAGATCTAAGTTGCAGAATAAAAGCTATACTTTTATTACTCTGTTTGTCTAAAAAGCATTAACTCTTTTCCCATAGAGTGTCAACTAGGATACATGAAAGCTACACACTTTACCTTCTGTGATGAAGGCTATGATGAAGCCATGCTGTTTTAAAAGCACATACTAGATCTACTTTAATTTTTACTTCTCTTTGCTATCTAAAAGTATCTATGCCTCAGCAGTTTTTTTTTCTTTCTTTTGTATTTTTACAAAATGCAACAAGATCCAAGGAATTTATTTTTAAGGTGGAGCTAATTGAAGCAAAAGGCAGTATGTAATCTTTAATGGTGCAGAAATTCAAATTTCTATACCATTTCTACTAAACTGTGCTTTGCAATTCTCTTTTCGTCAATAGTTTATACCACGTTCATAGATTACAATGAAGTCTGCATACTATTTCATCTACAAAACAACATATTCCCATTGTAGACCTCTCAAGATCTACGACTATTTTTAATACATATATACAGTAGATAAGTGAGCTGGAGGATAATAAAGCACACTTTTGATATCACTGAAGAAAAATCTATATTTAAGGATTAATACATGGTTTTAGTTAACTATAAAGACCTACTGTGGGATATATTTCAGTCATTTCCCAATCTATAGCTTTGTGTTAGGATCTTCTTATATGTAATAAAATATGCAAATCATAGTATATGATATACACCTTATTTCATTTTAGCTCTACTTATCTTTTCTTCTGGTAAGAAGGTGCATAGGTTCTTGCATATGTATTGAAATCAAGTATCCATATATTGTTATCTCATGTAGTGGTATATGGTCGAGTGTTTTTATGCCAATTAATTTAATTTAGTGCAGGAGACACTGACTATCAGCAGTACATTATTTAGAAGTGCATAACTTGCACTTCTTCAGGGTAGTATATGTTTCAGGTACAGTCTTAGGTCTCAGGTCATCGTTTACAGGCTGTTAGTCCATGGGTTAAAAGCGAGTCCGTTCAACTTATGATACTAACTTGCGATATATTTGTCAGAGTGTTAACCTATAGACACTTAAATATGAGGCCTAGGTCAAATTAGTTTCAGAGATCTTTAGGGGCCTGTATTCTGTCGAAACTGTAGCATAGAGCTGAATATCATAAGCCAGCATATGATTCAAACACCAATATACGGTTAGTGATACAAGGTGTGACGTGCGCCAAATACCTGTCTCTGAGTTTGTCTCGTCGACGACAACGACCATGTTCTGTAGACTGTTGACATGTTCCTGCTGCTTCTCCAACTCTCCCTGTAGCACCTGAAGAAGACAACAAGCAATGGTAAATACTTTCATTTTTTGTGTCTTACCCACAGAGAATGAGGAGCAGAAGGAGCCAGAAGGAGCTGTAAATTGTTTTCAAGCAGCAGAAATGTTGCAAAGTTGCTCAATTCATTATGCTATTATCTTAAAATAGTACTGATCTTCATTTACTAAATGAAAATTTCCTAAATCGTTATTGCATATTGGTCAATCTTGGTCAATGTTTTGCAACTTCATTTCTTCTTCTTTTATAGCATAAAATCTCTTATTTGTTCACGACATCATCAATAAACTACCGTATCGCCCTGAATAAGTATTGGTTCTTGAATGAGCCCCGAGGGTACAAGGTATTTGAATTTAAAAAATCCACTTCCATTTTAGTCTTGATTAAGGGCTGGTCTTAAATAAGGGTATAGACTATTTGAAGTCAATGAGGCACTTATATACAGGCCAATACCTATGCTATTTTTAAGAACTATGTCATTTGTGATATCACTCACCTTATGAGCCTCTATCTGTGCACCTATGGTGTCGAGATCGATGCCGACTGGCTCTGACTGTGCCATGCGGGCATCCATGTCAGTCAGCCAGTCTGCTAACTGATCTAACTGCTTCTGTTGCAGCTCCATCAGCTCTTTTTGTAGTCTGTGTGCAGAAAATGCATCTATGTATTTTTGTAAATCTGTGTGTAGGAAATTATCAGTGTCCAGCTTTGGATTTTAAGACATGTCAAGTTCTGACCTTTGAATCAATTACTTCAAGGCCAAACAACACCTAACTTTGTCTCTATCAAAAGGAAAGAAAAAGAAAGGACCTGTACATCCTAACCTGCAGTATAAGGGTAGCACTCCTTTATGGCCTGTGATAACTTGATTTGAAATTACAGCTAAATAATGAGCTTAAAGCTATATTTGTGTGCTCTCGAAGAAAGGAATTGATTTCATTCAAGTAAGTGATTCCTCATTTCTTGAGGAGCTGAATAAATAGAGTCAGCCTGATCAAAAGTTTAAACACATGTCCTTACTTGCAGGTAATGTACCATTCCCATTTGCCGCCATTATACATGAATGCAGCCCTGGCAAGGACATCACCAGGGCTGCATTCATGTATTACTCATGCCAATCCTAAGGGTTGATACAGTCCAAGGGTCGTCATGATGCTCCAATGAAGTGCTGGTGAGCAGACTTGCCAGCACTTCATTGGTGCATCATGACAACCAATGGGCATGATGCACTCCTACATCAGCAGCCCTTAATGGTTGTCCTTACTTGCTCTGCCTCTCCATGGCCTTGATGCGGAGGTTCTCCCAGCTGTTATTGACGAGTTCCATCTGACGGCGGATATCGCTCTCCTCGGTGTCGTTTGTTTTGCCCTCCCCGATCATGTGGTTACCTTCCTGTAGCACGCTGCCCACCCGCCCCTGGTGCTGCGTCAGCTGCATCATGAACTCCTGAAAGATATTGAACATAGAACTTTATTAAAGCTGCATAATGACAACAACCTCTTTAGGGAAAGGGATTGGTAAATATCTTTGAAATTTGAAGAACAATAATGAAGTTTCTTCGAAACTTTGCAGCAATAAAATACATCTACTTAAAACTTAATCCATAGGCAGTTTCAACCCAGATAATGGGTGCCTTTGGGACCAATCATGATAATGGACCTTTTACAATGAATTTCTAGTTAGCGAAATAAAACTCTTGTAAATTGGCGGACTGAACATAATTGAGAACAGGGTCATATTAAATAAGATAAAGGGAACAAAGATGGATGGAATAGGAATGTATCTTTCAAAACCCCCATTTTACCTGATGCCATGTAGGCCTATCAATAAAGTTCATTTTTCATGATGTAATTTAGCATTCATCACTTAACAAAATGCTTATCATATAAATATATATATATATATATATATATATATATATATATATATATATATATATATATAACCCAATACTTCAAACCTTTCCAACACTAGGCATTACAGGTATCCTTTCCCATAGGACAACTACCTCCAAGAACATCAATATTACTAGACTTAACCCCCCTCTACTATGCTGTCATACTCCACGCCTACACCCCCACCTGGTGTCAATAACCTGTACCATGTGTTTAAATCTGGTTACCATAGCGACACACCTGCCGCTCAATGACTCCCACCATAGGGTGTGGTTACCATGAGGATAGCACCCATAGCAACCTCAGTTACACTCAGTCACGTTCTCACCGAACGGACTGGAGTGAATTTTCCATTGAACGAGCATTTTGGGTGAGCATATGGACATGTCTGGGTTAGTAACGCTAAAGGCGGTGGCTTAACCAATCAGGTTTGCTGATGCAGGAGTGCATCATGCCCTTTGTCGTCATGAAGTGCTGACCAGACTGCTCGCACTTCATTGGAGCATCATCATGCTAACCTTCTGGGACAGTATAAAACATGTTCAGTCGGCATGATGCACCAATAAAGTGCTGGCAAGACTACTCGCCAGCACTTCATTGGAGCATCATTCCGACCCTCCAAGAGTATCATGACGCAGAAATGGAGTCAAGGATCATGACAACCATTTGGAATGATACATTCGCGGCCCTTTAAGGGTCATAGATGGTATGGAGAGAGAGGCAGGTGTATTGTAGAGAGACTAGGGAGGGAGCAGCTGGGGTGCATTTTCCATTGATTGAGCACATGGGAACTGCTCAGTCTGGATCCTGGAGCTGCTCACTAGGTACTACACTGCTGCCACCTGGGGAGGATCAGAGGAACGTAACAGTATATCACCACAAGCAGTACCTTTCTGGGTTGGGCCACTTATGCATTAACCCTATAAGGGCAGCAGATGCAGGAGTGCATCATGCTCATTGGTTTTTATGATGCACCAATAAAGTGCTGGCTAGACTGCTCGCACTACATTGTGGCACCATGCCGACCCACCGGCACTGTATCAACCCATAGGTTGGCATGAATGTAGCCCTGGCGAGTTACTCACCAGGGCTGCATTCAGGCATCATGATGACCAATAGGCATGATGCATTGATGCATCAGTGGCTCTTGACCGATTACTGCATCATGACTATTGATCATCATTTTGGATGAAGCAGCCCTGGACAGTCTACAGTTGGTCTACTTAAAGGGACTGCCATTAGGCATCATGCCAACTGTATGGGGGTGTTATAGAAAAGAGTTGTCATGATGCAGAAATGCAGCCCTGGTGAGTTACTCACCAGGGCTGCATTCATGCATCATGACAACCAATGGGCGTGATGCATCAATGGAAAGGCTTTTCAGGGGTTAGGAAGCAGACCCCTTGTGCTGAGCTGGTGGCAATGTGCCAAGTGCTGAGCAGCTGTGAGTGGTTGAGGCAGTTGAGTAGCTCAGTCTCTAACACTGAGCAGCTCACTCACAGACTATAGTGCTGCCATCTGGGGGAAGCCTCAGGAACCGAGCCTTGTGGCTCTCATGGAAGTATGAGGTATCTTTTTTCTTTCTTTCTCTCCTTTTGTCAATGTGCGTTTTCTTTTATACAACAAAAGGAGATTATGTGAATGCACTTTGGGGAGATAGCATGGATGGAATTGGGCCTTCAACCCTTTGAAGATAGCCGCTATTAAATGTATCAATGCATCACGCCTATCGGTCACCGCGATGTAGGATTGCAGCCCTCGCGAGTAACTCGCTGTATTCATGCCCTAAGCCGACCTTACGGGGTCAATCCCATCAATCCTGGAGGGTGGGCATGTGTTCCATGATGACCAATGGGCATGATACACTCCTGCATCAGCTGCGTTAAAGGGTTAACTCTTACCTCATGGTCGTGAAACTGCTGTTTCACTTGTTGCACGTTGTAGGCTACATTTCCTTGTTTCTGTAAGGACTCCTCAGCCTCCAGAAGCCAAGCCAGCACAGACTCCAGGGACTCCTGGTAGGACGACACGTCCAATGACGTCATTGACGTCACGGAGGACGATGCACTGCTCATTGACATTGTGGACTGGAAATGATAAAAATTATTCATCAAAATGTTTATGAATTAGACATTATTTCATCATTTCTTAAAGGAGATTCATTATTTACATTTGAAGTTGACATTTAAATTTCCGATGTTGTCCAAGCTCAGGCAATAAAAAGAAATCATGTATTTCCAGTAGCATGACCTAGGGATGGTAGGCCGGATTTAATTATTTTTTATTTTGTTTGAAAACGTATAGGCAGATCCATCTGATTCTTTGATTTTACCGTAAGAATATGAAAAACATATGAGAACTGTAAAAATATCCAAAAGCTATTCATAATTAAGCCATTAACTGTAGACCCAAAGATTATATTTATAAAAAAGTGGATGAAAATACGAAAAGAAAATCTCATAGAAATTCTTGAAAAATTCTCAAAACAAAAATGTAAGTAAAGGGTCTACCCTGTTTTGCTAGGGTGGATCGAGGGACTGTAAGCAAGGCGTTTTGACAGGCCTAAGTCTAAAATCCATTTCAGCCTAGTTGTAAAAGACTTATGTCACAACTCTGGATCTTTTTAAAAATAGTTTAGAAAATGAAAATAATAACAAATGCAATAAATCTTTGGAAAGAAACAACAACAACAAAACTTACCTCAGAAGGCACTGTGGGGTCAGCAGGGTTGTTCCTATGTGATTGTTGCGGTGCGGCGGTGGCAGTGAGGCGGGGCGGTGAGTGACCGGAGGGTGGTAATACGACGTCCATGTCATCTATGATGATGTTTGTGTGGGGGAGGACTTGGAAGTAACACATGACGTACATCATCACTGACTTCTTGTCAGGGTTTGCCACATTCACATCTGGTATTTGAAGAGTGTGAGAAAAAAGGGGAAAAATATATTACCTATATTTAAATTCCTGAGATTTAGCTGTTACTTATGGTATATGAAAATAGAGAGTGGCCCCTTTAAGTTTGGGTGTCTCGAATAACCGCTGGTCTCAAAGAAGTGCTGGCAATAACGGGGTATTCGAAGCACTAAATACAGTATCCAAATAAAGGGCTGCATCCACTGCGACGGATGGACCATCAGTCGCCCTTTATCCATGTTTTACTCCATAGAAAACAATGATAAAATCGACGGATGAAACCGACGGATGGTCCATCCGTCGGCAGTGGATGCACCCCTTAAGCAGCAGTCTCGAAATAAGGCTCGGGTAGACGAGAACTGAAATTCATTAGCACCCGGATGCTTAAACAGGGCACTATGCTGGGAGTCCAATTGTCCTTTCGAAGTATCACTTAAACACTTTTGAATAAGTGCCAGCCCTGTAACAGAGTCAGAGGTAATCAGCCCACAGAATCTATGAGCATTGCAGCAGAACTTTACTTATGTCAATGCGGTATTTAAACTTGAGGTTATTGGGACTTTCTATGTTAATTGTGTTTTTTTGACATTGATATTTTTTGTGTGCATAGCTCCTACCATTTTTTCACTTCAGAAGGACTTTTGCCAACACTCTTGAGGAAAATCAGTTTTGCTACCATTAAGTAAACTCACCCTCCGGGTCCAGTAACTGTTCTATCCCAAGTTTATCGCGGGCAATGCGAAATGCGTGCTCGAGGTTTGTGTCAGCGTCCTGTTCTAACAGGTCCTCATATGTGAAATACTCAGGGCTAGGAAAATAAAGACATTTCATCATTCAGTTTGATAATTATGTAGAAAAAGAACATTGATTTTCTATTAGGAAAATTATCTAGATCAAACATATTTCCTGTGAGTTGAGTTTACTGATGTGTGACCAGCAGGAAAGGTTCTTCTTTTGACGTATATTTTTAGAAATGTCCTTTTATTGATATGATGTCGAATTGACACAAGATTAGAAATGACTAAAACTCACAATATTATTAGGTGAATGCAATACATTGTGAGACCAGTATTGTAGGAACAATGAACATATGATCAGTCATCTATAATCAGTGATTGTATGTTAATCAACTGGACTTCAGTGAAAAGTGAAATAAATTGTTTAACTTACTGAAATTTGTGCAGTAGAGCATTGAAGGCGAGGCCGCTGCGCCATGATGTGGTGAAATTACGTATATCCACATTGGCGTATCTGTAAAAAGAGATATATCATATAATGAACGGAAAAAAGGCATTAAACATAATACACTCGGAGGCATTGGGGGTGCCTTTTGGTCCTTTTCGGAACTCGTATCTATTCATCTTTTGCCTGAATCCTTTGCTGAGCCTCTCCCCCTGCGGATATAACAGGGTCCCCATTATATAGGACCCTTTAACATGTCAAAAAGTTGTACAAAATGAAGAGCGTACCTTTCTTAAATTATATCTGCTTTAATAAAGGGCCTTTACAAAAATAGGAAATCTCATTATTTTGAATAATGGAATTGTTGTAAACCTTACCCCTGAGTGGCCTGCCGACACCAACTGAGCAACGTCCTCTCCAGGTTTGTCTGCTGAAGGTCCGCCATTACGCCCTTCAGAACGTCCTTCACCTACAACAAGGTCACAAACTGTTTATGGCATCCTGCTGATTGAAATTTTGGTCTTCACCGAGGTAAATTGAGTCGAGTTAATACTAATACTGTTACATATATTTTGAAAATCGTTCATTGATGTACTGAATTCATAATTTATGGCTAAATAAAGTTTAAATTGTTTAAAAAATAGAGGTTATTTATAATGTCCTTTACCTAGAACTAGGTCACACAGAGGTAATTGTCCTTCAACTTCAAAAAGGTTACAAAAAAGTTGTTTATAGTGTCCTTCACCTACAGCAAGGTCACAGAAAGGTTATTTAGATTTGTCTGTGGAAGGTCCGCCATTACACCCAGGAGTGAGTGAATTGAATTTTACTCTCTTCTTTTACTCTCTTTGCTCTCTCTCTCTCTCTCTCTCTCTCTCTCTCTCTCTCCTCTCTCTCTCTCTCTCTCTCTCTTTCTTTCTTCTCTCTCCTCACACATTCTCCTCCCTATTTTCAATTATCAATCTTGTTTTCTCTTTTTCTACCATTATAGCTCTCCTTTAGAAACACACACACACACATTCTCTCGTATAAGCCGCGGCTTATACCAGAACCCAACTCAAAATGAGGCTTATAGGAACAGCCCAAAGTCAAGATGCGGCTTATATGAGGCTTTTTACACTATAAAACAGTACTAAACTGGCAATTTTCATGCCCTAGATGAGGCTTATGGCCTTCTCTCAAACTCAGGGTGCGGCTTATACGAGGGTTCTGCTTATACGAGAGAATTAACGGTAGATTTAAAAAGAACAATAGAGAATACATTTTACTTCTTACACCTGACAGTCATGACACACGCCATGACGCTTCCCTGCCCCAGTACATACAGATTGTGCTGACACAGCAGTATGGGTGTGTTATGACAGATGGTACACAGAGTGTGGCACTTAGACCCTTTAGGCCCATTGGTGGCCATGATGTATTAATGTAGCCCTGGCGAGTAACTCACCAGGGCTACATTCATGCATCATGCCGACCATACTGGAGGGTAAGGATGATGTTTTAATGAAGTGATGGCGAGCAGATCGCCAGCACTTCATTGATGCATCATGACAACTAATGGGCATGATGCACTCCTGCATCAGCGGCCCTTAAAGGTTAAAAGAGGGTTTGGGTACATCAGGGTTCATGTACACCCTGCAGCACCCTCGTGGATGTCCCCCACTCCATATTCTGACTACTTACCCTACCTCTAGATTCTACTCTAAGACTAAGATATGATAAAGGGAAGGGGGGGGGGTGTAGGTTATTCTGAAACTATAACATGAAGATAGTGAGAGCATAGCGCTTGTAAATTGCTGTCCACAATGTTCAATAAATTATACCATTTTTACCAAGCAGCAGTGATAGCTAGGAGTTATGCTTGACTGACCATATCAAGGTTACACTTTGGCAGGGGCGCATCTAGGGCAGACTGGACAAAGGGGGGTATAACCTCCTATTCAAAGTCTATATACGTTAGTCCCAGCGGCTAAAATGAGCAGTCAGACCCCAACTATAGCTGTCTGGGTGAGCGACAATGGTGGGAGGGGAGGGAGAGACCAGTCAGAATCTATACTTGATTTCTGACGTTTTGGAACCCAGGTCAATGGCTTGTTCCATTGAATTATGTAAATTGCTGTCTCGAGACAGCAATTAAATAAAGGGGAGGGGGGCTAGGTTATTCTAAAACTTTAATATGGTAAAGGAGCCCGGTGGGTCGGGTGCTCCACATGGGGAGCAGAGAAAGTGACCGATGTGAATAAAAGATGGTTCCAGGATTGCCTTGTACATGGTTACATATTGCATACATGTATCACTATATCACATTTACTCTGATAGGCTTTGGGAAGTCTTCAACACAATGCACTATCAGAGAAATGAGTACTCGTGTTTATTGTTACATATACAATTATAGTAATAGCCAATTTTCCCACAAAAGAGGAACCTACTCTAAAGTCCTTGCCAAGGGTGATTGTTTGATTTTTCACAGAGCAATCATTCCTCTCTGCACCTCAGTTATACCAAAGATTAACCTTTAAAGGCCGATGATGCATTTATGCACCATGCCCATTGGTCATTATGATGGATCAATGCAGCCCTGGCGAGTAACTCATTCACAGTGGCGGATCCAGGACTTTGAAAAGGAGGGGGGCGCGCCCCCACCCCCCCCCCCATCTAAATCCGCCACAGACTCATTCATCTGACAACCCTATTGGGTGTAAGCGGAAGTGGAGCTGGTTCTGGCGACATGCACTGATAAGATAGGAACCAGCTTGTCCCTGGAAGTGGATGTTATCCAGGGACAAGGTACCCATCATGACAAGGCCCCATCAGTGTGATTTGCCACCTTTAGCAGAACCAGCAAAATTAAAATGGTGGACCACTGGATATGAGTCTAGGCTCCTACATAGGGTTGATCCAGTTGTCCCAGAGACTTGCCAGCACTTCATTGGTGCATCATGCCGACCTATGGGGCCTGGGTTAGTGGTCCTTAAAAAGTTAACCTGCTACAATAGATGCATTATATGGAGTAGCTCAGCTTGCCATACATGTGCTATGAGCATTTTATGGTCCAGTGAACTGGTGCACAAGGATGTCCTAGTTCTCTAATACCGCTATATGGGACTACATATCGGTCTGAGGTTGGGGGGGGGGCATGGGGTGGTTGTACCTATGTTTTGAACTAGATCGAGGAGAAGGGAGAACAGAGAGAGAGCGAGAAAGAGAGGGAGATAGAGAGAAGGAGAGAGGGAGAGAGACACACACACACACAGGGAGACAGAGACAAAGAGACAGAGAGACAGGGACAGAGAGAGAGAGAGAGAGAGAGAGAGAGAGAGGGGGGGGGGTAGGAGAGAGGGTGGGATGGGTGGGGGATGTAGACTAAAGATGGAGAGTTTAGAGCAAGGAAGAAAGTTAGG
This sequence comes from Acholoe squamosa, assembly GCA_949317995.1. Classification (NCBI taxonomy): domain Eukaryota; kingdom Metazoa; phylum Annelida; class Polychaeta; order Phyllodocida; family Polynoidae; genus Acholoe; species Acholoe squamosa. The sequence continues at coordinate 88,192,287 of OX439037.1, forward strand.
GAATGAAGACCAGCCTGGAAAGTAGGAGGTTAAAATGAGCAGAGGAGCACAAGAGAGAGAGAGAGAGGGACAGAGACAGAGACACAATAACACAGACCTAGACTAGCGGTACTGTGACTATACGTTCAGCTGGTATACCACGTGTGTGTTTCCTACAGTGACAACAATCGTACATGAGATATCGGTACCTAGTTATCTCATCATTGATCGTGGGTGGAATTTAGATGCTACCACAATAAAGGCATACTAACAAAAGACAAAGGACCTATAGATCATTGTAGCAGTGGACAGTGTTTCTACAATGTCACATATATAATCACATCTATGTAAACAGAGAGGTTGTCAGGATCCTCTTTAAACACGTATACCCTACTGACTTCTGAATATCACTCAGGTGGACTTAAAACAAACTGACAGGATACATGTAGTCCGTATGCAATCAGTGCTATGCTAGATTAGGTACACATGCCATCACACTGCTTTAGATAATTGATCACACTCACAGGCTCATATATATAACCTTACACTGAAAACATGGAAAATCTGAAACTAGTCAGCGGTGACCACTTTAGGTCCTCAAGTTGATGATACCTAAAACTACCACTTTACGTAGTCTAAATGACAACTTAAGGTCGTCATCCTGACAACCTGAGTTGTCAGGATGACAATACTGACAGTACAGAGTCGTCATATTGACGACTCAGGTCGTCAGGATGATGACCTAAAGTCATCATTTTGACTACCTAAAGCTGTAGTTTTAGGTATCGTCAACTTGAGGACCTAAAGTGGTCACCGCTGACTAGTTTTGGATCTTCCATGTTTTCAGTGTAGATTTGGAGAGCTTGAGTATCAGAACTATATGAAAACCTGTAGGCATACCTTGAGTACAACCCCAAAATATGGTTAAATCTGCAGCTTTTTATACAAATACATAGGTTAAATTCCTAAAGATCAAGCCATGTGGAATCACAGGCCCTTATCTCTATGGTAGAGTATAGGTATTGGAGGCATATATACACATGCCAGATGACGCTATATACTGTCCAACATAGCAAACAGCTAGATAAAACTGATAAATCCCTCAGTCCTAAATATCTAAATGCTGGATATCTTCAAATAATTCTGCAGAAATCTAGGAAGTATATAGAAATTCTATAAAACTTTGCTAACCTTCAGCAGCAGATTTTGTGTAGTTGTTGTTGTATGTCCCTCAGACTGAGTGAGCGATAATAGCAGTAAAACAGCAGACCCACGCTATGTGGTGCAGTAGTAGCCAGATAGTGGGGGGAGAGTGGAGAGATAAGCAGGTCATCTTATCTACTCCTGGTGCACTTAGTACACTCTCCAAGCAGGGGTATGTGTGTGTTTTGGACTCTGCCCCAGGGGTTGGTTGTGTATAGGTCTGTGTACCAACATTTAGTTCTGGTCTCAGCTTCAAGAACACATGCCATAGCACTATTCTATTTGTTCTTTCTATAGGCAAATTCCACTTTTGATATAAATCCTCTCTGTCCCTATACCAAAGATATATCTGATTACAGAAAACGGAAAGTTTTATCAAGAAGGAAGGATTTTTATTTGATAGACAGCTTACAGGGACATGATGAGAACCCAAGGGGATTCAATATAAAATAAATGTACCCTTTTTTCTTTCTTTTTCTATCTTCCCTGATGAAGGTTAGAATGGGATCGATACTATCAAAGAGACAACTTTTGTGTATGAACTATACCTCAAAGATAAAGTGTAGCCATGGCAATTATTTCCAAATTACCCCAGAATCATTGATTGCCATTCGAATACTATATGTAGTGATGGGACCATAATATTTATATAAGAAGCAGTGAGTAGGTCTGGGGTATGCCATCGCTATGTACCTTACTATATATATATATATATATATATATATATATATATATATATATATATATATATATATATATATATCATGATGCCACAATTGTATGCTATAACCCTTCAAAGGTCTGATAGGGTAATCATACCAACGCCTGGGAGTCCCAGGGGGCGACTCAGCTGCTACCATACCTGGAGGTGTGGTCATGATGGAGGAATATGGGTCCTTTTTCAGTCTCTAGGGAGGGGGACGGCGTACTCAAATATGGGTATGTTTTTACAAGACTCACGCCATTATAGGTGTTATATCTTAGAGGGAGGAGAGGGGAGGGGGTAGCAAGGGGGAGGGGAGGGGGGAGGGGGGTAGCAAGGGGGAGGGGAGGGGGAAGGGGAAAGGGGTGTCAATGGGGGTGTACATAATACATGTACATACTGCAGGCCTGCAAGGTTTGGCTGACAAAGGTCATTACCATATTTGAGGCTAGGACCCATATAGTCTAAATGTATCAATCCTAGTGTGGTGGCATGATGCTGTCATGGCGAGTTACCCACCAGGGCTGCATTCATGCATCAGGACGGTTGATGCATTGGTACACAAGGGGGCACATCCATTCAAAAGTAGATTATCTTCTTGTCAATTCTGCACCCATGCATCCCATAGGTTTGATACATTTTGAATTTGGCGCCGTCCATCATTTTAAAACCCTTGTGTCAGGAGCATCAATGTTTCCCCATGTATTGGCACAGCGCTGCATTGGTCCTTCATGCTGACAGATGGAATGATGCTCTTATGCTATTTTAGACATCATCCTCCCGTAACAGGACTAACGCCCCCTGGTGGCAGCCTGCTGTGTTATCTACCTGGTGTCTGATGGTTCAGCTATCGGCCACCAGGTGGGGTGGGTGTATATCATGTTATCATTACTACCCCGTGATGACTATCTCTAGTCTGCTATCACTACTCTCACTATAGCAATACTACCATAAATTATCTCGTATTATAAGCACCTCTCACTATAGTAATACTACCATAAATTATCTCGTATTATAAGCACCTCTCACTATAGCAATACTACCATAAATTATCTCGTATTATAAGCACCTCTCACTATAGTAATACTACCATAAATTATCTCGTATTATAAGCACCTCTCACTATAGCAATACTACCATAAATTATCTCGTATTATAAGCACCTCTCACTATAGCAATACTACCATAAATTATCTCGTATTATAAGCACCTCTCACTATAGCAATACTACCATTAATTATCTCGTATTATAAGCACCTCTCACTATAGTAATACTACCATAAATTAGCTCGTATTATAAGCACCTCTCACTATAGCAATACTACCATAAATTATCTCGTATTATAAGCAGCGGCTAGTGAGTGAGTGAGTGAGTAATAGATGTTTAACGCCATTTCGACAGCTAAGGTCATATTCATGGCGAGAACGACATTACACAATTTCACAGAGGAATGTGTCAGTGCCTGCGCATATGTGCACCACACACATCCGAAGGGATAGGAAAGAGGAGATATAGACCCTTTTAAGTGGGCTAGGGAAGCCCAGCAGCGGCTAGTACCAGAACCCAAATAAAAATGTGGCTCATACGAAGTTCCCGAAGTCGGGGTGTGGCTTGTATAAGGGTATTTTACACTATAACTGCTAATTCACAACCCTCGACTGAAGCTTATAACTTCTCCTAAAGTCAGGGGTGCAGCTTATAGGAGGGTGCGGTTGATACAAGAAAATTATGGTACATGATAACTCTTTGAGGGCTAATGCAATATACCCATTGGTTGTCGCGATGCAGGATTGCAACTCGAGAGAGCCATTGGCTAATGGCGAAACTATACAATGCAGAAAGGCAAGCATGATACCACCCACTGAAGAGGGTGGAGGTTCGCAAGTAGGAGTTTGGCATGATGCGCCAATGCGGTGCTGGAGAGGGACGTCATCTGTGCAACATGCCGATATGATGTGTGAGCATCATGCGGCCTGTTGATAGTTAATCCATTCATGACTATCATGTGTCAGGTCAAAGGTCATAGAGGGATTATGTCACTGAGACAAGTGGGTGGGTGGGTGGTTGGGGGGGGGATAGTATCTCAACTCACTGTCTACTAAATCCCAATATAAAATAACAGTAAATTCATGGTCCCAAACCCTTCTGGATACCAATACTGTGTAGTAAAGCTGGAAATACCATGCAGATTGCTAGATGTCTGGGTTGCCAACCTTTGCTTCAGAAATATACAAAATATGAAACATCCGGAGTAGATAAGAAGAGTAGAGGCAGTAGCTCAGATGTACCAACCTCAGACCAAACTCAAAAGCATTGTCAGGTGTATGCTGTACAAGTGTGGTACTCATAACCTATTGATCTATCCGCTGGGCTCAAACACTAATCATTATCACATTTATTCACTCCAAAAAAAATAACTGTTGAATCTACTAGACATCCCTGTAACACTGAGAATCGCTGTAAATTTGATGGCATTTTCTCTCTCTCTCTCTCTCTCTCTCTCTCTCTCTCTCTCTCTCTCTCTCTCTCTCTCTCTCTCTCACCCTCTCTCTTTAATTTCTACTTATTTTGTTTGGTGTTTTTGATATTTCAGACGTACCTGCCAGTGTAGGATGATGCTCCAGACAAGATCTAGTATGAACTTTATGATATAACATACCTGCCAGTGTAGGATGATGCTCCAGACAAGACCTAGTATGAACATTATGATATAACATACCTGCCAGTGTAGGATAATGCTCCAGACAAGACCTAGTATCAGCTTTGGGTTGCCGTCCACAATGTCATTGCTGCTGATGTTCACCAAGCGAATCTGAAACAACCAGAAAACAGTGGATGTCAGTTATGAAGAACGGGATCAAAATGCCTGTGAGGGAGAGAAGGGTCCGAAGGTATACATGTGCATCCATTACTATTTCTGTACATATTATTTACAGCAGACAAAGAGTGGGAACAAAGAGATCAGGATCATGTATTAATGTGCTCAGTCCAAGAAACTGGAACCAGCTGATGTCCAGGGTTGAGGGTTCCTATGGCTTACTGCCCTCAGTGGGAGCTGCTATATAACAGTATGTAGATACATGATATTTAGTAGTTGAGTACCCACGTGTTGTACCTGTATAGGTGAGGGGTGTTACTCTATAGTGACCAGCTGAATAAATACACACCCTAGGAACCCTGAACCCCCTCATGGACACACTTAGCCTTCACAATGCAGCAATGCAGTGCTAGCTGGCGCATGGTCCCAAGCAATATCTTTCAGACCTGAGTCGCATTGGTGCATCATGACCATTAGATGTCATGATGCACCAATGAAGGTATTGGTGCATCATGACATCTAATGGTCATGATGCACCAATACCTTCATTGGTGCATCATGACATCTAATGGTCATGATGCACATCTGTTTCAGCAGCCCTTAAAGGAATACGTATCCACCTAAGAGGCTGGGGCACACATGCCATAAAGAAATGAGATAAAGTGGTTTTAGGATTTATAAAGAACAGGTGCCCCATAAGCTGCTCGTGAGCTACTCACAGGCCGCCCTGTGGTCCATGGCCTGAGTTAATGGCCGCTAATTCCCCCTATGTGTGAGCAGCTCACGACCCTCACAACATATTAGCAAACAGTCTAACTGTCATTAGTATCCCTCCCACCAGGTGACTGCACTGTCTGGTCACAGCTAGACTAGTCAAGGTCTCTGTGTGCTATTGTATATGTACAAGGTTAGGCTAGCCAAGGTCTCTGTTCTATTTTATATACAAAGATAAACTAGCCAAGGTATATGTGTGCTATTTTATATACAATGTTAGACTAGCGAAGGTTTATATGCTATTTTATATACAAAGTCAGCCTAGCCATGGTCTATGTGTGCTATTTTATATGTACAAGGTTAGGCTAGTCGAGGTATCTGTGGTATTTTATATGCAAAGATAAACTAGCCAAGGTCTATGCTTGCAATTTTATATGTACAAGGTTAGGCTAGCCAAGGTCTATGTGTGCTGTTCTGTACAAGGTTAGATTAGGCAAGGTCTATGTGTGTTATTTTGTACAAAGTTAGACTAGGCAAGGTCTATGTGTGCTATTTTATATACAAGGTTAGACTAGCCAAGGTCTATGTGTGCTATTTTATATACAAGGTTAGACTAGACAAGGTCTATGTGTGCTATTTTATATACAAGGTTAGACTAGACAAGGTCTATGTGTGCTATTTTATATACAAGGTTAGACTAGACAAGGTCTATGTGTGCTATTTTATATACAATGTTAGACTAGACAAGGTCTATGTGTGCTATTTTATATACAAGGTTAGACTAGACAAGGTCTATGTGTGCTATTTTATATACAATGTTAGACTAGTAAAGGTCTCTGTGTGCTATTCTATGTACAAGTTTATTCTAGCCAAGGTCTATGTGTGTTATCCTATATGCAGTCGTCCAGTTATATAAGTAAACCATACACCGGTTGGTCACACTGTCTTCTTAGACCTCTGATCTTTAGAAATCTAACATAGCCCTGCAATCTAGTCCTAATTCTGGCTGTATTTAAGGAGTTATACTTCATTATCAGCAGGTAAGAAAGGGGAGCATTTTACCCCTTTTGAGAATATGGGCAAGACGAATGGTTTGGCCCCCGCTAAGGAGAATTGAACATTTGTAGCTAGCAAAAAGGCAATCATACTAATATGGTTACCTCAAAAGAGGCAGACAAAAGTATTACAGGGTGAAGAGACAAAAGTAAAGTATTCATTCTTGAGGTAGACACAAAGGATTTCCATTACCTCAACCCCCCGCCCACCACCACCACATACCCCCAGTGATATACACTGACCACTACCCTAACCCTATTGACTTGTATGCCCCCTGGTGGCCGAAAGCAGCTTTCTAGTTTGACCAGTCAATTAGCAGATGTACATCACAAGATGGGCACCACCCAACATCCACTAACAACCCGTCTTCTCACCTCATCATGGGTAGACAGGCCAAGGTCTCTCTTGTATTAGTGGGTTTACATTCATTTGTTGTCGTAATGTTAAGACAACTAGTAAAATTCTGTTGCCACTCAAGCATGGTCTTTTTAACATGTTAATTTATATTAAGATGGCATAACAAGGCTGACAAGTTCCTAGTACAAGGCATATACTCAGTTACCCTAAATCCTGGGTTCTTTGCTAGGAAACAGCTCAGATCATCTGTGCCATACTCTTGGCAGGACTTTAAACATAGAGTCAAGAGTTGAACTCACTGTTTTACACATCCTGTTATTCTGGACTTTGCTTTGACCAATTGAAAGGCCTGACATTGATCATGATACTAGAGCATCCTCTAATCATATACTCACATATGATCACAAGGATATCATTGAGAGATTAGATTAGGAGAGTCCTAGTCTCAAATATGGTTATGACCCTTGTCAGGCAAACCTTTCAGGCCTACAGTAGATTCATCTAGCACTAACGCGGTAAACTCGACTTACCTGCCAGGGCTACATTGGTGCATCATTCTCACCTGCTTGTTTAATTAACGCCATAGGATATGCAAGATGCATGAGAGCAGGCCTGGTAAGTTACTCACCAGGGCTGCATTCATGCATCATGGCAGCAAACAGTGCATTAATACAATCTGCAGCCAATAAAGCGCACATATACCTTAGAATGGGGTCCTGCTTGTGATGAAGCTGCCAAGTCAAACACTGCCAAGTCAGTGCTTGCCAAGTCCCCGGGCCAAGTCCCTGACTGCTAAGTTGGCAGGTGTTAAAAGGTGAGAGTAAGGCACTGAGGAGGAGGCTCAGTCAATGGGACCAGTAATCTCAGCAGTTATCAATTGATGCTGTATGGGCCACTATCTATGGTATAGGTTAGGACAGAAAAATATTGCTGATTTTCGTTGTTGTTGTTGTTGTTGTTGTTGTTGTTGTTGTTGATATTCTGCCAGTTGTAAGGGGGTGGATAACTATTCATTCTAGTGACATATCTTAGCGTTATAGGTAGACTGGCAGCCCCTGAGGTCTCCTCCCTACTCTCTTCTGCGACTCCCTAGAAATATTTTCAATTTTTTTTTTCACTTTTCAATTCTCCTTAATCAAAATCAATAGACGTGCAAGACAATGTTCTAGGGTATGACTCTTTCTCACAATGACAGTTTCAGTATATCCATGTGGGAGTGGATCATGCCACTTTGTCGCCATGATGCACCAATGAAGTGCTGGGGGGTCTGATCATTACCTTGGGGCCCTTGATGGGGGGCTCCCCATGTCCCATGTCGATTTTAAGAAATTGCCATGTCACCATGTCGATTTTAAGAAATTGCCATGTCACTGTGTCGTCTTTAAGAAATTGTCATGTCACTGTGTCGATTTTAAGGAATTGGCCATGTCACATGTCACTAGGCCGAAAAATGCTCATGTCGCCATGTCGACTTAAGGGGTCTAGAGACATTAGCTTTTCCTCGGAGCATATATACAAGTAAGTATTTAGTGACGATTCACAAGAAAATAACTTTGAAACTGTCTCTTTGTAGACTCAGTAGACCGTACATGAGAAAAAAGTCCAATATACAACATGGCTGAAGGTTATACAAGCAGAGTGTCTATGGGCCAAGCCAAAACCATGCTCAATGTTAGTACACTTGTATTACCAGTACAGGGGACAGCGACATTATACACAAGTGACACAAACACAAGCGGTTTACACAGAAAAATACACCTTACGTTTTTTACCCTTTTACTCTCTAGAGGCAGCTAATGCATTAATGCATCATGCCAATTAGTCTTTATGAATGATGCATTAATGCATCATGCAAATTAGTCTGAATGATGGATTGAGTTAGGGAGTAGCTCAGCAGGGCTGGATGTATGCATTATGCTGACCAGTGGCCGTTATGCATTAATGGACCGACCCTCAGGGTGTAAAGTGTTCACATAGGATTGGGGTACAACAGTGACATACACCGTCCCCTAGAGATATAACATAGGCACAGGAGTGACCTGGTTGGCAGCTACATGTAAACAAATCCTATATTGAGCAACTCACGGAGCAGCTCATAGTGTGTAATAGGTAGAGGCAATAAAGTTCTACTACAAGACTACGATGTATGCATGTATACAGTCGTACACGATGCTTTTGGTAGGACTCAAAATCTTAAGTTGTAGCATCTTCAGAAATTCAATTGTTTACATTACCAGTGATCATTATCATGGGCTAAGATTCTTGGATAACTAAATAGATTATATGAATATCACAAGTAGCCGACACAACTGTGATTAGGCCTTGAATGTTCTGGTATGATCGGAGCGCCGCTGAGGTGGATTCCAGACATTTTAAGTGTGGGAAATATGAGCTAGAAGTGGAAATGCCCAACCCTAGGAGGTCCCTTTAAGTCCTGTCAGAAAACAGCAGGGTTAAAACGGAACAACTACTGCCTCACCCACCTGTTCCCCTGATGGATATTCTGTCACAGTGAGCCACTCTCAGAACACCTACATATCACTTATGACCAGGCCTTTAACCCTTTAAAGGCCGCTGATGCAGGAGTGCATCATGTCCATTGGTCGTCATGATGCACCAATGCAGGCAGCCCTCGCAAGTAATACGTTAGGCCTGAATTCATGTATCATGCCGGCCCTATGGGTATTATACAGTACCGGAGGGTCGGCATGATGCTCCAATGAAGTGCTATTGAACAGTCTCGCCAGCACTTCATTGGTGCATCGTGACAACAAATGGGCATTATGGGTTCTTGCATTCGCGGTCCTTGAAGGGTTAGGGGTTCTAGCACCTGTTCTTTGATCCTGGTTCCCATGTTTGACACGTCTGACAGTTGTAGGGTGACTTCTAGGGTCACCCAGCGTGTAGAACTAGTGCTGGGTACTTCAGAAGGACCTGGGATTAGCACCCGGGGGGGGGGGCACTCTCTATGTAAGGTATACACATATGTGCGGGTGGCAAGGGTACTTTTTCAAGGAAAAGTCCCTAGCAAGCCTCCTGTTTCAGCCACAAATGTCCCTAGCAAGGGTCTACTATTGAGCAAAAGTCCCTAGCAAGGGTCAACTTTCAGGAAAATACCCGATTTACGCAGGAAATTTCAAAATTTTCTTGGACATAAGCACAGTTTTTATGAAAATAGCATAAACCAAATTCAATTTTCTCTCCAATCAGTGTAAATTTAAGACATTTTGAAACAAATCTTGGATTATTGAGTCAAAAGTGCCCTAGAAAGGGTAGGCTTTCGAAGAAAAACCCCGCGAACGAGTGCCCTAGCAAGGGTAAGGGTTGTCGTGGGTTCAGCCACACACCTGTATCAAAAAAAATTGAAGTGCCCCCCCCCCGGGGATTAGCACCTCTGAAGGTTGTTTGAAGCCTCCAGGGTCATGCTCCTTGCCACTCTGGGTGTACACGCCAGGGCTGTGTTCATTGTATTATGATGACCAATGAGCGTGATGCAGTAATGCAGAAGCGGCCACGAAAGGGTTAAGAAAAAACCAACAACCACTGACCTGATACCCTAGTATTCCTACCTGGACTGGCTGCAGTCAGGAAGTTTTACCTGATACCCTAGTATTCCTACCTGGACTGGCTGCAGTCAGGAAGTCTCACCTGATACCCTAGTATTTCTACCTGGACTGGCTGCAGTCAGGAAGTCTCACCTGATACCCTAGTATTCCTACCTGGACTGGCTGCAGTCAGGAAGTCTCACCTGATACCCTAGTATTCCTACCTGGACTGGCTGCAGTCAGGAAGTCTCACCTGATACCCTAGTATTCCTACCAGGACTGGCTGCAGTCAGGAAGTCTCACCTGATACCCTAGTATTCCTACCTGGACTGGCTGCAGTCAGGAAGTCTCACCTGATACCCTAGTATTCCTACCTGGACTGGCTGCAGTCAGGAAGTCTCACCTGATACCCTAGTATTCCTACCAGGACTGGCTGCAGTCAGGAAGTCTCACCTGATACCCTAGTATTCCTACCTGGACTGTCTGCAGTCAGGAAGTCTCACCTGATACCCTAGTATTCCTACCAGGACTGGCTGCAGTCAGGAAGTCTCACCTGATACCCTAGTATTCCTACCTGGACTGGCTGCAGTCAGGAAGTTTCACCTGATACCCTAGTATTCCTACCTGGACTGGCTGCAGTCAGGAAGTCTCACCTGATACCCCAGTATTCCTACCTGGACTGTCTGCAGTCAGGAAGTCTGACCTGATACCCTAGTATTTCTACCTGGACTGGCTGCAGTCAGGAAGTCTCACCTGATACCCTAGTATTCCTACCTGGACTGGCTGTAGTCAGGAAGTCTCACCTGATACCCCAGTATTCCTACCTGGACTGGCTGCAGTCAGGAAGTCTCACCTGATACCCTAGTATTCCTACCTGGACTGGCTGCAGTCAGGAAGAGTTTAGTCAGTTGTCATGACATGTAGGTGGTCTATCTGGTACGTTGACAGTAGGAGTGAGAGCTCCAATTAGTGGGGAATGTGTAAGGATTGCGGATGGAGGGACCACCACCAGTAACATATGTCAGCCTACCTGCAATGTCTACAGTATACAATATAGGCTGTGCACTATTCTGGTGGAGTGGTGTCTCTTCTTAACAAACAGCGTGGGCTACAGTTACTAATTGTTACTATTTATGGGTCTCTGTGGGCAAACAAACCAATGAGCTGTATTGACCTTTGGATGTATATCAGGTAAGGTGACTATGTCTCCCATTGGTAATTATCTTAAATACAAGGGAATTCTATCTATGCCTTACTGTAACTCACGCCTATAGCCACAGTTACTGATTGTTTCTATTTATGGGTGACTCTTCGCCCACAGCTAACCACCCTGTGACGTAGCAGAGACCTAACTGTAACTCATGCTATTGCTAGTTTCTTGGTTGATTCTATTTTTGTATGTGTACAGACAGACAACCCTCTGCACTGACCTATGGTTATCACATTGGTACTTCATTGGCGCATCAGCCGGCCCTGCAAGAGTGTATCCACCCCATGGAGGGGGGGCAAAGTGAAGGTAGCTAGACCTGTCTGAGTAGGTGAGTGGCAGGTATACAGGTGTACTGGTAACTCATGCTAAGAGGCAGGCTATCACCTGTTATACCACATGTTCAATTCCAGTCCAGGTAAAAGCTGGTGTCATGTTTCATGTCACTGTTCACAGGGGCAGACCTTTTTCCCTAGAGACCTAGAGGTTATGACTACTCTGGAGGTACGCCATGCTCTTGCAATTTGTAGTTTTTTCTGTATCTTCATTCATAACTTATACCGATAGTTAGGGTAGTAGAAGCCATGAGTAGGACTCATATGATGGGTAGTGATATAGTGGAACACCGTGTTGGTCCATATTATGAGTAGGTTCCCAAATGATCACTGGTCTCAAAGAAGCTGTGTCTGGACATCGTTTTCATCATTTTACTCATATTCTGGCCAAGCCCCTAGAGATTGAAATGTCAACTAGAGAGAGTATAGTCAGACAGGGGAGGCCCCTTCCATGTAGGTAGGGTGTAGGAGGTGACTGACGGGTGGTGGCAAGCTGGCCACAATTTGACCACTAGCGTGAGTCGTTGCTGGCTCCAAGGGATGCTGTGTAAAAGTAGTTTTGCCCGCTGGTTGCTGTAGTGCTTATTTGTAGGCAGGTACCTCGCGTAGTAATCTTCCCCAGAAAATGGGGACCATTATGCCTAGATGCGAGAGAGATATTCCCTAGAATGCCGACTGGGCGAGATTGGGGTGGTGGTCGAGGGGGGAGAGGGTGGGGTTAGGGGTACAGGAGAGGAAGCCACCAGGTATGACCCCCTCCAGTAGGCCAATCAAACACACCATAGGAGAGGAGAGTACTTAGGGCTATAGTGTGTATGGGACTAGCTGGGAGATCACCTGGCTGCATGAGGGCTCGGTGATGCTTGCAAGGCAATCAGTTATACAGGACAAAGGAATGTCCAATGACAAAAAATAAAACATCATCCCAAATGCTATTTTTATATGAAGACTGGAAGTAATTGAATATTAGTTTTGAAATTGTCTAAAAAAGCTTAATACGCCCATGACATATGTTGTTTGTGAAGACCACGGGAACGCTTTGATAATTCTCTTAACCCAATATGCCTTTGTATTGTCATTAGATCTTTTAATCAGAATTTTCAGCATAGACTCTCGGTGTTTGATTGATTGATTGATTTGTGTTTTACAGCACTTTAGCAGCACTAAGTGGCTATCCCGTGCTTCACAGGTAGATAATTTAACAGAGGAATGTGTCAGTGCCCGCGCATATGTGCACCACACACATCCTGAGGGGATAGGAAAGAGGAGATATAGACCCTTTTAAGTGGGCTAGGGAAGCCCAACTCTCGGTGTTGTCAGTATTGAATGACCCTATGGTCTGTTATCATCAGAACATCCTGTATAGACTTTGTATGTGCCCGTAGTTAGTATGGGTTGACCCCATGAGCTGCTCTATGAGCTGCTCAGGGTGGGAGGTGAGCAGCTCACAGTTGGACTCCACACCCTGAGTAACTCCCCAGGTGTAGTATATGGGTGGGTTGGTGGGTGGATGGGTGTGTGAGAAGGGGGGAGGCGATTTCAGTAGATCACTGTCTAGGTAGGTCCCAACATCTATTCCCTGTGTATTTGGAGTAAATATCAACAAGAGGTTAACTGTCTGTGTATATTTTTGAAAAGGTCTAGGACTGTCCAATACTATTGATCTATAGCAGAAAATTGAGAGCGACATATGTAGGAGCACCTCTGATAAGATAATAAGCATAAGGGGTACACGGTTAATGAACGTAGCTGGGAGTTGTGATTTTGTAACCTCCCCTACCCAGCTACAAGAGCATAGCACATATAGAAGCATATATATATATATATATATATATATATATATATATATGCAGACATGTATATACTCAAAAATATGATATGTATTCCTCAAGCATATAGATTTTTAAGATGCAAACACCATATTTTGGTGGGAGTAGGTAACGTATATGAGGAGATGTAGAGAGCCTGGGAGCATGAGGATACCCATACAGTGTTTCCAGTGCTGCAAATGCTTTACCTCAGTATTTCCACCCCCCCCCCTTCCCTCTGTGTGCCCATTTAGGAAGTACAACAACTCTGTAAAGGTTGTCCACCAGAACCTGGCGAGGCCGACAAAGGGCATTCCAAATAATAGGGGTCTTATATCTATGGTCGGTGGCTATATTAGGGCATCTTATAAATGACCCCTTTGACACCATAGCACCCTTCCTCCAGGGGTGTTAATTGAAATGTATGTGACACCACACACTCAAAGTTTTATGGTCATTAATGGTACTTTCAAAGGGATGAGGTTGACCTCCTACTGTATCCTCCTGTAGGTGTAAAATCTCCACTAATATTTGTTTTAATTACCGCACAGTGGGGGGGCCCGCTAGGTCCTCCCAGATAACCTTTAGATCTATGAAGGTACGACTGAGGGTAATCCTACCCATGAATCTTTACATCTGTCTCATGTTATTTCTTTTGTGAAATCTCTTTGGAATGAAAAATAATTTGATCATACCATTAAGGATGCAGGAACTGGTTGTGAAATACGTGATAAGATTATTCCATGTGTGTGTGAAATATGGAGTTCCTTGGTTAAATGCATGGAGCTACAGTATTCAAGAAGGAGAGAAACTGGAATACGCACTATGTCAAGTTATGAGTATCAGAAGAAAGTAAATATTGCCAACCCTACTTGCCCTACATGTGCCACCATTAAAATATCGTTATGACACCCACGCCACCAATAGGCTATTTTTTCTAACCTCTAGACTACTTTTATGACACCCATACCTAAACTCTAGGTCTGACTTTATGGCGTGGTGTATCTGAGGTGTGACACCCATACCTAAACTCTAGGTCTGACTTTATGGCGTGGTGTATCTGAGGTGTGACACCCATACCTAAACTCTAGGTCTGACTTTATGGCGTGGTGTATCTGAGGTATGACACCCATACCTAAACTCTAGGTCTGACTTTATGGCGTGGTGTATCTGAGGTATGACACCCATACCTAAACTCTAGGTCTGACTTTATGGCGTGGTGTATCTGAGGTATGACACCCATACTTAAACTCTAGGTCTGACTTTATGGCGTGGTGTATCTGAGGTATGACACCCATACCTAACCTCTAGGTCTGACTTTATGGCGTGGTGTATCTGAGGTATGACACCCATACCTAAACTCTAGGTCTGACTTTATGGCGTGGTGTATCTGAGGTATGACACCCATACCTAAACTCTAGGTCTGACTTTATGGCGTGGTGTATCTGAGGTGTGACACCCATACCTAACCTCTAGGTCTGACTTTATGGCGTGGTGTATCTGAGGTGTGACACCCATACCTAAACTCTAGGTCTGACTTTATGGCGTGGTGTATCTGAGGTGTGACACCCATACCTAAACTCTAGGTCTGACTTTATGGCGTGGTGTATCTGAGGTGTGACACCCATACCTAACCTCTAGGTCTGACTTTATGGCGTGGTGTATCTGAGGTATGACACCCATACCTAAACTCTAGGTCTGACTTTATGGCGTGGTGTATCTGAGGTGTATCCTATTCATTAGTGTCAGGTCTCACTAAGGTTAATACAATAATTACATGTTAACCTCAACATACAAGCAGCACGTGTGTTTATGGTGTATGGGGGGCGTCTTCTCAGACATGATAGTACTGTGAATATTTGATTTGGAAGGTTGCATCAAATAGCTAGGATATTCAAGGGTAGTTTAACATAAAGAAAACCTAACCGGGGTACCTTCCTATCCCTAATTGGCTCAAACCAATTATGAATCCTCAAATTCAAGTATTTACAGTTATTACCATTGGGTTTAAGTTTTATTCTAAAACGACCTTTTTTGGGGCTCTGCTATTCATATATTGTAGAAATAAAAATAAAAGAGGCGGGTCCAAAAACGATTCACTAGAAAGAAGAACTAATGCCATGAAACTATAATATATTGAGAGATCCCTAAATTGACTCTAACCATCATGTACATGTGGTGTGGCTCCACAGAAGGTATATATACTGAAAAGCGGCCTGTGTAAGCGCCGGGGTTCTTTTAGACTGGCGGCAGTCCGTGAACTATCCTCCCAACGCCAGTGCTGACTAGAAATTAATTCAAGAGAAATGTTCTTCATTTTCATTTTCCCACCTTATTTCAAATCTCTCATAGCAAGGTCTATGGACTTGAGAAAGTCTAGGTTTCTCTGTGAATTTTGATATCCCTCTACCTTCTTCATGCTAATTTCATATGGCAGATTTCAGTGCTGAACACCAATTCAAATACCATTACAGTGTGTACGGTGCTTGTTCCAGACCTCGGCTTATTATACATTGATACCCTCGTGCTTATACCGCTCAATACGGTACCCTACTCTACTCATTGCCATCAGCAGGGCTGGGGCTTTTACTACAGAGGGTAGACTGGCTGCAGTCCATTGGTTTTATTATGAGATAATTGAAATAAAATGGGAAAATGAATATTGAAAACATTTCTAGTGAATCTATTTTTAGTGAATCAATGTCAAGCAGCCAGAGGAGGAGAGGCATGGGGGGTGTATAGTGGGGTTGGGAGGAGAGCTCAGGGACTGCAGCCAGTCTATACAGAGGGGTGAACTACAATACTTCTATTTATTTATGTATGGACTATTCCTATATAACCCTCTATGGGTCATGTGATGTATTGTAGCATCAGCCCTTTTTATTAGTTTACCTTCCCAAAACAGTTGGCATGATACACCAATGAAGGTGTGTCGTGCATTGGCGCATCATATGCGATAATTATACATTATGTTTGATGCATCATTTGAGGGGAGTTACAATACCTGACAACCTATTCCAGGTTTAAAGGGCAGCTGGTGGATTAGAGCATACTGCCTATTGGTGGTCAGCATGATGCATGAATGCAGCTCTGGTGAGAAAAGTTTCTAGGGCTATAAGCACTCATCCTGGATAGCATCATGCATACCCTATGGGGTCGATACACTCCCGGAGGGTCGTCATGATGCACCAATGAAGTGCTGGCGAGCAGTCTTGTCAGCACTTCATTGATGCATCATGGCGACCAATGGACAGGATGCACTCCTGCATCAGCGGCCCTTGAAGGGTTAACAGGCTACGCGACCTGACAGCCCTTTCCATGGAGTACGTTATTTTGTATTAGTAATACAAACTAGGTTGAGAGGTGGGAGGAGCACTTTGTGTAGAATGAGCAGCTCCCAAACATCTCTTTGTGCTATCTGTGAGGAGCTCTGTATAACATACACAGACCACCCCAAAGCACGCTGGTACCTTTTTTCGTGTGTTCCATTTGACCTTTGTGTATAAAGAAGTCAGTCTAGACGCCGAGAGTGGCTCTATTTTACAAACCTATTCTTTAGTGGCCCTTTACCACAGGGTGCAACAGTGGCCCTTTACCACAGGGTGCAATAGTGGCCCTTTACCACAGGGTGTAATAATGGCCCTTTACCACAGGGTGCAATAGTGGCCCTTTACCACAGGGTACAATAGTGGCCCCTTACCACAGGGTACAATAGTGGCCCTTTACCACAGGGTGTAATAATGGCCCTTTACCACAGGGTGCAATAATGGCCCTTTACCACAGGGTGCAATAGTGGCCCTTTACCACAGGGTGTAATAATGGCCCTTTACCACAGGGTGCAATAGTGGCCCTTTACCACAGGGTACAATAGTGGCCCCTTACCACAGGGTACAATAGTGGCCCTTTACCACAGGGTGTAATAATGGCCCTTTACCACAGGGTGCAATAATGGCCCTTTACCACAGGGTGCAATAGTGGTCCTTTACCACAGGGTGCAATAATGGCCCTTTACCACAGGGTACAATAGTGGCCCTTTACCACAGGGTGCAATAGTGGCCCTTTACCACAGGGTGCAATAGTGGCCCTTTACCACAGGGTGTAATAATGGCCCTTTACCACAGGGTGCAATAGTGGTCCTTTACCACAGGGAACAATAGTGGCCCTTTACCACAGGGTGCAATAGTGGCCCCTTTACCACAGGGTGCAATAGTGGTCCTTTACCACAGGGTGCAATAGTGGTCCTTTACCACAGGGTGCAATAGTGGCCCTTTACCACAGGGTGCAATAGTGGCCCTTTACCACAGGGTACTCTCTCTCAAAATCAAAAGTGCTTTGGGGGATAGGATTAGGGATTGAAAAGGATTATAAAACATGTCTTAATCTATTTTTTTTTTCATTCTCACTGGCATAACCTGAGTTAGTAGGGCCCAAAAGGAATTATTTCCTGCCACACGCCAGATCTCACCCAAACAGGGCCGACATCAGATTTTGTGAGGAAATCTTTGATATTTTTCTCTCATTCATTTTCTTTTTTTTTTCCATATAATTTTCAGGCATTCTTAGCCAGGCAAAGGCTAAAAAGCCGACCCAATATAAATATAGTTGGTTATATCAGTACTCTTACATTTCTATGTATAGCATGTACTCATACTCATGCACACACTTTATTCAATATTGCTGCCACATGAATGGCCGACAGGTATATTTCACATACTTGTGCTAGGCCTCTATGTGCACCAGTGGTGCCACTGTACCCATCGCCTACATATGGTTCTTCTTCCTATGCCCCTGAAGGGGCTGTGAAGAGTGAGTGAGTAATAGATGTTTAAAGCCATTTCGACAGCTAAGGTCATATTCATGGCAGGAACTACATTAGACAATTTCACAAAAGAATGTGTTGGTGCCCGCGCATATGTGCACCAAACACATAAGAGGGGATAGGAAAGAGGCGATATAGACCCTGTTAAGTGGGCTAGGGAAGCCCAGGGCTGTGAAGAAAAATAATTGAAATTGGTTAAATCGCTCCTAGCTCCACGAAATAGCTTTTGGAACCGTTTTTCATTTTCAAAACAGTATAATTGTGAGAGGTGTTTCTGCCCCCTCAATAGGCCTATGGGGCTGCAGGGGCTGGGTGGGTGAGTAGCCCCTGTAGCCTAGGGGTCAACTAGGACGCCATCTAGTGTATCAAACTGATAAAACGATTGTATAACATACATGCCCTCTACCAATGCCTTCTATCTATATATCTCCATTAATTCCTTACCAGCTGATGCAGGAGTGTATCATGCCCATTGGTCGTCATGATGCACCAATGAAGTGCTGGCAGTCAGACTTCATTGGTGCATCATACTAACCCTCCGAGGATACAGCAACCCTGTATGGTTAGCATGATGCATGAATGTAGACCTGGTGAGTTACGCTGCATGAATGTAGACCTGGTGAGTTATGCTGCATGAATGTAGATGTGGTGAGTTACGCTGCATGAATGTAGACATGGCGAGTTACACTGCATGAATGTAGACCTGGTGAGTTATGATGCATGAATGTAGACCTGGTGAGTTATGATGCATGAATGTAGACCTGGTGAGTTATGCTGCATGAATGTAGACCTGGTGAGTTATGCTGCATGAATGTAGACCTGGCGAGTTACGCTGCATGAATGTAGACCTGGCGAGTTATGCTGCATGAATGTAGACCTGGTGAGTTACGCTGCATGAATGTAGACCTGGCGAGTTATGCTGCATGAATGTAGACCTGGTGAGTTACGCTGCATGAATGTAGACCTGGTGAGTTATGCTGCATGAATGTAGACCTGGTGAGTTACGCTGCATGAATGTAGACCTGGTGAGTTATGCTGCATGAATGTAGATGTGGTGAGTTACGCTGCATGAATGTAGACCTGGTGAGTTACGCTGCATGAATGTAGACCTGGTGAGTTACGCTGCATGAATGTAGACATGGCGAGTTATGCTGCATGAATGTAGATGTGGTGAGTTATGCTGCATGAATGTAGACCTGGTGAGTTACGCTGCATGAATGTAGACGTGGTGAGTTACGCTGCATGAAGGTAGACGTGGTGAGTTACGCTGCATGAATGTAGACGTGGTGAGTTATGCTGCATGAATGTAGACCTGGCGAGTTATGCTGCATGAATGTAGACCTGGTGAGTTATGCTGCATGAATGTAGACGTGGTGAGTTACGCTGCATGAATGTAGACCTGGTGAGTTATGCTGCATGAATGTAGACCTGGTGAGTTATGCTGCATGAATGTAGACGTGGTGAGTTACGCTGCATGAATGTAGACCTGGTGAGTTATGCTGCATAAATGTAGACCTGGCGAGTTACGCTGCATGAATGTAGACCTGGCGAATTACGCTGACAAAAGGGCCGCTGATGCATCATTAGGTCGGATTTTTTTATTTTTTTTTTTTTTAACCTCAGACCTTATCAAGGTATACATATGTATTGAATTGAGGATATCATAAGTAAGTTTTTTCCTGTTATCATGGTAAATAAAGGATTTCTTCGGAAATACCATAACAAACAGTAAACAAGGGCATATATCTTTGATCACTTATTAAACTGATAAAAAATTTCAAAATTAATCAAAATATTTGAAAAATGCTAAAAATTTACCAAAGAATTATCAAAAATTGACCAAATAAACCTAAGGTCGGCCCTGTTTGGCTGAGGTAGGTCGGGTGACCGGAAACAAACTATCAAAGAGCAGGAGGTATGCTAAGTGTTTACAGGATAACAAGTGAGTCCATATTTCATGTAGTAGATTTCCTACTGGCACATATTATGATACTTCCGGGGTACTTTTTATCCACACAGATATTTTCCCCTAGTTTTGGACATCTGTTGTTGATTTCTTCCCAGGAGAGTTAGACTCGGAGTCAGAACGGACTACTTGCCAACTTAGTGCCAGTAGTAGATTTGCTCAGGTCTAGTTACTTAAATATAAAACAATTTTAAACAAAAATAACGATTAAAGCGAAGTGGAGGTGTACTGGAAGGAAGGAGCCAGGACTTGGGAATTTGAATAGCCAGATTTGAACAACCTCCTCTAAGTCACTCGACAGGGCTCCATTATTACATCAAGGCAACCCTACAGGCTTGATGCACCCTGAGAGGGTTGGCATGATGCTCCAGTGAAGTGTTGGCAAGAAGTCTCGCCAGCAATTCATTGGTGCATCATGCCGACCAATGGGCATGATGCACTCCTGCATTGGCAGCCCTAAAAGGGTTAAGCCTGGCGCAAACAGTGCGGATCGGACGCGGGTCGGACGCGGACCGGACGCAGACTGGACGTGAAACCAGTCTTATCCGTGGTGTTTGCGGCAGTCACAGACGCAGACTAGACACGGATTTGGCATCCCATCTGCGTCTGGAGGGAATTTGTGATATCAAACAATGTTAGATATTTTCAGATTTTCCACGGATGGTCTGCCTGATGATAGGAATACAACAGGCTTGTTCCTACACACACCAAAGTCAGACTAAAAAGTAGGGAGATGCAAACTGGTCACAGACTACCACCCTAATCTCACCAAAATCTGGTCTGCATCCAGTCTGCATCGGGTCTGTTTCCAGTTTGTATGTTTGCGCCGGCCTTTAGTTGTAGGTGCCTTCATGCATGCACCTGTGGGTGGTAGCAGGGTTTATTAGATTGACACCGAAATCAGCGTAGTTTATTTTGAGGAGCTGCTGCCCTGGGGCCGACTTAGCACCAGTGTGGTGGGTGGTTCTCTGTGCTACTCTGTACATATGACCATAGTAATACATGGTGCAGGGAGCCAGTATAGCTGCGTGAGTGCATCATGCCCATTGGTCGTCATGATACATCAAAGATGTGCTGTCAGGTCTGGTCACAGCATTTCATTTAAGCATCATGACGACCCTCATGGACTGTACCAACTCTGTATGGCTGGCATGATGTTTGAGTTACTCCCCAGGGCTGCATTGTGGCCCCCGAAGGGGAACAAACGACATGGCGACATTTGGCCATTTTGAGGTGACATTGTGACATTGGACCCCTTTAAAAGTGACATGTGACATGTTCAATCCCTAAAAAAAGTGACATGTTATCTGAGGCCTTGAATTTGGAGATTTTTAGACATGTAATTTTTTTCCTAAAAATGTGACATGTCACCTGAAGCCTTAAATTTTGGTGACGTTGTGACATCGGGGGGGGGGGGGGTTGGTTCCCCTGGGGGCCCCTGTATTCATGCATGATGACAACCCAAGGGGCATGAAGCATGAATCATTAACCGTCCTTTAAAGGCTTAGCTAATGTTCACCATATGCAGGCACCTGACTGGCTATACTCTGTGTTTCTGCTCATGTACTCAATAATGACGGATTTCTGTGCAGATGCAGTCATTGTCAGTCGTTGTCAGTCGTTGTCAGTCATTGTCAGTCATTGTCAGTCATTGTCAATCATTATCAGTGTAATTGTCACCTATCCTGCTACCTTTTTGGGGCCCTTGGGTCTGACCTGACATACACTGTAAAAAACAAAACTGCTCCCAAAATAATGATGATTCTCTGGCAAATTTAGGACAAGCTTATAACATTATTTTCATGGAGATTCTTTGTAACAGTCATTTACTGTGCTGATTTCCGAGGCTTTCTGAATCACCGGGTCTTGAGTAGGCACCGGGTGTACAGGGGCTTTGAAATTTTGAAATACACTATAATTTTAATCTCGAATAAGCACTGGTCTTGAATGAGCGCTGTGGGTATGAACTGGTTGAAATCAATGAGTGGCTGGGCGCTTATACCAGCCAATACGGTATATCATGCACCATGTGCGGTTTCGCTGGTACCTGTGTGCCTAGTAAAGAGGTCAGTTACAACACACAGGAGGAACCAGCTTCAGCAGCACGTGGTGCTAATAACCACAATGTCCATCTTCACTCTCCTCATATTCCACACTCTCCCAGCACTTGTTGGGTTATTACCTAGCACTCTGCTTGGGGAGTGACCACACATGTGCCAAATGTACCGCCTTGCCTGGGGCATGAGTTCTTCTAGCTGAGAGATTCAAGGTTTTTCAGTCTGGTATTTGATGTTTAGTTCCTGGAACTAGTCTAGGCAGTTGTGAAATTTAAACTGAATGATATATCCAGGTGCTCTGTGTGTGAGGTTGAAATCTTGGAAGTGATGGGGACAATTTTACTTTTATTAAAACACTTTTATACATGTAACAAAGGTAAAAAGAAATGACACTTTTTTTCTGGGATCCAAACCCCCGCATTTCACCCTCCTATGCCACACAATTCATGGATTAACCTTTTAAAACTTTCTTCGCTTTTCCTTTTAGAAAATATTTATATATACACTAACTGGCAAAAGAAATAAAATCAATTCCATGAAACATGCTGGCAGTACTGATATCCAGGCTACTATTTTGGTCAGCATGATGCAGCAGTGAAGCATTGCCAAATCACCCCTGATGCTGCATTCCTGTGCTGCATTTAGTGCATCATGATGACCAGTGCACATGGATTAACCATTAAAATGCAGCCCTGGTGAGTAACTCGCCAGGGCTGCATTCATGCATCATTCCAATGTGATGGGGTCGAATGCACTCCCGGAGGGTCCGCGAAGTGCTTGCGAGCAGACTCGCCAGCACTTTATTGGTGTATCATGACCACCAATGGGCATGATGCATAAATGCATCAGCAGCCCTTAAAGGGTTACGAGTTACACCAGTTTCCTGTTTATATATGACAGATGCACCTCTTCTACCCATATCCATACTAACAGACTTTCTTCATCAAACAAGATGTGCATGTCAGTGTGGTGATGATCTATAGACCTGCCTATGCCTCAAGATTCTAAAGGAAAGCTTAAGTGTACACACTGTAACAAATAACCATTGAGTCTACCAGGGACCCTCGTAAAACTAAATACCACTGTCATTGAAAAAAAACTGAACCAGTGTAGTCTTTACAAGAAGCCCCAGGTGGCGGTACAGGGGTACACAAATTGAAATCTCTGTGAAAATAATGGCAGATCCCTGGCGACTTTGGGATGAGGAATGTGCCGTTATTTCAAAGACATTTTTCTTACAGTCCATAAGACCATTGGTGAGAATACTAGGGGAGTATGTTAGACTGGCAGCAGTCCCTAATCTCCACCTCCACCCCCATCTCTCTCCTCCCTCTGTTGTGCTCACTAGAAAAAAATTCACTAGAAATATTTTTAATTCTAACTTTCCCATCTATGGACTTAAGCAAGACTAGGGGTGTATGAAAGAGGTTGCCAATAGACTCTGGGTACTGTGGCCAGTCTATTAATGATCCCATCTACAACATCTAGTCACATACCCCTCTCATTAACCAACATTAACACACTGACCTACATCCAGCTTTGATGAAGGTCCAATGAAGGTTAGGGCCTGACGCCAGGGTCCGTTGTGGCCTGTATTTATAAGCGCCCGGCACTTATAGATTTCAACCTACCTTTACCCCTGGCTCTTATTCAAGGCTTAGTTTAAAGGGGATTTCTCAATTTCAATACTTCAGGACCCCGGCGCTTATTCAAGACCGGCGCTCATTCAAAGACCCGGCGCTTATAGAGGCCCTTACAGTATGTGCAGTGGGTCTGTCCTTACGCAAACTCCCGTCTCCTCGCGGCATTGTGCCATGGAATACATACTTGTTGTATCCCATGGTCCCATGTGATACAGAGCTCCTTGGTTAGACCTATGGGACTGTCGTATTCGCCATGAAATAAATAAGCAGATGTCCACGACCATGGAACATTTTGCATCGTATTCACAGAGGTGGCATATTGGTCGCATCCCACGATTTATTTCATGGATTTACGATCTTAGGAAGTGATAATTTTTTAACAACAGGGAGGGTTGGTGGGTTTGAGAGGGAGTCAGAATTTTTTCAACCCGTTGACCGGGGGGGTCAGAATTTTTTCAACACCTCTGATGGGGGGGGTCAAAATAATTTCACCTGTTTTCAGTGGAAAACCCCGCACGTTACTATAGGCTAAAAGGGGACGTTTGCGCGAGACTTTTGTCCCTTACGGGGGGGGGGTTGAAAAAATTTTACCCCCTCGTGAGGGCGGGTCAAAATTTTTTTCACGCGTCCGCGCGCAAACCCACCAGCCCCCCTTCTGTTGTTAAAAAATGATCACTCCCTTAAAACAATGAAATTCTACTAATTTCAGGAAGCACGTGACTTGACGATGGAATACGAGGATATCGTATTCCATGGCACCATGGCCCCACGGAGCTCCTTGGTTAAACCTATGAGGCTGTTATATCCACCATGAAATAAACTTTTTTCATAGTCAATCACACTGGGTCCATGGAAATTTCGAAAATGGAGGTGTTTCAGCATAGACATTATCTAAATCACCAGAATGTCAGTGAGATGAATGTAAACACCTATTGATACCACTTACCGGGGTAGTTAGCCCCAATAAAGATAATATATCTCCTCACCCCACCCCGCCTGTCAGGCTCCCTACTCGCCTCCTACATAACTCCCTAACACCCTGATATGAAGTCCAGACGTAATATTATAGACGAGCTACTCATTGTATGTAGGTCACCCCTTAATCCTTTAATGTTAACCCTTCAATGACTGATGTAAACATTATAGACAAGCTACTCATTGTATGTAGGTCACCCCTAATCCTTTAATGTTAACCCTTCAAGTACAGACGTAAACATTATAGACGAGCTACTCATTGTATGTAGGTCACCCCTTAATCCTTTAATGTTAACCCTTCAATGACTGATGTAAAGATTATAGACAAGCTACTCATTGTATGTAGGTCACCCCTAATCCTTTAATGTTAACCCTTCAAGGACAGATGTAAACATTATAGACGAGCTACTCATTGTATGTAGGTCACCCCTTGATCCTTTAATGTTAACCCTTCAATGACTGATGTAAACATTATAGACAAGCTACTCATTGTATGTAGGTCACCCCTAATCCTTTAATGTTAACCCTTCAATGACTGACGTAAACATTATAGACAAGCTACACATTGTATGTAGGTCACCCCTTAATCCTTTAATGTTAACCCTTCAAGGACAGATGTAAACATTATAGACGAGCTACTCATTGTATGTAGGTCACCCCTTAATCCTTTAATGTTAACCCTTCAAGTACAGACGTAAACATTATAGACGAGCTACTCATTGTATGTAGGTCACCCCTTAATCCTTTAATGTTAACCCTTCAAGTACAGACGTAAACATTATAGACGAGCTACTCATTGTATGTAGGTCAGCCCTTAATCCTCTAATGCTAACCCTTCAATGACTGACGTAAACATTATAGACAAGCCACTCATTGTATGTAGGTCACCCCTTAATCCTTTAATGTTAACCCTTCAAGGACAGATGTAAACATTATAGACGAGCTACTCATTGTATGTAGGTCACCCCTTAATCCTTTAATGTTAACCCTTCAAGTACAGACATAAACATTATAGACGAGCTTCTCATTGTATGTAGGTCACCCCTTAATCCTTTAATGTTAACACTTCAAGTACAGACGTAAACATTATAGACGAGCTACTCATTGTATGTAGGTCACCCCTTAATCCTTTAATGTTAACCCTTCAAGGACTGCATCCTAGACTGTGAGGATTGATACACCTGATCCCAGAGGGTCGGCATGATGCACCAATGAAGTGCTGGCGAGACTTCTTTGGTGCATCATGACGACCAATGGGTGATGCACTTCTTAACGCTTTAAGGGCTGCTCATGCAGGAGTGCATCAGTCTGGTCTTTTTAGATTTTGAAAATATATTCAGCGAATTATTAAAAGTTAATAAATTTCCTATTCATAGGGACTATCTCAGAGTACATCTTATACATAGGGGTTGCCTGGTTGGCTTATGCGCGGAATAAATGCTAGTGGAGTGGGCCTAGTGGCAGGGTTGACTGCCTTCTGAGCGTTTACACACGGCGGAATACGTGCCATCACCCGCAGTGTAAAAACATGTAGAACCCTACAACTGTTTGTGTAACATATAAGATGGGGATGAGGTGGTACTGCCGAGGGACCTTACTACTGCGATGTGCTAGAACTACCAGACACCCTGCGTATAAGCCGCACGAGCATTAAGTGGCACCCTGACTCTGGGAAAACTCTATAGGCTGCATAGTTCACCGGCTTTTATATCTAAGGTCTAAAATAAAAGTTGTAATTCCCAAAACCCTGCCTGTAAGACGCATCCCTAGTTAGTGATAATTTTTTTAGCAATGGGGGGGGGGGGGGTTCTGGTGGGTTAAGGGGGGTCAGAATTTTTTGACCCCTTCACGGGTGGAGGTGAAATATCTTTCAACCCCCGAAAGGGGGAGTCAACATAATTTCACCTGTTTTCAGTGAAAAAGCCCACATATGCATGTTACAATGATTTTTGCCCCCTACAAGGGGGGTTAATAAAGATTGACCCTCAAGAGGGGGAAGGTCAACATTTTTTTACGCGCATCCGTGCACAACCACGGATGATGAACCCCCCCCCCGTTATAAAAAAAAAATAATGATCACTCCCTTAAGGCAAAGCTGCATCTGGGGTCTATAGGTCGCGGCTTATACGCCCGGTTTTACGGTATAATTTGGGATGATAAGGGGAATGTGTGGCATGAGTTGTAGTAAGATACCAGCTCATCTGTGTATATATGTAGGTGTAGATACCACATTCTGAACGACATGCCATACGTACCCCCTCACATACTACATGCACCTAGGGGTGCCAATGGAAAAGGTGTCAAGTAAGCTTCTTTATTCTTATCTTTTCTTTTTCTAATTTTTCCCATCTGTCTCTTTCTGCTCTCTCCCTTTTAATTGTTTATCTGTGTCTCTCATTATATCGGTGAGTCTGTCTCTCTCTCTGTCGATTTCTCTTTATCTCTCTCTGTCTCTCTTTCTGTGTTTGTCTGTCTGTCTGTCCCAATACCTCTTTCTTACCTTTTGAAAAACAGTCTTCAAGAGCCTTTTCCATCCCCATCAATGGGTTATTTTCTATTTTCCCTTCATTTTCTGCGTGTTACTTCCCCGTCTGGCAGCAGTCAGGTGGAGACTGCTACATGTCAGACCTCTGGAGGAAAACCAGGCATTTCCTCTTATGTCAGATATCCAAGGGTGTTTTATTATCTGGCTGCAAGCCTTCTCATGATAGAGCCAGGTGAGAGAAACATCTCTTTTTACTGTAACTCCACTCTAAAAATCACGGTTGAATCTACTAGGGATCTTCTTAAATTTGAAAAGCTCTTTGCAAAATAACAACGGATCGCTGGCAACTTTGGAACAAATTCGTCATTGTTTCTACAACATTTGTAGGGTGGCCGGAGGGTCACGCCGCTACCGCTGCTCTTATCTGGCGCTATATAAAACACCCCTTTTGTTCAACCCCTCACTCAGGCTAGGAGCCACTTTAATAGAGACATCTAGGCACTTGGAATCGAAAGATATTAATTGGGCCTATCCTATATATCTCCGGATTGTGAAGTATACTTCATGTAGCAAGCTGAGGACAAAGTCATTGTAACATGGTATGTTACTCCTGTCCCGAGGCATATTTCTGTATGGTTCCTGCAAACTGACGTTTGGGAGAATACATTGTATGCCCCACTTGAAGGCAAATCAATATTTTAATGAGATTCTTTTTTCCTTTGAACCACATTGAATACACCCACCCACCAGGATGTCTGAAATATTGCTAAAATCTTTCTATATTTTTCAGGGGGAGCACTTTTTAATTCAATTTTTTTAAAGTTGTTTTTCATAGAGAAATAATTATTGGGAAAAAAAACGAAATTAGCAGAAGTAGACCCAATCATCATCAGAGGTCGTCAGACAAGGTTTGGGGGGGCTTATTTGGGGTCTATTCTCCCTGTTTGCAATAAAGAAAACCAATAGAGGGCTGCACATGATATAATGTTGAACTCAATGTCGACCCAGTCAACAAAACATATACAATATTTCACAACATTTCTTTATAGCCCTGTGTCATGTTCAAATATCATTAAATGTTTAAAATATTATTTTGAAGTAAGATAATGTAATTATGTTAGCTAGAAAGGTCTAGGTACATTGGTAGTATGGTAGACCTGTGGCAAGTAGGTGTGTAATGAACATGTCTATCTTCAATATGGAGGTCGAGATCTGTCAGAAGGGATTTAGTAGTGAGACGTGTTTAATCACTTATAAATTAGGCTGTAGTTACCCTATCAACTTCTGTACAATATGTTCAGTAATTGTAAATATCATGTCTATACGGACTTAGCAGGTTTAATTATTAGCCAATGAGAGAACCTCAATCTATTCACTGCGGTCCTTCGGGGGCCAACTGGTACCCATCTGATAGATCTTATCAGTAGAACTTGCTGGGAACAAGCTCCAGCAATGGCCGCGCCCATGGGACAACCTGCTTCCTCTCTATAGGTTGGGATTTTCAATCACATCACTTAAAAAAATGCTCCGGCCACCCCAACATTTGTTTACAGTGTTGAAACGCTGGTTTCTGGTATACTTTCGTGTCATTACTAGTAAGAACCAGACGTCAGATGCAGTGATCGATAAACATCATAATCCTATTATATAACAAATATCATGAGTTGTATAGTGGTGTGAAATCATCATTAGATTTATTGTCTGCAGGTGTTGTTGTAATGAAGAGCAGGAGAAGCAATGTATTTAACCACAGTGAGAAGGGCATTTCAAAGATCTACTGAATAGATGTACCTAGAGGTGTACACATCTCCCATCACTTTAATGGTTCAAAGTACAGTGCATTAGTGGCACTGTGTATTGGCTAACCTTTTCACTCAGGGAGACACAAATAGACAGAAATTTAAGCATGTTACTTTACAGAAGTGTAATCCTAAAGTAATAGCTATTACAACGTGGATCTTTAGTTCACCCTGTATAGGTTGCCAATGCAAGGGTGCATCATGCACCTGAGTCATCATGATGCACCAATGAAGTGCTAGCAATACAGTTCGCCTCATCGCATCACGCCAATCCTATGGCCCTAGACCCCGAAAATCGACACAGTGACATGGCCATTTCTTAAAATCAACATGGTAACAGGGCCATTTCTTAAATTTGACATGTGCCATATGGCTTAGTGACATGAAAAATAGGGCCTAGAGAAGGTCTCAGTTATACTCAGAAAGCTTCAGAATGCACCCCAGACCCAATATCTTCATAGACCACTGTCTTGCTCCAATGAAATACATTTTCTTGCAACACGTCATTTCGCATGTCTGCACTTTGATTGTATAATTTTCACCAATTTCAAAGTTTAATAAGCTACCCCAACCCAGTCCTCGGATCATTTGTTTGTACTTTAATAAGAATTAGATTAGCTCTGTTAGTGACACTAGTGACATGGGCTTTTGCTTAGTGACATTGGACATGGGCATTTCTTAAAATCGACATGTGACATGGGGACCCCCATCAAGGGCCCCAAGCCTCCCGTGGTGTATTAAGCTGGGATCAAGCATGATGCATGAATGAGGAACCACCAGGGCTGCATTCATGCATCATGACAACGAATGGGCATGATACATCAGCAGCTTAACGGGTAAACCTACAGCACTTCTAGATTTGTCAAATTCAATGGAATCTCCATTTTAACAGCTCGGTCCCCTACTCCATTAGGGTGGAACGTGATTTACTGACGAGTGCCTCTTGGACTTCAACAAACGGTATTAAATTCCATGGATTGTCACTTTTATTGAAATTAATTTGATTACAATGGCTGCTAATGCACTGAGTGGAATTGTTAGACTGGTTAACCCGTTTAATGCCGATAGCACATTCTCATGTCAATTAGTTAGGTATGATATCAATCCAGCTTATTTTCATAGTTTGTCCTTAGAGGTATTACACGTCAGCTGTATATTAAAAAGCACCTGCCACAATCTCCAGAACGCCAACTGAGTCTATAAGGAATCAGTTTAGTGGTATTTTAGTTTTCTCTGTAGATTTTCTCGATTTCCTTTATCTGCATCACCCTACAATTTCTACTTCTAATCAGTTAACCTCTTTACATTTTGAAATATTGACTATGTCTTTTACTGTATATTTCTGAGAATCTGGTCTACCTGTCCCTAGCAGCCTCCAAACCCCCAACAAGAAGTAGTGTGAAGAAACAAAGTAGGTGAACTGCCCAGGGACATGCCCACATACCACTGAAGTCACCCCCACTAGGAGGTGGAACTCTCAATGAATGGAGGAGGGAATCCTGCCAGCATGCAGCTACTACACCTGGTGGCAAAAAAAAGGCACCTGTAGTACACAAGGTACAAGCACACTAACATCAACTGACGATGGTAAGCAATGGTAAGCATGGATAGCTCAGACGTGTCACTCTTACACTAATGGGGAAAATAATTTATATATATATATATATATATATATATATATATATATATATATATATATATATATATATATATATATATATATATATGGATGTTTGCTGATGTTTTATGATATATTCGAAATAAAGGTAAAAATATCATTGTTTGAAACATTGATATTGGCAAGATTTTCTGTAGTGTCTTTTTTAAAAACCTTTTCATAATATGATTTCTTTTTTTTATTAATGCAGTCCTCGCCAGTGACTCATTCCAGTATTATCATCATGCCGACCCTACGGTATTGATACACCCAGAGGGTCGGCATGGTGCACCCTTTACCTTAAGTGCCGTTGAGCAGACTGGCCAGTACCTATATTGGTACACCATGACAACCAATGGGTATGAAGCATCAGCTGTCCTTAAATGGGTTAGGGTTAACCATGTATTAACCCCATCCCTCCAGCTGCCACCGCCAGGAGGCTCTGTACACAGTCTGCTCCATGAGCTCCATGTGGCACAGCATGTAGACAAAAAGTGACATCATAAACCTGTGAGACGTGTTTTCAGGCAAATAAAGGGCTATCAGGGGGTGGGGTGCGCGGGAAGGTGAACTACCCAGGTGAGATAAACTAAACGGAACTAGACGTACTGCTTCTGTCAGAGACGTCCCTAACTCTGGCTGAGAATGGAGTAAGGGTCCTGAGACTAAGTATCGACATCTGGTGCTTAACCTCTATTTTTTTCTCAAACTAAAAGAGATGGATTCTGTAATTGCCTAAGCCCACTCACTGTTTATGAAAAGATTATCCCATCAAAAGTTCTCACTGTAAAAAGAATGTCGTCGAAAGAACAACGAAACCTTTGTCCCAATATTGCCAGAAATCCCTCCTCATTTTCACAGGGATTCCTTTTGCGACCGTACTATCATCTGGAGCTTCATTGTAGAAACTACACTGGTTCACTGCAATGCACTTATTACGATCCACTTATTTAGTCTCTTCAGTTTTACCAGGATCCCATGTAGATTCAAAAGTTATTTCTTCAATAGAGTGCAAATAAAAGATTGTGCGATTTCCTTTTCCAGCAACTTCATCTTAAAGTGTTATACAACATACGGCTCATCCAGGTGTGAGGGGAGTAGCATTGTGTCCACATGTACAGACGTAAAGAGAACATCATTCACTATGCTCTACTGGCTTTAAGTTATTTAACATGGAAAAAGGTGTTAAAGTATAGAGACTGGTAGTCTAGTAGCATAGACTGGTAGTCTAGTAGCTTGGAAAAGAAACATAGTCTGTAGCCTGGTACCAAACGCACCCCTGGTCAGCCTGCTGGCCCCTTATCTGCTTATCGGAGCATCAAGTCAAACCTGCACGGCTACATCAACTCTGTAGGGTCGGCATGATACATGATCGTAGCCTGGTGAGTTAGTACTCACCAGGGCAGTAATGCATTAACAACCTTCAAAGGGTTTTCAGCTTGTTAGGTGGAGTGCTAGGAGTACGGTTACTAGGAGAAAGGTTCAAATCTCATGCCAATCTTGCGAGAGAATTCTAAACGTGTCCTTAAGGTAATATGCTTGTGACAACTAGAATTAGCTGTCTGGATGTAAGCAGTCTCTTGTTTCTTACTTTTACCAGAAATAGACTTCTGATGGCAACATCAGAATCAGACAGGTAATGCTACTTGTAAAGGCACTGTAGCTTAACTTTTAAGGGCCACTGATGCATTAATGCATTATGCCACTGATGCATTAATGCATCATGCCCATGATGCATTAATGTATTATGTCTGTAATGCATTAATGCATCATACCCGTGATGCATTAATGCATCGTGCCCATGATGCATTAATGCATCATACCCGTGATGCATTAATGCATCGTGCCCGTGATGCATTAATGCATCATACCCGTGATGCATTAATGCATCGTGCCCGTGATGCATTAATGCATCATGCCCGTGATGCATTAATGTAGCCCATTCAGAATGATGTGTCCTTGGCAGGTGTACTTGTCATTTCATTTAGTTTCATTTCATTTCATTTGGTTGATTTTACGTCCACTAATAGTACTTGAAAGGTAAAAGTTAGCAGACATTTCTGTGGTTTGCGGACATCAAGTCCTTTCTTTTCTGTTTGGACAGGTATTTAAAAACTACTTGTCCAGACAGCTATACAGGTATTTATATGCTGCTTGCCAGACACAGCAGTGACTGAATCTATGAATGACCGAATCTATGAGATGAATAACCGCATCTATGAGGAGGGCTGAGAAGGAAAACCGCTACCGGGGCTTCATTCCCCTACTCTCTTTGAAGGATAGCAAGTGTTCTTCTATTTGCCTGGTCCCATAGACAGGGCCAGACAAACCACGGCCTTTGTTCACTCAGATGTGGTACTCTGAGGGAGAATCGCATGGCAAGAGGAAAGCATGCACGCCCGGGCCCGCACATATGGACACCAGCTGCCCACATGCTCATGGCTGCATGATACATGAATTATTATGTTTGTCTGGAAACATGTGGAGCCCCTGTGTTCTGATCCCCTCCTACCCAGTCATGACCCACACATAATATAACCTCACCTTGGTAAAGCACCATCCCAATAGCTCAGCGGTAGAACAACAGCCTCGAGGTCCAGGGAGCCCGGGTTTGATTCCTGGTTGGGATATGGAATTTTCCAAAGGTGACAGTTACAAATGCATGCCTGGCAAATCTAATAACCGGAATTATTCCACGATTTCTGGGATTCTCAGTGCTTTTCCTGGATATTCCAATGCATATACCTGTCGATATTGCACACCATGAAGGCTGTAGCATCAATTTTGTAAGGCGTGCGGTTATCCAAGGATAACAGGCACCCCGTGCGGTTATCCATGGATAACCTGTATGCCTTACATGTCCTTACATGTCATATGTTACATGTTAAAACCCACAAAATTTTCAAGGCCAGGGTAGGGATCAAACCAGCAGTCTCAAATCCCAAGTCCAACTCCCTATGCAGTGTGCCACAGGGACTGACGAGAAATGCTTGGTTAGAACTACGTCTTGATATGATAGGCGGGACGAGTCCCGGTCCGGGCTGTCCACTGCCATAACCGCGAGAAGCATTCAAACCAATGCAAGCTGACACGGGCGCTGAGGTATACGGTCCGGTGGTCTAGTGGTTAGCGCATTGCGCTCAGCCGTTAGAGGTAGGCGGGACGAGTCCCGGCCCGGGCGCATCTTTTTTTCGCCGTGTGACCGCTACTATAACCGCAAGACGCATTCAAAGCAAGCCGAGACGGGCGCTGTAGCTGTCTGCTGTCGGACAACGAGGTGTATGTACCGATTATACACAAACACTATTTTTCGCCGTGTGCTGCTGCCATAAATGCGAGACGCATTTAAAGCAAGGGCTTGGACAGATGGCACAGTCTCTGAAACTATACTTTGTACCCAGCTATATGGCACAACCAGCAGGCATTGGACAGATGGCACAGTCTCTGA
The DNA here is from genome assembly GCA_949317995.1 of Acholoe squamosa. Classification (NCBI taxonomy): domain Eukaryota; kingdom Metazoa; phylum Annelida; class Polychaeta; order Phyllodocida; family Polynoidae; genus Acholoe; species Acholoe squamosa. Next base: position 88,226,862 of record OX439037.1, read on the forward strand.
AACTATACTTTGTACACAGCTATATGGCACAACCAGCAGGCCTTGGACAGATGGCACAGTCTCTGAAACTATACTGTGTACACAGCTATATGGCACAACCAGCAGGCCTTGGACAGATGGCACTGTCTCTGAAACTATACCGTGTACACAGCTATATGGCACAACCAGCAGGGCTTGGACAGATGGCACAGTTTCTGAAACTATACTTTGTGTTCAGCTATATGGCACAACCAGCAAGCCATGGACAGATGGCACAGTTTCTGAAACTATACTTTGTGTCCAGCTATATGGCACAACCAGCAGGCCTTGGACAGATGGCACAGTCTCTGAAATATACTTTGTGTCCAGCTATATGGCACAACCAGCAGGCCTTGGACAGATGGCACAGTCTCTGAAACTATACTTTGTACCCAGCTATATGGCACAACCAGCAGGCATTGGACAGATGGCACAGTCTCTGAAACTATACTTTGTACACAGCTATATGGCACAACCAGCAGGCCTTGGACAGATGGCACAGTCTCTGAAACTATACTGTGTACACAGCTATATGGCACAACCAGCAGGCCTTGGACAGATGGCACAGTCTCTGAAACTATACTGTGTACACAGCTATATGGCACAACCAGCAGGGCTTGGACAGATGGCACAGTTTCTGAAACTATACTTTGTGTTCAGCCATATGGCACAACCAGCAGGCCATGGACAGATGGCACAGTTTCTGAAACTATACTTTGTGTCCAGCTATATGGCACAACCAGCAGGCCTTGGACAGATGGCACAGTCTCTGAAATATACTTTGTGTCCAGCTATATGGCACAACCAGCAGGCCTTGGACAGATGGCACAGTCTCTGAAACTATACTTTGTACCCAGCTATATGGCACAACCAGCAGGCCATGGACAGATGGCACAGTTTCTGAAACTATACTTTGTACCCAGCTATATGGCACAACCAGCAGGCCTTGGACAGATGGCACAGTCTCTGAAACTATACTTTGTGTCCAGCTATATGGCACAACCAGCAGGCCTTGGACAGATGGCACAGTTTCTGAAACTATACTTTGTACCCAGCTATATGGCACAACCAGCAGGCCTTGGACAGATGGCACAGTTTCTGAAACTATACTTTGTACCCAGCTATATGGCACAACCAGCAGGCCATGGACAGATGGCACAGTTTCTGAAACTATACTTTGTGTCCAGCTATATGGCACAACCAGCAGGCCTTGGACAGATGGCACAGTCTCTGAAACTATACTTTGTGTCCAGCTATATGGCACAACCAGCAGGCCTTGGACAGATGGCACAGTTTCTGAAACTATACTGTGTACCCAGCTATATGGCACAACCAGCAGGCCTTGGACAGATGGCACAGTTTCTGAAACTATACTTTGTACCCAGCTATATGGCACAACCAGCAGGCCTTGGACAGATGGCACAGTTTCTAAAACTATACTTTGTACCCAGCTATATAGCACAACCAGCAGGGTTTGGACAGATGGCAGTCTCTGAAACTATACTTCGTCCCTTGCTATATGGCACAACCAAAGTTAAAAGAAAAAACGGGGGAAACTATGATGTTATTTTTGCCCTAAGGGCCATTTTCCACCACCCGATAGGGTCCCTCTATCTGCCGACAGCTACACCTCAATACCATCTTGGCCGATGGGGCTGCCATAGGTTTTAATGGAGGGGCATGGCCTCTGTCGGCTGATGGTAGCTTCTACTATGGTCCTATCGGGTGGTGGAAAATGGGCCTATGGCCTCATATAAGAGGACGTTTTGAAAAAGAAGTGGGTGTTGAGACTCATGGGAAAAGCTAAGGTTTTTCACGCCATGCTGTCAGGGATTGTGCATAGCAGGTGGATGCGATGGGGTAAGAGTGAGAAGCAGGAAGCCATTGGTTAGTGGGGTGGTGGGGGAGGGCTAGACCAGGGAAAGGGGTGTGGGACTAACCAGAGTGGTCCTGACAACACTCAACTACTGCAGATACAAGCAGAAGGGTATCTTACAGAGCAATGCCACAGCGCAGTCTCCTGAACATATTTACAGACTCACTCTCAGAGCTGATTTTAGATCATGGTATGTTTCACAACATTATTGTTTTAAGAAAAAAAGGGATGAAAAAGTTTTTTTTTTTACAAAAGTCCATGCATTGTGTCAATGGTCTTATAACACTGCTGTATCATTGTCCGGAAATAAGTAACATGAGACCAACAGAGCTAAGAGTGGGCTGCCGATACATTAATGCATCATGCTCATTGGTTGTCATGATGCATGAATGCAGCCCTGGCGAGAATGTCACCAGGGCAACATTCAAGCATCATGTCAACCCTACCGGAATAATACACAAACTCCCGGAGGGTCAGCATGATGCTCCGATGAAGTATTGGTGAGCAGTCTCACCAGCAGTTCCTCGGTGCATCATGCTGACCAATGGGCATGACGCACTCCTGCATCAGCGGTCCTTAAAGCTTTAGAGCAACTCATACAGAGGTCACACACAAGTCACAAAGGTCAAAAGTAACTACACAAAGTCAGTGCACACAGGGAAAAATATGACACACAAAGATGCTGCTTGGTGTAGTCACCCCGGTAGTCCCTGGGGGTACTCACTGAGCTCTGAGACTCTTCATTTGACTCGTGTGTGATTCATGAGAGGGACAAGTGCTTGGAGTGTAGTCCATTTAGCTGTTATATATAGGAATGTACTGGTAGATACCTTAGGGGGCAGCCATTATGTCCCCTAATGCAGGAGTGCATCATGTCCATTATTATATGGCTAATATCGACAAGACTATAGATTAGTACTACTTACACCGTATTCAATGGGGGGGGGTGGAATATGATCATCGCATATTCAGCGGTGCCATTTTGAAATTTATACAGAGCTAATTAGTTTCGCATTTAGGTATGGTTATTAGAAGTTTTACACAAAAAAAAGAATCATTGAACTAGTTAAATAATATGTTATGAATTGTTTGAGGTATATCTAAGTATTAGCGCCATGTTAAAAAAGAAGATATTGCCCTGCGCAAGGAACATTTATATCGAAACTAAAAGCAGTGGCTAGCTCCGTATCATGTGACCTACTTCGTCGAGCAAGGTGTCATGGCAGATGAAAACAAATCAAGATGACTCGACATGTTAAAAAAAAAAGTAAATATGGTTGTGTTTCTTAATTCTAAAGCAAATTCATCCCTTAGGGCCATATAATAAATGCAAATGTCCACTCCCATGAATAATTTTGCTTATTTAGCTGTTATGATGCATCACTACTCTAAATGCAATATTGGCGAGAATGGGGGAATGGAATACAATGTGGCTGTATTCAATGGGTGTCCGCCATCTTGGATTCTGAACAGATCTGAGCTGTAGGGCCATGACATAAATAAGCAAATGTCAACGACCCTGCAATATTTTTGCATTGTATTCCCCGAAGTGAGTCTGCTGTATTCAATGAGGCCTTATTGGACACTCCCTGGCGGAATAATCTTGAATCCATTCCCCCATTCTCGCCTATAAGGCCTCATTGAATACAGCAGACTCACTTCGGGGAATACAATGCAAAAATATTGCAGGGTCGTTGACATTTGCTTATGTATCAGCCCAATAATAAGTTCAGCATGGTGAATGAAAGTATTCTTGCTATTTAATTGACAGGCACCTGGCATGGTAGACTCGCTCAAGTGTATTGATTTTGATACAAGAGAACTGGAAAAATCTAAGCTGAAATTAGAATATAAAGTTGAGAAGACGTTTAGGTTCATCACTCATCATAACGACCAATGGCATGATGCATAAATGTAGTAGTGACATTTTAAAGCCTTTAGAATTATTATTTTATTCTTAAAGGTTAATGGCCAATCTAAGTCAATTCTTTCTTCCTCATGTCTTCCCAAACACCTACAATCTACTCCAACGCTATACTCTTATCTACGTAGTTTCTGTAAACATCTTAAGCAGGAGATGTGCACATGTCCATTGCAATCACCAACACATTTGGACACTCCCTGGCGGAATAATCTAGGATAATGCAACATAACCCTAATAGGTGAGGGAATTAAATCATGTCTTTTCGTGTTTATATGTAATATCTCTGTATCAAGCCCTATTGGATGGTGTAGGAGATCTTTACTGTATATCGGATTTCAATGTGCCGATAATTCTCTTTTGCTGTTTTAGAAGAATTTACCTTATATATAGTACAGTCAGCCCTTGCTTCCTCGAATTTGGAAAATGCAAGGAAAAATGCATGAGGAAGCAAAATATTTGAGGATTTAAGTCCAAATATGATAGAAAACATAGAGGAAGTTGTAAATTTTCTGTCTCAGGTAATGAGGGATCTGAGGAACCAAAGGGTTGAGGAAGTGAGGGCTGACTGTATATGGTTAGCTGATAAATGACAATTTCTAATTGATGTATTCTTTGATATTACAGAAAGACCAGAGAGTATCGATGATCTTTATGGAAACCTCTGTGAGGTGCGTGGGGATTACGCCAGTGGAATTCACTTTGGGAGAAAATCATGTGAAGCCTTTAAGGTCAGCATCCCAGTAGTAATAATTATATTTATTCTTTGGTAAATACAGTGGGCACATCAATGTTGATTCAATTTTGAATCAATGTTTGCATGTTTGCTTATCAACAGTTGATTCAGGGTTGAAATATGGATGAATTTGAAAGTTGATACAACATAGCCAAACTTCAACTCAGTGTTTTAACACTGATAGTTAGTTGACATGGCAACATTTTATTTTATTTTATGTGAATAACTTCTTCCCGTAGAGATAGCATTGCCGGGCGATCACCACACCCCCAGTGGTGTCTCGATCCACCACAGCGGCCAATCCAGTACCGCAGCCTCGTTCCGGGCGAATGTAATCATTCAAAACGGCGGACCGCCACTTGTATGGGGAACTACGGTAATAGATTTTCTGTTTTTTCCTTATTTAAACCCTCTAAAAACATAACATAGATAGAGAACTTAACTCCCCTGGTGTCTTCGGTGGCCGATCAACCCCTGGGGAGTCATCTCCCCAGGGGTTGATCGTATGTATTAATGTATTAATCCTGTGGGGTTAATATATTCTACCAAAAGTTCATGCCAAATTCACTTTATACTGCATAAAGAAGGTATTTTATCATAAAAGAGTTAAATTCCTTGACAGACATAACTTCAAAGACTCTGCAGGCCCCTCTGTCGGCATCCCCTGGCACCACACCCACGTGGCAGGAAGTACTGCCTTCCACCACCAGGGGCTGCCACCACTGGTGTCATGTGACCTGTGGGACTGTCATGTGACCCACACACGTGACTGAGGTCAGAGGTCAATGTTGAAGACTGTCACAAGGTAACATGGCTAACACACGTGGTGTGTCTGTGTGTGTGTGTTGGGGGGGGGTGAAGGGTACATGTACTCTACTTCTCTCAGCAGTTGTAGGGGTATTTCTATGCCATGTTGTATCAACTCTCTTCCCCACTACCCACAAATTATTACATGTACTGTATAGATTTATAACAAACTGTTTGAATGACAGGGTGTCAGACGGCGGTAGCTGTGTTATGCCTGACATGGTATGTATACAACATGAACATACATGTTACTCCATGGGGTACAACTACACAGGTAAAGGGGATATAGTCAATCTGGGGATATTAGTAGAGGACAGATTGTACACAGCTATAGTCTATTGCTCATGATCACTCACCATTTAGTCTTTTCCCAACCATTAGGCCTACCTGCTTTGGCTGCCAGGGTTAATCTGCATGGAGGGGAGAGGTGTTCAGGGAATTCTAAAAAAGCTATATTTTGAGTGGCCAAATATTGCCTTGCAATGAGCTGACATTTGGGTGAGCCGCTACCCCTCCCCCTACTTCCATCCTAACCCAGTTATCTTTTTTTAACGGGCAGGGTTTCCATGAAATCAGCAGGGCAGCAACTTGACTTCCCTGGCTATCAGCTCAGGCAGGGGGTATATACTAATTTATAGATATGATTAGATTACAAGGGATATTACTCAGAGTAAATGACCCTACAGGAGGATATTCATCATCCAGCTGATTCACATTATAGGTTCACGCTATCTACTATATCTATGACATTACTCAGAAAACATGGGTCTAAGGTCTATCCATCAGAGTCGTGTCTACCATGTGTAGCCCCGGGCCTCTAGCCTGGGATGTTTAACCCTTTGAGGGCCTGACCATAGGCCCTACGGGATTGGGACACTCCCAGAGAGTTGCCATACATGATGCAGCAAGAAAATACTGGCGAGTAAACACTATAATCTTGATTCATGATTCAACTACACTGAAGAAATCTTGATTATACATGGTCACATCCAATGTCTTCCTTTCAAGCTGCTGCAAACAAAATGCTGATATTGGCAGAGACCTGATCTATAATTATTAGAGCCTAATCTTGAACTATAAGGTTCAAGGCAAAGTGTTAAATCCTGTAAATTTATGTTATGCTTCTGAGACCTCCTCCTCGCCACAGTCAGAGTGGTCATTGTCAGTTCTGTATTAGTTCTCTACCTCATATCGCACAACTCAAGCAGACCCGGTACTGCTCCAAACCCGGTGTAAATAAGATATGGAGGTACCTAGAGATCTTGAATTAGATTCAGGCGAATCCAAGTAAAACCCACTTGGTGCTTGCCTTCTGATGTTCCAGGTGTGAACTGCTCACTGCTAAGACGAGTTGCCCCCCTAGATGTTATAAGTACTACAGAGAGCTGGAGATCAGCTCTACGATACATGTATTATAAGGACAGGTATAACAACACTGGAGAGACTTTAGAGAGTGACTCACCTGCTCTCATTGATATAGATCCAAGTTAATTCCTAATTGCTCTAATTTCCAAGTGAGCTACTCAAATATCAGGAACTGCTCCCCTTGAATGAGACAGGTACTACAGAGCTATACACGCAGGTCCATCTATGAGATGACAGGTATTGAAGGCACTGGGAATGTGTGACGAATTGGAACATACCTGGTTTTTTTTCGGTTGTGATCCAGGTAAATCCAAGTCAATCTCCAATTGCCTTCTCTCTATGTATGAGCTGCTCAAGCTATGAGGAGTTGCTGCCCCTAGATGTTACAGGTACTACAGATAGCTAGAGATCTGTAGACACAGTTTTATTATAGGACAGGCATAATGACACTGTCTCTTTGACATAGATCCAGGTATATCCAAGTCAAGCCCTAATTCCCTCCTCTTCTTAGTGAGCTGCTCAAATATCAAGAGCTACTCCCACAAAATGATACAGGCAATACAGATCTAGCCACAGTTCTATCTATGATATCACAGGTATTAAAGTCACTGGGAAGGTGTGACTTTAAAATATAAAAGAAACTTACTTGCTCACTCTGATAGAGATCCAGGTTAATCCAAGTAAATCCCCAATTGCCTTCTCTCCCTATGAGCTGCTCACTGGTATGAGGAGTTGGTCTCCCTAGATGTTGTTGCTACAGGTACTGCAGCTACTCACAGCTTTGACGAGTTACTCCCTCTATAGTTTACAGTTACTACAGATAGCTAAAGATCTGTAGACACAGTTCTATGACAGGTAAAAATGACTCAAGAAAGTGACTTACTTGTAATATCCAGGTAAAACCCACGTAAATCCCCAATGGCCTTCTCTCACTAAATGAGCAGCTCACTACACTATGAGCAGTGACTCCTCCTGGTGCTCATGCTGCCTACTACAACACTAGGTGTTGTGTACATGTGGGGTGGAGTTGGAGGGGGAGGTGGAGGAGGGGTGGTGAGCAGATTCCTCCACCCTGACCTACTTACAGTGAGCAACTCAAAGTACTACTACCTACCGAGTACTGTAGTGCCCTGCTTAAGCCCCTGGGCGCTCATTGATTTCAATATATCTGCGACCCAAACCCTTATTTAAGAGAGGGGGGAAATCCTAAATGTCCTGTGGTCTCAATGGTCTATTTAAATGGTTCGAGTTGATACTATTTGATGTTTACAACATAGCACCTAGATTGGGGGATTATGATCTCCCAGTATGTGGGCTCCGGTCTTGACTATATTTGAGACCCCGGCACATAAAGGAGACATTACGGTACCCCCCTTTTGCTGCTTTTTGGTACATTGTACACCCCATCCTCCCTCACCTACTCCACCTCACCCCTGGGTCCAAGCCTACTCACCCCTACCACCTACCCTTCACCCCTAACTCTAACTGGTAGACTGGCCAAAGTCTCTCAGTCTATTCCCTACCACCTACCCCTTCACCCCTCACAACTCTAACTGGTAGACTGGCCAAAGTCTCTCAGTCTATTCCCTACCACCTACCCATTAACCCCTAACTCTAACTAGTAGACTGGCCAAAGTCTCTCAGTCTATTCCCTACCACCTACTCCTTCACTCCTAACTGGTAGACTGGCCAAAGTCTCTCAGTCTATTCCCTACCACCTACCCCTTCACCCCTAACTCTAACTGGTAGACTGGCCAAAGTCTCTCAGTCTATTCCCTACCACCTACCCTTCACCCCTAACTCTAACTGGTAGACTGGCCAAAGTCTCTCAGTCTATCCCCTACCACCTACTCCTTCACCCCTAACTCTAACTGGTAGACTGGCCAAAGTCTCTCAGTCTATTCCCTACCACCTACCCCTTCACCCCTCACAACTCTAACTGGTAGACTGGCCAAAGTCTCTCAGTCTATTCCCTACCACCTACCCCTTAACCCCTAACTCTAACTAGTAGACTGGCCAAAGTCTCTCAGTCTATTCCCTACCACCTACTCCTTCACTCCTAACTGGTAGACTGGCCAAAGTCTCTCAGTCTATTCCCTACCACCTACCCCTTCACCCCTCACAACTCTAACTGGTAGACTGGCCAAAGTCTCTCAGTCTATTCCCTACCACCTACCCATTAACCCCTAACTCTAACTAGTAGACTTGCCAAAGTCTCTCAGTCTATTCCCTACCACCTACCCTTCACCCCTAACTCTAACTGGTAGACTGGCCAAAGTCTCTCAGTGTATTCCCTACCACCTACCCCTTCACCCCTAACTCTACTGGTAGACTGGCCAAAGTCTCCCAGTCTATTCCCTACCACCTACCCCTTCAATCCTAACTCTAACTGGTAGACTGGCCAAAGTCTCTCAGTCTATTCCCTACCACCTACCCCTGCACCCCTAACTCTAACTGGTAGACTGGCCAAAGTCTCTCAGTCTATTTCCTACCACCTACCCTTCACCCCTAACTCTCACTGGTAGACTGGCCAAGGTCTATCAGTCTATTCCTCAGCCCTACATCTAACTAGTAGACTGGCAAAGGTCTCTCAGTCTAGTCTTCATCCCTACCCCTACCTCTAACTATTAAACTGGCCAAAGTCTATTTATTACTAGGTACCTCTTCCTACCCTACATCACCCACATTCCCGTCCAAGATGACAAATGTCATATACATGTCCCACAATATTTGTATAACAATAACTACACAAAGCCTTGTGGATTTATCAGAAAACTATCTTACCTAACATGCCAAGCTAGCTTTGTCAATATGAATCACATACTAGAATCACCCCATATCTCATTTGATGCCAAGACATGGACGGAGGAAGGGTAGGAGACTGCCGCAAGACTATGTGACCCTCACCCTCCCTCACCCCTAGCACTACCAGGCTCACCCCTCGAAGTACCACCTACCCCCTCCATCTTTGAACCTCCCCATACCCTCAGCCGTCATCCACATGTCTACAATAGTTCAACTCTCAATTACACCCAAATACAAAAATATTTTGCATTTTGTAGAAGGATTGTTCCAAAGACCACCACAAATATCAATTTAATCATATCATTGACGATATCATTCTAACTCGCTATATTTGAGTGTCAGTGTGAGAGTAAATATTTGCTCATTTAAGTAAAGATATGTGGCAGCATACACTCTGGCATACAACAATAAATAATGGACAATCATGATGTATGACAGCGTTTAGTGGTAAGACCATAGAGTACAACATAACAAGTATCAAATGCCAATATACCTCAGGAAAGGGTCTCATAGATCCAGTGATTTGTAAGGTTGGAACAAGCCTAACATGAATAGCACTGGTCCAGTCTGACCCAGACATACCACCACCCATTCACCTATATCATGTATGGGTGAGTGTGTGGGTATTGATATCGCCATCATTGATAATTCACCACATATTCATATAGAAATAGAGAGGAGGGAAAGGGGTGCACACATCGTACTCCACTGCACCGACCCCAAGTCCCTACTATATTTTATCCAATTTTCTCAAAAACATAATTAGCTTACATAATTAGCTTGCATGATAGGTATTCAGGTTTAAAGCTGATGTGCCACGAGTATACAAAATACCAATGGACATCGATAAGGCAGGGATTGTGGCACCCAATAATCTGTCAATCTACTCATTTGTGCGATTCCTCAATGCGTACTCCGAGAGGAATCCACACAATGATCAGGTGACAAACTGAAAGGATAACCTGTGAGGTACACGTGGGGTACCCTTTCTACTCAGAGGTAAAGCTCTAAAATGTGGGTACTGTAGGGAACTAAAAAAATCATGATTTTCTTCACCAAGACTTCTATATCATCGATGAGCACACTAAATGAATGTATACTTCATGTTAAATATACATATTTCAACCCTTTAAAGGCCGCTGATGCATTGATGCATCATGCCCATTGGTCGTCATGATGCACCAATCAAGTGCTGGTGAGCAGACTTACCAGCATCATGACGACCAATGGGCATGATGCACCAATTCATCAGCAGCCTTCAAAGTGTTAAGAGCTACTCACGTTATAGTTGTGTTCCAGTAACTGTAGAGCCTTGTTGACGTTGTTCAGGTGGTGGACTCGCATCCGCCCCCTCTCGGGACGCTGAGGAACCAAACAGATTGAAACAGTTTAGTACATTGGGTACTAATAGTAGGATTTAAGGAGCAGGGAAGTGAGCCAAGGCGGGTACAGAAACAGTCATAACCTGTTATGAAATGTAAACAATCAGTTATGGAAAAGGAAAGGTATAGATAAAACGCAGGAAGACAAAGAGATCAACAGTGATTCAATAAGACTGCCTCTACATCATGCCTCATTTAGGGAGTGGTTATTTTTTTAGCGCCTCCCACGGCGCGTAGCGGCGGTACCGCGAAGCGGTACGGGAGTGCGCTATGATGATTGCATTTGCCCCATGTGATGAGGTCTCACAATACAAAATTACTGAATAGAGAAATTGATAATTTTGATATCTTCTTTATGTCTGCTTTTATGAGACATGTCATCAAACACTGGTATACCGACATTAACGGCGGGAGGCGTTTTTTTACGTGGTCACAACCACATTTCTTGTTTAACAACAGAGGAGGGGTGGTGGATTTTCATGTGGGTGCGTCAACATCTTCTTGCCCTCCCCCTGGGAGGGGTCAGAAATTTATCACCCCCTCCCCTTTATTCTATAGTAATGCACAGGCTATTTCAGTAAGAAGGGGTGAAAGTTGCTTCCCCGTCCCCCCCCCAAAGAGGGGTCGAAAATTTTGTGTCTCTCCTCCCCAAAACCACCATCCCTCCCCTGTTGTTAAAAAATGACCATTCCCTTAAGTACCTTGATCTTTTCTATTTCAAATTCCCTGGTCCGCCCTCATGGCCAATGTATCACCTGCTTGTTGGCATTGATGGCAAAAGAGTTTCGAAATTTCCTAATTAGATTAAGCTTCCACTAAGGAGACATATGTCTCATTCGGGTGTAGTTTAGGTGATCCTGTCTGGGGGTGATATCTTTGCTCAGTTTAGAAACAGACCATGTTTGCTGTTCTATTATATATAGGTGATTGCTTGGGCAAAGGAGGATCACTTTGGTCTCAGGTCTCAATATATCTGCCACATCTATGGTCTATGGGTGAGTGAGGTTGTTGATTGTGTCTAAGGGCTATCATTGACCTCACTAGTATTATTACCCCTCCCCCTTGCTCCTTCTTTCATTTAGTGAGTTGCTCACATATATATATATATATATATATATATATATATATATATATATATATATATATCCACAGCCTGCATTGTGAGGACCCTAATCCCCATGCCGCTAACCCATGCTACTAATCCCCTTTACTGCAGGGATTATTACACCCCAGGTGATAACCACCATAGGATTATCGTGTGGGGCCTGTGTTATGATTGTGTAATATCTGATATATAGCGTGAAAAGGTGGCTTTAAGGGATGGTGGGTTTGGGGTGGATGGGTTAGGTGGGTGAGAGGGGATGGGATCAAACATGGGGGATCAGGTCATGCATGCATGGCACAACATAGTGCTGTATTAACTGACTCCTCATGCATGAAACTGACACTATATATAGTGTTGATAGTTTACCAAAGGGTGAGCACAATGCACTGATGCAGATTACATAAAGGCAGTGTGACATTGCATGTATCAGTGAATTAACACAAGGCAATTAAACACACTGCTGTCTTCAGGAGGCTACCATACTAACCCTTCAGGGGCCGCTAATGCACTGAAAACAAGGAAGATCCGTAACTAGTCAGCGGTGACCACTTTAGGTCCTCAAGTTGACGATACCTAAAACTACAGCTTTAGGTAGTCAAAATGACGACTTTAGGTCCCTGAGTCATCAGGATGACAATACTGACAGTACAGAGTCATCATATTGACGACTCAGGTCATCAGGATGAAGACTTAAAGTCATCATTTTGACTACCTAAAGTTGTAGTTTTAGGTATCGTCAACTTGAGGACCTAAAGTGGTCACTGCAGACTAGTTTCAGAACTTCTAGGTTTTCAGTGTGTACTAATACAACAAGTCCATCAGTCCTCATGACGCATGAATGTAGCCCAGGCTGGTCCTACAAGGATAATCCAGTCATGGATGGTAGGGCACGATGCTTCAATGAAGTGCTGGCTAGCACACCTGCCAGCACTTCATTGGTGCATCATGACATCATGATGCACTCCCGAAATAGCAGCCCTTATGAAACTACATGTATGTGTAGTGCATTGCCACATAATAGAAGTGACTTTTCATGTGCTATTGCACCTCTGACAATTGATCACTAGCGCATTCATGTATCGGCTATTTACTAGCAAAGCCCCTTTGATAATGTATCCAGCCTTCATTGAGTGAGTAGTGAGTAATATATGTTTAATGCCATTTTGACAGCTAAGGTCATATTCATGGCGAGAACTATATTACACAATTTCACAGATGAAATATGTCAGTGCCCACACTGAAAACAAGGAAGATCCGAAATTAGTCAGCGGTGACCACTTTAGGTCCTCAAGTTGACGATACCTAAAACTACAGCTTTAGGTAGTCAAGATGACGAGTTTAAGTTGTCATCCTGATGACCTGAGTCGTCAGGATGACTATGCTGACAGTAGAGAGTCATCATATTGATGACTCAGGTCGTCAGGATGATGACCTAAAGTTGTCATTTTGACTACCTAAAGTTGTAGTTTTAGGTATCGCCAACTTGAAGACCTAAAGTGGTCACCGCTGACTAGTTTTGCATCTTCCATGTTTTCAGTGCATGCATATGTTCACCACACACATCGGAGGAGATAGCAAAGAGAAGATATAGACCCTTTTAAGCGGGCTAGGGAAGCCCCCAGCCTTCATTACCATTAATGCAGCACTGCGTGTTACACACCGTTCAACTGCCGCATTTGATAAATGTGTCAGCATTGATACCCGGCCTGTTTTAGTGCAGGTTTTCAAATTAGCACACCTTATACCAAGGTTATCACATTTCAGAACGATTTTGGGTGCCCAAACTGGATAATCTGAGTGCATTTATCACAGGATAGAGGCACTGAGAGTTGACACTTGAATATTGACAGTGTTTATTTCTATACTATTCTAATATGTGACAGCAGCTCAGGTTTAGCTTTGAAAGTGGTTCATACAGGAAAAGCTCAGCGTGGGACTAGAACCTGGGATCTTCTGATGCCAAGTGCTTCATGCTATCCAGTAGGCCACAGGGGCTGGACAATGGTGTTGGGTAAGATGAGTCTTATGTCTGGGACCCTATGGATATATATGTTTGTATGTCAGTGAATGCAGAATGCATTCTGATGCATCCTAAATATGCAGACTATGGTATGAATGCAATGTGTGGTGATTATGAATGCACTCATTGACTTTAGGGCCAGATAAAAGCGCTCGGCATTGTCTCATGCTTTAATCTGGCCCTAAAGTCAACTTCTGCATCCATAATCATCATAATATATTATATTACATTAGTAGAGGGGGGTTTTCAGATTTATATGTCCATACATTTCTATGCATCAAATAAGCACAGGTCCTGTATTTAAACGCAGGGCAAATCATAGGCTGAAATCTATAACTGCCTGCAGGTGTGCTATAACAGGCCACGGTATGCTCTTTTTACTTTTTACAAATTGATTTTAATTATCCCCCCCTTGCATGGTGAGCCCCAGCACAGTGAACAACCACATGATTCAGCGTGTTGTCGGCTGATGCTGTTATGTGGTGAGATGTGGAAATGGAGAAGTCATGTAAACCATTCTGTATAAAGGCATCTACAGACAACCACAGGAGGGGGGTGTTGTACAAACTTGGTTATTAAAAAAAAACAAGTCTATAAGGAAAGCTTTTCCTGCCACAGGCCATTCGCTCCTGCAGATAGTATTGTTCTACAGGCCCGCATGGATTTTAGCAGGACCTGATTCCTCAAGATCTCGAAGGTCCCAAGATTACAGCCAGGCATTTGGTCCCGCAGTCTGGTCATTTCTGCAAGCCCACCGGTAATTTTGACAGAAATTGCTGCGGCCCGAGAGTTTTCATATTGACCGAAAATCAGGGGAAACATTGAACATTTTAAGGGGCAAGCGATGCCCTGCAGTTCATGTCTATTGTTCCTCCTAATGCACAACTGCAATGGAGCGATGGATCGAGTCTCGGAGTGTACCAAAGGTCCCACATAATGCCTGAATGTAGTCCTTGTAAGATGGTTTGCCAGGGCTACATTAATGTGTCAACCCTGTTATAGGTCGTTAGGGATACTTTTAGAAATGTTCGTCATGATGTACACTGAAGCTTTTTCTGAATTAGTCAATGCTGAAACCTTTAAACGTCGATAGTGCGTCATTGAACATCGGTTTACAGGGCACATGAATGCAGCCATGGTGAGTAAATACAGGTTGTCCAGCTGACAATGTTCATGGATTTGCTTCACTTGCTGAATCATTGCACCCCTATAGAGGATCGGCATTTTATGTCAAGGTGAATATCGATGCTCCATTGACAATGCACTAAACCCCCGTATTGCACCCCTGCGTTAAATAACCAGCGACAAATCCGCACGATGACGTCATAGGTCTATCGCGCATGTGCAGCATTTTTAAAACGTAAACATTCAAGATGGCGGCACACGGCATTTTCGGGTAGACAACAGGTAAATAAGAGTTAATTATGGATTATATTGATCAAATTACGAATAATTATCCACCCAAACACCTTGACATAAATGTAAAGATGAACTCTGATCAGTTTGATCTTAACGGCCTTGTGCGGAACAGGCAGGTCACCCTCGTGAAGAAATGGTCAGCTCAAACTAATTATCGTTCACCTTTACCATTATACACCAATGTAGTGCTAGCGAACAGACTCATCTGCACTGCATTGAAGCATCATTACCCTATACCTATATAAAAAGGCATTAGTTGATCGCTGGTCCCCACCCCACTGAAATAAGCTTGAATACTTGCCACGAACAGATAAACCAAAAGAGGCTAGATAAAAGTATGTATTTTTCTCAAAGTTAACTCGATTTTTCTCCAAAGTTTCAAACGTTTTAACATTGTGAAGGTCCAATATGTAATAAAACTTCTGACCATTGACTAAAACAATGCACATGATTGTGAATAAATGCAAACGATATTCAGAAAAAAAATAATCTCATCATGTGTGCATGACAACAACAGGCAGAACATTTTCTACATATCCGCCATTGTTTTCTGCAAAAAGAGATTATCACAATGATATAAATGTTGCAGAATACTGATCCTACGAGAGAGAAATGGAAAGAGAGCACCGAAAATGTATTGCCACTTACATATCACCTGAAAGTGACCTGGAATAGTTGAGATATCTAAGTCCTAAATTCTGAAATGGGCACCTATGAGAGAATCTGCTTAGAGAGTGAGGTAGCTATCCTTTTTTACGCTAGGCATCACGTCGATAGGCAACGTCACGTTACTTGGTAAGGTCACGTCACTAGGTAACGTCAGCAAGAATAGTATAGGTTCCCTAGGATTACTCCATAGAGTCCTATAGTGCAAGCCACCCCCCTCTACCCCCCCCCTTAAAATTGGGCTACCTTTTGTGTTCAGTACTGAGTCCTATGTAAGATAAGGGGGTTTATGAAGATGTCAAGAAATGTTTATCAGAGTGATATCAAATGGAAACAAGGGGCCACCTACACCAAAAAATCCTGCTGAATCCAAAATTTGTGGTCTTGATTCTCAAAATTTGGCCAAAGGTACCTAAAAATGAGGTTTGATGATGAGAATATTTTAAAAATGTAAAAAAAGTTTGGAACTTTTTATAGATGCAACATGCTAATCAAAGGCAATACCTCAATCTACATATCCCAATGTTTGCCTATCTCAACCTGACAAGTACTCTGCCTGTGTATGGCTCTGTAGGATCAGTATTCTGCAACATTTATACCATATGGAAGATGGAGGCCTTGGCTGTCAAATCAGATCTAAAATCCATCAAAAGGTACTTTTCTATACAAATTTAATATAGGTATGTATATGCACCATTGTGCCGAGGTCGACAATGAAGGTGGTCAAGGTTGGGCCCCCGCTCCCCCCCCCCCGCCATCCAATGAAGATTTGCTTTCTACGCCTCTGCTAAAACACATAGTGCACCACCTCCCTGTAAAGCTGAGATAAAGCAGATAGAGAGCACCAAGCCCACATGAGAGGGTGGGGGGGTGGAGGGGGCAGGGCTGTAATGGCTTCTTATAGATCCAGGACATTATCCCCTTGTTCCCTACATCATACAAGGATTAGGGCATCACAAAGCAATGGTAGAGGCTCTTAAGGAGGAGATACAGAACTCTATGGTAAAGGATATAGCTTAGGGATTCATGTATTTGCATGGGGGTTCTTTTGTGCATATGACATCCTTTTTTTATTAGACCTTTTTGCAGAGTGGAATAAATGAAATTTGTTCACAGATAAAATGAGTTGTCTCCCATTGACCCTTTACGGGTCGCTGATGCAGGATATATCATGCTCCCAGGGGGGTGCTGGCAGGAGTGCATCATGCCCATTGGTCATCATGATGCACCAATGAAGTGCTGGCGAGTCTGCTCGCCAGCACTTCATTGGTGCATCATGACGACCCTCCAGGTTTATCAACCCCATAGAGTCATCATGATGCATTACTGCATTCATGCATCATGATGACCAATAGGGATGCTGCATTTATGCATTGATTAGCAGAACTCCAAGGGTCCATCACCAGTACTCCATTTGATCAAAAACTGATCAGTAACTGTTGAGAGTGTCATCTTAGTGCAAGAAGGTTGTAATAACATTTGTCAAGTTTTGCTGATTGCTATAGCACCTAGTAGACACAACCTTATTGTGGCGGAATACATATCATAGAGCTTTCGTACTTTCATAGTGAGTATAGTTAAGGAACAATACATGTTAACACAGAAGAAAACTCAATTTTGCCAAAATGGCAGTTACAAACTTCTTGCACTAAGGCAACGAGATGTCACTTACCAAGTTTTGGCTGCTGAGGACTTCTAGTAGAGACAGTAGTTAAGATATATACACCTATATCAGTAAAGGTAAGAAATTCCTTACCAAGTTTTGGCTGCTGAGGACTTCTAGTAGAGACAGTAGTTGAGTTCCGTCCTGGAAGTCATCGTACAAATCCCGGAGTGCGCTCCGACCGTGCCGCGTTAACTGTGAGTTAATCCATTTTGTGAATGTCTTCTTTTGTACATCCTCCCTCTCATCTGGAACCAAGTAAAGGGATAACATGAGTTTTATTCTGTTTTTGATAATAGATTAGGAGTAAAAGATTAGGGCTACCAATGCATTTACCATCCTCATTGGTTGTCATTATACATGAATGCAGCTCTGATGAGTTACTTGCTGGCACTTCATTGGAGCATTATGCCTACCCTACGTGTTTGATACATATACCCCTGGAGGGTCGGCATGGTACACCAATGAAGTGCTGGTGAGCAGTCTTTCCAGAACTTCATTGGTGTATTATGACGACCAACGGGCATGATGCATTATTGCATCAGCGGCCCTTAAAGGCTTACGCTTTTAAAGGCTACTAATGCATTTACCGTCCTCATTGGTCACGCTGCCTGAATACAGCCCTGGTCAGTGTTACTCGCCCAGGCTGCATTCATGCATCATGACGACCCTACGAGGTTGATACGCTCCCGGAGGGTTGGCATGATGCTCCGCTGAAGTGCTGGTGAGCATTCTAGCCAGGACTTCATTGGTGCATCATGCCGACCATTGGACATGATGCGCTTCAGCATCAACGGTCATTAAAGGGTTAAATTATCCCTGCACTGACATAACTTCCCTGTTCAAGTTCACTCCATAAAAAAGTGTGGAGAAACAGAGAGGGTTAAAGGCCCAATGTGTCAGGGTATGAATATATTTAACACTGTATCACGCCAGGATGATTCAAAAAGGGGAAGGCAATTATATTTAGAACGATCTTATTCACACTATCAGTGACAGTACCCATTACAAGCTAGTATGAGGCTAAAGCAGGTATTCCATCAAAGCCAATTGACAAAAACCAGCCCGATTTTATTTGGATTTTAATTAGATCTGGGAGAAATAATGGGTCAAAATTCACTTTTTCTGGTAGTGAGTGAGTGAGTGAGTAATAGATGTTTAACGCCATTTCGACAGCTAAGGTCATTTTCATGGCGAGAACGACATTACACAATTTCACAGAGGAATGTGTCGGTGCCCGCGCACATGTGCACACTTTTTTATGGTAGATTCTGGATGTATTTCCCCACAATTCCAGCAAAATCAAATTTATTTTAGTTTGACCAGAAGTGGGTGGAAATGCGTCGGGAAGATGGCCGATTTATTCCTGATTCAAAATCGGGAATTTCTCGATTCAAAATCGGGAATAAATCGGCTTTGGTGAAACACCCACTGAAGGGTGAAGTAACAAAAAGTGTTTTTCAAACAGTTACAAAACTACACTGTCAGGAATATTTCGATCTTTACAGGAAATATCATAGATAATCGGTCTTAGGCACACATATATTCTCGTTCTGAAAATACAATGATCTAAAGAAAATGTATTTACTAAAAAATATCATCTATAAAAACAAGAATAAAATGTCATGTAGCTATGTTCTGGCCACAGTGTATTGAGATTGTACATGTCCTGTGGTATCTATATGTGTACGCTATCAAACGACCAGAATCCATCCACAGAAAATATGCCGAGGGTGTTCATCTTATAAATTCAGTTATCATCTGGTTAATGGAAAATAGATGTTCTAACATGCGATTTTAATTTATTTCAGCCATAGATTAATATCCAGGAAACAGTCTGAATTGAATCCTGTGCCCTTGGCTGCCTCAGCATGCCAGGTCATCAATATTTAAAGAGTCTAGGTTGTCTTGCCACTGCACATACACCCTGAGCACCCTGTAGGTAGGGTGGACAGCCCTTAATTCAATATTCACTTCTATATGTGTCACAGTGCTAAAGACCTCAATTTTACACATGCCCTGGACTGTCTCTAATGGATGTAGGGCATATTATAGCCTATCAGTAGTAAAGGAGGGATCTAAATCTTTAGGGACATGTAAAGTTACAATTGGTTCATTCACTAAAAATGGTAATTTTAGATAGGGAAAAGATTGCTAACACCCACAGTTCTCTCTGACCTGGGACACTTTTTCTGGTAGGATTAAGGTGTAACTAGCTAACTATTATAGACCACCCCCACTGAACTCCCACCAATACATAGGCCAACCACTAATTATCAACATAAGCCTTTGATTCATAGCAATATTTCATGCCACATTTGTGTTCTGGGGATTTATTTGAAGATACATTCTATTTGAAATACCCTCCTTAGGCAGGGAACATGCTGAGAGCTACTGCCACCTAGAGGAATGATATAACACCTTAAAGAGCAATCATATTAAATCACCCATTAGTAGCAGTGGCCTCTATGCACCCAGTGGCACCACCTTGTGACCACTATGACCAATTTGAATGGAGATACTAGCTGGTAATTTTGACAGGTTCATTTTCCTGGAGAAGGTACTTTGGAATGTCACCTACACTTTATAAGATAAGATAGAAGTAAATGGATTGCAGTTCCAGAATCCACTTTATTAACTCTATCTTACATTGAATACATGATACAGTCAATGAAGTATTTCAAATCTCGTTATCCTAGCTACAGTGTAGGTATTGAGCAGAGTATTGTACTGGGCACCTGTGCCTACCACAGGCAGCCCCCAGCAGGCTGGCAGTAGGAGAGCCCCAAACTGGTCATTTCTAAAGTGATCTGGACTGTATTCTAAATACAGTATGCTATTTTTGATTTTATCAATCTCATTTTGTAAGTCTTAGGCATGAAAAAAATCCAGGTTTAACATTTGTAAGATGAATTTATATAGTTAAAATCACTCACTAGAGTAAAGCATCTATTGAATAAGTCACATTTCAGGTAATCATTTTTTAAATCTGGCACCGTAACTGATGGTTTTTTTTTTCTTTTACACTGTAAGGAAGTTTATAGGCCTTATGTTGATGAAATATAATCAAGATCTGGACACAGGGTCCTGATTTATTTTGGGCTCATATAATGAAAATGTAACTGTAGCAGATGGTTTAGGGAAATTCAAAGCATAATTAAACATGTTACACCATCAACTAATTCAAAGTTTTCCCTTTCTTCCTAAGTACACACATCCCCATCCATAATCAAACTAGTATAATAGGAAAAGCAACTTTTAAAAACATGGGAAAGGGGGTGTATTCAACATGGCGTGAAATCAATAATTTGTTCAAAATGCCCCCATGATCAGAGTTCTGCTATGGGCAAACTAAACCATAAACATTGAATTTTATTTCACTGATCAAATGCACATACATAGACAGTCTTATATTAATAAAATGATGTAATTCTGGACATGAGATCTAAAGATGATCGTGACCCTTTAATTGTTCATCATGTCCAGGATTCTGTACTATAAAAAGGAAAAAGCAAATTAAGTTAATCTTGTTCTCCGTATCACTGTCTCTAACATCCGCCCTTGGCATAATGTCATTCTGTCTACCGTCCTATGGAATATTCATAGATTTTAAAGTTTTTATTGATAATCGTGTAAAGGCATTTCTCATTATCTAAGTTATCGGATATTACATCAATTGGAACTTTTAATTATAATCCTCAATCTGAGAGATAAAAAGAAGGTAATTACATTGTGCAATCTTGTTAGATTTAATATCTCAATGCTCATGCATTTGATGTAAATTCTTAGAGTAGATTCTAAATCTTTAGGATGGGCCACCAGTGTGTTAATGGGTTATGGCCATTGGTCGTCATGATGCATGAATGCAGCCCTGGTGAGTCACATTCCTGCATCACGACGACTAAGGGTTAACAGACCAAAACTGTGGAAGGAGACTGACAAGAAGGTGGTGAATAAAGAACTGCTCCAAGCATAGGCTAGGTTTCTCCATGAGCTTATAGTGGGCAAGCGCTTTTCGGACGAGACCCTCATCCGAATTAGCACCTCATTTGGATGAGATTTTCTAAGAAACTGGACAATATTTGGGATGTAAGAAACAGGACATTTGAATTAAATTTCTCTATCTGGTCCTGAGTCTTAAAAGATATTTATTGTCCGTATAAGATCCTTATATGGACTAGACACTCATCTGAATATCACTGGCCCTTATAGTGCCTATCTTATATAAGGGCCGGATCAGTGGCTCCTCCAAATCTATAAGCGCGAAGGCGGTTATTCACACCAGTACATAAGTGCGAGTCATTGGCCAGCATTGCATTAGTCTTAGAGCATCTTTCTGTTTCTTCAGGACTCAGTGAGTCACTGACTGTACCGACTGGCATGAAGCATGGGTGCACCACTGGCGAGTTACGCACCAGGAGGCCCTATATGTCACGGGGAACTAAATCCATTTCCTCTATGTTTTTATATAGCGTAACACACAAAAACAGCCACCACAAATGTTCGTTGGTAATAATTTCAACCATAGCATGATTAAACCATCCCTCATACACAATGTGACAGAATGTTGTATAGGCTTAACCCTGAAAATCTTAAATAAGGGAATGATATGTGCAGGCAGTGCCATTCCACCCTATTTTGGGCTTGGAAATCTCCATTGGCCAGATTAACTTTTGCATGCCTCATAAAATCCCCAATCCCTGGCATATAATATAAAGACACACCTACTATTCCATTTATTAACTATTTGGTAACACCTGTGATTTTTTCATAATTTTACCAATATTCTTATTCCAATTCTAAACCAATCCCAAGCCAGCACACTCTTCAGTGCAGGCCTGAATACTCACGAGAGGGCAGCATTTACGTCCACGTGACCTATAGGCTATCACTACCCTCACTCTTACCTTTCAAAGTATGCAGTGTCTTCACCCTGCACTGCTCAGCCTTCACTATAGGACCTCTGTCTCTACACCAGGGGTCATGGGGTGCAGTGTGGATGAGGGTATTACCCTCCTCTCCAGGACTTCCCAGTGAGACATGCTGGGGTCTAGATCCATCCTCCTGAGGGTTGAGCTGACAATGTTCATAGATTTGCTTCACATCTGGAATTATTTCATCCTCTGCTCTACAGGCCATGGCTTCCTCTTCTGTATTGTATTCTTCCCTCTGGTCTCTGAGGTGGAGACATACAGGGTTGTTTGCCCCCGTATCTGTAGTACAGAGGTGGTGATCTTGTAGCTTAACCTTGGTGTCACATTGCTCTGAGTGATTTGTCACAAGTGTATTGATGTCAACTACAATCCATGACGTCATTTCTGACACTGACATATTATTAACATCACCAGAGCCTTCCGGGGATGACCTAGGGAGGTCATCTTGAAGGCCACCATTGTAACCTCCAATTAATCTCTGACCTTGGTGGGAGAACGTGCCTTTATTCCTTACAGGAGATTCTCTACTTTGACCTTGCACTGACCTTGATCTAGACATTGAACTTTCAAGGTCACTGCAATCACTTTCAGAATATTCCATTTCCGGTTCCGACTCCCACTGCCTTTGAGCTCTATAACCCTGAAACAGCCTTCTAACACCATAGTTTAAGCTTTCACTCAGTGACCTTGACCTTGGGTTATTTGACCTTGTCTGTGACCTTCCACCCTGATGGTCTACTGACCTTGACCTGTGCAGGAGTGACCTATGTTCCCTGACAGGGCTGGTAACATCCTGAGCTATAAGGTAAAGCTCTGAGTTGTACATTGTGGTGTCCTTATGTGGTCTGTCTTTAAGTTCCCCTCCGTCTCTCCGCTCTTTGTCATCTAGATCCAAATTGAGACAAATCGACACCAATTGGAGCAAAATGAATGGGCGTGTAACTGCAGCTAGCCAATCTAAACTGAGGAACCAGTGTAAACACTTCAGCATGACAAGGTGTGTGTCCTCCTTTGTCCACTGGGTGAAACACAACAGCTCTCTCAACAGCAGTGACTCTTGATAAAATGCCAAGACTGTGTGGCCATATATCAAGACTGTGTGGCCATCTAAGTGAGGGAACTGTTTAACACAGAAAATGCATGTCCTAAGTCTTCAGCCTCTCATTTAAATAGAGAGCTCTGAGTTGGGATGGCAACGCACTCCAACAATAAGCTTCAGTGTTGATCCTGGTAATGAGTTCAGAGTTATTAAAGTTACTGTGGTTGTTGATGTGCAGTGTGTGACCACGTGTCAAGTATCACGTGTATGACTTTACTACATGCCCTGTCTCCTGACTTCCTATTGGCTACAGATATTACAGGACTTGTAATCTCTGTATCTACCTCATCTATCTCTGTAGAACCTCTACCGAATTCCCACGTTTGGTGCCCTGTCTTGAATGAGCGCTGGTCCTATATAGGTGTTGAGGGTAGGACAGTCAATAAATACAAACCAGGCACTGGAATGTAGACCTGAATGTTTTTTGCATAAGGGACGGGAATAATACCACCTCCTAATCGGCGCCAGGGCAGTCATTTACAACAATACGGTATCAACAGAAGCAGTATATAGTGATCACTATCGTGGTTCATAGTAGATTGTCCATCACTCACTGACATAAAAATACCATAGGCCCATTTCCGACCCTATAGTAAATCAGCTGTCAGCTCAGGCCAAGGAAAAATAGAGGCACTATGACCTGGACACGACCATTCATTGAAGTTTTTCACCTTATGTCTTGAGCCATTTTGCATAGAAATGGGACATAAATGAAGAATGATAGATTTCTTTCTTTTTTTTTGCTTTTTTCTTTCTTTCATTTTCACCTGTCTTTCGTTTCCTTTGGTATTTAAGATAGATTGATCCCCCTGTAATGGACCTTTTGTTCATGGTACCTGAAACAGACCTTATTTAGGTCAGATCGTCAGGATGGGAAGAGAGATGTATCTACGGACGAAGGAGTAGGTGAGAGGTTATGAAACTGGATGATAAACGCCTACAGGGGTAGTACACAGGGAGTGGTGTGAAAGGATGGGAAATGGACCTGATAGTGTACATTAACCCTTTAACCTTTTAACCCTTTCCATCCCTGTGTTTTCCAAATACAGTGTTATAGTACTGCATACATGCAGTACAGGGAGTTAAAGGGTTCAGGACTGCTGATGTAGGAGTGCATCCTGCCTATCGGTCATCTTGATGCACCAATGAAGTGGTGGCGAGACTGCTCGCCAGCACTTCATTGCTGCATCATGCCGACCGTCTCGGAGTGTATCAACCCTGTAAAGTCAGCATGATGCATACATGAAGACCTGTTACAATGAGGCATCATGACCTTTGACCACCCCTGTTTGGTGGAATATTTAGAGAATAGACAACGATCTTCTTCACATCGAGACTGTCTGTTGTCCTATAATTCACGAATGCATCTGAGTTAAGGGTACCTGACTGGTTTACAGCCATGGTGACCTTGCTCAGGTGTGCACTGTACTCCTATAATGCACTCAAGGTCACTTCTATCGTGCAGCAGAGCACTGCCAGCCGTTTTATAAGTTTGACCAATGCACTTGAATGATACACTAATTCCTTAGAGACCCGTAGAGTGAAGTGCGGATGGACAAATATAGATATTAAACATATTGAAGATATGGCAGTACATATATCTAGGAGAAACTCTTGCCACCTGTCTATAGATTTATACGGCACGAAAGGGTGACTTTTCAGAGAAGTTGTTGATAAAGTTTTTGAACGTTTACTCAGGAAATCTATTGAGAATGCAAACTTTCCTTGTCAGGCCTGCCATGTAATACCCACTCGAAAGATAATTGTCTTATGAATCCACTGGAGTAAGCCATTTGCACATGCAGTCACTACAAGCAAATTTACAAGCATTCCATCAAAATTAACCTAAACCAACTTTATTCACCCTTTCTTGCCGCATGGATCTATAAGACGTTGATGAACATAAATACAAACTTAACCAAATGGGGCATTCATTATGGACTTAACTGTTTCACCCAAATAGAAATCATTATCTTAGACATCACATACAACATTAATTGTAGATGTACTGCAAGCCGTGCATATAAGCTGCACCGACATATATAACCTGTACCCTGGGTTCTATTCTTAGCTCTTTGCTCGACTAAAGCATTATCTGGTGTTATTTATCAGTTACTGCAGGGATTATGTAATCACACCTGTGTATATGCATAATGATAGGTCCCCACATCGGTCAACGACCTCCATTAAGGGGAGAAAGTACACTGTAGGGTAGATTCATCTAAAATCTCTCACATGCTCAAAGTGGCCTGTTTAAGCGCTGGGGTCTCAAATAAGTGCCGGTCTCGAAAAAGCACCAAGGTTATAGGGGCATTGAAATCAATCTTAAGCACAATCTTCAAATAAACGCCAGTCTCAAATAAGGGCCGGGGATACACAGGTATTGAAAATAATGAGCGCCCAGGCACTTAAACAGGCCTTTATGGTACCTGGAGTTGGTCACACCTTCATAGAATAAAAAACGGAGTGTGATTTAACATTGTAAACTGGTTGAATACCACGACCAATCTTGCAATGTTAA
The DNA here is from genome assembly GCA_949317995.1 of Acholoe squamosa. NCBI lineage: Eukaryota > Metazoa > Annelida > Polychaeta > Phyllodocida > Polynoidae > Acholoe > Acholoe squamosa. Next base: position 88,253,199 of record OX439037.1, read on the forward strand.
GGTATCTGGTACACATGAGATGAGTCTAACTGTATTTGTTTAGTAGGCCTAGGTAGATTCATTTTCCAAGCTATCTAACAGGTAAAACACATCACTATTTCATGATTTTAAGGCAGTCCATATACAGTCCATTATCTACGAAGGTCATTGTGATGATCTCTTTTCACTGATTGTAGGAGTGTGATGTAACAGTGTTCTAGGTAATGACCGATTACAGGCTAACTATACCATCTACAGCTTCTGGGACTGTTTGGGCGAAGAATGACCAGACCACGTGCCATTATCACAAGCTGGTTTTGCGGGAGTGTACTTTTTAAAACTACTTTGATCCACTGTTTGACATATACGGCGGTTAACTGCTTCGTTTTACGAGGATCCCCGCTAGGTTCAACAGTTATTTTTACAGCGTGCTTTATCGACACTGGTGCTGATAATATATAGAGATAATACATCTCCATCGTTCACTACCAATACCCACATTGACAGGCCCCTTACTACACACACTGTGAGCCTTGACAACCCCAGGAAACACGCCAGACGAGGGGGCAATAGATAGGATATTAGGATCAGGATATTGATTCAGCTGAAATCTCCATATCTAGGATCAGGATATTAGGATCAGATTTTAGGATTTGACCACGGTCTTAGTAGCAGACATTTTTATATTGCCGTATATTATACTGATTCAAAATTTAATCTGGTAGTTTCATGATATTTTATCATTCAAAACCAAATTATTGTAATCACAGAAATACACAGCATAGCTGTAATGCCGTACGCATTAATACTAAGATAATTAGGAGCTATGATTAAGGCAAATTCAACCAATATTGTAAAGGAAAAAGATTCAAACTTTATCATGTAGGTTGTGGACTCATATACCAGCATGCTAACATCTGATAACTTTTAAAGATCAAAATTCACCATGTATGGCCTGGAACCCTGTGTTTCCAAACACCAATGCATCATGCCATCCAGAAAGGGTCAAATGTGCATCAATGCATCATACCATCTATAAAGGGTTCACTACACATCAATGCATCATGTCATCCATAAAGGGTTAACTATGCATCAATGCATCATGCCATCTATAAAGGGTTAACTATGCATCAATGCATCATGCCATCCATAAAGGGTTAAAAGTGTGTCAATGCATCATGCCATCTATAAAGGGTTAACTGCACATCAATGCATCATGCCATCCATAAAGGGTTAAATGTGCATCAATGCATCATGCCATCTATAAAGGGTTAACTATGCATCAATGCATCATGCCATCCATAAAGAGTTAACTGCACATCAATGCATCATGCCATCCATAAAGGGTTAAATGTGCATCAATGCATCATGCCATCCATAAAGGGTTAAATGTGCATCAATGCATCATGCCATCCATAAAGGGTTAACTGCACATCAATACATCATGCCATCTATAAAGGGTTAAAAGTGCTTCAATGCATCATGCCATCCATAAAGGGTTAACTATGCATCAATGCATCATGCCATCTATAAAGGTTTAACTGCATCAATGCATCATGCCATTCATAAAGGGTTAAAAGTGTGTCAATGCATCATGCCATCTATAAAGGGTTAACTGCACATCAATGCATCATGCCATCCATAAAGGGTTAAATGTGCATCAATGCATCATGCCATCTATAAAGGGTTAACTATGCATCAATGCATCATGCCATCCATAAAGAGTTAACTGCACATCAATGCATCATGCCATCCATAAAGGGTTAAATGTGCATCAATGCATCATGCCATCCATAAAGGGTTAAAAGTGTGTCAATGCATCATGCCATCCATAAAGGGTTAACTATGCATCAATGCATCATGCCATCCATAAAGGGTTAACTATGCATCAATGCATCATGCCATCTATAAAGGGTTAACTGCACATCAATGCATCGTGCCATCCATAAAGTGTTAAATATGCATCAATGCATCATGCCATCCATAAAGGGTTAAATGTGCATTAATGCATCATGCCATCCATAAAGGGTTAACTATGCATCAATGCATCATGCCATCCATAAAGGGTTAACTATGCATCAATGCATCATGCCATCTATAAAGGGTTAACTGCACATCAATGCATCATGCCATCCATAAAGTGTTAAATATGCATCAATGCATCATGCTACCCATAAAGAATTAAATGTGCATCAATGCATCATGCCATCTATAAGGGTTAACTACACATCAATGCATCATGCCATCCATAAAGGGTTAAATGTGCATCAATGCATCATGCCATCCATAAAGGGTTAACTGCACATCAATGCATCATGCCATCTATAAAGGTTGACTACACATCAATGCATCATGCCATCCATAAAGGGTTAAATGTGCATCAATGCATCATACCATCCATAAAGGGTTAACTGCACATCAATGCATCATGCCATCCATAAAGGGTTAACTGCACATCAATGCATCATGCCATCTATAAAGGGTTAACTGTACATCAATGCATCATGCCATCTATAAAGGGTTAACTGCACATCAATGCATCATGCCATCCATAAAGGGTTAACTATGCATCAATGCATCATGCCATCTATAAAGGGTTAACTGCATATCAATGCATCATGCCATCTATAAAGGGTTAAATGTGCATCAATGCATCATGCCATCAATGCATCATGCCATCTATAAAGGGTTAACTGTACATCAATGCGTCATGCCATCCATAAAGGGTTAACTATGCATCAATTCATCATGCCATCTATAAAGGGTTAACTGCACATCAATGCATCATGCCATCCATAAAGGGTTAACTGCACATCAATACATCATGCCATCCATAAAGGGTTAAATGTGCATCAATGCATCATGTCATCCATAAAGGGTTAAATGTGCATCAATGCATCATGCCATCCATAAAGGGTTAACTATGCATCAATGCATCATGCCATCTATAAAGGGTTAACTGCACATCAATGCATCGTGCCATCCATAAAGTGTTAAATATGCATCAATGCATCATGCCATCCATAAAGGGTTAAATGTGCATTAATGCATCATGCCATCCATAAAGGGTTAACTATGCATCAATGCATCATGCCATCCATAAAGGGTTAACTATGCATCAATGCATCATGCCATCTATAAAGGGTTAACTGCACATCAATGCATCATGCCATCCATAAAGTGTTAAATATGCATCAATGCATCATGCTACCTATAAAGAATTAAATGTGCATCAATGCATCATGCCATCTATAAGGGTTAACTACACATCAATGCATCATGCCATCCATAAAGGGTTAAATGTGCATCAATGCATCATGCCATCCATAAAGGGTTAACTGCACATCAATGCATCATGCCATCTATAAAGGTTGACTACACATCAATGCATCATGCCATCCATAAAGGGTTAAATGTGCATCAATGCATCATACCATCCATAAAGGGTTAACTGCACATCAATGCATCATGCCATCCATAAAGGGTTAACTGCACATCAATGCATCATGCCATCTATAAAGGGTTAACTGCACATCAATGCCTTATGCCATCTATAAAGGGTTATGTACATGTTATCAAATAGGCAATGGTCTGTGCTACTCACGGCGTTTATACCAGCCCTAACATTAGGGACAGTGTTTACACATTTTAGAAACATGGAGGTGGTGGACTCATATAACCACCACATTCACCACTATAGAACCAGCTTTGTTCAGAGGTGGGGGGAGGGGGGTCAATGGCCAATGCAGAGGATTATGAGGGAGAAGTGCTTTGTTCTAACAGGGATGTAAGTCAGGAATGGGCAAAAATCAGGAAGCCATACATTTACTTGATATAAAAGCTTTCTATTCTTCCAAACAACCTCTTTACCACTTGTATAAGGAAAAATTTCAGAAATCAGGAAATCCTGATAAAACCTGAAGACTTACATCCCTGATTAGAACACAGGGCTATCCCTGTGGCCTCTGCCACCACTTCAGTGACCAGGATTCACCACCAGCACCACCATAGCTCAAGCAAGAGCACTAATTTGCATAAATCACTCCATGTATAGGTATACACCATACTGTACCTATAGGACTGGGATATACAGGGAGAGTGAACAAGCACCAATTTGGACCTGCAATGGTCTTCAAGATAGGGGTGGTGCAGTGGTTCTGGGTGAGGAGACCCAGGTCAAACTATGAATAATAGTGCTAGGGGGCTAGGACTTGGGCCAAGTCTACTGGCATGTGTTTCAGAAGTCTGAATTCAAGTAATGAGCCGATCGTTCCTATGAGGAACGAACGGCAATAAAGGCGGCTTTGACGTGAAGGCTCTGGAAGAGTTTGCTATAAAAGCTTTGTAAGCAGTCTAGGTGCCCTTTGATACCTGTCAGTAGGCCCACTCTGGGATAAAAGGCACATTATCAGGCTCTCTATCAATATTGTCACAGAAAGGCTAGTACTAAGTCTATGCCTCTATATATGGCAAACCCTGAACTCCTACATCCAATCCCTCAATCAAGTTTCTACTCATGCCCTGTTTGACAAGCCAGAGACACATTTATTCTTTTTTTTTTGCTATCAATATTCTATTTGCACAAAAAAAAAAATCCTATCTCAAGTACATTCTCCTACAGTACAGACAAAACAATTTGTTTTGGGCAGAGGAGGGAGGAATTAAAGATAAATGAAATACAATTCGTAAGAAGTCATTTTATCGGTTTATGTTGAAAACCACCGGAAACAGGTCCTTTAAAATTCTGAAAATGTCATCAAATTTTTATCCCTTTTGCATCTAGTCCGACTTATATATCGGCCAATTCTTTCTACGATTTCCACCCTCCTCATACACTGCAGCTTTGCTGTCCTGAGGACGTGCCTCAGGTTCTGTGAGGGACCCTTTTGTACTCCCCATCCCCATGAGCTGCTCTGTGAGTTGCTCTGTGAGCTGGTCTTTGATAATTCATAACTTTACTGTGCTCAGACACTAAGGGTTTATCCTAGGGGTCTCTACAGTTATAGAACTGCATTCAAACGTTCAACACATAAGCATTGGGACTTTTTTAAACACATGCTTTCTGTGAAAGTAGCACTTCCCAGCCAAATATTAAATTCTTGTAACCATAAACAATCTTAACAGGTTGAGAAACCATCTAGTTTATTGGTTTCGCTAGTGATTTCATCCACCATGTAATCCTGCCATAGGCTGATAATCCCAATGCTTGAAAAGGTTGATATCTATTTTTCATAGAGCACTTACACTTAGAATATACCCGGTGACAATACGCATTGTCATATACTACTTACATCCACTGACTTGTACACATGACACTATACTACCTACATTTTTTTGTTGAACAACTTTGAACTTTATTGGTCATAGACATATGAGTTGACGAGCTGATGATACAGAGTTTTGCAGTAGAAAATATTCCATCATTCGTATAAAGACCAATAAGTTCATGGGTTGAGGCGTATCAAAAGATACTATTATGCCTCTCCCCATGGTATGTGGCATTCATAATAGTGTTCGTGAAAAAAAGTTTGACATTTCAATATGGTACATTACTATAGATACTGTGCCTAACTGTTTTGCTTTCTAATCTATTTCAGAATCTATTGCTGTCTGTGTGTCTATACTACTAACCCTACAATAATAACTCCTACCTATAAGGTACACCTGTACTTGTAATGTGTGGATTATGTCAGAAGACCCGTTTGAAAAGCACAATGTTACATACCCTACCCTATAAGCAAAGACCGCCTGAGATTCCTGGAGACGAGCACAGTAATATATATATGCTCTGCATATATATATATATATATATATATATATATATATATATATATATATATATACACACACACACACATATATATATATATATACATATATATACATATACATATATATATATATATACATATATATATATACATATACATATATATATACATATATATATATATATATATATATATATATATATATATATATATATACCACAATGAGACGTACACTGATACGTGCCACACGTCTCTCCTCATACTGTATAGTATACAGAGGTCATATATATATATATATATATATATATATATATATATATATATATATATATATATATACCACAGGGAGATATACAGTGATAAGTGCCATACGTCTCTCCTCTTGTATAGTATCTACACGTGATATATGGAGGTACAGTCTGGGAGGTAGGAGAGGAGGGAGGGGGGGAGGAGGGGAGGGATGCAATATAACAATGGGAACAGAGTTGCCGCCATACAATATACAGGTGTCCAGGGGCCTGGGGCAATGAATACGATATAGTGCTGATTCAGGAGGCCCAGTACGCGCTGCCATCTTCTCCCTGATTTAAATATTTAGATCTTTTGGGAATTATTATGTCTTGTAAGAATGAAGTAGGTACCCAACATTTAATGTTTGCCTGAAACCAGATCAAATGTAAGATGTAAGTTTCTGGTGTCAGCAAGCAAACAGTACCTGCAGAAACCAGTCCAATACCAAAAGATAACATATATATAGACATGTTGCATGGAGGTACAGTCTGGGAGGTGGGGATGGAGGGGAGGAGGAATGCAATATGACAATGGGATCAGAGTTGCCACCATACAATATAGAGGTGTCAGGGGCGTAGGGCAATGAATACGATATGGCACTGGTTGAGGAGGCCCAATAAGCGAGGCCATCTTTTCCCTGATCTGACTAAACATTGTGTAAATTATTGTGTCTCATGAGAATTATGTAGGTACCAGACTGCAAGATTTGCCTGAAACCAGATGAAGTGCGAGATGGATGCCAGATATCGTCAGCGAGCAAGTTTTGCCTCCAGAAATCAGTCCAATCCAAAAAGATAGTATATTGTGTGGAGCTACAGTCTGGGAGGTGGGGATGGAGGGGGGGGGGGAGGAGGGATGCAATATAACAATGAAAAAAGAGCTGCCGCCATACAATATACAGGTGTCCAGGGGCATAGGGCAATGAATATGATATAGCACCGATTCAGGAGACCCAGTACATGCTGCCATCTTTTCCCTGATCTAACTAGATCTTATGGGAATTATATCTCTTGAGAATTATTAATTCTTATGAGAATGATGTGGGTACCTAATATTTAAGTTTTACCTGAAACCAGCTCAATTTTATGATGGGTGTCCTAAGTCGGCAATCATATGATGCTCCCAGAAACCAGTCCAATTCCGAAAGAATATAGGTGTCCAGGGGCACAGTCAATAAAGACTCTATAGTGCTGATTTGGGAGGCTATGTCTAAAGTTCTATGTGTGTGTCATTGTCACTATGTATACCAAATGATTATGAGATTCTATTTCTATTTGCTATCAGTCAGCCTCTACAGGATTACCTGACAACCTATCCGGATATCCCACTGCCCCATGGGACTCTGCATGGGACCTACCAATGCCCTCTCCCCTCACCAACCTTTCCCCCAACCCTCATAGCCTTCCATAGGCCACCCTAGGGCCATAATAATCCGTGCAATGCCGCTTATCACAGGTTCTGGTGATGCTATTGGCTGCTGTAAGGGACTAAGCAGTGGCGATGCCATTTTTCTCAGATTAATGTTAGTTTCTTTTTCTGTGTTAATGGAGGTGCTCTGTTAAGCCCTGTTTCATAAAGCACCACAATATTAAGCATACTTCTCAACATTGAAGCATCACTTTGTTGAATATATGTTTTTAAACCTCGTTAATCTCCTAAAGGCAGCTGATGCAGGAGTGCATCATGCCCATTGGTCGTCATGATGCCTGAATCGACCCTGACAAGCGACACGCCAGGGCTCCATTCAAGCATCGTGTCGACCCTAAGACATTGATACAATCCGGGAGGCTCGGTATGATGAGCGGCTGACAAGCAGACCCCTTCATTGGAGCATGATGAAGACCAACAGGCATGATGCACTCCAGCAGCAGTGGCCTTTTGCAGAAGGTTTCACTTTGAAGTGAAGCATACATCTGCCAAACCCTATTCCTTCAACCATTAATGTGGTAAAATATGGTATTCTATGGACCATTCCTTATATTGTGGATGCTAGGGGGCAGTATCTGCTGGGCAGGGCCGCTTATGCCCTTACTAATCACAGGCAGCTTTGGTGTGGGGTTGTAATTAGATATTTATCTACCGTTATGAATATTTCACAGTCCTACCAGCAGTGCAGCCACCTAGTGGCCGTGGTGGCAATTACAGACACTGTGTAGGACCCCGGGGTGAGATACCCGTCATAGATCATCATGGTAACTGAGGTCTTTAACCCTTTAAGGGCTTCTAATGCAGGAGTGCATCATGCCCATTGGTCGCCATGATGCACCAATGAAGTGCTGGTGATCAGCACTTCATTGGTGCATCATGCCAAGTGTCAGGGGTTCATTGAGTAGGGTCGGCGGGATGTATGAATGTAGCCTTGACGAGTTCCTCAGCGGAGCTACGTTCATGTGCCATGATGACCAAAGACTGTGAAGGATTAAGACACTATTTGCCCTTACAGAGTTATAATATCAGAGTTGTATCTAATTACATAAATAAGCAAAGGTTCACGAGTGCCGTATCGCACGACGCCCGCAGGGCGGAGTGCGATGCGGCACCTGATCGGCGCGTGTGATAACCCCCCGACATTCCTCCAACGAGTGTGCCTTTGCATTTATTTCATGTTATTTTCATCTAAATCAGATAAATAGAATCAAATTTACCAGAATGACTCCCCGTGCTCACTGTTTACATCGCCATCTTGGACCTATGACGTCATCAAATGGTCATGTGACCTCGGCGTGTGATATTTTCGCGGGTTATCGCACGGGGGGTGTGCGATACGGCCCTCGAGTGCTAGAGCTATGGGCTGTCAGTATCTCGGGCATATCAACATGAAATAAGGATCTATCTCTGTTCATCTGATTGCTACAGGTTAGATTGGGTCTATACCAATAGAATAGCCTAACACAAGGCAAAACATCATCACCCAGGCTACCAGGTCTTATACTGTCCAGCAGAGCTACAGGAAATCACTGGAAATCTTCCCCCCTTCAGAGATTCCTTGTAACACAGTGCTTGCCTGTGCTGCCATCTAGTTACTTCCTCACTGTATAAACAACTGTAATAGCCCACATAAGCACCCGGACGCTCATCGATTTCATACCCTGGTGATTATACGAGAGAGGCACTTATTTGAATACTGTTTTTAGTGCTTAAGATGCATCTCAATATCTTCATACCCCCTGTGCTTATTTAAGACCGGTGTTTATGTGAGACCCAGGCATTCAAACGGGCCATTACGGTACCCTGCTTTACTCCATGACAGTTAGGGTGGTTCACTGTTCTGACTGTACAACGATGTCTAGTAGATTTGACATTTATTTTATGTGAATAACTTCTTCCCATAGAGATAGCATTGCAGGGCCGATCCGCACACCCCCAGTGGTGTAATGTGTGCCGATCCACCACAACGGCCGATCCACCACTGCAGCCTCGTTCTGGGTGCATGTAAACATTCAAACGGGGCACTACGGTTACAAATTTTGTTAATTTTCAGTTAATTAAAGACTCTAAAAACATAAAATAAATATAGAACTAAACTCCTCTGGTGTCCTCGGTGGCCAATCCACCCCTCGGGGGGAGTCTCCCTCATGGTGGATCGGCCACCTTGTACACCACAGTCGTTTAGTTCTATCTATTTATTTCTCAGAGTGTAGAAATGATGATTCTTACAGTTACAGTTAGGTGTCATGCACCTGACTGACCTGTCCTACCCATACATCATACTACATAAACCTGGCCATCTTCCACTCCTTCTGTGAGCTATTTCTGGTAACCTCAATCATAGAATCCATCATGCAGCCTACATACTCTCTCCCCTCCCCCCTCTCCTGTCCCTTATATTGCTGCACGTTATACCGGTGTAGAGGGTCTGACTGTCTGCGCAGCCGTATTTTCTCCTCATAACTGCTGCCGACTGTCACAGTTCATTCCTCTCACATGAGTACAGCTGAAAGAACAATAATACCTGTAGTGCCCTGACCACATCATAGCCCTACCCTCATGTGCCAACTTGTCTCCTAAGAAATAATTAAGATCAGTTATTACTGTACAGCTGATAGAACGCAGTGACCTAAAGCGGTGGTTCCACAGACAGAAATTGTTCGGATTAGCACCAATCCGACCAATTTTCTTTTCCTATACTTTTGATATATCATAAATCGTCAGATTAGGGCTACGCGTGTGGAACCAGCGCTTTACAATTTGATTTTTACCTGCTAGTTTCTTCACCCGAATCATGATTGATGCCATATAGAGCTACAGTGCACATGTTACACACTTATGTGTAGTAAGGATTGCAGTCACATCTTTTAATGCCTGGTTTGGCGATGGCTCCTTTACTCTTGACTAGACATGGCCCTAGTCAATCTGGCCCAAGGGGCCTTTTTTCCCTATCTTATGGACAGATAAGGACGTCCGTATGTCACATATGGACCCCCATATGTTGGTAAATCAAATACGGCTAGGGGGGTACCAGGTCGTATCCTAAAAGTGACATATGTATGTCCGTAAGTAACATACGGACATCCATATGTGATATACGGACGTCCATATGTGACATATGGAGGTCCGTATGTGTCCATATGTAGTGCCATATCAGAGGCGTAGGAAGCAAACCTTCATTAGGGGGGCCCCACCCCGGCCACCATGAATTATCGGTTTGAGCGTGCTAATGTTGATGCATCACTGTATGCGATTTATATAAAAGGTTATTCCTCGATGGCTTATCTTTAAACAATGCTGCCATTTTCCCTAACTTAATGACGAATTTGTCCAATTTGAGTGGTGAGCTATGGGAATCTTTTATAGTGGGGCTTGACACATTTTGGGGGGGCCCAGACATATTCAGGCCCCACCTCCTCTGTGATTGGGGGGGCCCAGGCCCCCCTGGCCCCCCCCTTTTCCTACGCCCCTGCATATCTGATATTATTTTGTATCATTTTAATACATTTTAACATAAGGAAAAACAGGGTCCAGCTAGACCACTAGCATGAGTCGTCTCTGGCGACCAGCGTTAAAGTAGTTCTGGCCACTGGTTGCTGTAGTGGTAAAAGGTAGGCAGGTACAATGTGTAGTAATATTCCCCAGAATATGGGGACCTACAATCCCCAAACATGAGAGAGGGGGTTCCCTGGCACTGGGCCCTTTTAGCTAGTATGTAAAACGTGCTGTGGGAATGGATGCAGAGAGAGGAGAGGCATGTGGAGGAGGAATTTAATATCTCTGTGAATCTGTGAACTGGCTGCCAAAGCAGAGTGAAAGTAACTACTTCTAACTATTTTTGGATGATTTCGATTATATCAGATGCTTGACAGGTACAGACTCACAAATGTTGCTTTAATGTTCTCGATAAATATCTGTCTTCAAATGTAAGTCCAACTATTTCCATTCTCATGTCGTGTTCAGGGAATGCACTTGGCTGGGAATGTTGGAAAAGGAGGAGTCTAGTGCATGCTCCAAGCAGAAACCTTTTTTTTCCCTGTGTACCACCCCGGTTGATTGGGGTGGGGGGTTAAATTGTTTTATTGGGTTAAATAATACAAATACAGTGTATATGCATTAAACCTAGTTTTTACACGTTGCCGTCACTAGGACCCCTTCCTCTTCCTGATCTCAATGCTTGTAAGTTGGTATTCCCTGGCCTTCATATCAAATAGGTACTTATTCAGGGTATAGGATTTAAGGCTTAAGAGCTACATCACATCTCTTATTCCAGCACTCGTGTATACCGTACATCTGCAGAATGCAGCGGGCACAGTTGATACACCATTAGTCGTTAGATGGGCAACATCTGTCCTTGTAATTTTGCACCCTGTTGTAGTCTGAGTAGAGACTGATATTTCTGTCTCAGCAGAATTTGGAAACAATTTGAGCGAATCAGGGAATAGTGAAGGCTTAAGGAGTGAGTGAGTGAGTAATAGATGTTTAACGCCATTTCGACAGCTAAGGTCATATTAAGGCGAGAACGACATTACACAATTTCACAGAGGAATATGTCAGTGCCCGCGCATATGTGCACCGCACACATCCTGAGGGGATAGGAAAGATGAGAAGTAGACCCTTTTAAGTGGGCTAAGGAAGCCCGAAGGCTTAAAGAACTATAGAAACTGTACATATGGTGTGAGAAGAGTCAGTATGGGATGTCCTACACTGCTAGGTACCTGGTAACTATAAGGTTGGTAAAATGTGAAAAAGAGGATACAACACAGTGCCTATAGGATGAAGTTAGGTGCAGAAACGTACACATGTCCCCCCGGGGTGTGTGGCCATTCTGCAAGCTACTCATACACTAATTATGGCTGGCAAGTCATCATATCAATATCAATGGCAGTACAGCAAAGCACTGTGTTGAAAGGAATCCCTTTAAAAGTAACTATGTAATTGTCGGAGAAACCCCATTTAATGGCAATTCTGTTTACATTGTAGGACAGTTCAATAGCATTAATGGGCTTTGATGGAGTTGTATATATTATACAGGACGTTTCAAGTATAACCAGTCAGAGTTACTTGAAAGATTCCCTCTGGTACTTGATACTAAATTAGCATTGTCACTGTCCTGGTAATTGTTTCCTGCTGTGACAAAAAGAGAAAACTGTAGAGTCAGCAGAAATTAGAATCCATTAAAACAGGTCAGTAATTACCTCAGCTGTGGAAGCCGCTATCTCTGATAACATGATGCCATAAACAGGTGTTCAACAAGGGGAACGGCTGAGCGCCAACATTATAATGTTCCCACTGAACAGGACTTGAGTTGGGAACGTTCACAACTTGGGCAAGGAGAACGTGATTTTCCCTGGAAATCTGGACATGCCAGAACATCTTATACTCGAGAAAATAAAACATGTCCAGTTCCTGGGAATATCCCGAGTCTTTCCTTGGAATATCTTTCCCAAGAAATTCCTGAGCCATTCTCGCGATCTAGACTAGAGAACTTTCTCGAGTATAAGATGTTATAGCGTGTCCAAATTTCCAGGGAAAATCATGTTCTCTATTCTTGTTGTATTCACAAGTCAGGACTCGAGAAATTCCTGAGTAATTCTCTCAAGATCTTGTTCAGTGGGTTATCATAGGGCTGGTTCCACTGTTTCAGTTCTACTATTGTCAGGTTGGGCAGTTTTTTGATAGTCATATCTTTTTTCTATACTTTTACAATATCTTGAATCATTGGATTAGAGAAAATTCACCCGACAACAGTGGAACCAACAGTGGAACCAACATCCAGAGATGAACCAGGCCTTGTGATGTATCAAATTCAGATTGCATCTATTTAAACACAATGTGTCCAAGTTGCATCACATTTGAGTAGAGGTTCAAATTATGGATCAGATTTTGCATTTGGCCTAAAGAGCGATACTTGGGTTTCTTCAGGGTATCATAGAAACAGTTCAATTACAACAAACTTGCCAAATAAACTTTGCAAAATTGATTTCGACTTGAACTTTCTATGGAAAGTTTGATCCACCATACAGCCTGCAATAACCTTCTGTTAAATGCACTAGATTCAATTCAAATAAAAGGTACTTCATGAGGCCCCATAGTCTAGTCATTATTCTTAAATGAAGAAATATATAATGCCACTTAGATGTGGCCTTTAGATAGAAAACTTCTAACATGCCAAACCATCAATCCACTGCTCCATTGCTCAGGCTAGACCTATAACCACATCTATATCCACCCATCTGGGGAAGCCCCTTTAGCTCCAACTAACCCCACAGCTCATCACTCTACTGCTGCTTGCTCCCAGTGTAGCATGGCTAAACCATTTAAAAGGCAGTCTTTTATGCCCTTTCCCTTTCACCTGTGTAATGTAGCAGTCTAGCAACATATATCTTACTATAGGGTACTTTTAAACCTGTTAACCCTCTCAGAACCGCTAATGCATTGATACATCATGCCCCTTGATCATCTTGAAATGGCCAGGGTGAAATGAAGCCCTGGTGAGTAACTCGCCAGGGGTACATTCAGGCACTATGCAGACCCTACAGGGCTGATACACTCCTGGAGGGTCGGCATGATGCTCAAATGAAGTGCTGGTGAGCAGTCTAACCAGCACTTCATTGGTGTGTCATGATGAAGAATGGGCATGATGCGCTCCTTAAACCTGATAGTCTATCCAGGACTTCCCTCTTTGACTGTTAAGGCCATCGATCCATAGCACATTGCTCAGCCTAGATCTATATATAGACCCATATATATAATTCAAGAAGCCCATCCATCTGCCTCGTGCAACCCATAATTAGACGAAGATAGAAGTAGCCAATGGGAGAAATACTGGAAGCCACATATAAAATGATGGTATAAATGTAGCCAGCCAATGGGAGAAGCCATAATGGAAGCCATATGGTTTAAAAGTATAATTAGCCAATAGGAGAAGCGATACTAGAAACCAAATGACATTAAAAAGCAATTGGCCAATAGGAGAAGGCATACTTGAAGCCACATGGAGTCAAAGTGCAATCAGCCAATAGGAGAAGCCATACTTGAAGCCACATGGGGTCAAAGTGTAATCAGCCAATAGGAGAAGCCGTACTGGAAGCCACATGGAGCCAATGTGCAATCAGCCAATGAAGTCCCATTAGAAACATTACATGAAGCCATATGGCATCAAAGTATAACCAGCTAATGGTGCAGCTAGCCAGGGTCCACTAGCCAGTTGGAAAAGCCATATTGCAAGGCGCATGTACTTAATCAATATGTTATCAGCCAAAGGGAGGATCCATACTTGAGAAACCAGCCAATTGCTGAAACCATGCTGAAGCCAATGAGGGATGCCATAGCAGGAGTTACGTGGAGAAAAGGTAGACCAGCCACATAGAGCCCTCCCCCAAGAGGTTTCGTAAATACTATTGGACGTGTGTACCAGCGATGATAGCTGCTTGTACCCAGAGAGCTTATTGACATAGACCAGGACATGACGGGTACATCCCTAACATGGCTGCTGTCACGTGGTCATCTAATAGTCAATGACTCCTTTACCAACTAGCCTCTACCTCTTTTATGAAACACAGGTGGATTCCCACACAGAAAACATGCTGCCGCCTAAAACTCGTCAATAAAAACGAGTTTAGGGTAGTCAAGGCCAAATGACGACCTAAACTCGTCATACTGACAATACAAAGTCATCATACAGACGACTTAGGTGGTCAGGATGATGACCTAAAGTCGCCATTTTGATGACCTAAAGCTGTAGATTTAGGTATTGTCAACCTGAGGACCTAAAGTCGTCTGTACTGACTAGTTTCGGGCCTCTCAGGTTTTCAGTGCAGTGGAAGTAACCTTATATTGTATCATTTCCTCTTCTCTGATAATATTTTGTAGGCTGTCATCCTTTAAAGGATACACCGTCCTACAAGTGACTTGTTGAGTATCTAGGCTTATTTATGAATGAGATCTAGGGAGGACCTAGGAGGTACTATCATTCCTTACATCGGTGTAGCAGTGTTTAGGTAAGATCGAGAAATCTTTCTCAAATAAGAGTCTGGTAAAACTAAGCTCAATCGTAAACTCATGAATTTGGGTAGACCGGTAGACAGCAGACGTGTAGGAAGCAAATCTTCATTGGGGGGCCCAGCAGGGGCCCCACCTCAACCTCATTGAATTGTCGGCTCAAGTTCAATGGCCAATACATACCTATACATTTGAGATGCAAAGTGTTAGCTTCTTGTTCAATTTATTATGGATTCTTGACAAATTTTGGGGGAGCCCAGACATACTCAGGCCCCAACCCCCACCCTTTTCCTACGCCCCTGAGACACTCTCAGGACCCATACCGACTTGTGTTATAAAGGTCTGGGCAGGACTAAGCATCTGGAGTATGCTGTTTAATAGGGGGTGGGGTATATGTGCTATCCATGACTACTGGCTATAGGCATTTATCCTTTCAATATATTTCTCTGTAGAAATTGCAGGTTCAGCCAATGAAATCTTACAGTGGCTGGCACAATATGGAAGGTGGTACACCGTCTTAAAATAGATTCCAAATCCAACTGAGGCGAGCTAGAAAGGTGATGGAAGGAAATCTGATTTACCCAACAATGACTTAACAGCACTGCTACGGCACATGTATGTATCAATGTATGTGAAGAAACTGGGAGTGGAGTGTTTTTTTTATGATGTCAGTTTCTGGATGTACCGACAGGAAATGGCTTTGCCTATGCTTTACTATGGAAACTGTCGTTCTCAACATGAAATAAAACAATGTCCGTAGTGTCTATCCCTGTGTATCCTATTGAAATTCTGTGTTAGGAATGGTGGCTCACCTCATCTGGCCTAGTTCTCTAAAGTGTTACGTACACTTAGCAGTGTGCTAAAAATGTCTACTCTCCCAACCTCTAGCTATCTACAGTCTACTGTTTTTATTATTCCAACATATACATCCCATTAAATGCAGTGGCTTAAATCAAGCAGCTTGAAATTGACCTCCTCACTGTCTGCTGCTGGGTGTGGAGGTGGGTGGGGATCGAGACGGGAGAGCTGGGGGCAGGGGAGGGGAGAGAGCAGGGGAGAGAGCAGGGGAGAGGAGGGAGCTGGGAGAGGGGCGGGGAGAGTGTAGGGGAGAGGGGGGAGCTGGGGGGAAGGGCGAGGATGAGAGGGGTAGAGGGGGGAAGGAGAGGGGGAGACGGGGAGGGGGAGGAGGGGGGAAGGAGAGGGGGAGAGGGGGAGGGGGAGGAGGGGGAAGGAGAGGGGGAGAGAGGGAGGGCGAGGAGGGGAGAGAAGAGGGGAGAGAGGGAGGGCGAGGAGGGGAGAGAAGAGGGGAGAGGGGGAGGGGAGGAGGGGAGAGAAGAGGGGAGAGAGGGAGGGCGAGGAGGGGAGAGAAGAGGGGAGAGAGGGAGGGCAAGGAGGGGAGAGAAGAGGGGAGAGAGGGAAGGCGAGGAGGGGAGAGAAGAGGGGAGAGAGGGAGGGCGAGGAGGGGAGAGAAGAGGGGAGAGAGGGAGGGCAAGGTGGGGAGAGAAGAGGGGAGAGAGGGAGGGCGAGGAGGGGAGAGAAGAGGGGAGAGAGGGAGGGGGGAGGAGGAGTGAAGGGGAAGGGGAGGGGCAAGGGGAGGGGCAAGGGGAGGGGCAAGAGAGAGGCAGGGAGAGAGGGAGGGGGGGAGGTTTGGGGGAGAGTGTTGGTTGGTGGGATGAGGAGGGGGAGGAGGAAGGGGCAGCTGGGGGAGAGAGGAGGGGGAGGCAGGAGGGGGAGGCAGGAGGGGGAGGCAGGAGGGGGAGGGGAGTATGGTTGGTGGTGGGGCGGTAGGGGTTCTGCCTCAAGGGTACACTTACCCGTGTTGCTCTTGTAATAGCATCCATGTAGTTTTTTGTACTCTATTTTTGAAATATGCTGTGGGTGATATCCGCTGTTCTGCCTACTCTGCAGCCAAATTATGAAGGGCTGACCAGTTTGACAAACAGATCTAAAAAGTACAATTATTGGCCATATCTCCGTTTAGGTTGCTAAACACAGAAAATATTGGTCGCTAAAAAGTGGTCAATACTTACAAGCTTAAGAAAGTCAAAGCCCTTTGAAGACCTAAATTCTTCATAATGCCAATGCATCATTGTCTTGCGGCAATGCAACGTCATCATATTGAAAACTAATGTGGCCTAATTTCCTATATACTGACGAATGCAGCCCTAGCCACCACCTGTATCCACACATTATCATAACATTTCATTCAGTGACCATATTTCAACACCCTAAACCCACTAATACCTAAATGATTAATACATCTTTAGTCATCATGATGTATTGAGGCACCCCTGTTGAGTCACATTGAGGCATTCCTGGTGAGTCACATTGAGGCACCCCTGGTGAGTCACATTGAGGCATCCCTGGTGAGTCACATTGAGGCGCCCCTGGTGAGTCACATTGAGGCATCCCTGGTGAGTCACATTGAGGCGCCCCTGGTGAGTCACATTGAGGCACCCCTGGTGAGTCATATTGAGGCACCCCTGGTGAGTCACATTGAGGCACCCCTGGTGTGTCACATTGAGGCACCCCTGGTGTGTCACATTGAGGCACCCCTGTCACATTGAGGCACCCCTGGTGAGTCACATTGAGGCATCCCTGGTGAGTCACATTGAGGCGCCCCTGGTGAGTCACATTGAGGTGCCCCTGGTGAGTCACATTGAGGCGCCCCTGTCATATTGAGGCATCCCTGGTGAGTCACATTGAGGCACCCCTGGTGAGTCACATTGAGGTGCCCCTGGTGAGTCACATTGAGGCGCCCCTGTCATATTGAGGCACCCCTGGTGAGTCACATTAAGGCGCCCCTGGTGAGTCACATTGAGGCATCCCTGGTGAGTCACATTGAGGCACCCCTGGTGTGTCACATTGAGGCGCCCCTGGTGAGTCACATTGAGGCATCCCTGGTGAGTCACATTGAGGCGCCCCTGGTGAGTCACATTGAGGCACCCCTGGTGAGTCATATTGAGGCACCCCTGGTGAGTCACATTGAGGCACCCCTGGTGTGTCACATTGAGGCATTCCTGGTGAGTCACATTGAGGCACCCCTGTTGAGTCACATTGAGGCATTCCTGGTGAGTCACATTGAGGCACCCCTGGTGAGTCACATTGAGGCATCCCTGGTGAGTCACATTGAGGCGCCCCTGGTGAGTCACATTGAGGCATCCCTGGTGAGTCACATTGAGGCGCCCCTGGTGAGTCACATTGAGGCACCCCTGGTGAGTCATATTGAGGCACCCCTGGTGAGTCACATTGAGGCACCCCTGGTGTGTCACATTGAGGCACCCCTGGTGTGTCACATTGAGGCACCCCTGTCACTTTGAGGCACCCCTGGTGAGTCACATTGAGGCATCCCTGGTGAGTCACATTGAGGCGCCCCTGGTGAGTCACATTGAGGTGCCCCTGGTGAGTCACATTGAGGCGCCCCTGTCATATTGAGGCATCCCTGGTGAGTCACATTGAGGCACCCCTGGTGAGTCACATTGAGGTGCCCCTGGTGAGTCACATTGAGGCACCCCTGTCATATTGAGGCACCCCTGGTGAGTCACATTAAGGCGCCCCTGGTGAGTCACATTGAGGCATCCCTGGTGAGTCACATTGAGGCACCCCTGGTGTGTCACATTGAGGCACCCCTGGTGAGTCACATTGAGGCATCCCTGGTGAGTCACATTGAGGCATCCCTGGTGAGTCACATTGGGGCACCCCTGGTGAGTCACATTGAGGCATCCCTGGTGAGTCACATTGAGGCATCCCTGGTGAGTCACATTGAGGCACCCCTGGTGAGTCACATTGAGACACCCCTGGTGAGTCACATTAAGGCGCCCCTGGTGAGTCACATAGAGACACCCCTGGTGAGTCACATTGAGGCATCCCTGGTGAGTCACATTGAGGCATCCCTGGTGAGTCACATTGAGCCACCCCTGGTGAGTCACATTGAGGCACCCCTGTCACATTGAGGCACCCCTCGTGAGTCACATTGAGGCGCCCCTGGTGAGTCACATTGAGGCGCCCCTGGTAAGTCACATTGAGGTGCCCCTGGTGAGTCACATTGAGGCGCCCCTGTCATATTGAGGCATCCCTGGTGAGTCACATTGAGGCACCCCTGGTGAGTCACATTGAGGCGCCCCTGGTGAGTCACATTGAGGCATCCCTGGTGAGTCACATTGAGGCGCCCCTGGTGAGTCACATTGGGGTACCCCTGGTGAGTCACATTGAGGCATCCCTGGTGAGTCACATTGAGCCACCCCTGGTGAGTCACATTGAGGCATCCCTGGTGAGTCACATTGAGGCACCCCTGGTGAGTAACATTGGGGTACCCCTGGTGAGTCACATTGAGGCATCCCTGGTGAGTCACATTGAGCCACCCCTGGTGAGTCACATTGAGGCACCCCTGTCACATTGAGGCGCCCCTGGTGAGTCACATAGAAACACCCCTGGTGAGTCACATTGAGGCGCCCCTGGTGAGTCACATTGAGGCACCCCTGGTGAGTCACATTGAGGTGCCCCTGGTGAGTCACATTGAGGCACCCCTGGTGAGTCACATTGAGGCGCCCCTGGTGAGTCACATTGATGCACCCCTGTCACATTGAGGCACCCCTGGTGAGTCACATTGAGGCATCCCTGGTGTGTCACATTGAGGCACCCCTGGTGTGTCACATTGAGGCACCCCTGGTGAGTCACATTGAGGCACCCCTGGTGAGTCACATTGAGGCACCCCTGGTGTGTCACATTGAGGCACCCCTGGTGAGTCACATTGAGGCACCCCTGGTGTGTCACATTGAGGCACCCCTGGTGTGTCACATTGAGGCACCCCTGGTGAGTCACATTGAGGCATGCCTGGTGAGTTACATTGGGGCACCCCTGGTGAGTCACATTGAGGCACCCCTGGTGAGTCACATTGAGGCGCCCCTGGTGAGTCACATTGAGGCATGCCTGGTGAGTCACATTGGGGCACCCCTGGTGAGTCACATTGGGGCACCCCTGGTGAGTCACATTGAGGCACCCCTGGTGAGTCACATTGAGGCACCCCTGGTGAGTCACATTGAGGCACCCCTGTCACATTGAGGCACCCCTGGTGAGTCACATTGAGGTGCCCCTGGTGAGTCACATTGAGGTGCCCCTGTCACATTGAGGCCCCCTGGTGAGTCACATTGGGGCACGCCTGGTGAGTCACATTGAGGCGCCCCTGGTGAGTCACTCACCAGGGATTATATCCTACGTGGTTAATATACTCCCAGAGGGCTGGCATGATGCTCCAATGAAGTGCTGGCGAGCAGTGTCACCAGCACTTCATTGGTGCATCATGATGACTAATGGGCATGATGCACTCCTGTACCAGTGGGCCTTAAAAGGAGTTAACATTCATTTATTGTACCATGAGAATAGACAGGGATGAGGCACCAGGCCTTCCTCAGAGGACCAGTTATAGGATGCTTTGAAATAATAATTGATGTAAATTCCTCCTTTGAGAAAGAATTTTGATAGCACATCCCATCAGAATGCCGTGTTATGCGTGTGAATTGCTCATCTGTTGACAACACAAAGCTGAGAATCGATCTGCTTGGTGAAGCAGTACATCCTCCGGGGTGTATTTAGGGCCACTGCTATCCACATAGCAGCCCTGGTATCCACATAGCAGCCATCTTGTCGTTTTAACCCACATTTTAAAGCAGGAGCAATATAACCGAACTACATCCAGCTCTTTACTTTGTACTCGTGAAATATGGCCAAAAAATACTTTTAACCTTCAAGTTGATTATTGAACCTACCTGGAGTATATCCATCTGACTGACATCCCCCATGCCCCCTCCCTCGTCTCTCTGTCTCTGTCTGCCTGTTTGTTCCTCTGCCTATGTCTCTATGTCTGCCTCTCTGTCTCTCGCTCTCTATGTCTCCCTCCATGTCTCTTTCTGTCTATCTCTGTCTCTGTGCACATATCTCTCTCCCTCTGTCTTTCTGTTTCTGTCTGTCTGCCTCTGTCTCTGTCCCTGTCTGTCTGTCTCTGTCTGTCTGTCTCTGTCTGTCTGTCTGTCTGTCTCTATCTCTGTCTCTGTCTGTCTCTGTCTGTCTCTGTCTCTCTCTCTCTCTCTCTCTCTCTCTCTCTCTCTCTCTCTCTCTCTGTGAATTATCTATTGCTAAAGAATGTACTCTGAGGGTGGCACGTCTGATAGTCTGATGAAAGAACATCTTTTTGCTATGCAATTTATCGGAATTAAGCACTTTATACTATGAAAGGAGGGTCTGCTGATAGAGGTCATTGTCATCAGCAGGTGTGGATTACACTGTCAAAAAACATGCTGTCAAAAAACATGGTTTCCTGGCAACGCTCTGGACAAAACTGTCAGTGCTATTGTCATGGAGATTTCTCGTATCACCTTCCTATACTGTTTTCTCAGGAGCTCCACTGCAGAAATTACTCTGGATAGCTCATCTTAAATATGGTAATTAATTGTGCAGTTCTATCAAAGATGCCTAGTATATTCAATTCATCCCCTACAGTGTACACCATGAAAAGGTGTTGTCGAAATAACGGTGAAATCCTTGTCCTAAAGTTGCCAGAGAACCATTGTTATTTTCATGGAGATTCCTTGTACCGCAGTTTTTACTGAACTGCTTCATTGTAGAAACTATGCTGCTGCAAGGTAATGCAGCTAAGGTGGTTCACTGTTCAGTTTTAAGATGGTATCTGGTAGATTCAACAGTTATTTCTTAGATTGTATTATAAAGCTGCACCCAGTGGTCGACGAACCAAGAGGACACATCAATATACAACTGTGTGTGTAGCAGTGTGTGTACCAGGGTTGAAAAGCCCGCAGCAGAGTCTGGGGACAAAGCCAATATAAGCCTCACTTTCGGTTTAGGCTGTTATGTTATTGTGTATGAGCCTAATTTAATGTGGTTAGCCGTATGGGTGCTACCAGAAGGGTTGGGGTAGGGTATAACTGCACCAAGGTGTCGATGTGCCCTGAGGACTTGTGATTTAAAACTTTAGTTCGGTTCAAAAATCACAATCAAAGTTGACCACTAAGATACATTTAACAATAGACCACCTTCCTAGTTAGACTCGTACCTAGTTTAGACACAGCAAGTAGTATAACAGAATGCCTGTTCTCACTTGGCACACTGGATAGGGTTATATCTATAGGAACAGTGAGAGGAGCACCAGCTGATATATAATCTGCCACGAAGAAAGGGTTATGCGTGAGGGGATGGTAACGATGGACTTTTAAGGCTGGTCCGAGACGGACAGGCCCCATATTTTCTAGTGGAATGGGACTGGAAAAGATGGGAAGAGTGTGCATGTACAATACATAGGCATAATGATAGATGGATAGGCCTGTTTTAACTCGTTTGTCTGGGTCATTCCCGGGCTCAGCCAAGCACCAGTCAGGGCAGGGACTTGAACTGGTGAACTCTGTGTCCTTGCCGACTGTGCTATGCCATGCCGTCCAGACATGCTTTCTTTGCTGTGTGTAAGTAGTATACAGAAATGGGTACCTCGACCAGGCTGAGCATTGATATTAACACTTCTTAGAACTTCATTCCTCATTAAAGCTTTGTTTCTTTCTCCCTTTAAGGGCCTTTTTATTGCCTTCTAAAGACAGCGCCTTTGATTTAGCCTCCATCTTTAAGGCTCAAAATATGAGAATGAGCTCTTAGCTACAAGCAGAAAGGAGGGAGCGCATGCCCACTCACTCCTTCTAAATCTGCCACTGGTGCCAGCCGAATAACCAGGGCTACATACATGCACCATGCTGACCATGCAGGGTACATACACTCCCTAATGGTGCTCCAATGAAGTGCTGGCTCACCATCATTGCCATAAAGACTGAAGGGTTACAGCGAGTAGACAAAGTGGGACTTCTACAGAGAACAACTGTTCACCGACTTCCCCACTGTGGGCTGGGACTGATAAGAACCTACTTTTGTTCTCAAGTCATAGACGTCACACGAGGGGCCTATGTAAAAAGGGATTGGGAGAATGTTATAGAAATTCCTGTAGAAAATTGCGCAAAAGTTGCCAGGGAACTATGGCTACTTGTACGCATATTATTCACAGGCTATTATGTAGTCCACAAGGGATAAAATAAGCTGGCAGTCTAGTCTTGTGGTAAAGGCAACTCTCTGCCTGTGGTTTTAAGGCCTGCTAGCACGTGACATATTAGACAGTCTAACATCAGTGTGCAGACAGCAGACTGATCAAAAAGAAGGACCACACACAGAGAGTGTGTGGTGGTTGTTATAACGCCACCTATCATATCTCACAGTCACTAATGAGGCGGTTAACCCTTTACGGACCGCTTAATGCATCATGCCCATTGCTAGGTATGATCCATGAATGTTGCCTTTGTGAGGGCTACATTCATATTTATGCATCGTAACGACCCTACAGGGTCGGTTTGATGCTCCTATCGATTGCTGGTAAGCAGAAGTGCTGATAGGTCCATTCACCAGCACTTCATTGGTGCATCATGATGACCAATGGGCATGATGCACTCCTGTTTTAGCGGATCTTAAATGATGGATTAACCCTTCAAAGTCTTCTCAAGATCCATGCCCCTTGGTGCATTATGCCGGACCTTTCAGGACTGTATCAGCCACATAGGTGGGTATAATGCATGAATGCAATCCTTAAAAGTGGACTGAACAGAAAAAATAAATGATATGATAAAAATTTAAATAGAATCCTGTGTAGATTATGGGGTTAGAATTTAGAAACTGTGAAAGAGGGAACATAAATAGGAGAATATACATAGACTAGGGAAGCCTGAAGATTTAGAGAAATGGACATGGGCAAAATGGGAGAAGCGAATTCAGGGATTTCAAGAGTCGTGAAACGTGCAAAACAAGAGAACAAAATGAGGAAGCCTCTGAGTCTTGCTCTCATCCGGACCGTGCGTTAAAACCCAAATGCACTGATCACAAGGGTAAATCACTTTGCCCTGATCAAAGACAAACTCTTATCAGGTCCACTTCATTTCAAATTGTTCAGGATAAAACTGATTGCCCACCCCACTTTGACCAAGGTACATTCATGTTATGTGAGTATTGGGATAACAGGGAGGGCATTGATGTTTGGGATACATTTTCACACTAATTGATTTTGTCATCTACATATGCTAGTTCCTTATAAGGATACCATGATACTTGGTTGCTCTTTGTATGTGAGGGATTAAAAATATATGGTACAGTGCTAAAATGACCAAGTTTGACCTACCGTAATAGCCAACTTAAGCGCCAGGGTCTCAAATAAGCACCGGTATTGAATAAGCGCTGGGTGTTTTGGGGTATTGAAATTAACCTTAAACACTTAAACAGTATTCGCATAAGTGCCTGTCTCGTATAACCGGGTACAGTGGTATTGCAATGAATGAGCCCCCGGTGCTTATATGGTAATATGTATATTATAGGATCTGCCTTATATGTTGGATTCTTAGCTTATTCCAGAGTGGTTCCCCAGTTCATGAATGAGCCCCTTCCCCCCTCCCAATAATCATGGTGTTGTAGTGGTCAGTGGAAAATGTCATGGAGAAACCGGGACTCGAACCTGGGACCCTCCAACTTCGAAGTGGAAGCTCTACCCCTGAGCTACTTCCCCTGGCCTAACATACCCTGTCACCAACACGGCCCCACTGACATTTCCACCTTCCAACTACCCTGGATCGGTATACGGTATACATAGAGGGAGTGACATGATCAAGTGAACAGTCCCTCTGAAGGCTCTGTGCACCCGACGGGGGAACGAACCCCTACAGTGTAATTACAGAGGGTGGTTGTTTCACTCAGCTCTTGTCGATAAGGTTACACCATCCTGCCATTATAACATTAACCCACTGTGCACCGGACTGTGCTTACCCCTTATCATACACCACCCAGTTTCATAGCTTTAGTGCTTTAAAGGCCGCTGATGCAGGAGTGCATCATGCCCATTGGTCGTCATGATGCACCAATGAAGTGCTGGTGAGTCTGCTCACCAGCACTTCATTGGTGCATCATGCCGACCCTCTGGGGTTCAGACATTTATACTCCCAGAGGGTCAGCATGATGCTCCAATGAAGTGCTGGTGAGCAGACTTGCCAGCACTTCATTGGTGCATCATGACGACCATTGGGCATGATGCATTAATGCATTAGCGGCCTTTCAAGGGTTAAGGACTGCTAATGCATTTATGCATCATGCCGACGTACAACACTGATACTCAGGAGGGTCGGAATGATGTACCATGGCAAGTAGTCTCGCATAATTGTCCTACTGATTTCCTCCAGTCCTTAAGGCTTCAATTGTAACCTCGGTGAATATATATGTATCTTAGCTAGAACTAAAAGGGCGAGCAACTGAGTAGTATAGCGAAAGTGGCATGCTTGTGGCACGTATGTGTACATGTAGTCTTATTTTGATACAGACAGGCTAGATACAGACAGGCTAGAACAACTATTGGCAATATTTCTGGTAATGTATTATACAACACACATCAATGGCATATATATAACGAACATAGTAATGTGTTATCACCCCACCCCTAGATTCTGCATGACCACAACATACCTCACAGATGTAAAGTCTCCCAAAGAAATAAGCAAATGTCAATGACCATTGAATATTTTTGCATCGTATTCCCCTTGGTGAGTCTGCCCGCATTCAACTCAGCCTATAAGGCCTCGTTGAATATGGCAGACTCACTTCGGGGAATATGATGCAAAAGTATTCCATGGGAGTTGACATTTGCATTTATGTCATGGCCCTAAAGGGTTAATTTGCTTTAAAATAGAGAAACACAGCTCAGATCTGTTCAGAATCCAAGATGGCGGACACCCATTGAATACAGCATCATTGTATTCCATCCCCCCATTGAATACGGCATGTCCGGTACTATTCTATAGTAACGGTCATATCTGCCATGACATAAATTACAATGCTGAGATGATATATTGAATAGAAGCCTCATCAGCTGCTAAATATATCACAGCCACTCCATTATGGGCCCTTTCACGCTTTAAATGCTGCTGATGCAGGAGTTCAGCATGCTCATTGGTCTTCATGATGCACCAATGAAGTGCTGGTGAGACTGCTAACCAGCACTTCATTGGTTCATCCCTCCAGGGGTGTATCAATTCCACACGGTTGGCATGAAGTATGAATGTAGCCCCGGTGAGTCATTCACCATGGCTACAATCCTGGTAGGTATGAGGTATTAATGTATTAGCAGCTTTAAAGGGGTTTATTTGATCTTTCATGTCTCACAGTCGTCTCTCAGGACCCCCGATGCTGTGTCTGGCCTTTAGAAACGCCAGGGACATTAGGGAGCACCTCAGGAGAGATCTACTGTACACTGTACACAAAAGACTGTCATCAAATCAACAACAGATCAACAACTTTTGGACAAGGATTTCGCAGTTATTTTCACAGGCATTTCTTGTATTATAGAATTATATTGTACTGCCATCTGGGGCTTCATTGTAGAAACTGCACTGCATTACAACTTGTAGGAGTATGGTATTTGTATTATAATATTACA
The DNA here is from genome assembly GCA_949317995.1 of Acholoe squamosa. Taxonomy (NCBI): domain Eukaryota; kingdom Metazoa; phylum Annelida; class Polychaeta; order Phyllodocida; family Polynoidae; genus Acholoe; species Acholoe squamosa. The sequence continues at coordinate 88,280,184 of OX439037.1, forward strand.
CTCATAATGTTCATGTACCCATGGGACTCAGACCCAGGTCTCTGGGTGTGATGGGGGAGTCCGGATGGCAGGTGGCAGCACCTGCCTCTGGGTTCATATCCGTTACACCAGGGGGCCTTCCATTCGTCCGTCACACATCCCGGACGGGTCTGAGTTTCACAGGCTTTTTCCCTATATAAGAACAGTTCCTACCATAGTTCTTCAGTAGTGGTCCTACCACTGCTCAGCACCCTTCTACTGTTACCTACGGTTAACCAAATGCCATCCAGCATGTAGTCTCTATAAGGCTGTGATCGTATGTAACTAAAATCAGAATAAATGCTCAGTTGCCTACCCAGAAACTTCTTCTCTTTTCGTTATGATTTGACATCTAACCAAAAAGACGAACCACTACACAACTATAAGGATATCTGGCAAATTCAACAGTTATTTTTTAGAGTGTAGGCCTGCACCTGGTGCGTTTATAGTTTGCACTAACTGAGATGGCGCTTCTATGCACAGCGTGGATAGCAAATAGGAGGTAAAGACCATTTCAAGATAGGTTAGGGAATCATATATCGGTCAAGTCACCAGAAAAGACAAATACCCTCGAGGGGAATACTATGATAGAAGGGTAAGAGGAGAAGCTCTGCTATGATCCCTCCTGCCTGTACATAAGTCAAGTCTACACTGTAAAAAATATGTTTAAACTAAAACACATTTTACCTAAACACCTTTTGGTAAAATACATTTTCATCATCTAAACACTTTTCTTAAAACACGTTTACACTTTTCCTGCAAAAGTGTTCAGCTTTATAAAAGTGTTTTAATACTTTGTTCCAATCCAGCTCACTAGGTGGCAGGGGCCACCTATGATAGAACTACTATAACATTCATATGGACACAAATGTCTGAATTTAAATATAAATCATAATGATACACAACATCCTGATAGATCATAACATTGACACTTTATCTGAGAATCGATTTGTAAAAGAAATGTTTAAAAATTACTTTCTCGTTACCTTGATTCCAATGTAACCTATGATAAACACCCATTTTGTAACATTCAGGATTAATACATACATCCCATTCCTGAGTGTTTGAACCCATCTTGACTATAGGCCCAGCCTGGTTAGCACAGTATCAATGTTGATAAAACTAATGGATGATCAACATTCATCAACTTGCTATAAACATCAATTTGATATTCTCTCCCAGCAGAGAGACAGCAATATGCAGTGGGAATCCGAAAACTGGGACCATGGGTTTATTCGGAAAATGAAACAATAGCAAGGACATTAATTTGTCTGAAAGTCATTTTATAACACTTACTGAAACTACACACTTAATTTTTAGGATCATTAAAACACTTTTTCAAATAAAACACATTTCAATCAAAATACTTTTGAATTTTTAAACACTTTTTAGGAAAGGTATTAACCGGTTTGCCCTAAAAAGTGTTCAAGAAAGTGTTTTATATATGGGTAAACATGTTTAAAAACATTTTTTAGTGTGTATTGTCTGACAGTGTTTCTATATTCAGAAACCTGAGCACCCACCAAGGACACCCCTATATCAATCATTTCTGGGATGCTTGGGGCCAATATGATAAGAACCTACCATATTGGCCAGTATAAGTGTGTAATGGTTCGATCCCAGATTGGCTGGCTACTTGTTCGGAAAGGATCACGAATACAAGAATGTCTGGTTCAGAAGGCAACAAGATTTATTCAATATCCTAACATACAGGAAGCTAAAGGTATTCCAAGTGGTTGTATCCCTGTTTATATAATTCTTATTTATGACTATCAGGTAAGGTTTCGGAGTCAGGGAGGTCTTAAGGTGTTCGTACAGAATCCGGGAGGATTCTGCCCCACTAGCTTCAACCTGACTATTATAAAGTCGCAGGGGTTGGGTGGCGACCCCTCGTTTTTAAGCCAGAAAGCCTGGAGGACAGTGCTGCCACCATCCGCCAGATGTAACCAGCCTCAACCCGAAAGGACGCCTCACTAGGAAACTCGTAAGCTATAGACGCTAATACTTAACCGTGCCCCTACAAGTGCTTTGGCACTCATAGATTTGGCACTTATCCCAGACTTAGATTAAAGTGCATTTTAAAATATGGATACCCCTGTACCCTGGCGCTTAATTAAGACCAGCGCACATTCAAGGACCTGGCGCTTATACAGGCCTATGTATACAGTATGTGAGTAAGCACCGCTATTTGAATAAGTACCCGCCTTGAGTAAGTGCAGGGTGTACAGGTATTAGTTTGAAAGAAAACACTATGAATTATGACTGAAGGAACAGCCAGCCTTCTTAAGGACTAAGGTTGATGCACGAGGCACCAATGTGACCACTGAGATTTTATTAATAGTACAGTGTGGCAATGGGCATGTTGCACTCCCGCATAATATAAGCGGCCATTAAATGGCTAAAGGCTTATTGGCAGTAGATATTATACAGACACAGTGAGATGAGCTGCTTTATGCATTTAGCATGTTCCTGCCAGAGGTAAACTAATGAAGGAGTGGTCATTGTTTATCAACATGGGGTGAGGGTGAGGCATAAAAGTTTCAGACCCCTCTTCACGGGGGGGGGGGGCTAAAACATTTTACCCTCTTTTTAGAAAAAAAGTTCACGCACTACTATAGATCAAAGAGGCGCATAAAAATTTTCCAGGCCAGAGGCGTGGGGGGGAGGGTGCAAAAGATTTTGACTGCCGTCGAGGGGGAGCAAACAAATTTTTGCACATCTATGTGAAAACCCACCACCCCCTCCCCCGTTGATAAATAATGACCACTCCCTAACCCGCGACGGTCTAGCTTGCCTCATACCGTTATATTCATGACTTCACCCCTCCCAGAAATAATCCACTATGACCCGCCCATGCTTCCTCCCCATCTATAACCTCTCTCTTATCTTATATAACATTGTGCCCTCCTATCTTATAATGACCCAGCATTGTCTGCTATATTTGGACGTCTTATCAAACCACCTAGGACACCACTTTATCATAGAGACGCCGCTTATTGATCGTAGCCATGGGAACACCACAAGATACACTCACAGAGCTCAGACCTGTTAACCATCTCAGGACCGCAGATGCTGGTCATGCTAAGGCCTAAAAGAAAAAGGTGTGTTTCCAGGTACATGATCTGAATTGCTAGGGGCGCTAGGTCGTATTTTTTTTTGTTTTTTTTTTGTTTTTTTTTTTTGACAAAATCTTGCATTTCCCTTACATAAGAGGATTCTTCCTCCTCTCCAATATAGGCATGTTATATATCAAACGAAACATAATTTCAAGGCAAAGCTGAGAGGATATGTGGCCACAATAGTCGACAATATATAAGGGAGTGGCAAAATTAGCAGTGGGTAGAACCACTACTGGAGAAGTACCGTGGAATCTGCCCTTATATAGGGGAAAAGCCCGCGAAACTCGTCACATGACGAAAGGTTTGGCATGATGCTCCAATGCAATGCTGGCGAGTAGACTCCAAGGAACATTAGATCTATAGGCACCATGTTGCCCCATAGGTTTAGACACTGTTAGTTGGTTAGACTTAGTCACTGTAGTAGTAGTCAGTCTGCCTGAGGTGTGTCCTAATAGCAGGAGCCTATAGGAACCTAGCGGGATATAATATTGACCAATGAGAAAATTCATTTCATTCAGTGCCGACTTTTCAGGGTGCATTATGTAACACCTGGTACCCATCAGCTCGCTGTTATCAGTCCTTATCTCGCAAGGTATCAGCTTCAGCAAGGGTCAGCCCACTAAGGAATCCGCTAAGCGGGAATTGGTTCCCCATGTACAGGATCCAAGTGGTGAGTGAGTGAGTGAGTAATAGATGTTTAACGCCATTTCGACAGCTAAGGTCATATTCATGGCGAGAACTACATTACACAATTTCACAGGGGAATGTGTCAGTGCCCGCGCATATGTGCACCACACACATCCCGAGGGGATAGGAAAGAGAAGAAATAGACCCTTTTATGTGGGCTAGGGAAGCCCGGGATCCAAGTGGTATGTGTGCAGGTATTGAACATCCTATTGTTATCATTGGCAATCTTCATACTGTAAAATCATCGATATAAGCCGCAGCTTCTGGACATTTTCAGATGCCTACTGTGGCGTATAGATCATTCCAGAAGCCAGGGTACGGCTTTCATGAGAGGTTGTAACGTAAAACCCCGGTCATAAGCCGGATTTTTTTCTCTATTTTTGACCAAAAACAGCTTCTTACTCACCCCCCGGCTTATGACCGGGACCGGCTTATGAACGGGGTTTTACGGTAAATATGGAGTATGGTAAGGACTGGCGAAATTCCTTACCATAGTTAATATGTATTTCAGGCTCCAGGCCTTTTGCATTCCCCCAAAGGTCAGGGTTTGGCTAAGATGCAGATAGCATGGCCTTTACGGTAGTGGGAGGATGTAGGACAAATTCAATCACAGAATTAATTCTGCACTGGCACTGTTGGGGAGCTAAAAATTAAGAATGTAATAGATTCATATATTGATACCTTTCACTGTTAGGGAGCTAAGAAATAAGAATGTAATAGATTCATATATTGATACCTTTCACTGTTAGGGAGCTAAGAAATAAGAATGTAATAAATTCGTATATTGATACCTTTCGCTATTTTTGATCTGTTCATGCATCTATGTCAGAATGCTGTTATATTACATTTATTCAGTTACATCTGTTATAGTTCAAACTAAAATCAAGGGAAAATACTACTGTGGGTGATTCATGTCTATTTATAACCTCATATCCTGGTCATAACTGTTTCTGTTTATTATTCCCTGGATGCTTCGGAAAATAGGACTTGTAACACACAGTGTGTGATTGCCTCCACACACTGTGTGTTACACAAAGAAAGCTTCAGCCTCGTTTTACCTCATTAAGCTTCCTGATTAAACAGCAGCAGGAACAAAAACCTAATGACGAGGAACGCCCAAATTATCCTTTTCAATAATGATGTTATTATTTTTGTCATTTCTTCTCGGGGTGTTTTTGAAGATGTGGCGGACTGATTGAGAATCGTTCATCATGAATTAAGAACTCAATTCATTAAGTTGGTTCCTTTATTTCCTGGAAGGGTTGGGATGAGGGCGAGTAGACTCGTTAATAGACCTGTCGCTTTACTATTGTAGAGGTTGGTGAAAAAAGTTCTGGAGAAACCGGGACTTGAACCCGGGGCCCTCCAACTTCGAAGCGGCTGCTCTACCTTTGAGCTACTTCCCCTGGCCTGACGCTCTCACCTTCCAACCACACCTGGATCGGTATGATACACACTAGGGGGCAGTGATTACCCGGAGACCCACTCCTGGGGGTCTGCCACCGGGTGCGGGGAATTACTGGCCCTACACTATATATTATAACTGCGCAAAACCCTTATAATCTGGTACATCTGCTGACCAATGGACACAATGCACTCCTGAATAGAGGGCCTTGAATAACTAGTTACTTCTATCAGCATTGGGCCTTTAAATAAGCATCAGTCTTAGCTACATGGATAGAGGAATTGAAATATTACACTAAAATATGAATAAGCACTTGTATGAGCACAGAGGGTTCAGTTGGTGAGATCTATTAGTGCCCCAGTGTCATTATGGCATTTAATGCCACTGTAGTTTATGTGTCTAATTGAAATCAAACACCTAAACCAAAACCACCAGCAACGTTGGTACAAACCCTCCAAAACCCCAATTACAGAGCACCTATAAGCCTATACCCCCTTGACTTTGACCTGACCTGACCTTGTCAAGATACTGACCTTGATAGGTCAGGTTTCTGTGACCTTGAGGGTGGGCATGTAGGACACATTTTACACATGAGTTTCGCATTACTTCGGTCTTAGATACCACGTGGTAAAAGCTTAACAGAGGCCCTGATAGCTTCCAAGCATTCCTCAAGGTCAAGTGAAGGTCGGACATGAAGGGGTAGATCTGTTACATAGAGGTATGCAGATTGGGAGGTCGTGGTTCAAGCATTCCCATAGCATTCTCTTTGAAAATGTTGACCAGAAACCACACACACTGCAGAATAGACCATATAGAAGCTAATAAGCTAGCCATATTGCATCATTGCCATTACTGGACTGCCACAATTGAGCACCCCGGTACTCATTAATTTCAATACCACTAAGCCCTTATTTGAGACTGGCTCTTATTTGAATACGTTTTAGTACATAGTATTTATCTAATTACCCCCTTACCTCAGTGGTTATTCAAGGCCGGCACTAATGTGAGAACCCGGGACTTAAACAAGCCACCACAGTAGTCGCCATGATGCATGAATGCTGCCCTGGCTGCATTCATGCATCATGACGACCATTATGTTCTTGATACACTCCTTGGGCATGATGCATTCATGAAGAGCACTTTAGTGGTACATCAAAACTACTAAGTGTCAAACAACTTCAAAAAATTGAAAATCCTGTCTAGATTTCCTGTACAACTGTGCACTTGAGTTAAGCTTCTTGACTCCAGCTAACATGGTAAAAATGTGAATAAACTCAAAGGTCATTTTAGAGGTCATTTGAAGGTCAAGTTGGTATTGACCAGTGCCCTTGGGGAGGTCTTAGACCTTGTCCCAGACCTGGTACCCGTCTGTACATGGAGACATGTTTCACACTAAGTCTATAGTATACAGCCCATGGGCGAGCGTAGACCTAAAGAACCAGCAGATAGTCATTTTTCTTCATCCTTTAGCTAAAGACCTTTTCTACCCCCTCCCCACTCCAACCCGACAGTCAGACATTTGCTATTATACATTTACCTCGAATAGCCCTTGTGTTCTGATATTATTTATGGATGCACCTTAGGAGGGGATCCTACCTGTATATTGATATACTTACAGACGGCAGAACCTTTGTACTCACCTAAAATAGACACAAACAGAATAGATTAGCATTAGTATTTAGTGTTTATTTAAACATGCTGTTGGATATAAGAAATATCTGGTGAGCTGTGTGTAGTTATACAATGTTGAGAAATACCCCCCAGGTCTTTGTCCAAGTGGCCGGAGCAGATTTGTGATGTAATAATCATAATCCCAACAATATTGTATAAAAACATATATATTAACCCATCACAGAAGTCAATAGTATACCCGTAATAAAGCATGGAAATAAAGATCATACGGGCAACACTGTATTTTCTATTTTTGACACTTCTCTCAAATTGTACTCATCTTCTTGTGAATATTTAGAGGTTTGGTACGTGGACTTTGAAAGCCATGCTCTTCATGGAGTTATCTTCCTTTACTGCTCTAAATACCACAATGTCACCGTCCTTCCTCCCCCATACCCACAGTATGACAGAGGAGACCATCCCCTCACACTGACAGCTTCATAGATCATCCTGCCACCTCCTCTACAACTCTTGTACAATTCTATGTCTCACATACTCAATCATAATGCCATCACAGGCAAGGGGGGACAAATAGGAGACCCCATATAGGAAGTCCAGAATCTACTCCTAGCAGACTCCTTGCTTAAACTTAAATGATTTGGAGGCAGCAGGATCTTCTAATTGAACAGCATAAAATAAACCTGTCGAATTACTTGTCAGCCCTGGGGCAGACTCTTCAACTGTATGAGTTTAGAGTCTTCAAAGTCATCTCTTCCTGGCAACTCTAGAGTGAGAAGCTGTAAACTTGTAAACCTAGGCACATATAATATATGTTGTTAACAGTCTGTACATGCAGGTTTGACAAGTCAAATTTGAGAGGTTCTGCATCATTTTTTCCATGCTGCTCACTTCGAAGACCTCACATTTTTCAGTGTAAGCCTTTAATATGGATATCCTAATTTAATTTTATAATGAAGACTTTGAGTGTGAATAGAGACTGGCGAGTACTCACCAGGGCTATACTGGTGTATCTTGCCAACCCTTCGCTTGCTGATAATTGTAGCATCATGTCTCAATGCAACGCTGGCAGAGTAGACTTAAACCCTTCGCTAGCTGCTAATTGTGGCATCATGTCTAAATGCAATGCTGGCAGAGTAGACTTAAACCCTTCGCTAGCTGATAATTGTGGCATCATGTCTGAATGCAACGCTGGCAGAGTAGACTTAAACCCTTCGCTAGCCAATAATTGTGGCATCATGTCTGAATGCAACGCTGGCAGTGTAGACTTTAACCCTTCGCTAGCCAATAATTGTGGCATCATGTCTGAATGCAACGCTGGCAGAGTAGACTTAAACCCTTTGCTAGCCAATAATTGTGGCATCATGTCTAAATGCAACGCTGGCAGAGTAGACTTAAACCCTTCGCTAGCCGATAATTGTGGCATCATGTCTGAATGCAACGCTGGCAAGGTAGACTTCATGCATCACAAAGACCAATGGGCATAATGCATTAACCCTTTAAGCGCCGCTAATGCAGAAGTGCATCATGCCAATTAGTCGTCATGATGCACCAATGAAGTTCTTGCGAGTACATGCTCACCAGCACTCTATTGGAGCATCATGACTACAATGTGAGACTATTTATATGTCAGCCACCCGTAAAAGGGCTGACGTTTGTACCAAACATCTGAGTTGTTTCAGGGTGAAACTAATGAGACCCTTCAGACAGGGAGAGAGAAACGGAAGAAATACTCAAAATGATGAAATTGGCTTAATTTGGAAGAAGCTTCAAGGAAAGTTTGAACAGCCATGCAGACGTGGGTATGGATGGGGGCTGAGACTGTTTGTCCTGGGGATAACAAGAAACAAAGTGTATATATCTAACAGCCGCTAATGCGTCATGCCCATTGTTCGTCATGGTGCAAGAATGTAGTCCTTGTGCGTTACTCACCAGGGCTACATTCATGCATCATGCTGACCCTACAGGGTCAGTACAGTCCTGGATGGTGGGCATGATCCATCAATATAGCACTGACTCAGCCACACCCATGAGCATCATTCATTCCTGTATCAGTGGTCCTTACAGGGTTAACAAAAGATGCCATTCAATCAAAACAACAGAGAAAAGCTGAACAATCCCCAACTGTTTGATCTGGGTGTTGGTGCAGATCCAGTGGTGGTCAATATTATGCTTTCTAAATTCAATTAAAGACAGAACCTTTCCCATGATTTGATTTGATATCAGCAAAATAAACTTTTTCCTATTCATGAAATGAGAGTTAAAAGTCCAGCTGTTTTAAGTCTGGGGTATAGCTACATGGATGGTAACATAAACTTTTTATTTGCACCTTATTGATATAATTGATTCATTTTGAATCTGAATATTTCTGGCATTGGAAATACTTGCTAAGGTCAATTCTGTGGACTACTCGACGCCCAAGATGAACTTGTAACAGTGAGCTTAAATCCTGAACTTAAAGGCGAATGGTGCACTTGAATTCCTACATCAAACAGGGATTTGAGCAGTGAATGAGTTAATTAAAGCCTAGAGAGGGAGAAATGAGTTGAATGAGGTTGGTCTGGCTGATTCTGGCCAAATAAGGAAAGGCCTGTAGGTGACTATTGTATGGAGTTGAAAGTGACTTCCATGGGGACTCTAAGATGGCAGAGACTACTGTATAGACAGCCCAGGGGCAACAGAAAACGGAGGAAAATGGCTGTATACAGTCACACACACCATAAAGGGAGCGTTCCATAGGGCTTATTTAGGACGGGGAATCTCAGTCAATCTATTCCATAAGTCGTTCCTTTATCAGTGTCTACAGGCATTGTTCATTTAGGGGTCTAGATAAGTCAGAAATGACAAATTTAATTGAAAACATTGCAACATCATACTAAGCATGGAAATAAGAATTTGAGCACAGTACTTTTAGAATGAGATTGAAAATAGAGAGACACGTGAAAGGTATCACATTCAAAGCAATAGAAATATTATCTCATTTTCAAAAGTCATAAAAAAGAAGAAAAGAAAAAGATTAAAAAGTATCAGGTACATAGTATCATTGTAAGATTACCCTCACCACTCTTGATGCTGAGAATGGAACATTGTGTCCCTAAATTGGTCTTTTTATCAAACCATTAATATTCTCTCTCATACACCTGCCCCAGACGGGCAGCAACATCATCTGTGCCATGAAGTACCTACGGCAAAGTTTTGTAGTGCCTGTCTGCAGTAAAAGGTTATCTCACTACACTCTAGGTAATAGCTTTTAAATCCATCAGGCATCCACATGAAACACCGTAATTGTTATGCAGTGAAGCTTTGTACTTTCTACAATGAAGCCCCAGATGGCAGCACAGTAAAGCACTGAGTGAGAAGGAATCTCTGTGAAACATAGGGTGAAATCCTTGTCCAAAAGTTGCTAGACACCAATTGTTATTTTGACAATCTTTCTTTCACGGCCGATCCTCCAGACGTATATAAAGCCATAGCATAGTGATGCATGAATTGTAGCCCCTGGAGACACACTGCCCCCAAACTTCACACCAGGGCTGCATTCATGAATCATTGCAACCAATGGGTATGGGGCATTAATGCACTATAGGACATAGGTATAATGAACACAGAGCCCCATCTGTCATTGTACTGTATGTATTGAGGTATAATGAACACAGAGCCCCATCTGTCAGTGTACTGTATGTATCGAGGCATTAATGTACTATAGGACATAGGTATAATGAACACAGAGCCCCATCTGTCAGTGTACTGTATGTATCGAGGCATTAATGTACTATAGGACATAGGTATTATGAACACAGAGCCCCATCTGTCATTGTACTGTATGTATCGAGGTATTAATACACTATAGGACATAGGTATAATGAACACAGAGCCTCATCTGTCATTGTACTGTATGTATTGAGGTATAATGAACACAGAGCCCCATCTGTCATTGTACTGTATGTATCAAGGTATAATGAACACAGAGCCCATCTGTCATTGTACTGTATGTATCAAGGTATAATGAACAAAGAGCCCCATCTGTCATTGTACTGTATGTATTGAGGTATAATGAACACAGAGCCCATCTGTCATTGTACTGTATGTATTGAGGTATAATGAACACAGAGCCCCATCTGTCATTGTACTGTATGTATCAAGGTATAATGAACACAGAGCCCATCTGTCATTGTACTGTATGTATCGAGGTATTAATGCACTATAGGACATAGGTATAATGAACACAGAGCCCCTTCTGTCATTGTACTGTATGTATCGAGGTATAATGAACACAGAGCCCCATCTGTCATTGTACTGTATGTATCGAGGTATAATGAACACAGAGCCCCATCTGTCATTGTACTGTATGTATCGAGGCATTAATGTACTATAGGACATAGGTATAATGAACACAGAGCCCATCTGTCATTGTACTGTATGTATCGAGGCATTAATGCACTATAGGACATAGGTATAATGAACACATTGTTGCATAGGTAAATGATCACAACTTAAACTCACCAGGGCTACATTCATGCATCATGATACCCTTGATGTTGATACACTCAGCATGACTCACCAGCACTTGCTTGGTGCATCATGACACCAATGGGGATGATGCACTCCTGCATCAGTAGCCATTAAAGGGTTAAAAGAAAAGACCACCCTATTTTCATTATGAGGTATTTTGATACCCTTTGTGCTAATAAAAACGATTTTGGCATACTCACTGAACTATGCACTTCTATAAGGGAGAGCAGTAGGCACTTCTGCTGCATTGTATGACGTCACAATTGACCAAATGCAGCAGGAACTGTGACTGCACAGCACTGCTGGACTACAGTCTAATGCTCTCCATATCCTTCTCTGGACCATGGTTGTTCATCTACTTTGACAATTGGCATTAAATGGCACAGGGGAGGGTTCCTAAACATTATCATAATGTTGTGCACTTCAATACTCTATTTATAAACATGTTTTACAACAGCCTCCATACATAATCCATGCAGTTCCTGCTGCATTTGGTCAATTGTGATGTCATACAATGCAGCAGAAAGGCCTGCTGTTCTCTCTTGTAGAAGAACATAATTCAGTGAGTATGCCAAAATTGTTTTTATTAGCACAAGGGTTATCAAAATACCTCAACATGAAAATTTGGTGGTCTTTTCTTTTAAGAACTGACATTGAGCAGGATTTACTGGCTGTTGGGGTACTTCTTATAGACCTCATCCACCATCTATAATGGTCATCATCTATATGGTCATCATCTATAATGGCCATCATCTATAATAGTCATTATCTATAATGGTCATCATCTATAATGGTCATCATCTATAATGGTCATCATCTATAATGGTCATCATCTATAATGGTCATCATCTATAATGGTCATCATCTATAATGGTCATCATCTATAATGGTCATCATCTATAATGGCCATCATCTATAATGGTCATCATCTATAATGGTCATCATCTATAATAGCCTGATGTAAATCACCTACTGCTATACTACTTACTTACTATAGCAGAGCCTAGCTATGTTGTATTAATGTCCTAGACAAATTTGCTTTCACTGTAAAGTTTGGCTGTTGAATCTACCAGGGATCCTCATAAAAGAGTGAACAACAGTAATTGTATACCATTGCACCATTGAAGTTTTTACAAGAAGCCCCAGGTGGCAGTACAGTAGTATACATATGTACTAGGAATCTCTGAAAATGATAATGGATTTCTGGTACTTTGGGACTTTCTGTCATTATTTTGACAACACTTTTCTTTTCACAGTGTTCAGTTATACTACTTGGCAGTGGTTGTAGGGGTAATACACTCTGAGCTGGTTTGGTTGGATTAGATTTGGTTAGGTGAGGTTGATCTTACCTCCACTTATTGTAATTGAAAGTTAGCAGAGATGCTGACACTGTGGGAAACAACTGTTGAATCTTCAGATATCATCGTAAAACTAAATGAACAGTGAGTCACCGTCATTGTGAAGGAGTGAAGTTTTCCCAATGAAGCCCCAAATAGCACTGCGGTACAAGGAATATCTGTAAAAATAACAGTGAACTATTTGTCCCAAAGTTGTCGGAGAACCACCCTTAATTTGAACGCAATTTATTGACTGTGTATATTCTATTGATAAATACACTGGTCCAATAGCAATTTGAGTGACTACCCCTTTTAAAGGTTTAACTAGCCCTTTGAGGGCCGACAGTAAATTAATGTTTCATGTCCATTGAGCAGAATGCAGCCCTGGCGAGTAACTCACAGATGCTAGAGGATTGATACTACTCGCCAGCACTTCATTGGTGCATCATGCTGACCAATGGGCATGATGCGCTCCTGCATTGGCAGCCCTTAAAGATTTCAATGTCTGGCAGTAATCTGTTGTATCTGTAAATAGCTGAGCGGGTTTTGGTTTGGTTGATTTTACGTCCACTAATAGTACTTATAAATTAGCAGACATTTCTGTGGTTCACGGACATTAAGTCCTTTCTTTTCAGCTGAGAGGGTAAGAGAGATGACAACATGGTCGGAAACACACCACTTCACAACATGAGGCATTGCTACTAACAGCTGGCCGTTTTTGTGTTGGTTCTTTTTTCCTGCTTCCCTACTGCTCCTTGTAGCATGACTGAGAGGGAGGAATGTAGAGTGAAGGGTTAGGGAAGGCAGTTAACCCCTCTAGTATTCCTCTATACTCTGGAGCAATGCGGCAAAAAAGGGGGACCTTTCGTTGAGGTTTTTGATAATGGACCATTCTTAGATTAAGCTATTGGGAATGCAAGTTTTCATTGTCAATCCTGCCATTTAACCTATGTACGTTATTTGAAAGGTCATTGTATTGTGAATCTTATGATGTTTGTTGTTTGCGTATGCGGACACTACAGGCAAAGCCATCAGGATTGCACCAAAGGTGAGCTAAACACAACTTTATTCATCCTGCATGGGTCTATATATAGTATAGTGGATGTTCAAAGAATGTTCAACATGAAAGCGAAAAAGCCCTGACATTATATTTAAAATGGGTCTTCATCTGCACATGCAGCCACTGTGATATGAAACCCTGAAAATTAGATTGCGATAAGCATTCGTATTGATGTAGTAATTACACAGGGTTTGATGGGGAAGTGACTACTAAATGTACACTGTAAAAAGTAGCTGTTGAATCTACCAGAGATCCTTATAAAGCTGAACAGTGAACGACTGTAATTATACAACAGGGAGCCAGTATACATTTTACAAGAAGCTCCAGGTGGCAGTCTGGTGGTACAAGGAATCTCTGTGAGAATAACGACATCTCTGTGAAAAAACGCCGGATCTCTGGCAACTTTGGGACGAGGAATCCCTCGTTATTTTGATAATATTTTTTTTTTTTTACAGTTCAGGGTTGTAATACTATTATAAATAGTGAGGGATCTAATCCTACCATCTTGTGAAATGCCTTCCAGGCAGGTTCCCTACATTTGTAACTCAATATTCTATCAGCGGTCTGTTTTCTTGAGGACTTGACACCTTTGAATTTCAGAGGATCCCAGTGATAACAACAGTCCTGACTTTAAGCAGGATGCATTGACAGTAAAACCAGTATTAGTTTTCTTTCTGGCTCACCGAGATTTCCCTTGACATCCCCTTGGTTTTGATACTGCTTTACCTATGCCACTCTTTTTATACTGGCACTGTTTTTAAGACCCTGGCACTTGAAAACGAGCCATTACGTTATATACCTATAAAACAGGGGTAGGGGCAAGCCCCATATCACTGTCATATCCCTATACACCGACTTGGTCTGATTATCAACCAATGAAATAATCACTTTTCACTGCGATCCTCTCGGGGGTCAGTTGGTATCTTATAGCCGTTATCGATGATGACTGTTGGTAACCAGCTTCAGCAATGACCGCACCCATAGGACAATCCGCCACCTGACATAGAATGGCCTATAGGGTCAAGGGTAAGCCCCATATGTCTATTACATCACTATAGGACATAGAACAGTGCATAGGGGCAAGCCCTATATCTGTGTTATATCATTATATGAAATAGAACAGTCCATAGAGAATGGTACGGGTGAGGGTACGTCCCATAAGCCCCATATCGCTGTTCAATTCCGGCACAATGGGCTCCAGGTCCCCAATATGCAGTCTATCGACATGTCCGGTTGTCCTGGTACACGGCAGGTGCAGCTGCCTCAGTATATAGAGGCACTATACTGAGTCTCAGGGACCTAAGCTGCTCTGTTGGAGCAATTAAGGGCAGCTGAGGTAAAGGTAGGTGTCTGGAGTTTAGTGGAATAGTTCACTTGAAGGACTAGCGGTGGCAGAAGCTCAAATTCAGAGGAACAGCTCAACGCAACGGGTTCAGTGGAAGGTGAAGATTTATGTCTTTTTTTTCTAACTTTGTCTTTCATTTTATTTTATTTTTTTGGGGGTGTTCATAATGAGGAAGCAGGTCAGTGTGAAGGAAGCAGCTCATATTGAGGGGAGCAGCTCATGGTGAGGGGAGTAGCTCAGGGTGAGGGGAGCAGCCCACTGTGGGGGAGCAGCTCATGGTGAGAGAGGTAGCTCATGACGAGGGGAGCAGCTGGTGGTGGGGGGAGCAGCTCATGGCGAGGGGAGTAGCTCATAGTGAGGGGAGTAGCTCATAGTGAGGGGAGCAGCTCATGGTGAGGGGAATAGCTCATAGTGAGGGGAGCAGCTCATGGTGAGGGGAATAGCTCATGGTGAGGGGAGTAGCTCATGGTGAGGGGAGCAGCTCAGTGTGAGGGGAGCAGCTCAGTGTGAGGGGAGCAGCTCAGGGTGAGGGTAGCAGCTCAGTGTGAGGGTAGCAGCTCAGTGTGAGGGGAGCAGCTCGGTGTGAGGGGAGCAGCTCAGTGTGAGGGGAGCAGCTCATGGTGAGGGGAGTAGCTCATAGTGAGGGGAGCAGCTCATGGTGAGGGGAATAGCTCATGGTGAGGGGAGTAGCTCATGGTGAGGGGAGCAGCTCAGTGTGAGGGGAGCAGCTCAGTGTGAGGGGAGCAGCTCAGGGTGAGGGTAGCAGCTCAGTGTGAGGGTAGCAGCTCAGTGTGAGGGGAGCAGCTCGGTGTGAGGGGAGCAGCTCAGTGTGAGGGGAGCAGCTCAGTGTGAGGGGAGCAGCTCATGGTGAGGGGAGCAGCTCATGGTGAGGGGAGTAGCTCATAGTGAGGGGAGCAGCTCAGTGTGAGGGGAGCAGCTCAGGGTGAGGGGAGCAGCTAATGGTGAGGGGAGTAGCTCATGGTGTGGGGAGCAGCTCATAGTGAGGGGAGCAGCTCAGTTTGAGGGGAGCAGCTCAGTGTGAGGGGAGCAGCTCAGGGTGAGGGTAGTAGCACACTGGTCCAATAGCAATTTAAGTGACTACCCCTTTTAAAGGTTTAACTAGCCCTTTGAGGGCCGACAGTAAATTAATGTATCATGTCCATTGAGCAGAATGCAGCCCTGGCAAGTAACTCACAGATGCTAGAGGATTGATACTGCCCACCAGCACTTCATTGGTGCATCATGCTGACCAATGGGCATGATGCACTCCTGCATTGGCAGCCCTAAAAGATGTCAAAGTCTGGCAGTAATCTGTTGTATCTGTAAATAGCTGAGCGGGTTTTGGTTTGGTTTGGTTGATTTTACGTCCACTAATAGTACTTATAAATTAGCAGAAATTTCTGTGGTTCACGGACATTTAGTCCTTTCTTTTCAGCTGAGAGGGTGAGAGAGATGACAACATGGTCAGAAACACACCACTTCACAACATGAAGCATTGCTTCTAACAGCTGGCCCTTTTTGTGTTGGTGCTCTTTTTCCTGCTTCTCTACTGCTCCTTGTAGCATGACTGAGAGGGAGGGATTTCGAGTGAACGGTAAGGGAAGGCAGTTAGTATTCCTCTATACTCTGGAGCAATACGGCAAAAAAGGGGGACCTTTCGTTGAAGTTTTTGATAATGGACCATTCTTAGATTAAGCTTTTGGGAATGCAAGTTTTCATTGTCAATCCTGCCATTTAACCTAGTACGTTATTTGAAAGGTCATTGTATTGTGAATCTTATGATGTTTGTTGTTTGCATATGTGGACACTACAGGCAAAGCCATGAGGATTGCGCCAAAGGTGAGCTAAACACAACTTTATTCATCCTACATTGGTCTATATAGTATAGTGGATGTTCAAAGACTGTTCAACATGAAAGCGAAAAAGCCCTGACATTATATTTAAAATGGGTCTTCATCTGCACATGCAGCCACTATGATATGAAACCCTGAAAATTAGATTGTGATAAGCATTCGTATTGATGTAGTAATTACACAGGGTTTGATGGGGCAGTGACCACTAATATCCCTCTACACCGACTTGGTTTGATTATCAACCAATGAAATAATCACTTTTCACTGAGATCCTCTAGGGGGGCAGTTGGTATCTTATAGCTGTTATCGATGATGACTGTTGGTAACCAGCTTCAGCAATGGCTGCGCCCATAGGACAATCCGCCACCTGACATAGAATGGCCCATAGGGTCAAGGGTAAGCCCCATATGTCTATTACATCACTATAGGACATAGAACAGTGCATAGGGGCAAGCCCTATATCTGTGTTATATCATTATATGAAATAGAACAGTCCATAGAGAATGGTACGGGTGAGGGTAAGTCCCATAAGCCCCATATCGCTGTTCAATTCCGGCACAATGGGCTCCAGGTCCCCAATATGCAGTCTATCGACATGTCCGGTTGTCCTGGTACACGGCCAGTGCAGCTGCCTCAGGATATAGAGGCACTATACTGAGTCTCAGAGACCTGAGCTACTCTGTTGGAGCAATTAAGGGCAGCTAAGGTAAAGGTAGGTGTCTGGAGTTTAGTGGAATAGTTCACTTGAAGGACTAGCGGTGGCAGAAGCCTAAATTCAGAGGAACAGCTCAACGCAACGGGTTCAGTGGAAGGTGAAGATTTATTTCTTTTTTTTTCTAACTTTGTCTTTTATTTTATTTTTTTTTTTGGGGGGGGGGTGTTTATAGTGAGGAAGCAGATCAGTGTGAAGGGAGCAGCTCATATTGAGGAGAGCAGCTCATGGTGAGGGGAGTAGCTCAGGGTGAGGGGAGCAGCTCATGATGAAGGGAGCAGCTCATGGTGAGGGGAGTAGCTCAGGGTGATGGGAGCAGCCCACTGTGGGGGGAGCAGCTCATGGTGAGAGAGGTAGCTAATGACGAGGGGAGCAGCTGGTGGTGGGGGGAGCAGCTGATGGTGAGGGGAGTAGCTCATAGTGAGGGGAGTAGCTCATAGTGAGGGGAGCAGCTCATGGTGAAGGGAATAGCTCATAGTGAGGGGAGCAGCTCAGTGTGAGGGGAGCAGTTCATGGTGAAGGGAATAGCTCATGGTGAGGGGAGCAGCTCAGGGTGAAGGGAATAGCTCATAGTGAGGGAAGCAGCTCATGGTGAGGGGAGCAGCTCAGGGTGAAGGGAATAGCTCATAGTGAGGGGAGCAGTTCAGTGTGAGGGGAGCAGTTCATGGTGAAGGGAATAGCTCATGGTGAGGGGAGCAGCTCAGGGTGAAGGGAATAGCTCATAGTGAGGGGAGCAGCTCATGGTGAGGGGAGCAGCTCAGGGTGAAGGGAATAGCTCATAGTGAGGGGAGCAGCTCATGGTGAGGGGAGCAGCTCAGGGTGAAGGGAATAGCTCATAGTGAGGGGAGCAGCTCATGGTGAAGGGAATAGCTCATAGTGAGGGGAGCAGCTCATGGGGAGGGGAGCAGCTCATGGTGAAGGGAATAGCTCATGGTGAAGGAGCAGCTCAGGGTGAGGGGAGCAGCTCATGGTGAAGGGAATAGCTCATGGTGAAGGGAGTAGCTCATGGTGAAGGGAGCAGCTCATGGTGAAGGGAATAGCTCATGGTGAAGGAGCAGCTCAGGGTGATGGGAGCAGCTCATGGTGAAGGAGCAGCTCATGGTGAAGGGAATAGCTCATAGTGAGGGGAGCAGCTCATGGTGAGGGAAGCAGCTCAGGGTGAAGGGAATAGCTCATGTCAAGGGGAAAAGCTCATGGTGAGGGGAGTAGCTCATGGTGAGGGGAGTAGCTCATGGTGAGGGGAGTAGCTCAGTGTGAGGGGAGCAGCTCAGGGTTAGGGGAAAAGCTCATGGTGAGGGGAGTAGCTCATGGTGAGGGGAGTAGCTCATGGTGAGGGGAGTAGCTCAGTGTGAGGGGAGCAGCTCATTATGAGGGGGTAGCTCATGTTGGGGGAGCAGTCCAAGGTGAGGGGGGAAGCTTTGATATCAAAATTCAAATCTGTCTGAATATGTAAAGGCAATAGGAGCAACTTCAGGCTAAAAAGGGAAGTGGAACTGCTGAGGGTATTGCAAGAGCATTCTCATATGTATACGCTCATACTTTCTGCCCACAATCCCAGCCGAGTACCGCAGAGATGGAGTATAGCCGGTTTCCAATTATGAGCAGCTCAGGATGGAGAAAGCAGCTCCTGATGGGCCTAGAGCCACATCCAACATCCTGCCACCAGGAAACTGATAGGAAAACACAGGTCCAGGGCCATCAATGAGGAACCAGTCATGCAGTCAGGGTACACTGTAAAAGAATAACAGAATAACGGCGAAATCCCTGTCCCAAAGTTGCCAGAGATCTGTCTTTGTTTTCAGAGATTCCTCACACCACCATACTGCAATCTGGGGCTTCATTGTAAAAACTACAGTGTGTCACTGCAATAAGATTACGGTGGTTCACTGCTCAGTCTTACAAGGATCCCTGGTAGATTCAGCAGTCATTTCTCAAAGTGTGATGTGGGGGTGGGGTATGAAGGAAGACACAATGTTATAGAGGTAGGGCTTTATTTCTAAACTAGCAGTCAATGTACCTCAATATGGACTCTTTCCTCGCATGCATTTTACCCTTTTAAAGCTGCTATGGACCCATGCAGCAAAAAGGTGACTTCCCCAGGGGAGCCACTGACACATTGAGGGGGAGAAGCAACTGCCGCCCTACCGCTCATGTCATCTGTGGGAGCTGGCGTTTGACTGCCCTATAATTTCTGACCATGAACTGCCCTCCCACCCACCGCCCTGGTTTTCAGGACTCATTTTGTCTGTGATACAGGATATTATGGGGGCTCTGAGAAAAAGGTCTTAGCTTTTCACACCTTAGTGCCAGAATTGCTTACACTGAGGTGTCAGCCTTATGTCTTTGGATTAAGCCCCTGGTTTTTGATGATATAATTACCTGACCGCCCTCCTTTTTCAGCCTTACTCTATGCCGACTGCCCACCGCTCCTGTGGCTTGGGCCGCAGCAATTATCCAAACACCACCTCAGTGCCTTTGTATAGGCAAAACATATGTTATATATAGTTTTGATAAAATGGTGCCCATATATGAGGGAAGGTTAAATATACATATTATGATGACTACAGTACAATGCCTTATTACATGATTGTAGATGTGACCACACACTTTCTATTCAAAGCCATAGCTCAGAGTTGCAATAATCTCATTAACCCTCATTGTTCCTTTCATAATAAGGTATATTTAACACATAATATTGATACATATACTAATATGCAATGTTCCTTTCATATCAAGGAACAACTAACATATATTGGTTATACTTAAATATCAAGCACCTTGGAGTATGACTGCATATATATTATGGTCGTAGATGTGACCACGGTTATGGATGTGAACATGCATTTGTATTCATTGTCATAGCTCAGAGTTGCAATAAGATAGAATAATCTCATTAACCCTCATTGTTCCTGTCATAATAAGGTATAATTGACACATAGTATTGATACATAATATCAAGTACCTTGCGAGAAAACTGAAGACATGTCAAAGGTCGTAGACATGAACAGGGTCATAGATGTGACCACACATATACTTTTCTTATGATATCTCTGGTAGTATGCAGAATATGATAACCACTCTTACAGGGCTTATTGCCTTCATATAGAGGTATATGGAACACATAGTAAGGATAGTTAAATATGAAACAATTAGCAGCACGGCTGCATGTATGGTCGTAGATGTGACCATGGGTAAACTACCCCAAAATGAGATCGGTTAATTTTTTTTGGTGGGCTACATAGGTACATGTAAAGTCCCTGCATCCTAGTGTAAGGGAACCTGAAAAAGGTCGTAGATGTGACATTAAAAGTCATTACACAAAATGTTTTATGCACCCTTTCACCGCAAAAGATTATCCATGGATCTCCAACTGTTACTAAAAATGTCTCTACCCTAGAGGGAATATACTAGGTGTAATGAATAAGGATTTGGCCCTTTGTTTATTTATTTTTTAACAAGGGGAAAAAATTAGTTCCGCTTTTTTATCCAAAAAATAACCCTTTTTGGCTGTTCTGACCCCTGTAGATCTCTTACCATGCTTCACAGATAGGAAAAACCATGGTTCCCCTTCAAGCCCTAAGCCTTGACGACCAGAATACATGATTAACACAACTATATCTATCATTTTGAAGAATGTATTGAAAGGGAGGCAAAGACAACCTAGGTGACGACGATTCATGGCTATTAGCTATTTACAGGAATGCACCTTAGAATTTATATGATCTAATTAAATACATTCTTCCAAACATGGGGTGTGTCTAACAGGTCTAAGCTAAAGTATAGAAATGACCCTGGGTGATTTTTGACCCAGAGTCATTATTGACCCTGCCCCCACCATCCCCCCACTTACCCTACTTGACGAATTTTCACCCCAGAGTCATTTTTGACCCTGGGTCATTTTTGACCCAGAGTCATTTATGCAAAATAAGATGGCTAAAAAGTAGTTTTGTATTCTAGACTACCATTATCAATCCTCCTCTTTTCATATATGATGGTTTTATGATGGATAGATAAAGAAAAATGGCCCAAAAAAGCAAATTAAAATTGCTTTTTACCATAGCAGTCAGAGCAGGGTCATTTTTCACCCTGGGTCATTTTTCACCCAGGATCATTTTTGGGGTTTAGATTCCTACAGTCTGAATTCCTATAATATTGATTGATTTTCTAAGCATTAAGGTAGTGCCTGACTTCCAATGGAACAGACTGGAATTATGGCAAGTGAAAGGAGAAGAAGTTAAAAGGAGGTATGCAGGCAGCCAAAGAGAAAGGTTCTACAGATGGGTCTTTATGATTGTCAGAGCCCAATACTAGAGCACATAGATCTGGTCAATGTTCTGTTAGACTAAAGAGGGAACAAATTGTACACTGTAAGTGTATCTCATCAATGTCTAACTCCATGGTTACACTACATTCTCTTCAGCCACACTGAAAACTATGTGGGTCCCCAAGCTGATGGTACCATAATAGACAACCTTAGGGAGTGATTATTCATTAACAACAGGGGGTGGTGGGTTGTGGGCCCACTGCAAATATGCGGAAATGATTTTGACCATCCCTCCCTTGAAAGTCAATTCGTTTTACCCTCCCAAAAAACTGTGTGCAAATATGCAATTCTAACCCAAGGTAACACACTGAAAACAGGTAAAATCATTTGGGTTGGAAACATTTTGTCCACCCCCAGTAAAGGGGTCCAAAATTTTGCCCACCCCCAAAGGCCCACCACCTAAAAAAATGATCACGCCCTCATTTTGAGGACTACCCCTGGTGAAGTAGGTTTGAATTATTATTTATTATTCCACGATTTCTGGGATTCTCAGTGCTTTTCCTGGATATTCCCATGCACATACCTGTCGATATTGCACAGCATGAAGGCTGTAGCATCAATTTTGTAAGGTGTGCGGTTATCCATGGATAACCTGCATGCCATGCGGTTATTCATGGATAACCGCATAGCCGCTGAAGGAGTTGACGCAGTGGTCTAGTGGTTAGCGCATTGCGCTCAGCCATTAGAGGTTCGCGGGTAGAGTCCCGGTACGGGCGCATCTTTTTTCCGCGTGTGCGCTGTCGCTGTCCGCTGCCAGGCAACGAGGTGTATGTACTGATTGTACACAAACATAACTGCGAGATGCATTCAAAGCAAGCCAAGCCTAGCGGGGCGCCGAGGTATGTGTAGTGATCGTGTACAAACACAATTTTTTACCGGGTGCCACTGCCATAACCGCGAGACGCATTCAAACAAAGCCAAGCCGAGACGGGCGCTGTCGCTGTCCCGGCCGGGCGACGCGGTGTATGTACCTGTACACACACTATGGCTGGCTTGAGTCCCGGGAAGGGGGAATAATTTTTGTTTTCAACTTGAATTTATTGATATTCTATTGATTATTTATTGGTTTGTGTGTGTTAGCAAAGGCTAATTACACTCGGGCTATGCCCTCGTGTAATTATCCTTCACTAACACACACGCGTCATGAATTATCCATTGATTACTTGTTCACTATATGAAACGGGATATAGAACTACCCTGGCTGTCAATTTTTGGCATTGCCAAGGTTGAGGGTTGTCCGCACTGACTAGTTTGAGGTTTCCATTTTAGTGCACAACCCTTCACTCCCCAAGCAGAGATCTTGGTACCGGGGTGATTTGTATAGTGTTGTACCAAGCCCATGTATCACTCTGTCAAACTCCCCCCAATGGTACCTTCCAGTCCTCCTGGGTAGAAATAGCCCTGGCCCCAACATTTGAGTTTAGGGCACTTTAGAAATGTTTAATCTTAAGTTCATAAGTGGAGACTCTAGAATTCAGGATACGATCATACCCAGTGCCATTATGGCATGAGTAACCACCAGAATGACCATGAACTCGTCAATCTGAAAGCACATGTTTCAGACTACATGTATAAAAATGCAATCTTTACTTGAAGAGTGGTATTTTCTGCTCCATTTACCGTTCCTGTTTACTGGAAGATGGGGATAGTGGGACTTAAGTATAGTCTACGACCACTATACTTTGCTGCTTCCTATATGATGGTACTCTGAGGGTTTATACCTCAGGGTACCAGAGTAATAAGGACAGAGTCAAGAATCCAGGACTGCACCTGCAGGCAACAGTCACCTGGATATGTGCCACTAGCATGACGCGAGTGGAAACTTAAATGGAAGATTTTTATTCAGATGAGATCTCATCTGAAAACAGTCAGAAGTGTGTGACAGCATGGTCCCACCACGTCCCTGAGGAACTGAGGCGGCTTGAATGTTTGTCTCCAGTGTGACGTCATTCTACTTCCGGCCAGGTTAAAATTCCAAGAAGAGACCCAGATGCCACGACATATGCTCATGTGCACTGGGAATGTATGAAATAGCTATGTCTGTTGTTCTCCACCTTAGGTCTGCTGGACTGCTGGTACACTAATGCTCCATGCCCATAAGTCGTCATGATGCATAAATGCAGTCCTGGTGAGTTACTCGCCAGGGCTACATTCAAGCATCCCTGCGGGATTGATCAATACAGTCCTGGAGGGTCGCCATGATGCTCCAATGAAGTTCTGGCGAGTCTGCTCACCACCACTTCATTGGAGCATCATGCCGACCAACGGGTATGATGCACTGTTGCATCAGCGGCCCTTAAAGGGTTAAGTCCTACCTGCAGTGTACCTGCTCCGTGACAAGAGGAAGATGTTCAATGTACTCACCTACAAAAGAGGAAACAGCTCATTAGTTGATTGATATAAAAGTAATACAAGTAAATTAGCAATAGACGTTTAATGCCATTTTGACAGATGCGCTCATAACCGGGAGCTATATTTATGGCGAGAACTACATTATAAAATTTCACAAAGTAATATGTCGGTGCCCGTGATTTATACCATTTTTAGTGGGCATAGGAAGCATGTTGAATTAACGTAAACGTAGCGCTAAGGTAGACAGACAGCCAGACAGCCAGACAAGTATATGAGTCTTGACTGACGTTGGATTGATCCATGGAAACCTGTTGCACTGAGTGCACCTCTGGATTTATTTCACTATGATCTGATTTTAGAATTCAATTTTTGTTGAATTTGGGTTAAGAAGTCACGTGACCAGAGGTACGGCTCGGGACATGTGATATTCAACTGGAGGGTGAAGGGAGGGGGTCGCCATTGCATGGTCAGACCTATAGGACAGTCACACTCCCATGAAAAAGAAGGAGAGTTCATGTAGGTATGGCATGTCACGTTAATGGCCGTGCACACAACCTTCATAAAAAAGGTGTATTTCTGTACGACAAGTCACATAATAACGCCGTGTGCGTGACAATGGTGATAAAGGACGATGTCATGTCTGACTCTGTGTGCAGTAAGTGTGCGTGTTTGTGAGGCTGAGGGGAGGGGGTGGTTGTATGGAAATGTTGTAAACCTAATCTAATGAACAGGTATCTGATAAACTACATTGAAACGTCACGATATTCTACAACAACTTTTCTCCCGAACAAAAAAAAAGGCAAAACCTGTGCATGGTACGTTGTGAGCTGTTATTTTGTTTTGTCCTTAAACTAACCGTTCTCTGAACGGTAATGGGTATAGGTGAAAAGGAACTGTTTCCAACAACATTCCTGAACCGCCAAATAAAAAGCCACTTCTAAACATTTCAAGAACTTTGACAGTAACTAATTGTTATGAATCCATCCATGATAGCTGTCAATTTGTAAACGATTCATATCAATCTATGATTCACATTCACTTACCACTGACAAACAAGCAGTTATAGTACTGTTTATGGAACACTTCCAACTTGAGCCTTTAAAGGCAGCTGATGCAGGAGTGCATCATGCCAATTTGTTGTCATGATGCATGAGTGCAGTCCTGACAAGTAACTAGGGACTACACCCATGCATCATGCCGACCTTAAGGGGTCGATATACACCCTGGTGATCGTTATTTAGGGAATAATGCATGGGGCATGGCTGTGGGAGTGCTCTAGACTGTATTGAGACATCCAGGGGCCTTATAGTGCATTATTCCCATTATAACGCAGAAAACTCACCCATCAGCCACCTGACAACACATAAATATCAATTGTGAAGTCTAAAGGTGATATGAAGTTAACCTCCTTTGCTGGGAGTGCATTATCCATCTAGATAATGCACGGTCAATCAGCCAATCAGAACGCAGCATTATGGACAAGGCACTATGACTTTGCCCAACTGTGTTATAACATGCACCAATGAAGTGCTGGCGAGCAGTCTGGCCAGTACTTCATTGGTGCATCATGCCGACCAGTGGGCATGATGCACTCCTGCATCAGCGACCCTTTGAGGGTTAATATATCTAATTCATTATCGCCCAGGGCTTGTTTACAAACGGTGCCATTTTCTAAGTGCCAAACGCTGTCAGGAATTTTACTTTTTTTGCACCTCCTCAGGCTAAATACCGTTTGGCGCTGGTCTTATTTTCCTAACCATGGCACCTATCCAACATGGCCATGCATATGACCCCCAGGTCATTCGTTTGTCCTTACTCTTTTCATTTGACCTCTGATCTAGATTTGACCTTGGTAATTATATGTGACCTTGGTCATTCGACAAGTACTGAGTAGAATAGTATCTCAATTGCCTTGGGCTCTGTGAATATTGTAAAAGCGTGCATAAAGGTTATAACCCGCACCCTGAGTCTAGGAAGACCATGAGCTGCACACTGAGAAAATACTCTTATTCACATGAGTCTGTATCCAGACTCAGGCAATGTCAGTAATTAGTCGCCAAAATGAGTATGGTTTGAGACTCAGCCTGATCCTGAGGTGCTACTCTGGTAGATCCTGAGGCTGATCCTTGGATGATACTCTGGCTCTGCCTTAGTATCATCCAAGGGTCAGGCTGAGTCTCAAATGATACTCATCTTGGCGACATTGCCTGAGTCTGGATCCAGACTTAAGTGAGTAAGAATGTTTTCTAAGTGCAGTTGTCCTCTAACATGGTCTATGTCTATAAGCTGCAGTGTATGTGCATCCATGATGCTCTGGTGAAGTGCCAGGGGATCTGCCAGCCCTCCGGTGAGTGTGTCAACCCTGTAGTGCATCGACCTAATGCATGCATGCAGCCCTGGCGAGTTACTCACCAGGGCTACATTCATGCATCATAAGGACCAATGGGCATGACGCATTAGCGGCCGTTAAATATTCACTTTGTTTCTTGTTATCCCCAGTACAGTCTCGGCGTCCCCTTATCCACATGTCTGCATGGCTGTCGAAACTTTCCTTGAAGCTTCTTCCAAATTAACCCAACTTCATCATTTTGAGTATTTCCTCTCTCCCTGTCTGAAGGGTCTCATTAATTTCACCCTGAAACAACTCAGATGTTTGATAGGTACTTCAGCCCTTTTAGGGGCGGCTATCGCATTATCAGTCCCAAAGGGTCGTCATGATGCCAAAGATAGTATACCGTAAATCCTCGCATATAAGACCTGGCTTATACACCAAAATTATACCTAAGTTGGGCTACCAGAATGTAGCCCAACTTAGGGTGCGTCTTATAGGCGAGGATTTTACACCATAGAATAGTACTATGATGACCAGGAGCATCCTATAGGATTTAGTCTAAGACAGGGTGCGTCCTATATGCGAGGGGCGTCCTATACGCGAGGGTTTATGGTAGTATCTAAACTTCTTGATGATGCTTCAATGAAGTGCTGGTTAGCAGTCACGCTAGCACCTCATTGGTGCATCATGACCACCAATGGGCATGATGCACTCCTGCATCAGCGGCCCTCAACGAGTTATGTGGCCTTTAGACATAAATGTTTACACACCAGATTGTACATGATCCAACCACAAACCAAGTGGATGCCTGGGATAGATCCAGAGCTACACTTGTTAGACTAGGTTTATACAAGCTACAGCAGCCATGTCTCGGGGCTAGATCACAAGCTCCTAGGGCGAGAAGCGCACTTACTGCTACATCATTCAGGTTGGTTTAAATAGAAACCTCTGCACTATAACAGAGAACTCGGACTGTCACAGAATTAAGCTTTTCAAAACTATTTCCTTTCATTCCTTTGTCTTGTACTGGATGTAGAGGCCTGTTTAACCCTTTAAAGACCGCTGGTGCATTAATGCATCATGCCCATTGGTCGTCATGATGACGTGCTGGCGAGTCTACTTGCCAGCACTTCATTGGTGCATCATGACGACCATGATACACTCCTGCATCAGCGGCCTTTAAAGGGTTAAGTACCCAGATTTCAGTACCAATTTAACCCTGGTGCTTAAACAAAAACAGTGCTTAAGCGAGACATATATAATTCAGAGGGTAAATTTCAATTTTATAACAACACTAGCACACGAGGTTATTCAAGAATGTATATTTCAAAGACCTGGTACTTAAACAGGGCACCACGGTAACAATCTCCAGATCTCAGCCTAGTGCCTTGGGGGAGTGAGAGGAGCAATGGAATGTGTGAACTATGCCATGGGCAAAATGTCACAGGATACTGTCAAACACTAAGCTGAAACTGCAGAATAGAAAAACACCGACACTGTTAAAACATGCTGTCAAAATAACGATGGTTCTCTGGCATTTTTGGGACAAGGATTTCACCATTATCATCCGGAGATTCCTTATAATGCGATTCTTGATGGTAAATAATGTCTTCTAGGGCATTACAAAAACGGTGTTTCACTGTTAAACGTTATAGACATGACTGGTAGATTCAACTGTCATTTTCTTGAGTGTAGATTCCTGCACAGCAGTTCAATGGTGGTGCCTGGAGGCGCACCTGGCGGGTGGACGACGGTTTACAATGCTACAGCGGTACGTGTATAGTCACCTACAATACACGCAGGACACCAGCTACAGTACTCCCTCCGGTCATGTGACCCCCCCTATGATGGTCATGTGACCTCCTACATGCGACCTGTGAGAGGAGTCACGTGACCTGGTGTTAACTCTCAGTGTGTGTTTATGGTTCTCCTGAGTGTGTGAGGTCACGTGTGAGGTGTGGGGTATTATGGGTAATTAATTAGGACACCAATATGGTAGGTCAAGAGGCAATGGTTTGATTTTATAGTGATAAAATTCAGCGTTTTATTTATAAATGCTCTCTCTCTCTCTCTTTCTCTCTCTCTCTCTCTCTCTCTCTCTCTCTCTCTCTCTCTCTCTCTCACTAGATCACTTCACCGTGAATAATATTAACAATATCCACTTCCTATGGGATTTATGACATGCCTAAGGTTGTGACAGACCACCCCGCCCCCCATGACAGGCCCTCAGCATGACATGTATAAAGAGGCCATGTTTTCTGTCACTAGACACAAAGATAAGGCTATCTTCATGTTGCCATAGTAACCATGACAGGTCCTTGTTGATAAGAGCTCCACATGTACTCACTATCAGCCAATCACTGTCCACCTTATATAAATACATCAGGATCCAACATTTACTCAGACACAGCCAACGCTGGCTGCACAAAATTGTCCAATATCGTAGGCTTGGGCAGTGAAAATCTAGATTATATTTGCATTGGGGTAGATTTCGCCATTTTGTACCCTGATGACGTTGAAGAATTTAATTATGAGGAGGATGGGATTTGTCCTTTGAACTTTATTCTTTTAAGATGGTCACAGACAATACTCCATGGTTACCTTTCAATTCTTTTTTTTTTTTTTTTTTTTGAGGTTTGAATTTTTTTTTTTGTTATCCCACACAATTTATACAAAAGTGGATATGGACAAAAAAGGTGATGCCTCTACAATTCATCAATTTCAATATAGTTATTCATCACATAGTCAATGAAGTAATATATAGATGAAGGATGAAATGAAGGAATATAATAATTGTACACATGAAACATACAAAAATAAAAGGAAAATAAATGCAATTAGTCACTACGTGTACTACTAGGACATGGATGCTACTTGTGTTTCATAAAGACCTGACCCCCCCCCCCCCCCCGAAATAACTTCTGATTTTCAAGCAAAGTGGCTGTGGTATTGCCCACCCTGTCATATTACTGACAGTTAACCCTTGTTTTTTTACATACTTCTTCCCATTGGTAGCTTGTTACTGTCACGGACTGTCTGAAGCTGGTAGCTGGCTGGTATTACCTTTAGACAGCCCCATTTGACTGGTGACAGTCAGATCTGCTTCTTAGATACCGCCGCCATATTCGTAATTCTGCCCCTTAGTTACAACCGCCATATTGGTAATGTCTGGCTAGAGACTCTCAATGAATTGGGTAGGAATGGTTTCAGAAACCTTTCATGATCCATGTGAACTACCACTAGCGTAGTACCTCTCATATAAGACACACACCTTGTATAAGATGCACTCTGAGTTTAGGAATATCCCATAGGATACATCTAGGACTTGATTTTGACAATTTGTACTAATCTAACGTACTTTATCCTAGTTTATAAGGCAACTTTTGCTGCTCCAATAGGGCAAATCAGGGCTCTATCCTTACATATACACAATGTCTATCCAGCAAATATTTGCCAATCCTACCAGTTTTTCTATACATATATTATCAGATTAGTGAAAATTTGCCAGACCAAAGCAGTGGAACTAATGCTTAAGGTGCACCTTTTATGCAGGGTATTAAAGTACACTGCAAAAATGGTGTTTAGATCCTAAACACAATTCTAAACATATTCTTGCAATGTTTTTGTAATCACATTAATGTCCTAAACATGTTTAGCCAAACAATATGCTTAGCTCAAGTGTTTAGAAATCTAGGTGTTTAGGTTTAAACTTTGTGTTTAGATGTTTATGAATTTTTGTGTTTAGATGTCTATATGCTTTGACGGAGAGTTAGGGTGTGCAGACATGTATACATTTAAAAAAAAAAGATGTCTTTTGTTTGTTTTCTCATTTACTTGGGGGGGGGGTATTCACATATCAAAGTCTCCAAAGATGTCAGCCACACCTATTTAAGTGTGCATGTATGTACACACTGCATCAGAATGAGAGACTTGAGAAAGTACAACAGCTTGGCAGGAAGGAAATTGCTTTGTCTATTCCAAAATAACATGAAATAGGTGTAAGTCATTGAGCTTATTGAATATTTCATGCTAATGATGGTGGTGTAAGGTCAATCTAGTCAACTTTCCATTACCCTTTCTCTTCTCATGACATTCAATGAATAGAAACTATAACAAACATGGGGCTTGGGTACATTTGTCACAAAAATTTATTATAATTGTGTAAAGATAGTCCATTCAAAGGTAGTGCTGCTACCTGGTGTGGATTCAACATCCATGTATCTAAACATAATGATGTTTAAATCTAAACACCTACTATTCAACTGTCTCAACTCTAAACATCTAAACATGTTTAGCAAAAATGTTTATGTAGTTAGAATAAAAGTGTTCATTTCCTAAATGTGTAGTCGATGAGACATCTAACTGACCTATGTGTTTAGGTTTTAAACGTGTTTAGACCTAAACACGTTTAAAATCTAAACACCATTTTTGCAGTGTAGTCTATATTATACATGTGTGACAGTGGTGCACAGACAGACCACCCGGCCTGGTCCCACCACATGTATATATTCATTGTGAGGGACGATATGAAGTCCCAGCCTCCCTCACTGACCACTCCATACCCTTCACATAAATCCATACTGTGTCCTCTCACTGACTAACAATGTACAGAAAGTCTGTAAACCATACGTTGGACCAAAACCACGCTGGTGCAATAGCCCTCCTTAATTATGTATCCTGCATCATATCATCCTTCGACTAATATCAGTAGGGAAAATTCTCTAAATTATTGTACCCTCCTTCATCGTCCCGTACCCTTTAAAGGCCGCTGATGCATTATTGCATCATGCCCATTGGTCGTCATGATGCACCAATGAAGTGCATGGGAGAGTGCTCACCAGCACTTCATTGGAGTATTATGCCAATGCATGATGCGCTCCTGCATCCTCCCACATCAGTTACACCTCCTGCCGGTTCCTCGTGAGCTGCTCACCTTCAAACAGTGAATCTCTGAGCTGCTCCTTCAGTGGGAATACAGATGGTACATGTATAGACCTTCATGGCCCTAAGGAACTATGTACAGTGGTACAAATATCTGTAGGGTAGATTAAGCTAAAGACGTCCATACACATGCATACCTTGAAACTTGATTTACTCCTGCATCAACATTGTGGTATCTTTGAAGAGCATTGAATCGAATTAAGTAGCAACACCAATGTTAGTGCTCTTCTCTGGGGGCGGACATGTATGTGGACGTCTTTGGGTTAACCTACCCTACTTTTTGACTTCGGTAGAAAAGGAAGGAGTTACAAAATGTTAAACTAAATTTAAGACCTGCAGGTGCTACGTCCTGAATGTACACATCATAGGCCGACATGTAGGACCCCCCTTAGAAAATAGGGAGAGAGAGAGAGAGAGAGAGAGAGAGAGAGAGAGAGAGAGAGAGACAAAGACAGAAACAGAGACAGACAGAGAGAGAGGCAGAGACAGAGACAGACAGAGAGAGAGAGAGGCGGAGACAGAGACAGACAGACAGAGAGCCAGAGAGACAGAGACAGAGACAGACAGAGACAGACAGAGACAGAGAGGCAGACAGGCACACGAACAGACGGAGGCTATAAAATGGCATAGGGGAGACAGAAACATACCTGTAACACGCCAAACAGAGAGACAGCTGGGCCTGTACAGTCAGACAGAGTCAGGCAGACAGGTAAAGGAGCAAGGTTTACAGCCTACATACGAGGCATTCGGGCAGCGGTTTTCTAACCATAGGCAGTGCATTGTGGTTGGGGGTGACCTCGAACGCTAACTACACAACCTTAGCTTGTTCCCTCCACCCCCTTCCACCCCAGCCAGGTCTGGCTAGGTACCAATCCTTAACTATGCTTGGGAGTGTAGTAAGTTCACTACAGGATCTACATTGACCTACATGGAGAGGACCAATGGGGGATGGCCTTACAAACCAGCATTGATCCCTCGGCCGTACTCCGAACGCCTTGACTGAAATATACCATACAGTTTATCTAATTTCAACACTTTATGTATTCAAATGAGGGTGGAGAGGGAGCCGTGTACAGCCATATAGTTGACAGTAGTGAGCTGAATGTTTGCAAACACTGTTAATTTAAGAGGCTCAGCTGTTCCCTGAGTGGCTGTTAGAGACTGGCCATCACTTGTCACACCCTTACACTGCTTTCCCATAAGGCACACACATAAATAAGGCACCCATCCCTGCCCCACACATGGGGGCTTCTCATATACAAAAGTTCTATCAAGGATATACAGTAGATGGCGTTAGTGTCGACCATGCCAAATTTCTCCTGCTACAGGGGCATAGTGAGTTCTCTCTTACTTACTGCAGAGTGTACCTCAAGATTTGAAATGCTATAGAAGGTGTTTAGCTTATTATTTCAATGCAATATTTGTGGAATATCTAAATACACTATCTCTCTCTGCATATCTCTGATTTCTAAGCTCTTGGAACCGTTTTTCAATTTCAAAACAGTATAATTGTGAGAGATGTTTCTGCCCCCTCAATAGGCCTATGGGGCTGCAGGGGCTGGGTGGGTGAGTAGCCCCTGTAGCCTAGGGGTCAACTAGGACGCCATCTAGTGTATCAAACTGATAAAACGATTGTTATACGGTTGTACTGTGGTCTCTACCATGAGGGGTTTCTATGTTATAACTCCCTCAGAGCACCACCACACAGGAAACTCAGGGCATACTGGTTAAATCAAGATGTATGATGGTCAAAAATCTGCCACTATGCACCTCTTCTAGTGAACAGGAAAAGGAACAACAGTTTATGTTTTGTATCAGTAAGGAACATGCAGTAGCAGACTGTTTATAATTTTGTAGCAGTGAATATAGATAGATTTAGAGGTATTTTGCTAATAGGGGGTTCCTCTTGTTAGTGTCCTATTAGATACATTGGACTTAAGCTGAATATACCCCTCGGACTAACTGTTTGATCCCCAGTGAAGGTAGTTGAAACCTTTGGTACCCAATTACTAAGCTATTAATTAATAAATAACCCAGAACTCGTTGTTATTCATGGCCAAACCCAACGAGTTCTGGGTTATTTATGAATTATACCACGATTTGTGGGTTACACAGTGCTTTTTGGTGGCTATTCCCATCCACATATCTGTCGATATTGCACACCCTATAGGCTGTAACATCAATTTTGGAAGGCTTGCGGTTATCCAGGTAAGGCGTGCGGTTATCCAGGATAACCGCATGCCTCTCCCATGTCACATGTCACATGTCACATGTTAAAACCCACGATAGACTTGACCAAGGCAGGGCTCGAACCTGCAGCCTAAGATCCCTAGTCCAACCCCCTATGCAGTGCGCCACAGGGACTGACGAGAATTGCTCGGTTCGAACCAAGTCTGGATATGATACAAAGCCGTGTGCGCTGTCGCTGTCCGCTGCCGGGCGAGGAGGTGTATTTAGTATAGAAACATAACAGCGAGAGGCGCTCGGAGGAGGAGACGCGGTGGCCTAGCGGTTAGCGCCTTGCGCTCAGCCGTCAGAGGTACATGGATCGCGCCCCGGTCCGGGCGCATCTTTTTTCGCCGTGTGCGCTGCCGCTGTCTGCTGCCGGGCGAGGAGGTGTATTATACACAAACATAACAGCGAGAAGCATTGAAATCTTTAGCTGTGTGCCGCTGCCAAGCCGTGTATTATACACAAACATAACAGCGAGACGCATCTTTTTTCGCCGTGTGCGCTGCCGCTGTCTGCTGCCAGGCGAGGAGGTGTATTATACACAAACATAACCGTGAGAAGCATCTTTTTTCGCCGTGTGCGCTACCGCTGTCCGCTGCCGGGCGAGGAGGTGTATTATACACAAACATAACAGCGAGAAGCATTGAAATTTTTTAGCCGTGTGCCGCTGCCAAGCCGTGTATTATACACAAACATAACAGCGAGACGCATCTTTTTTCGCCGTGTGCGCTGCCGCTGTCTGCTGCCGGGCGACGAGGTGTATTATACACAAACATAACCATGAGAAGCATTGAAATCTTTAGCCGTGTGCCGCTGCCTGTCTGAGCCGAGACGGCCGCTCTCGCTGTCCGCTGCCGGGGAAGGAGGTGTATGTACCTGTGTACACACACTATGGCTGGCTTCGATCGAGTCCCGGGGAGGGGGAATAATTTTTGTTTTCAACTTGAATTTATTGGTATAATATTGATTATTTATTGGTTTCGTGGTATAAAATAAGTAGTCAATGGATAACTCATGACTTGTGGGGGTTATCGACGATAATAACACTCGGCCTACGGCCTCGTGTTATTATCCGTCGATAACCCCCACGCGTCATGAGTTATCCATTGGTTACTTGTTCATTAATGTGTTTATCACACTAATTCCTCCATTTTGTATTAATATCTTACCTTATAACCATGGAATAAATGCAGAAGACATTTTCTGAAACCAAGTGATCCTCCCCGGTTCGCCATGATGACATGGCCATGTTGTTACTCCACCTGTCATACCTTCGCCTTTACACACATTTTTCGGGTAGAATCCAATCATGCCATGTACTTTACTCCTAGCACCAACAAATATATGACCCATAGTTCCTATTCGCCTACTTTTTGTCTCCATAACATCCGATATACTAACAAAGGTTCACGAGAATTGGGTAGCACTAAGGGTTATCACACAAGGCGAAGCCGAGTGTGATAACCATAAATAGAATTATGCAATTCATGAGATATACAGTGTTTGATGGGACAAACATTTTGAGTGCCCCTGTAACCCCAGAATTTGATTTTAATGCTTAAGATTGATTTCAATCTTAAACCCCTTATTCCCCATGCTTATTTGAGACCGGCACTTTCAGAATTAAGACCCCAGCACTTAAATGGTCCACGATGGTACTTAAGTCCCAGCAAAAGCAGTACTTACCCGGCACTCGTTAATTTTAATACCTCTGTACACCGAGCCCTTATTCATGAAAGGTGCTTGTATGAATACTGTTTTTAGTGTTCAAGATTATTTTCAATACCTCAATATCGCTGGAGCTTATTCACGATAGGCGCTTATTTGAAACGCTGGAGCATGAACGAGCCGTTACAGTATCCCCTGTATGAATCAGATCAGTGTTATTGGAGGGAAAGCGCACAGTCCAGTATTGGAACTTATTCTGTCCACCACATAGTCACCAGTAATATCTTTGTTTACTCCTACCCTTCCCTACCATACCAGACTGCTACCAACAGCACCCCAACTTTCATAGTACATCTCTGGGGGATTGGTAAGGCCTCCTCCTACTGAGCCAATTAGATGTGTAGCCATTCCTAGCTCAAACATGCCCTTCTAGAAGGCCTCTGTGGTTTGTTGATGGTCCTTCAATCTTTTTCAATCTATTCATTTGTTCATACAGTTTATCTATTCATTATTTATCTAACAGCTTATACTTATTCCACTATAAATTTACATTATCACAATTGGCTTTATAAACTGTTAGCATGTCCTCCCCTAGATATGAAGAACAAAATGTACTCAAAATCATAGAGGTCTCGCCCTACCCAACTGCTATACTACTCAGTATGTCTACCAAACAGAAAATTACAATCATATCCAAAAGAACTGAACCAGAGTGTAGTAGTGGGAAAACATGGCAACCCCCTGATTTCATGTGTAAACATGGTAGACTGTAGCCTAACCCTATAAGGAACACATACTGCAGTATTCAACAATATACCCTTTGTGCCAGCATGATGTGTGCATGTAGCCCTGGCAAGTAGCGACCCACCAAGGCTACATGCATGTATGATACTGATGGTATGGATGCTGTACTGCAACATCGTGAAAAATCAACCCGGCGCTTACAGATTTGGAGGGGGCGATTACTGTTGGCCCGTAAACAAGACAGGTGCTTATTCACAGTCTAGTTTTTAGTGTTAAAGTCATTAATGACCCCCATAAACCCTGTGCCTATAGAGCTGATACTTAGTCCAAGGCGACGCTTAAATCTGATGATAGAGTATTTTCACAAGCATGATACACTGATATAGTACCAGCGAGTTACCCACCAGTGCTTCATTTTAGTGCATCATGATGACAAATGAGAATTATACCTTGGGGCATCATGTTAAGGCATTTAGAGGTTTATAGCTGGGGCTCATACCAGGGGCAGTGTGTAGGGGTTGGAGGAAGTGTGCCACTGTGGGCATAGTGTGTTGTATGTGTGTGTGTGTGGGGGGGGGCAGTAGAGGGTCCTAGCCTCTCATGTTATTCTGAATCTAGACTTGTCTATGGGGATCTTTTATTCAGTAGGAAGTATGACTGGAACCCTAAATAGTTCCCATTCAGACCAATGAATGACTTCACTTTCCTACTGCCAGTTTTTCTCCTTCCACACTCATGAAGGGCTCTACTCTTTCCTTCTTACTGTCATTTCTTCCCTTTCTAGTTCCCTGCCACACCTTTGCCCTGGTTCTCTTCCTTATGCAACTCTTTACCTTCCTAACCCCCCCCCCCATTTCCCTTGGCCTATCTGCAACCTTTTT
Organism: Acholoe squamosa; assembly: GCA_949317995.1. Classification (NCBI taxonomy): domain Eukaryota; kingdom Metazoa; phylum Annelida; class Polychaeta; order Phyllodocida; family Polynoidae; genus Acholoe; species Acholoe squamosa. The sequence continues at coordinate 88,317,335 of OX439037.1, forward strand.
CCTCTCCTTCCATCCAGTCTCTCATTTTACTTGCTCACACTTGTTCCTCTTGCTTAAGATATTTCTTACAATGTAGTCACATAGGGCTATATTTACAGGGATTCATGTTATGTCAAGAAAATTACCAATACTTTACTCCCTGGGGAGGTACTCGCTTTTGCTGAGTGAGTAGCAACTGCTGCCCTACCGCCCATGGTGTCTATACGAGCTGATATTTGACCGCCCTATGATTTCATAACAACCTGAACATAAATTGCCCTCCCCTTACCACTGGTCTTGTTTTTAGGACTTACTTTATCGGTGATACTATACGATATTCACACCGTAGTGCCACAACAGCTTCCTGTAGTTTTACACCCAGGTGTCAGCAATATAACTTCAATGAAATAAGCCTCTGGTTTTTGAAGATACAGTGAGTTCACCATACTCCTTTTCAGCCTTACTGACAGCTCAATGCCCATTGCTGCCCATTGGTCGGACCCCACCTTTTATCCAAACCCCACCACAGTGCCCCCCACCCCTACCCCCACCCCCGGGAGTCTTAGGCTGTCTTTTCATGTCAAAGGCTCTCTTCCTTCTCCAAGCTTGGTACATATTTCCCCACATACATACACCATAGAGGCCCTATCACATCCCTCTTCCCTGGTCCCACCCAACATATTGGTACATTCCTGGTTTCTGTTTGTGTGTGTCTGTCCAACCTTAACCCCCCCCCCCTCCGCCTCCGAGGCTGGGGTCCATGTACACAATGCCCATACCCCAGTGGGCAAACACCCCTGCTGGGGTTAGATATGGGTATGAATGGTTCAGTACAAACCTCACATGGTGTCTGTTTTCTACCAGATTACCCTGATCTGGGTTGAGAATGAAGGCGATATGACAGCATGTATAGGGTATACATACTATGTACACACAAAGGTATCACTGTGACTGTGACTATACATACCGTGTTGATCAGAGGTCTCAGATAAGTGCCGGTTCTCAATAATCGGTTTGGGTACAGGCGTATTGAAATCAATTTTAAGTACAAAAACAGTATTTAATTAAGCACTCGTCTCATACGGGAGTTGGATATATCGATATATAACATGGTTATCGCATTTAGGCACTGATTCAAGTTCCTAAAATGGATAATATGAGTTCTGATATTTCAGGATAAGGAACCGAAAATTGACAGCAGACCGGACATACCTTGACAATGAGTTGACACGAAAGTAAATCCTCCATTTTTGAAGCATATGTACCAAATCTGATGAAATGCTTTGGACATAACATAGTTGAAACCTTATTCTAACTCCCTGTTGGGTAGATTGCTTGATATTAAGGCTGAATTTAACATAAAAAAATAGTTAACTTTCGAAGCGAGTGACTGGCCGTGCGTCTTCGCCATTCTGTCAACACTACAGGTGGCACCTCCTGGAGTGTACAGGCTATAGACTGGCGCAGCTCTGTCTCAACGTATTCACGGTAGTAGGCCTACAAGAATGAGAGTTGCACCTGGTCGCCAGCTTGACCAAACATCAACATGAAACCAAGATGGCCGAGGGCCGTCTTGTCGACTCGCATTAGAAATCAATGGATTCTATCATTTTTAAAAGTAAATACTTAGAATTAATGGTGGAAACCATGTTATATATGCAATATGTAATGAATAGACTTGAACTCGTTGGGTTCATGGGTTTGATAGAAGCATGAGCCTCTGAAGCCAACGAGTTCAAGTCTATTCATTATATATTACATTCATAGGTGTAAGCACCAGGGTAGTTAAATGAGCCACTACATGTGAATAAGAATGGATGGCAGAGCCTATACTCCCATGGAGCCACTCCTTATTGTTGTACAACTTCTTGGGTTCACAATTTAGCAACAGGCTAACTTTGCTTTCAAGTGTCATAGCTATATCAATATTCCTACAGCATGGCATACACCAAACTGAAAAGCTCTCCCTGGAATCTATCTTAGGTTCAAGCAGCCATCCCTACCTGACAACCTTTTATCATGAGTGAAATTCTCAATACATGCACATGTACATCGTGAGAATGAAGAGTCTGTACCAAATCTGACAAATTAATGTCAATTATCAATTATTATCTTAAGACCCTCACCTTGAGGACCCCATTTCATTTTAACCCTTTAAAGGGATGCTGATACATAAGTGTATCATGTCCATGGATATGTTTTCATGATAAACCTATGAAGCTGTCATGATGGGTCGTCATGATGCTCCAATGAAGTGCTGGTGAGCAGTCTCACCAGCACTTCATTGATGCATCATGACAACCAATGGGCATGATGCACTATTGCATCAGCGGCTCTTAAAGGGTTAAGAGTATAAAAACCATAGCAACCCTACATCCTTCGTTTCTAGGGAGACTTGGTCAGAGGTACAAGCAAATTACAATAGCAATGTAAATGGTGATCTCTAGAAACAAAATGGCTGCCGCTCACATCGGTCTTTGTGCTTGTTGCCGGCAAGTACAGAAAGATGGAGTAGTTGGCTATAGAGGCGGGCGTGGTACCGACCCATCACCTTCACTGGTGGCATTTATAGGGCTAACTACCCTTGGTAGGGGCCATTAGTCTGTGGGGTCTAGGTCCTAGAACATGGGGGTAATGGGTGTTCTGTCTTGTTTTTTTTTTTTTTAGATTTCCTGTGCTTAAACTAATTGGAAGTAGAACATAACGGCCTTTGTAAGTAGAAGCTTTACTAGACGTGCACAAGTCTCTCAATTTTAATATGAGAGAATTGAAACAAAAATTGAAATGAATTAAATTTTTAAACAGAACAATTAAGAAGAACTCTAGTGAATTGAGAAGAACTCTAGTTCATGCAGTGACCTCACTGGAGGAGGAGTAGGGGGAGGGGTGAGAGAGAACCTAGGGACTAGCGCTAGTCTACAGCTTTACCTAGCGACTCATTTAAGGGGCCATCAACAAAGGGCCTCATACTGGAGGGACAAGGTTTTAAGCCCGGGATGTCAGAATTAATTCTTCATATACCTCCAGCATTTTAAAAATTAGCAAAAGAAAACATGACAAGGGGGACAGGGGTCAAACTTGTTTAAATTTATGATGCCCCCTGTTTAGAATGTGCACCAGTCTCGAACAAGTACCAGGGGTAGGGGGTGTTGAAGAGATTCCTAAGTATTAGAAATAGACTTGGCCTTAAAGCCTGGGGGGGGGGGGGTAAAACAGCCTTAGATTAGTATTGGGGTGGTTTTTCACAACGATTTGATATTTTGATAAACATCAACCTAGTTTAAATGCCAGTTGTATAGTCAAACAGGATGGGGGCAGGGGGGAGGGTTATTGTAATATCATAGGTAGCATATGTCTATCTGTCTATAGGTTTTATCAAGCTCGCTAGATTCCTGTCTTGTAGAGATTCTGATATTGATGTATGGAAGGTGTAGACTATCGGGTATTAAACGTAACACATAGCAATCTATTCAGCATAATATTGCCTACCTGCCAATATCTGGAGCAGGGATTATCTGGGCTGCAAGCCTGGCTGATCCTGCTAATTACCAAAGTGGATCTACTTAATCAACATTATATGGGACTTTACTAAGTGACACAGTGGGAGCTGCCATATTGAACCTTTCTAGATGCAATCTTATCTCAAGCAGGAACCAGGCTGCCATCATGTCCCCCTGGCAGGCATATTTCCCCCTGGCAGCCATTTTGTCTTCCTGGCTGCCAATTTGTCCCCATGGCAGCCACCTTGTCCTTCTTGCAGCCATCTTGTTGCATGGCAACCATCTTGTCCCCTGGCAGCCATCTTGTTCTCCTGGTAGCTACCTTGTTCCCTGTGGCAGCCATCTTGCCCTTTGCTTATCACTGCACTAAAAATTAACTGTTTAATCTACCAGGAATCCTTGTAAAACTGAACAATGAACCACCACTATTAGGTTACAGTGAAGCAGTGCAGCTGATTCAATGAAGTGGGCTTCCCTAGCCCACTTAAAAGGGTCTATATCTCCTCTTTCCTATCCCCTCAGGATGTGTGTGGTGCACATATGCGCGGGCACTGACACACTCCTCTGTTAAATTATCAACCTGTGAAGCACGGGATAGCCACTTAGCCGCTAGAGTGCTGTAAAACACAAATCAATCAATGATTCAATGAAGCAGTCCAGTACACACTGTGGTAAAAGGAATCTCTGTTACAATTATGATGGATCTCTGGCAAATTTGGGACAAAGATTTCACTGCTACTTTGACGACATCCTTTTTATAGTATGCTTCTACCAGCATCTTACATCCCTATAAGAACATGTCCTAATTTGGCTGCTGTAGTCCCATTAAGATAAAGAGGTAGCTGAGTACTGAGATGCGCTATTATAAATTAGTACAGTTAGGTAGGACTAGATGGAGTGGGAGTGGGCGATAATTAAGTTAGACATGACTGTATGATAAGTGATCTGTTGGTGCACACCTGGCAGGTAGCTGTGACAAGACCGAGGTATGAGAGAAGGAGCAACCAATCATTACAGATATAACAATGCAATAATGGTTGATATGGGAAGTACAAGGGTTCGGTATCCTAAATACCAGTCAGGAGTGGCTGTAGGCCACGAGTGCTGTTTTATTTAGGATACCCAGCCCGAGTACTTCCCATATCAACCCTTAATGCATTTATACAATGATTTACCCATCAAAAATCAATCAAAAATCAATAATTTCAGATTGATTACGAAACGTTCACCACCCAGCCTGGGACTCGAACCTACATCAGGGAGCAAAACTGCTAATCAGAGGTGCGATGTCTTGCCGACTCAGCCACTTAGTTTGTGGGAGAGAGGTGCAGGCATTCACCTATGTGTACCATGACTGTGACTGGAGTAAGCCAGGCGTTAGGACACCTTGCCCTAGTGCAGTACTGTACAGGCTGTGTTCCTCCTACCACCAGGTCTCCAAATTGGCGTAATGGATAGCACATTGGACTCTCATTCTGTGTGTTGAATGATCTGTAGGGTTTTAAATATAAAATTTGACTTAAAAATCATTGGTATATCCACAAAAAGCACTTGGTACATAAAAAAAAAGCACTCAAAATCGAAAATTGTGCGGGTATATCCAAAATAATGCATGTCTGATATCCTCAAAATCAGCCAGAAAAGCACTGTAAAGGCTAGAATCGTGGAAAAGAAACATAAGATATCCCATGTCTATCTATATAAAGACTAATTTTCATGTCCAGAATAGTTACCAAATGCTAAATAAGGATAGCACAGTTCAGTTTTAGGAATACCTCAAAGTGTCATATGACACACTCAGAAATTCTGTTTGAATTGATAGAGATGAAGGCGAGGCAAAATGAATTCATCCGTTTGACCAATAAAAGAATAAATTAATGAAGAAATCCCCAAGCCAGTTAGCCATGGGGTTGTGCAAACTGCAGAAATGGTAGACATGCCTTGTGCATGATTCTGGTGAAACATCATGTCATCTGTATCTATAAGTGCTTTCCCTTTCACAATATTGCCACACAACAAAGCATGTATTGACATATCAATCATCAAAAAGCGTTCTACCCTTGATCCCCTCCCCTACCCCTACCCTCCATCCTGTCAGCCCCCTTACCCTTACCATTGATTGATACAATATCCGGATTATGACCAACAACTACTTTTAATTTCCGTCAAGGAGAACCAATCAATATCTACAGCAATTTTAGATATAGTCCCTCTGACTGACAAATCTTGCTACACAGTAAGAAACAACAGTTGAATCTACCAAGAATCCTCGTAAAACTGAAGAGCGAACCAGTGTGATTGTATTGCAGTGTAGCTTTACAAGAAGCCCCAGGTGGCAGTATGGTGACCAGTCCACACATCTACAAGGACTCTCTGTGAAAATAATGATGGATCTCTGGCAACTTTGGGACAAGGTTTCCACCGGTTTGACAACATATGTTTTAGCCTGACAGATTCTATACTGGGGAAGGTTCAACCTGTGACCCTACAACAAGGGCTATTTTTGAATAATATATATATATATATATATATATATATATATATATATATATATATATATATATATATATATACTCTTTCCTACATGCAATATGTGCGTCAGTGAAAACACTAGTGTACACGTTACCTTAATTATATTATAGCAGTAAAAGGCTGTCGTGACAGCTTGTCATGCTATCAACTAATTATACCATGATTTATATTGGCTATAAAGCTAACCTTCTTCCTCTCTAGGTAAAAATAATGTATATCTTAGATGTCTAGCATGTCATGATCATTCTACCTGTGTAAAGTAGTGGCCTGTTAAGCGCTCCAGCGTTTACCATAGATTTTAATGTCCTGACTCTTATTTGAGACCGGCCATATTTGAATACTGTTTTCAATGTTTACAAGTGATTACAATACCCCATTATTCATGAAGCTTATTATTAAGACCGGCGTTTATGTAAGACCCCAGTGCTTAAACGGGCCACTACAACTCTTCTTTACTATGCCCACACCTATATGTCCCAATGTTTTGCAGCCATAAGCATTTCCTTGATGGGTAAAACCGAGGCAAGCCGGGGAGGGGTTCCACAACTGCACAAAATAAAATGATACTGGTAATGGTACATATGTATTACTATATGTTATAGCTCTATTGATTGTAATGATTGTTGCCACATGGCTAATGAGCTACTTTCCTAGTTTTAAGCTGAATCTCACATTTATATGGAATACATATCAATAAGTGACTCTCATGCACACACAATGTGCCAAACCAATAGACACGGCATAGAATGCCTGGACAAAACTGAACTGTAAAGGACCCTTCAGAAAGTGATACACATGTTATCATTGATGAAAAGTAGTTAATACCATATGACTAAAGTCAATGGATTGCAATCCACCAATTTCGATTCGATTCAATGTAAGAATTACCTTACGACCACCTTCCACGTGAGATTACATTGAATAAAAGAAGTCGCCTGACTTCATTGAAACGAAAAACATTATTTTGTGCATATATTTTTATATTTTAATCAATAGATTTTACGAAATCGACACTAAGTTGACACATCCGAAACGTGCAATATTGAGAGTCTTTATGGAACCTGTTGTAAAGTTTCAATAAGATTTGACACCAATGCTTAGCACTTAGAACATGATAAAACAAAACTAACTAATGAAAGCTGTCAATTTGAAGGTCCACCTTCAATCGACACCTTGGCAACACTGGGGCAGAATTGAGCCCCATGAAATGAGGATGTCTTTAAGTTTAGGGTGGTCTATTCTATTTGAATACAACAGCCTCTTGAACGGTCGGTGTTTATTTCTCTACTTTCTCTACTTAGTTTGCAGGATCAATATCATCCTAGCAGGCTGGCAAATCCAGCCCTGCCCTTGATCAGTTTACAGCATGGTGTTCTGTAATAGCAGCAATCCTGTCCATATAAACCCCATTAGTGACACATTGAACAGGCAGCATTCACACATTTCGTCCATAATGATGTGAGCAATACCATAGAGCTAATGGCAGGTAGCCCTCTAAAGGCTGCCCATACATCCATGCTGCATAGGGAGACTAAGTCACGTCACGTGACCGTGCGTTCAAGGCCTAGCATATTATCACCTGCAGGCTTGAAGGACAGGGGAATTTTTTAGGCCTAGCATAACTTTTTTAAGAATGAGAGTTGAGCCTTAAAATTTCATATATGGTGGGCCTCTAGGTCAATTCAAATATTTGTCATTTTAGTTCCAAATCAGATTTTTTTTTTTTTTACGACATGGTTTATCGCGAGACTTAGGCTCCCTATTGCCATTGGTCATCCTGATGCACCAATGAAGTGCTAGCGAGTCTGCTCACCAGCAAAACACTTCATTGGAGCATCATGCCGATCCTCCAGGAGTAAAATGTACCCACCTCGTAGGGCCTAATTGTAGCCTTGGCGAGTTACTCACAGATAGACTGTCAGCCCAGCGCACCCGTTTTACAGTGGATTGCTTATTATGTGGGACTACAGGGGGCGTTACTGTTAGTACTAACCCATTGAGACGATTATGACAATCAATGGGCGACCCTTTAAGGGCTAATGGCACTTAGTCCTAATGAACCCAAATTGGAAGTCCATGAAGTGCTGCCCTGACATGGGCCATATAAATGCCAGTTGAGGCTAATGGTGAGGCAATTAGATGAGGGTATGGGTCAAACCCTTAAAGGTCCCTTGTTATATCAAAATCCACTGCTCCTTGGTTAGTGTGATGCACCTATGCAGTGCTGGTGTGGTTAGTCACAAGCACTGTATCAGCATTCGGTCAAGCCGGGGATAGTCACATTGGTCAGATATTCCTAAATGAATCAGTCTTCTGATTGCAGTCTGGGCTCTTATTGATTCCAATAGGGATGTCATTGACATCTGTTTTTTCCTGATTTTGATTATCATGATTTTTTGTCTCGATATTCTGATATTTAATGATATTCAAATGCAATAGAATGCAATATTAAACTCATGTTACAAGTCTTATTGTAGAGGAAAATGAAGTTGTAGGGCCCCAAATAACAAGCTTCACATAAAAAAGGAAAAGATGGAAATTTGATAAGTTCTGATAAGTAATGATTCATTTAGATCCTGCGGGATGTTTAAAACATGTGGATTTAGACATATTTAATGGTATTCATTTGAGCAAACAACCTACTGTGCCGAACTCAAGATTGATTAGCATTATTTTGCAATGGCCATTTTCAGGAATCTATGTTGCAAAATCAAAGGGTGCTTTACATGTTGTTTTTTTTTCTCTGAATCTAGCACTTATGAATTGAGAAATATGAGTTCCTATGGCTAGCCGAATTTTTTTTTTCGCATAATAAGCTTGAATTTGATACCAAATATGGCACCCTTAGCTGTCTATATCTATCATCACTATAAGAAAATCTGTGTTTTTCTTCTGTTGGAACCACATAGGCCACATATATCGATATAAAGGTAATGTTGATACGATTACTATCATCAAAATGTTGCCGATATTTAGACATGGTGAATATTGATGACATCCCTAGATCTCACTGTAGCCCCAGTGCTCATATGAGGTGGTGCTTATTTGAGATACCGTTTTCAGTGCTCAAGGCTAAATTCAACATGCTATAGCCCCACAAATATTTGAGACCGGTGCTTATTTGAGACCCTGCGCTTAAAGCGGCCAACATGGCAATGATTGCTGGGGGTTTGTGATGATGAGAAGAGGTGGTGAGAGGTGCCAAAGGTCATGACCTCTTTGTTAGATGAGGATGCTCATGTTACTATCAGCCTATTTTCTATACACTATCCACTCACTCATGCTACTTCCTCAATGAGGGGACAATTATGTGGACACAAAAATGTTTTGAAATCAGTTTCTTCATACTTCGAGTGAAGTAATACTTGAATCGTTGAAAGAGACACAGCATAGCTGTAATGGCAGTAATCTACTGCCTATTAATATCGAATATATTAGCCCTTTATGCAGAGCATTTCAATTCTTGTGTTAGTACAAGAGTTGGATTTCTCCACTGTTTCATAATCAAATTGGCCATGGTTTTTCTCGCTAAAAATCTTGAATACTGTTCAATTGTCATATCAGTTAGGCCAAAATGCTTTTTCAATTTGTTATTATCATGAAGAAGTAACTTTTTGCCGATTTTGCCATAGCACACCTATTTCTGTCTGAGCTTACAGGGGCAACCTTTATAATTCTGAGGTGGATGGATAGCGCTGGGCACAGTTCTATCATGAAATGTAATCTTTCAGCAGGTGCGGATTGGCGTGCTGGCCTACACTTGCCACATGATCCTAGTTAGAGTTGACTGAGGGCACTAATTAGAGGAAAGGGTTCACTTAAGTCTGATGGTGTTAGTTACTGTGTTGCTGGATCTGCCAGGTCTCAAATAGACTGGTATCCAGCTATATTATAGCTAGCATCAACACCTCCATTCCCCAGTGTTGTCACATTCCCCTTTTGTTTACATTACATGGATATGTATTGCAAGTGATTTGGGTACTAGTGTATTGAAATAAAGAATGCATCGATGAAGTACTCGCATGTCTGTTAGTGTAGCATGCGAATACCACATCATGATAAGTGGTATGTGGAAACCAGTATATCTAGATATCAAACATAAACACATGGCACAATGAGAGGGAAAGATGTAAAAAAGGCACAGTGAATCTATCATGAATGATGTATTCTCATGTAAAAAGGACAGGGTGTTTAAATAGGTCTCCTTCATTGTTTATCTTAATTTTTCAAAGTTTCATTTATCTATTTTTTTAATTTTGCTTAATATTTCCCATATATAAAACATGAAATTCTTTACTTCCCATAGAAAGATAGAATCTCATTATACACCCTTACCTCATGTCAGACCACGTGACCACCAAATCTAACACTGCATGCACACAGAAGGGGGTCTATTTCCGGTTCATCTTAGGAAACTACAATCGACAATCACATCAACGGTAATCAAATCTCCAATCAGATATTCTCTTGTCTCTGTAGAGACTAGCACTGGGGGAGGTTTGATTGATTAAATAAGTCTCCGAGCAGATCTTTGTAGACTATCAAATATGTGTTGAGAGAGTGGTGGAAAGCTATTTATAATTCATTACAGATTTCCATCTCCCAGCAGATTCCTCCTGTGAGGATAGCATGCCTCAGGCCACAAGAGATATGCTTTGAGTATGTATGAGATCACCCTAAGTACTACTGAGAATTGGCCTATTTGGACCCAGTCCAACCATGGTACTATTTATAAACATTTACGTGATAGTAGAGGTCCTGTGGCATAGGAGATCGTGCATTTTGTGCTTATTGGTTCTGCCTAACCGGGACACAGTGGGGCCGTTGTTCAGCTTTCTGTGCATCCAGGATCCACAAGGAATAGTGTACCCGGGATACACAAGGAATTGATCAATCAGGAGCAAGCACCTGCTCAGCAGATGCATCTGCTGCTTTCAAGATGGTGGATGTCTTGGTCACTCAGTTCAGCTTATTTTATCACAGATATCTGCTAGTTTATGATAAATGAAGTACAATTAAAAGCAGCAACATCATCTTTGAGCTTATATGAATTCTAGAATGCAGTTTCATTGGAAAGTCAGAAAAATTTTACTATGATTTACTCTCTAAGCATCACTGTCCATACTGGACTTAGCTGTTTTGGGCACTAGGCTGTTTACTAACAAATGGACTGCTTCTGTATCCAGGATCCACAATAGACTCCTTCTGTATCCAGTATCCACAATAGACTGCTTCTGTATCCAGGATCCACAATAGACTGCTTCTGTACCCAGGATCCACAAGGAGCTCCTTCTGTATCCAGGATCCACAATAGACTGCCTCTGTATCCAGGATCCACGTGGCACTCAGACCCAGGTCTCCGGGTGTGATGGGGAAGTCTGGATGGCAGGTGGCAGCACCTGCCTCCGGGTTCTTAGACGTTACACCAGGGGGCCTTCCACTCGTCCGTCACACGTGACGGGTCTGAGTTTCGCAGGCTTTTCCCCTATATAAGGGCAGTTCCTACAGTAGTTCTCCAGTAGTGGTCCTACCACTGCTCAGCATACTTCTACTGTTACCTACGGGTAACCGAATGCCGGCATGTAGTCTCTATAGGCTGTGATCGTATGTAACTAAGATCAAAATAAACGCTCTGTTGCCTACCACTACATAACGTTTTTTTGTTGACTTGGTCAGTTAGGGAGTGGTCATTATTTATCAACAGGGGGGAGGGTGGGTTTGAGGGGGGGGCGTAAAATTTTCAGACCACTCCCGAGGGGGGGGGCTAAAAAAATTTTGTTCCCTCTTGAGGGGGGCTTAAAAAATTCACCCTCTTTTTAGCAAAAAAGCCCGCGCGCTACTATAGATCAAAGAGGGGCGCGAAAACTCTCTGCGCCTCTGGTGCGGGGGGGGGGCGCTAAAAATTTTGACTGCCGTCGAGGGGGGCATAAAAAATTTCCGCACGTCCGCGGGAAAACCCACAACCCCCCCCTGTTCATAAATAATGACCACTCCCTTATAGAAATCAGGAATATGTTTTTTTCTGGGAGTCTATTGTGGATCCTGGATACAAAAGGAGTCTTTTGTGTATCCTGGATACAGAAGCAGTCTATTGTGGATCCTGGATACAGAAGGCAGACCCTTGTGGATCCTGGATACAGACGGAGATCCTTTTGGGCAGAAAAATTTCTTTTTTTTTTATTAGAAAAAAAAGAACCACAAAAAAACTTTTTGACCCCCTCCCCTGCCATGGAGAAGCTGAAAACCAAGAGCAGACACACACACCCTCCAATTAATAGCAGGGCTGAAAGAATTTAGTCCACCCCACCTGTATTTTCTCAAAGGGGATGAAAATTTTTTGACCCCCTCAACCCCCCCCCCGCCATTGTTAATAAATGATCACCCCCCGCCCTCATCCATCTTCAACTCATGTAGGGGCAGCCTGAAAAGTCCAACTCCAAGGAAGATACAGGGGGGCTCTATAGTATGAGGCAAAGCCCAGATGCAATGCCAATGGTGAAGCTTTATGTTTTATTATGTTTGGTCATATCCCATTCATTTTCTCAAATAAGAATCTCTAATTTTCCATAGAGCATGAGTAATCAAGTGATTTGTGCATTGACTGGACAAGAATTGGCTAACAAAAACATCCACCATCTTGGACAGCAGCAGATGCATCTGCTAAGCAGGTGCTGGCTTCTGATTGGTCAGTCCATTGTGGATCCTGGAACCACTATTCCTTGTGTATACTGGATCCACTGAAAGCTGAACAACGGCCCCACTGCAACAGGCACTGCAATCTCATGACCAACCAGGCGCGTCGGAAAAGGGGGAGGCCAGGGGGACCTGGGCCCGCCAATAATAAGGAGGTTCCCTATATAAGCCTATATAAAAATATAGCAGGCCCCCTCAACCGACACCCCTAGCCCCCCCCCCAATAAAAAATTGCTTCCTATGCCCCTGCCAACTCCATATTATGCTAGCTTTTTTTTGGAGTTGCAAGCCTTGTCAGCGGCTGGGAGCGTAGCGACCATAGCAACTCCATAATGGTTTTCTCCCTGTCACCTATGACGTCATTGGTGACGTCATGCTGCCTCAGTGACGTCACCCGCAGTGGCTAGCCATGATCTGTGAGCACAACTCCTATCCGTGGTCCTTGCCACATTTTTCTTGTTGTCGCAAAAAATGTATAAAAGATCGTTTCTACTTTGTCGCTAGTCCTAAAGCTGACACTGGTGTATCCACAGGGCGAATACCCTATCACCCTGCATACGTATATGTTCTGTCTTAAAGCGCATCTCACATATATCGTGCATCACCAGCTTTGGAGAATGCCATAAGGTGAACCTGGGATCAATTTGGACTGGTGTAGTAATAATCTTATACATATCCTAGTGGCCTGTTTTAGCTGAACCTACGGCAGCCGCAATAGATTTCAGGTTATAATTTGGCCTGAATTTATGAACTGTACTTATTTAAAACACAAAAATGTTTATTCTGAAACCCCCTTCTACCCTGTGCTAAACTGAGGCCTGCACTAATTTGAAAACCTGTATTAAAATGGACCACTAGGGTAGGCCCCTTTATTTCAAGGTGGACACGGCAGTCCTAAAGGTTCAACCAAGGACTGGGGCCATAGAATACGACATCCTCATGTGCCATGGTCGGGTCACGTGACTTTCTTAGCTGTAATTCCTTGTTTTAAGATCGTAAAACCATGATATAAATGCAAATGTCCACTTCCATGAATTCTTGTACATCGTATTCCCCTCTGTTGGACTGGGGTATCCCATTCAGCCATATAATGGCTTCGTGGGATACCCCAGTCCGACCTCGGGGAATACAATATAAAGATATCCCACGGTGGTAAACATTTGCATATGTATCCTTGCACATGGCAAACTCCTACCCTTGTCTGCATCTACATTTTGTCAACTTAGTACAAGAAGGTTGGAACTGCATTTTTCAAGTTTTGCAGGAGAGGCAGAAGAGGTGTTCCAGTTACTATAGAACAAAGTGAATACAACGATATTGCATTGGGGCCTGTAGGCACATGCACATATCATAGACAGAGCTTCAGTAGTTTCACAGTAGGTGATACGGATCAAATGAAGTTAAAACGGAATAAATCACAATTTTGCCAAAATGTCAGTTACAACCTTCTTGCAATAGGGCAATAATGTATAATGGCAGCGCTCTATGCTGGTGTATAAGCTGTGCCTTATATACAGCCCTTAGAAGCTAAATTGTACCTATCATGACACATAGCATGACACATCGTATCACATGACAGACATTCTGTCTTTTCCTGTTAGAAGTTGGAATATCAGAAACACAAACTCTTAGTGCTGCCTTTTTATGTGGCATGTACAATGCATGTCTTAATGGTAAATGGTAAAGGTGAACGATGATGAGTGTTTGGCGAAAATTATTTCCCGAGCTGGTTTGGGCCGGTAGGCCAAGTGTGGAGCGGCCCAAACATCCGGGGGAAATAATTAGGAGCCAAACACTCATCATAGTTCATCTTTACATTTATGTCAAGGTGTTTGAGTGGAAAATCAATCGATATTTCATCAATAAGATTGAAATTAAACCCTTATTCACCTGTCGTCTACCCGAAAATGCCGTGTGCTGCCATCTTGTTTGTTTACGATTTGAAGCAGTCGCGCATGCGCAATGTACCTATGACGTCATTATGCGGATTTGGCGCTGGTTATTTAACGCAGGGGTTCAGTACGGGAGGCTAGAGCATTTTCAATGGGGCATCGATATTCACCTTGACATAATGTCACTTTCCTCGTAGGATCTGAAGGTCTGTTTGAAGGGTGAATAAGGCAAATGTGTGTGGACCAAGGGCCTGCACCTTTCAACAATAGATCTTACACTGTAAATATTAAATATTGAATCTACCAGGGATCCTACTAAAAACTAAACAGTGGACCACCCTTATTGTAAAGCATTGAACCACTGGAGTTTTAACAAGACGCCCCAGGTGGCAGTATGGTGGTACACAAATGTACAAGAATTCTCTGTGAAAACGGATCTCTGGAACCCTTGGGACGAGGATTCTGTTCTCATTTTGACGACATTCCCTTACAGGTCAGAAAAGCTTACTGGCAAGAATGTCATTAGTACATTATGACTACTAATGGGCATGCTGCATCAGCGGCCCTTAAAGGGTACAAGACCACACCTAATTACACTGGCTTCTGATGTGACACTACATATCATGTCAAACTACATTACAAAACATGCAAAACGTGCATACTGTATTGACCTGTGAGACCGCCCGGGTACTTATAAAGTATAAACCAGGTTTTACCACTGGTGCTTATAAAAGACTTATTTATACCCTTACCGTGAGTAAAACAGTAGCAGAGAGTAGATTGCCCCTTCAAAAAGCACACTTCGGTCTTGTGAGCATGTCAGTTCTTTTTAGCACAGCGAGTCCATCTAATATATTAAAACCTCCTCCAGACACCGTTTGCAGGTCTACGGTTCAGTACAAGTGAAATGAATTAAATGAATGAAATGTCATTTCTACAAGTTATCTGTATGATGTGGCATACCATCATACATCCCCACATCAATGCCTCACATCTTAGTTCTACCTCTAAAATGTCAAAATATATTTCTAGTGCATGTCATATCTTTCTACTCCCATTTATAAAATAGGATGGCAAACATTTCACAGTCATGTAATTTCTCCATATAATGCCAGAGAGCATAAAATCCCTGCTGTCACCTGTCTGCCAGGGCCATCAGTAATCCCATTATCCCCTGTGATTGACAACAGAGCATGACAAACAGAGACAAACATCACCCTGACCCTGACTGCTCCCTCTTAGGGTACTACCATAGAGTCAATGTTTACGCACATAATGTCATATACTGCTTTTTGTACTAGACTACTGGTGTATTTACATATTATACTGTAATGCACCAAATATAAGACAGAGCCTGACCCTTTAAGGGCCGCTGATGCATTAATGCGTTATGCCCACTGGTTGTTGTGATGCACCAATGAAGTGCTGGTGAGACTGCTTGTCAGCACTTCATGGGTGCATCATGCCGACCCACTGGGAGTATATATCAACCCTGTAGGGTCAGTATGATGCTCCAATGTAGCCCTGGTGAGCAGTCTTGTCAGCACTTTATTGGTATGCTGGTGTCCTGCAGGTATTATCCTAGGGTATTACGGGCATATACCCACAGGCAATGCTTGATGGCTCTTTCCCCAGATTCGAGGGAGAGGTTCACTTGAACTCCACTAGATGGCAATTTAGATCTCTGATCAGGGTCGTATAGGAAACATCTGTATAGGAGAGACATGCTGGACCGTTGAGGTGGGAGGATGGCCCCTTGTGAGCAAGTGTGAAAACAGCAGATGATTGACTTGCAACTTCTGGAGGGTGTTGCTCCTATAGTAAAAGGAAGAGCTGGCTAAAAATGCCCTTGTTTCCAGTCCTTTCTTTTCATGTAGCTATAACTTGTCCATTTTGTTGCTCACAAGTGGTCATTCAAGTACGGTGCTGAAAAAGGGAGATTTGAGTAGGTACCTAGTTGGGAGAAGTCAGTCAGTATAATAAACTATAGAGCGTGTGACATGAGTAGGTACCTGGTAGTGCAGCTCTCTCTATTTTAAACAAGGCAGGTGACTTTTCAGACTAATGTGGTGAGTGCAAGTACTTTGGTGAAGCAGTGCATGACTTGTTTAGAAAAGAGGGCACATACTCATAGCTCTTTTTACAATAGGAGCAACACCCTCCTGAGGCATGGCAGGGTCTCAATTAAGTGCTTGTCTCATATAGAGCCAGGGAAGTATTGAAAGCATTGTTAAACATTGTAAACGTTGATGCAATGGTGCACCAAGCTGACCTCTCTAGACAGCATCAATTTTACTGTGTCAGCATGATGCATGAATGCAGTCCTATCGAGTTACTTACCAGGGCTGCATTCATGCATCATGAGGACCAAAGGGCATGACACATTGATGCACTAGCCACCCCTTAAAGTGATAGCTGTATGTCTATTACCCCCATATCATCATTCAGATGTCCACTTGTTGTGTTTTGGCAGTAGTCTGTGTTGGGTGGAATCACACTCAGTGATGGTTCTCCATGAATGAGTGTACGTAATCACACTGTGATGTAGCAAACCAATCTGGCCCCAGCTCGACCACTAGCGTGAGTCATCTCTGGCGACCAGCGTTTCTGGGTAAAAGTAGTTCTAGGCGCTGGTTGCTGTAGTGGTTAAATGTAGGCAGGTACACTGCGTAGTAATATTCCCCAGAATATGGGGACCCACAATCCCCAAACAAGAGAGAGGGAGTTTCCTGAATCCCGACCGGACGAGACTGGTACCAAACAGTGCAATCATCTCAGGCCTAGGACATTATGTGCCACGCAACTCTTTTTTATAAAGGACCTATCATATTATGTGCAACACAACTATGTTAATACAGTTGAAAGAAATGTGGCTGCCATATTGAAAGACTGTCAGCAAATACTGATTACATGAGATATGTTTTATCCTCAATATTAGTAAAAGCTGTGTCCCATCACAGAGTCATGAATTATATGATGGGTAGATTTGTCCCCCTCTCCGTTCATTACCTTTCCCTTCATTTTTCCTTTGCTATTGTTGATCAAACAGACCTTCTATTTATAGTATACTACCCTTTATTTTGAAGTGGGAACGCGACAAATTTTAAAATGCGTTGATAACCTCTTAAGCCAGGGATCTATTGCAAATGTTGAGATGCAACAGATTTTCTGCATGGACGAAATAAACACATCCCCTATTCTAGTATTAGTGGATGTCATGATTAAATCTACAACTACAATATAACAACACAACACACCATTGTCTATCACATAGTGATGGGGTTGCTGTGGTTGTCATGTTATAGTGCCATATACACATCGTGGTAATGGATGAGGGGGGTAAGGAGAGGCAGACACATTAATCTACCCCTGATCATTAACCCTTTACGGACCACAGGCATCATTGCTGTATGATGGTTTTCTTGTTGCTTTCTCTCTCTTCTCCTTCCCACTTTGTCTTCAGTTCTCCCTCTTTGTGCAGTTCTATGGCTACTGCTGCTATTTCCCTATATTTATCTCATTCTCTCTCTCTCCCCTCCTGCAATGGTATACATACCTGTTATTTCTCTCATTCCCGTAACATTGCACGTGGCTTTAGGCTTTTAGTATCATGCCCTATCCTGTATCTGTAAGCCTTGTCTCCGTCTTATAATCCCTCTTATCTCATATAAACTATGTAATAGGTGTGTGGGATATGTCTAATTCTACAGCTGTGCACAGCGATTTACCCCTTTTCGGGCCGCATGATGATGCAATGCACTATTCACACTGGTCAGTGCAATTGATGAATGTAGCCATACAGCAGCATTCATATCATGAAAGTTGAGTGTTCTGGCGCTATAATCATGGTAGGTCACTGTTTTACGAGGATGCCTGAACATTCAACAGTTATATCTTAGTGTGTAGACAGTTGGAATGATGCACCGATCCAATGCAGGTGACTCTATTTACTACAACTGCAATGGTGCATCATGTCATCCATGGTACAGGAACCTGGAGGCATCATGCCAGCACTGCATTGCTGCATCATGCCAGCTGAGGTACAAGAACTTGGAGGCATCATGCTGCATGCCGGCCAAGGTACAAGAACCTGGAGGCATCATGCTGCATGCCGGCCATGGTACAAGAACCTGGGGGCATCATGCTGCATGCCGGCCATGGTACAAGAACCTGGAGGCATCATGCTGCATGCCGGACAAGGTACAAGAACCTGGGGGCATCATGCTGCATGCCAGCCATGGTACAAGAAGCTGGAGGCATCATGCTGCATGCGGCCATGGTACAAGAACCTGGAGGTATCATGTTGCATGCCAGACAAGGTACAAGAAGCTGGAGGCATCATGCTGCATTGCTGCATCATGCT
The DNA here is from genome assembly GCA_949317995.1 of Acholoe squamosa. Lineage (NCBI taxonomy): Eukaryota > Metazoa > Annelida > Polychaeta > Phyllodocida > Polynoidae > Acholoe > Acholoe squamosa. The sequence goes on from OX439037.1 coordinate 88,336,294, forward strand.
GGCCAAGGTGCAAGAATCTAGAGGCATCATGCTGCATTGCGGCATCATGCCGGCCCAGGTACAAGAATCTAGAGGCATCATACAGCCCTGTAAGATCTAAGACCTTGTAACAATAGGCTGGTTCCCGGCCCCACCTACCTCGCTCGGTATGGGGCAGGTAGCTAGCAATATGGGACGACTTCAAGCATTGGCAAACTACAAAGCCCATGCCCATGCACCCATGCACATGCATGTGCCTCACTCGCCTATACCAAGGCTTTGTAGTTTGCCAATGCTTTACGGGTGATATGCAAATCATAATATATGATAATGATATTCTGTGACGTCACGAGCTCTATGCCCCATACCGAGTGAGGGAGGTGGGGCCGGGAACCAGCCGATTGTTACAACCCATACTTACACTGTTACATAAGGCTTCGATACACAAAGCTCTACAACGATTTCCTATATGGCCCACTTGGCTGTCTTCCCACATTCAGCAGGAGACCTACAATACAGAACTGATGTCACAACCAGGGATGTTCATATATCTGTACACAACCAGATTCAGATTACTTGATATTCTTGTATAGACAATCCAGGAGGGCATTTCTCAAGATGTTACGACTGCAAACACCCACTACCAATTGAAACCCTCAAATTTGAGTTGGTGTTTGTAGCTAACTATACACTTTAACTGTTCTGTATGATTAGCACTGATGTAGTAATTACATAGAGTTTGATAGGGCAGTTTTACCAGTGCAATTATTAGTGTTCACTATAATTATTATGCTGATCCCACTAAGATATGAAGGGGTCTAGTCTTACCATCTTCAGAAATGCCTTCCAGGAGAGTTAGACCATGAGTTGCACCAGTTTGACAGTCGCTCTTATTCGAGTCACAATTTGCAGAAAGCAACTTTAGTTTGTCCATATTGGTATGATCAACCTCTTACTGAGACATTCGAGATCAGAGTAGAGGAGCAATCTAACCCACCTGTAAGACATATAACTTACATAATAAGCCTCCCTGTCTGTCATTCTATCCTTTTTACTTTGGTATAAGGGACTTTTCCCAGACACAACTGAAAAAAATGTATTCATGTTGAGATTTTTTCCCCTCTTTAGTCCCCCTCAAACCCCTACAACTAGACTTGGCAACTTTCAGAATCATTCAAAACAACCAACCTAAAAAGGGCAGAAACAATCCAAAATATTACAAGAGATGGTTGCCATATATATTATGGTAAAGGGTATCCCTTTGTATTTTCTTTAGCTACTAATCATTTTTGATTATTATTTTTTTCGTATTATACTAACAATGGGAACCCATAACATCAGCTAAGCTGAGGTGTCCTCCTTACATTTTTGACCCAGTACAACTTGAATGTTGGTTCATTTGCGATTGTTAATCAACAAGCAATAGAAATTTTCCAATGTAGAAAAGTAAAATGATCAATGCGTATACTTGATGGATATGTACCGATTGGTAAATGTGGAATTTGTGTCAGACAAACTCGTGAATGTGATAGAATACTTATGTGATTTATGTCCCAGCCCCCGCACTTCACCTCAATTACAACACCATCCTCGTTAGATTAAACACTAAAATAGGGTCAAAATATATGTCAATCCACATATCTGCGTTTTTGAAAAATAGGGGTTGGTTTTCAAAAAAAAGTTTGTGGATACGGAAAATAGGGTGTATTTCCACCCATAAACTTTGCCGAAATTCAAATATGGTAGGCAATGTATATTAGAAAGCCTATGTTCAATTGTCTTAGTTAATTATTTGAAATGATAATTCAGTGTCAACATGTGTTTCTCAAAATAAGAATAACAATGTTACAAAAGTGTCATCTCTTTGTTGACAACGGGGTTGAGGTTCTAAAGATATCAGCGTTTCGCAAAAATAGGGGTACATTCTAGGCCCGAAAAATCTGTGATTTTACTCAAAATAGGGTATTATTTTCAACCAAAAATCTGTGGATAGGGGGTATATTTCAAACCCTCTAACGAGGATGGTGTTACATTACATATAGGGAGTGCGGGGGCCGGGGATTTATGTATACAATCTATACACAATACACTGTAATGTCTTTGGTCAAATACAGTTAAATTGTTTCTTTAAAAAACAAACGGAAATGCACTTTCTATTATGTTCTTGTATTTGTAGGTTTGCAAACCCACTGAAGGAATCCTGGACAATAAGATGTTAACCTGGGGCCATGTAGAGCTGTCATATGTTAAAACAATGTGAGTCCTTAACCCTTTAAGGACCGCTGATGCAGGGGTGCATCATGCCCATTTGGTCGTCATGATGCACCAATGAAGTGGAGCATCATGACGACCAATAGGCATGATGCACTCCTGCATCAGCGGCCCTTAAATTGTTAAATAAAGAGAATATAAACAACCTTACCCTATGGGAATGTTGAACCAGCTTTTATCAGGACAACTTGATTACTGAATGCTCCAGCATGTGCATTGGTCCACAAACTGTTTCAGCTGACTAACTGTCTCTGTACAGTCTCCTCCAAAAGTGTGTGCAAGTAGATTTGGTTTATCCAAATTGGATGTAACACTTGCACTGTGTGACCGAGGTTCAGGTGTCGGACTTGACACATTTGAGCCATGCATTGAGTTCCCAGGTAACCCACCTGGTGCCCCTGCACTCCCCTCACCTGCCTCCCCTCTCACCTGGACAGGTAGGAGATGCCTTCAGCCTCCTACCTGCCACCCCCTACCTTCACCTGCCCACCCCCTATTGACCCCCACCCCACCCCACCCCTGCTCTGCACCAGCCCCACATCCTACTATCTGGGACATAACTAATCAAGTGTGCCTTCAGATGAGAAGGAGCGGGAGGCATGGTCTCTTTCTCCTCTTTCAGTTTTAACTGTCCAGCTTGTACTAGATGGCGATCTAGAGATTGATATTATAACTGAGGTGGAGGCGGTTAGAGGGGCCGGATACAGGATGGGAGATAATGAGATAGGAGGGTGGGGTTGAGAAAAAGGAGGTGGGGGGGGGCTGCGAGGCAGGGGAGATGGAGAGGGGGTGAGTTGTGTTGAGAATTCAATATTTTAACTCTCTCACCTTCTTTTATCTGACATTCCTATAGATAGGCTTGGACTGACCCTAAATGCACTAGAGTCTAACCTCTAGTCCTCTGCATGTCCAATATAATAGGCATGGTCAGGGGAGACGGGGTGATGTTGGAGGGACCAGTCAGGAGGATGTTGCTCCTATGGAAAAGGGTAGCACTGGCTAAGAAGTGCCTCTTCTGCAGAATTGGCTTCCCATGTACTGGTAACCTTTCACTTGTGTTGCTTACAAGTGGTCAGGCTAGTACAGTGCTAGAAACAGGTATTTGGAGTAGGTACCCAGTTGGGAGAAGTCAGTCAGTAAAGTATAATATAGTGTGTTACTTAAACAGGTACCTGATAGTGCAGCTCGCTCTCTCTCTATTTAAAACAAGGCGGTGCCTCTTCAGACTAATGTAGTGAGTGCAAGTTGAATGGTGAAGCAGAGTGTGACTTGTTAAGAAAAGAGGGCACATACTGACAGCTCTATTTATTATAGCAGCAACACCCGCCTGGCCTCTAGATGACACAGCTTGATTTGAACAGCCTTGTTTCATGATGCACAAATGCATTGGTGCATCATGTCCTACATTTGGGAGTGCATCATTCTAGTAGGGACATTCATCCACAATGCCGATCTTTCAGGGTTGATACACTCCTAGAGGGTCATTATGATGCTCCAATGAAGTACTGGCGAGCAGTCTCGCCAGCACTTCATTCATGCATCATGCCGACATGTGGTCATGATTCTATAATGCAACCCCTTAAAGGGAACAGGTAGGCAGTCTATGCTAGGAAACTGTGGACGCAGTATAGATGATTGGATCCCCATAAGGAAACCTTTTCCGCTCCCTTCTTCCCATGAATGATTAAATGGTGTGTATTGATACAGGACTGAGTCATACAGTGTATGGGAATGTGTCTGCGTGTGTTTTAGAGGGAGGGGTGAGCAGCTCATATGCTGCTTAATGATAACCTACAGCTACCTCAGGAGACAGTGGGAAATGGGTTTAATATTTCAGTAGAATGTATTGCTTTAATGCGCTGTATCCGTTTGTCTAATAATATGTGATGACGAATGGAACTAAAATGTGGTACTAAAATATAACTGTTGACTCTATCTGGAATCCTTGTAAAACTGCACAGTGAATCACAATATCTACATTGTAAAAATGACCCCAAAGTTGCGAGAGATCCATCATTATTTTCACAGAGAGTCCTTGTACATTCGTGTAACACCGCACTGCCACCTGTGTAAAAAACACACGGGTCCACTACTTTACAATTACGGTTGTTAAGTGTTCAGGTTTTATATGTATCCTTAGATTCAGTGGTTATTTCTTACAGTGAATTATACCGTTTCAGATTTCTCCTAAAGTAGGATGTCTTTTTATGATACAAGAATTTTGCTGCGAAATGTATATTCAGAGGCATCCCCAATATGACAAAGGGAAAAGGGGCCCCCTGCTGCTGTCTGCATTGTCATGGCTGAATATGATTTGATGAACATTGGCAGAAAGAAGCCTTGAGTCATAATGTGAAGGTGAATGTAGGAGGCAGGGCCAAGGGCCAGGTACATGAATCACATCCCTTTATGGGCCACTGATGCATTCAATGTATCATGCCCATTGGTCATCATGATGCATGAATGCAGCCCTGGTGAGTAGCTCACTAGGTATTACATGTATCATGTATCCATGTATACATCATGATGACCCTTTGTGGTTGACGAACACCTGCAGTGTTGGTATGATGCTCCAATGAAATACTGGCGAGCAGCATTTCATTGGTGTGTCATGACGACCAATGGACATGATGCAATCCTGCATCAGAGGCTGCTCGCCATCACTTCATTGGTGCATCATGAAGACCAATGGGCATGATGCACTCCTGCATCAGAGGCTGCTCGCCAGCGCTCCATTGGTGCATCATGACGACCAATGGGCATGATGCACTCCTGCATCAGAGGCTGCTCGCCAGCGCTCCATTGGTGCATCATGACGACCAATGGACATGATGCACTCCTGCATCAGAGGCTGCTCGTCAGCGCTCCATTGGTGCATTATGACGACCAATGGACATGATGCACTCCTGCATCAGAGGCTGCTCGTCAGCGCCCCATTGGTGCATTATGACGACCAATGGACATGATGCACTCCTGCATCAGAGGCTGCTCGCCAGCGCTCCATTGGTGCATCATGACGACCAATGGGCATGATGCAATCCTGCATCAGAGGCTGCTCGCCAGCGCTCCATTGGTGCATCATGACGACCAATGGACATGATGCAATCCTGCACCAGAGCCTGCTCGCCAGCGCTCCATTGGTGCATCATGACGACCAATGGGCATGATGCAATCCTGCACCATCGGCCTTTAAAGGGTTAACTGCCTCTCAATGGGTAAAAGCTGTTTCTGTCATGCCTCCAATAGGTCCAATACACATCTATACTCAATGCCAGTAGCAGGCTGTAGATAGACATAACAGAGTAACTGGCTGCGGCCAGACAAGGGGTCCATGTTCTGTAGATGAACACACATGTGATGTCTTATTGACAGGAGACTGAGTCACAGAGTACAGACGGAATACATCCTAAAACCCTGTGTACAAGCCATCACTTATACATCATGTGATGTCTTATTGACAGGAGACTGAGTCACAGAGTACAGATGGAATACATCCTAAAACCCTGTGTACAAGCCATCACTTATACATCATGTGATGTCTTATTGACAGGAGACTGAGTCACAGAGTACAGACGGAATACATCCTAAAACCCTGTGTACAAGCCATCACTTATACATCATTTCAGTCCCTGATACACCAGAGTATTCTGCATATCATTGTTTTGTCTGATACACTCAAGGACGCTGAGCATGATACTAAGTGTTACAAGCAGACTCACCAGCACTTCAATGCCTGATGTCTTATTGACAGGACACTGAGTCACAGAATACAGGGAGAATACACCATAAAACCCCTGCAGATATAAGCCATCGCTTATAAATAATTTCAGGACTCACAAGAGAGGATATACTATAAGACCCTGTGTACCGTATCGTCGTGAAAAAACGTGTTGAAATATCTCTTAAGCACTGAAAAAAGATAAGCGCCTGTTTTGTATAAGGGCCGGGGGTAACCACCCCTCAAACACTATAAGCGCCGGGGCGGTTTTTCACGACGATACAGTATATGGCATCGTTTGTAAACCATTCCAGGCCTCATCCAGATGGGCATGATGCCCTGCTGCATCAGCAGTCTTTAACAGGATATGTAAGGTCCCGTACCCAGGGTGCATCTCACACGGGAGGTTTCTGTGATACATGCTACAGTGTTAAAACAGCAATTTTCAGGCCTGGCTGAGTTGGAGAGCCACCAGCCGGGAGCGCCATGCCAAGCCCACCAGGGCATTATACATGAGCTTTTATGGTTGTTTTAAAGATATGCTCACAACTGCTCCATGAGTGGATCCAGCTGATCCATTATTTACTTCATACAAGGGAACCCTTTGAATTGAAGAAACCCCTCGTGCTATATTGAATGGTGGGCAAACTCCAGGTAGGAGGGTTTAAGGTTCATTGAAGTATCATGCCAACCACCCAGGAATCTATTAGCCCCATAGGGTTGGCATGATACCTGAATGCAGATGTGGCAGGTTGCACGGCAGTGCTGCATTCATGCATCACACCAATGTCGTGTGGTTATCGTGTGCTGCAATGTCATTGTTTGTGGGAGCTGTTTTAACGACTACACCCATTGACAACCTTTACTGCTTATTTTGCCGAAGTCACTTAATAACTACATACTTCAAATCTTGTATTGTCTTACTATCGTATTCTATACTAAATGTAATATGTAATGAAGCATGTGTTCGAGCCCGTTTTACCCTATTATCCGCTGTGTCACTGTTGTGTGGCCATTAAGTCCTATGGTAGTCTTGTTTTTGTGTACATAATACATATATTCTCTACCTGTTTGACCTCATTTCATCATGTACATTCATATATGTCATAATGTGAAAATAACTGGACTTGTAACAGATGAATTGGACGAGGAATCACCTTTATTGTCATTATCCACTCTTGTTAAATTGTGTCGGACAATAAAATTAATTTTCAATCCTCAAATAAGAAATCAATAGGCATGATGCATTTATTCATTAGCGGCCCTTACAGGGTTAAACCAGCCAATAAGACTGGGTGCAGGATGCAGGGAGGGAACAGGGCAGCTTATGGTAGGATAGAAGTGCAGGCAATATAGTTTGCCCACTAAATACCTATGGGCATTTACTTGACAGACATTTCCTACATTTCCCTACAGATATATTTAAAGGCCTTTTTTTAAAAGACTAGAAAAAAAGCTAGTAAAAGACTGATAATTCCTGCACTGGCCTCTCTTAGAAACATGACAAAGCACCTAATGCAGGGGTGTAGGCACTGGGAGTCAGGAGAGGCCTCCCTCCTTCAACATGAGACCTACTTGAGTTGTTGCCCCCAGATGCCAAGTGATTAATTAGTACTCACCTGAAGACAGAAGGATCGCAATTATTACAATTATATACACATCATTCAGTAAATGTTATATATAAACTAAAAGACTGAAAAAATATAAGACATACATATGCACACCATTCAATGGGCATCAAGTATACCAAAATTGCTTTAATTGTCTGTACCGTAATAGATTTTTGGCATTAAAGTGAGTCTGATTTTTTCTTTGGCATTTTTCTAAAAGTATTTCTCTCCCAAGTTGCTTCATAACCTGACTTTAGGTGGTTCCTTATATGAACAGATTTTGTAACCTCCCCTCTTCATCCTGTCAGTCAATTATTTATAATCATGAAGGGATCAGAGACACAGCCCCTCATGTAATATTTGTACACATTACAGTGTCAGGTGGTGAACAACCTCTGTTGCTGTCTGCAGTAGGGCTAGCAGGCATATTGGGTGTAACATAAGTAGGTTCTGAAGGTGGCTTTAGACTTTTAAAATCAGCTTCCACCTTGTTGATTATTTTTATGGGATTTTGTCTTTTTTTTATTCCATTTCCCATTTATGATCAGTAAATGCAATGTTTCACAGACTTCATTCAAAAATATATGATCTTTATGATTGGCTGTAGAGGGCCAAGATACATAACAGAGGACAGGCCAATTTAATAGGTGTAAATTTAATGATGACAAAGTAAGATCATATCTTATTTACATGTATACATTTCTTTTTCGGTAGAAGAAACCCTTCAGGTTTAATATTGGTAAGGGCAGCTTGTGGCAAACAAAAAAGGCTTCACCTTCTTTCTCTGTGTCCTCTCTACAGTTGAAAAAGATGGATTTAAGGCAAAGGCAAATACTTCACAGCAAGAGGGTTGTGCTAGCAAGAAGAACACTTTTCAGTATAAATGTATCTAAAACACTACAGCGTGGTCTTCATACTACCCACATACCCCCCCCCCCTCCACACAGCTGTGGGCTATGAAAGAAAAGGGTGGCTGATTTGATAAAAGGTGACTGGCTGAGAAAAGTGTTTTTTTTTCTTTGTAGTAGGGCTTCTTTGTTAAACTGCAGCAGGAAGCAGGATTGGTTTTCTCCTGGGAAGGAGGGTTGTCTGAGGTGTTATATTATCTTCTGATGTTAAAATCGATTGCGTTTTAAACAAAGCACATGGAAAATTCCATGGAATTGGCGAGGAAAATTGGAAAAAGTCTTTTCTATGTCAGCTTTCAATATTTAAGGGGCTTCTCTTTCTAAGCTCAGAACTATACAAGGAAGGTAATTACCATTTATTCTGTGCCACAAATCCAATAAATGTATAACTAAAATTCACAGCTTATATGACATGTATGAGAAAGCCCAGGTGCATCTTATAGGTTGACCCTGAAGGATACATGAGGTATGTTATAAAGAACAGTATAGCCTGTCCCATCTTAAGTGGGCCTTCAACTGCCGTGGGTCGGCTGAATCTTTACATTATCAAAAATAATCAGCAAAATTTCGGCCGTCTGATGGCACTGAAATACCCCCTTTATTCCTTGTGTAAATACATACATTGGCATTCACTTAATAGGGAAAATCCATGAAGCTACAACTAAACTTTACAATACTATGATTGGAGTGCTACAGTTCTAAAGCGAATGTCAGTCCATCATTCCCGGCTATCATGCTTACATTGTCACCTACAGCTACATGGAGTGTTCTGCACTGGGTGAACCTGTACACATGTTGAAGCCAATCAGAGGCTGTAGTGTTCAGGTCAACCCAACCTCTAACTGTGGTCCCAGCAGCCAACCCAACTTTTCTCAATGGCCACAGAGTGTATTGATGTGTCAAAGCATATATTTCTGCCATAAATGACACTGTTACTGGTGTAATTAGAGATGATCTTTTACTTATTGCTCCATATTCCAGTGCAGAGCACAAGCAGTACTATTGCAGAGCACCTTTGATATAGCAGGCTGTAAGACTGGTTACCAGGGGCTCCTACAAAGGATTTACTGATGTGGCCCCTCAATGTACAGTCTTAGTATTGTTACCTCAATCAGTGTCTCTCTATAAGACCCAGTCTGGACTCATCTATCAAAGTGGGAAGGGTCCTGATGGTAGCACGCTGCCCAGAGTAGGACGTTATAAGCTTCAGAATGGTCTGAGTGGTCAAGCATGAAAGGGATTAATCTATCATATAGTATTGAAGTAAGCAGCTCAAGCTATTTTAGGGTATTTTAAGGAAATAAAATGAAAGTCAGGTGCTATTTTTGACACTCTTAGAGTCCCATATTTCAATAAGATATCATGTCCATGTGTCGGCATGATGCACCAGTACAGAGACCACAAGGGGCTGTATTCATGTATCAAAAGAAAAGAGAGAAAAAAAGGAAAAAAAAGCTCAATGCTGCCCTTAGACACATACATTTGAGCTGGGTTTAGAGATAAACCATCTACTGTGCAAACTTCCCAGAAGCCAATGGGGCACTGAGGAATGCTGGGAGTGTCTCCTTTCACCAATGCAGCATCCCCTGGTGGAGAGAACTGTAACCTCTCGTTATGTGGGATTGTTCTGGAGGCAGGTCTTTCACCACTCAACCCCCGCTAATAGTTTACAGTGACTGAAAGGTTAAAGGGGGGGAAAGTCTCTCATTTAAGACTTCAAATTGGTGGAAACAGACTACTGAAAACCTATTTCAACCTAGCTTTGACAGTAGACATATTAGGGATGCAATATGGAGCTATCTTTTGCTATTGTTTTTATTCTTTTATGACTGGCTATCTGTCCGAGTTTATTGAATAAAGTTTTCATAGAGTTTTTCATCAGAAACAGGAAGACTGTCCTTAAATGAGCACCGCTCTTGAATGAGCACAGACACATTGTAGTTTTAAAATTGAAATTTGCAATATGAACTATGACTAAGCCAGGGAGAGATAAGATTGAAATCTATGAGTGCCGGACCACTTAAACAGGACACTAAAGTATGTGTATTTTTGTGGCACTCATTGTATCTATGGTGAGCAGTCTAGAAGATCTATTTTAGGCCATAAGGAATACTATATCAACATAACTGTACTCATTGCTATCTATATCGAGCATATATCCTGTCCATAAGTTCCACTTTTGGTGATAGAGAATATCAATGGACACAAGTGTTCTCAGAGATGATGAAGATAGGACAGTGAAAACCATAAATATTCACCTGAAACCTACTTGAAGCCCTTCCAGTTAGATAAGTCTTGAAGATATTGATAAAGCCTCTTTATCATAGCCCCATTTTAGTCAATAATACAGGCAGGGCCATTGCCACATGAACACCACCTGAAGACAATTGGCTAAATATACTGAGGGAACAGGCCCAGAGGTATATCTACCCTGGAGGCCATTTCTCAAGGCACAACGACTGCACACAGTCACTAGGATTTAAGACTCCAAAGCATCGTGTTAGTAATTATAGGCAGTGCTCTACAACTGCTCTGTATGATTAGCTTTTACATAGCTATTACAGAGGGTGTGCTTTGGCAGTTATGGTACTGCAGGCACAGCATGGTCACTAATATTCGGCAATATTTTTTGTCATCAAATTAGGGTTCACATTACGATTTGAAGGTGAGCAGTCGCAGTGTGTTAAGATATGGCCTCCAGAGATCAGTACAAATACATTTTCAAAACTAAACAAGAGAAGACTGATGATAGAGTCAATCCACAAGCTCTTAAGTCTAAGAAATGACCTCAATGAGGTCATCTAAAGGCTGGAGCCCTGCCCTCAGAGCTTATTTCCATGTCATTGTGGGATGCCCTAAGGCCCTTAGCTGCTTCATGTCACCCCTACAGCTAATGAAGTACCCAGATGATTGCATTAAACTGCAGTGGCCCCATATAAGCACCCAGGAACTCATCAATTTCAATCCCACTCTACCCCCGCTGCTTATAAGAGACAAGCACCTATTTGAATAGTGTTTAAGTGCTTAAGATTAATTTCAATACCCCTATAACCATGGTGATTGTTTCAGACTAGGGCTTATTTGAGACCATCACATACAAGTTGCGGCTTATACAGGAGAGTTTATGGAAGGTCATGATTTGAATGCACAGTACCAGATAGACATGTTGAGTGCAATTCTTCCTGTGGCTACTTGGTTTTCAAACCCAATTCATAATGGCTCTTAAAGATTGTCTTGAATCACTATTGAAGTGCCTCTCCTTCTTTTTCATCATCCCTTTGGCCTTGGGGCAGAAACTGTTACCAAGAGTCTCCTTCAGCATCCTTCACTGCCAAGATGATGAGTCCTATGTTACTATGGTAACATACAAGTCAGATAGCCCATCAACATAGGGCTGAAATTGTAAACATCAGTGCATCATACTCATTGGTCATCATGATACATTAATGTAGGCATGATGGGTCTAAGTAACTGCATGTCATTGGTACCGGTTTGTAGGGCCTTTGCAGTAGGATGGCATGATGCATGAATGAGTCACCAGGGGTGCATTTATGCATCATGACAACCAAGGGGCCCAGCCAATAGCTATGATGCATTAAGTGGCCTTTTTTATGGATAATAGTGCCTCCATCTGCCTCCTTGTACCAACTCAGGCTTGTAAACATCTGACAGTGGATCGGTACATTCATATGACGACTACCGGTATATTAACCCATGTGTATAAGGTCCATCTGAGCCAAAACTGGGTCCATAAGGTCTTACCACTTTGGCCTAAAGCCATTAATCAACAAAAGGTAAATTGTTTAATTCCTATCTAAATGGCCTTTATTATCTTTGCTCCTTTTTGTATTGCTTTCTATGATCCAGCCTGGTTTATCTCTAGGTATTGTTTATCTTATCTAGAAATTTCCAAAACCAAGGAGCTACTCGATCAATGAGAATAGTTTTGACATACAGCCTGCCATGATCTGTAAATCCCTCCATACAAATATCCTGCACATTAGTAACCTGCAAAACTCACATTTCTTAAAATTCAAATTGAATCTCAAATCAGAATTAATAATGGAACTTGCAGCTTCAAATTGCGAACATGAGCTGCACTTAAAATCGTGAGTGCCTACTTTACCACCGTCTCGTCATTTCACATTTAAAGTGAATTGGAGAGCAAGTTATTTTTACAGCGGCTTTTGTTTACTGGGTGTTTGTTAATTACGGCCTAGGGCTGGTGATTAAGTAAGACCCGTGGAGGACATTCTTGTTCTGATGGTGTCGGTGACAGTTCATTATTGAAACAGGGGTAGACACTAACATTTTGGGCCTTTGGCCACCTGGGTCAGTAGTCTGGTATACATCAATGTATTTTCAAATATTCTACTGTCCAAATGGCCAATTTCAAAGGAAATCTAGAAATAATCACTGACCCACAGCCAAAACTACTGGACAATGGCCACCGAGCCAGTGTTAGTGTCTACCCCTGTTAAAACACTGTAGTACTCATGCATTATAGTGTGCAATATTGTGTGCATTTCAATGGCCTACATTTTCTTAGCCTCATATTCATATTGATCATAGTTTCCATTTCGCTGTGAGTAACTGCCCTGGTGCTTTCAAATTTGAAGGGCCCTATTCCCTGGATTTCCCCATCCCTTATACAAAACAGGCCTTTATTCAAGGTCAATTGTCGATGTTCAAGAGATATTTCAACACCCTCTTAACCAATTAAGGATTGAAATGCATACCCCCAGAGGATCAGCATGACGCTCCAATAAAGTGCTGGCGAGCAGTCTCCTAAGTAATTCATTGGTGCATCATGCCAACCAATGGGCATGATGCACTTATGCCTTTAACAGTGGCCCTTCAAGTGTTAAAACAGCATCATGGACTCAACAGGAACAGGGTGAAATATTAGTATGTACTGTGCTTTTATCGCCTCACACTTTGGCTGGCATCAACATTATAGCTTTGCGCTCTATTGAGTGAGGGATTTGGGCTACATTATACAGCACATACAGATTAACGTGGAGGAGCAGGGAGGCTTCCAGGGGCTCGGATAATCCCAATAGGCTAGATGGGATTTGCATCAGGATCTGTGGGATGTATTAGTGTCGGTTGGTGTGTATTGGGGATATATTGGACTGTATAAGTGACTTTGTAAGCACTCGCTGTGTTAAGCTGCTACTGCTCAATTTAGCTTGAAAGGTCTGTTAATTATGATCCAAGAGATCATATGGTCTCAAGTGAGAGTATGCTCTTTGAGGTATAGTCTGGAACATCATAAAGTTTTGTATATTTTTGAATGAAGTCCCTGATAGGGATTGCGTTGTGATAGTGGTAGAATTCAAGTTGTATATAAGGGGCACCCTGTGTAAATGTAAGTAACAGCACAATAGGAAGAAAGAATCAGACCAGAGTTGTATTTTTGAGTTCTGTTTTGTCTGCCAGTTGCATTTTGACTATGTAGCCCTACCCTGCCAACCTACAGGAGTCACATTTGACAGGTGACAACAAGTCAAGTAGACTTCATGTATGACACACCACCAGACCTTTCTTCCTTTTTCCCATCCATAGAGGTGCCTGTATCTACACATACCAGACAGAAGGGGCTTTGAAGGCAGTCCCTTGATGATATATTGAACTGTTCACAATATGTCTACTGGAATAACCAATACAGGCAAGGGAGGGGCAGGGCTAAGGGCAGTCCTCACATAGCAGTCTAGCCCCATATCAAGTGCATGCACCATTTTGAATTTTGCTGGCTCAGACAAAAAGTGGGGGAAAAACAAAAGGCAAAAAGACACAATGATAAGAAATACCATGATGGGTACCTTGTTTCTGGATTACATGTAATTTCTTGGACCCACTTGCAGAGACAATCTGGTCCCGATTGTATCAGATCTTATGAAAGTATGTCACCAGAACCAGCTCTAATGCCACTTATAGCGTACATAGAGGTACAGGAATTTAGTTTGTCCTGTTTAGTGAATAGATGTGGAAATAGACACCATGGTTCCTTACAGACTTGAAACCTTGTAGTACAACTGGTAGAAGGTTGATCATTCAACCAATAGCCTCTTTTAGAGACATAAAAAGCACCTTATGAAGTAGTGTAAGCAAGTGGGGGAGAGGGACAGGACCGCCCTTTCATACCCCCCCCCCCTCCTTGGTTAGACCTTTAGCTGGGTCTCTGTAGTAACCTCTCAGTTGTTTTCAAAGTTTTGTCTAATGGTGCTACTCTTTCAGCTTTATATACGCATTACTAATATAACATATCGTTGTCCATAGGCCAACTAATTATATAGAGCCATGGTGTCTGAAGTATTAATCCTAACACTATGATTAGAATATATTTTAATTCTATCAGTGTAGTTTATTTGGAGTCATTTTTTCTTGACCCATTAAGAACTCTCTTGTTTTTAGATCTGCTCTTCCCTGTTTCTTCATTAAGGCAGGTCCTGATATGATCTTGTAATCTGCCCAAGTAGTTGTCGCTCTGTCTCGCCAGTTAGGGAGGAATGTCTGGAGAGCAGTGATCTTATCTTGTAACTTTAACCATTTGTGGGCAAGGATCCTGTGACTTTAATGGCCTAATTGTATGTAACAAATAATGATCACCCACCTCTAAACTACACTGAGAAAATATCGTTCTGAGACTGATCCTTGGATGATACTCTGGCTTTGCCTGAGTATCATCCAAGGATCAGGCTGAGTCTCAAACCATACTCATTTTGGCGACATTGCTGGATCTAGACTCAAGTGAGTAACAAAATTTACTCAGTGTAGCCTTCAGGCCTACCTTAATTAGCCACACCAGATAGCATCAGACTACAATGAAGGGGGGGGGGGGAATCTCTGGAAACGAGATAAAAAGCTTTTCCAGAGACCAACTGAGATTTACATAACCATGATTGTAAACTGAACATCTTATAAATACTCTATGTACATTACTTATTATTCAGTGATCGTTAACCAAACTTCAAATGCCAGGATGGAAGGCGAAAAAATTAGTTCTCAATTATTGTATTGCTTACTTATGGAAATTTACAAAATATATTAGAGAATGAACAGAAAGACCATTAGAACCTTCGATTTACATGACGAATCTGGTGCATAAGGTTAATATGTGCCTGAAGAACCCATGTCTAGGCAGAGCCTGCTATTGTTCACAGGAAATAAGCTAGTAACCAGAAAACATAGCTCCTAGATCCTCTATATACACTATCCTAACTGCTTGTCTGCTCATGTTTTAGAATAGAAAATCCATATAAGTTTCTTTATTGGCCAGGTCTGTGTGTCACCAACACATCTGATGTTACCATGCTCGAGACTTACTTGAGTCGTTTCTCACAGATGCAGAGCGATTGACTAGTACTCACCTAAAACAGAAGGAATACATATCAGATTATATAGATCCATATTATCCAGTAAATGTAATATACATACTCAAAGATCGAACAGATATATAAGACATACAGATGTATTTTATCCCTAAAGTATTTCTCTCCCAAGATGCTTCATAATTTGATTTTAAGGAGTTTCCTATGTGAACAGATTTTATTACTCTAGCTCCACATTCTGTCAGCCAATTATTTATAATCATGAAGGGATCAGAGACACAGCCCCCTGAAGTAATAATACTACACCATACAGTGTCAGACAGTGAACAATCTCTGCTGCTGTCTCCAGTAGGCCTAACAGGTTTAGTGGGTGTAACATGAGTAGCTTCTAAAGCTTTGGCATTTTAAAATCGGCCTCCACCTTGTTTATGTTTTTGGTGGATTTTGTCTTTTTTTTTATTCAATTTCCAAATTATCAGGTCAGTAAAAGCGATGCCTAACAGACTTTATTCAGAGATATACGAACCTTATGATTGTATGGGGAGTTTTAAGAAACAAACCAGAGGACAGGCCATTTAGTTATAAAACGACGATCAGATTTCAATGGTTTATGCTTTATCAGTGGAAGAAAACCCTTTAAGGTTTAATTTTGGTGAGGGCAGCTTGTGGCTACGGAGAAAAAATAGGTTTTACCTTCTTCCTTCACTCAGTTTCTTTTCTACAGTTCAAAAAGTTTTTAAGGCAAAGGCAAATACTTCACAGGGAGAGGGTTTTGCTAGCAAGAGGAACATTTCTTTAGTATATACAAAAGTTCTAAAACACTACAGCCTGGTCTTCATCCTACCCACATATTCCCCCCTCACAGAGCCAGATCACCCCAGGATCAGCCTCAGGATCTGCCTGAGGATCACCCCAGGATCAGGCTGAGTCTTAAAAGATACTCACTTTGGCGACATTGAGTCTGGATCCAATCTCAAGTGAGTAAAGAATTTTTTTTCAGTGAGGAAGGTTATTTTCATTTATAAATTCTGTACCACAAATCCTTGTGGATAGCTAAAATTTGCAGCTTATCATGGCATGTATGAGAAAGCCCAGGTGTGCCTTATAGGTTGACCTTGAAGGATACAAGAGGTATGTTATAAAGAATAGTAGAGCTTTTCTCATCTTAAGCGGGTATTCCATTGCTGTTAGTTTTTCATTTTCATTATGGGCACCGCCATTACCTGAGTGATGTAACGATTGCTGTATGTCATCATTTATGAGGTGACAGGCTGGTTATGACGTCACACGATCGCCGTGAACTGGCCGGTGAACGTCAGCAACTCCTCTCTGTGGACTGCATGGTCTAGCCACATTTTTCTTGTTGCTAATCTGACCGATCTTTTTTATACTTTTGCATTATCAAAAATAATTGGATCCGCAATATGTCAGCCGACTGACGGCAGTGGAATACCCGATTTTAATCCTTGTGTAAATAGATACATTGGCACTGACTGGGAAGATCCATGAAGCCACAACTACATGATGTAATACTATGATTAAAGTGCTGCAGTTAGTTTTATAAAGCCCATGTCTGTCCATCACTAATGGCTGACATGCTTACATTGTCACCTACAGCTATACATGACGGGTTCTGCACTGGGTGAACCTGTACACATGTTGAAGCCAATCAGAGGCTGTAGTGTTCAGGTCAACCCAACCTCTAACTGTGGTACCAGCAGCCAACCCAACTTCTCTCAATGGCCACAGAGTGTACCGGAGGGCCTTGCCAAAAGATAACAAGGAAGAACCTCTGACAATTCTTCAAACAAACCTGAGGCAAACATGAATAGCCTAACTCGTTTACTCGGCGTTGACATGGAAGAATGCATGGAAAAACACTTTTTGAGCTTTAGGTTTTATACATGTTTTATCTAAACGAGTTTATGAAAAAAAAGTATTCAGCAATACAGAAATGTGCACATATTCTTCATTTTTGGATCTTCATTTTCTCTTTGCTAAGTACCTCCTGATGCATCAAACCAAGCATTCATGATGGAGGTATTGCCAAATGGTCGGCATGATGCACCAATGCAGTACTGGTGAGTAGACCCATCCATACTGCATTGGAGCACCAATGGACCTGGAGACCTTGGGCAAAACATTAAAGGGTTAGACAAAATAAGATGTTTTATGTGTGGTGAGCCCTAACCCTGGTACATTATGTTTCTGCCATAAATGTCACTGTTACTGGTGTAATTAGAGATGATCTTTTACTTATTGTTTCGATTCCAGCGCTAGTCAATACAAAGAGAATTTTGTGTGGCGAGGGTTGACACTAGGAGGGCCCCAGACGGGTAAAATCGACAAGGGGACAAGGCCACTTTTTAAAATCGACAAGTGGCATAGGGTTGGGTGACAAGGGACAAACCCACTTCTTAAAATCGACAAAGGGACAAAATCAATTCTTAAAATCGACAAGGGACACAGGATTGAGTGACAAGGGACAAGAGTCATTTCTTAGAATCGACAAGGGACACAAGACCCCCCCCCCCCGCTGTATAGGGCCCTACTAGGGCAGCGGACGAAAACAATCGACCGGCATCGTGCACATCTTGGCCTCCACCACTACTAAACTATGAAAAAACTGATACTTGAATATCTAAGGAATAATTGGACTGCATTTTTGACAAGTTAGCAACATGTCAGACAGGAATATGAGATCTGGTAAGGGCACTGTTAAATCTAATGATAAAGGCAATATGGACGCCGCGAGTGAAAGTGTTGACACGTCAACCAATGTTGAAAGTGCGCTATTAAAAGCTATGGAGGAGCTTAAGAAATCTAACCTGTCTATGGTTGAAAGGTTTAGTGAGCTAGAAACTATTTTGACTAATAATTCCACCCGTATGAACAGTCATATTGAGAAGGCTGAGAAACATGGACTATAATGAGGGTGAGATGCAGTCATTGCGTGACTCGACACCGCTGAGCGTAACATAAACAATGACACTGTCAATAAAATAAGACTTGAGTTTGAGAATCAAAGATTGGCATATAGGGCTGAGCTTAATGAATTCAGGCTAAGGCAGGTTGACGAAGCTAGGAGGCGCAAAAACATTATAATAGAAGGCGTACCAGAAGATAATCCTGACCCCCCACGTAAGATTATAGTGGACATCATGAAGGACATTGGTGCAGTAAAAGATGGTGAATACATAGGCATTGATAGTGCTTACAGAGTTGGGAAGAAGAAGTCAGATAGCAACAAGAACATGAACATTTTTATAAGGTTTAAAATATTGATCATAAATTCAACCTGTTCAAGAATGTCAGCAGCATGGAAAATGTAGACAAGTGGAAAAAGGTCTATATATCTGACAATCTTACGAGAGAACGACAAGAGCAGTAGCCAAGGATCAGGGCATTAATGCCAAGCTGAAGGGTGGTTAAATTGAGATGGATGATAAAGGTTAAAGATGGGGTTGCATATTAATCACATAATGCGTTTCTCTCTAATATGTACCCCTGCAGCTATTTTGGTATAAAATCGCTATGTACAATGGGGATGAGGACCAGGCAGATCTAAGTAAGGTCTGTAATGGTTCCCCCAAGTCCGCACTATGGGCATATATTGTATGATGTTGCTGGTGCTTATATATTAGAAAAACTTCTAGTAACTCAAAATAAGGCATTAAGAACAGCACTGGGTTTGGATAACAGATATTCAACCTATTTGACACATGATATCCCCACTTGCTCCACATAGAGAGATGCACTTATTAAACTTTATGTATAAACAGCAGGCTCATGTCTCCATTTTAAACACTAGAGATGTATTCACCAGAAGCCACGATGCCACAGTCTTCCTCACTATTAAACCCAAATATGAAACCAGTAGAAAAAGTGCATTATATAGAGGTGCTATGGCTTGGAATGCCCTTCCAGTTTCCAAGAGAAATATTACTTCATATGATGATTTTGAATTAAATAAAAAAAAAATGGATTGGGAAGGACACTCTTTGCCAAAATTTCATTTCATTTTCTATCCGCTAACCCCTGCTGAATTGATCAAAATGGAATATATATATGTTATATATAATGCTGTATTGCTCACTATATTAGGTTGGAGTATTCAAGAGGGGTGCCCGCCCCCAAGTCTCAGATTTCCTAGTTAGAACGACAAGAACTGTTTATAAAATATAGAGGTTGTATACACATATATTTATGAGAATCTGTATTTGAATATTCAATCTTTTCTTTAATAACATATGTTGAGTATATATTAGTAATTGTGCATAAGAGATGTATAAGACTCTTCATCATTATTGACTTTATATCATTTAAATTGTGGAGATTTGTACCAGTTGAAAGGATTATCTTCAAGCTGAATAAGCTTTTATCACTGTAACCAGAATAATATAAAAATAAACGGGCTGGTATATTGCATCATTACCCATACTCAAAAAAAAAGAAAAAAAGAGGGTTACCTCCCAAGAACACAGACCATTAATATAACTGTATGATAACAATTGAGATCATTTTGATAATCAATGAGAGAGACAGAGCACTAACAAGCAGCACTATTACAGGGAACCTTTGGTAACTGCTTGTAAGACAGTTTACGTGCAGAGGATTTACTGCGGTGGCCCTAAAATCCGTAGTTTGGTATTGTCAACTCACCAGTGTCTGGACTCATCAGTGGGAAAGACCCTGCCAGTAGCAGGCTGCCTAGAGTAGGATGTTGTGAGCTTTAGAACGATCTGAGTGACCAGGCATGAATGGGGGAATTAATCTATTATATAGTATTGAAGTAAGCAGCTAAAGCTATTTTAGGGTTTTTTTTCAGGAAATAAAATGAAAGTATTTTTGACCCTCTTATTTTCCCATATTTCATTAAGGCATCATGTCCATGTGTCGGCATGATGCACCAGTACAGAGACCACAAGAGGCTGTATTCATGTATCAAAGAGAGAGAGAGAGAGAGAGAGAGAGAGAGAGAGAGAGAGAGAGAGAGAGAGAGCAAAGCCTCAATCTAGCCCTTAGAACATTTAGGGTATTTTGGAGATGATGGCCACAATTCCCCTGTGGTCTTTATACCTACATACATTAGAGCAGAGTTGAGGGATAAACCATCTACTGTGTAACCTTCCTAGATGGAGACGGGGCATGCTCGGATTGTCTTGTCTCCTTCAGCCAATACAGCATCCCCTGGTGGGGAGAACTGTAAGATGTTGTTATGTGGGATTGTTCTGGAGGCAAGTCACTCATTCACTCACCATCCACTGGTAGTTTACAGTGACTGACAGGTTAAAGGGGGTCACCCGAAAGTCTCCCTCATTTAAAGACTTTGAATTGGTGGAAACAGACTGCTGAAAACATATTTCAATATAGTTTTGACAGTAGACATATTAGGTATGAATCATGTAGCTATCTTTTGCAATTGTTTTTATTTTATCATGACTGCCTATCTGTCCGAGTTTATTGAATAAAGTAGAGTTTTTCACCAGAAACAGGAAGACTGTCCTTAAATGAGCACTGGTCTTGAATTAGCACAGAAGCATAGTGGTTTTAAAATTGAAATTTGCAATATGAACTATGCCTTGAAAAAGAATAAGTGCCAGGGAGAGATTGAGATTTAAATCTATGAGTACTGGGGTACTTCAACAGATCACTACATTATGTGTATTCTTGTGGCACTCATTGTATCTACACTGAGAAAATATTAAGCCTCACTTGAGTCTGGATCCAGACTCAGGCAATGTCATCAAAATGAGCATCATTTGAGACTCAACCTGATCCTGGGATGATACTCAGGCAGAGCCAGAGTATCATCCCAGGATCAGCCCCAGGATTAGCCAGAGTATCATCCCAGGATCAGGCTGAGTCTCAAAGGATACTCATTTTGGCGACATTGCCTGAGTCTGGATCCAGACTCAAGTGAGGCTGAATATTTTCTCAGTGTATGGTGAGCAGTGTAGAAGATCTATTTTAGGTGATAAGGAATACTATATCAACATAACTGTACTCATTGCTATCTATATCGAGCATATCCTGTCCATAAGATCCACTTTTGGTGATAGCACATGTCAATGGACCCAAATGTTTTCAGAGATGATGAAGATAAGACAGTGAAATATTCACTTGAAAGCTACATAAGCCCCTTCAAGTTAGATAAGTCTTGAGGATATTGATAGATATGGCCTCTTTATCAAAGCCCTATAGTACAGGCTTGGCCATTGCCACATGAACACCACCAATATAGCTGAAGACAATATAAAATTGGCTGAATATACTAAAGGGATGGACACAGAGATGTATAAACCCTGGGGGCCATTTCTTAACATACTATGACTGAGCCTCTTAAGTTGTACCGAAAATCCCCTAGTGATACCAGGGGGAATTTGCAGCCATACTACCAGGTGGGATCGTAGTACCTTAGGGAATGGCTTGCAGAGATCAGTATCATTAAAATTCCAAAACTTAACAAGGGCAGACTGATGGTAGAGTCAACCCATAAGCTCGTAATTCTACAGCAAGTTGGTCATCTAAAGGCACGAGTCCTTGTATTGCACTGTAAAAAAAAGCTGTCGTAAAAATAATGGCTAAATCATTGTCCCAAAGTTGCCAGAAATCTATAGTTATTTTCTCAGGGATTCCTTGTACCTCCATACTGCCATCTGGGCCTTCACTGTAGAAACTACACTGGTTCAATCCAATACAATTACAGTGGTTCACTATTCATTTCTATGAGGATCCCTGCTAGATTTGACAGTTAGGCTTTATACTATGGAGGGTGAACTGTCTCCTGCCCTCAGACCTTATTAGCATGTCATTATGGGTGTCCTTAGATTATATCATGCCACACCCCAGATGACTACAGTAGATACATGTATACCAACAACAATAAATCTCCATGAGTTGGAACAGAAATTCAAAAAAAGAGCGACTACTAATTATCCGCCACTGGTGTTTCATGATGAGCAACAACTAAACTCTTGCATTTAAGCCGCATCAGCAGTCAGCCACACCCCTATTTCACTTTAGAATGAGCCACAAGCCACACCTAGGGGTGATTCTAGTAGCTGTACCTGAGCTGTGGTATGTGTGTATAGGTTATGTACCATACACAGGGGTCTGTACCTGAGCTGTGGTATGTGTGTGTATAGGTTGTGACCCATACACAGGGGTCTGTACCTGAGCTGTGGTATGTGTGTGTATAGGTTGTGACCCATACACAGGGGTCTGTACCTGAGCTGTGGTATGTGTGTGTATAGGTTGTGACCCATACACAGGGGTCCGTACCTGAGCTGTGGTATGTGTGTGTATAGGTTGTGACCCATACACAAGGGTCCGTACCTGAGCTGTGGTATGTGTGTGTATAGGTTGTGACCCATACACAGGGGTCTGTACCTGAGCTGTGGTATGTGTGTATAGGTTGTGACCCATACACAGGGGTCTGTACCTGAGCTGTGGTATGTGTGTATAGGTTGTGACCCATACACAGGGGTCTGTACCTGAGCTGTGGTATGTGTGTATAGGTTGTGACCCATACACAGGGGTCTGTACCTGAGCTGTGGTATGTGTGTGTATAGGTTGTGACCCATACACAGGGGTCTGTACCTGAGCTGTGGTATGTGTGTATAGGTTGTGACCCATACACAGGGGTCTGTACCTGAGCTGTGGTATGTGTGTGTATAGGTTGTGACCCATACACAGGGGTCTGTACCTGAGCTGTGGTATGTGTGTGTATAGGTTGTGACCCATATACAGGGGTCTGTACCTGAGATGTGGTATGTGTGTGTATAGGTTATGTACCATACACAGGGGTCTGTACCTGAGCTGTGGTATGTGTGTGTATAGGTTGTGACCCATACACAGGGGTCTGTACCTGAGATGTGGTATGTGTGTATAGGTTATGTACCATACACAGGGGTCTGTACCTGAGCTGTGGTGTGTGTGTATAGGTTGTGACCCATACACAGGGGTCTGTACCTGAGCTGTGGTATGTGTGTGTATAGGTTGTGACCCATACACAGGGGTCTGTACCTGAGATGTGGTATGTGTGTATAAGTTATGTACCATACACAGGGGTCTGTACCTGAGCTGTGGTGTGTGTGTATAGGTTGTGACCCATACACAAGGGTCCGTACCTGAGCTGTGGTATGTGTGTGTGTAGGTTGTGACCCATACACAAGGGTCCGTACCTGAGCTGTGGTATGTGTGTGTATAGGTTGTGACCCATACACAGGGGTCTGTACCTGAGCTGTGGTATGTGTGTGTAGGTTGTGACCCATACACAGCGGTCTGTACCTGAGCTGTGGTATGTGTGTATAGGTTATGTACCATACACAGGGGTCTGTACCTGAGCTGTGGTATGTGTGTATAGGTTATGTACCATACACAGGGGTCTGTACCTGAGCTGTGGTATGTGTGTGTAGGTTGTGACCCATACACAGGGGTCTGTACCTGAGCTGTGGTATGTGTGTGTATAGGTTGTGACCCATACACAGGGGTCTGTACCTGAGATGTGGTATGTGTGTATAGGTTGTGACCCATACACAGGGGTCTGTACCTGAGATATGGTATGTGTGTATAGGTTATGACCCATACACAAGGGTCTGTACCTGAGCTGTGGTATGTGTGTGTATAGGTTGTGACCCATACACAGGGGTCTGTACCTGAGCTGTGGTATGTGTGTATAGGTTGTGACCCATACACAGGGGTCTGTACCTGAGCTGTGGTATGTGTGTATAGGTTGTGACCCATACACAGGGGTCTGTACCTGAGCTGTGGTATGTGTGTATAGGTTGTGACCCATACACAGGGGTCTGTACCTGAGCTGTGGTATGTGTGTGTATAGGTTGTGACCCATACACAGGGGTCTGTACCTGAGCTGTGGTATGTGTGTATAGGTTGTGACCCATACACAGGGGTCTGTACCTGAGCTGTGGTATGTGTGTGTATAGGTTGTGACCCATACACAGGGGTCTGTACCTGAGCTGTGGTATGTGTGTGTATAGGTTGTGACCCATATACAGGGGTCTGTACCTGAGATGTGGTATGTGTGTGTATAGGTTATGTACCATACACAGGGGTCTGTACCTGAGCTGTGGTATGTGTGTGTATAGGTTGTGACCCATACACAGGGGTCTGTACCTGAGATGTGGTATGTGTGTATAGGTTATGTACCATACACAGGGGTCTGTACCTGAGCTGTGGTGTGTGTGTATAGGTTGTGACCCATACACAGGGGTCTGTACCTGAGCTGTGGTATGTGTGTGTATAGGTTGTGACCCATACACAGGGGTCTGTACCTGAGATGTGGTATGTGTGTATAAGTTATGTACCATACACAGGGGTCTGTACCTGAGCTGTGGTGTGTGTGTATAGGTTGTGACCCATACACAAGGGTCCGTACCTGAGCTGTGGTATGTGTGTGTGTAGGTTGTGACCCATACACAAGGGTCCGTACCTGAGCTGTGGTATGTGTGTGTATAGGTTGTGACCCATACACAGGGGTCTGTACCTGAGCTGTGGTATGTGTGTGTAGGTTGTGACCCATACACAGCGGTCTGTACCTGAGCTGTGGTATGTGTGTATAGGTTATGTACCATACACAGGGGTCTGTACCTGAGCTGTGGTATGTGTGTGTAGGTTGTGACCCATACACAGGGGTCTGTACCTGAGCTGTGGTATGTGTGTGTATAGGTTGTGACCCATACACAGGGGTCTGTACCTGAGATGTGGTATGTGTGTATAGGTTGTGACCCATACACAGGGGTCTGTACCTGAGATATGGTATGTGTGTATAGGTTATGACCCATACACAAGGGTCTGTACCTGAGCTGTGGTATGTGTGTGTATAGGTTGTGACCCATACACAGGGGTCTGTACCTGAGCTGTGGTATGTGTGTATAGGTTATGTACCATACACAGGGGTCTGTACCTGAGCTGTGGTATGTGTGTGTATAGGTTATGACCCATACACAGGGGTCTGTACCTGAGCTGTGGTATGTGTGTGTATAGGTTATGTACCATACACAGGGGTCTGTACCTGAGCTGTGGTATGTGTGTGTATAGGTTGTGACCCATACACAGGGGTCTGTACCTGAGCAGTGGTATGTGTGTATAGGTTATGTACCATACACAGGGGTCTGTACCTGAGCTGTGGTATGTGTGTGTATAGGTTGTGTACCATACACAGGGGTCTGTACCTGATCTGTGGTATTTATGTGTAAGTTGTGACCCATACACAGGGGTCTGTACCTGAGCTGTGGTATGTGTGTATAGGTTGTGACCCATACACAGGGGTCTGTACCTGAGCTGTGGTATGTGTGTGTATAGGTTATTACCATACACAGGGGTCTGTACCTGAGCTGTGGTATGTGTGTGTATAAGTTATGTACCATACACAGGGGTCTGTACCTGAGCTGTGGTATGTGTGTATAGGTTATGTACCATACACAGGGGTCTGTACCTGAGCTGTGGTATGTGTGTATAGGTTATGTACCATACACAGGGGTCTGTACCTGAGCTGTGGTATGTGTGTGTATAGGTTATGTACCATACACAGGGGTCTGTACCTGAGCTGTGGTATGTGTGTGTATAGGTTGTGACCCATACACAGGGGTCTGTACCTGAGCTGTTGTATGTGTGTGTGTAGGTTGTGACACATACACAGGGGTCTGTACCTGAGCTGTGGTATGTGTGTGTATAGGTTATGACCCATACACAGGGGTCTGTACCTGAGCTGTGGTATGTGTGTGTATAGGTTATGTACCATACACAGGGGTCTGTACCTGAGCTGTGGTATGTGTGTGTATAGGTTATGTACCATACACAAGGGTCTGTACCTGAGCTGTGGTATGTGTGTGTATAGGTTATGTACCATACACAGGGGTCTGTACCTGAGCTGTGGTATGTGTGTGTATAGGTTGTGACCCATACACAGGGGTCTGTACCTGAGCTGTGGTATGTGTGTGTATAGGTTATGTACCATACACAGGGGTCTGTACCTGAGCTGTGGTGTGTGTGTGTATAGGTTGTGACCCATACACAGGGGTATGTACCTGAGCTGTGGTATGTGTGTATAGGTTGTGACCCATACACAGGGGTCTGTACCTGAGCTGTGGTATGTGTGTACAGGTTGTGACCCATACACAGGGGTCTGTACCTGAGCTGTGGTATGTGTGTATAGGTTATGTACCATACACAGGGGTCTGTACCTGAGCTGTGGTGTGTGTGTATAAGTTGTGACCCATACACAGGGGTCTGTACCTGAGCTGTGGTATGTGTGTATAAGTTGTGACCCATACACAGGGGTCTGTACCTGAGCTGTGGTATGTGTGTATAAGTTATGTACCATACACAGGGGTCTGTACCTGAGATGTGGTATGTGTGTATAGGTTATGACCCATACACAGGGGTCTGTACCTGAGCTGTGGTATGTGTGTATAGGTTATGTACCATACACAGGGGTCTGTACCTGAGATGTGGTATGTGTGTTCAGGTTGTGACCCATACACAGGGGTCTGTACCTGAGCTGTGGTATGTGTGTATAAGTTATGTACCATACACAGGGGTCTGTACCTGAGATGTGGTATGTGTGTATAGGTTATGACCCATACACAGGGGTCTGTACCTGAGCTGTGGTATGTGTGTATAGGTTATGTACCATACACAGGGGTCTGTACCTGAGCTGTGGTATGTGTGTATAGGTTGTGACCCATACACAGGGGTCTGTACCTGAGCTGTGGTATGTGTGTGTATAGGTTATGTACTATACACAGGGGTCTGTACCTGAGCTGTGGTATGTGTGTGTATAGGTTGTGACCCATACACAGGGGTCTGTACCTGAGCTGAGGTATGTGTGTGTATAGGTTATGTACTATACACAGGGGTCTGTACCTGAGCTGTGGTATGTGTGTGTATAGGTTATGTACCATACACAGGGGTCTGTACCTGAGCTGTGGTATGTGTGTATAGGTTATGTACCATACACAGGGGTCTGTACCTGAGCTGTGGTATGTGTGTGTATAGGTTATGTACTATACACAGGGGTCTGTACCTGAGCTGTGGTATGTGTGTGTATAGGTTATGTACCATACACAGGGGTATGTACCTGAGCTGTGGTATGTGTGTATAAGTTATGTACCATACACAGGGGTCTGTACCTGAGATGTGGTATGTGTGTGTATAGGTTATGACCCATACACAGGGGTCTGTACCTGAGATGTGGTATGTGTGTGTATAGGTTATGTACCATACACAGGGGTCTGTACCTGAGCTGTGGTATGTGTGTGTATAGGTTGTGACCCATACACAGGGGTCTGTACCTGAGATGTGGTATGTGTGTGTATAGGTTATTACCATACACAGGGGTCTGTACCTGAGCTGTGGTATGTGTGTGTATAGGTTGTGACCCATACACAGGGGTCTGTACCTGAGCTGTGGTATGTGTGTGTGTATAGGTTATGTACCATACACAGGGGTCTGTACCTGAGATGTGGTATGTGTGTGTATAGGTTATGACCCATACACAGGGGTCTGTACCTGAGATGTGGTATGTGTGTATAAGTTATGTACCATACACAGGGGTCTGGGGAAGACTGTACCTTAGCTGCACACATTTAGTGTTATTCATTTTCTGGCTACTTGATTTTCAAACCCCATTCACAATGATGGCTCTCAAGGATTGACTTAAAAAAATGAATTGCCTAATTACTATGGAAATGCCTCTCCTCCTGGTTTTCCTTTTTTAGTTTCCCCTTGGCCTGGGGGCAGAAACTGTTACTGTCTCCTTCAGCTTTCTCCACTGTCAAGATGATGAGTCAGCTTCTCCTATGTTACTATAGTAACATACACGTCAGTTAGCCAATCAACACATCAAAAGTGCAATTGTAAGCATTGGTGCGTCATGTTCATTGGTTATCATGATGCATTAATGCAGGCCTATTGAGGCTAATTATCTACATGCTGTTAGTGCAGGGTTCATAGGGCAACGGGTTGGCATGATGCACGAATGAGTAGACTCACCAGAGTTGCATTCATGCATCATGACATTCAATGGGCCAAGACAATTGGTATAATGCAGAAATGCATTAGTATCCTTTAAATGGTTAAGGATGCTGACAGGTTCCCTTGGTCTGTTGGTGTACCAATACAGCACTTGCTTGTATTTTGCCAACAGTGGATTGGTGCGTTGATAAGCTGACCAGCCGAATATTAACCCTTAAAGGGATCTAATACATAAATACACCATGCCCGTCGGTCATTATGATGCATGAACGCAGCACTAGCGGGTTACTTACTAGGGCTACATTCAAGCACCATGACCTTGCAGGAATGATACACTCCCAGAGCATGATGCACCGTTGCTGCATCATGCTCTGGGAGTGTATCATTCCTGCTGCATCATGCTGACACAATGAACACAGATCCATTTTAAGCAAAACTGGGTCCATGAGTTCACCTTATATATATATATATATATATATATATATATATATATATATATATATATATATATATATAATGTGAATTGCAGACCAGATTTAATGTGAATTGGAGAGCAGGTTGTTTTTACAATTCCACATTTTTCTTGCCACTTTGGCCTTAAGCCATTAATTGACAAAAGAAATATTGTCTAATTCCTATTTAAATGGCCTTTATTATCTTTGTTCCTTTTTGTATCACTTTCTATGCTCCAGCCTGGTTTATCTCTAGGTATTGTTTCTCTTCATCTTCTAGAAATTTCCAAAACCAAGGAGCTACTCGATCGATGAGAATAGTTTTTGCACACAACCTGCCATGGTCTCTAAATCCCTCCATACAATTATCCTGCATGTGCACATTACTATCTGTACAACTCACAATTCTTAAAATTTCAAATTGAATCCAAAATTAGAATTAACAATGGTCCCTGCAGCTCCAAATTAAGAAGACGAGCTTCACTTAATATTGAGAGTAACGTCTCCCTGTTTCACATTAAACATGAATTGGAGAGCAGGTTATTTTTACAATGGCTTTTGTTTACTGGGTGTTTGTTTAAATAAAACCCGTGGAGGACATTCATGAGTCCAGCTTGTTCTGATGGTGTTGGTGACAGTTCATTACCACAACCATTGTAGGACTCATGCAGTGTACAGTTAGATGTAATACAGTGTGCATTTCAATAGGCTTCATCTTCTTACTGCTAGCCTCTCTAATATTGATCAGAATTACCATACCGTTGTGAGTAACAACCGTGGTCCTTTTACATCCAAAGAGCCCTTTTCTCCATTCCTTATACAAAAAAAGGAATTTATCTAAGGCATGTTTTCATTGCTTAAGAGATTTTTCAACAGCCTTGCCGGTTAAGGGTTGATGCACATACTCACGGAGAATGGCATGATACTCTATGAAGTGATGGTGAGCATCTCACCAGCATTTCATTGGTGCATCATGCCAATCGATGGGCATGATGCACTTAAGTTATGCCTTAGAGGCCCTTAAAGTGTTGAAAACAGCATCATTGACTCAGCAGGAACAGGGTGAAATGCTAGTACCGTTCTCTGCTCTCAATCGTCTCACACATTGGCTGGCATCAATATAGCCGAGCGCTCTATTGAGTGATGGATTAGTGCTACATTATATAGCCACACACGGATTATCATGGAGGAGCAGGGAGGCCTCCAGGGGTGGGGATAATCTGAATAGGCTATAAGGTATTTGCATAAGGATGTGTGGGATGTATTAAGTATTGGTCGGTGTGTATTGGGGATATATTGGACTGTATGAGTAACTTAGTTAGCACTCGCAGGGCTTCTCCTTGCTATGGCTTGAATGGCCTATTTGGGTCTCTAATCAAACTATGCTCTTTGAGGGATAGAGTGATAGAGTTATACTAGAGATCTAGACTGGCAATGTGTCATATCATCAATGGAATGAACCATTTAAGCACTGCATATGCACTCAAGGGCTCCCTTTACCAAAATAAATAAAATCACAAAGAAAAGAATCATGCAAACGTAGAGGGTCTATCTCAATTACCCAAGTCCCGAGTTAGGCTGCGACAGCTTTTTTCGCCACCAGCCACCTCCAGGGGCCTTTCTCTGAGACCCTTAGGAGAGTACACTTCTCAGAAGGCCTGTACTTACAACACTAGCTGACCAGGAAGTACTTTTTTTAAAACTATGAACTTCTTTGTATTTGTGGATGAAACTTTGCCAGCATGACTGACATACAACTCTCCTTCCTTGGTTGAATTTATTAGGATTTTCAATAATAGAAGTATAGGAAATATGAACATTTGTGTAAACAGACTGGCCCACATTGAGTCCATCCCCTGCCTACCCAGGAGCAGGCCCCTCCCTGCGGTCAGCTGTCAGGGAGCTCACCACCCTCTCCAGCCGGTCTCTACTCCATACCCTCCCTGGGGCTGTAAACTGTGCCCCAAGCGGTGGTTTGCGGTGGGGGCATGGTAACTCGGGACTTGGGTAGTACTGATCTCTTTCAAGAGAGCCAAACCTAAAGGGATGATTCCACTGCCATCGGTCAGGCAAATTTTTCCGACAATTTTTTTTATATATTGCAACAAAAAAAGTCATCGGATTAGCACATATTTCCTGACCAATGTCAGTGGAACCAATGCTTAACCCTTTAAAGGCCAACATGGTTAAGCCCGGATACTTGCTTCTGGGCTTAACTAGGCCTAACCTGGCAGCCCAGACATCTGCCAGCTTGAACCCACATCCGGGCTAGCCCAGACAGCCCAGTAGGTGCCCATCTTGGGCCTATGTGTAGGGTGAGGAGAGACATGGTGGGTGATACACCATACATCTTACAGCAGCCAGTCTAATTAGTATAATTGGTATAATTACTGCTACCGCCCTGTAACGTGTCCTTAGGAGCCCTACATAGGACACACAGCAATGGCAACATGATAGACCAACATAATATCACGATGTACCCCATGTCACCAAATCTTAACCTTTCCATAGGCTAGATCAAAAAGAAAGTGCAGACGTAATGATAATAATAATTAACGTATCCTTCTCATTCAATGGCAGATCTGTCTAGATTCAGAATCGGGTAAATCTGACAAAAAAGAAGAAGATATCACTCAACATTTTGAGTGAATTCAGTATTATCAAATTCCATTTTTCCCTGCAGGCCATTCTAAATCTGTCACTGCTGTTTTAGAGAGGTCTCTTTTCAGCGTATGAATGAAGGTTTGGGCTACTGTAGTAATGCTCCCAATTTATAACTTACCAAGTTAGGTTTCCTCAGCATGTGACCTGCAACACTTTATCACAAGATCTAGCTTCATAATGCCTAAGCATCTGATGTAGCTTGTGTTTAGTAGAGGGTGCATTGTGTTAATGCTACTATGTCCTGTTTAGATGTAATCACCCTGTCCTGAGGCTATTAGTGTAGGGTGAGATGACACTGACATCATTATACACACAGGTCTTAGTACCTTCTTGTGTTGATCTATATTCTCTTAATATTGCTAAGGCAAAGGGGAGGAGGGGGGGGGGGACTTTAATGTAGAGTTGGGACAGATGCCTATTCCATATGAATCTA
Source organism: Acholoe squamosa (assembly GCA_949317995.1). Taxonomy (NCBI): domain Eukaryota; kingdom Metazoa; phylum Annelida; class Polychaeta; order Phyllodocida; family Polynoidae; genus Acholoe; species Acholoe squamosa. The sequence continues at coordinate 88,368,662 of OX439037.1, forward strand.
ATTCTTCGGCATGTTCTGAGCGAGAATTACTGCTAAGAAGAAGTGGGCCGCTGATTCGTTTTATCATAAACCAATTTTCATATAGCAAATGTACATGTGGAAAAATGGTTGGATTAGGAAAAAATGGACCCAACTGACACAGTGGAGCCAGCCCATTAAAGACATGCCGTAATGGCCCGTTTAAATGCTGGGGTCTTAAATAAGCACCGGTCTCGAACAGATACAGGGTTGGAATTGATCTTAACTACTGAAAACAGTATTCAAATAAGCGCCTGTCTAATATAAGCGCCAGGGGTACAATGAGTGCCCGGGCACTTATGCAGTCCACTATGGTAGCCTGTCTGTATATGGGTCCAGCATGGTGGTGGAGTCAGGGGTGATTTACCCTATACTATAGACCCAGCATCTGAGTGTCTTCTGGGGATTTCTACCTGGCCGGAAGTAGAATGACGTCACACTGGTGACAAACATCCACGCGCCTCACTTCCTCAGGGACGTGGTGGGACCATGCTGTCACACACTTCCGACTGTTTTCAGATGACATCTCATCTGAATAATAATCTTTCATTTAAGTTTCCATAAGTTTCAGATGATCTCTTCTGAATGTAATTCAAATTCAGATGAGATCTGGCATATATCCTTGATCCTTGATCCCCCGAACCCCCATTTGGCCTGGCACCCCGGGAACCATGACCGCGTCAACATTCGTCTCCGTGGAGGGCCAGGTAGATTCTCCAAACATACACCCTTTTGCATAGACCCACTTGTCCCCATGTGGCATGTGATACTACTCAGTGGTTGTGTTACACAGTTACAGGGGTATACATACCAGGGGTATACATGTATGTGAAGAACTTAACCCATAGATGAACCCACACACTGATCCACTGAACTCACCCACAACAAGGCCTTAGCTCCTCTGGGGGGGGATTTCAGTAGGGATTAATGTACCAAACTCAACTATGATTTGAAATCTGTGGGTGAACATTGGTACTTCCCTATGATTGCATTGTTTAACAAGCCCTTATGTCATAAGTTACCGTAATGGCCCATTTCAATTCTCAGTAATTGAATAAGTTCCCGTTTCAAATAACGATGTCAGGGCATAGGGGTTTTTAATGGAAATTTACAACAAACATGGGGTCTCGAATAGGTGCCAGTCTATAAGCATGGGGGATAGACTAGGGTTAAAATCTGTAAGTTCAGGCAGGGGTTATGAAACAGGTCACTATAGTATATAAAGGGGCCCTTGATGGGGCCCTTGATGGGGGGTCCCCATGTCCCATGTCGATTTTAAGAAATAGCCATGTCTCCATGTCGATTTTAAGAAAACTCCATGTCCAATTGTCGATTTTAGAAAAGTTCATGTCACCATGTTGATTTTAAAGAAAGGTTCATGTCCCTTGTCACTAAGCCAAAAAAAGGCCCATGTTGCCATGTCGATTTTAGGGGTCTAGAGCCATCATCACGGTGGGTTTGGAATGGCATTATCGGGGTGAATATCTAGGAGATAACTATTCACTACAAGTTAAAGGTGTGTCATTTTTGAAACACCCTCCTGGTCATGTAGACATAGACCACACACTGATACCACTGGCGTTATCAAGGGGGTGCCTTATTCTCACTGGTACCAGGGGTGTGTGTGTGGGGGGGGGGGCGAAGGGGATGGGGGTGGGAGAAATCCCTTGTGATCCACTTGTAGAGAAGGAATTCAATCTTGATGTTCGTAGGGGAGCTGTACCTAGTCTATATTCACTGTCCTCTATACATCAGTGTACATGTATATGTAGCAGTTCCAATCCCCTGTGCCTGGTTAGCAGACAATGCCACAGTTCTAAGCCTGAATCTCTGTCACGATTTGTCTGAGCTGTTTAACTGAGTGGCAACATTCGGACAACAGTGCTGCCCCGAACCTTCCAACCCCATAACAGCGTCAGCATGTTTCAGAACTCCAATCACAAGGGAATACTTTGCTTTCCTAACAAACCAAGAAATTGTTGAGAAATGTTGAGAAAGAAAGTTTCGATGCCACTGTAAGGACTTTTGATTTTGAAAACTGCTATAAACAATATAATATTCAGAAATGAGTTTTACCAATTCCCTTTATAGAATAACCTTGGCTGGTTACGTTCTATGCTCACTGAAAATTGAAAATTCAACACCAGTAAAACATGCAGTGCCCTCCACAGTCCACTGAATAGCATTTATGTTAGGCACTTATTTATTTGGGTAGTGAACTGCGACCTTTCCATGCTTATCTCCACCAGGCAGCAGTCTTATCACAAGGTGCAGCCAGGTGATTACATACAGATTCTTTATACAATTGGAAAGGCAAGTTTACCAATCAATTAAATTAGTAGTTTTAGGAATGAGAGATTGCTTTGGTTGTATTTTGAAAGAGTGCTACAACATTTCTATGATATGAATAAACAAGAGTGCTGAACAATGAATTCTATCCATTTAAAGCCGCTGATACCATAGTGCGTCATGCCCATTGGACGTCATGATGCACCAATGAAGTGCTGGCGAGCAGTCTCGCCAGCTTTTCATGCATGGTGACCAATGGGCATGATGCATTAATGCATCAGCATCCCTTAAGGTTTTTTCCAATATGTGCCTGTTCTGTCTTCTTCCACCCTTCCAATATCGCCAACTGTCAGATCATTTATCTGAATGACAGCATAATGCAAGCAGCCCATGCAAAAACAGGAGCCATCTCTACCGCTGTCACTGTTCCTGCAGTACTAATACCAATTTGAGCAAAACAGTCGATTACACTATGTTTGTGAACTTTGTCACAGGCGTCCATTACAATGTTATTCATTTATTAGTGGCAGATACAGGATTGGGAAAATTAGGGGGGGGGAGGTACGTACCCTTTTTCTATTAGCAGAATCTTATATAGCCACCACTGCTTTCTAACACTCTGATATGCCCCTTGGGACATCCTCTCACACCCTATATCAATGAATCAGAAACAGTGTATAGGTTCTACGTATTCTTTCTTCCACCAGTTCTGGCCCCTGGGACATCCTTTTTCATTTAGTCACAATTGCAGAAAGGGAAGTCACAAAGAACGAAGGTATCCCTGAAGTATTCAATTAGAAACCCCTGATTAATATAGCCTTTGCATTGTCCAGAATGTCATTAAAGCTTAAAAATCCCTTACACCTGCCCTGGCCCATGGGACCTTCCTCCCAATCCATTGCCAACAGATCAGAGACAGTGTATAGCTCCTACCAATGCTTTCTTACACCTGTCCTGGCCCATGGGACCTTCCTCCCAATCCATTGCCAACAGATCAGAGACAGTGTATAGCTCCTACCAATGCTTTCTTACACCTGTCCTGGCCCATGGGACCTTTATCCCAATCCATTGCCAACAGATCAGAGACAGTGTATAGCTCCTACCAATGCTTTCTTACGCCTGTCCTGGCCCATGGGACCTTCCTCCCAATCCATTGCCAACAGATCAGAGACAGTGTATAGCTCCTACCAATGCTTTCTTACACCTGTCCTGGCCCATGGGACCTTCCTCCGACATTCAGTCCCAAAGTTGGCACTCTGGTTAACAACCTGGCAGCATGCTGTAAGCTCATCAATATAGTAGCGATATTCATGATCAGAGTAATTAAATCATCACCCTTTAAGGGGACGCTAATCCAGAAGCGCATCATGCCAATTGGTTGGCATGATGCACCAATGAAGTGCCGGTAAACAGACTCGCCAGCACTTCATTGGAGCTTCATGACGACCCTCCGGGGAAGCATGAATGCAGCCCTGGCAAGTAACCGACCAGGGCTGCAATCATGTATCATCGTGACCATGGGCATGATGCATTATTGCATTAGCCGCCCTTTAACGGTTAAATTATAAAGTCCCACAAGGATCATTCACGCCCTGGAACACAACATAAAAAGGACACTTTTGGCCACACTGTCTGTAGTTATGGTGAATGATTCTGGTCGGTATTTGGCAGAAAGGCTGAGTATGGATGGGTGAGATTATTGGGGAAAAATGATTGTTGTTAAAGACATGATATCTGGAGTTCCAGAACTTCCTATCAATCTGCACCCACTGTATGACTTTGAAGGTTTAATTAAAGTAGGACCTTGCTGAATTGGCGTAATGGTCCGTTTAAGTGCCCGGGCACTCATTAATTACCATTTATGTCATGGCTGATACGACCATCACTATAGATTAGTACTATAACCGCCGTATTCTATGGGGGCATTGAATACAATGTGTCTGTATTCAATGGGTGTCCACCATCATGGATTTTGAACAGATCTGAGCTGTTTTTCTATATTTAAAGGCAAAATAACCCCCCAGGCCATGACATAAATGCAAATGTCCATTCTAGGGAATAAATTTGTATCGTATTCACCGAGGTCATGGATATTTGCTAATATCTCTCTACCCCTGCCCATATTTAGGACAGGCACTTATTTGAATACAATTTTCAGTTTTTAAGATTGTTTTCAATATCCCTGTACCTCCAGCGCTTATTCAAGATGGGCGCTTATATGAGACCCCAGCTCTTAAACGGGCCACTACGGTGGCACTTCTGGCCACAGTCCTTAGCCTCTTTACTCAAGTATACTGAAATAAATATAACTGTTGAATGTACCAGGGATCCTCATAACACTAAAAATTGGACCATTGTACACAGCTAAAAATATTTTTCTTGATTTAAGAAAATAAGAAAAAATATCTTACGTGGCGGACAAAACTACCAGTTTTAAGAAAATGAAAAAATCTTAAAACTGGTAGTTTTGTCCATTAGGTAAGTTTATTTAAGATTTCAAGAAAATTAATTTTAGCTGTGTAACTGAATAGCATTGAACTGGTGTAGTGGAGTGCTACTGTTGCCATACTTTATTCTTATCCTCTGTCATCTTGCTGCAGTTATAGTGAACCAAAGAGACAAACCATCTCATTACCCTTCTATACAAGATCTACTCTCTCTGATCTCTGCACATCCTTCCCTGACCTGGCAACTTCACACACCTCATGGAGCTTAGCATAGACCCTGACATAACTAAGGGAGTGATCATTTTTTAACAACGGGGGGGGGGGGGGGGGGGCTGGTGGGTTTGCGCATGGACGCGAAAATAATTTCGACCCCCCCTCTTGAGGGGGTAAAATTTTTATGACCCCCCCCATAAGAGACAAAAATCATGCGCGAACGTCCCCTTTTAGCCTATAGTAACGCGTGGGGTTTTCCACTGAAAACAGGTGAAATTATTTTGACCCCCCCCCCTAGGGGTGTTGAAAAAATTCTGAACCCCCCCGGTCAAGGGGTTGAACAAATTCTGACCCCCCCTCAAACCCACCAGCCCCCCCCCCCCCTGTTGTTAAAAAATGATCACTCCCTAAGCAGGGCTCCTTAGGGTATTCTGGCAAATTAATGCATCTAGGAGTCTATACAGACTCTGTCTTAACTTGTAGGGTTCAAGTGGTAATCTGCAAACTTCATACATTTTGGACTCTTAATTGGGCCCTGTCCTAGGGGTGTGGCATACATTTTTGGGCCCCAATTGAACCCTTCCAACAAAACTAAGTAAGAGTCCTTGGCTTTTGGTGACAATCCTATGTATCCAGCAGTTCCTACTACACTGTTACCTAAGGTCCTAGGGGTGTCCTGACATTCTAATATATTTTGGGATGCAAATGGTCTGAGATGCAAACGTTGAAAGTTATTGTGCTAAATCTTTTAGGATAAAGGCTCCCTGAGTCAAGACGGGAAACGCTACGAAGATAGAGGACCAAAGGAATGGCAAATGCAGGGGCGTAGGAGGCAAATTTTTATTGGGGGGGCCCAGGGGTCTCGGTTGGGGGGCCTGCTATATTTTTATATAGGCTTATATAGGGAACCTCCTCATTATTCGGGGCCCCCAGGCCCACCTGTCCCCTTTCCTACGCCCCTGCAATGTCAGGCAGCAGAGACTTGTAGTAGAATGAAGAACTACTAAACTGATCCTAATGAGAAAGTAAGCTGTGTTCACTCACCAAGCA